>JAOEGL010000004.1:72891764-74152597 GCA_034509955.1 Urosaurus nigricauda | reverse complement strand
CTGAAAAAGCATGGAAGTTCTATCTAGCCGGCCCAACTTCACTACATCGCTTAAGCCATGACAGAGCAGATTGTACACTAGAATTTAAACTGAAGGAGTGAAAGCTGAGAACATGAACCAAACCTCTCTCTTCCTTTGGGAAAGAAATATGGCAGAGTCAATTAGTAGGCCATGTGGTATCAGAGTTCCATGATTTGCAGTGACCTTTTGTGGCCTTTCAGGAACACCTCTAGCCACTGCTTACTACCTGAAAATGGCTTATGTTCCACATTAGCTCCATGTTTCCTCATAATAGCAGCTAAGCACTGCATCAGTGCTAGTAAAACTTTAACCAAAGTGGCTCCTTTTCTTTTCAGTTTAAAACTGATCAGGGATGGAGTCTGTGGACTTGAATACAGTTGGCCTTCTGTATTAATGGATTCTGCATCCACAGATTCCACCATCCATGGCTCAAAAGTATTCTAAAAATTAATTGTTCCAAAATGCAAACCTTCATCTAAAGGAAACAGTTTTACATTGTCATTGTATATAATTTGACTTCAGTATCCATGGATTTTGGTATCCATGGTGGCAGGGGCTGGAACCAAACCTCTTTTCTAGAGATGTGAACTGCCCAGGCTCATATCTGAAGCAAAACATTGGGGTGGGGGAGTTGTAAACACACACCCTCCACAGATTTATAAAATTTGTGGAACTGGTTTGTGGGGGAGATGTGGGGGGAGAGATTACATGAAATATGACTTTTGGAATGAGTGAAATGCTTTTTCAAGGCTAACTGAAAGACTGGTTTGTATTCAAATTGCCAGAAACTATGCAGTATGAAGTTCTGTATGAAGGTACAGTCCACAGAATAAGGGAATGCTAATTCCTGTCCATCATAGTAGCATAGTAGAATGATAGTATTTATTGTAGAATGCTGTTTGCCTTCTTCTGGAACCTTTGTTCTAAAAAGTTGGAACAATCATAGGAGATACAATTGTCTTGTGTCTACTCTCTACAGTGAACATGATATATAAGGTTTATGATTATAAATTATAATACTCTATTGAAAAATTCAATACTTTGGAAATTGAGCTGTATTTTTTCA
Source organism: Urosaurus nigricauda (assembly GCA_034509955.1). NCBI lineage: Eukaryota > Metazoa > Chordata > Lepidosauria > Squamata > Phrynosomatidae > Urosaurus > Urosaurus nigricauda. Next base: position 74,151,510 of record JAOEGL010000004.1, on the reverse strand, counting down.
TATTAGTAGCTTCAAATTCTGGATGTTGTATATATCAGTAAGATTAATTTTCACAAAGCTGTTTTCTTATTTAAAAAGATTAAATTTCTTAAATTGGAAATACCATATAAAATCAGCCAGCACCATACACTGGCTTCCTTTATGCAGCTTTCAGCCTATGCTGAAGTAGTGGTACAATTCAATAAATGGCGTGTGTGCCATGCACGCACCCCATTTTTTTCAATGGGGCGCAAGCATACACAGTTTTCCCCTTATGAGGGGGGTCCGGAATGGATCCCTGCATAAAGGGAGGGATGAATGTACAAAAGTATCAAATGAGTTGTAACCAAAAATTGAAGCACAGGACTGGAAAACACATTGGACATTCATTATTCCAGAATCCCAAGGTAGCTATTTTTATCCATACATTTGAAGAACTTTGAACTTTGCTTTTTATTTCTGAGTTAAATAATTTTTTGAGTTTGGAGTTATTTTTGTCCCTGCCTGTGTATGGATGGAAGTTTGCCATTTAAACAGCAAAAGAGCATATTGCACTGTGTACAGGGTTCCAGTTAAAACTTTTGTTCCTAGAGAATTTGCTATGGAATTCAGAGTGGGAGTGGACCAAAACAATTCCAGTTTCTAATTTGGAAGTGAAGCATTGTGTTGCATTTTCTCTTGAATAAATGAAGTTTCTGCAACATGCCAGTCAGTTTTAACATGCCTTTGGAATAATGTACTTTCATTAATAATATCTCATGACTATAATTGGATTTGAGTCAATGTTAGTTAAGAATACAACACAAAGTGCTTGTAGAGACTTGGATTCCTTCAAGTCTATTCAGGTTCTCCAAGTCCTAGCATTGAACAACATGTCCTGTTAATCCTGGCATTTCTTTTGCAAGGAATCCCATGCCATTTTCAACAGAAGACTCTCTTGGAGAATGTGTCTGTAAAAATATTAACATTCAGCTGAAATGAGACCAAAAAGCTAAAAGATTTGAAAGTAAAAATATGAAAAATAAGCATATTTGAAACCAGTTCCATCTCGGTAGTATTTGAGATGAGCTGAACAAGTATTACAGGTACTACCATGTCATGTTGCTTTTAATTAGATGCTTAAGTTTGATTGTATTTTGAATTTTAGTATGATATTAATTTTAAAGCTATATCTGTTTTAACCTTTGTAAACTGCCTTGAGTCCTGAACTGTGAAAAAGGAAGGATTAAAATAAATATCACCACCACAACCACCATGTATCAGTGAGTTCAGTTGATGTCATTTGTATTAGGAGCTAAAGAAAAACAAGGGAAGTGAACCGATTTTGTCTTGAAAATGAGTGGATCACTGTGATCGATTTTATTTCTGCATGTATATGATATGGAAGCACACATAGCAGACCTATGTGATGTATTTGTTGCTAAAACATTAGACTGCAGATGGGAGGTTGAATGTTTACTTTATTTATATATGTTTTCAGTTTGAACCTGACCTGCCCACCAATTGCTACTTGAGCAGCTAGCAACAATAGAATATGAAGTAAAATACAAAATAAATTTAAAATATAAAGAAAAGACAGATAAACAAGTTCCAGAACTGTGGTGCATAGCACTGTGGAGAAGAATGGAGTTTCTCCCCTTTTTCACAGTTTTATTTCTTTGTTTTGGGGAAGTTGTTTTGTTTTGTTTTTTTCCCTAACTTTACATTATATCTTAGGGAATTGGGAGTTGGCTTGGTGGGTTTGTAAATAGATGGTCACTTGGCAGGTAGTGAGAAAAGAAAAGTAAGATTATGGTGAATATCTATGGCATCAATTTTGGTGAAAGGATGGCCTCTATATCCTCTTCTTTGGATTATGAGATGAGAGGCATGAGAAGGAAACAACCCTTAGGGTTGATCTGGGGGCTGTGTCACCACTTTAAGTGGAGAAAGGAATTCCTTGAATTTGCCTTTGGCAACAGTGAATCCACTCTGGGTTTTAGTTAGATCTTTGAAGGATGTGTTGAGCCTGTTTAAGGAATAGGATTGACCACTTTGGGTAACATCTTTATCATTTGGACTAAAACCTATAGCAGATTCACTGCCTCATGCACAGGGAAGCTGCCATTCGGTGTGGGTGATAGGGAAAGTGGTTCTCCTAGGTTCTCTCCAAAAAAACTGGGGTTAAAGGACATCCATCTGAGACCCATTCTGATCAGTTCCCTGTGATGTTGTTCAGACAAAGTCTGAAAGTTGTCCACACCTGCTATATGCTGTACACCTTAAGGAAGCCACTTTTTTGGACTGATCAGGCCATCTAGGTAATTCTAGGAGTTGTAATTGTAGTGAGCAGGCTGTGGAAACAGCCAATCAAAGAGCTCCAAGAGTCCAGCCAATGAGAAGCTGGCTGGGCAGGGCTATAAAAGACAGGGAGCAAAAGGGGTTTTTTATTTTGTTGAAGTTTTGAGGGAAGAGACATCTTCGGAGGGAGGGTGTGCTCTTGGTGTTCCTGGGGGAGCATGTATAGGATAGTTATAGGCCAGGGAAGGGTCTGAGAAGTCCAGTAGGGACTAGAGAGGCTTGAGGGAGTCTGAGAAAGAGAGGCTCAGAATAAGCCTGGAGGTTAAGGAAGCTTTTGGCTTTAATATTGAGTGACTGTAGTATTATTTTTAAGGAACTTTTGTAACTAAGGAATAAGACAAACAAAGCTTTAAGTATATTTCAATATTTGTTCCCTGTCCATCTTGGCTGGTCGTCCAGGGAGGGGACGCATTGAGGGTATTCCTTCGGGATACAATCAATGCATCCCTCAGAGAAGGCTGTTTACCATCCTGTCTGAAGGAGGCAGCTGTTAAGCCCCTCCTGAAGAAGCTTTCTCTTGATCCCCTGGACAGGAACAACTATAGACCAGTGTCCTTGCTCCCTTTTTTGAACAAGGTGATCAAGAGAGCAGTTGCCTCTCAACTCCAGGTTGTCTTGGATGAAACCGATTATCTTGATCCATTTCAAACCGGCTTCAGGACAGGACATGGAGTGGAGACTACCATGGTCGCTCTGACCGACGACCTCCGCCTGAGTATCGACAGGGGTAGTGTGACCCTGCTGGTGCTCTTGGATCTCTCGGCAGCTTTTGATACTGTAGATCACTCCATCCTCTTGAGTCGACTGAGGGAGTTGGGGATCGGGGGCACCACACTCCGTTGGCTCCGGTCCTTTCTCTCTGGGAGATCTCAAAGGGTGAAGCTCGGGGTCAGTTGCTCCTCCAAGATTGAGCTTAACTGTGGCATCCCTCAGGGTGCCATCCTGTCCCCGATGCTATTTAATGTCTACATGAAGCTGCTGGGTGAGATCATTCGGAGGCATGGAGCTCAGTGTCTTCAGTACGCTGATGACACTCAGATATATCTCTCCATGACCAGATCATCGATTCGGACTTCAGATGGCGTCTCTCCTCTTAATGACTGCCTTGCAGCGGTAATGGATTGGATGAGGAAAAACAGGCTGAAACTCAATCCAGACAAAACAGAGGTACTAGCTGTTACAGGCCCGAAACCAGGTTCGGGAATACATCTTCCAGTCCTAGATGGAGTCACACTCTCCTCGAAGGACCCTGTTCGCAGTCTGGGGGTGCTCCTTGACTCGTCGCTTCACATGACTAGTCAGGTGAATGCGGCAGTCAGGAGTGCCTGTTATCAGCTTCGGCTGATATGCCAGCTGCGCCCCTACATGGATCAGAGGGACCTGGAAACAGTGGTGCACTCTTTGGTAACCTCACGTTTGGATTTCTGTAACACGCTCTACATGGGGCTACCCTTGTGCCTAACCCGGAAACTCCAACTAGTTCAAAATATGGCAGCCAGGCTTGTTAGCGGAACACCTAGGAGAGAGCACATTACACCTGTGCTTAAAGCTCTCCATTGGCTGCCGATTAGTTTCCGGGCACAGTACAAGGTGTTGGTTTTAACCTTTAAAGCCCTACATGACTTGGGTCCATCTTATCTCAGGGACCGCCTCTCACCATATGAACCCCCCCCCCACATGCTTCGGTCCTCTGGGAGAAATCTGTTGCAGCCCATGAAGACTAGGTTAGCGCAGACCTCCCAGAGGGCCTTTTCTGCTTCTGCTCCCAGGCTATGGAATGGCCTGCCAGACGAGATGCGTCTCATTACATCACTAGACTGATTCAAAAGAGCCTTAAAGATGCATCTCTTCCAGCAGGCCTTCCCTGAAAATGTATAATCTACCCGGCTCCTAAAATCTTTCAGCCAATTCCCAACTCCTTATCCCCCCCCCCCTCTGTATTTTGTTGCTACCCATGCTGTGGCCAGCATTGCGGGTTTTGTGTATTATGTTGTATTGTATTTTTATTGTTAGTAATTTAATTTTAAACTTAACGAGTTTAATCCTGTTTTAAGGGGGGGAGGTTGGGATGGAATTCTTGAATTATTTTAATCTGTAATCTGTTTTTTAACCTGTTGTACCCCGCCTCGATTGTTTTACAGAGGGGCGGGTAAGAAATTATTATTGTTGTTGTTGTTGTTGTTGTTGTTGTTTCTTTATTTTATAAATAAACTTTATTCATGTTTTGAAGTACTGCTTGGCCTCTGTCAAACTACTGAAACACGCTACCAAAGATAACAGTGCCTCAGTAGGAGATAGATGGTGAGTAACAAGAAAGTGTTCACTACAGTAATTAATATCAAATAACTTTCTCAGGCTTTGTAAAAGTTCCCCTGATATTTTCTACTACCTTGGGAAACTCAGAAGTGGGAAAAATTGCTAGCCATCTTATTGAAAGATACAAAACAGCATACTTCCTATTTATTCAGGATCTGATCACTACCACTTACACCTGAGAAAAATAAGTATGAAAGGAACAAAAGGATGCAGACTACAAATAAGTAATTCTCCTTCAACTTTATAATCAAATTTATTTATAAATAAATAAAATTGTAAACGTGTCTAACCTGCATAGAAACATAGAGTCGGAAAAGGATCTATAGACCACCAAGTCCAATCCCCTTCTTATGCAGGAAATCTAAATAGAGCATCCCCAGTAAGCAGCTGTCCATCCCCTTTTTTAAAACATGCAGAGAAAGAGACCCTGCCACTTCTCTGGGTAATTAAATCCATTGCCAAACTGATCTTATGTCAAGAGGGTCATCCTAATGTTCTGTTGAAATCTATCCTCCTGTTACTTAAAACCTGCCCTCTGAAGCTGCAAAGAAAAAACCTACAACCTCCTCTCTTGACAGATTTTTAAAGAGGACAGTCATGTTACCCCTCAATCTTCTCTTCACCAGGCTGAATATGCCCACCTCCCTCAACTTTTCCTTATATGTTGTGGTTTCCACAGTTCTTATCATCCTTGCTGCCATCCCCTGAACCTATGTCATTGTGTCTATATCCATTTTAAAATGAAGTGCCCAAAACTGAACACAGTACTCCAGATGATGCCTGACTAATGTAAAATACACTATATAACTATAAAGCAAGTGTAACTGCAATGAAAAGAATAAAGAATTGAACTGCATCATAGGCCAGGAGGATAAATACAGGCATGCTGTTGTGTGAGTCTATATGATTTAATGTGTTTTGTTTTTATGAATCCTATCGTCTTCCATCTTACATGAACTTTTGACATTGCTGGTTAGGCTGATAATTATCTCTACCTATTCATATTTTGCTGTAGAGTGCTTACATTAATCTGAATGTCACCCATTTTCTTTCCACTGTTTGTAGCGGCATTGTATATTCTTTCTGTCCATTTGAGATGAAAATTAAGGACAGTGTTTACCTGAAACAATCGCAAGCAGTGTAGGCTATGATTATTTGAGAGTGCATTATGCACTTGTGTATTATTCAACAGGTCATAGTTGTTTCCACCTCCAAGATCAACCAAACTTCATTACTGCAATGTTTGGCCACAAAAAATTATTCTGCATTTTCTGTTGTATGGCAGAAAAAAACATGATAACCAAGTAATCAACATTTGTTTCGTAAGTACATAGCAGACTACACCTGGCTATGGGATTCAGGGAGTTCTACTCCAAAAAACTTCTAATTTTTCAAAGGTCTGGTCACAAGAAGCTCTTTTATTTCATGTCAGATTATTTCATTAAATATCTCATCATCAGCTGCTCTGGCAGTGGATCTCCTATGTCTCTGTCAGGGGTCTTAAACATCCCCTGGTATTTCATTGCCAAGGATGGGCCTTGGGATGGGCCTCTGTCCATTGAATTGTGGTTCTTCAAATGTTCTGTGCAATAAAATAAAATAAAATAAAAATAAATCACTTCTTGTCCCAAGCATTTCAGATAAAGGAGACTCAATCTGTACTAGGGATTTTGGACTAGAACACACAAAATGCTGCAACCAGTATGAGCAGTGGAGGACCTGCATAAAGCCGATAGCTTCAGCATTCTCCCAAGAGCTCCCATGGCTGAGCAAGGAATTGAATCCTGATCTCCAGAGTCATAGACTGCATCTACACTACAAAAATAATCCAAGTTGACACCACTTTAACTGCCATGGCTCAATGCCATAGAATTCTGGGAATTGTAGTTTTGTGAGACATTTAGCCTTCTCTATCAGAGAGCTCTGGTGCCACAACAAACTACAGTTCCCACAATTCCATAGCATTGAGCCATGGCAGTTAAACTGGTGTAATCCTGGAATATTTCTGGAGTGCGGAAGCTGCCATAATCCACTGCTCAACCCACTAAACCACAAAATGCCAGTACTAGAAACCAAACTTAGTTTTACACCTAGTTGCGTAACATAGTTATTTGAAAGGACCTCCCACTTAAGTGCTTCATTGAAGAACAGTGCCATCTTCAGAATTTAAAGAATACTAGAGCAAAATAGCTTCAGTAAGCACCCACAAGTCTGCTTTCTCTTCAGCTCTGTTGCTACTACTCTCCTCCTCCTCCTCCTCCTTCCTTAGCATTGCTATCAAGTGTCTGCTTATCTAACAGCCATGTGTTTAGTAAGGTAGCAGTGGCACCTGCTGCTTCTCTTTCACAATAATAATAATTCTGGGCCAGAACAAGAAGCTGGTGAACAAACAGGTCTAATTGGTGAAGAGGAAAAGAAAGTCCAGGCGGCATTTCATTGACAACCTGTTGGGGTGTGGAGCCTTGGCAATTGCCTCACTGTGTCAACTCTTGACCCCAGTTCATGTTGAGAGTGTTTTCATGGAGAAGGCTTAGGATTTCGGACCATCAGTATAATAAATGCTGCCACTGTTGTTGTGTGTTCTCAAGTTGTTTCCCATTTATGGCGACCTAAGGCAATCATAATACAGGTTTTTCTGGGGCTGAATGTATATGACTCACCCAAGGTCATCCAGTGGATTTGTATGGCTGAGCAGGGAATTGAACTCTGGTCTCCAGAGTCATAACGCAACAATCAAACCACTACACCACACTGGCTCTCAGTATAAATGACTCCAACCAAAATGTATCTTTAGCATTCCACAAAACTCCCATCAAACATTAAGACCTAAATCCTAGATGCGGCAGCAGTTTTGCTTTGCTTGACTCTAGAGGAGAAGGTAAGATTCTGATCTCCTCCTATCCTTTCCTCTTGCTGAGTTAATCGAGTGTAAACTACTTTTGCACTTTGAACTCAGTTTGCAGCAACTGAAGTAAACTTAGGACAAAGGGGTAAAGTAAGAGACAGAGAGGAAAAACTGAGAAATTTTATAAACAGCTCAGACGTGAGACAACAGAGGATTAATCAGGACTGTCACTGTCAAATCCAAAGAGTTGTAGAGCATGGAAAATAACATAAGTGTTAACTACTCAGTTTCCATTGAATCAGTGTGTCTACTCTGGGGCTAACAATTGGATTTAGGCCTATAAAAGATAATATACATCTTTTTTAAAAAAAAAAAAAAAAGTCAAAACAGAAGAAAATAAGTGGATTAATATAAGAACAGCATTGAATCATTTAACATATTTCTACAAAAGAAAGGTTAGTTTCTTTTGTAGAAAGAAAGTGCACTCTTAGGTGCTGTGTCCTCATGTAGTTGTCAGTATAAATGGTGATATCACAACTTGTAATTAAATTAAATTCCTTTATCTATTTTCTTTCCCAATAAAGATACCTAAAGTGTTATAAATGGACTTCTTGTTTCCATGAAACTTTTAACAGCCTGTGAAATCCTGATTTATTTTTTATTTTTTTAGTGCCATTGCAACTCAGTAAATAATGATCAAAGTGATGAGATATTTTTGGCTTGGGTCAAGTGCTCTTTAAAAAAACATGTTAATGGGCGGAAATATAAAAACACTGTCAAATGTCAATGGCTGCTGAATAGATGCGGAATACATATTTTCTAAGGGTCTGCTGACAAAGGCTGATGTAATATGCTGGTAGCAAAAAACTTAGTTGATTGGTTTACTAGTAGCAATTTCAAAGGGCATGTTTAGAGCAAACACTCAATAGGTATTCATATTATGGTATACAGAAAAATTAAATAGTATGTATAACTATACATGCTAATTAGTTCTTCTGTATATCATAACAGTAATACTAACGGCTTGTTGGGATTTTAGCTAAACTAAAAAAATTTGCTGTAAGCTGCCTCAGTTCCTGTGCTAGGAGAAAGGCAGAATATATTGCATTCCCAGCAATGGAAGATTCAATGAGATGGGGTGGTCTGCAGGTGCCTCCATTTTCACTAGATCGGAGCTGTGGCAACCGCACGCCATGGCCCTTATCCGGCCTTTCCAGGTCATTAAAAGTAGCCACAAAAAGCAGCTCCTTTTTGCGCACTGCAAAGAGCGTGATAGCTGCAGTGGTGCAGTTTTACAATGTTTCTTCGGCGCTACGCCATGTGGACACAGTGCTAGAAGAGCATGCTGTACAGTGCAGCACATGATGTTACACCACCCTGGAGGCAGAGCCTGGGCATGCATCCTGTAGACACTATGTTCCCACTCCACCCCCAGCCCTGCCTTTAAGGCCAGTGTGTACAGGAGGTTAGTTACATGCTTCAGATTAATTTGTCAGTCAGAATCCTTTAGTCCAGATAATCTGTTTTTTTACTAAATTTCAGTTTTAATTTTGTAAAAAAATCTATTGTTGCTAACTGCCCTTGAGTCAATCTTGATCCATGGCGACCCTGATGATGAGACATCTCCAAGACCCTCTGTCCACCACTGCTCTGCTCAACTCCTGCAAACTCATACTTGTGATCTCCTTAATAGAGTCCATCCATCTTGCACATGACCTTCCTCTCTTTCTACTTCCTTCTACCTTTCCTAGCATTACTGTTTTTTCCAGTGATTCATGCCTTCTCATAATGTGTCCTAAATATGACAACCTGAGTTTTGTCATCTTGGCTTCCAGGGAGATTTCTGGCTTGATCTGCTCAAGGACTTATTTTTTGGTCTTTTTGGCTGTCCATGGCATCCTTAGCACTCTTCTCCAGCACCACATTTCGAATGAGTTGATTTTCCTCCTATCTTCCTTCTTAACTATCCAGCTCTCACATCCGTAAATGGCAATAGGGAATACAATGGCTTGTACGATTCTAGCTTTTTGCTGAGTTGTATATCCTTGCATTTTAGAATCTTCCTTAGTTCTTTCATAGCTGTCCTTCTCATTCCTAATCTACTTCTGATTTCCTGGCTGCAGTCTCCATTTCTTTCAGTTTTTGATCCCATGTATGAGAATTCTTTTACTATTTCTATTGCTTTGTCATCCAACTCAAATTTGTTTAGATTCTATGTGGTCATTTTTTTTTTCTTTATGTTCAACAAAAGGCCTGCCTTTGCCCTTTATTCCTTGATCTTTCTTTGTAGTTGTTCCAGGTCTTTGAGGTTTTCTGCTAGTATTATAGTGTCATCTGTGTATCTCAGATTGTTGATCTTCCTTTGTCCTGTTTTCACTCCCCCTTCTTCTGTGTCCTGGTGGCGCAGTGGTTAAATGCCTGTACTGCAGCCACTCACTCAAAACCAGAAGGTGGCGAGTTCAAGACCAGCAAAGGGCTGAAGCTTGACTCAGGCTTGCATCCTTCCGAGGTCGCTAAAATGAGTACCCAGATTGTTGGGGGGCAAATAGCTTACAGTTGTAAACCGCTTAGACACTCCTTAAGGGTATGAAGCGGTATATAAATGAAGCTGTTTGTTTTTTGTTTTTTGTTTTTGTCCAAGCCTGCTTTTCTTACAATATGGTCTGCATATAAGTTGAACAACTAAGGTGATAAGATGCAGTCTTGTCTGACTCCTTTGCCAAGTGGGAACCATTCTGTTTCTCCATGTTCTGTTCTGACAGCAGCCTCTTGTCCTGAGTACAAATTGTTCATCTAGACTATCAGATGTATTGGCATTCCCATGTCTTTAAAGGTGTTCCATAGCCTTTCATGATCTATGTAGTTAAAAGCTTTGCTATAGTTTGTAAACAATCTATATTTGGTGTTATTACTCTTAATCATGTTCTTAATATCTTTTTGATGCCTATATCAGATCTAGGGATTTAATTCTTCACTAAGATTCTTCTCAATAGTATCAACAAGTAATTTCAGCCATTCTCTTCCCACTGCAAGAAAGTCTTTAAAAATCACAGTTTTCAAAGGCTATTTTGCAATTTGGGACTTATTCTGCACAAAATTTGCATTTTTGTGTGTAAAATAACAGCATTTTGTGTGTAAAATAATATTTCAATGCAGAAATAATTCCTGTGCAGAATATGCCATTTTCTGCACAGAGAATCTTTTCTACGCAAATAACCTGTGTACATTTTTTACATATACTCAATTCCCAGTCACAGCATTTTCATTCCATCCCTAATCAACTCAGACTCAGTAAGAAGTGGTTACAGCTTGATAATGATGTTTATCAAAAGAATCAGTAATTCTGGAAAGATTGGATCTGACTTGCACAAGATCATTGAGTGCAATGACTAGACTAGACTCCCAGAAGTCTAGTCCACCACTCAAACCACTACACTACTGAGTTTATTGCATTTTTTAAAAATGTGACTTATCCCTGATGGGATACAGTTGTGTTTTGGATTATTAGCTGTTTTTATTGCACATAATTCACCAGTTATTCCACTGGGGGCTTCCCCTTTTTGAAAAGTGGCTGGCTGAGTGCAGCTGGGACCCAGGCTCCATGCAGGTCTAAGTTGCCTGGCCGAATTGGCAGTGAATTACATGTGATAAAAATGGCTAATAATCCAAAATGCAACTGTATGCTGTCAGGCATAAGTTGTGTTTTTTAAAATGCAATAGACTCCTACACTGTCTCACTTTATTGAACCAATTATAGATCTGAAGAGACAGTCAAGGTAATTAGGCAGCAGGTACAATACCCAGCCTCTGTATGCTAAATAAATTACCTGGACAGCATTCCAAGTTTGCATATTCACCCTACAGCTCTGTAAAGGGTTCTCATAAAGATGATGAAAACTAAGCATTAAAAATTACCCTCACCCTTATCTACAAACCATTTGTTCAAAAACATATTTTCCCCACCCCATATATATTCTTTGCGAATTTATTATAATGCAATAGCCAACTGCATAATGTGCTGTCTTATTTATGCAGATTTGCCTATGAATAAATAAATCCAGGTTTAGGGCCAATGTGATCTAGTCTGAGCATTAGACTATGAACCGGGAGACCAAATTTTGAATCCTCGCTTAGCCATCAAAACTTACTGGATGACCTTGGCAAGTCACACTCTCTCACACTGAGTGATTGACTGCACGAGCCAAAAAAAACCTGTGTTCCCTGCAGCCTCATGATGTGCAGTTTGGACAACACAGGCCAAAACCCAGGGCCAGGATTAGGTGGATCCTGGTAGACCAGACATGGATCTGGTGGATCTAGCCCAATCCTGGGCTAAAAGGGTCTTAGCACAGGTTTCAATGACCCACCATTTGCCAGAGTTTCTCTGAACCTCTGCGGCAAACCCCATGCAGACCAAATGGCCAGCATACCCTTATCTTGCTCCTCTGTTGTGGCTAGTGGGGAGCCTCCATTGCTACCTCTGATGTTGAAAAAGGTTGCCTGGATGCACCCGGTATTCTGGTATTCTGGTATTCTGGATGTCAGAGGCAGTGATGGGGGATTTTCACTAGCTGCAATAGAGGAATAAAGTAAGAGGAGCATGGCAGTAGCAGGTCCATGACATGAGCATGGGTAGACATATAAACAGCTGCCCATCCCTGTGACCAACCAGAGATGAACCTGGGTTAGGCCCATGCTTTCCTGTCCTGTTCACTCTGACCCCTTAGAGGAAGACAAAGGCAAACTGTCTCTGGAAAAATCTTGTCAAGAAAACTTGAGATAAGATTATAGGATTGATAGAATTTGGAAATGACTTGAAGGCACAAAACAACAAACAAAAAGTCCAGGGTTTAAGAATACAACCTGATTTTGAATTTACTGCACTAAGACCATTGTTCTCCTGATATATAGTACTGAAAACTTCAGTGAACATTGACATTCCTTGGAAGAAGAGGGTAGAAATTTGAATGATAGATGCACACATTATGTTTCTTTATTATTTCTTCACTTAGGGCCAAAACAGACAGCCCTTTTCTGCCACCATCTGGCAAGCTCTGGAGCACAGCATTTATATGCTGCACATCCTGAAGCTGCCCTGAAGCCACCCTAGCCATTTATACATGAGCTGCGTCAAGGTACTCCAGTGGCACAGCATTTATATGCCTCATGCCACCACATCATCTTAAGGCTGGCTTCCAGCTGGGGCAGGAAAAGACAGCTTTTTGCTGCTGCTTTTTGGCTGGATTGAAGGTGGATTGGGGCTGTGGCATGTGGTTACCAGGGCCCCAATATGTCTTCAGAATGGGTGGCTTCAAACCACTCCTTCCATCAGTCTATTTCACCCCTTAGTTGCTGGATGTGCTCAGATTTCTGACTGGGTTGCTAGAAGAATGTGGGTGGCCTGATAAACTGTATGTAATCAAGGCTGTTGGAAATCTTTAATTCTGAATTGTTCAGTTTTGTATTGTACACTTTGTTGTTGCCTGCTTGGCATGACAGGTAATGAAAGACAAGATTCCTATTGATCCTCTATCACTTTTCCATAGGTCAGGCTTTCCAACAACAGAAAGCAAATGCATTTTCCTTTGCTAGGTTGTATCTGCCTGCCTCCATAAATTTTCAACCAGTTTTAATCACTCAGAGGCTGATAACCATCAAACACTGTTAATTTCCAACAAATTATCTAATCCAGATGGTTGAACAATCTGGATAAACACTAGACCCAATAGGATCATAAAATAAATAAGCATGAAACGGTTTAAGGTTTCAGCTCTCAGCTCACCTAACCTAGGACCTCTGCAAGCTTCCCATCTTTCCAAACAGGAAAATGTAAATATGGTAATATGTAGCACGTGTTTGCAACAGGATCAACTTTCTGCTAGTTTGCATGGCAAAAGCCCACACACGTAACTGCCTCAAGGGAGACAAACTTCATTTAGACTAATATGTTAATCACGAACCAGGCCTAGTCTCATTTTCTTGCTCTCTAACCAGTACTCAAAAATTATGAATAAACAACAGGATATATGGTTGTGAGTTAATAGAATTTGCTAGATTGTTTGTACATTGCAAGCAATAGGGCAATAAGAATCCCAATAACTTTAGAGGATGGGAAAGGTTAAAACAAAATCTTAAAAATTTTTTGTAGTTGAGAAGATTTTGACTTTACAATTTATGCAAGATTTATTTTACTTCTAATTTATTTGGAAGTATATCTCCAAATATCTGCTCATAAATATGATGGAGAACTGAAACAGCACACCAGTGATAATCATTATTAAGTGAATATATGTTGTTTTATTTATACATAGCAGCCAAAATAACATAACAATTCTTTTGTGTCTACTGCACCAGATTTCTTTCTTTCTTTGAGTAAACATGTATGGGAATGAGCTACATGTTATGTCAAGTGAACACACAGTCTGGTTGGTGTTTGAATTCATTACATTTTTCAAACATCTGTCAACTCCCTTGCACCCTGATTGTTGTCTTTTAAGGATCTGTATGCTTTTATCTTATAGGATCACATGGCAGTTGTTTTGAACAGCTAATGGCTTTCAGATGGACAAGTAACATCTTTAAAATGCAATTTTCTGCATAACCAAAGTAATAAAAATGCTGTGTTACCATAAAGAGAGGAACCAAAAAGCTGATCAGACTAAGACCATCACATTAATGTTTTCAAATGCTTTTTTAAAAAATCCTCTAGCTTGATTTTTGGATGGTTTCTACTGACTTAGAAGCAAAGTAAGAAACAGTTTTGTCCTGAAGAACCACTTGCATTCACTTCTATATAGGATGAGATTATTCAGAAATCAACCCTATAAGATTCACTCTCAAGTAACAGGATTGCAGCTCAAAACAATGTGAGTAGTCAGGGTAGAAGGGATTTGAGAAATAGATATCAGTGATTTTTTTTATTTCATTGTATTGTATTTTATTGGGAAATGATACAATTTATGATGAAATCTTCCGTATTTTGCTTTCTTAAAAAGAAAACTACATTGTAGCAAAATGAAAATTTTAATTTATGAGATTAAAGATACAAAAGCATTTGTTTCTATTAGTATTCTCATTTGGAATGAGAGAGAGAGGGGGAGGGGGAGAGAGAGAGATCAATTGTGATAATAGCAACATTTGCTCAACACTCAGTTCCTGAGCAAGAAAGAAACATATTTAACTAGCAAAATGCCCTTTTTTATTATAGGGAAGGGCTTGTATACTGAGGGGCCTCCAGGGACACCAAAAACACTGCTTTCCTCAGTAGTGCTCCTCCCTGTGGGAACTAGCCACACCAACCAGCCTGTTAAGAGCCATTGACAGGTTTTGCCCTTTTTAAAACATTATCCTCAAAAACAGCATTTCAGTTTTCCTTATAGCACTGAGTGCCCATATTCCCTTACACAAGGATAAATGAAAGGGGAAAACCTACCTGTTCATCTTATATTCCAACATATTGTAAGAAATGCAGGCCTGGATATAGAAGAAAGAGGAGTGAAAATAGGAGGAAGGAATATCAACAATCTAAGGTATGCAGATGACACCATAATACTAGCAGAAAACCTTCCAGACCTGGAAAAACTACTAAGGAATTTCAGGGAAGAAAATGCAAAAGCAGGCTTACTGTTGAACATGAAAAACAAAAAACAAAAAAAACAAAAACAAAATAATGATCATGGAGAATCTACACAAATTCAACCTAGACATAGAAATAGAAATAATAAATGAGTTCTCATACTTGGGATCAAACATTGAGAGAAACGAAGACTGCAGCCAGGAAACGAGAAGAAGATTAAGAATGTGAAGGACAGCTATGAAGGAACAAGAGAAGATCCTAAAATGCAAGGATATGCAACTGAGCATAAAAGTTAGAATCACACAAACTATTGTATTTCATATTACCATGTATGGATGTGAGAGCTGGGCAGTTAAGATGATAGGAGGAAAATCAATTCACTTGAGATGTGGTGCTGGTGAAGAGTGATGAGGATCCTATGGACAGCCAAAAAGACAAATAAATAGGTCCTAGAGCAGATAAGCAAGAGAGGAAGGGCTGCAAGCTAGATGGATGGACTGTATTAAGGAATTATGAATGTACAGGAATTAAGCAGAGTAGTGGTGGACAGGGGGTCTTGGAAATGTCTCATCCATAGGGTTGCAATGGGTAAAGATTGACTCGAGGGCAGTTAAAAACAAAACAACAGAAATATGAAAAGGAGATGTCATTAGTGCAAGCCCAGAAACTAAGAATCAAGTCCATTTCTGGAAGCGTAGCTCCTGGGATTCTGTTTCCTAGTCTGGGTAGAACATGTTAAGAGAAGGAAATTATCAGGGACTTATTTTTGTATTATACAACTGTGAGAGTTGGTTATTCATAAACAGGAGTGGGGGCATCAATGCTATTTCGGGATGTAAGCCTTTTATTTCACATACAGAATTTCACATTTTGTTGGAATACAATACCCATTATCCTTGGTCACACAATTGTCAGATTTATTTATGTTTTTTACATGACTCATCCATACATGAATACTTGCAGGAAGTACTTTGCTTCCTCTACAACAGTGAGTCAGCGAGTAGCAGTTGAAGAAAGCCAATAGTGATTACCTCTTTACAGCATCCTGGTATCTGGATTTTTCTTTCTTCTTGCTACTCTGATCTTTGCCTAGTGTTTTTGAAAAGTCAGATCATTGAGCAAGGACTTCCTGGAGATGAATACCACAGTAGGGTAGTATATCTGAAAGTACCTATCCTCACAGTAGGTATGGAAAAATCTGTTGGTCTCACTTTTCCTCAAATTTAATTTTTTAAAAGTAACTTCAGTTTCTTTCTCATTCTTTCTGGAATATGAAAAGAATTTACAACTTTGGATAAATTCTTAAAAAGCAAACTTGAATTAAATCCTACCCCATTTATAGCAGCCAAATTCAGTAGATATAGCTCTTCCCCCTGTAGGGGAGGCTATATTGTATCTGTATGCCATATAAGTGTTAACAATAATGATTTAGTCATCTTGCTTCTAGAGAGTGCAAAAGCCATATTTGCTTTAGGAACCATTTATTTGTTTTTGTAGTAGTCCATAGTATCTGTAGGGGAAATACCCAATAGCTATAAGTAACTACTTATGTGTAACTTAGGGTGCATCTACATTATAGAAATAATGCAGTTTGAGAATACTTTTACTGCCATTGCTCCATCATACAGAATCCTGGGATTTGTAGTTTTGTGAGACAGTGGCACTCTTTGGCAGAGAAGGCTACAAATCTTACAAAGCTACAAATCTAAGGATTCCATAGAATGAAGCTACAGCACTTAAAGTGGAGTCAGACTGCATTATTTCTCCAGTGAGAATGCATTCTTATTTCCAGGTACCATTATTTGGTTGTCTCCAGTGGTGATTTTGCCCTAATAGGAAGCATTTCCAGCTGCTCGAAAATGAACCACCCAGTTCATGTTATATAGGCAGGGATCCCCTATTGTGGCCTGAATACAGGTTGAGTCTACTTTATCTGGAATTCTGGAATCCAAAATACTCAGTGCTTTCTGCTGGTTCAATGTACAGAAACTGTTTCATGCACAACATTATTTTTAAAATATTGTATAAAATTAGCTTCAGGCTATGTTTATAAGGTGTATAGTGGAAAGTCGTAGAAGAATGAAGAGCAAAGACACGAAGGCAGGATTTGAAGAAAGCAAAGGAAAACTGTAACTTTTTCTTATTACAAATTAGATGTAATCCCCCCCCCCCCAATATAATTAGCAATTGTGTGTCTGTTTATGGGTGGATGGCTCCCTGCCTTCCTGCCTTTCTTGTAAATACAGCTATGGGACAAGAGAGCCATCCACAACAAATAACAATATGAGGAAGGCAGTTTTTCAAATAGGTAGTGATATTAGGCTGCATCCACACTGCAGAAAAAATCCAGTTTGACACCACTTTAAATGCCATTGCTCAGTGCTGCAGAATTCTGGGAACTGTCATTTTGTGAGGTATTAAGTCTTTTCTGTCAGACAGCTCTGGTGCCACAACAAACTACAGTTTCCAGAATTCCATAGCATTGAGCCATGACATTTAAAGTGATGTCAACCTGGATTACTTCTGCAGTGCAGATGCAGCCTTAGGCCCAGTACATACCACCATGTTGTGCTGTCCTTGGGTTGATTCTACGGTTCAGAAGCCTAGCAAATAACAGCGCCGCCATCATAGCTACACGGGGGTCACCATGATGATGCTGCCACCATGTAGCATCTGGACATCACTGACAGGAAGTGGCATCGTGGTAGCGCCCCTTCCTATTTGCTATGCCACAAAAAAGAAGCCGCTCTAGGCAGCTTCTTTTTGGTGGTGTGTTGGTTCTGCAGCATACGGCTACTGCAGCACCAACTTGGGGCAAAGATGGGTGGCTCTGTGCTGCCCATCTGTTCAGCCCCTTTGTCTCTTGCGCATAAAAGGTGTCTTGCACTTGCTACAAATCTAAAGAAGTGGGGTTATGACCATAAAGTAATAACTAGTAAGTCTTAAAGGTGCTGTCACTTTATTAATATTTTCTCTACCTCCCTTTCTCCTTTTTTAAGGTGAGGAAGGTTTTTTTTTTTTCCTGTCATCTCCATCCGAACCCCCTCCTGCAGCTGCTATTTGCTCTAGGATGTCCTTTTAGAATCTATGAGGGGTGAGGAGGATTCCTGATCAGAATTAGCCCATGGGGTAAAAGCTAAAGTCCTCTTCCCCACACCACACTGCCTAATCTCTATAGCTGCTTATTATGTGAATGTGCATCATCATAGTCTAGGACCAAACAATAATATTTACCTTTTTTGTTAAAAAGAACTGTGCTTCAGCTAGCCACTGTTATTTTAAAGTAAAATTGGAATAAGGAAAAATTATTTTTTGAAAAAAATCAGAATGTGTTCATCAAACTCCTATCTCTTGCAAAAAGAAACCTTTTGTTCTTGAATGTTTCATTTATACTAGCAATTCTCAGTCAGTAGGAATTTTTAATCAGCAGTGTATTCTCTTTTAATATTTTGGAACTGGTTTTTCTTCAAATGCAAGTGGCCACTCTATGTAGTTTTTTAAAAAAAAAAATAAATAAATTGATGGATGAAGTAGTGTGTAGTCTGGGTCCTAAAACTATTGTTTTTGGTAACTAAAATTCGATAGGACTAGATCTAAGCAATAGTTAGAATAGAGGAAATTAAATGATTAACTGAAATCCCATTGATTTCAATGAGGGTCAAGCTATAAGGAATTTTGTATGCTTGTTACAGTGGGCCCTTGTTATCCACTGGGGTTTGGTTCCAGGACCCTCTGTGGATAACAAAATCTGTGGATGCTCAAGTTCCATTAAATATAATGGTGCAACAAATTGGTGTATAAAATGGAAAATCAAGCTTTGCTATTTGGAATTTATACTTTTTTGGAAATATTTTCAAGCCGTATATGCTCAAATAAGGAGGGTCAATTGTATTTACAAAAGTTTAATAACTGTTCTTCACTAGTAGGGGCCTAAATGCCCTAAAGGCACCAAATCTCTTCTTGGAAGCAAAGCAGGGCCAGCCCTGGTTAGTACTTGGATGTGAGACCACCAATGAATACAAGGTACTGTAGGCTCTATTTCAGAGGAAGGAACTGGCAAAATAATTTCATGAAATCCCATGAAATTCATGGGATTGCCATAAATCTAAGGTGACTTTAAGGCACATGCATGTATGCGCACACATACTTCACAGGTAACACCTATGTAATTATGTGCACTATCTGAGTTGTAGAAATGAAAATATAAGAACAATTTTTGAATTATTTTTTATTTTTAAATTTTGCTTCTACCTTGGGCTCCCATCCAGTTCTGTGATTCTGAAATACTGCTTGTTGCATGGGACTGATAAAAAGTGCTGAGATCCAAGTGCATACACCAGCTTTCCCAGTCTGGGAACTTCCTAATGTATAATCTGTAACGAGCATTGATCTGGCTGGGGATGGTGGCTCTTGTAGGCTAAACACACCTGGAAGTTGTGTTGAAGAAAGCTGGCTTAGACTTGGCCTTGTGTCATAGATCAAACTGAGATACTTCTTTTCTTTTTACCAAAAAATATAAATGTCTCTTAGTAGAATTACCTCACATTTACCTTCTCATTATTTAAAGAGGGGGGAAAGAGCCCCATATAATCCTCCAAGCCAAAAGAATACAGAAAAGGAAACAACATTCTCCTAACAATGCATGTTGTCCATTTCCTTCTAGACAGGTCAGCAACACAAATGTTTTCCTTGTCCCATAAACAGCCTGAATCCCTCTTTCAGCAATTCCTGGTGGTCTCAGACCATCAACAAGCATAAAAAACATTTCCCCCAAATATTTGCCTTAACCACTTTCTTTGCAGTGTGAAGAAATAAACCAGCTTCCCCCTTCTATTGCCCGTTGCCGAAGAAGAGGTTTCTCCCCCTCCTTAAACACATACAATTGCAATTAGAGCTATTCTCATGTAACTTTCCTCCTCCTGCTCCGTCTCCCCCCCCCCCCCTTATATAATCTCCATTTCCCTTCAACGTGTGTTATTTGGTTTGGGAATTATGTCTATTTACTCTGAGTGGAAGTTGTACAAAGGTTGTGTTTATGGGAGAAAATTATATCACTGACAAACGCTGATTGGCATGTGGACCTTGCGAGGGAAAACGGCAGAGGGTGTTTTCATCAACTTGGAATAACACAATGATTGTGTTTTCAGCAGAACTAAGTGTTCACATACCCCAGTGCTTTCTGATGGTTGTTTATATAAGGCACAGCTTCCCAGATCCAGAAAAGAAAGAGACAGAACACTTAAAACTAGAAGCAGGAACAGCATTAACTATTAAGCATAAGCAGGATTTCCCCTTTGGAAAAAAAATCTACCCTCTCATTTTTGTAGAAACTATTAAGATCTTTTGCGTATTGGTGGGATAGAAATGCTAAATACCAATGGAAGAATTTTGCAATGTCCATTCAGACCGCCACAGATGATTCATCAGATTTTATTATAAATGAGAATTAGTCACTCATCTTTAATACATCACTACAGAGTATTCCAAAACATAAAAAGAGAGCATCAGGAAAGTATAATGCTCTATTTAAGGCAAAAGCCTGTGACCATAGACAAAAATATTTTAGTCTTGTCCAAAAGATTACCAGAACAATTCTCAATTTGTTAATTCCCAGTTATGCTTTTGTGTTGCTCTAAGAAAGAGAATTAAATGTAAGCAACATTACCTTAAAAACAAAACAGGTGCATTTAAATAAGTGACTTACAAATGCCAACTCACCTAATCTTGAATTGAAATCTGAAATTTAAATAATGTGTGACAATCCTTTTTTAAAAAATAAAAACAAAAACAAAACATATTTAGGTGCTAGTGTGTGAAGAATGTTAGAGTGGTTTTACTAGTTTAAATCTGGGGAGAAATTAACAGTCTTTAGGAACCTCTAGAACTGGCAGAACAGTTTTGGGTGGTATTGAATGTGAACGGAGCAGGAGTTGTAGTTTCTGTCCAGTGTTTGATTTTTGTAATGTATGAAGCAGAACGTTCACGTTCCCTCCCATGGTAAGCTGTACAAACTGTTTCCATGTCTGGAATTTGTTGTACATATCTTGCATTTAGTCATTCCATTTTCATATTTGCCTTTCTGTTTACAACAAACAAATATGTCACTAGAATACACTGATTAAATAAAGAAAGTTGATTTTATTGTATCTTTTTGGTTTTTCCTCCCCCCCCCACCTTCTGTCAATAACAAACACAACACGAAAGTCAAATGGTCTTCTTTAAATGTGTTTGCTTTTTCTTGTAGCTGTTATTGAGTTGGAAGAAGAACTTTTAAAAAAATATTGTAAGCTCAGACTACAGTTACAAAAGTCAACAATTTTTGTGTTATTTTAGATTTTGCTGTGCAACTGATTCAGTCTGTGGTATATGTGTGCTATTATAGGTTATATTAAATTATGTTTTAATAACGATCCATTATTTCCCCACCCCCTTTATCTTCTTTAGTTTGAAAAATATATCAGCCTCCTTTAATAGAAGAGGATGGGGAGCATTTATTAATGCAGCACTTTCAGAATTGTTTTATAATTGGAAACATTTTTGCCAAGAAAAGTCCATGAATAAAACGCAGTTCCAATTCAAACTCCTGACTCCCTGTTATTTTTAACTCTCCAGTCAAATGCTTTTATTAGATTGAAAACTTTCACTGTTCTTACCCGCCCCCCCTGCTTTTCTTTCCTTTTTTCTTTCCTTTTTTCTTTTTTAAATCTCAAACAGTGTAATGTTCTACAATTATAAAACTGTCCCAGTGATTCTGAAGTCTGGCAAAATAATATACTTTTTGGGGGGAGGGTCTGTGTATGTTGCCAATTAGTTTTGCTGTAAATACAGACCTCCATCCATCATCGGTCTCTGGGTGGCTATAACAGATCTAATTTGTTTCAGATGCCCTGTGTTTTTTGAGCTGTTCACCAACTCTGCTGACCTGCTGAGAAGACCAAAAGCTCCAGAAGAATGACTGACAAGAGAAACAGTGAAGGAGAGAGAAAGAGAAAGAGAGAGAGAGAGCTATCTGCCCAGAGTCTAGACCTGCTGCACCAAGTGAGAAATAAAGGCTGTTGCAAGAGCCTTCCTCTCCTTTTGAGAAGCTTTCTCCTTCAGAAAGGATTTGAAAGGTGTAAGACTCCCATTAGAGGAGGCTGTGACATGGTAATGGAAAACTCTCCTTCTCCAACCCATTATCCCACCTCCTTTCCTCTGCTTTTACAAGCCTTGCTTGAAACCTCCAGTTCCCTTGGAATTTTATGAATGCCTAAGAGCAGCCAAAATAAACTCGTAAAGGAAAAGTTTCGAGAGACAAAAAAGGTCACAGACCTGTACAGCAAGTGCTAAGCTGGTACTGTTTGAATGCAGAAGGGCAGCAGACAATTCAGAGAAAAGTCCAGGGACACAATGCCAGCTGGTTATGTATCTTCGGTTTCGGTTTTGTTGCCAGGAGGTGAATTGGCAATTATAAAAGCAATCTTCTTGTGCTGCCACACAAACACTGACCTCCCTCCCCACCCCAGCTTTGCAATTTTCATAATGAAGCTTTACCACAGACTTGATCCAAAGCCATGTTTGTTTGCCAGTTTTTCCAGAACTAGAAGCTAAAGTTGTGTGAAGCTATGAATTTTACATAGCCAATATAAATCCAGTCAGTAGGACAATATTTCTTTAAATTTGCCAATAAATGGAAACCATTCAAGGATATGGCAATAATTCACTTCTTTCAGATTTGGTCTTTCTGGGTTTGATATATAGAAGAATCCTGTTTGATTCTTGGACTTAAAAAACTTTAAAAGTAGCTTTGGCCTGATACAGACGGGCAAAAAGGGGTGTGGTGGTGGCGATACTAGCGTTAGGAAGCGTGCACCAGCCACATGATCCCTAACCCTAGTATGTGTGGGTGGTGCCATCATGACACAGCGTTGCCCACACATCGTGCATGTCACTGACGTCACATGTGTGCCATACCCAAATGGTGCAGTGCACCTGCGATGTCACCATGCTGCCCTGAGGCACTTATGGTGTCACCCAGCCACCTCCCCCCAAAAAAAACCCCAGACCCTCTTACTTTGAATCCAAAACCAGCAAAAGTTACCTGCAAACAGAACCAGGCTATTGTACAGAAATGTGTTGGGTGTGAATATTCACAATGTGTGCCCCTCCAGAAGATACTGGGATGTTGCATCCTATCAGTCCTAGCTAGGATAGCCAGTAGTGAAGGCTTATAAGAGTTTCAAACTACAAACTACAGGCTGTTTACCCCAGGTATACATACATGGTACCAAACCCAGGTTTACTTTTGTATGTTAAACAGGCCAATCACAGATTTGTGTGCATGCATGCATGCATGCATGCCTTCAAGTAACCTGTCAACTTATGGTGACCCCATGAATTTCATAAGGTTTTCTTAGGTAAGGAATACTCAGAGGTGGTTTTGCTAGTTTTGTTGTTGTGTGTCTTCATGTCATTTCCAACTTATGGTGACCCTGAGGCAAATCTATTACAGGGTTTTCTCTGCAAGATTTGTTCAGAGATGGTTTGCCATCGTCTTGCGCTGAGGTTGAAAGGATGTTACTTTCCCAAGACCAAGCAGTGGGTTTCATGGGCAAGCAGGGAATCAGACCCCAGTCTCCAGAGTCATAGTCCAACATTCAAACTGGTCATAGGAGTAAGTCTTTGGTTTGAGCACATTCTCAACCCTATGTAATCATATGCCATGCAGTCTAACTTCAATATGCAACCATTTATACAGTTACAAGCCTATTGACCCCACCATGCAATTTTAAAGGGGGGGGTATCTTTTCTTTATATTGTATGTTTTGCTTTGGTGGAGTATCTTGACACATGTATTACTTACTTATCTCATTCTTTCTCCAAACCTTATGACAGTATACATGGATCTTTCCCCATGTTTTAGGTAGCAAAGTGGGAGTGATTGGTCTCAGCTGGTTCATGTGTGATGGGGAATCTGAACTCATATGTCACCCATTTTAATCTAGCATTCTGATCACTGTATACACTGGTTCTCATGTTTCTGTCCATGACATTACATGTATACATAATGTTTTCATAGTGGTGGGATTGTACATACCAGGCATCCTTCTAAACCAGTCTTTAAATGTGCTGTTTGATAATGATTCCCTTGTGCCACTTTATAATTGCCTGGGTAATGGCTGAACCACTAATGCTTTCCTACTGGGGAAAAACTGCTTACAACACAGTCCTAAACTCTTTTTCAAAATACCTCTAGTAGATTAGCATTTATCGTGGGAGGCAAAGTGAAAAATATGATCCTCTACTCTGATGCCACATGTTTAGTTTTCATCATGTTCGGGAGGGAGTGACATTTACCCGAAGCCATATGGAGAACTTCGGCAAATACACATCCTGTAGTGTGGGGCATTCTTCAAGGGGGAATACAACCCAAGCAATTTATAGCAGTCACATAAGTAGCCCCTTTTCTTCAACACATTATTCTGTCAACGTTGTATTTTTGTTGGAAAAACATCTACAGCAGTTATCATTTCTTTTGCTGAAAAGAAATCTACTGCAGGTGCTTTAGAGTTCATCCATGGGATATGAGAAGTTTGAACGTCCCCTAGAAAGGGAAATTTATGTCAGTAATGACTAATTGATTTGCTTGGCTTTTAATCTCCAAACATAGGTTTGCTGTCTTTTTTTTTGGGGGGGGGGGGGGGAACCTACCCACTACTCTTGGTCCTTTTTAAAAAAAAAAAAAAGTCCTGAAAAGAATTAACATTATTCATTTACATTGTCTGTGGCCTTTCATTGCACACTCGTATTGTACTGTACAACAACTTTTTTGAAAGAATTTGCTTTCCTTTGCCTATTATTAATTAATTAATTGATTAATTAATTTTTGTGGGGAAATATTTTTGAACATGAAAGCCGTATTTAACAGTGAAGCCTGAAAATATGTGTTTGATTGCCAAAAAAAAAATGCTTTCTTCATTCATGTGGAGTAAGTCTGACATATACAATAGACTGCTGGTGAATAATATATATGTTTTGAAAGCATACAGTACTGTTTGTTTTTCCCTCATGAACTAGCTTCTTAAGGACACCTTTTATATCATACATACTTTTATTAGGGACATACTACATTTTGCATTAAATGTGTGATTGTATTTGACTAGTTGTTGTTGTTGTTGTTGTTGTTGTTGTTTTCTTTCTTACAAACATGATGGCTCTCTTTCCATATGGCAAAGAAAAAAAGGGGGGTGTTGATCTGGGCCACAACATCAAGTGGAGGTGGAAGTTAAATCTCTCTTCTTTGTGTACTGTGGTTTCATTCCTGATCCCTACCCCTATCCCTGTTCCTATTTGTTTTAATCAGACACATTAAATGTGGCTGTGGAACAAGCTGCTTCAAAGCAGTACCATGTGATCATAATGGATCAATAGGCCATGATCCCAATCCCAGTTTGATAACTTATAGTGATGTCAGTTTAATATTTTTAATTGCTTTAGTTCTTTTTGTATTATATTATTATTGTTCTGTTTCACAGTTTACTAGATGTTTGTGGCTGGAAAAAAGAAAGAAGTTAGGTAATGGTAATAGTAATATATTCTGTAACAAGGATATCAACAATGTTTTTTAGATGTTCAATGTACATTAAAAATGAAGGTATATCATGCAAGCTTAGTCTTAGATAAAGAAGCTAAAATGCACACTTTGAGGCTGCAACGTGTAATGATGGGCCTAATTAGAGGAATTTATTAATTAGCTCAATTAGCTAAGAGGAGGCTGTTACAAGGGCCCTGCGGGGTCACCTCTCAAGACGTATACCAAGAGGCCAAGTAATTCCCTTGAGAAATGAAGCAGACACAGGCTTCTTGAATGAAAGTCTAATTTTTTTAAAGGGGAAAAATACTCACTAATATACACACTCATACACACACAAGGCTCAGTAATCAAGAGTTGAAGTTAGGGACAGAATAGGCAAAAATATGGGTGATACTTACTCCAACTGAGACCTTCTTCTGGGATCCAATGGAGTGTGGATGGATATGGGACACAGCCGCTCAGAGCGCAAAGAGGGAGTGATAGTGCCGGAACTAAGTTGGGCCAGAAAAAAACGACGTAGCTTGGGTCTGTTTCCAACTTATCACACATGGACTCTGAAGTCCAGGGTTTTTAAAGGTGGCTGAACAGACCAGGGTGAGAGGCGTTTACTTAACTTGTACCACCTGGATGGACGTGCCAGGAGGGCATAATCTGAAGGGTCTACAGTCAGGGATTGGTGCTAAGCTGATCAAGTGGGCAAATATTGCACCTCCCCTGAGTCATTTGGATTAAATGACAAACTCATTTGCAACACTCAGACTGTCTGGGAGGACTTTGTTTGTAAAAGCTGACCTCACATGGGTATGTTGCAGACATGGTCCCACACTTTGGGGCTTATGGCTGACCTTGGACCAGAGTGTAGCTGCGGTCATAGGGGTTATCATTTATGTCCAAGCTTTCAAAAGGAGGGGTGATTGTAACAAACTACAGTGTGCCTTAAAATGATAATCAATTTTTGTAATTATACAAGTCCTGAGAGGACAAAGCCTGTGCCAAAGGCTTGGCAGTCCTGGATAAGTATTCCAGTGTATCTCTCAGCAGAGGTTCTGAGAATTCAGTCTCAAATGATCACCAGCCAGACATGTTTTGACCTATGGCCTTCTTCAGTAGCTTGGGTATCAATAAGTATCCACTATTATAACAAACAATATGTGGAATAAATGCCATATAAAGAATTCACCAACCTCTCTTCATCAGAGCAGCATTATTCCAAGTAGTGTCACTATTTACTTTTTTGCAAATTGTTACAGTCGTATCTATAGCAATACTATTCAGCTGTTTTGTCTGTTTGTTTGGAATTGTTCTCAGAGCACCTTCCCCTGGAACTCTGTTTTCTTTTTTCCAAGGACACTAAATCTCTATTTATTTAAAGTATTTATATATTTATTATTATTTATTATTATTATTATTATTATTATTATTATTAGATTTACAAGTAACAACAACAATCCAAAAAGTTCAAGGTTCACTTCCACGCGTCTCCATGTAGGGGTGTGTGTGTGTGTGTGAAACATAGAGAAACAATAATGCTAGTCAGTGTGGCACAGACACTATTGGAAGGACCAGTGATCTGACCCAATACAAGAAACATTCCTATTACTACAGATTATGGCTGCTGGTTGTTAAAAATATATGAATTCATTGCAATGGATAATACATTAATACATGAGAAATCATCATATGATTTCAAGAAAGGATGGAAGTTTTTAATGGATTATATGGGAGGGGGGAATTAGGGATTCACAATGACTTTAGGTTTCTAAATAAGAATGGTGTTATTATATTGAGGTTCATAGAATTATTTTTAAACTCATTTTAAAATTTAATTTCGTTTAGGGTAAGGCTTGAATAATAAGATGACGGTGGATATAGTCATAGACAGGCAAGTAGGAAACCACAGTTCCCTTGCTTATCTGTAGATCTTTTCATTATCTTTAGTAGTTAGTTAGATTTATAGTCAGTGTGATTTGTTTTCCCTTTATTTTTGTTTGAGATATATATAAATGTATTGTTTAGATTTCTTATTGTTATATCTGTTGCTATTGTTAGTGTTATGGTTGTTATTATTTGTAATAAAATACTTTAAAAAAATAAGGCTGCATCATTTAATATATTCATTAGTTACTAATTTAAGGCTGTAATCAATATAGCTTTGACATTAGCTCCATTGAAGAAAACATGAACAGAACAAATAACTGAATAAACATATAAACCATTGCTCTGTTGAAAAAAATCTTTGAAGGTCAGGAGAAATGTCCACACCATAATATGTGGAGAGAAATCTGCCTTCTGAGATCTCTTCAGTCAGTGGAACTTATATCTCATCAGATGCGCATAGGACGATTGCATTGTTTATGCTGAAGACCTAACATGTATACCTAAATACTCTTTAGATTTACATGTTTTATTTAAATATATTTCTGTTCTTCGTGACAAGGCATCTTACAATATAAGAAAGAAAATAATAAATTACGGGTTCATAATTTCAAACTGATCATCAACTACAACTTAAAAGTAGCTTTATGCAGCTAATGCAGCAAAACCTCCACAATAAATGTATTGGTGACACAAGACAGTTTCTCATTTTTGTTTCAACATGCTAACCTGGGGGCTGAGCAGATGGGCCATGATAGCATGCTCAGTGTAGTCTTGGCTCAGATCCCAGTCCATATTGGTCCCTGGGCTAGCATGGAGCTGGGTACCTCTTACCTCCCTCTGCCATTGCTGCTAGTGAGAAGATCCCCGTTGTCATATCGGACATGAAAATGGAATGCCTGGTTGCACCCACATGGCCAGGCACCCTGATTTCATGTCAGACATGGTAACAGGGGTCTTCCCCCTAGTGGCAATGGTGGAGGGAGGTAAGGAGTGTGTGGACCATCTAGTCAGCCAGGGTTTGCTACATAGTAAGACCCTTTTGACAAAGACCCTTTGATCAGGGGCAAAAGCCCTGCATCATCCAAACAGGGTGATGTGAGGCTGGAGGGAACATGGGCCTTTGGGCCCATGTGGGCAGCCTCTTGATTAATCTGCTGGCTTTTGTTCCTGCTAGGTAGTGGGAACAGTGGTGCTCACAAACTCTGAAGTATCCCACAGTCTCCCAAATGTCTCAAATCCCCCATGACACTGTTAGTAACCAGGAAGTAAACTCTAAACCAATACTATTCAAAGCCTCACTCCATATAACTTCTGCTGGTCCGCAAACTATTAGTTACCAGCCTGCAGCAGGTTTCAGGGAAAGGTTAATGGCCCAAACATGTTGGCAATCCTTGGAACATGGAGGTAAAACCCACTTGGTCCCCCAGCTAGCTTAAGCAGCATTGTTCTAAATAATGAAACCAAAATTTCATCACATCTTGTGAAATGAACACACAACAATTCATGTTAAGTTGGAACAATATTCAAAAGATAATGGAACTTCACTGCTGAGTAAATATGCATAGGATTGTCTGATTATAATCTCCAGATGTATTGAACTATAACTGCCATCATCCCTAGCCATTATATTTATTGCAAGGCCATGCTACAGGGTTCCCCATCACTCCAACTCTAGTGACCATTTATGTTAATAACAGAGCTGATCTCTTTGAGAAAGCATGCATCCGTCCCTCTATTGGGACAAAGGTGTTTGTGACAGAGTCATGTTAAGCTCCTTAAAAACAACCTTCCTTAAATGAACATTACCTTTCTTATGAATATGCTCCTATTCAGATTTTATAACAAATAAATCAAAAGAATATTCCCCCTGGCAATTTAATGGCCAGACAAGACAGCAACAAGGGAATCACTGTAAATTACATACAGGAGGAGGGAAAGAGTGATTTGGGAACACAAGGTCTCCATATGTCTCCATACATGTCCACACAGACTCCTGTGCATAATTTATAGATACTCCCATGGAACAAGGGACTTGTCTCTAAGATGAACACATGCTGCAAAGGTTACGGAATGGGTGGCTCCCCATTTCCTCATGTAGTCCTTTTTTCATGGTCTTCTGGGAAATGACTTGTTTCCAAAAAAGAATCAATTATCGTTTACAAGGCCCACTGCCATTGAACCTTGCAATATTAATCCTTGTTCACCGTCTACAAAGTGATTTTGTTCTAGCCTTAACAGTTTTGAGAAGCTACAATTTTGTGGATGGAAGTGATTTTCTCAAGAGGTTGCAGATTCAGCAGGGTTGGAACTGGGAGGGTGGGCATCACATTTATAGTGATGATGAAAGATGAAATGCATTGTTTGCCAATTATTCCTAAACTTTTTTTTTACTGGAAACACAGTTGTGTTCATTTTCTAGTAAAACTTTCTAAGTGTGTTGCCCCCCATGTGCTTAGAACCTTATGTCAGAAAAAAAAACTCCATTTAACTCCCCACCTTTTAAAGGAATTTGCCCTATGCCCTAGCCTGTATTTTCCCATGGCTTTCATAAGTATTTACAGCTCAATCAATGCTTCATGAGAATACATGGATTTAAACAATTTCTGTGATCTGAAGTATATAGTTTTGAAAATAACATTTAACTGAGACCAAAGGGAAAAAAAGATTTGTAAAACTACAGATCCCAGGATTCCATAGGATGGAGCTACAGCACTTAAAGTTGTGTCAAGTTGCATTTTTCTTACAATAAACCCTATGTCAAGTCTTTCTTCTCTAGTGAAGATTTCTGCTGGAAGGACTCACAAGTCAAGTCAAGATGTAACCACACCTTAGAAAATGAATACAAAGCTATTAAAACTGATTTTAAAAACTAGAGCAATTTGTAGGTGTATGATGTAGAAAAATTATATGAAATGTTCCCATTTATATAATCATGTGATAGAAAGGAAACGGGTTTATGGTGGATAGATTAAAGAAAATGAGTGAACAACATTTGAAGCAGAAGACCAAATTCCATGTTTGGGATCACTGATAAATAAATAAAAACAAGACAACTAATATCATAATGTCTTTATGCAAATCAGTGGTATAACCACACCTGGAATCTGGTGTACAGTTTGCATCACTGGATCTCAGAAAAGATATTGCACATTTGACAAATAGGTATAATAGGGAATGAACTCTGTGGTCTCATTCGCACTACAAAATAACCCATTGTGGAAAGTGGGTTATTTTCAGGTTATTCCTATTTGCACCGAGTGCACTAGCTACAATTTTTTTGGGGGGGGGGGGACTGGCAAAACCCCCACACAACTCGGTACTTTTAAATCCAGGGCTTTTACCACATCTTTTAGAACCAATCTTTTTTAAAGAGAAAACACTGTTGATTACATTCAGAGCACACAAGAAGGGAGGGGTTATGTGTAGAGGAGAAGAACATACATATCACACTTGTCTTGTCCTACTGGCAAAGAGCTGTTGCTTTTGCATGGCTGTTATGCTCTATCAGTATGAAAATACCTTTAAATATTAACGTAAGCAGTATGACTAAGATGTGCATCACTTGACTGACATTTTTTTAAAAAACCCAATAATAATAATAATAATAATAATAATGTTTATTTATAGCCCATTCCTCTGACAACAATCAGAGCAGGTTACAATAATTAAAACAATCAAGATAAAACAATTCCAATAACCCAAAGCCCCACCTCCCACCCCTTAAAATTGAATTAAACCAGTATCAAATTAAAATCCAAAACAGTTACATACATACAACATACAACATAAAAAGCAGCTAGTCATACTATGGACCCTGTAGATGTAAACTCTGTAGATAAAGTGCTGGGAGCTGGTGGAAGAACACGTCCCAATTGCCATAAACCAGTGCCAGGGCCAGGAGTTAAGATGTTTTTGGGAAGGCCTGCCGGAAGAGATGCATCTTTAAAGCTTTTTTAAAGCTCTCAAGGGATGTAATAAGAACAATTGAACACGATCAGAAAAGAGGCTCTACAGTGGTCCCCCGGGATACGAACCCCCCCGGGGAACGAAATCCCCGGGACCTGAAACTGCCGGGGGCGAAAAAAAGCCCCCGGGATGCGAAGAAAACCCCGGGATTCGAAGAAGAAAAACCGCGCGGCCCCTTTAAATTTGCCGCGCGGTCCGTCCACTAAAGCGGTCCCCTGGGAAACAAAGATTTCCGGGTTACGAAAGGTAATCCGGAACGGATTACTTTCGTAACCCGGGGGACCACTGTATTTTAAATTGATACTATGGTAATGATTAAAATGCTGTGGAGAGATTCGATTGTGGTAAATGTCATGGGAACTTCAATTCGATATTGCATCATCGAAGCTCTCCAGACCACCTCAGCACAAAAACGTGAATGGGAATGACCCCTGTGTTGCAAACTGGGAATGAACTCTGTGAATAAAGGTTTTAATGTCTTAATATCTTTTATCACAGAACAATGGTGAGTGTAGTGGAGATGATAAGAGATATACAAAACTATGTGTTGTGCACAGAAAGTAGTGGACATGATTTGAAGATATACAAAACTATATGTTGTGTATAGAAAGGGTTTTCTTGGCAGAATTTGTTCAGAGGCAGTTTGCCCTTGCCTTCCTCTGAGGCTGAGAGTGTATGACTTGCCCAGGGTCATCCAGTAGATTCTTGGGCCCAAGTGGGGATTTGACCCCTAGTCTTCCAGTGTCTTAGTCCACAGCTTTAACCATTACACTACACTGGCCAGTCTACTATACTATCATTTCCAGGGTTCTTATTGGAGAGAATGGCACTCTGCAAATTATAAAAAGAGGCAGTAGTCTAAAGTAAAAATTATTAAATTCTATAAAAGCTCACAACTAGAAATAATGAAGAGTAAATTTTGGCAAGCAAAGGAATGCACAAAAGTTTTACAACAATGATGGAGAGAGAAATGTCCATTTCCAAGCTGGGTTCAGCAAAGTAAGAGACACTAGGGATCATATTTCAAACATACATTGCATAATGGAGTGTACCAAAGAATTTCAGATGAAAATCAGCCTGCATTTTATAGATTACAGTAAAGCCTTTGATTGTATAGATCATGAAAAACTATGGAACACTCTTTAAAATCCCAAAAATAAAAAGTGGCATGATTTTGCCCACTTCTACATGGGTTAATGTCGTGTTACTGCTCAATTAGCCCAATGTGTCAGAAAACAATCCCACTTTTGTGTGATATTCCTAGATTTAAATTTTATTTATCCACAGGATTTGGTCATTTTGCCTCCCATGTGAACACCTAGGACTTAGCAGGGCAGCTATGAAGGAACTAGACCCAAAATGTAAAGATATATCATTGGATACTAAAGTTAGGATTGTCCGTGCTATCGTATCTGTGAAAGCTAGGCAGTAAGGAAAGCTGATAGGAAGAAAATGAACTCATTTGAAATGTGGTGCTGGAGAAACATTCTACAGATACTGTGGACTACTAAAAAGACAAATAAATTATTCCTTAAGCAAATCAAGCCTGAACTCTCCCTAAAAGCCAAGATGACTAAACTGAGACTGTCGTACTTTAGGAATATCTTGAGAAGACATGGCTCACTAGAAAACAGTCTTGGTAAAATAGAAGGCAGTAGGAAAAGAGGAAGACTCTATTACAAGTGGATAGACTCAGACAGTGAAACCCCCCAGTCCTGAGTCTGCAAGAGCTGAGCAGGGCTTTTGATGGTAGTATAACCTGGAGGTCTTTCATTCATGGGGTTGCCATATTTCAAAGTTGATTTGACAGCAGTTGACAACAATTCCTTTGTGTGCCTGTTGTTTCATTTAATATACAGGCACCTCTATTTTGGATGCTTCTGGTGCTCTGTGATAAAAGCCAGGAATGGATCCATCCTTTTCATATGAATCCATTTCTGCAAGTGTGTTTTTTATATTGAGTCAGTGGGAATCCAGTTTTACTATGTCAGGAGGTTCTCATAAAGCAAAATCCAGACTGATTACAAGGAGCCAAAGCTGGAGAAAGAAAATAAAAGGAGAAACATCTCCATTACGTATTCAGGAAAGAGAATATATCCAATGTCCTTTTTTTTTCTGTTTTCTTTTCTTTTTCTTTTTTTCCCCTTTCTTTCTTTTTTCTTTTTTTGTATTCCTGTGTAGTTTGAGAGTCAAGTGTCTCCATCTTTTCCTTGGACAAAGACTGTGAGTCAATTCCAGGTTAAAATTTATTTTCTTTTGATTTATATGGAGATTTGCTTTGGACCAGTTCAGACATTATTGTGAGGCTAAAGGGCCTATTGAGTTCCTAATAGAACTTGGGAAAGTAAATTTTTGGACCACAACTCCCAGCCTGGCCAAACACTAGGAGAGAGAAAATAAACCATACTAAAGTGAGGACAGAGCTTGGTGTAAATGGGCCTCATCTATTCTTTACATCACATTTATCATTTTCACCAATGGCAACATAAAACAAATACCATCTAACACAAACATGTACACGGAAGTTGAATTGTATTTAAATTGATCTGGTCTTATTCATAAGGCTTTTGACCTGCAGGATGAAAAAAGAAAAAGGTCACCTACAAACCCCAAACAAAGAGAGAATGCCTTCATTTTACCTTTAACCACCAATACAGCAGTGAGAATGATGTATGCTTTATGTGCATGTCTAAGGTACTAAACCAGCTGCAATATTTGTAAATAGGTTACAAAACCCATACTAGGGAATGCTCATTGTCTCAGCCCTTATAAACTATTCAGTACCAAAATTAACTTGACTCTTTGGCTTGAAAGAATATTATATTAATTTTCACTGAGTGATATTACATATCAACCCTAGTCAGTGTGTCAAAACAATGCTTTGCATATATTGGTCAAGCTAACCGGTCACCTTGAAGAATATTCAAACTTTATATGGTTCTCTAAATAATATGATTTTGAATTTGCCTTGCCTGGGGAAATGGCCATCTCTGTATGGAAAAGATGAGAACAAGAAGTCACTCTGGGTGCAAGAGTCTAAATAATGGGCACACTTTCTAAAGGACAGAGTCCAATCCTTTAGAACATGAACTAATGAA
The DNA here is from genome assembly GCA_034509955.1 of Urosaurus nigricauda. Lineage (NCBI taxonomy): Eukaryota > Metazoa > Chordata > Lepidosauria > Squamata > Phrynosomatidae > Urosaurus > Urosaurus nigricauda. The sequence continues at coordinate 74,116,939 of JAOEGL010000004.1, read as the reverse complement.
TTCAGGTTACCTGAAAAGAGATTCCACCTAAATGTTAGGGAGGACTTTTGGCTGTAAGAGTTGTTCTACAACGGGACAGAGTGCCTTGGAGGGGGAGGGTCTCTACCTTAGAGGTCTTCAAGGAGAGTTTGGATGGCCATCTTGTAGAATTACTTTAGTATGTTCCTCCATTTAGCTGGTTGGAGAGGATAGCCCCTGCGGTCCCACAACTTTATGATTCTGTGATTATTGGTTTTCTCCATTCTGGGAACATGTTTCAAAATACTGGGTGTGTTCTAAGCCAAGTTCTCTTCTGTGTGTTGACACTGCACCAGAATCATTGGTAACAAATATGGATTCTATGGCATAATATTCTTGAGTCAATTAGGTACATGTTTTGCAAACATAGCAGGAAACCTTCAGCGCCATTGCATGAGCACAACACAGTATTCTTCCCTTCCCCCCTACAGTTCCTTCTGTGCCATCTGATGATGATATTATTATTATTATTATTATTATTATTTTATCAGAGGTGGGCTACAACATAGATTAAATACAATATATAACTAAAGACATGAAACTATTTAAATACATAGGTTAAAACAGGTAAACATAGGATTAAGATGACCATTACACATTAAAATAACCAAGACATAAATTTTAAAATATACCAATTTAAAATTCATAGTTTAAACTGGACTAGGTATGCAGCTCCAGAAGGCTTCTAGCCATCTTTAGTATGCTTGGAGATATATCAGGGATTGCAGTGTGGATGGGAGATTGCTCCTTCCAAATTCCATTCTGTTGGAAAACAAACATGTGGAGTGGAGGGAATCTCACTGGTCTAGTGAACATTCTATCAAGACATCATTCTAATATCAAACCAGGTAAAGGATTAAGCTATCTTCACCCCAGCTCGGTCTCCCTGGCCTCTGTATTTGTCTAAGCCAGAGTGAAGAACAACAAAACCTTCAGTCCATTGCCTGGTCTCTGAGCTCATAGCCAAGACAATGTTTTAGATTTTGGTTTATAGAATTACTTAATTAGAGGCCACATGTGTTGCCTAGATTATCAAAACATGGAGGCGAATTCATAATATTTGACAGAACGATCATTTGGTTTAAATTAGAAATGAACCAATTAAGGATTTTTGAGCTTACAATAATGTCCATATTTTGAACTGCTCATCAGCTTATTTGGTTTGAGAACATTGTTTTTGGTTTGAGAATATTGACTTTTCTTGAGGACATTGTTTTCAAGCTTGCTTTGTCTAATGTGGTTTGCTTTGTTTTCTGAAATACTGAGGCATCATGTCTCATAGGCCAGAAACTGAATTATTAGGTTTAGTGTGCTAGGATGTAGGGACTTAATCAGATTGGAGATTTGTATTTTTATATATATATAAAAGTTATCAAGCAATTATCTGAGAGCTCATCTTTACAAAATATTGTGCCCAGAGAAGTGCCCTATGGGAAATGACTTAGAGATCTGGGTATGTTTAGTCTGGAGAAAAGAAGATTAAGAGGTGATATGATAGCCCTGTTTAAATAATTGAAGGGATGTCATATTGAGGAGGGAGCAAGCTTGTTTTCTGCTGCTCCAGAGAACAGGACCCAGAACAATAGATGCAAGCTACAGGAAAAGAGATTCCACCTCAACATTAGGAAGAACTTCAACTTACCAGACCTAAAATTGTACTATTATGCCTGTGGGTTAACCTGGCTTACAGAATGGTGTACCCTGCAAAATGAGGAAATTCTTAACTTAGAACACGTCAATTTAAGATTCGGCTGGCATGGATATCTTTGGTTTAATAAATTAAAAGAAAATAAGGACTTTAACACACATCACATTAGAAAAGGTTTACTTAAAATTTGGCTAAAATGTAAATCTAGGTTTTATACAAAATTTCCGCAATGGGTATCCCCAGAGGAAGCTCTATTTGGCAGATACAAGGATAAAAAAGAAAAATGGATTACGTTTAAACATATGACAAAAAGAGTATATGAGAATGGGAACAGAATAATAGTAAAATCTAAAGAAGAATTAGAGACAGAAGGGATAAAAACCCAATGGTTCCAATATAGACAATTAAGGGAAAGAACAAAGCAAGACATAAAAAATACAGGGATAGAAGATTGTAATAACGACCTAGATGATATTATTTTTGGAAAAGAGAAGAAAAAAATCTCAAAATTTTATGGGATTCTATTAGGAAGAGAATTAGAACAAGAAACTGTAAAAGAAACTATGATAAAGTGGAGTCAAAGCCTACATAAAACTATAGATATGGAATCCTGGGAAAAAGCATGGCAAAGAACTAATAAATTTACAGCATGTCAAACTTTAAAAGAAAATTATTTCAAAATGTTATATAGGTGGCATCTAACACCTATTAAATTAGCAAAAATATATAAAAATGAAAATGTAAATTCAAAATGTTGGAAGTGTAAATGGAAAGAAGGATCTTATTTTCACTTGTGGTGGAATTGCGATAAAGCCAAAGAATTTTGGAATATGATTCATACCAACTGTATAGCAATATTAGGATGTCACTACACAATGAAACCAGAAATGTATTTATTAAACATCATAACAGGCCTACCAGAAAATGTTGAGAAAAAATATTGGAAAGTGATACTGTATTTGATCACAGCGGCTAGGCTTTTGTTCACCCAAAAATGAAAATCTACGCAGATACCAACAGAAATGGAATGGTTAGAAAAAATCGCAGACATGAAAGAGATGGACTCATTAACAAGGAAGTTAAGGGAGGACGGAGAGAATTCTGTTTATGATGACTGGAATCTGTTAACAGATTACTGGAAAAAGAAGGTAATGGAAAAAGAAGAGCTTGAATAAAGATCCAATATATAGAATTGGAAGGGGAAAAATAATAAAAAGAAGGGAAAATGAGACGAAAACCTTCTCCTGCTGAAAGTAAAATTGAAGACACGACAGGAAATAAAAGGAGATAAAAGGAGGTGAAGGTAAATATATAAAGTAGATCATTTGTATTGTAATATATCAAATGGAAGAACGGTGAAGGAAGCTATGAACAAATAAGCTATGTACAAATAAAAGTTTAAGTATTAGTTCGGGTTATATGTCAAGGTGCGAATATGAGCTGTTAAAATGTCATTTACCATTGTCTTTTTTATAAAATAAAATAAAAACTATTATGGAAAAAAAACATTAGGAAGAACTTCCTGACAGTAAGGGCTGTTTGACAGTAGAACACACTCCCTTGGAGTGTAGTGGAGTCTCCTTCCTTAGAGGTCTTTAAATAGAGGCTGGATGGTCATCTGTCTGGCATGCTTTGATTGTGACTTCCTGCATGCCGGGAGGTTGAACTGGATGGCCCTTGTGGTATCTTCCATGATTCTATGACTGTATGATTCTATGGGACAAATACTATGCCTCCCATTTCATCAGTGGGGAGTCCAGATGATGCACAGCCTAAATCCTGGTTCTGGTGTGAGCAGACAAGACAATGGCTGGCTCATTCAGTACCAAAACTGGGTTTTACTTCTGCTTACCCTGGATTTTGAAAGTCCTTGTTTGCTCCAGATCTTCCTAGATGATCTAGAGCCCTCCATCCAGGTGGCTGGCCACATGCACACCCCACTGAACTGCCCAGTGTGGCCATGGCAGCTGCCAGTTGCTCTCTCTGAGGTCAGAACAAAGCACCCGCCACATGACCATTGCCTAGCACTTCATTCTGACCTCAAAGCAAAGTGACCCAGATCAGCATTGGACAATCTGAGTGGCTGTGGGATGTGTGTGTGGTCAGCCTCCCCATGTCAGATTGCAACAGGGGAGAGTCTCAAAGCTCTGGAGGTAGGGACTTCCGGTTGGGAGCGGCAGCCCGTCGGACGTGCTTCGGAGAGGCTCCGGAGAACGTCATGTAACCAGCACGGTTTCCTCATTGTTTTTCTTTTGACAGTGAAGGAAAACCCCAAGCTAGGTATAGTTTGGGCGAAGGGGTTTGCATAGGCTCAGTTTGGGACCCTGTGTTACTCACAGCCTGAAGTATCATTCTTCTTCAGGAGACACCGGAGAGGAACAGGGGCGAGCCAGAAACCTAATCCGCCGTGCCGGCAACCAGCTGCAGAGCAGAACCAGGTCTGCCCCCAACTTTTAACTTAAAAGAACTTGTCAATAGCTTAATAGCGTCTTCAAAAAGCCTTACGTATCAGGATGCCGAGGAATTCCACAGCAGAAACTGAATAAAGAGCCGAAAGCAAGAACTGTAAGCAAACGAGACACGTTTAAAATAAATTTTTATTTAAGTTAACGAGAGGAGAAAGCGGAGAGAAAAAGCGAAGAAAGTGAAGAGAGGAAAGTAGCAGAGGAGGGAAGGAGGAGGGAGAAGTAGGAGAAGAAATTAAAAGGGAAGAGGAGTTGGGCAGACGGAGGGAGAAAGGAGGGAGAAAGAGACAGACATCGAGGCGGACGGAGGGTGAAAGGAGAAGAAGGCGCTGAGGCAACCGAAGGGGCGAAGGAGGAGGAGGAAAATCCGGGCCGGGTCGGACGGAGAGAGTAGGAATTGGAGTGGGAGATACCGAGGCGGATTAAAGGAGAAAGGAGGAGGAGACGCCAAGGGAGGCGAAGGAGGCGAAGGAGGAGACGCCAAGGGAGGCGAAGGAGGAGGAAAACCCGGGCCGGACGGAGAGAGAAAGGAGGAGGAGGAGGAGACGCCAAGGGAGACCAAGGAGGAGATGCCTTCGAAGACGCCAAGGGAGGGCGAAGGAGGAGGAAAACCCGGGCCGGATGGAGAGAGGAAGATTCGGAGGGAGATTTGGAGACACCGAGGCGGTCTAAAGGAGAAAGGAGGAGGAGACGCCAAGGGAGGCGAAGGAGGCGAAGGAGGAGATGCCAAGGGAGGCGAAGGAGGAGACGCTAAGGGCGACGAAGGGTGAAGGAGAAGGAAAACTCGGGCCGGACGCAGAGAGAAGGAATCGGAGATATCGAGGTGGATTAAAGTCGAGAGGAGGAGGAAACGCCAAGGGAGTCGAAGGGCGAAGGAGGAGGAAAATCTGGGCGGAACGGAGTGAGAAAGAACTGGAGATACAGAAATAGACCAAAGGAGAAAGGAGGAGGAGACGCCGAGGTAGAAGAAGGGCGAAGGAAGAGGTAAAACTGTGTTGGACGGTGGGAGAAGGAAACAGAGATATTGAAGTAGACAGAAGGCGAAAAGAGAAGGAAAAACCGTGGTAGTCAAAGGGTGAAAGAGGGGAAAGAAAAAGGGGAAAGGAAGGGGGGGGAAAAGAAGGGGGGGAAAAAAGAGAAGGGAAAGAAGGGGGAAAAAAGCTGTAGTAGAAGTGAAGATAAGAAAGATAAGAAAGAGAAGCACCTGAAGGGGACGGGAGAGGTAGGAAGAAGAGAAGCTAAGGAAGACGGGGGGGGGGAGAAAGTGGAACTATAGCTGAAAAGAGGGGAGAAGAAGCTGTGGAAACCAGAGGGAAAAGGAGTTAAGAGACGCCTAAGGGGTTTGAAGAGAGGGGTAAGGGGGCAGACGGAGCAAGTAGTAAAGCTCCGACTCAAAAGGAAGAAAAGGGAAATAGGAAAAGAAGTTAAGAAGGAGTAAGTAAAGACTTAACAGGACTATCAAGGAGAAGAGACGCTCCTGTAGTTGAAAAAAAAAGGATAAAATAGGAGAGGGCGACATAGAAGCTGTAGAAAGGAATACCAGAGAGGAGAGACAAGTTAAGATAGAAAGTAAAAATAGGAGAGATTAAAGCAGAAAAATAGAAATCATTGGAAAGAAGAGTAGAAACTAAGACAACAAATAAAAAAAGAGGTCGGAATAGATTAGAAAGCAACTACATTAGAAAGGAGAGGAAGAGGGTATACACGGGAGGAGAAAGGGGTGTTGTGAAAAATGACGACTAGGAAAGCTAAACAAGTCATGGAACAACAAACCTATAGACGACCATCAATAGATGCCTCCGCAAGACAGGCAGAACAACCAAACTTAATGGAAGAATTAAGATCACTATATATGGAAATGAAAGAGGACATTAAATCAATGAGGGAAGACATGAACGCAATGAGATGAGAAATTAAGCTAGAAATAAGACAAGAAATAAGAACTGAGATAAAATCATTAAAAGATTCCATAGGAAAAGTGAATGAAGAGGTGAAGATAACAGGACAAAAAGTAAAGAAGATAGAAGAGGATACGGATAAAATAGCTAAAAGAGTTACAAATTTAGAAGCCGCGCACGAGATAGAATTGGATGAACGAGCATTGCAGGACTTAAAGCAAAGAGAAAACTGTATTAAAATTCGGGGATTAAAAGAAATAGAAAGGGAAGATCTATTTGAATATGTACCCCCTATATTGGCTGATTATTTAGGCATGGAGAAAGATCAATTGCAGCTCGAGATTAATAAAATATATAGAATTAATTCGAAGGTGGCTAAACAAAAAAGACTTCCGAGAGACATTGTTGTCTACTTCACTCGGAAAAAAATTAGAGATGAAATATTGCAACTGAACTATGAACAGAAACTGGAATTTGACGGGAAAGAGCTTGTTATATATAAAGATATCCCCTTAAGAATATTGAGGAAAAGGAACGATTACAAACCTTTGACGACTTTGTTAATGCAAAATTATATCCCATACAGATGGGAGAGACTTGAAGGAATCAATTTCAAATACAAAGGCGAGTTTTTCAAAATCAATTCAATCATGAAAATGAAGGAGTTCCTAAAGAAGCACAAGACTGAATTTGAATATAGGAAAAAAATGGCGATGGAAGGCAAAAAAGGAAAGGTAATGGAGGATGAAGAAGATGAAAGTAAGTTAAGCGGAAAAGACTCGGAAGAAGAAATTAATAAGATAGGAGACAAAGACTCGGAAGAAGAAGACAAAGAAGACATAGTAGAAAGCCAGGCTAAAAATACAGTATTAGATTTGGATTAATTAAAATAAGCCACCCAAATAAATAAATAAACTAATAATGAAAAAAATTTCTATCTTGTCGTGGAATGTAAGGGGAATGAATTCTCCTCAGAAACGGAAAAAGGTGCTACATTACTTGACCAGGAAGAACTTAGACATTATATGTTTACAAGAAACACACATAAAAGACAGAGATGTGAGATTGCTAAAATTTAAAAAACTAGGTACGGAATTTGTGGCTTCGGGAAAGACTAAATCCAAAGGTGTTGTGATCTATATTAACAATAGATATGAGGCGAAAACCCTGTTCAAAGATATGGGGGGACAATATATTGGTGTAGAGGTAAAGATACAATCCACAAAATATTTGATAGTAGGAGTATATGCCCCACTGGAACGGAAAAGTTCTTTTTTCGAAAAACTAAGTAGAGAAGTGCAAGAACTAACATTTGAAAAAATATTAATGATGGGAGACTGGAATGGGGTTATTCAACCGGATTTGGATAGAAAATCAGATAAGAAGATAAAAAAATCACAAGGGAAACTCCCAAAATCTTTTGGAGAGATGTTAGATACTTTATCATTAGTAGACATCTGGAGATACAAATACAAAAACGCAAAAGAATACACTTTCTACTCTGAAAGGCATAAGTCCCTTTCTAGGATAGATATGGTGTTAGGTTCAAAATCTGTATGCAAAGAAATAGTAGACATAAACCATGAAGTTAGAACAATCTCGGATCACAGCCCCCTATGTGTGAACTTAAAAGGTAGACCGGTAAATTACTCTTGGCGACTTAATGAAGAACTTTTACAGAAGGAAGACATTATAGAAAGAGGGAAGGAGACATTGAAATTCTACTTTAAAGAAAATTTAAATAAAGAAGTCAATGAGATAACAGTTTGGGAAACATCTAAGGCAGTTATTCGTGGCTTCTTTATCCAACAGAACGCAATTTTGCAAAGGAAAAAGAAAGAGAAATTGGAGGGATTAAGAAAGGAACTAATGGAAAAGGAAAAAGAACTAAATGAAAACCCTAACTGTAAAAGAACGATAGCCAAAATAAAAATTATCAGGAAACAGATAGAAATGGAAGAAGAAAAAGAGATTCAAAATAAGATACGGGACTTGAAACAAAAACACTTCGAACAGGCCAATAAGCCAGGAAAATGGCTAGCCCACAAGATCAGGAAAAGAAGAAATAGAAACCTAATAATGGAAATCAAAAAAGGCTCACGAACTATTACAAATCAAAGTAAAATAAAACAAGTCTTCTGTGGAAGAGGCAACAAGGGGATCAGCTATTTTGGATCTGATCTTAACCAACAGGGAAGACCTAGTTGATGGGGTGCAAGTGGTGGGATCCTTAGGTGGAAGTGACCATGTCCTCCTGGAGTTTGTTATACAGTGGAAAGGTGAAGCTAGGCATAGTCAGACACGCATTCTAGACTTTAGGAAAGCTGATTTCAATAAACTTAGAGAAATACTGGGGGTGATCCCATGGTCAAGAATACTAAAAGAGAAGGGAGTTCAAGATGGATGGGAGTTCCTCAAAAGGGAGATACTAAAGGGACAATTTCAGACAGTTCCAATGAGGAAGAAAAATGGGAGATGTCTCAAGAAACCGGTATGGATGACTAAGGAACTTACAACTGAGCTAAGTTTTAAACGGAACATGTATAAAAAATGGAAAAATGGGGAAATCACCAAAGAGGAATTCAAACAAATAGCCAGTACATGTAGGGATAAAGTCAGAAAAGCTAAAGCGCAAAATGAACTCAGGCTTGCTAGAGACGTTAAGAACAATAAAAAGGGCTTTTTTGGATATGTCCGCAGCAAAAGGAAGAAGAAGGAAACAGTTGGGCCACTGCGTGGAGAAGATGGCAAAATGCTCACAGGAGACAGAGAAAAGGCAGAATTACTCAACACCTTCTTTGCTTCAGTCTTCTCAGGAAAGGCAAAGGGTGCCCAACCTAAGGATGATGGGGCAGAGGACAGAATAGGGGAATCTCAGCACAGAATAAATAAAGAGACAGTACAGGAATACCTGGTTAATCTAAATGAATATAAGTCTCCAGGACCAGATGAACTACATCCTAGGGTATTGAAAGAACTGGCAAATGTAATATCAGAACCAATGGCAATCATCTTTGAGAACTCCTGGAGAACAGGAGAAGTCCCTGCAGACTGGAGGAGGGCAAATGTTGTCCCAATCTTCAAAAAGGGGAAAAAAGAGGATCCCAACAATTATCGTCCGGTTAGTCTGACATCAATTCCAGGAAAGATTCTGGAGCAGATCATTAAGCAGAGAGTCTGTGAATATCTGGAAGATAATTCCATAATCACAAAAAGCCAACATGGGTTTCAGAGAAACAAGTCATGCCAGACAAATCTGATCTCTTTTTTTGATAAAATTACTAGCTTGGTAGATGAAGGGAATGCTGTGGATATAGTATATCTTGACTTCAGTAAGGCATTTGACAAGGTTCCCCATGACATTCTTGCAAACAAGCTTGCAAAATGTGGGATAGACAAGGTAACCGTTACATGGATTTGTAACTGGTTGACTGACCGAACCCAAAGGGTGCTCACCAACGGTTCCTTTTCATCCTGGAAAGAAGTGACTAGTGGGGCCCCACAGGGCTCTGTCCTGGGCCCAGTGCTATTCAACATCTTTATTAATGACTTGGATGACAGTATCGAGAGCCTAGTTATCAAATTTGCTGATGACACGAAATTGGGAGGAGTAGCTAATACCCCAAAGGACAGGATCAAAATTCAAAATGACCTGAATAGACTAGAAAGCTGGGCCAAAGCTAACAAAATGAAATTTAACACAGAGAAATGTAAGGTCCTACACATAGGGCGGAAAAATGAAATGCACAGATATAGGATGGGGGACACCTGGCTGAATGAGACAACATGTGAAAGGGATCTAGGTGTCCAAGTAGACCACAAGTTGAACATGAGTCAACAGTGTGATGCAGCAGCTAAAAAGGCCAATGCAATTTTAGGCTGCATCAATAGAAGTATAGTGTCTAGATCAAGGGAAGTAATAGTGCCACTCTATTCTGCTTTGGTCAGGCCCCACCTGGAATACTGTGTCCAATTCTGGGCACCACAATTCAAAAAGGATGTGGAGAAACTGGAGCATGTCCAAAGGAGGGCGACTAAAATGGTGAAGGGTCTGGAAACCATGCCCTATGAGGAACGCCTTAGGGAGCTGGGGATGTTTAGCCTGGAGAAGAGAAGGTTAAGAGGTGATATGATAGCTCTGTTTAAATATTTGAAAGGATGTCACATTGAGGAGGGAGCAAGCTTGTTTTCTGCTGCTCCAGAGAACAGGACTCGGAACAACGGATGCAAACTGCAGGAAAAGAGATTCCACCTCAACATTAGGAGGAACTTCCTGACAGTAAGGGCTGTTCGACAGTGGAACACACTCCCTCGGAGGGTGGTGGAGTCACCTTCCTTGGAGGTTTTTAAGCAGAGGCTGGATGGCCATCTGTCGGGTATGCTTTGATTGGGAGTTCCTGCACGGCAGGGGGTTGGACTGGATGGCCCTTGTGGTCTCTTCCAACTCTAAATTTCTATGATTCTATGATTCTATGATTCTTAGATTACTACACTAAACTATATAAGAAAAGCCAAATTCCGCCGGATAAAATTAATATAATATTGGAAAAGGCAAAATTAACACGGGTGACAGAAGAACAAATGAACCTACTTGACAGCCCCATTACCATTGCAGAAATAATTGAAGCGATAAGAAAGAGCAAAAATCAAAAATCTCCAGGCCCAGATGGGCTCACAGCCCAATATTATAAAACATTTGAAGATCAGTTAATTATTCCGTTAAAATTAATGATGAATACTATAAAAGACAAACAATATCCCGAGACCTGGAAACAGGCTAATATAACATTAGTCTTAAAAGAGGATAGAGAACCAGATGACGTCAAAAATTACCGCCCGATTTCATTGCTAAACGTAGACTACAAGTTATTTGCGGCAATCCTAGCCGAAAGACTCAAAAAAATACTAAAGAATTGGATTCATGCTGACCAGGCAGGATTTTTGCCCAAAAGACAGATCAGAAATAATACAAGAACCGTCATTAACATTATAGAACATTTTGAGAGGAGAATTGATAAAAAATTAGCTATAATTTTTGTTGATATTGAAAAAGCGTTTGATAACATCTGTTGGGATATGCTTTTTATGGTACTGGATAAAATAGGAATAGGAGAAAGATACAAATCGTGGTTAACAGCAATATATAAGGAACAAAAAGCGAGGTTAATAATCAACCAGGAGAAGACGGAGGAATTCAAAATTTTTAGAGGAACAAGACAAGGTTGTCCTTTGTCTCCGTTATTATTTATTATGATTTTGGAAACTCTATGTAACATAGTGAGGTCGGATACCAGAATTAGGGGGGTTAAGATAAAAAACTTTGAGTACAAAATACGGGCTTTCGCAGACGACATTGTGTTTACATTAGAGGATCCTAAAGAAAGTCTTGTAAAGTTAACGGAGATTCTGGAGGAATTTGAAGGAGCTACAGGATTAAGCATAAATAGGAGTAAAACAAAGATGATTACAAAAAATGTAGAAGCCAAGGAAAAGAAAGTATTGGAAAATATAAGTGGTTTTAAAGTGGAAGGGAAAGCTAAATACTTAGGCATATATATCACAAACAAAAATTCGGATTTATTTCAAAATAACTATCTACCGTTGTGGAACTCCATAAAAAATGATTTGGTAAAATGGAGCAGTTTTAAATTTTCATTGTTTGGGAAAATCTCATTAGTTCAGATGAACCTGCTCCCAAGATTTTTATTTTTGTTCCAAACTATTCCGATTTTGAAAAACGAAAAACCCCTGAAAATGTGGCAAAGGGAAATTGAAAAATTCATTTGGGTGGGCAAAAGGGCCAGAATAAAAAGGAAAATAATGTGTGACAATAAGAAAAGGGGGGGACTAGGCCTCCCTAACATCCAAATCTATTACGCAGCTAGTTGCCTCTCGTGGATACACGACTGGATAACATTAGAAGACGACTCAATTTTAAATCTTGAGGGAGATAATCTAAGATTTGGATGGCATGGATATTTAATCTATGGGAAAGATAAAATTCACAAAGATAGTAGAAACCATTTTGTTAGAAAATCGCTTTTGTTAATCTGGAATAAATATAAAAAAAGAATTTGTCCCAAAATACCTAAATGGTGTTCACCCCACGAAGCCTTCTTTGGAAGGGAAGGATTAGAATCAAAAAAATGGCTAAGATACCAAGATCTGTTGGGAGAAGAACAGGGGAAAGTATGTTTTAAAGATCAAGATAAATTAGCAGAGGATAATATCAACTGTCATTGGTATCTATACAGACAACTTAGAGAAAAGTTTAGGATGGATGTAAAATTGAACGGTATACAAAATGAAGATACAAAATTTGATGAAATCTGTTTTAAAAACAAGGGGAAAATGATAACAAAATTCTATAATTTACTAATGGAATGGTATACAGAAGAGGAAATTATACGTGAAAGCATGGTGAAATGGGCCCAAAATATTGGGCATGAAATAGAGTTAAATCAATGGGAAAAATGTTGGGATAGGAGGCTTAAATATACAACAAATCAAGATCTTAAAGAAAATATGTACAAAATGATATATAGGTGGCATCTACCTCCATTAAGATTGGCGTATATGTACAAAAATGTAAGACCAAATTGTTGGAAGTGTAATTGTGTTACAGGCTCCTTCTTCCATATGTGGTGGTTATGCCCATTGGCTAAGGAATTTTGGGTAAATATACATAAGTGGATAACAAACAGTTTAAATATTAATATACCATTCCTCCCTGAAGTTTTTTTATTAGGTATGTTGAATAACGAATTAGAGAAAGAACATGGGAAACTGCTATTTAATTTGTTGACATGTGCTAGAATAGTATTTGCTAAAAATTGGAAAAGTGAAAGACCCCGAACAGTAGAACAATGGACACTAAAAATATTTGAAATTATGGAACTGGACATAATGACGGCATGGAAAAAAGAAGAATCTGAAGGGAAAGCATCAAAAGACTGGGAGCTTCTATCAAGATACTTGCAGAAAAGCTGGAAAGACAGTTAAATATAAGAGATAGGAAGAAATATTAGAAAATTTGTATTAGGGGCTATGTCGGGTTTGCTAAATAGTAATGATTAGATGGCATTAAGAAGAAAACGCTTTAGTTAATATAAGTAGACTGTATTGACTTGAATAAAAAAAAAGGATGGAATTCGTATTATAACATGTTAATAGATACAGTAGTTGAAGTAACTTTACAGACGATTGAAGATGTAAACTAAGGAGGTAAAGAGAAGGGGTTTTCCCCCTTTTCATCTTTTTTTCCATTTTTTTTCTTTTTTTTTCTTTTTTTTCTTTCCTTCTTTATCTTTTTGGTCCTTACTTTCCCCCTCTTTTTCCCTTCCCCCCTCTTTTCTTTTCTTTTTTTATACAAGAGAAAAATCTGCGAATATGTAATGTTTATGGAATACATGATATACGTGTTGTAAATGTGCAAAAATATCAATAATAATAAAAAAAAGCTCTGGAGGTAGAATACTCCAAGCTGCCCTGAGCCAGTGCAGACACTATGCCGGGCCACAGAACATCCTTGAGTGAACCTTGATGTAGTCACAGTGTATTGTAATCTAATTACAATCTACCATCTTAATCTGTCAATGTGGGGTTCAAAAGGGGAAGGTAGAAATCTATATAGATTATCCTGAGCATTATAGAAGAGGAATGTGTTGAAGGTAGAAATGGCACAAGGGACCAGTAGATCTGTTAACATTGGGGGGGGGGGCACTTTTAGTTTTATGTCTGCCTCCCCGAATCCTGCTCTGGGTTATACAGGAATTCTCCCAGTTCCAAATCTGTTTGGGCTTCCATCCAACTTGAAGCAGGTTTAGAGGAATAGCCATAAAACCAAGATTATATTCACCATGCTTGTGAAAACAGATCCACTGACTGTCTCTAAGATAATGGAGGTATTAGTAGAGTTCTTGAGAAATTTGCAGTACATGGGCAAGGATTCTGATCCTCATTTACTTAACAATTCTTTCCCTATCAAATCCCATAAATTGTGCTGCTGAAAGAAAATGGCTTCCCAACCCCTACCTAAATTTTGCTGCTGAAATGAGGAAATCCTGCCACAGATGGGAATGGATTTTTGTAGGGAAAGACTATGAAATCTGTTAGTTCTGGTACTCAAAAATAAATTCCTAGGTCCAGAATAGTTCTAAGTTTATGTGCTTTGCACATGGCTTCAGTTGGTGAATCTCAAGGTTCCAAGGAAAAACAAGGTTTAAAAAAAACCAAAATAAGGTAGGTCCCACAAGCCTGAAGTGAAAACAGTGTGAAAGCCTGAAGTGAAACAAGCCTGAAATGAAAACAAGCCTGAAAACAAGGCAGCTCCCACAAGGAAGGTTTTTAAAGCTTTGATATAGAAGTATAATATATAAGCCAGCAAAAACAAACAAACAAACAAACAAACAAAAAACATCAGGTCAAATTTATGTCCAAAGTCAGTCCATTTCTATCAAACAAACTGATGAATTTGCATTCCAGTTTTGTATTGTTTTGTCAGAACTGTCCAAAGTTTCTGAAAACATCTTGAGAGCAGCAGATGCCTGTGAACCAGTTTGGCCAATACCTGATATGCAGAACTTCTGAAAGGCTTATATCCCTAGCCCCTGTGGTAAGCAGGCCGTTCCTGCCCACCCACCAATTTACCTCTACAACATGTGTTCTCTTAAAAAGTTTTACTGCAAAGCCTTAAATATCTTTAAAATAACTCAGTAAAAAGAAACCTCTTTAAATGTATAACAGATGCATAAACAGACTGCGGGCAGAAAACTGTCATCACGCCTCTGTAGCTGCATTTTCACCTGCTCATGTGGTGTACACCTGTAACATGTTAACTGGTCAGGCATTGGTTTTGCTGCGTCTCCTCAATTCAAGGGTGGGCTCACATGAAGGATTCTTCATCTGTGATTTAGAAAAGAAACAGCCCTTCTTTCTTCTGAATCAGATGAGTGATTCATGGCTAAAAAAACAAGTTATCTTAGATTAATTTAGAAACTGTATGGTTGCAGCTCTGAAACAGAGATCTCTCTGCTAAAAGTCTGCTTTTCCCATTGCTGAATAGTGCCACAGTCACATACAACAGATCAGTTATCACAAACAGGAGGTGTAAATCTCTGCTTAAATAAACAATGTAATAATAATAATAATAATAATAATAATTGTTTATTTATAACCTGCTCCTCTGTATAACACTATATATTAACAAATGGAATAACAGTATTTTTTATAAATCCAATAAAACATTTGTCAGTTATAAGAATTTCAAACAGTTCCATATGAACTGTCTTGAAATAGTTTGACTCCCTTATCCGTGGGACTGGTACCCATAGTATCGCTTATCTATGTCTGAAAAAAATATGTTCTTTCTAGGCATTTTCTAGGTCCTCCAGCATAATTCTGTGGTATGCTCTTGGTACTTGGTAGATGACCAAAGCATCATGCTAGAGTACCTAAAATGCTTAGGGAGGGGTTCTCTCTAATAATTTCTAGGCCTCCAGTATAATTTTATGCACAACTTCTGCTGGAAGTCATTTCTTTCATTATCGTTCTTTATTATTCACAGTTTCATGTTTTCATGGTAAGTCCAGGAACTTATCCCTTGTGGTTATGAGGATCATACTGTAACTATTTTTTTGTTGCTCCGCTTTAGAAAATAAAGGCAAAGATAAGGTTAAAGCATTTAAGTACCCAGTTACAAATTATAAGGTTATTCTATGTTGAATTCTTTGAATTCTATGTTGCAATAGCCAAGACATAACTAAGTTGCATTACAACTGAAAAGTAACAAGGAATAATGTCAGTTTTTTTTTCAATTCACTGTATGTTTTAAAGGTACTTTTAAAGTTATCAGTGTGTGGTCTTACTACTTTGGTGTAGTACAGGTCAGTGACTTGTAGCACTCTTTTACTTACATTTAAATATTTAGAAAAAAAATGCCACTTTGGCACTACCTTTCCACAGCAAAGGCGAAGGAATTATGTCAGTGGTGGTAAACCTATGGCATACATGCCAGGTGGGCAGCCAGAGCCCTCTCTGTGGGTATGTGTGCCATTGCTGAGCACAGAGCTTGCCAGAGTTCATTACTAGAAAGTCAGAGGGATGCAACACTTTGCGATAAATAAGTGGGTTTTGGGTTACAGTTTGGGCACTTGGTCTCTAAAAGGTTCGCTATCACTGAATTATGTGCTCCCATGAGATAGAGGTTATAGTAATGGTAATATTAGCCCAAAACACACAAGCCAAAAGAAGCAGCTTCAAGCCATGTTGGAGGCATGCTGTTTGTATGACACATGTCTTCATCACACTCAGAAGCTGTGCTGAGGCTGTGCTCCACTCCTTTAGACTCCTGGCAGTGCGGCTTCGGTCCAGCAACAGCAGACCTCTTTCAGAGCAGTCCATGTGGTCACCATGGACCCAATCCACTTGTGACTGGAGGGGCCTTAGGCCACGCTTTCCCAGCCATCTGCTTTGTTCCACAGCTACTGATAGGGTGTCCCAAGTCAGACATGACATCTATGTATTCTTTTTCAAATCTGGGTAGTATGAAAGATGACAGGAAGAAGATAATTAATTTGAAATGTGGTGCTGGAAGAGAGTTCTGTGAATATGAATACCAGGGACCTCCAAAGAGACAAATAAATGATTCCAAGGGCAAATAAAGACTTAGCTCACAGTAGAATCCAAATTCTGGCTGTCATACTTTGTATGTGTCATGAGACAACATGGCACATTGGAATAGATGATAATGCTGGAAGGCACTATGACAGGGGGAAATGTTATGGATGGATTCAATAAATAAAGCCACTGTCTTGATTTTGCAAGATAATCACGGCTCACAGAGGTCACTCATTCATAGGGTCACTGTAAGAAGCTGACTTGATGGCCAATAACAAGGAAAGGAAAAGCATTGGCTGTGATCTTATTTCACAATGGAAGTGTAACACTCTGCCTGGGGAGTTCCACTCAGGCATTAGATTCCTGGACACATGATCCTGCTTTCAAAGCCAGCCATGGCCTCCTTTGGCTATTGGCTTGGGAATGGTGCAGAACACACAGAAACAATCTGGCTGTCCTTCTGCAGCTGTGAGCAAATAGCAGTTGTCCCCTTCTTTGATCTCCATCAAGAAAAGAGCAGCCATTTCTCTCCTGGATCTCCAATGCACAGAGCAACAATGCACTAAAAAATTAACAGTATACTAGTGACAGCAGCAGCAGCTTCAGGACTGGCCAGTTCTGGAATTAAAATGGTTTTCTCCTCTTTCTGGAAGACAGTCAGACTGGCGTAAATAAATCACATAGGTACACTCAGCACCAGAAAGTCCCCTTGGCAGACATGGTGGTCATCCGGTTTCTCATCACTGAGGTTTCTAGAGCTATAACTGCATTCTATTAGCCATATATTATTCAAAACTAATTTAGTCTTATACCTTCCCCCAAATAAATCCTGGAGTTTTAGAACTGTCAGTGTGGTAAGAGGTTTGTTTGTTGTTGTTGTTTTAAGGAAAAGGAAAAAAGGGGGGAAAAGATCCATGGTGCTCTGAGAGATCTGTATGATAAGATCCCTCATGATACTCTTGTGGACAATGCAGATGATGATGAGATAAAATGGATTTATAGTTGACTTGACAGATCAGACATAGAGAATTCCTCACTAATAATTTCTCATAATTCTAGGGAGAAGTGGCAAATGGGGTGCTGAACATTTCTGTCCTGGACCCAGAGTTGTTCAATATCATTATGAATGTCTTGGTTGAAGGAGTAAAGGGAGAGAGTCAACAAATCTGCAATTGATGGCAAAGTAGGGGGGTAGTTAATATGTTACAATATAGAATCAGGATTCAGGATGACTTGGAGAACAGGGTTGAAACAAAAGCAATGAATGTCAACAGATCAACAGTGTGATACAGTGGCAAAAAACAAAACAAAACTATTGCACCTCTAGGTCACTTCAACAGAAGTATAGTAACCAGATCAAGGGAAGCCATATGGTTCCACCTCATCTGGCATACTGTGTCCAGTTCTGAGGTTTAAGAAGAATATGAACAAGTTGGAATGTGTCCGGAAGAGGATTATAACTATGATTCAAGGCTTGAAAAGGAACCAGGTTTTAAGGGGTGGTGGGATAAGTTTAGTTTGAAGAACAAAAAACTGAGAGATAACTTTCAAATATCCAAAGATCTGTCTTGAGGAAGATGTCGCAAGCCACTTTCCCCCATATGTTGCAGACAGTTCTGAAGCCAAGGGATATCAATTCTAAAAAAAAAAAAAAGGAGCTTTTGATTAAACATTAGAAATACTGTATTATTGTTATAAAAACTGACAATAATAGTTATTTGGAACAGGCTACTTAAAAAAGAGGAATTCCCCCCTTTGCCACCAAAAAGAGAAAGAAATGGACGGATCCCATTTACTGTTGCCTGCAAATTGTTGTTGTTTTATTGTTTAAATTTTCACTTTTAATTTATTTTAATTGTATAATGTTTAATTCTGTTTGAATGGGAGGGAGGGTTGGGGGATATGGTATGTGTAATTTTAATGCTGTAAGCTGTCTCGATTGCCTGAGTGCAAATAGGGTGGGATATAAATAAATTTTATCATCATCATCATCATCATCATCATCATCACCATCATTGGTGGTGGTTTAAAACAAACACCTTGGATGGCCATTTCCAGGCATGTTTTAGCTCCCCCCCTTTTCTCCCCCCGCCCCAGTATTTATTTATTTATTTATTTTGCACTGGCATAGCATTGGACAAGATCATCCTTTCAACTCTGCAAATGTCAGATTCTGGTAGTTTGGGTAGTAGGGTAAGCATAACATTTATGCTCTGTTGTACATCAGTAATTCAGATATTGTTTCCAATAGAACACTGAGGTCTCTAAACCACAGCCTCTACAAGTCAGAGAATAAATGATGCTCTTGATCATTCTAGAAACTGAATGCAAATCCAGGAATCCCTTAAATGTTGTAAGTTATGCTCTGTTGTTTTTTAAAAAGCCATTTTTAAAACCCTGATACAACCATAGAATGGTCTCTTGCCTTCTTGACAGTTCTGCTTAGCATATGATAAAAGAGTACAAAAATGTGATTACACAAGCTTGTTGGTATGGGTGAAACCTAACAATTGCCAATAATTGTTTTTGGAAACAGTGCAAACGCTACATTCAAACCTTGTCGGCATGCAAGGCAACTTTTTTTCTTTTCTTTTTTACTATTAAGCCCAAAAATAACATTTTCTTAATAATTTTCCTGTATCAAAGCAATAGATTTTTTTTTACCCAAGACAGCTGAATAGTACAGAACTCTGTAACAATCAGCTTGTGCCAAACATATGCTCTCTATATATTTTAACACCTTTGATAATAATAAAAAATGCATGTTCCTAGCCACTTTCATTCAATAACAACATCCTTTGGTTGATGTGTTTTGTTTTCCTTTCATATTATTACGAACCTGTGTTTAATTCTCAGTGCCAGGTTGGCTTTTTAACCTCTCTTTCTACATTCCACTAGTAATGTCTGATTAAGAAATTTAGCCTTTCAAGTGCTATTTAAAAAATCCAAGAAATACAGTAACACAATACCATGGAAAACTGATATAATCTTTTCAAAACTATAAAAATTGGTCACCCAGAGGAACATCTGCATGGTAAAAATTTTAAACAAACTGCAGCGGAATCAGATAGCCTATAAAGAACCATGCTGTGAGGGAGCCCATTGGCCAGCAGGCATTTTTCCCCCTGTCATCCTGATTCAGAAAGGACTATCTTTCTAAAGCCTGTTTCTTCAGTGTTAGTTACTAGCATCTGGAACGAATTCTGGGATGGAACTCTGACGTTTTTAAAAGGAAATTTAACCTTACAATAATCATTCCTTAAATCATTAATATGGCAAAAGAGCCAGATGTAAAAGCATGAAAATAAAATAAAAACAAATAAAACAAAACACACTCCCAGATCACAGTCAAATCCATAATGGGCATCTGTCTGTGTTCTCAGATCACTGGTATGGATCACCATCAAAGGTATTTTCCTTTCAGTATAAAACTTCCCCCAACTCATTACATCTAGGCTTGTTCGGTTCATTATTCCTCTTCTCAAAATAAGTCTTGACTTAGTAGCATTGTATTTTCAGTCTGTTACAAAATAGGTATCTCTTTAGTAGTAGATGACAATTTTTTTTAAAAAAAAAGAAAGAAATGTGACCCAATTCAATAAGAAATATTTTAATCTAAACTCATAATTCAGAAAGTCCAGCATTTTGTGGCTGCCAAAACATAGGCCCAAGGAATTCCCAACACTGTATAGAAATAGTGATTTATCTCATTTCAAAATCATATAACTGGTTTTTGAGATCCAATGTTCGAACGTTTCTTAATATCATAGCTAGGTAGTGTGATAAAAATGAATAAAATAGCTGCTTTTGTTTTTACTTTTACAATAGAAAGAGAATGAAAGTATTTAAATTCTAACCAGTTTGAAGATAAGATGGCTGTATAAACAGTCCAAAGGTATCATTTGTTTATAGCATAATGCAGAATGATAAAAATATAAGAATTAGCGTTTCTAATAAGTGAATAAACTAACCACCTTCACCAGTGTAAATGTGGGATTAGATCCAGAAGAACTCAGTTGCACTTGAACTGTCCCTTTGAAATCAGTATGAAAATCTAGGCTTGACTTAAAACCAATTGATTTCAATGGGAAATAAGTGTAATAATAAAAATAACCAACAGAAGCCCCCTTCATATATTAATGGTGTGAAAAACATCTACATATTGAAAGGGACACTGCTTGGCTCTGCTACAACATCATGACTTTCTGGGGGCCTGTTACTAACATGCATACCATGAAAACAGAGGTCTGAAAAGGGGAGCCTAGTGTGTATGGATCTCTGCATCTGTAGCCCTTTGTAGGAATTGAAACCCCCAATTACACAAGGTTTCACCTGCTATAGAAGTTTTCATGCCTAATGGTCTCCCCTTCTAGCTTTTCACCTGCTCACACATTATGGGCAGACACATGACACAAGGTGAAACCACAGTACAGTCCTTCTGCACTTTCTGATTAAATTAAGGAACAGGACTTTGGTCAGTACTAATCCATGATTTACCTTCCACAGATTTCTACCCAATATGATGTGCAATATGGTTGTGCCTTGACTTAATGACAGCAGAATTTGAGAGACATTATAAAATGAATATTCACCAAGATTCATGGTGAAGTATTTAATTTCCAATATGATCAAATATGACAAGAAGCATATGAATAAAGGTTGAAACATGTCATGCATTTCTTTGTCCATCTATCATTTCCACCCTCACCTCCACACACATAAATACATACAGCAAATCTGCATAAACTTTAAATGTTACCATCTGCCATAAGTGTATCTCATGCACTAAGGATGTTTTAAAAATAATATCAGACAGGCTTGTTAGTTGGCAAGGAGGCAAAAAAAATATTCTGCCGACTCCTCCATCTCTTTCTTATTTAAGGTACTTCATCCTCTATTAAGAAGCTGAGTGAATTGTTTAGGCTAGCCTTCAGTAGTTAGATCTGTAACTGGAATTCATGTTGTTGGGGGGGGGGAGAGAGATTTCTAAGAATTTTTTTCTTTTGTTTCTTTATTTCGTTGTTGTTGTTGTTGTTCATTAAGATTGACTTCTCATTTCCATTTATTTTCCTTTTAGAATAATATTTCCTTATCCTTTCATCCACCCATATCACCTTAGTGTAGTGAAAAGTTTAGGTCTTGGTTGTTGTTATTTCTTACTATTTGAACTTCAAATAATAAATCTAAAATATGTGATGGATTCTAGAGCTTTCAGAGCAGAATTTCCTATGACCTACAGTTGCACGTGTCTCCAAGTATATTGCAATCCCAGTTTGCCCTCAAATCTTTCTCGAGTCTCAGCTTCTGTAAAAATGGAGTCAAAACTGTTGATTTTGGGACTTGACAGACAGTGCCTAAGGGGCAGCTGGAAGCCACCCCTTTCATTGCCAGAGCAAGGATGTGTCTGTCAGGAAGGGTTCGTGCTAGGAGAAGACGCACATAAGCAGAGTTTACTGTACGCAGACAAGACGCCCAGAAGGTCTGTGAAGAATCTGAGTTGCGTGGCAAATTTCCTCTCACACATGAACGAATCTCAGTACAAGGTTTCTCTCAAATGAGAGTTCTTTAATCTTTCTTACTAAAGTATTTACAAAGATTATGGAGAGTATAAGACGCCCATCTTAGATAATCATCAACAAGTTGTTTTACCAACTGACTGCCCATAACTAATCAGCTCTGAGTCAGTTACAGTAACACCAGCAAGTGCATCAGCCTTCCCATGATGCACTGCTTCAACAATGCAGGCGCATGTATCTGCCACTAGAACTGTACTAATTTTTCCACAGCTCCACCTAGTGGCCACATCCATATAATTTTATCAGACCTGTTTCATCATGGTCCTGACAGTGGCAACCTCATGCTATGCCCCCAACCCGGCAGGTCTGCAGCGGAAAAAGAAGCTGCAAAAAGCTTTTTTGCACCATAGAAAGGGTGCCATAGCCAATGGCGCTGTGGCTTTTCAGTGTTCTTTGGCACAGTGCATGTTCACGCTGTGCCAAGGGTGCACCATGACACCTCCTGCCATTCAACAGCATCACAACAGCATTGAGGTGGAGTCAGAGCACACAGCATGCAGTCACAATGCCCCTATGTGCCCCAATGCCAGCATTTATCATGGGTCTTTTTAGGGCCTTTGTGAAGATATAAAAGGTAAAAGTAAAGGTATTCCCCAATTGAAAAGATTAAGTCATGTCTGACCATAGGGGGCAGTGCTCATCTCTGTTTCTAAGCTGAAGAGCCAGCATTGTCAGAGACTACTTTGTGATCATGTGGCCAGCATGATTGCACAGAACTCTGTTTACCTTCCCACCAGAGTGGTACCTATTTATCTACTTGCATTTCCATGCTTTTGAACTGCTAAGTTGACAGAAGCTGGAACTAGTGATGGAGCCTACCCAATCATGTGGCATCCAGATCTCTAACTGCCAACCTGCCGATCTTGCAATCAACAATCACATCTTAACCAGGCCCTGCATAGGCCAGTTTTAAACATGCAACAGAAGTGCCAATGTGGTGGGCAGGATAAGGTAGTCAGATTCTGAAGTGACATAGTGGACTATAATGCTTGGGGCTCTTTTTGGGTGGTGGGGGTCGTTTATTCCACTTGCAGAATGTAAGGTTGCCTGGTTGCAGAAACAGGAACATATCCTGTACTTTGGCATATGTGAAGATGCATTAAGGAGAGTGTTGTATCAATATGAAGCTCTTTTGTGGGATAATAGTAATAAAGGCTCAAAAATAGATGAAGCAAATATCAAAGAAATGAATCATTGGGGGCTATACACTAACACACTGTAGAATATAGAATGGGAATAAGAGCAGAGAAAGTGTTTGATAGCTTGCCAAGTAACTCAAAGGAGCCTTGAGTGGGTCTTGCAGAAGTGCTTATGTACAAATGTGAGAGGTATGAGAAACAGAGGAGGTTAGCAATATATCTGCATATATGTGGTATGCTGGATGACTAGGATGTCCTTCATTTAATTGTAAGACAGTGGAGGGAGGATAAAAGAATGGAAGCAGAATGCAGAAGGAATATGCCTTTTTAGAGTCTGTGTAAAAGAGAGGACACAAAAGATGTCAGCATTTTATGTAATCATCGATTTGTGAATGTTAAAATTCAGTTGTAACTGTTAGATGATGAGCTCTCATATACAATCCTGGACTCTACTAAACTATCATCCTAAGCACAGGGACTTTCAACAAAGCTGTACTCCATAACCCTAGTCTAGCAGCTCCAGAATGAGTTGTTTCCACACTAGCAGTGTGGTGAGAAATTGCTGCCTTTTGTTCAACTCAATTTTTACAGCAACTTCAGATCATCTACTTGTCTGCCATGTTTCATTCCAGGTTTTCTAGGTGTGGTGTGTATTTTTTATCCCTCAAAACAGATATGTAGCAATGTTCATATGGTCTAAAACACAGTTTCAGCATGGGTTTATCAAGCTTCTGTTCATTTGTCTCTCAGACCCTCAGTTAGCAAATGAATGAGACACAAGGCTGGATAAAGATAAGACTGGAGACAGAATCTGTGAAATGGCAGGATATGGGGGGATTCTCACCAAGCACTACACTGAGTTACCCACCATTTCACAGATCCTCAGTCTCTCTCCAGCCTTGCAAATACAGTATGTACGATGCTACTTGTGTTGTGTATTCTTTATTGCATATTATGTATATGCAAATACAGGTAGATGGGGCAGCAGTATAAACATATATGTACTGTGTGTTTATGTGTAACTATCTCTACCTGTATAGAGTCAAAAAATTGCGTGCCTCTCTAAACTGACTATCTTTTTTTCCTAAACATTTATTCATTCATATAATTTCATCTACCTCCTATGCTTACCCCCTCACCTTTGACTTTCCCATTCAATAAATCCTGGAGCATTATTTTGACACAGTATTCTATGCTAATGAGATATTTGTAACTCTCTGTACTTTGAGGAGTGCAGAAAAGAGGTTGTGATGCAATTCCATCTTCAAATTTAATCTTTCTGAAATAAAGGAAAGTTGTTATGATTTGGGGCGAGATATTTATCTTGACTATTCACACCATGCCAATAAATTCTATCAAGCTGAACGTAATTTTGTTCTTTCAGACTGCAATCCATGGATTCATATTTGTAAATCCCACTGACACAACATATGCACAGGGATCTTGTAGCACCTTTGGAACTAAGTGTGCAAAAGAAGTTGTAGCATAAACTTGCATAGAGTAGGTCTACTTCTACAGATATGACTAGTGAGATTTCTGAGTTAACAATTTGGATTAGCTTGTATGAATCTCATGAACCTGCTAGTTTTCTACAATTTGAAAACCAGCATCCATTTCATTTCCTGGGCCATAGCCTTTAGTTTCAGGTGTTAGTATTCACATGATCAAGTCCAAATACAATGGAAGCAACCCTAAGTGTTTTGAAAGCAGATGAAGAAATAACAAGGCTGAAATAGGGCCACATTTAATGAAACAAGCAATTAAAATACACCCACACAGCTGTCCCTATCTGACAGTCCTGATAATCCTCCATTGTCACACTTTTTAGCTGCTTTTAGAAAGTCCCGGTTTCTCTTTCCCCCTCCCACTTTCTCATTTTATCCTTAGCATACCTCAGTTATATGTTAGTTGCAACTGAGTACAACATAATAGTAGTAGTAATAATAAAAATAATAATAATGCAAAAGTAGTTTGCACTAAGGTCCAAAACACTGCAAAAATAATAGTTTGAGCCCCCTTTTACTACCCTGGCTCAATATTAGAGATTCTTGAAAATTTTAATTTATTGTGGCACCAGTGCTCTCTGATAGAGAAGGTTAAATTTGTCACAAACTTACAGTTCCCAGAATTCCTTAGCATTGAGCCACAGCAGTTAAAGCAGTCTCAAATTGGATTGTTTCTGTAGTGTATTTTGGACCTAAATGAACTTGGAGTGTGGAGGGACACATAACTGTCCTCTGTTGGCTCAGGCAAAAGCAAAGTGATGTGGCCTCTGCTAACTTGTGTATTCTTCCTCATTAATAATGTCTCCCATCTTCACCACACTGGATGTAGCTTGGCCATATGTATCCTGATTTTCATCTGTGAAACAGATGGTAGAAGATATGTGAGGTGTGCCTGTGAGGGATTTTATGTTTTGAATTCAAGCAACTAGCTTGCAGGGATATTGGCAGGGTGGTCACATCCATCCCAGGTCTAACTAATCAGGTGTAGGCAATCTTCCAAGGTCACTCAACATTTCTGGGTTCTACGGTTTCAAAAAATGATGGTGGTTAGCCCCAAGATTATCCTTATCCTTATCCAATCCACAAGTTCCACAGCCCTGAGTACCAGACCTCAGGAATCTTTGTTTACCATAAACATGGCTCAGGAATCACAATTGTGTCTGGAATTATATATTAGGCAATGTAAGTGTGGCACATAGCTACATCTCTGTAGCTTCTTCTCCCCACTCCTAGAACTACCTTTAAAATCTTGCAGCTGCTTCAACACAGCAAGGAAAATAGCTGGCTATGTCCCAACTGATCCTCCTGCATTCCAGTGATACAAAAATGACCAGGTTGCAGGAGCTGTATCATTTAAAGTTGAATTTTGGAGCAGATTTGGGTTATTGCATGCTTAGTAAAGAACTGCAACCTCCACAGTGACCAAAAGACTGAGTTGTAAATTGTAATTTACCAACAAAATTCCAGTTACAATATAATTTTTACAAATTTATTTATTATATTTAATCTCTCTATTTGATGTTTTCTCTTTGTAATTGAGTCATAGGTCCAAAATACACAGCAGAAATAATCCAGCATGAGACCACTTTAACTGACCTGGCTCTGTTCATTGTGGCACCAGAGCTCTCTGACAGAGAAGGCTAAATGTCTCACAAAACTACAGTACCCAAATTTCCCTAGCATTGAGCCATACCAGTTAAAGCAGTCTCAAAATGGATTATTTCTACCATGTGTTATAGACCATAGTTTACCAGTGCAGATTTATGATTTGGCTTGCATTTCTTTCTATATTTTTTTCTTTTCCTTTGCATTATTCTCATACAGAAACATTATTATTATTATTATTATTATTATTATTAACCTTTATACATATAGCGCTGTAAATTTACACAGTGCTGTACATACAGCTGGGTGTAAGATTAACATTTCATGTGCTATATATGCAACAAATTGAACATGAGGCTGAGTCAGACAAAATGCATTCCAGAACCCTCTGGGTGTTTAAATGAACCCGTGAGGTTTTCACTCTCTCTTCCAGCTAGATAATAATGTGCTGACTGAAAATGTCATAGTCAAGATTTAAGGAAAACATAAAACTGCAATGGTGAAGGTAGAGATGTTAAACTGAAATTAATTATGGTCCACAATCATGTTTGAGGGATTTTAATGAATGATTGGCTATTTCCCTTCATAATTCAGTGCCATGATCTGAATTTAGGATGATGTATTTAAACAACTCATGGGAAACAGGTGTCAGAAGAAAACATTAACTAACTATGCTATTTTCACACTCACGAAACGATGTCTGTTTTAAACTGGTCTGGCACTGCAAAGGCCATTGAAACAGATCAATTTATTGGGAATTAAGTTATAATTCCAAACTATTGCCAGAAACATAATCAGGGGGAAATGTTGGTGGGTAAGGAGAAAAAAAAAACACATTCTGTAATAACACTGGGTGTTTCAGACTTTGTGAAACCAGTTTCAATTCTGAGTCTCTTTTTTTAAAGATTTCTGAACTGAAAAATGTAGGATTGACAAATATTATAAACCAGGAAGGGCAAGGTTCTAGTGCACATGTGGTTGGTCTTGCTTCATCAAGGATCTTGTTCTCATCCTTAGGCTGTACAAATGGGAAAAGTATCATTATAACTAGGCGGGCAGAAGCCAAAGTTACATCAACTGAACCCAAGATAATTTTTTGAGCATTTCATTCACAGCTATCTCCTGGGGATGTCTCATAAAAAAGGGAGAAATAGACCCAAAGAAAATAGGAGAGGAGGAGAAGCCATAAAGCATCCAAAGAAGTTGCAAAAAGGATGTCAAAATGTTGTGAAAGACTGTGAAAGATTATAAAGAATAGAACTGGGCAGAACTGCTAGAGCTACTAAAGCAAAGAAAGAACAAAAAACAGACTTGGACTGCAAAGAAGCTGATTAAAAGGACATAGAACCTCCAGAAGAGAGAATAGAAACTACAAAGTGAACAGTGAGGAGTTGGAGTATCGGAATGAAGGAGACACTGACTTGAAAAGAAAGAAAGAAAGAAAGAAAGAAAGAAAGAACCTTAACAGTTATAGAGCCAAGAACTGCAAGAATTACTTTCACAGAAAAAAGACTTGGAAATATTGAGTCTGAGAGTTTAAGAGTGAGAGAAAGAAAAAAAAAAGCAAGGAGTCAACGGGAAGAGGCTTGAAAAATGAAAGAGATTGGCAAATAGACAAGGTGAGAACACAGAAGGGCTTTACAGACAGTCCAAAAAGGGTGGACTGGAGCTGCCTCCCTTTCCGGCGCACCTTCACTGCAGCAACCAGATGAAGCAGTGAAGATGTGGTGGAAAAAGGAGCACCAAACCCAGGCTCCTTCTTGCATCACAGTTGCTATGTAAGAAGCTCTGGCTGGTGCATTTATGACATTGCAGGTGTGCAGCTCCATTTACTTGATGTGCACCTGTGAAGTCATCGCTCCACACGCCATGTGTATGGCACTGCGGAGCGAGGACGCCCTCATCATGTGCTAGGGTTGTGGAGCATCTATTGGCTCTGCTCCCAGGCAACCCTAGCACTTTAGGGCACCCCGTCATGTGCTAGGGTTGCCTGGGAGCAGAGCCAATAGATGCTGCACAAGCCTAGGACATGATGAGGGTGTCCTCGCAATGCCATACACATGGCGTGTAGAGCGATGACATCGCAGGTGCTCATGTGTCAGGCCTAAGAGTACTAGGACTTGGAGAAGAACTTAAGGGACAATACCAGTGACATATACTATAGGTGAGTTAAAGACTTTGATAGACATTGAAAAAGGAGAGAAAAGAAAACAGAAGAATAGAAGACACTGAGAAAACAATAATCAGACAGGAACTTAATGGACACAAGAGAAACACAACTGACGAGAGAAAGAGTGACAAAAGAATGAGCTACCTATTGTTTGACTAGGGGAAAGGGTTAAGGTAAAATTTAAAATTAGTTTATGCTAAATATTAATAATTTTTGGTGAAGACTAATAATTTTTTTGGATTTTAGAAGCAGTAATAAATATTAATTTGATGCATTGCTATACATACACAAATATACAGACCTCTTCCCTTTCCTTTCCTTTCCTTTCCCTCTTATACACTCAATATATCCTTGTTTTGTTCTTTCTTATCATCTTCTTCTTTGTACCAATGCATTAATATGGTAAAATGGTATAATAGATGCAATATTTTACAGTAAATAACAAATTAAAAATGGTAAGATAAAAGGATATCCTAAAGCTATATTCAGTATAACAATCTACAGAGCTAATATAAGCAATAAGAGTTTGAGAACTGATCATATGATTAAATGGTGTTAAATTTTCATTATGGTTAAATATTATTACTGTAATGCAGTGTAACAAGCAAATTCAATTCATAAGTATAAATTGCCTTATACTGCTTTATACTTTAAGCTGATGTCTAGTAGGATGCTCAGATATTTAATTTTTGACAGCCCTGTTTAAATATTTGAAGGGATGTCATATTGAGGAGGGAGCAAGCTTGTTTTCTGCTGCTCCAGAGACTAGGATGTGGAACAATGGATACAATGGATACAAATTGCAGGAAACGAGATTCCACCTCAACCTTAGGAGGAACTTCCTGACATTAAGGGCTGTTCGACAGTGGAACACATTCCCTCAGAGGGTGGTGGAGTCTCCTTCCTTAGAGGTCTTTAAACAGAGGCTGGATGGCCATCTGTCAGGGATGCTTTGATTGGGAGTTCCTGCATGGCAGGGGGTTGAACTGGATGGCTCTTGTGGTCTCTTCCAATTCTATGATTCTATGATTCTAATTCTATAGAGACTACTTAATCTGTTACACTTCTTTTTAATTTTATGCATTATATTGTGGTTTCATAACTTTGGTTGAATGAAAAAGGCTGGGAAAATGACTGATGCTAAAAAAAGAATGATGCAAACATAACTACAGATCTTGACTCAAAGAAGAAGCTCAGTTGAGGATACTGTGAGAGAACAGATCCCAATATGCTATTACTTGAAGAAATTAGAACAATAAGACAAGAAAAGAAAGACAGGAAATGAAGATAGATTTAAGAGAATCAAGCCAAGAAAAAGAGAGGAAATTAAAGAGACCAGCGCAGAAATAAGAAAAGATCTGAAAAAAGAACTGGATAGTTTTGGCCAAAAAAAATGGAAAAAATGACATCAGATATATCCAAAATTCAAAAAGAAGTAGAAAAGATAAAACCACTCAACTGAGAAAAAAATCTAAAGAATTATATCAAAAACAGGTGCAACAACAAGTAAAAGAATGGACTAATAATCTAAGATATAGAGATAGATGTATAAAATTATGAGGAGGCCTGGAAAAGACAACAATGATCTTCCCACAAGAATATTACCATCACTAGCACAGTTCATTGGATTTAGTACTGAAAGAATAGAAATGGAATCAGACAAAACCTTCAGAATAAATTCCATCCAAACAAAAGATCATAAGATTCCTCGAGGCATAGTTAACTGTCTCATTAGGTGAAAGACTAGAGATGAGATTATACATAAATGTTATGATTCCAAACTTATGGTAGGAAATAATGAAATCAAAATATTTAAAGACCTCTCTCCACAGATAATGATGGAAAGGCAAAAGTAGAAATTCTTGAACCAGTTACTGAGGGATTTAAAAATAGACTTTAGATGGGAGAAAAGCAAAAAAATGTCTGTCACATATAAAATGAGGAGATACAAAATCAATAATTTGGATAAAGCAAAAGACATAGAAAAAGACTTGAAAGAGACAAAAGAGAAAAAATAACTCACAAAAAGAGACAAAGATCAGAAGCATTAGAGAAGGGAAGAGAAGAGATTGAGAAATCACAGCTTGAAATCAAAAGTGAATCAGACAAGATGAGCACAAACAATAAAAGAAGCAAAGATGAACAGGAAGAAGAATAAAAGACTTTAATGGAAATAAAATAAAGTATAAGACTACAAAATCATTTACAATAAAGGACAAATAATTAACCCAATAAATAATTCAAATAAATAAATAAAGGGGAGGCTGGGGGTCACATCAAAAATAAATTCATAAATGTTCATAAATATAATATCTTGGGATGTAAAAGGAATAAATTCCAAATATAAAAGGAGAATGGTATTCTACCAGCTAGAAAAACATAAAAGGCAATATCATCTGTCTAGAAGAAATGAAAATTAAAGATAATGAAACAAAATATATAAAAAATCCAAGGCTATGATATTGCTACACACCAACAGTGGATAAGAAAAAGAAAGGAGTTGTGATTTATGTAAATAAAAAATATAACTTGAAAGAAATTTTTAAAGACAAGGAAGGCTCCTATGTAGCAGCTGAGGTGAAATTAAAAAAAAAATAACAATACTGGCTGTTGGAATATATGCCTCACTCGAGAACAGAGAACTTTTTTATGCCACAATACATAAAGAAATAAAAAATATAGATTACAACAATATAATATTACTAGGAGACTTCAATGTAGTTATCCAGCTGGAATTAGATAGAGCCTCAAACCCAAACCAAAATATACGGTATATACTCAGGTCTAGAAATTTTAGTCAAAAAATAGACCCCAAAAACCTGTGTTGACTTATCCATGGGTCAATATAAGTACTATACCTTATTTCAAAAAGAAAAGGAAAGACCGTAATCTGCCCTGGAAGCACTGACTTCCCTCTATTATCCCACCCATACAGCCTGTAGTATGAATACAAATAGTTAATGTATGCTGAAATTTTGTATGGTCTTTGACGTTGTTTTCCATTGCATCATGCTGTACATCCTTTGTTACATGCCCCTAAATTTTACCCTTGATTTATCCATGGATCATATCAAAATCCCTAATTTTGGCCCCAAAATCTGCCCTTGACTTAAACATAAGGTTGACTTATAGTTGAATATATACAGTAAGGAAAAATCAAGGAAAATTCCCTAGATCTTTTTTAAAAACCAGGAAGAATATGATTTGATGGACATCTGGAGGTATAAGTATAATAAAAAAAAAGTTATACTTAATTTTCAGACGTCCATAACTTTTCTAGAATTGATTTATTTTTAGCAACAACAATGCTTCTTCCTCAAATTCAATCAATGGACATATTATCCAAATATATTTCAGACCATAACCTCATACTATTAAAGATACTAGGAAAAAAGATCTGATTACATTTGGAGATTGTTAAGTAATTTATTTAATGATGGGAAAACAGTAAAAAAAATTAAAGAACTAAAATTTTATTTTGAAGTGAACAAAACTGAGGGAATACTTAATAAAACCCTGTGGGATGTTAGTAAAGCAGTTGTTGGGGGATAAATCAATGCTGAAAGAAGAAAAGAGGAACAGAAGAAAGAAGGGCAACTCTTGGATGAACTAAAGAAAAAAGAGGAGGAATGGAAACAAAAAGGAGATAAGAACCAAAAAACAATGCTAAAATCTTGCAACAACAATTAAAAACACTAACAATAAATGATACATATATGAAACTACAAAGAGCTCAGCAGAAGCAATTTGAATATGGAAATAAAGCTGGAAAATTACTACTGAGTGAACTGAAAAAAGAGAAAGAAAAGAAGATGATAACAGAAATTCAAGATAATGGCAAATGAATCACTGATCAGAAAAATATTAAAATTATTTTAGAGATTACTTTAAGAACCTTTACAAAAATCAACAGATATAGATAGAGAAGAAAAAAAATCATAAATATGTAATGACCAAAGAATAACAAGCTTAAATGAATCACAGAAAGATAACTTAACCCAAAGTATTACATTAAAAGAAATATCAGATAGTATTAAGAAACTGAAATCAGGCAAAGATCTAGGCCCTGATGGCTTTCCAACCATATATCACAAACAAATGGAAGAAATAATACTTATTACATTGAAGAACATGGTAAATGACATACAAAGAGATGGTATTCCAGAATCTTGGGAAGATGCATTTATCATATTAATTTCAAAAGAAGACCGAGACAGACTGGATGTAAAAAATTATAGATAGATAGATTCTTTAATAAACATAGATAATCTTCACAATGCAGAAAGGTTGAAAAAGATCATGAAACTATTTATATACAAAGATCAAAATGGCTTCATACCAAATTGACAAATAAAAAACAACAAGATCAGAAAGTTCTAAATATAATAGAAAACTGTGAATACCACAATGACAAAAAGATGGCTATGATACTGCTCAACGCAGAAAAAGCTTTTGATAGAGTTAGTTAGACCTTCCTATAAGAAACAATTAAGAAAATGAATATGGGCAATAGTTTTTTAAGGTGGATAAAAACAACATACAAAGAACAAAGAGCCCAACTAATAATAAATGATGAGAAAACATAATTTATAGAGATTGAGAAGGGCACTAGACAGGGCTATTCTCTATCGCCTTTGATTTTTCTAATTGTTCTTGAAATACTGAACAACAAAATAAGAGAGGATCAAATATAGAAGGAGTTAAAATGAGGGGTCAGTGCTTTAAAATCAAAGCTTTTGCAGGTGACTTGATCTGTTTTTAGAAGACCCTCACAATAGTATAAACCAACCAACTCTAACAATACAAGAATTTGGCATACTATTTGGCTTTATGATAAATAGAGATAAAACTTCAATAATAACTAAGAACTTAACATCTAATGAAGAAGAAAAGTTAAAGGATGACACTGGATTTAATATACAAAACAACGTGGAATACCTGGGTATTGTTTTACCTAAGAGAAACGGATTATTTGAAAACAATTATGAGAAGATTTGGAGAGATATAAAAAAAAAGACTATTAAAATGGACAACACTGCAATTATCATTATTAGGAAGGCTTGCAATTATTAAGTTGAATATTCTCCCCAAATTTATGTTCCTCTTTCAAAACTTACCTATCCTACTTTATGAGAATTGCTTTGAAAAGTGGCAAAGAGAACTGTCAAAGGGGCTCTACAGACAGCCCATTCAGGGGTGGCTCTATGCTGCTCCTAAATGGGCTGGGTTGGGGATGCAGCAGTTGCATGCCACACCCCCAACCTGGTGCAAATAGGAGCAGTGAAATGCGGCTCCTATTTGCACCCTAGAATAGGTGCAATAAGGGCCACCGCCTTATGATGTCTGCTGTGCGCATTACCATGTAAACACTGTGCATGGTGGACACAAATAAAAATGGCATTCCAGTGAGAATGCAACTATTTTTTTTCCTGTGGTGAAAATAATCTTCTTCTTCTTCTTCTTCTTCTTCTTCTTCTTCTTCTTCTTCTTCTTCTTTGTGGTATATACCTCTCTTGGATGAAAGGGTAATAGGTACTTAATCACATAAAAGAACTTAGCTGGCTCACTCCTTAGTGGCATAGAAAACGGGTTCCCTCCACTCATCACCCATCACTATTATCACCACCACAGAGTAGCCTTCAGATGGGCTGCAACTCAAACTTCCTTTGAGTTTTTGTGCTCTTGTTACTGTCTCGCTCAATCATAATCCCCAGCTCCCTAGAACATTGAGGAGATTATTAAACTCTACTCAGCAGGAGGGGATGTCCAGGAGAGATATAATGTCACATGCTTGCACCATCTCCTTATTCTAGAGGGCAATCTAGGCTCACTAGAAATGCCTACTGAGATAACAAGTGAATTCCCCAATGGTCTGAAAAGCAACCAGTTCAGAAACTAGCAGCTACCAGCCTTCTAGATCAGGCCACCTTGGCTGGTCCATTACCATGGCAGAGCTTCAGAGTCCTTGGGATTCTAAACTCTACTGCTTAGTGATCAGTCCATGATAAAATGGAAAACCTGGAATGTAAAATATGTGAATGTGGGAGAAAACAGAACTGAAAGATTCATCCAATTGTTAGTGACTTGACACAGTGTGATTGATTTTAAGGGTTAAGTCCCACTTGTATAGTTGTAAACATCAGTTGTGTGACTTATGATTATAAAATTGCTCAAACCCAGGAGTATGGAACCAGTGCATAATGACCAGTGAAAGTGCACAGCTTTTAGCAGAATTGCACCTTAGTTACTAAAATAGTTGAGTCATTGCAACTTTAAAAAGAAGAAGAAAGAAACATGAGAAATTCCTCAATAGTCAAACATCCTGTCATTACCATAAGCCTAACGAGGGTTTCCTTTTTCTGCCTTTTAAAAGACTGCCTTCATAGCATGGCTATATGTGAGAGAAGGAAAAAATAGACACATACACAAAGAAGCCTTCCCTCTTTCATTTTAATTAAAATTTAATATGAGAAGGCCACCAAGGAAGTATGTTCTGAGCTCAGAACACATGAGCACAGAGCAAATGCAAGTAAAAATAAAAGACTAACCCATGCAAAGTGTAATGTCTCCTGAAGTATTCCTCTGGTTTCCATTCTGCTCTGTGAACATACATTTGTTCTTAATCACTGGCTTGCACATTAAATGCAGTGAGTTTTAATAGTTAAGCAAGATATTCCATCCTAGCAACTTATATTAATATTTGTTTGAATAATCTATTTAAGATGATGTCTGGCCAACACTGTGGCCTCACTGGCAGAATTCCACACTTACAGCTGATGGTTTTAATATGATTTGTGTCTGTTTCTTTCCATTGTGTTCCACATCTTGTTCAGAACTGGCCCATTCCTTTCCTCAAAGAGATATTCCACATTCAGGTTCATCTATGTAACTTCCATTTGTTTCAGTCAGAATTAAATAGTTTTCATTCAATTTAATATATGATTTGTACATTTACTCATTCCAACCTGTTTATAATCTGCTATCAAAAATATTCATTACATACAAATGTCCATACATTTCTTTCAGCTGCCTGATCCTAACATGAAGACTCTGCAGACAGGTGATTCTCAGGTCCAAAAATCAGACTGGTTGTTTCTTCTGGATGATGTAAGTCTCTCCTAAATAGGACAGATGCTTAACCATCGCTGGGAGGACAGATAGCTTCAGTGGTATGGTGTGCTTATGACTAGATAAAATTGATCCATCAGCAACAACCCTTCCTAGAGCAGTATGGCCTGACCACAGTAGTCTGGTTTCTGATAACTTCCTGATTGAACTACCACATTCTATGTGAAACTTCCCTTCTGGATGGACTGGCTTGGAAGGTACAGGTGCTGCAGAGAGTAAAAACAGTAAAAATGGCAGCAAGGCACAAAAGTATGACTTCCATTCTGAAATCTCTGCATTGGCTACCAGTGGACCACTAGGCTCAATTCAAAGTAAATATTAATATAACATTCTAAACAGTTCAGGTCCCAGGTACTTGAAATGTCACCTAACCCAGAATCAACCCACTTCATATTAAAGACTAGCAAAGCTGGTGAACATATGGGACTTTCTTGGTAGTGGCACCCTACTTATGGAATGACTCCCATTAGAGATCTGTCTCTCCCTCACACCTTTATCTTTCAGGTGCCAGTTCAATACTTCTTTCTACTGGATTTAGAGAAATATTGTAACTGATTAATGTGTATTGTTTGTATGATATTTTTCATAAATATGTGTAAATTTAGCTGTATAATTTTGTGATTCCACAAGTGTTTCATAAATGAGACATGGTTGTGCTAGGCAGATCAGTTATGGGCCAGACAGACCAGTGGCAAATCTATATAGGGCAAATGATTCAGTTCCAAGATGAATAGATAGTGATGTCACCAGATTTTGGCTTTGATGAAAGACTGCCAATGAATACCAGATGCTGTTTCAGAGGAAAGAACTGGAAAACCACTTCTGAGTACTCCTTGCCTGAGAAAACCCTATGAAATTTAAGGGATTATGAGGTCAGTAGGCAACACGAAGGCATGGACACAGGAGCTTATCCCATGAACAAATAAGCTGTCTTATCTCTTCTGGCTTGAATTCAAGATCCAGGATGCCCCCGGATATTATCATACCTAAATTGCTGCCTATCTAGCCGGGATACTGCTGCCTGAATGCATCCCAGGTTGAAGCCTCACTCAGCCAGCACTTTTTAAAAATCGGGGAGCTTCCAACTTCAAAAATTGGCCAGTTCAGTGAAGCTTTGACCCAGAATGCATCCGGGCAGTGGCATCCCAGCTAGATAGGTGGCAGTTTAGGTATGATAACATCCGGGGACATCCCAGATCCAGAATTCAAGCTGGAAGAGGTAAAACAGCTTATTTGTTCATGGGATAAGCTCCGCAGACACATGCACAGGATCAACATACAGATATGCACAGGTTCATCAGCTGGAATTCACTAAGGGAGCTACAAATACATAACCTAGAATTACACATTCACAACTAGTTTGTATTCACAGTACCTACGTATTTACTAGTTTAGGGAATGTGAAAGTCTCATTTACCAGGCAACAGGCACTGTGAGCTCTGCCCTCCTGTCAGCATGGAAGCAGATGACTAATATTTCCACCCCTGTTCCACAAGCAATAGCTAGTGCAAGGAGGAATTATGACAGGGAACTTGCTTTAGACTGTCACCTTGCTCACAGGAGTGGGTGGGAATGTGCATCAGTTACTTACTGATCAACAAGGAAATAGATCTCTGTTGTTTGCAGCTGCTGATTTCCATTAAGTGGGGACTGGGAGAGCAGGGCCAGGAGATACTACTTAAGGATGCAATTAAGGTGGATTCTGTCCATCCTTATTACCATAACATCCATATCAGAGAAGAATATCATGGGTTTCCATACAAATATGTCATTCAGAGCCCATTCAAAAGCACAATTCATGAGGACCAGTTCAAAAGTCAGTTACAAATGCTAGAGCTTGGTCCTAGAGCATGCTAAGAAAAAATAGTAGTGCATTGTATTGACATCTCATACTGCAGAACTTCTTCCAACCTCTTGTAAGCATATTTTCTGAAGTTATCCTATATGGTTGTACTAGAATATAGAAGCAATGTATCTTTTTATTGCCAGTAGGATAGCTGTTTCGTCCAATTAATGCTCTTTAATACCTGGAACAATAGAAGCAAAACCAAAAACTCGCTTGCTGTTGCAAACTACTCTTTGCTGTTGCAAACTAGTCTACTTTGAAAGTACTTCTTAAATTCTGCAATCCACAATTTTCATATTGCATGTTAATGGAGATAGCTTTTGTCTATGATGGCTGAAGAAGAAGGCCTTCTGAAATATGTACAGAAAGAATGCTATTGGCAGTCCTCAAATACCTATGGGACTCAGTGTGGGCTTCTGGTCAAACTGCATAGCTTTAGGTCTGGTGTGAACCATGGCACTTGTCATGTTAAAAAGAGAAAGAATACACTGAAGCATTTATCTTCCCCATAATAGCTTTTCCTTTTAAGATAATTATTTCCTAAGAATCTTGTATTCTCTGTACAAGGAAATAATTTTCAAGTGCCCCATGACCTTTCCCGGCCCTTGTAAGAATAGGTTGGATAAAGAAAGTTCATATCTTCTCTTTTTCATTCTCTGGACACTAAAGTAGTTCTAAAAAAATCTGTCTGCATCTACTGTAAGCCATAGTCTGATTCAGGAAACTCTTTGAATGTAACAGAAGTGAATATGGACTGCAAATGTGCTCAGGTGCAGACAAGACAACTATTATGAAACAAATGTTCTAGCCATGGGGACGCTTGATTTTGGCTCTTAAACTTTTGGCATTCCCACAACAAAATCTATTGATAGTACAACCATGCTTTGTACATTCAATTCCTTTTAACTGGTTTATAACACAGCTGCTATATATTATCTTAGACATTGGGCCACAAAGGTGAATTCTATAGGTACGATTGATCCATTACGAGCATCCTAGCCACCCTCATTCATGGCTTTTCATCCTAACATTCAGGGACCCCCATTCTCAGCCACTTGTACATTTCGGCACTTGAAACATACCAAGGGGGACAATCAGCTAACTAATATCTATACCCCCTTCTCTGTGTTTCTCTAGCTTTCTCCCTAATCTATTGTGCTAGCCAATTGTGTGATCATAAAAACAAGAGTTTGGGGCCCATTTTGTGGCAGGCAAGGACTGTGCAATCACTAGCTTTATTGCATCCCATCCCATCCAATGATGCCCCCCTCCTCTCTGTGCTTATCATGAGAGCCCTTTCAAAGGAAAATTACACCAGACTTCAATGGGAAGGGGGAGGGAATGTCCCCCGGTTTCTGAGGCTATTCAGTGGCACCGCCACAAAAGGTGAGAACTACAGAACAAGCCTCTTCTGCTTTAATTGTGAAATGTTTCAAGCAAGTAGCAAAAAACCCTATTGAGATCGGGTGGTCCCATTTCCCAGAGACAAGCAAGTTCAATAATATATTGGTCAACAGAGTAGCCCTATCCAGAACAAGCTTTTGTTTTTTTAGAAAGGACTAAAATAACCACTTGGAGATGTTAAACTAAGGCATGGCATTTTAATATGAAAATGGAAGTCTAGTATATTTTGGTTCTCCATCACAATGACTGCCCTCAATTAGATCACTTAGGCTTGGCAAATTGGTTTCTGCAGGGTCTCCTAATCATAAAAAATAATCCATCCATATTTATGGCAGGCTGCTTTTTCAGAATTGTTTTTTCTCATTCCCATAG
This sequence comes from Urosaurus nigricauda, assembly GCA_034509955.1. NCBI lineage: Eukaryota > Metazoa > Chordata > Lepidosauria > Squamata > Phrynosomatidae > Urosaurus > Urosaurus nigricauda. Next base: position 74,077,548 of record JAOEGL010000004.1, on the reverse strand, counting down.
TAACAACAAGTGCCTGTTTTGGCTTTGTGCCACAATACAATATTCAAGAATGTTCTTTTCATCTGTTTTGAAAGAGAAGCAGGTATGAATATTTATATTACACTTTACATTTTGATATGCTGAAGTATTTACTGGCAACCTCTCTATTTTCTCTTGATTGAAAATGTGAATTTTTATTACACCAAGGACATCCAACGCAGCACTTTTTAGTGCTGTTTATAATGATCTCTCATTTTGAGATAATTTTTAATGGTCCAGGTCTCTCATGGGGATTCATTGATAGGTTCAACCAAGCAACATTTTGGTTTCAGATATGGAAATAGAGTGGATGGAGAGGACTTAGTCCTTCCGTTGTTCCTATTAAAATTGTGGAGTGTATGGGGGTCTTACACTATCCAATGACTAGTTATGAATCATAAAATACTTTAAAAGAGAAATGTGTTTTGCCTTCAGTGAATGGTGTTGAATGAGCTGAACCCCAGACATTTAAGTATGAATTACAGAAACACAGAATGTGATGGTACTATGCATATTTATCTGCTAATAGTGTTGGAAACACAATTCATATTAACTAGGGTTGTTTTTTTAAACAAACCTATCCAATTTATTGTCTGGAAACCTGCTAAGGAGGACATACACATCTTTCATTCTCTTGCCACTGGAAGTAAACAATGAGCATTAAGTTATTCCCCCCCCCTTGTTTTCCCGTTTGAATGATGTGAAAAATAGATCACACAAAATTTAGTGTGTATCCTTGAAAATACAGACATAAACATACTATAGCAAGTGGGAAAATGCATAAAGCCTTGCAACCATATGTGAAATGAATATAAGAAGGAAACATAGGTGTCATGACAATGAAATAAAGACAGAGATTTTCATAGTTGCACCTGAGACAAACCAGGTATTCAAATTCACTTGGGATTACTTCTGAATAGATGGAAATCAGTCTATTTATGTCGCATGTCAGCTTTGTATCTATCAAGTCATAAACGTGTTCCAAAGGTGCACCAAAATTTCATTTATCTTCATATGGAATTCCCCCATGTATTAATATGGAATTCTTCCCAGTTTATACTTTTTCTTTTTTCTTTTTTTTTGGACACTATTTCTTGTATATGTTTTCTGTACTCTACAGTATATAGTCTTCCCTATCATACATTTTTTTACTTAGATATCACTAGTATGCACAATTGTTGAGCTACAAACTGTCATAAAATTCAGATTTTTTTTACTTGTAATTATAATTTGTAAATGAGTCTGCATAAGTTTATTTTAAACATATAACTAAATGAAATTTTCTGCAATCCTTAATTTGAAAGGGCAAGATAAAGTTATAAGAATTTTAGCCAGATAATTAGTTTAGGTTCATATGCATGCATCCTTTGAATTGTAAACCGCTCTGATAGCCTTTAAGGCTGAAGGGCAGGGTGTAATTATTCTAATAAATAAATAAATATAAATAAACATTGGGTAGGGTTTTAAGTTTTTTAAAACAAATCTGCCCTTTTGTCCAATTCTAATTCATGCTGCAGGGCACTGAAGGCTAGAATCTGAGGTCTCCCACTGAGTAAGAGGAAAAGAGATTCCACATCAACATTAGGAAGAAGTTCCTGTCAGTATGAGGTGTTTGACATTGGAACACATTCCCTCAAAGAGTAGTGGAATCTCCTCTTTGGAGGTTTTTAAACAGATGCTGGTGGGGGTGTTTTGATTCTATGTTCTTGCATGGTAGGGGGTTGGACTGGATGGTCATTGTGGTCTCTTCCAGCTCTATGATTCTATGATTCTAAGATGAGCTTGCTCACTTCTGTGTTCTTCCTAAGCAAAGCAACTTCTCTCCAAATATGTTGGTAATTTAGTAGTAGTATTTTTTTCAAGTCTCTAAAGGAACTAATAGTAGGTTCATCCTCTCAGGACTTTCCAAAATTTCTGGTTCTACCAATTCTCTTAGAATAAAGCCAAAGGAATAATATAATATATATGTCTCTGAGCCAATGGATGATGGGGAGTCCCATGTCAGTGGCCAATGCAAGTATATTAAAATGCAATTGATGACATGAATTAATAGTAAGTACTGTCATCTGCCCATTGTCTTCTTGGTTTCTTTCCTCTTCTTCACCAGCGTAAATAGTTCACAGATAAGGCAATGATCATTCTTTTTACTACAACCCTTAGGAAGCTTAAAGTGTCCGCAAGTTCATTTATCATCCTGTTTTGTTGTCCTTTCCTTCCCTATTGACATGCCAGAATTGTTGCAGGATTGGAAGAAGTGCCAATCATTTGCCATGGGTCCTCTTTATTTTGCTTTCTCAGTCATACTAAAGTCAAAATACCAAGTTGTGTAAAGTCACACAAAGATCAATGATATTTGAATATTTCATAATGGTGCGTTTTACATTGGCAAAAAAAGGTGTTTTGAAGGCTGGGTGAAAACCCAGCTTTTACATTATAAAATGGGAAAGTGTGACATGAAAACGCCATTTTGGCGTTTTAAGGGAAAAAAACGCGCTTTAAAAAAGTAGTTCGGTTGACCCACTACTTTTTTAATAACTGCGTTACAGCGCTAGTGCATGTAAAGGCTAAGGTGTACTTGCGCAGTTAAATGGGGCTCCGTTTCCTTAAGGCGCCCATTTAAAGGCTGCGCTGTTGGTGCGGATCAGAATGGATCGTAGTTGGGAGCATGCGTGGTGTGGACTCCACTCCTAATTAAAACGTTCTATGCCCTCCAGGTGTAAAAGCTGGGGTTTAACTGCGCAGTTTTTTAAAGCTCCCAAACCCTAGCTCCGCCCTTAATCCTAACCCTAGACATGCGCAGTAGCGCCTTTGGGATATTGACAGTTTTGGTGGCGGATGTTTTTACAGGTGCAGTGATAAGAGGAAACTTTCAATTTTCACACGAACCCCCACACACATTCCAGCGCCATTTCCCACTTGCATTTGTCCAAGTCAGCCGCTCCTAGGGACACTCTTGCCGAGGCTTTGCTGTGGCACTTTGCACAATGGCAGAGACTTCTACAAGTGGCCCAAAAAGGGGGAGAGGGATGTCTTGGTCTCATGCAGAGACCTCAGACCTCATTTCCATCTGGTCAAGGCCCAATCGGACATAGCAATGCCACCGGCTAATTCACACTGCTCAAGCAGTGAGACACCAACTGCAGCTGTTCTCTCTTCTGTATCATCACTGTCATCATCAGCTATCATTTCAGTGGTCACAGCAGTCATTTCAGTGGTCACTTTGACGATCCTGGCAGCACTAGCGGAGGCAAAGGCGGCAGCTTTGGCTGTGCTTTGAACATTGACGACAAGTGCCGACCACAAAGGAGAGGAGGCATCCATGTTGGTGATGATGCCCACAGTGACCCTGTGCTGACGAATGCCAACGTCACTGGGTCAATGGCCAGCACTCCTCCTCCTTTGTCTTCTTGCAGATGCTCGGTCTGTGGCTGCTGTCAAAATCAATTAGGAGCCCCCTTTAAATCATTTAAAACTGCGCAATTCGTAGCCTCGACCCTATCAATAGCGCAGTTCAAGCCTCGACCCTATCAATAGCGCAGTTCAAGCCTCGACCCTATCAATAGCGCAGTTCAAGCCTCGACCCTATCAATAGCGCAGTTCAAGCCTCGACCCTCGCAATAGCGCAGTTCAAGCCTCGATCATCGGAATAGTGCTGTTGGCGGCGGTACGAACCGCGCAACAGCGCAGTTCGCAGCCGGCAAGGAAAAAAAAAATTAAAATCGCAGTTTAAAGCTGCGTTTCTTGCTGCCCATGTATCAGCTCCGCCTGTATTTGTAGCGTTCTGACAGCTTCCCATGTAACTGCTGAGCCACAAAAAAGACCACTCAGATACGTCGTTCCCACACCCCTCAATGTAGCAGCTCTGCACTTTTTTAATGCAAACCGGAGGCTTGCTATGTAGCTGCTAAGCATTAACATAAAGGCGAGTTCAGATCACACTTTCTTGCCAATGTAAAAAGCCCCAATGTTTTTACTGAGCAAGATTGTAGACCAGGTTTTATGGATTGATTATTTTGCATGTGATCCTGAGGCAAAATTGACAGGTGGGTAAATTCACTTTTAGGATAACTTCCAGGTTTCTTATATTGAATTCTTTTTTTTAAGTCTGTTTCTTACAGTAGCCCACAAGTTATATAGTATTATTTTATCTCTATTTGTTTTCCCTTTTTTTGCTTCCTTATATAGCTAATATGCAAGACAAGAACCCAGGTGTTCTAAACAATCATAATACTACATGTGCTGGTAGGATCAGCAAGTCATTTTACTTGCCCCAACTATGAACTCTAGGAATGGAATCAATTAGTATTAGTTTAAACATTATCTGGTTGGCTTTATTAAAAGGCTCTTCGAAAAAGAAAGGCACTGATGAATGAAAAATAGAATGGCATTATTTCCAGAGCTTCTTGCAATAACATTTTACTATGTCAAATTAAAAACTGACAGCAATGCATTTTACATAGTCAACAAAGTTTTGTCAACTAAGGACTTTATTACACCAGGCTCTTAAGGTGCCACTATCATGTTTGTGTAGGAAACACAAAGATAACAGGTTGGGGACAGTCATTATTGCAACTCTTCCAAACTGCCATACTGCTGCTTCTATCCTGGCCTCTGCTTTCCACATGCTGACTTCCATAGTCCTGTATTCCTGCCCTAACTCCTTCCCAACAAGCCTTTCAGTCTGTATTTCATTTTATTTTTAGCACTATCATGGCAATCCATTAAGTAAAAAAATAATAATAATAAAAGAATTTTTTTAAAAGAAAAAAACCCTGCCTATTTGAGAATAGTGAGGGGGGGGGGGAGAGGAGCATAATTATGCCTACTCAGACTATGTGACTGCCTCCATATCAGAACTGCAGTGGAAGGAACTTATCACATATGCATCAAAGTGGAAATGCAGCAGGACTGGGAGACATTAACGGGCCCATCAATGGGAAAAAGGACTCTATCAACAAAATGGGTTACGGACCAGCTACTGCACAGACACAGCATTGTGTGATAAGGTACAGCCACCTACTCTAATTCCACTTTTCCACTCTCATGTGATAAAGTCCTAAGAAACTGAACTAAGAAACTGCTACATTCTCCCAAAACCTGTGTGGAGTGGAGAGAGAATTCAAGTATGAAAACAAAATCCAGTACATATCTTCTTAGCAATAAGTCTCACTAAGATACCAGCCAACTGTAAGTCCCTCTTTTTGCTGAGTTTCCCCTCCATCTTTTTCAGTCTACCTTTAGGACTTTTGTGTTTGCAGATATGTTTTGATATATAGTCATGTGTCAGTGAACAATACCTCTAACGAAGAAGACAAATTTTTAGATAGGAGCCCAGCCCAGCCTCCTCTTTCCTTGTCTTCTGTCTAGCTAGAAGGTGTTTTGTTTTGTTTTGGTAGCATTGGCATTGGGAAAATGGTGAAGGAGGCCTAGGGAAAGACATACTTCTAGTGTTGAGTTGGACCAGTGTGTCTGCAGTAAACAAGGCTATAAATAGTCATTGTGAGTTTTTCAGGCTATGTGGCTGTGTTCTAGAAAAGTTTATTCCTGATGTTTCACCTGCATCTGTGGCTGGCATCTTCAAAGAATGGTGGCATGGAGGTGTATGGGGTATATATATAATGTGACCCTTGGTTGGAGGGAAGTCATTTACATGTGTTGGCCTGTTGGTGAATAGCCAAGCCTCAGGGTGGGAGGAATATGTGAGAGAAGGCTTTGTGTCTATTTAATTAGTGACCCATTGTCTGCTGGGAAACCTCCTGACCCTGGGTGAGTTTCATTTGCATGTGCTGAGTCCTGGTTTTGGTGTTTTTCAGCACTGGCAACCAAACTTTGTTTACTTTAAGGATTTTCTCTTTCCTGTTCAAATGGTCCAGGTGTTTATAGATTCCAATTGCTTCCCTGTGCATTCTGACCTGATAGTTGTTGGCATGGTCCAGAATTTCAGTGTTTTCAAATAGCATTTTATGCCCAGGATGTTTAATAATGTGTTCTCCTACTGCTGGTTTTTCTGGCTGACCCAGTCTGCAGTGTCTCTCATCTTTCTTGATTTCTGTTTGAACATTGCATTTGGTGGTCTGTATGTAGACTTGTTTGCACCAGCACAGTACAAGGTAAACTCCTGTGGCCATGAGAGGGTCTCTCCCATCCATTGCTTAGCATAGCATTAGCTGGATTTTCTTGGTCATCCCTTTTACTGGCTTCCTGGGGGGGAAGGAAGTTATTTGTGTGTGTGTGTGTGTTTTTTCACATTCACAGGGGTCTTGTGCCCCCAACCTCCATGGACGTGGAGGGATGACTGTATGTGAATACATCTAGGAGATTATTGCACTTCTTTTTTCACCCGATCTGAGCACAGGCTGGGAACCGGCTTGAATAGGTGGGGGGGGAAGCTTCTAAGAGTACTGTCAGGGTATGCATTTGAGAATTATAAACCATTATCACTTGAGACATATATATTTTTCATGTAAAGCCCCGGGTCAATTCTTATCATTAAAGGATTTTAGAGCTAGGAAAGAACTTGCAGAGCAGTTTAGGATAAGAGTATGTGGGATTAGTGATTTAACTGAGAATAGCCAACTGTGCTTACATACAAAATTTCCACCATCTAATCTGTATACCCTGAAGTAAATACTAAGGTTATGTCCAGGACTCAGTCAGGAGCCTGTTCAGTGTGGACCCTGATTCAGTAGTTTGGATCTGAATTAGATACTAATTCAGAACAAATATTTGTTCTGAATCCAGAACAAATATATTTAGATTTAACCCTAAATTAGAACTGAGATTCAGGAACCTGGATGACCAGTTTTCCTTTATGGAGATACACTGGGAAATCCAAAAGTCAATAACTTAATATTATATACATATTTATATCGGCACTGGCCAGCACAAAAATAAGTAACACAAATTACAGAGAATCTGATATGTAACACAAGGATATTACATTATATTCTTACTAAATTGTATTTACCAATAGAAAATAAGAATACCCATAGTCTCACTTCGTAGCCTACTCATGGGTACCAAGCATTAAATTGTGTTATCATACTAATAGTACAGTGAATAAAAGCAATAAAATGGTTATCCAAGGTGTGCAGATTTACTAGCAATACTGCTACAACTGTTTCAAAAAAATTTAGGGCAGATGATTGCGGCTGCAAGGAACTTGGCAACTGAAACAGTTATCTGTTCCTTGTGGTCAGAAAGGAGATAATTAACATAAAATTGCTCTTGTCTGCCAGGGAAATGTTGTAAAAGTGGGGTTATATATAAATAACGAAATGCTTTATAAAGGGAGCAGCAGAAGAAAACGTGTCCAATTGACTCAATTTCATCAGAGCCACATGGGCATAGTCTACACTGATAGGGTATTTTTTTAATATCTGCCTTCAACTACAGCTGATGGAATAATATTGAATCTCGCAAGCATAATTGCTCTTCTGTACTTGGGAATAATCAGTTTATTAAGATATTTTCCATAAGTGAATGCTCTCTCTGTTTCTCCAATTATGGGATAAAAGGCTGATTTACTTTTATGGTTTTGTAGGTCGATATCTTTAATTCGTTGGGGAATAACAGTTTTTGCTTTGTTATAGCCCAACAAAAGTACGTGGGACCTTGATAGCCCGATAGTAGAGAGCTTCACTATTAAAGATTCTTTCCAAGTTGATATGAAAGAATCTGTTAGTGTTAACGGAGCCAAGCCAATTGGATCGAAGAGCATTTTTAGCCATAGGTTGAATTTTCTTATCCAGATACGAGCCTCAATTGATAACAATCCAGTTTCTAAGCGCAGAATAACATTTGGTACATTATTTGGGATACCCAGGATTGACCTCAAAAACTTGGTTTGGACAACCTCAAATGGAGTAAAGTCGCTAAAGGAATAAACCTCCGAGTTGTACAAAAGCTGAGATAGTACTTTAGCAGTGAAAACCTGTAGTATTGCAGGTACATACTGTCCACCCCTATTATAGAAAAAGGAACACAGAGCCCTGATAGTTCTTTGGACATTCAATATTGTACTTTTTTTATGGTGATTTGCAAGTCCCTTTTCATGGAAATCTATTCCTAAATATTTATAGGATGACACCTGTTCGATGTATTCATTGTCAATTGACCACTTGTGGCGTATTCGCCTCTTTGAAAAGATCATTATCTTTGTTTTCTTGCAGTTGATTGTTAGAGAGTCCTGTCTACAATGGTTAGTAAGGGCTCTCAAAAGTTTATTAAGGCCCACTCTAGTCAATGACAAAAGAACAACATCGTCAGCGTATAACAATATTGTTAGGGGTTTATTTGACAGAGATGGGTGGTGTGATGGTATATCTATCAAGGGCTTAATCATAGAAATGTAAAAATTGAAAAGGGTAGGGGCCAACACACAACCCTGCCTAACACCATTAGATGTGGGAATAGTTCCCAGGGTCAGCTTTATCACCCGTCTTATATATAGGCACTATTACAGATAACCCCCAGTCATCAGGAATGCAAGTGGTTTGATCAATAGTAGTAAATAAAACAGCTAGAATGGGAACCCACCAATCTACATTAGATTTGAATACCTCAGCAGGAATATTATCATGGCCAGGTGCTTTTCCTGTTTTAAGTCTAGAGATTAGATTTTTTATCTCCAGAGTTGAAACTGGGGGCCATTCCGGTAGATTTTCAACACTAGTGTGAGTCCAGGAGCTGCACAGATATTGATCATACAATACTTAATACTTTTACTGAAGTGTTGTTCCCATCTGCTGGCAGGCATGTGAAAACTTAATATTAACCCAATCCCCATCTCTATAGAAAATGTGCAGACATGGTGGAGCTAAATAAAGGTTTAACCCAGACCAGTTTTGGACTCATGACTCTGGGATTTATTTATTTTTTTGTGCCAGACACCTGTAAACTTTGCTGTTTTCCAAACAAAAACAAAACCATTTTTAAAAGTTCAAGCTCTTATTCACTTTTCAAGGTCACCAGTTCATTCATGCTGCTTTTGTTCCCTCACTATCCACCTAAAGTAGTGATTCCCAAACTTTGGTCCTCAAGATGTTTTAGACTTCAGCTGTCAGACATCCTAGCCAACATAAGGAATAGCCAAGAGCTTCAGGGACTGAAGTCCCAAACACCTAGAGGGCCAAAGTTTGAGAACCAGCGCCCTAGAGGTTCAGTCAGCTAACTCTGGGCTGGAAAAGGTGGCCTTTTAAAGCCCACTTTCAGGCATCCTGGGAGCATGGCATTTATGCATGCTCTAAAGACATCCGGAAGCCACACGGAAGCCAACCAGCTGCCAAAACATGGGTGGCTTCAAGATGCTCCGGTGGTATGACGTTTACATGCCGTACACTGCTGGACTGTTTTGAAGACTCCCTGGGGCTGCGGTGGGGCTGTATAGGTGCCTCTTTCCTGGCCCAAATTTTCTACTCCTATTTGGGCCAGGTTAAAGATGGATTGGGGCCACAGCATGTGTTTGCCGAGGCCCCAGTCTGTCTTCAGCTGGGGCAGCTTCAAACTGCCTCTTCGGGGCTGTCTGTTCTGGCCTTCTGTTAATACACCATGCTCACCCCAACCTTGGGCTTGCTGTCCACAGATCTGAGCACCTACCGACAGCAAGCCCCGTTGATTTCAACAGCTGCACTTGCACATGATCCCAGCAGAGTGGCTGCATGCATGCCATCATTCAATACCACAGTACTTGAGGTCCTGCAGTTTTTTCATTCTGTGGGGAGGGTCCAGAATGGAACCCCCACAGATAAGAAAGGCCCACTGTAATAACAAAATGGCAGTGTACTTGAGGAAGGGGTACTGTTTGCTTTATTGTACCAGCATACTCACTAATGAGAGTAAATGATCAGCATATAGAGATGATGAGATAATGCTTTATTTATTATTAGGAATGTAATTAGTGAGATTCTCCTGATGATCTCCTGGTTCCCCCTTGAAACATTTGGTGATCTGATTTGGGACTGGAAACTTCCTTCTTAGGCTCCCACCCAATCTCTTCCAGAGTTGCCTGCTTAAACCTTGGGGAGAGGGGGTGACTGTGAACTGTTGCTGTCTTACTCAGAGGTTTTGCCCTACTACCTGGTTGCTCAGACTTTTCTTCCAACTGTGATCAAGAGCTCTTAGTACTGTCCCTTAAGGTGTTGGAACCTCTTAAACTACTGAGCAGACCTCTGCTGCTGTGTGGGTATGTGGTTTAACCCTTGTTCATTTTCTGCATACAGTGAAGACAGATAAAAATCCTGGGATCCTCTCTCACTTCAAGGTGGTCCCAAAAATGTTCTTCCTTTCTGTAGTGACTCAGACTGACTGTCTTCCATCTAACACTCAAACAGCAACAGCAATAACAGCATCAACAACAAGGGGCTTGAGGGCAGGGGAAGGTAGACTAAATCTTGCTACTTCAAACACAGAGAGACTCGTTCATCAACAAATTCACTAGAAAAGCAAACAGAAGATTAAGCTAAGACTTTCAAAAAAAAAAAACTAAAGGGAATTAAAAGACTCAATTTGAACAAGGGTGACACTATTCACCACAGGTTTTTCATGATCTGCTACTAACAGAACAAAGAGGTTCCAGGAGGAGGTAATTGGTTATATGACTGAAATAATCTTGCATAATTCTGATCCATAAACTAAAATAACCAGGCATAATCCTGACCCTGTGAATGTGAGATTTTTATCCAATATTATACTGCATAGCAGTCAATGAGTTCCCTTCCTTCCCTTCTACATTACACCATCATGGAGGTTTCTTTATATGGTCATATTAGAAACACTGTTTGCCTTTTTCCAACTTATTTTTAATGTCTGGATCTCTGGATTGGTTAAGGTGGTTTTTGGACTGTACTGTTTTGCTCCAGAAATTAAGTAGTTAGATTGGTTCCAATCCACACCTAATTTGCTTCATTATTATGGATTAAGCCTAATGGGTTAAGTCTTAATAGGTACTATTCCTTGGCTTCATGTTTACAGATACTGCAGAAATCTGAAATCTCAGTTCAGTGTGGAAGAAACTTGGAAACATCCACCTTTTAAACATTTCCTACTTTGTGAAACTGATGTCTGAATCAACAGCTACAGGATAACCAACAATTTCCCTGGTCTTGAGTCTCCTAGATCAGTCTGCATTGTCTTTACACCTTTTTTTCACTCTTGATCAATCTTCCTAATGGTTTAGAAGCCCTCCCTGGCTTCTTTCCACTTTGCAGTCTGAACTGAACACTTTGCACTTATGAGTTGACCTGGAAGTAGTTTGATGTTGCAATCCTACACTCATCTTATTCAACAGAAAATACCTCTTGAGTAGGCATGTATTGGATTACACCATTAAGAGTCTTTTCTGCTGTTTCCAAGCAACCATATAAGCCTTACCCTCTTCCCTTGTCTTGGACTATGCCAAAGAAATGGTTAATGAATGCACAAGAATGAGGTGCTAACCAGTTGGCTTGTCAATAACATCCAGCTATAAGTAGCTAGCTCCTTTAGCAAAAGGATGAGGTAAGACAGTTCTAACCCTCATCCTGAATTAGGTTATTAATGAAAGGAATCAGAAGGGCTATTGACAGGGCATCTAAAGCATGGAAGACCATAACAAAGTAAAATAGGTTTGTGTGTCAGATTTAAAAGACAATTTTTGGACAGCCTGCATACAACACAGACAGAAAAGTTGTGTTCGGGACTGTACTATATTTGCTCACTTCTCAATATTATGGCTAACACTGTTGGTTATTAATATGGTTATGGAGCTAATGACAAGGTTGATATCATGTGAAACAATCTAATAAAACTGAAGTTTGCAAAATAAAATTGTCTTTCCTGCTAATGTTACCATGGATATTTGGGAGTGAAAAATTGAGAACTTTTTGCTAGATATCAAGGACTTTTAAGAGTTGCATGTAACCACGACAAGCATCAATTTTTCATGTAAAGGTGTTTAGGTGCAACATGTTTTGTTTAATAAAATGCAATAGAAATAAAGTGCATTAGGCCATGGATATAACAATATTTTTTAAAAAAGCAGGGGAAGAATGGAAATTAAAATCTGCCATACTCACAGATTTGAGTGTTTATTACTCATGCTGCGATCACTTTGTAAAGGACAATTCATGCTACAGGGGGAATGATATGAAAATACCTCCTATGGGTTCTTATGGGGTCTTCCTCTCCTTGTATTCCAGTATCTTTGCATCTTGTGGTAAAGCAACAAGTTTTAAAACCAAACTCTATTTTCTCCATCTTCCTCCAAGAGTCTAATTCAACATTCCTTAATGTCCCAATAGATGTTTTAATCCCCCTGCCATTCAAATAGCATCACAGCAGTTCTCTTCTTATTCCATGGTCCAGTTCACACTACAGTATACCCTCCAACATTTTATAGATGAAAACCAGGACACATGTAGCCAAACAACATCAGAGTGGGCCAAGATGACAATAGTTATTAATGAGGAAGAATGCACAACCTAGGAGAGGCTGTAACACTTTGTTTTTGCCTGGGTCTACAAGGAAGGAAACGATCATGCCACCTCATGTCCTCTCACTCTACTACATTAATTGATCGCAAACTGCTTTTGCACTTTTTGCAGCAACTGAAGTAAGCCAAGGATGAAGAGGACTACTAGGAAAAGGAGACAGAAACTGGGATATTTTTAAAGCAGCTGAAAATGTGGGTGGACAGAGGGTTAATCTGGACTGTCCCTGTGAAATTGGGACAGTTGTGGAGTATGCTATGGTAGCCATATGAAAATGAATATAGAACTCTTTTTCTTTCGTAATTGTGTGGAAGAGAATCCCAGTAGGCATACCGTGCATGACAAGTTGCACCTGTTGAACATCTTTCTTCCATACAACTATGAAAGATTTAGGAGCCCTCACGGCTTTTACATCTAAAACCACATATACCTGCTTGTATTTAATGCTGTAGTGAACTTGTTATTTTTTTTTAAAAAAAAATGTTATCTTTGTTAATTTGTTTGTTTTTAATGCTGTTGCTCTGTTACTTGTTACCATAGTTGAGGTGGGTACTGGATTTTTTTCTGGTGATCTTTTTGATGTGGTCTTCTGAGCAGAAGACAATTTATGTGGACTTCCTAGCAATAAGAGTGCTCCCCATCCCTTTGCCCATTGCAGTACAGAGCTGCTTTCTTGGTTCAGGGAACAACTTCTGTTTACTGTCTGGAGGCCTTGTTTGTGTGAAATGGCACCCCACTTAACGTGCTATATACAGGACTATGCCATAACTTTTATGCAGTTTATTCTTTTTGCCACCAATCCAAGTCAGCCTGGGTTGAAAAGATTAAATATAATTCCCACTGTTTGGTTTGGTTTTAATGTCCTCTGCTTTTGAATTTTTCTCCTCTCTCTCTCATTCTCTCTCTCTCATTCTCTCAGTCTCTGTCTGTCTTCATATCTTATCTCCCTATGTATGCATATGTATGTCTAGTTGTGAGTTCAGCAGGGCATAGATATGAGACAATTAAGGTCACACTTTATGTGTGATTTCTTTTTACTTACCCCTCCCCCAACATGGAGAAATTTGGAAAATTCCATTAGGAAAATTACAGATAAATGAGTTAAGAAGGTTAGCAGATGTTAGAGAGAAAATAATTCATCCATTCTCTTCCCAGTCCTGGAAAGTATGCTGAAGTTCTGATGTGGAGCAGTGAATGAGGAAGTCTATTGAAACATTAAGCTGAGTTTCCACACCTATAATTAACCTATACATCCATAAATAAATTTGAATGTTACCAAAATTATACCTCTTCAGTGTTACTCTTCTCAAGGAAATAAAACTTTGGAATTATTCTCAACTTAAGGAAATATGATAAAGCACACGTATATATACACACAATGGTTTGTTTTTTTAAAGATGGAGGCAAATACTTGGTTGGATGGGATTTATATCCCATATCATGTGGGATGACAAATGCAGAATGGGAAAGTATGTATTCTCCTACCACAAAATATGAATAACTCCCTCTTGATTTCAATAAGAGTTACTCATATCCTGTGGGAAGAGAGAAAAGAGCCCTGACTTTAAAGAGAAGTTGCATCTTCCACCTCTGTGGTAGGTCCTTGAGGGTTTAGTGCTATTTGGGGACAAACTGAAAACATATTTTGCTGTAATCTACATTACAAGGCAAAATCATATTATAACAACATGTTGTAATGAGATGTAAAACAAGGGAGCTCTCTTGAGGACAAAGGGCTCACTTTTGCAAAAATCTTCAACTTCTACAGCAATATACCATCTTACACTTGAAATAAGTTTCCAAATGGCCCCCTGCCCCATTACTTCAAAGACTGTATAGCAACCAGCATTTTGCTTAAGACTATTCAAGTTTTAAAAAGTGAGATCACATCCCCAGTTTGGGTAGACAAGTAAATTAAAATTAAATGTTTGTCATTTTATCAGCTGTGCATGGTCGTAAAATAGAATTACCTATCCGTAGGGGGTGCTAGTGCATTGACTCCAACATTTCCTTTGTAATATGAATAACAATTCTGACAGAATGGCACTGCTTCTTGCTAATGTATGCACAGTTAACACAACCATTCTTTCCAAAATGCTCAGTTGTGAAATGCCACCCAAGTGCAGAAACTGCAAACTTTCTTGTTGTTTAAAGGATGACCCATGCGGTCTTCAGTTGAGATCACAGTTTCTCAGTTTCATAGGAAGGCAAAGGCAAATCCCTTCAAAACAAATATTGCCAATAAACCCCAATAGGTTCATGTTAGAGTTGCCATAAGTCAGAAATTACATGAAGGCACACAACAACTGCAATCAGTCAAAAGCAATTGCAGTAAAAGGTAAAATAGAATGAAAGAACAGACTTCATACCCATAGTTCTTTCACACTGCAAGTACAGTGGTCCCCCGGTTTACGAATCCCTCGGGGAACGAAATCCCCGGGGTCCGAAACCGGCGGGACCAAAAAATATCCCCCGGGATCCGAAGGATCCCCCGGGATACAAATTAAAAAAAAACGCGCGGCCCCTTTAAATCGGCCACGCGGTCCGTCAGAAATAGCGGTCCCCCGGGAAATGAAGACTTCCGGGTTACGAAAGGTAATCCGGAACGAATTACCTTCGTAACTCGGGGGACGACTGTATATAAGTATAGCACTGATTCCATCTTAACTGTCCTGGCTGCATCCTATGAAATCCTAGGGTCTGTAGTTTGGTGAGGAACTAGAAAAGTTATCCACCTGAAAATTCTCAATATCCTTCCCTAAATTGCAAATCCCATGATCACATAGGATATTCCCATGGAAGTTAAAGCCATAGTTGCATAACTCTGCAATACAAAAGGGATCAAAATGATTACCAAGATAACATAGCATAAGATTTAATGACCAGAAGCCAAGGATAAGTTTTTATCCTGTTCTGCATCCATATCTCTCGTGTAGACCTACCATTCATGTTCTTCCTTCTTTTCCCTTTCTCTTGCCCCACTTCCTTCCTCAGTTCCTTCCCACAGATGGATGCCCTAACATTATCCTCTCTCTCTCTCTCTCTCTCTCTCTGTCTCTCTCTCTCTCTCTCTCTCTATATATATATATATATATATACACAGAGAGAGAGAGAGAGACATGACTACACACACACACAGTGTTTGTGGAAGGGTAAAGCTGGAGCCAATGATGCAAACAGGGGCCCCTACATTGCAAGGTCAAAGGAAACTGCCCCAGTTAATGCCAAACAGAGTACTCCCTGTACTCTGTTTCTGTCCCCTGCCCCTGCAGCATCACCATACAAGCAGAACAAAAATATAAAAAATATATAAATGCTACATGGTGATTTAATTCTTTAAAAAATAAATATTTCCACTGTGAAATATTTTTCCTTAGAGGCACAGGAAATTTTACAGAAGGCATGATTACTATTTATTTTCTCTGAAAATAAAGAGAATGGCAATAAAAAAATGTCCTGCTATTTGGAATGTCTTAATTTGCTGTTATATTTTCCAGCTGGTAATCTTTTCTAGAAGTACCTGTCGGTTCAGGGAAAGGAGGTATTACATTTTACATGTTTATTTCATTCCATTTAGAATCCTAATCAGTCCAGAGCTCCTTTAGCCACACACAGAGACACACATACATGCCATACAGAAAACCTGCTGGCGAAGAATAGTAATTCATCGCTAGGACACAATCCACATTTCCAGCCAATAATGAAACTTAGCCAAATGACAATTTGTTGCAAGATGCCATCAGGTGGACTTCAATTCATGATGACCCTATGAATGAGAGATCACGAAGTCACTCTCTCATCAACAGCCTTGCCCAGATCTTGCAAACATAGAGGTGTAGGTTCCTTAATGGAGTCTATCTATCTTGGATGTGGTCTTCCTCTTTTCCTACTGCCTTCTACCTTGCTAAGCTTTATTTTCTATACCAGTAGTCCCCAAAGTAGGTGGTAGTGCCCCCCTGGGGCATTGGAAAGCTCCAAGGGGGCACTGAGTAAAAAAGAGCAGCAGGGAGGTGCTGAGGGTGGGAAGGGGGTTGCAACTGCTACTAAAAATCCATGAAAGTCCAGGAGTGAAGTCATTGAAAAGCAGCATGTCTTGGATTCCTGAAGGCAGGAATGAAACCTCAGGATAAAACATATCCAGACCCTACCCTTGAGATCCCAGAGGCAGGAAGGGAAAGGAGGCAACCAGAGGCTTGGAGCAACAAGGGGGCTTTCTTATGTCCTGGTTAGTGTGTGGCGATGCTGCATGCATGGCGGAACTTTTTGCTTGGGACTGGAGCTGCCCTTCCCTCCAGCCGCCCCCCCCCCAAAAATGTTTGTGTTTTTGTTTGAAAAAAGGGAGGACCCTTTCTTAAGGTCCAGAGTACCTCTTTCCTCTTAGTTGCATGCTAATGGGCTGGAGCTCCCCTTTCCTCCATTTTCTTCTCTGATAGAAATGTGTGTATTTGAAAGGGGGGGCATATGGGCTCTGGAAGACAAACAATGAAGTCTGGGAAATAAAATTTGCAAATAAATCCATTAGCAACACAATGAGAAACCTTTTTTTTTTCATTTTCTCTCCTGTGTAAAAATACCTGCCCCCTCCTTTGGCAGATATTATTAAATATCTCAAGAAATCTCCATGTTGCTGCATCTGAAAAACCTTTAAATGATGCTTAAAACACATCAAATGCAGTCCCATTTAAAAAAAATGTTTGACTTTTGTTGGAGATGAAGACCTCAAAAAGTTAAGTCTCAGCCCTTTGTTCCCTCTTGTTTAGGATTCTTCTGTTGCATCTAAAATGCAGTATCCTCAAATCTAGAAAGCATGTCCAGGTATATCTGTGTTGGCCACACTGCAAATAATAACATCCAAAATCCACAAAACCTTTATCCTTTTTTTATTTTTAACACCTTTGCCCAATGAAGAAGCCAGTTGAGCTTCAAAGGCTTGTTTCATCTATTTTGGGCATTTTGGTTGGCCAATAAAAGTATCATTGTTTTGTGGATTTTTGGATGTTATTGTGCTTTGCGCTATGGGCTGGCCAGCACGACAACCCCTGGATATGATTCCTAGAGTAGGAGTCTCTCTTCTCATAGCTGTTTGAGAGCTTCCCCCCCCCGCACCCCCATAGTAGTGGAAGGAGGACACACCTTTGCTAAGTTATTTTCCAAGTGGCTAGTATGAGAGACATAGGTTTAATTTTCATTACAGAAATAATACAGTTCAACACTGCTTTAACTGCCATGGTTCAATTCTATGGAAATCTGGGATTTGTAGTTTTGTGAGCTATGTAGCCTCTCTCAAACCCCAGAATTCCATAGCATTGAGCCATGACAGTTAAAGCGGCGTCAAACTGCATTAATTCTGCAGTGCAGATTCAACCATAAATCATGTTAGTCTGGAATATCAGTATGGTTAGGGACCTTGTAGCACCCTTGAGACTATGGGGCTGTACAAACAGCCCATTCTGAATGGGCTGGAATGGGGACACAGCAGCCACACACCACGTCCCCAACCTGGTGCAAATAGGAGCTGTGAAAGGTGGCTCCTATCTGCGCCTTAGAACAGGCGCCATAAGGGCCATGGTGCAGCCTTATGACACCTCTCGCGTGTAGCACCATTTGCACACTGCACACAAAGGACATCATTGTGGCACGCCCCATATGTACGGGCACACACCATAATGGTGCCCAGGGTGCACAGTAGTGTTTCTGCTCAGCCTCCCCTTGCAACCCTAGTTCAGGGCCAGGCCAGGTTGTAGCATAAGCTTTTATAGTCTTGCATCTGAGGTTTTGTGGAAGAGTATTAGGGCAATCCTAGTTGTAAGAAACATCTCTTCTACGCCATTTTGGAACAGCAGGACAGAGGGAGGCCAAATGGAAATACGTTATCTTACTGCTGTGGAAAATTGTGACTGAGGTCTTTTTCTACTACACAGTTATAGCACTATGATTCCTCTTCAGTCACCATTACAGAATTCTATGAAGTCCTGGGATTTGGGGGGGGGGGGGAGTATTTTCACTTTGGATGCCAGTGCTTCACCAAAGCACAAACGCCAAGATTCCCTAGGATGCTGCCATGGCAATTAAATTGGAATCATAGTGCAACAATAGTGTGATGTGAAAGGACCCCAGTAGACAACTGTGCTGCTTTCTCAGTCTGCTGTCCAGGTGATTACTCTTGATGGGCAACTTCAGGAGCTCTGGTTTTTCTTCTTATAGTTTGTTATCATTAAACTACACTTGGACCAGGCAGTTCTTCAGCTAGGAATTAAGTGGAAAACTGATGAATGTGCTGACCAATTTCCTCTCTCTGTTATTCTCTAAGGTTGCACAAAGAGTGGTGTCACTATGGGGTGCATAGTGTTCCAGGGAGTGTCACCAGATGGGGCCAGAGGAACTAGCACTAGTCACCAGAAGGATTAGCACAGATACTGGGCAAGTGGGAAAGGGCTCTTTCCTGATTGCCCATCAGTTTCATGGGACCCTGAATATGCCCTCTGGAGTCACAACACCACCACCATTAGTAGTAGTGGCTGCTGGGGGGGGGGAGGCAGTGCCTTCAGGGGCTGGTGTGGGTTTTTAAAGGGCAGCCATACCATACCCTGAAGACCTTTCCTGGTGGAAGGTCTGACTTTAGGGCCCTCTACCTACCTGCCCACCTGCCCAGCCATGGCTGAGGGGGGACGCAATGTGGCCTTTGGAGTGCACATTTAGGAGCTGGCATGGCTGCTCTCTGAGCAGCCATACTGGACTCTAAAGGTTGCAGCCATCACAGCTTCTGAATGTGTGCTCTGTAGGCCACAGTGTGCCCCTCTCAGCAGTGGTCTGGGCAGGTGGACAGCTGTGGGGGAGTGCAAGGCAGTTCATCCACCCTGCACCAGGTGACACAAACCTAAGTGATGCTACTATGCACAGACTGCCAAAACCAAAACAACAACAAAGTGGTTGGATTTTTTTTTGTGAGAAAGTATGTGATCCAGCATTCTTAGCCCACAAAAGGGGTTACACTGAACTAAAGGATGCCATCAAATGAGGGGCCTGCTTACCTGAGACATCCTTTCACCCTTTGTAGGCATTAAGTCATTGAGGTCATCTGGTGCAGCCCTTCTAGTGATATCATTGTGCATCTGAGGAATATTCTACAGTTGATCAGTGGAGGGTATTTAGCATTGTGTCTACCACTCTTTCCTCTGATATTGGACATGCATCAAAAATCTATTCCAGATTACATACTTTTCAAAAATCTGACTGCTTTCCCAAGCCTTCCCTTCAAGGTTTGACTCATGTCAACACTGGTTTCCTTTCAGTACAGGGTCAGGATATGGTGTTTTACTAAAGCCTTTGAGGCCTAATTTACTCTTAGGCTTCTATATGGCTTTTAAACTTTTTTGGTCTTCTAAGGCTGTTTTATACTGTAGTTATTTGTGTGTGTTTTTAAACTTGTTTAAATTATTCACTTATTTTACCTGGAATGATTTAAATTGTTTGTATTGTTTTATCTATTTGCAACCCTTAGATCTCATGATAAAAGAGAAGTATAGATGTGTATTTAGGACTTGTATGATTTTGAGATATATATATGGCATATATGTCCTATATAAAAATATAAAATGCATGTATTTTATATACATATAATGAATGCCCAAGCTTTTCTGTTGTATATTAAGAGGTGCTGTTCACTAAATTTTGCAAGATCTTGAATACCCTTAACTCAAAACACCAAACTGTACTACTACTGAATCACACTGTGCAAAGATTAGACACATCAAAGGTGGGATAATTTGAAGAAACACAAACGAAGCCTCTTTCATACGCAGAGGAATTTGCAAAGGTCTGCTTGCTGTGTCTAGAAACTTAATCAACAAGACGAGACCCGCTGCTGTGCAATAAAACTCCCTATCAGGATTCCACATCTGGGCTGCACATCTTAATTTAAGGACGATATGGCAACACAACCTCTCCACTGTACAGCACAAATTAACACATTGACTTCTAAGGGCATAAATCTAATGGGTAGCATGTTTTCCCTACAGAGTTGTACTAAGAAAGTTTTTTGGCTAGGAGGAAGAAAAGGGAACATAAGGAACTTATTGAGAATAAGCCTTAAAGAAACCACTACAGTCTGTTCTCAATTCCCAGTTTTACATTCCTGATATGACCCATGGACTACAGGTACTTTGTTTTCTATGCACTGCACTAGAATTGTGGATTCTGCAAGCAAACCTAGTTTCTTTTGAATTGGTCTTCTACCTACCAAATTGCTCTTCTACCTGCTGAGAACTGATGTAAAAACTTATGCAGCAATCAACACAATAGAGATATTGTGCTAACTTTAAAGAGCATGGAGAAAGGTTTGTGCATATGTGTGTACGCATGCCATCCACATATACCCCTAACACAAGATTCTTGGGGGATAGCTCCTAACATATTTGTGCAACATCCTCAATTAAATGCAACACTTAGGAATCACAGCATTATCAAGACACAGGACCCAACCGAGGTTGTGATGCCTGCTATAATTCTCTGTAGAATTCTCTGTAGACCTCTGCTGTCTTCAAGTTCACTTTGCTGTGCCATTTCTGTTATGAAACCATGCCTGTTGCATTTTAAATTCATCTCTTTTGTTTCATTTAAACTTATTCTCTAATGAATAAATATTTGCATCTGAACAATATTCAGATCTCACAACATTTTTGAACTGTTATCATTCAAACTGGTCATGGTAAGCACTCTTTAATTTTAGAAAAGTCAGCATGGTGTGTAGTGGTTTGAGCACTATGTGGCGCAGTGGTTAAATGCCTGTACTGCAGCCACTCACTCAAAACCATAAGGTTGTGAGTTCAAGACCAGTAAGGGCTCAAGCTCGACTCAGACTTGCATCCTTCCGAGGTCGTTAAAATGAGTACCCAGATTGTTGGGGCAAGTAGCTTACAGTTGTAAACCGCTTAGACACTGCTTAGGTGGTATGATGCCATATATAAATGAAGCTGTTTGTTTATGACCAGGGTTCAAATCCTCATTCATCCATGAAAACCTACTGGGTGACCTTGGGCAAGTCACACTCTGACTGAATCTACACCAGGGCTGTATCCCAGCTCCACTGTTCAGTATCCCTGCCCTTTTGAACCCTTTACTCTTTTAATTAAAGCTTTACTGTGTTAATCCGCACCTGTTTTAATCCAAGTTTAAATCAGTTTGAAAAGTCACATGGGTCCCCACTGATGCAATGAGGTGTTTCAATTGTGTGCATGTGTCTGCCATATTGGTTTATGCCTGGTTACACTACATCAACAGTTGTGGGGAAGGGGTGTATTCCTGCACCACATATGCATATTTACGCAAAATCAATGTGTATACTTTACATAAGAAAAAAAATTGAAAGTGAAGAGGTGAACACAACAGCAATGGTGAGATATTAGAGAGGAGATCCCAGAAAAACTGAACAACATGTAGACTTCCAGTTTTTATTGAACTGCAGTTCCTAACAGCACTAGCTAGTATACCCATGTGAGAGGAATGCTGGTTTTTGCAGTCTGCTAACATCTAGAAGACCACACTTTGCTCTCTCCTGCACTAAGCCCTGCCAATCTGGGAGCTGTCCAAAGGATGAGTCATCTTCTCACATAATGGGAATTCAAAGCCTTCCACAACATGCCATCTGGTTTAGGCCTCACAAGAGTCCAGTGCCGTGGTCCGTATTGTGACCACAATATTTGGGTGGAGATCTTCTCCCCTGGAAAGGAAGGTTCACAACATCTGGGTTCTTTTGCATCTGATTCAAAGGTAACCATGTTTGTTTCTACAGGTTGCAACACACAATACAAACAGAGGAGGGGGCGAGAGGTGGCTGGTTAAACAGGACATACAATAAAGCACGAACACTTCAATGTCCACAGTAAGAGACATCAGCCATGTTAAAAGGTGTTGGTGTCAACATTACATAGCTTCTGTGAAATTTAAAGTAGACAAAATGAGCAGAAGCAGAAATTTGGATTTCTAGTCAGACTGGAGAGTGTATATCAGGTCACAGATCATCATTTCCACTCCCTTCAGCAGCATAGCAGTCTGAGAAAATGGTACAATTGACAGCTGAACACAGTAAACAGGGGCTTAAGTGTGTGAGATCAGACATGGCAGCTAAGTTAAAAATAGCAAATCAGACTCATTGATGGAAACAATCCATATCACACCCTAATATATTTTCTGTTGTCTAGGTTGTGCCATCTTGAGTTGACATCTGAGATGAATTCACAGGAAAACCATTTGTCTGGCTACATCAGTTAAGTCAATAAAGGGAAACATTTTTAGTACAAGAACATGGCTAGTTACGTCCCTGACTCCCTCCCACCTCCATCCTTTTTGAAATGTTATGATGGAAGGGAGCGGTAAGGATCTGTCAGCATTTCTGTTAGAAACCTCAGCCTTCAGAGGTTTCTAAACCCCAGCCATGTATATAATAACACCACATGAAAAAGTAGGTATGTGAGTTGTCAGCAAGGGGGACTATGTTTGCTTTAGATGAGTTTAAAGACATTTAAGAAGATTATTGGGGTTGTTGAGGTTGGGAATAATTTAAGATTGGTTATTATGTATAACCTTTGGTTGCTTCTAAATAAGTAGTGTCTTTATAGCTGAAACATTAAAGACTTTATGTGAACTATTTCTAAACAAAAATTTATTTTTAAAACAAATAAAATAAAAATGAATAAAATATATTTAATGTAAAGTATAAGACAGAAAAAGACTCATTAGAAGATTGGAAGTTCTCATCCTCAATTGCCATCATGTCCATTGGTCATCTTTGGATCTTCTTATTGAACCTTTTGAATCCATCTCAGTCCAGTTTTACGCCTGCTTTTGAAAAAGAAATGGCCTTACTCATTCTGTGCGATGATCTGTGCTGAGTGAAGGATGGAGGTTGGTTGGCCCTGTTGGTTTCTCTTGGACTCCCCATTTTTCAATACAATTGGCAATGGTGTCTTGTCATAAACACTAGGGTGCAACATTGCAAAAGTTTCACATCCTTTTGTGTGGCTGATACAAGAAGATAAGGCTGGAGTATTGTTGCCTTGTTTAGTACAGTAGCAGTTATTCTCTAAAAGTGTATTTGAGACCACTTTAACTACCATTTTCCTTCCTGCAAAATCCTGGGATCAGTAGTTGACTAAGGTGGGTAAAATTCTCTGGTGAAGAGCTTGGAGGCACTCCCTTGAACTACAGCATTAGAGCTCTCTAGCAAAAAAATTCCATTCACAAGGAAAACCCCTTAACAAGGGAATTCCCTGATAAAAGGGAGTCAAGCTTCAGATCCCAGGATTCCACAGGATGAAGCCATGACAATTAAAGTGGTACCATACAGCTGCAACTATGTAGTGACTTTGTCTAGTTCAATCTAGACAAAGACTGAGGTACTGCTCTTGATTTTTCGTCTGTCCACCTAAGTGGTATTCAGCCTGTTCTGGAGCAGGACTGAATTCCCCCTAGGTGTAAAAGATCAAGCATATTTATTTATTTATATTTACACGGTTCCCTGCCCTCAGGCGTACAATCTAAAAAGACACAACACAAAAGGAGAAGGGAATGGTGATGGGGAAGGGGACCAGGTCCAACAGTTCTTCTCTCCCTCTGGGATGCTCTTGGATCCATCACTCTTACTAGAGGCCAAATTGCTTTGGTACTGTATATATTCATGTATAAGTCCAAAACCATTTGTCAAAAAATTGACTCAAAATCCTGAGTGACTTATCCATAGGTCAATTTAAGCACTGTACGTTAACTCATATATATATATATATATATATATATGGAACCAACCTCTTCTCTGAGCAGAGTGGTGAAAGACAAGAGCTTAGTCCATCCCAGGAAAACCTGAAGGATGCACCAACCCACTCTGCTCTTTGCACGATGGTGCTGCTTCTAGCTTTTTTGAATGCCTGGGAAAGAAAATGGCAGCAACAGTAGCTCTTTGGCTCTTCCTCTCAAATGCTGAGAGAGAGGGGATCGATGCTTCTTTGAGGTCCTCCCAGGACGGATTAAGTTCTCACCTTTCACCATTCTACTCAAAGAAGGTGATTCCAGAGAAAGGAATGTTATTCCAGCAGTAAGGAATTGACTTTTAGGTATTTGAATAAGACATTTGTGAATTTCTGGGTTAAAGCTTTTCTGAATGAAAATTAGGCAAACTCATCACATTAATTTCAGCACAAATTTCAGCTTTACTGGGTTAATTTCAGGCAAGGTTATCACATTAAAGTTAAAGGCTGCAATCACTGCTAACGTAGTCACCATTTTCTTTGCTTTGTCTTTACATCCTTTTTGTGTGTACACAAGTTTTTAGTCCTGCCTGTTCCTGGTCACCTCCTCCATGCATCCCACAACCACCATTTACCATAGTTCCCTCCTCATTCATTCCACCTTTAGGGAGAGCACAAATAGTTACACCTGCTGGGTTTTTGTAAGTTCTTTGGCATCATTTTCCTTTGCTTCATTCTTTGCATCTTTTGTTACAGGCTCCTAAGTTTTACCTTCAGCTTATGTATATTTCAATTAAAAATCTATAATTTTGGCCCCAAAATCTGCTCTTGAGGTCACTTTATACATGAGTACAGGCAGTAGCTTGGA
Source organism: Urosaurus nigricauda (assembly GCA_034509955.1). Lineage (NCBI taxonomy): Eukaryota > Metazoa > Chordata > Lepidosauria > Squamata > Phrynosomatidae > Urosaurus > Urosaurus nigricauda. The sequence goes on along the minus strand of JAOEGL010000004.1, from coordinate 74,052,457 downwards.
GCACCTTTTAGCAATTCAGGTTGATACACAGAGAGAGATGAACTTTTGACAGTACTGATAACTTCCCATTTACACAACTGCAATGCTTGGAAAACAGTCCAGACGTTTCAGCTAGATTAAAATAGGGTGGCTGTTTTGTTTTATTTTTGTTTTGTTTTTAGCAGAAACTTGCTGATAGAATTATGTTGTGCGAGGGCTTTGCTAATTTCACTGGCTTTCACTTTTTTCCAGACTTGTTAAACCTAGCTAATTGTTTAACAAGCTAGCTACTAGTTTTGACCTTGAAAGTTCAGAAACAAATTGCTTGAAGATTCATCTCTGCCCATATCAATTTACCCAAACCCTAATGTCTTCATCTGAGGCCCTACTTAGGGACCCTCCCACAAAATGGATTGCAGTTGGAGGCTACAAGAGATGGGTGGCTTTTCCAGTGGCTGCAGGCCACATGGAATGTCTTCCTTCCAGAGGCTTGCCTGACTTATCTCTTTGCTCTCCCAAGCATTTTGAGAAATGCTTACATGCCTTTTCTCTTCTTTTGTGAAGTTTTTGTCATTGCGTAAAATGTTTTCTCATAGCTGATTTTGTCTGCTGCCATTTTATTGTGATTGTATATTGCACACTTTTTAAATGCAATTTTAAACTGCATAAAGAATCTTGGTTATGAAGCAATCCAAAAGTAAAATAAATAAAAGTGGTTGTATGTTTCAACCCTCCTCTTTCATAATGAATGGACTCCAAGTTGGCTTGAGGTCTCATGTTTTCTAAGGCAATGCGTTTGAGGGGTAGTAGTCTGGACCTAATGCTATGATGTTTTTATTTGAATTGTTATTAAAATATTGTTAGAATCTTGACATGGATAATAAATAAGTGCATTAATATAATTAATATTATATTAATATTATAATAATTTAATTTTAATAATATATTACTAATTACACAAATTGAAGATCAAATGAAAAATAAAAATTGATTTCCATTCAGCAAGTCTCAGATTACAGTAGCATCCAATGAAAACATAAAATTACACTGAGCTGTGCAATTGATATTGATTGATTAAAGTGTATTGGTTTCTTTTAACTATTATCTTGGCCCACAATTAAAGAGAGCCTATAGATTTTTTTTTTCCTTTTTCACTTATAGTCTTTCAGAATTGGGCAGGGGGTCAAGATAGTATCTTCAATTTTTCTTAAGGCATTCCAGTCCAAGAGAAGCTGGGATGTGAATTAGGAGCCATAATTAGAGAAGCAGGATTGAATGGAAACATGAACAGAGTCCCATTGCTCTCACTGACTGCTGCGTGGTAGGTCAGGATTAAGGAGGTCAGGCCAGGAGATGCAACTAAGCTACTCAACTAAGATAGGCCCTGTCTATATGGGCTAGGATACTCCATAGGCAGTATTCTGGTCCAGCAGTTGTCCCAACCTGGCCCCATAACCTAGCTGTCCATTTCCATGCCACAGTGGCTGTTTGCATGGATGTTCTGCTCTGCTGCCCAGCATGTCCACCACCATGGGTCATTCACCCCTGAGGACAAAACAAGGTGCCTTGCAATGACCACAATGGCATTCCCAGTGGATACAGAGGACTCTAGATCTTCTCAGAAAATCCAGAGCAACAAGTATATTTTTACTGCCACTGCAAGGTTCTTAAACCCCTATTCTGGCTTGTAGCATGCCAGATGTTGTCTGGAGTACTCACACTACAATTGGGATTTGGGACATGTGTTATCTGTACAGGACAACATCAGAACAGGGTGCAGAAATTGGTGCAGACAGTGCCATAGTTGTGCAACAAAGTAGCACATCCTTCCAGACTATCAGCCATTGTTTTATTCAAAACAGTGTGTGAGAATTTTCTGCAGGGAAAAAAAACTCAAATTGAAAAGATGTTTTGAAAACTGTAGAGTTTTTGAAGTCTTTCTCGCAGTGGGAAAAAGTTGCAGAAATTGTTTGTTGCTTTCACTGAGAAGAAAAGTCATTAAGAACTCCATGTCTAATCCAATTGTTTTGGTACCCAAGATTGCAACAGAATGATAAATGTTTCCCAAGTCAAATCAAAATAACAGGTCAACCCCTAACTTGGAGCAGAGATAATGGAATCCAAATATAAAGGAAGAAATGAATGAGGAATTAGGAGAGTGGAGGGTGGTGAAGAAACACCTCAAAGATGTAAGATGAAGCCCAGCTTAGAAATGTGTATAGTTAATGACAGTTAGCCAACACTATTAGCATCTTGTCAGTGTATTTATTTGTAGGCTTATATACTTGTGAAACTAGAATACATTATACTTGATTTGGCCTAATTTTATCTTTTTTGCATCTTAATTAACATTAGTGAGGTGTCTAGTTTAGTTAGTGGTGCGAGGGCAACTTTTTTTATCATCCGAGCAGAATACAAATGTGGGGAAAACTACTGAACAAAACAAGAAGCTGTAAGGGCCATTACTTTCCAAATTAATTGAAGAATATTTTCAGTTCATAAAATAGCCTTTGGTTCCTCACAATCCTGTACACAGTTTGGCTTCTTACATTCCAATGAAGTAAATGTAATTTAAGTACTGTGTGCGGGATTACATTCTTAGTATTCTGGTCAATGCTGTCTCAACAGAAAGAGTTACAAGCCTGATCTTTCAACTCCACCGCCCTCGCAACCCTCTTATGAGCCAAACCGATTTTTAGAAATATGTAAATTACAAGCATTATATTTGTTACCATTTAATTGCAGTTGCAATTGAAGAGCAATTATGTTTATCATCTCCATTCTCTGAGTTGAAACAGCATCTCCACTCTGTAGCATCACTTGGCCTAAGTAAATAGGCTGCTTGACAGCTTTTCATTATTCCTCCAGATCACCTCTTGATCTCTTTTTTGTGACCATAGCCACAGAGTATTTCCCAAAATAGATGACAGCAGTATATTCTTCCTATTCATTATCTGGAGAACTTGGGCTCCTCACTAGGTACCTTTCACAAGCAGGATATAATAACTTCCAGCCAGAACTCATTTTGAAACTACAACAACAACAACAAAAGTTCCATTAAGGCCAAATCCCCGAAACATAATAAAGTGAATTCCTTATCCGGTTTATATAACATTAAAATGGCATGAACATTTCTTGTATAATTGCTAGATAAAAAACATACCACCGAAATGTAACATGATCCTTGAATTTTTAAGGTTAGGACATTTAAAAAAAAAAAGAATATGCTATTAAGCATTGTGCATTTTATTTATATGTTCCATGTTTATCCTTTCTTTACACTAAAAACACAAATTAGCACTCAAGGCAGCTATCACACATCACTAAGAACAAATTAAATTTTGTTGTTATTGCTGATAACTGCTCTCAGGTTGACTTTGACTCATGGCATCACTATGAATGAAACATCTCTAAGTCTCTCCTGTCCTCAGCTACTCTGTTCTGATTCTGCTGGTCAATCTCTGATTGAATCTAATCATGTGGTCTTTCTCTCCTTCTGCTGTCCTCCACATTTCCTAGCATCTTTGTCTTGTCCAATGATCCATGCCTTCTCATGATATGGCCAAAGTACAGCAGCCTGAATTTTGTCATCCTGGCTTCCAGGGAGAGTTCAGGCTTGATCTTTTCTAAAACCAATTAGTTTATTTTCTTGGCCACAGTATCCTCACCACTCTTCTCCAGCACGTCATCTCTCATCAGTTGATATTCTTTCTATCAGCTTTCTTCACTGTGCAGCAATCACATCAATGCATTATGATGGGGCATACAATGACATGAACAATCCTAACCTTAGTGTTCAGTTTTATCTCTTTGCACTTTAGGATCTTGTCTAGTTCTTCCATAGCTGCCCTTCTCATTCCTAGTCTTCTTCTGATTTCTTGACTGCAATCTCTGTTCTGATCAATGAGGAAAACTTTGACTATTTCCATTTCTTCATTGCCTTGAGTGAATTTATGTAAATCTTCTGTAGTCATTATTTTTGTTTTCTTAATGTTCAGTATTAACATGTCATTTCTTTGTTTTCAAAAAAAGTAGCTATCTTAGAGTGCATCAACACTGCCAAAATAATGCAGTCTGACACCACTTTAACTACAATATTGCCATTCTACAAGATCCTGGAATTTGTAGTTATATGAGGCACCAGCACTCTTTGGCAGAGAAGTCTAAAGACCTTGTAAAATGCCAAATCCCAGAATTCCATAGGATGCAGCTACAGCAGAGAAACCATTGTAAAACTGCATTATTTCTACAGTGTAGACGCAGCATAAAAAGAATGGGGAGGAAAATGTGACAGCACCTTTAAGACTAATGGTTTTTATTATTGCATGGGTTTTTGTGAATATAAACCCACTTCTTCAGATGCAGTGGTTGTTGTTGTTGTGTGCCTTCAAGTCAGTTGTGACTTATGGTGACCTAAGGCAAACCTATCATGGGATTTTCTTGGCAAGATTTGTTCAGAGGAGGATTGCCATTACCTTCTTCAGAGGCTGGGAGCATGTGACTTGCACAAGGTCTCCCATTTGGGTTTACATGGCTAAGGTGGGAATTGAACCCTGGTCTCCAGAGTGGTGGTCTAACAGTCAAACCACTATACCACACTTATTCTCTTCAAATGCAGTACAGAGTAATATTAAAGCCTTGGGTATAAAGCATATTTATACAGGTTTTCTTTGGTGCAATAAAGCTGAATCATAACTAAGGGCCTTAGATTCACAAGCATAGCTGTGGTAATTTTTTTTAAAAGTAGCTTACCACAGCAGAAGAAATACACTTACTGCTATGTTCCACAAACATGACTCAACAGACTACGTTGACTCCTACGCTTGCCATACAACAATTAATACTGGAGACCTCCTAGGTAGCAATATCAACAAATTATTAAGCAAAATTAATATCTTATTCTGAACAATGTGATTTTCATATGACTCTTTAGTGTGGACATACGCCTATGTCCAAGAATTGTATGAAACTGTTTTCACTCTTTCTAAAAATATTTTTAAGGAAAAATTTTAATACTAATAAATCAATATAGAAGGCAGAAATCTTATTAAGTAAAAAATAGAATATAACTGTTCTACAGCCTAGTTTAAATTTTTAAAAATTAACACAATTACTGTGGTGCAGACTTACTGCCATCAGTGAAAATATTCCACAACAGGTAAGAACAGTTACCGAGTCTACCTCTGTGTTAGACATCTGTTAGTAAAAGATTGGTCTCTTGATGGAGCAATTCCACTGAGATCAGTGCAGATAATCCAACTCTGTGAATGCTTCATAGAACTTTGCTATCTGTTAAATGATGTTGGCTGGATCCCTGACAAGCATAAATCTGCGAGTCCCTATTGATGTCCATGGAATGAAGAACATTTGTAAAAGCTAGGGGTCTAACCTTGGTTGTGCAATGAAAGATTGTTCATGGGACTCCATTAATTGGCTAGAAAATTATGAAAAAGCTTAATTTTAAATAACAACAACAACAACAACATTCTGATTTTATAAAATCGGTCCTTGTTTATAAAATCTAAGCAACTTCAACTGTACTGTTATCATAGCTTCTATCTAGTAGTGAATCTGGGAGTCCTGTGACTATCAATAGCATAGCAAAACTCACAGATAAGTTGGGCCCATGTCTGGTATGTTGTATGCCTTCAAGACGCTTCCAATTTATGATGAAGCTAAGGTGACCCTATCAGAGAGTCTTCTTGGCAAGATTTGTTCAGAGGAATTTTGCCATTGTATACCTCTGAGGTGACTTGCCCAATGCCAGCCAGTGGGTTTCCGTGGCCAAGCTGGGATTCAAACCCTGGTCTCCAAGCTTCTAGTCCAACAGTCAAACCACTATGCCATGTTTGGGTCTCGTAGGGCTCATATTTTGTGGGAAACTGAACTGTACAGAAAAATGTTTGTGTGCCAATTGCAAAAAGAGGGAGTGAGAAAAGAAGGGAAGAAGTATAAAAGCTAGAAAGGATGGATTTCCCAACTGTAGTGAAAAGGATGGATTTCCCAACTGTAGTGAAACTCTCAGCTTTTTTCTTCTAAGTTAATGGTTCAATGCCACTTTCAGCTCATGTTGTCCTGGGCATCATGACAACAAAACCCATTTCTCTTCACAGTATAGGTTAGAATTTGGGAACTATGGCCCATGGGCTATCTGTGATCCCACTACCATCATTTTTGTGGCCCTCTTACTCCAATGTTCTATTGCCAATAAATCAGGGGTTTGTAGTTTTGTGAGGTGCTAGCACGCTTTGTCAGAAAAGGCTAAAGACCTTGCAAAACTGCAGATCCTAAGATTGCATAGGATGGAGCTATAGCGTTTAAAGTTGTGTCAGACCGCATTATTTCTCCAGTATATATGCACCTGAAGTGTGAGTGGTGAATTTTAAAGAATTAGTTCATTTCAATTCTTGCAAGGTATTTAGGGGATTTTGGCCCAGTAACTCTGCTCTCTTTTTTCTGTAAACAGAAAATGCTTTGTTGCTGTATAAACTGTGCTACCATCACAAAAGACTACACTAATTTGATCAGGAATGACAGACACAACAGGTTGCTTAGGTTAATGGATGGAGGCTGTACAAGAGGATTGAAATGTAACAAGTCTGTAAAGAAAAGAGCTAGAAATAATGGAAGGCTACATAACAGATACAGATTTAACACCACCTGATATTTCCCTTAAAGAGAAAATGGTCTACCACAGCATTTTTCACTACTTTGGGAAAAGGCAGCATGGCAGGGGGGGGGGGGGAGGTTGGAGCTGAGGAACAGATTTCTTCTGTGAATTACACACCACTTTCATAATTCTCCCTGAAGTGCCACACAGAGGCTGTGTTGAAGGAAGGAAAATGAAAACAGCTGTGAAGGTTTAAAGTTACATTCAGTTCAGCTCAGCCTTTGGCCCTTGCTCTCCAGTGCAGTTTGTTGTTAATCCTGGTCATGAATGTCCATATTTGTTACCTCACCCTTAGACAAAGCTTGAGGAGGATAAGACTAATAATAGTAATCTCAGCAGCAGTATTAATGGAACAATCATTATCATTGCCATCACAACAGCACTAGCATCCATTAGGTAGTTTGATGTGGTGGTTGTGGCCATGATGACAATGGACTTTCTATACTCATTCTATTTTTTTAGATGGATTTAATCTCTTTTTCAAGAATGTTTTCATATGCTGTGCATTGCCTTGGGGGCACTGTTGCTTTGAGATACTTATAATAAATTTATTTATTTTACAAATTTTATTTAATAAATAAGCTTCCAAACTTTCTATACTGTTGCCTTTCCCCCCGAAAAGTAATCAAGTTGGTGGAAGCCACATCAAATTTTCTGCTGGCCATGATAGAAAGATGTTAGAGTTAGCAGCTTTTGTAAGCCTTGCTAGTTTGCATGTTTGCTGGCTTCTTCTTTTTTGCTGTTCCACATCCACTCTCTTTTTGCATTACTCTAATCTGCAGCCATTTTTTTCTCTCTCTCTCTCTCCTTCATAAGACCCTGTATTTCACTATGCACAAATTATTTGTCAGTAATACTATGTTTATATGTTTTTACAAAGGACCTTTGGCTTGTTTCTTTCTTTACTAGACCCTGTGTGTGCAGGTGGGTGGATATGGGACTGGTTCAGCTTCTGTTTTGCCAGTTTCATTACTCTGCTTGTGATAACTAATACTTTTTCACATTCCCTACTGAAAGACTGTTTAGTTCAGCTAAGTTCAGCTCTTGAGCACTTATTGGTATGTTTGTCTGTGTTGCACAATCATACTAAAAATGTGTCCCTTAATGTCTCAAATACTACAGAATTTTTCCCCTCCCCAACACTGCCCCACCCTTCATTTCTAAAACTATAAATCCCAGGATTCTATCAAATGGAGCCATGGCAGTTAAATCAACATCAAACTGCATTAATCTGGCAGTGTGAAATCACTTGTATCATTACCTGTGGTATTACTTGTATCCAATTAGTAATTTTATGGGCAGAATAACTAGTCTGGCTAACTGGGGAGAAGCAAGTTTTCCTCCGGAAATGACCAGCATATTCTGTGGGGTCAACTGACTATCAATCAGTTTTAGTAAGAATTAGTCTGACATTCATTAGATCCCCTAGCTAAAAATGGCCCAAATCCATTTGTTAGTTTCCGTTTCAGTAGACCCACTGAATCAATGGGAGCTTAGTAAATTAGGAGTGGGGATCATGTGTCCATTCAGCTGTTGTTGGACTACAACTACCAGCATTCTTAATTATAGGGCAAAAATGGTTAGTGCTGGAAGTTGCAATTCAACAACATCTACCAGGTTGTGCAATTCCCACCCCTGATTTAGGCCAATATCTTAACTCTATTTCCCTCATTTCTTTGGTGTTTCTCCAATATAGCATGGGTGCTATTTTCTACCCCAATAAAAGAAAAGCTGTTTTCCTCTTAAACCGTTATTTCCATCCTTCATATACTCTGCATACTATCCATGAGCTACAAATGCTCCAGTTTAATCTGGCTGTTCAGATCACTAAAAGCCCTTTCTAATGATTTCAGCTTCTTGTTCTGTGTACCACAAAATACAATAAAGCAGTCTTTACCAACCTGACACCCTTCAGATGTGTTGGACTAAAACTCCCATTATCCCCAGTTGAGGTCTCACACATCTGGAGGGCACCAGGTAGGGGAAAGCTGCACTATAGCACGATGGGGAGACATATTTGCCTACTTGGGCAGCAGTATATCTGTCTGAATATTAAACTGCAATGAATGTTGCAGGCTGTCCCCATCAGGATATTGTATCTGTTTTTCATTTGGGTAGCTAAAACCTGCAGACTGTGGGATCTTAAAACCCATCTTTCTTTCCCTCTTTGTGGAAAAGCACAGTGGCTTATTTATTACGTGTTCGTTGCTATCTGTGCTCTACTATATCCTCAAAGGGTTGATAAAGGCTGACTTTTTTATTGCTAAGGAAAAAATACAGGTTTATTGTTCCATATCAAGTACACTTAATAATGATGGTTTAAAATAATCCCTTTGAATTGCAAGGAAACATCCCCTGTGAATGCACTCTGGCCAAGATAAAACTTATGGGTTTTGTCAAAAGAAGGAAAGATGAGTGACCTTTTTTCAGATTTACATAAATTTCTATGTTTATTTTGAAATTTTACCTAAATAATTTCACCCCTTCAAAATCTTTTCAACACATCAGTGTCACCTCTCTAAAGCTCAGGGCAGTTCTTTTCAGAAGGAAAAATCAAATACAGCAGTCTGCTAAGCAAGTCAACCCCAAAGGCCACTCTGTCCTCAGCACCATCTATTTTGAATGGAAAAGAGAGCTACCATCATTGAACTGAGGAAAAAAGGAGTATGCATGGGCCTAAAGCCTCAGAGAATGTAGACCCAAGGGAGATGAAATTTGCTGTGCTGGAAGCAAGCAACAGCTCATCAATCAAAATAAGCAGCATATTCTCTCAAATCTGGCATCAAAATAATAGCTCTTCCTACAATCTCCTCACTGGGTCATGCCTCAATGAACCTTGTCTGCTCTCATAAAATGGTGGAGAGGATGCCTAACCCTAGATGTACTTAATAGTGGGTTCCATGCCAGTAGGAAGACAGGATATAACAAATAAATAAATGTAGTACCACCATGCATCAAGAAGCATGGTGACTGAGTGCCATGACCTTCTTATATCTTCCACTTAAGTTGTATGGGCAACTGCAGAGGGGTTGACTGCCAAATTTTGCCTCCATGCCTCCTTTGATGGGCCACACTGGCATGACAAAGCCCTCAGACCCCTGAAAATAGTAAAACATTTCTGGGAGATCTTTTTTTTTCAAATTCCTCCCATGGGTCAAAAACATTTTTTAAAAATTATTTTAGGGAGTCAGGAAGATTTCAATAGCTTCAATGGCCTCATTTTGCCAACCATGACTCAAGGTGTTCTTAGAGGGGGACATACAAACACTCCTTTAGCATCTTCCCATTGTTCCAGCATCAGAGCTATTCTAGGATGTGCAAATTATTACTTCTGTTTCCTGCACTGAGCTGTATTCTTTTTAGAATAAAATTCTTTTTAGAATAAAAGTCAAAATATGCAAAAGAACCACAACATAATTTGGTATGTTTAGACTGCCAAACAACTATGTCACAACATTTGGAGAAGAGCAAAACTGTTGCCAAGTAAAAGTACCTTTCTTTTCTCCCACCCTGGTACCTATTTACTTGTCAACACAGTTAAGCACAACACTTCCTTTCTGGGTCATGCTTAGAAAATGTGGCCATGTATTGAATCAGAGCAGAATCATCATCCAGAATAAATTAAGCAGAGGGAAGAGGTAGCAACTGATAGCTTTCAGTTGCAAGAAGCAGAAGAACTTGGTGTTCTTGCTCCTTCTTTCTACTAGTGGAATTGTACAATATGAACAATCTAAAGCTGTCTACTTCTAGTGTACAAGCTAAACTGGTTGAATATGGAGAACCATACTGGATTTAGATTAATTTTAGTTGCTGTAAAACCTGTTTTTGACAACTGAAAAGGGAGCACAAAAATGCTTTAAATGCAATAAAGAATATTCAAAACCTACCCACCCTCACTGATCTGTACCTCACTTGGGAAATTTGGTCCAACTAGAATATGCCGACTGCTCAGTAATCCAGTAGATGGCGGCAGAAGTATTGATTTAGAATACTTAGTTCTGATGGTAGAGTTGGCATAAATATACCCACCCACCCTTTAAAAATCTAGGGCTACTTTAGCAATTCAGTCCTTGTAAATTGCCATACAAAATGACATTGCCCAAAGATGTCACACTAATGTGTTGGTTAGAACTGTCCTCCAGATTTCATTCTTCCCCAAATGTTGTAAAATAGTTTTTTGTAATCTAAGTACATTTAATTATGCAATGCTTTTGCATACGTTAGAGCCATAAACAATGTGAGATATTCTTTTTGAATACAGATTAACGCAGAAAGAGAACCAAATTATTGATTTAAAAAATCTTCAAGTGATGAATGAATCGGTTCTTCCAAAGCTACTTCCTTGTTATCTAGTTCACCAAGTGACCATTAGATTGTTGGTCTGAATGGAATAAAACGTTTTGAAAATGTCCTAGAGATGGTGTACCTATTACCTCTTGACTTATGGAGACCTCATGAATTTCATAGGATGTTCCTAGGCAAGAAATACTAAGAAGTGTTTGAGCCAGTCTTTTGTTGTTGTTGCCTTCAAGTCATTTCTGACTTATGGTAATCCTAAGGCAAACCTGGCTTGACATTTTCTTGGAAAGATTTGTTTAGAGAGTGTTTGCCTTTGTCTTCCTCTGAGGCTGAGAGATTGTGACTTGCCCAAGTTCACCCAGTGAGTTTGCATGGTCTCCAGAGTCATAGTCCAATGTTTAAACCACTAGACCACACTGTCCAGTCTACTGTACTATAATTTCCAGGGTTCTCTATGGAGAATGTCAAATGGGATTCTATAGATTAGAAAAGGAGCCAGCCATGAAAACCTGAAACAATTACATTCTGTAAAAGCACACAACTGGGGGGGGGGGGGAAATGAGGAGTAAATTTATGCATTTGTGTGTATTTGTAAATATTTGGTTGTTGTTTTGTTGTAACAGATTGGACAGGAGCAATAATAATAATAATATAATAGTATTTATTTATTATACCCTGCTCTTCAGCCAAAAGGCTACCAGAGCGGCTTGCAAATTGTTAATTAGACATTTCCCTGCCCTCAGGCTTACACTCTAAAAAGACAAGCCACAAAAGGAGAAGGGAATGGAAGTGGGGAAGGGGAAAAGTCCAGCAGATCTTCTCTCCCTCTGAGGCCTGGGCCATGGCAGATGGACTGGAGGGGGGGGGCTTCTTGTTACTGTGGCTAGGCCCAACGGAGCTGGTCTGCCCTTCTCTCCCTTTGGATGATGGTGGATGGAGGGAGGGCTGAAAGCAATAGGGCTGAAAGCATCTGTTCATTTTGTATCTCTCTCTTTTTTAATCAATTATTTGCTTTAGGCTTCTACAGTAACCTTTTTTCCCTAGCATATATGTACACTATAACAAACTTAAAATGACAGTCAACTTGTACTCAGACGCTCTTGATAGCATGCATTTTCAGGCAAGACATTTCTACTCTCAGACTCCTCTAATTCATTAGCTGTTTTCTCCTTGAAATGTTACACCAGATCTAATTGTATGAGAATATTTTGCTTGGTTGTTCAATTTTGTTCAGATCATTAGGCCCCTACACACACATGTATATGTATAATTCTTTGGTACGTTGCACTTACACAAGTGAAGAACCCAGAGCAAACCATATGCAAACAACTTCAGCTAGCCCCCAAGGCAACTGTAGTTTGAACTTGCTGTTTACTCAGGCTTTTATGTGATTATTTACAGCAGAAATTGGTGTAAAAACAGTACTTACACCTATGCCACATAGTGCCTATACATCACCTCTGGGACGTAGGGAAGTTGTATTAAAAGACTCAGCTATGTTCAATGTGTGTTTTTACAATGTTTTTAAAAACATTTAACAGCATGTAGAAAGTCTTCTATAAAAGCAGCCTTATTATTCCCAATGTTAAAGCTTTCTACAGAAATATTTTCCTTGTCTCTCCTTTTCACCTCCACTTTAAAAAAAAACCCAGAGGCCTTCACCTATTAACATAGTTATTTGGATCTTCCAGATTAAGTTAGAGGAACTTAAGTCCCACTGAAATTCATGGGACAATTTTGTCATGAATTAATTCAACAAATTACAAATTGAAGGCCTGTCTAAATAAAAGGACTTTGCTACTGACAAAAGGAGAGCAGTGAGGGGGCCGAGGGGCCTCTCTTGGGAGGGAAATTCATGGGAGCAACTATTAACAATATCCTGTCCTGTGCCATCACCAAGCACAACTATGAATTTGGTGGGACCAAGAGAAAGCCATTCCCTGAAGATCTTAAAACTCAAGCAGGCTGATATTGGGAGACGTGGGCCCAATGCAGATGGGCCAAAATTATACAATGTGACACAAGCCTGACGTCATGGTGCCACAGGAGGGCGCTTAGGGTGCCCTTTCTGCAGCACCAAAAGGAGCTCCAAAATGGAGCTCCTTTTTGCTGCTTGTACTTGACGTGGCCTTTACATGGCCATGCCAAGGATCCCGAGGGGGAAGGGGCCGTGGTGGCAGCCCCTTTCTCCCTTCGGGAGTGCCGGGGATGGCGGGGTGCAGTGGGCGCCTGCTGCACCCTGCTTTCAGGCCACAGAGAAGTGGCAGTTTGCCACTTCTTTGTGGCCTGAGGAAGTGGTGGAATGGGGCCTTTGGGGCTGCTGGCGAGGGAGCCCTGGTCCCATTCCAGCGCTTCTCTGGGTGCCTACAGACTGCCCCTTTTGGTCTGTACAGCTCCGTGGTCTTTCAGATACCTGGATCCAAACTGCATAGGACTTTATTACTTTACTTTATTACCTGGAATGTGCCTGAAAACTGGTACCCAGTGGAACTTTTTCAACAAGTGAACTGTGTGTTCCCTATAACAACAACAACAGCAGCAACAACAACAAAAAACAGAATTCAATAGTTTCCTTTTTTCCATTTCTTTTGTCATCTCAGAACTCATCTACAACATAGACTTGGGCTTGGAAATAAAAGGGAACATGCTGTCATACTTTGGCTACATCATGAGAAGCCATGATTCATTAGAAAAGACAATAATACTAGGAAAAATAGAGGGTAGCAGAAAGAGAGGAAGACTGCAGACCAAATGGATAGACTGATAAGCTTATCACACTGGCCCTGGAACAGGCCTGTCAAATTACAAAAAAGGGTGTGATGGAAATGGGAGGCGGCATAGAATGCAGTTTATCACACAGGAGAACAGTGCTGCCACCGCGGGAAGTTCTCATTGCATTCCGGATGCGTTCCCCAAGGGGCAATTTTCAGGAATGGTTTAGAAGTGTTCCTGGAAATTGCCCTTTCTGGAATGCATCCAGAACACAATGGGAACTTCCGGAGGTGGCAGCGTTCTCCTATGCGGTAAGATGCATTCTATGCCACCTCCCGTTCCTATCATGCCCCCTTTTGTAATGCAACAGGCCCATTCCAAGGCCTGTGCAATAAGCTTATCAATCAGGGAGGTCACAGGCCTGAATTTACAGGACCTAAGCAGAGCAGCAGAGAAGAGGGAGTCTTTGGGTTGTCTCATTTTCAGGGTTGTCATGAGTTGGGATTGATTTGAGGGCAGTTAACAGCAACAATAAAATGAAGTTATTTGTAACAAATTATGGCAAGATGACAAAAGCACAACTAGGTTACATTTTAAAAACTACTCCAATGAGTGGAATGGCATCACTGTTTTTGGTATAATGAATGGCATTTTCCAAATAGTTTAAAATTTCAATAATATTTTTAGAGGTATTTTAAGTGGAATTTTTCAGATTTTACACAACTCTTTTTACCAGTCCTAAAGTTTCCACGTCCAAAAAGACTATGTAACAAGCAATGGAATGGGTTATATTTTTTGTAATGAGAATATTAACAAATTGGAGGTGGAGCTATGCAACCAGTTACAAAATGCTTTTCTTTTTAAAAGTAACTTTTCAATGTCTGACAAGGACAGTTTCTCCTAAAACTTATCTTCAGTATTTAATTTTCATGGTAAGCCAGGAATCATAGGAATGAGATTTATACTTTTTCCACTGGTGCCCAATTTATTTTTTGTGGGACATTAACAGGATTAAATATAAGCACCAGTTGTTATTTTTCCAATGGAAATATTAGTCTCTTAGTGAACTAGAAAGACACTTCCATTACAGCCTTAGGAATTTCTCTGGTGTCTTTTCATGAGGTTACAGCAAGCTATGCTCTACACCTTGATGCCTAGTCCTCGACCCCTTTCAAATTCACTGGAATGTGTGAAATCTTTTATTTTGGCTTTCAGTAAGATCCTGTTCACAAATAGCAGGTACTAATTTCAAGCTACTCTTATTTTGTCCAAAGCTGCAGCAATTTCTCTTCTGTAAGACTACATGAAAAAGAATAGATTTATATGCTGAAACACCTTTTTAAAAATTGATGGTGAAACCTCTTCTCAAATGCACATACATTCTTGTGAAATATCTGCACCAATGGAAAATGGGAATAATTACAAATGGACAACATTGGTCTATAGGTTGTGTACTCTGTATGGTGCCACAGAGATACGTCTGGAAAACAACTGGATTCATGCCACTTGTATTTATTAATTTTAAATAGTAATTCCCCACCATTTTCTATTTTTAAAGTATAAACAATCTAAGGTGGATTACAAATTAAAGTATCTCTGGATGCTGTAGTCTAAAAAACAGATTCCTCCTTCATGTTCTGTATGTTTATGTGTACACACACACACACACACACACACACCAAACATATCTCAATGAAACCTGGCAAAAGAAATCCCCAATATTCTCAAGACAAAGCAAGCTTCCATTTCCCTCTGAAAGCAAAGCTGGGAGAAGCACTTCACCATATAAAATATCTCTACTTAGTGACTACAGCATGGACTCAGGGCAGGTACGGGAGGAAAGAAGCAATAGTCTCAACCCTGGTGAGCCACTGCCAATATGAGGTAAAGGGATCAAAGGTCTAAATTGGTATAAAGCCACTTCCTATGCAGCATTGACATTTCACAAGCAAATGACAAGATGTTATTTCCTCTTTCTATATATGGAAGACAAAAGGATTGCGAGATGAATGTGATTCTGCTTTTAGGCTAGTATCAGGAACCGGCAGGTTACACACGGGTCTATCCTTCAACAAAAGAGAACACTTGGGTAACTCAAGAGGAATAGCAGATGGAGCTGCCAATGCTGTCCTGCCAAAAATACTCCATCATATACTACCTGAAGTCCACTGTCTGTTGGTCCTGTTTCTTTACTTCAGAAGTGCTTGAACGTTTCAGCCCTGAGAGCCATGTCTGGGGCATGCTGATTTTAACATTTTCCCATCAAGCGTCCCTAATCTTAGATTTTGTTCTAGGAATGTCTAGTCACAAGTAAGCTTTCTGTAACAATTTTCAGACATGGGAAAGAGAGCTTAATTTTTGTATGCCCAATTTGATATAAGTTGCAGGTACCCAGCTTTCAGACATACAAAGCATAGATTGATGCTTTGTATGGCTCCTCATGTAGGCTTCAATACAGCAGTTTTCAGGCCAGCAAATCATAATTCTATGCGTATCTGCTCAAGCCCTGGTTACAACAGTATATGTCTCCAACAGGATAAAAGCCACTAAAAAATTGTGTACCACATGTTAGGGCCACTTGAGTCAACAGAACCTCTGTGTCAAACATGTGATTGCAAACCTAAAACATAAGTTACCTAAACAACTTCATTATTGGTGTTTTCTTGGTTTTGAAAAGTTTGGTTTTGCAACCCGAAATGTTCTCTTCCAAGGCTATCATTACTCCACAGTACATATTTCACACACATGTATTTGTGTCCAAACCACACTGTACATACAGAAAATGTATAAATGAAATGTATAAATGAAAGTAGTGCTATAGGACAGACCAAAATAAATTGGTCTTGTAGGACAGAGCAATTTATTTAAAGTATAAACACTGATTTTGTAAAATACAAGTCCACTGAACTTAAGGTTCAGTTGCCTGGTTTTAGCATGCAGAGGATTTTATGAATGTTCTATGAAATACTGGTGGGAAAAGAGGCTTACAGTGGAAATGGCAAATCCCTGACATAGGTCCATTGTTATATATTCTGTATATTGTCAGTTGATGTATACAAATAGATGATAATACATAAATTCTGTTCTTGTCTCTTCTTGAATATGTTCTTGTCTCTTCTTGAATATGGGTACAATTCAGTTAAAGCAAAATATACAGAATTCAACTGATTCCATGTCTCTGATGGAATAGGTCATCTAATGGAAACCTAACTAAACCCAAGTCCTTTAACTTAGGTCACTTTGCTCCTCTTAAAATCTATGGCTAAAAATAAGAAGTAGATAATTTGGATGAATTTCCTGCAACCTATACAATGTGGAACACTCTCTGCAAGTGGTCAGCTTAGACCTTTGGGAAATGAGCTCTCTCTCCCCCTCCCCTCACACTGTTTGTTAAATAATACCATCAGCTGAAAGCTGTGTTAAGAAAGCTGTGCAGATATCTAATATGAAAGTAAATCAATCAATTTTATAATTCATGGAATTCCAGTCAGAGATTTCAAACTTGTTGCCTGTTGTCTCATTTGCCTGCTTCTGGAGAGGGAGAGGGAATTCTGCAGCCTGCACAGAGCTTCGTGTCACTCCTTGGTGGCCATCCAGGTGCACAGCTTCGGCGTGGTGCAACACAGTCCACGTAATCACGCTAACATGACGATGGTAAGACCTTAAAAACCTACATCAGAACTGACTGTAGGGTGAGACAAGGACATCCCTTGACATGTATGCCTTTTAATTTAGGTATTAAAATCTTGGCTAGTTAGATCAGATTAGAAATATGGTATGTACAGAAGGCAAGGCAGTAAAAAAAAAAAGAGGAAACCACAATACAGGTAGATTAAATCAGTAAAGGAAGCCACTACCCTGTGTTTCAGAGACCTGAGCAAGGATAGATGACCAGGACTCAGAGTTTCCTCAAACATGGGCTGACTTCATGAGAAATAACAAAAATTAACTGAGGAAAAGACCATGGAAAAGATGAAAAATTTATACTTGGGTGGTGAACATTTGTCCTTCAACATATTTTCCCTGCAGTTGTTAGCTCCACCCAGCATCCCTTATGATAACTGAGTGTGGAGGTCCTCGTTGAAAGTATCTGGAAGGCCAAAGGGAAGTACCCCTAGTCTACACATACTTCAGTTTATAGAAAACAGATGTCTTGTTACCATTCACTATAGTAACAGGGTAACAAATTAAATTTAATGCAGACTTCAATCAAATAAGATCATTTTGGAACCATATAAAAACTGGACTGTCACTATTATTGCAATTATTGGTTATGATCTTACCTTTAATTACAAACACTCCTATTAGGAAACGTTAATCAAGTACTGAAGATCTAGCAATGTTTTGTGAAAAATCTTATAACTGTATAATGGTTGCTATATTGTGGAAAACCAAAGAAACATTTCCAACACAAGAATAATGAACTTGGAAAACATAGATATTGACTAATTAACATACTCCAAGAAATTATAAGAAAATAGACATTCTACACTTTTGGAGTGTGTTAAAACTTACAAGAGGGTTCAATAGAAAGTACTAAGAATGGTGCAAGACAATTATATCTGACATATTTCTGTTAACTCTGCTCTATCATATGGTAAGATCAACTTCAGTCTATATTCTTATTTTTTTCTTTTCTTTTTTTCTATTATTGACCTGTTCTGTGCAGTAACAATGCCAAATATTTCGTTTAGACAAGAAACAGTTTCAAGATGAGCACTGTAAGGAGTTAGAGTCAGGCCTGGGTTGGTACACAGAGTCCAGTGTCACAAAGGGAATGGTCAGGAAAGAAGCCAAGTTATGATAAATAGAGAAGCATATAACCAGCATAATTCAAGGATAGTTCATGAAGTATGCCAAAGTCAAGAAGTCAAAGAGATTTGAAAACAGGAAGCCAGAAATGCTGAAAACAACAATCAAGATAACAAAGTACCTAACTGCTGGAATTGAGCCTCTTGACATAGTTCTTCCAAAATAAAATAAACTTGCGTTTTATAGATTATAGATCATGAGAAACTATGGGCCACTCTTACAGAAATGGGACAATATCTGATAGACCTGATGTACTCAGGAAAAGTATTCCAGAAAAGAGGCTACTGTTCAGACAGAATACAAAGAAATGGAATGATTTCCAATTGGAAATTGGGTCAGGCAAGGCTGCATTTGATCACCCTATCTATTTAATTTGTATGCTAAGAACATCATATAAAAAGCAGGATTAGACACAAAGGAGGGAGGTGTGAAAAATGGCGGAAGGAACATCAACAATCTAAGATATGCAGATGACACCATAATACTAACAGAAAACATCAGAGATACTGAAAGATTATTGAAGAAATCCAAAGCAGAAAGTGCAAAGGCAGGTTAACATCAAGAAAACAAAAATTACAACAACAGATAATCTACATAATTTTAAAGTAGACTATGGGGCTTTACAGACCGTCCAAAAGGGGTGGTACATAGGCCCCCAGAGAAGCGCTGGACTGTGGCCTGGGGTGCCTCACTGGCAGCCCTTGCGGCCCCAATCAGCCACTTCTCCAGGCCATGGGTGTCACTCCCGAGGGGAGAAAGAGGCCGCTGCCATGGCCCCTTTCCCCTTGGCATCCTTGGTGTGGCCGTGTGAAGGCCGTGCCAAGGACAAAAACACCAAGAAGGAGCTCTGTTTCAGAGCTCCTTCTTGCGTTGTGGAGTAATGTCAGGTGTGCACCGCTCTGTGTAAATGCAGTGCACACCATGACATCATCGGTGCACACGCGTATGGACAGCATGCTTTAAAAATGCCGCCATCCATATGCGCTAGTGCTGAGGAGAGTGCAGATGCTGCATGCTTCCCAGCCCTGTTCACACCATGGAGACAGCCCTTTTGGGCCATCTGTACCACACCAATGAAGAGACTGAAATAGTCCAAGATTTTCCATACTTCGGCCCAATCATCAATCAGATCACAGACTGCAGTTAAAAAATCAGAAGAAAAGTAGGACTTGGAAGAACAACTATGAAGGAAACAAACAAGAACCTTAACTGTAAAGATAGATCATTAAATACCAAAGTTAGGATTGTCCATGCCATCATATTTCCCATTTCTATGCATGGTTGTGACAGCTGGACAGTGAAAAAAGCTGATAGTATAAAAATCAACTCATGTGAAATGTGATGTTGGAGAAGAGATTTGAGAATACCATGGACCACTAAAAATACCAATGAATGGGTCCTAGATCAGGCCCAAACCCTCCCTAGAAGCAAAGATGACCAAACTGATGTCATATTTTGGGCATATCATGAGAAGAAAGGATTCACTAGAAAAGACTATAATGCTTGGTAGTAAAGTGGAGGGCAATAAAAAAACGAGGAAGACTATATTCCATATGGATGGACTCAACGTGATAAGCAATTTCCATGAATTTGCAGGAGGTGTTCAGAGGTAAAGGACTCTCATACATAGGATCAATGTGGATTGAGGCCAACTTGGAGGTAATTAGCAACAACAAAAAATATTGTTCTGCATCTGACCAATCCTGCATACAGCTATCTTTGCTCGGGCTAGATGATGGCTGTGTCATATTGTGATGACATTTTGTCTCAATGGAACTTATTGACAAGGCTCTTCAGATACTGGCCTTCCCAAGGGTGTGAGGACTTCTATTCCTCTTGGACAGATGGACCATCTCTGGAGGATTTAGGTATAACTTCACCTTGCAGAAGTTCCAGAGGAGCGCCATGTTAGGTTCAGCCTCTGATAAAGGGTCTTCCAGTTTGGGCCTGTTCTCCTGGCTCCTTCAGTGAGGACTGCTTCAGGCAGGGCATAACAGATATGTTCTTTATAATGATGATGATGAAATTCATTAACATCATCATCATGACCTATACCTCTAAAATTTAATATATCTAATTAGCCAGGCTATACCTTTGGGGATAGGGGTGGAAAACCATAGAATGTCTGTATTATTGGACGTTGGGCCCAAAAGTTCTTCAATCCGAATGGTGGATCAGGTTGTTGTTGTTGTTGTTATGGCTGTTAGCCTTCAAGTCATTATTGACTGGTCCCAGCAGGCAAATTTATCATGGGAATTTCTTGGCAAGATTTGTTCTGAGGGGGTTTGCCTTTGCTACTTGGAGTAAAGCCAACTGCTTTTCTTTCTTTCTTTCTTTCTTTCTCTCTCTCTCTCTCTCTCTCTCTCTCTCTATCAAAATACAGAGGTGACTTCATGTTCTTGCACATTGAGGAAAAGCTCTGTACCATCTTAAACATATTCATTTCAACTTTCAGAGAACCTGATCAGGACTTTCTTGCTTTACCATGAACATAATTTTTTTTCCAGCTAACATGTTGCTTTAGGACGGCTCATTGGCATTAGGGTTCCATATGCGCTGTAATGTTTGTGCTTCTAAGCAATGCTTTGGTGACCACATTAGGGATGCCGAAATAGAGAGAGAGGGAGAGAAAGCTGCTTTTTAATTTTCTGTTTCTGGCTATCTCCATTGGAAAATAGAAAGAAAAGAAGGTGGTCTGTATTCCTAGCACAGTATGTGCTGAAAGAAATATCCCTCATTGGCCAAATTGTATACAGATCTCACCAATAAAATTTTGTGGTATGTGTGCCTATTTTTAAAAATGAATGGATTTCTTTGGGATTAATACAGGAGAAGGAAAAACATGACTTCTCAGACACAGGAGATCTGGAACAAAACATCTTGTCATTATGAAATCAGCAGGTGTTGGACAGGCATGCTTTGCAACTGCCAAAGTATTTCCAACTGCTTGGTCTTCAGGGACATTTCATTTAACATTCAAGCAAGTAGTTCCATAAACTTTACCCAGCCAAAGATATTCATGAACAAGTAAATAGATTGTTCAGGCATGCTGACCAAAAAAAAAAAAAAATCTTTACATGTTCAAACCTCTTTGAGGCTTACAGAATGCCTCCCTTTTACTTAAGGCTTCAGATCAAGCATGGATAACATAAAACAATGGGAAGTACTTTTTCCAAAATGCATAATTAAAGATACAGTATTCATGCCACAGGGATGTCACAGAGCTTCCTTCCATGAGGATTTTTTAAAAGGCATATAAATTGAAAACTTAGTCCATCAGTAGCTAAGATGTCGGGGAGATACTTTAAGGATGTACATGATTTCAGGTTGAATCCCAGTTCATTGCACTTCTGGCCAGATTGATCCAAAGCAGTCCACTTTGACTTGAGTCCCAAACTTGACTCATGAGTTGAAAATTCAAAGGTTCATGACTCCCACTGTCTATAATTAGAAATGCAAAAACTGGCTATAACAGTTGTGCTCTTTCCCTGAACTGGGTGGTGTTTTAATGCACGTTTGGAATGGGATTGTTCTTATCAAATAACAGGCAGATATGTCCAGAGGTGCTGTGCTACACACCTTTAAAACACATTTAAAAAGGAGCCACCAGCATCCTTTTTTTAAAAAAAAATTGGTGGAATTGGATAGAATTTGCAGTGATAGTTGCTTCTTGCAAGAGGATCAAGCTTGCCAAAAGTATAAGAATCCTTATGCCAAGATCAGGAAGGAAGGAAGGAAGGCATCCTAACCAATTTTGTTTGACAATATCACACACCAGAGATGTTCCCTAAGTACAGGTGTAAAGTTCACGTCAAATAATTTGGCATAAACAGTGGTTCCCCACCACTACCACCACCACCACCATTTTTTCAGCAGATTGGCACACAGGCAATAAAACTGAAAATTCAATAGGATAAGTGAAGAAGCTAGGGAGTTATAGTTCAGAACCATTTAAGGCTTTCAATATATGAAGCCTAAAATATACTAACTCCCTTCCCACATACACACATATACCTTTCCAAAATATAAAAGCATATTTGGCTGGGGTTCACCTCTAGGTTCTGTTAACTTTGGAAGGGGAAATCTTCCAAATCATAGAGCCCTGGTGCTGCAGTGGTTAAATACTGGTACTGCAGCCACAATGTAATAAATTCAATCCTAGAGGAGGGCTCCAGGGTCCACTCAGCCTTCCATCCTTTTGTAGGTCAGTAAAATGAGTACCCAGCTTGTTGGGGGCAATTGGTTTACACACTGTAAATCGCTTAGGCAGTGCTAGTTCACTGATAAGCAGTATAGAAATATACTTGATATTGCTATTGCTAAATCCCATTTCATCTAAAGTATAAACCTAAACATGACAGCCAGCATGATGTCATGGTCTGAGTGTTGGACTATGACTCTGGCATCCAGAGTCTGGATCACCACTTGGACACAGAAACCCACTGGGTGACCTTGGCAAGTCATATTCTTTCAGCCTCAGAAAAAGGCAAAGGCAACCACTACTGGAAAAAAAAACTTGTGATAGAGTTGCCATAAGATGGAAATGTCTTGAAGGTACACAGCAACAATAAACTGAAACAGATTCAAACATGAGCTAACTGGGTTTGGAATTTGGAAGCATTCCTACTTTAGTTGGCATGAAGGGGTAAAAGAGATGGGCCAAATGAAGTTGCTTCTGGCCTCTTTGGAGGCATGTTGATTAAATAACACACACCTCCAAAGCAGCAAAAGGCAGCACCAAAGCTGCACTACAGTCATTAGGACTGGAGTAAAAACAAGCTAGGATAATCCAACTCCTGGAAGCACTGGTCGGCCTCTGCATCCCCAGCTTGCCTTTGGAGCAGGCCATGTGCATAGCGGGGTTCCAACCCACCTTCAGCTAGAGCAGACTCAGGAAGCTCTTTCATGCCTGTCTGTTCTGAGGCAAAGTCTCTGAAAAAATTTGGGAAATTATCACATTGCTTTTAAAGTGCCTTATCCTTGACAGGATAAAGACACATTTAATTTTAAAATTGGTTGTTATCACACTTGCTGGTGGCTGGGTGAATGCAACCCATATGCAGCCTGGATCCCAGCCACACTTATCCATCGGCTTTTTAAAAAATGGCAAAATCTTGTTTTTGAAAAGCTGCTGGTTAAGCACAGCTGGGATTTGGGCTGCATACAGGTTGCATTCAGCCAACCACTGGTGAGTGCAATAACTCCCAGTTTTAAAATTAAATGTGCCTTTATCCCATTGGGGATAAGGCACTTTAAAAGTAATGCAATAATCTTCTTAGTGTGTGCAGCAGAGGAATGTGTCATTTTTGACAACAGTTGATTTAGGATGAGCCTAAAACAGCATCTAAAAAGCTGTGAGTGTGAAGCTACACTCACAGGATGTTCAAATATCATGTTTAAGATTGACTGTTTCTTTTAAAAAGCTGTACCAGGATCCGGATGAGACAGTGGTACAGGAGAAAGGATGCTAATCCTCTCTTCTACACCATGGTCCTTCTGGGGATAAAATGCACCTTCATTGATTAATATGTTTGTCTTTTAAGATACTTTTAACAGCTATAAACCGATTGCAGATACTCTTGTGGTTAAATCTGGCTTTCTCAGAAGGATATGTTGTGTGACATGTTATCTCTTGCTAGGGATTCAGAGACTTGTAGGAAAGCCTCAGGATCCCTAGTGGGGAAAGAAGCTTTGTATGCCAGTTATCATCTACAGAAGTAGCCTCTGTCACATTTTTCCAAGATAAGTATTTTCTTTAAGGAATAAACAAAAGTTGGTGGTAAAGACAGACTGTGGGCTAAATCAGGATCCTGAGCTGAAAAATCAAAAATGTAAAATTTCTTGTAGCTGGGAAAGCCAGAGTGGGAGCCCTCATCCCAATCTTCATCAGTGGATAATTTAGTCCCTTTTATTTATTTGGAGCTATTAAGCAATTAAAGTACCACTAAAAAGTAGATTCAAGAATACTACTTACAAAAGCCAGTGTGGTGTAGTGTTTTGAGTGTTGGCCTAGATCCCTAGAGAACTGGGTTCAAATCCCCACTCACTCACAGAAATTCAACTGACTTTGGACATCTTTGGTCTAAATGTTCCCTCATATTGGGACTATGGTTGGGGGCCTGAGTGAATCCATCAGATAAACTTTCTTCAGATAAACTTTCTTTCCTTCTTCACTCAGTACCACAGCCCAACTTCTGACCAGACAGAGTAAGACTGAGCAACGCTGGCAAATCTGGAGGCCACTTTTCTGTCAAAAAACAAAAACAAAGCACCCAAGTAGCAGAAAGTCCCCTGAGAGATAGGTTTGTGTATCTTAAATAGTGAAGTGCGGCCCCATAATGTATTTTAAAAGTGAATCTCTACTTCTGTAGGTTTTGCTAGAAAAGAGAAAAATAAAAAGTATTGGAGGAGGAAAGTCTTGGGGATTTCAAAAATCAGCCTTGGGGTCCCCATGCCATCTGAAAGCTACACTTTGCCCATTCTTGTTGTAAAGGGAATAGCATGTAAAACATGATGGTGGCTAGGAGCTGGACAAGAGAGCGACTCAGAGATCAGATCTCCCCCTTGAAAATTCAGAGGGAAGTTCTTAATCATCTGCCTTAGTCCAGATCCAAGCCACCGATTCTTGTACATGTTTTGCAGCAAAGAAAAGGGGTGCTGTGTCCCCCTCCCAAATGCAAATACAGCAAGCATAATTTAGCTTTTAGTATGTGGAAAAGCATTATAGCAGAGCAAGGAGGTGTAATTACAGCTTGCACAAACATGGCTTGAAGACTCTTTTAATGTAAAATGCATGACTAACATCATAATTTTAGCCATTAGCTAAGTTACATAATCCTGCATAAACATATATATGTGTCTATATAAAGCCATCAGCATCAGCATCCCAATATTTCTTTTCTTTTTTAAGAGGCTTTAGGGGTGATTAATTTTCTGCACTTATTAACTGCAACATGTGTTAACATTCGATCAATTGCATTAGCTAATATTATAAGAACAAAATGAAATAGTTTCATCTGTTTGTACAAAAAGACAGAGAGCATCATGGGAGCAGCCACGGTGGTCACGAATAAAAGAGAAACATTCATTTATGATAATTGGTTGCAGCTCACCATTTGGCTGGTTCTTGTGACCTAAATGTATCCAGTTGTTTCCTTTCTTTCCCTTTGGTTTTTGGGTCACCCCTAATGGTTTAATTCAACAAAAAATGTCTACCATTTCCTGTAACCTCTGTCTTTTTTCATTCCACCTTCCAAACTAAGAAGAGGAGGTTTTTTTTTTTACCCATTGAGCAAAATCTCTTCCCCTCCCACCTCTCTTTCTGCTTCCTTCCAAATGAACAAAGTCAATATTGTTGACAAAGGTCCACCTCCCTCCTCTGCCCCCCCCATGTAATAGCTGTTTATTTGTTTCTCCTTTAAGTTCATAAGACTGTTTTTTTTGTTTTGTTTGATCCCAGTGGTCAAAACTTTGACGCAGAACATGCCCCCTCTGACCAAGAGCAATTGGGAGGGGGAGAGACAAACATCTTCATTC
Organism: Urosaurus nigricauda; assembly: GCA_034509955.1. Taxonomy (NCBI): domain Eukaryota; kingdom Metazoa; phylum Chordata; class Lepidosauria; order Squamata; family Phrynosomatidae; genus Urosaurus; species Urosaurus nigricauda. The sequence continues at coordinate 74,026,449 of JAOEGL010000004.1, read as the reverse complement.
ATGTTTAAGAAAGCAAAGGAAATGACTGTAGATTAATATTTGTGCATTTGTAGTGAATTTTCTGATAGGTCTGTAACACATTCAACCACCCTGCTTGAGAAACACAAGGGGCAAGACTACCATGGAGAGCTGAGCTTTGTTACTCTTGGACACCTTTCAAAACATCAGCACGCCTCCAGCTTTCCTTATGCCGGCTGTTTTCCAGCACAAAGTAAAAGTACTGTGTGCTGTTTTCAGGAATGAGGTACACAGACTGCCAACGGAATCCTTCAAATGCAAGGCTGCATTTTTCATTTGTGTGCAAATGTTCTGCTCTAAGCAAACATCACGAAATTGATTTTTTTTTTTTGTAAGAGAAAAAAAAAGAAAATAAAAAAAGAAAATAAATGTCTTTCATTATACAAGTGCCTTGCTGAGAAAAGGGCAAATCTTAAATCTAATGCAGAGTCATCAGGTAGTGGCTGAAAGGAAGATGCTTCTAAAACACAGGGTGGCAGTTTGTTTGATATCTGACCTGAATCCCAATATGGGACCCAAAGAATTAAAACATGCAGCTAAAGCAATACATGCTACAAGAGTTAAAAATTATCAAGCAAACTATCCAATGAAAATATTAATTTAAAACACACTTAGAACATAGTACACACACCCTTAAAAGACTCTTCTGCTACAATAAATTAAGGTCTGCCTTGATCAAACATTATTTAACTGCTGGTAAAAGGAGAGCAGAGAGAAAGCCAGTTGATTCTCCAGTGGAAGAGAAGTCTAAAGCGATGAAACAGCCACAAAGAAGGGTCTCTCTGGTGTCCCCACCAGGTGAGCCTGTGAATTTTGTGGGACCAAGAGAAAGCTCTCCCATAAAGAGCACAAGAGTTGGGCAGACTCATAGGGGAAGATACTGGAGTTTTATACACTGCCCTTTTGGGGCGGTCTGCAGCCACCCCTTTAAGCAGCAGAATGGGGCCAGGGCTGCCTCACCAGCAGCCCCAGAGACAAACTGCTGCTTCTCCGTGGCCTGAAAGCGGGGTGCAGTGGGCGCCCTAGGCGCCCGCTGCACCCTGCTATCCCCAGCACTGCTAGGGGAGAAAGAGGCTGCCGCTGCAGCCCCTTTCCTCTCAGGGTCCTTGGCGTGGCCGTCTAAAGGCCGCGCTAAGGGCCAGGTGCAAAAAAGGAGCTCCAGTTTGGAGCTCCTTTTAGCACCACAGAAAGGGCACACTTGGTGCCCTCCCACAGCACGATGATGTCAGGCATGTGCAGCGTTATCTAAACACTGCATGCGCCATGACTCCATCATGGCGCACCCGTATAGATGCTGCCATTTTTAAATGGCGGCGTCCTTACGCGCTAGGGTTAGGGAGGATGTAGATGCTGCGCCCTCCCTTGCCCTAATCACACTGTCTGTATCAGCCCACTGTCTTTCAGTTAGTCTGGACCTAAGTTTTATAAGTCACAAACAGCACTTTGAACAGTGCCAGGAAATGAACCAGTGGCCAGTGAAGCTGCTTCAATGAGGTAGTTCCAAAACACACTGCAGAAATAATCCAGTTTGAGATTGCTTTAACTGCCCTGGTCCAGTGCTAGGGAATCCTGGGAATTGTAGTTTATTGTAGCACCAGTGCTCTCTGACAGAGATGGCTAAATGTCTCACAAAACTCCAGTTCTCTGAATTTCCCAGCATTGAACCCAGGCAGTTGAAGCAATCTCAAACTGGATTATTTCTGCAGTGTGTTTTGGACCGTAGTTATATGTTCCTTATCATCATCTTATGGATCTTTTCCCCATAGATAACAAGATGGCATTTTACAAACAGCTAATGCACGCATAATTGTAGAGCTTGCTATTCTGACAAGGTCATGTAAACTACTACAACCATCACTGTGGCAATTTAATAAATTAATAAAAAAGATCTTTATCACTGCATGCCAGAGTTGAAAAGCTAGCATATCAGGTAATATAATATCAGGTGGTGTGAGGCTACATGTGAATGTGAAACAGTTATTGAAAGATTACTGTCAAAAGAATGTCTTGTCTTTTTTGAGTTCCACCATTCTTTCAGGACTGCCTCTCAGCCTGCTCACATTAGAAGAACATGGATATGCTTTGCAAGGGCTGTTGTTGTTTTTTTACATGTGTTAAAAAGCTCAAAGCATGAAACTGGAACTGTACTACATGGTTCAATTTGGGTAAGTGGCTTTAATGATCTTTCCCATATGCTTTAGTTCTTTCCTCCAGCACATGGATATTTTCTTTTTCATATACCTTCAGCAGAACTTCTTTTTCAAAGAAGTTGCCAGGCTGAAATATATTGAATATATTTCTTAATGTAAAATGAGAATGTCCGCTTTACAGATGACTCACAGGACCAGTGTTGTCTGCATGTGCAGGTCTGCTGCTATTCCTGGATTTTTCCACTGAGTGGCAGTTGAAAAGAAAGTACTGTAAAGCCTATGTACTTATTAGCTACCTGCACAGAGAGCTGAGACACAGATATGCAGGAATGGGAGAATCCATCCATGGTAATATGTGTCTCTGTTCTTGTGTAGAAGAGTGTTGTTGTTGTTTTCTCACTTTCCCCCAGTTTGGGACTCTAGGTGGATTACAACTGTTAAAACAAAGACAGGCAAAAATTAACAATGCACAAAAGTTATAAATGTAATTTTTCTGTCAAAGTAATTAAAATCCATTAAAAAACATAAACCATGAAAAAGAAAGCAGCAAACAGAAAATCCAGCACATTATGTGAAGTCCATTCCCACTAAACAATCAGTCCTCCTGAAAGTTCTGCCAAAATTAAAAGATATTTTCCTGCTGAGGAAAAGAAGCAAGGAGGGTTTAAAATGAGCACTTTGAATGGTGATTGGAAACAGGATTATGGGAGTTGTAGTCTAAAGTGTAACTTTTCCTAGCAGTGTGGGAAGCAGCACTGCAACTTTATTTCTCCTATAATCATACCAATTTCTTTCAAACATTATCATGTGGAGAAAAGTCTGGAAACAGAAAGTGATGTTCACACGAAACTAAACTGCCTTTGCTCAGATGTTTAAGAAGAAATGAGTTGACAGATTTGTCACACATCTTATTTTAAGATTGTTTCATCAAGCTGAATTGCAGTTGCTGAATCTATTTAGCTATGTTACCTTTCCCCCCGCCCTCTTAACCCTGCATACCTATTTCAGTTTTAACCACCACCATGCTAGAATGAGAAAAACAGCCCCTTTCCATTTCGTTTTGTTACAGGATAATGATGCAAATAAACATAAACCAGCAAATAATTCAGGCACTCTAAAAATTGTAAAAAGAATAATAATAATTGTGTTTTCCTTGGAAATGATACCTTACTACACAAACAGTAGGCTGCTATCTAAAATTGTTCAATACAGATGTAAAGGAGAAGAAGAATTACATCCAATGTTAACATTGTTATGTTATTGTTATTTCTCCTTTCAATGTTTCACAAATAATTTCTTCTAACAATATTCAACTCCACCCCAATTTTCCTGTGATATCTCAGTATTCCTTTCAAAAACATCAATTTTCCTATTCGTATTTTTCCTATTGGCTGTGCATAATGGCATCATCTCCTTTACAGCAAGATCCCTGATTGGATAGGATAAGGTAGGAAAGAGATATTAGAGGTACTTTCACTTGCTCATCTTCTGGTGTGATCTGTGCCATCCTCTGTCAAGAATGCCCTTCACCATTCTGTATTGGGCAAACAGGCCAATGTCTGTGTCACAGGAAAAAAATGGACATAAATCAGATATTAGGAAGGGGAATACACAAAACTAGTTGTACAACACTTCAGTCTTCCTGGGCATTCCATTTGAAACCTTAGAATAGCAGTCCTTGAACAAGCAAGCAAGCAAACAAAAAAATTACAATGGAAGATTGGAAAGAGAAACAGCAAAATTAGAATATATCCATGCACTCCAGTTCATTGACAGTGCATTGAACAGAGACAAGGTTTTCCTGGAACACTGTAGATATTATAATACTAGTTAACACCCCACCCTCATGAAAGCTCTCTTGGTCAGTTTATCACATCTCCTATCTGGTTCTCAGCCCCCACTACATCCCAATAACTCGCTCCTCCATTCATGTGGTTATCTACATCATATTGGCTATAGGCAACACCTTGTCCCCTGCCTAAAACTGAACCTGTCACTTCATCACCATGTCCACAAGTTTGCATTTCTATTACCATTCATACATATAACCTGATCATGTGTAGCTATAAAGGTCAATTCAAAGGGACTTCATTCTATGTATCTGATGAAGTCTATGAAACCTTATCCTACAAACTTCTTTCTCCCAGTTAGTCTCAAAGGTGCTATGAGATCCTTTTGTAGTTGGTATAACTACTAGCCAGAATTCATTTGGGGATTTATGTCTTTGTAAGTGGCCTTCCATATATGGGAACTTCTTGATGGCACGAATTGTTCAACAGTGGAATACCCTGCCTTGGAATATTGTAGAGTCTCCTTCTCTGGAGGTTTTTAAACAGAAGCTGGATGGCCATCTGACAGGAGTGCTTTAACTATGTATTCCTGCATGGCAGGGGGTTGGACTGGTTGGTGTTTGTGCTCTTTTCCAACTCTATGATTCTATGATTCCAAGTGAATGATTGGTAACAGGATTTGTTGTGCTATTCTTTTTATAATAAAGGAAAGAAATTCTTGCTCCCATGCACTGCTCAAAAGACCACTAACATTAAACATACATGTGAAACACAGAGACAAGCTTAATTACATAACAGCTGGACTTTGATCCCTTGTCTCAGGTATTCAATTTAAATCATTTCGAAACTAACATCCAAAGTATCATTAATTTGTTGGCTACACTGAGCCATTTTTCTGGCTACTTGAGGAAGACCCAACTTCCCACACCCCACTCAGAAGACTATGGCAATATAATATGGGATGTCCAAACCCAGCCTATAATAGAATAACTCAGAAAATAATATAACACAAAAAGGATTTCCATCCTCACCTTTCAAAGGCAAGTGTTACAACAGCAAGCCTTTTAAAATACACACACACACACACACACCCTAATAAATCTCCCCCCCTGCTTTCCCAATCATCTGCTTTGTGAACATTGTGATATAGGCAAAAGGACCTACATGCGGGCAAAATCTCTGTCATAAAGACCTTTTCCTCCCTTAATCCATCCCCATCCTCTTTACTGGAATGAGCTAAAACTGGATTTCAAGTGATACCTCATTATTTTAAAAACATATCCATTATAAAAGCATAGCAGTACAACCCCGAGGGTTCCAGTGGAAAGCTTCCTATGGACTTCAGTGGAGTCTGGACTAGTCCCACAGACCACCCTTTCTAGGAACAGAATGTATTTAAATTCCTGGTGGACCAACTAAGCAGCAGCATTAAAAATGGGAACTCAACACTGAGAGATTAACAGCCCTTCCCTTGGACTCACCTTCCCTCTTGAGGCCCAGCCAGGCTTTCCATTGCTGCTGAAATGCTCAACTTTTATGTTCCAGCAAGGAAATAAACCAAAGACGCTCTCATTCTTTTCCTGGAGTGTGCTAAGACAGCCCTACCTGAAAAGGCTGTTTAATGCATTGTTACAAACTCTCAGAGCCTCTTTCAGACAAGCTCCTTTGAGATCTCATAGTGTAAGCAGAATGCGAGCTGTCTGCCCTCTGCTTTCTACAGTGAGGTTTTGAGAATAAACAATGAAAACACACATACACATATATGCCCGCACAAACCAAAATCAACCACCAATACCAGTAAGTAAAAAGAAAGAGAAAAAAAGTCTTGTGTTTTATATTCAAGAAAGAAAAGTGCTTGTTACACCTGAAATGTCTCTGTTCCTTTCATTCATCCATGCCAACTTTAGATATAAAAAGCTGGGAATCAACAGGAAAAACTGCTCATGCTGTTTGAGATTAAAACTATCAAAACAGACAAAAACATCACAACAGAAAGAGTTGCATTGTTCTCTGAGGTCTAAACCCCATTATTCAGTGGTTCAAAGGCCAAAACCCAATCCAAACAGAGTAAAACCAATAGCAATGTGGTTAAATCAAGTAAATTTAATCATTGTAATAGGTCTACTTTACCCGTGACTAACTTAAGTCAGAGGAATCTAAAAGGTATGCAACACAAGCAACTTGTCAAGGAAATAATGTACTAGTCAAAATAATAGAGGTCCAATTTGAAGGGGCTGCCCTTTCTCTCTAGATGTTGTGGTTTTCCAGGGACAGCCCCAATTAATATGTTATCATCCCATTTTTTTTAGCTGCTTCTAAACTGTTTCAATTTCTTTCTCATCTCACTTTTTCTGTTTATCCCCATTTACATCAATTGCTTCAAACAGATTTCACAGACCATTGAAGTCTTCACCCTGAGGCATATATACAAGGTTTTTCTGCTTCCCTAAACCGTAGAAGAATTTATATGAATGTGAAAATTTCAAAGGTGTAATAAATTAAAATGTACACAAACTATTGTGTTTATTGTCAGTACAATATTATTTTCCAAAGCGTAAGGTGCCTTCTCAATCTTTATGATTTTTAATTAAGAACTAGCAAAGATCTCATGGTTGCTGTTGTTTTTAAAAAGGAACCCAAATTAGATCTCAAAACAGTTGAATGAAAGCTGGTCTGTTGGAATAATTAAAGACAGACAAAAAACCTTGGGATCCTTCAGTGTCCTGGTTACAAACATAGCTCAAGGAGGTGTTTGGAATGTAAGAAATAGTGGTGCTTCTTCAATTTCCCATGAATATCATATACACAGCTGAAGACACATGTTGAGTTGAATTGCCACATTCTTCAGCAATGGGCACAGATGTGGGCTTGATCTGACACATCAGGGTCCTGGGGTCAACCAAGAGTAAATTGGGGGCAGATGATTTCAAAGATTCGGCTTGTTTTTAGAAACTGGAAAAGATGCAAAGCAACATTTCTATAATGTGCCTAAGGATGGTAAAAGAAAGCACATATAGATTTAAATTTCCCCAGGAGAACTTGTTCAAGGGCATTTTTTGTTGTTGACTTAGTTAAACACCATTTCTGTTCACTTGCTGGATCACAGATGTTTTAGGTAAGATATATTGTTTTCTAAAATTATCTTGTGTGTTTATACAGTGCTTTATTTGGAAGTGTTGTGTTCCAATCATGTAAGAAGGGAGAGCTGGAGCCTTGAAGTTGCTCATCAACTTCAAGCACTGGTACAGCGAACTGAGCAATCATCTGATTACACTCAGTTTCCCTGCTATAGTGAGATGTTTTGCATTTCTTCTGAAATTACAGTAATTGTTTCTACATTAGCATTTAGCATCCCTGTATGGTTTTGATGATGTGTAAGTAGTCACACAGTAACTACCCACCTGTGTAGCAAAGCACATAATCGTGCTCAGAGTCTAAGTAATCGCTGTTGGGTGAAATGAAAGAAGTAAAAAAAAAAAAATCACACATGACTAGTGTGATGACTCCAGGAGATCTATTCTTGCTGATATTTGGAACTTTACCAGTCATCTTTGATGTGATATGCCTTGATTTTTTTCTGTTCTGTGCAAATAGACTTGGCATATTATGATCTGGATAACACCGGCTATTCAGTGGGTTTGGTCTTGTCTCCATGCTGGAGGTGACCTTCCATTGCAATGATTCCTTGACCTTCTAGTGCTAAGTTTGTATCATTCAGAAATTTGCTAGTCTACCTCCCTTGCAGAAGGTATAGGTGGCACATATTAAACTGCTTACAAATCCACATGCCTCACAGCATGCTGGAAGCAAAGACCAGAGTGTTCCAGATTAACAAATGTTAATGCAAAACACAAAGCAATATCGGAAGGAGAAAAGGGAGTAAATGTTCCCAAGCCTAGTAGCTATACTGTTACATAACAGATACTTTTATAGAGGAGGCAGGAGGGGAATTTCCTTGGCTTTCTATTACCTCTAACACCACCCACTAGCAAATAAATCACCGGATCTCTAGAAGAAATAGTGGGGTAACAACCTGAGACTTCAATTTAACATCTTACAGATGGAGGAAAAAAGAGAGCAAGCACAGCAGAGATTCTGACAGCTCTAGAGAGGCCAAATTTCCTCACTTGTGGTGAAAGTGGTTTCCAGTAAATGAGCACTTATCACAATATTGACCAACTTGCAATAAGCAGGGATATTTTACTGCTCCTCAAGTGTAATATTGTGGTGTGCGGCTATCAACACAATGAGTTAAAGACTTCCTTTCAAAACATTAAGATACTCTGCCTTAGGGTTGGATTATGCTCTGTAGATATAAGGAGTCTTCATTCTTCAGGATCTTGGTGGACTTGTTGCAGTGCCATCCACTTTCCATTTGGTGGGTCACTGCATTTAATAACAGCTTTAGCAGGTAGGAAGCCAAAGTGTTGCTGCTCTGGACCATCAACTTATCTCTGATCTACATATTCAGGGATTAGAAAGTTACTTCCAAGAAGAATGATGATAATAACCAGTTAAAGGCATCCATACGTAAATGAGCAATAGAATGATGATACTCTGGCTCGGGTCTCTGCTTTTTCTCTCTACTCATTCCTTTATAGTCTCTATCAGTCATAATAATAGCCCCCACAGGCTTTATAGGAAACATTGGGGGTGGGGGAGAAAATTGGACTGCATCCATTTACACACATGGGAACTACAGTTGTCTTGGAGAGAAAGAGGAAGTAATTTTATTTCCTACAAAAATTCTTCTGTCCTAGAGGGGAAGTTCCCACGCATTGGTCCATCAAGCCATCCTGCAGAAAAACTGCAGAACAGGAGAGACTGTGTATGCATGCCCCTCTTCTTGGATTATTTTTTCTCCTAGTGTTAGACACTGGAGAAAATTTTGAGACTGAAACAGCATTATCAAACAGACTAACAAGCCCTTGGCCTAGGACACATGATTTTCTTAGTATCATACTAGTGGGAAACCGCAATGCAGGTATGGACCAAATTTTGTCCCTCCTCCATACTAGCAGGCCCAGTATACTGAAATTGTCTTCAAATCAACCAAGTTTCCAACTGGAAAGGGCTATACATCATTATTTGGATGGGAAGGTGAAATAGAGTGCTGTAACATTCTTAAAGGTGTCCTGGAACAAACAAAACAAAATCTTTCTGGGCTATTTGCCCACTATAATTGTTTTTGAATGAGGGAATTTGGGACTGGTGAAGATTTTGTGGGGGACAAAAAGGAACAGGAACCAAGTTTTGCCTCCTCCTTTTCATGGATCACATTGTGACCATGCTACAATGGTTCCAATGTTCTTGAAAAATGTAACAGTTAAAAGATTTGTCCAGGAAAGCAGCCAAAAGGCTGATAAGGCCAGCCTAGTTCCCAAACAAACAAATCCCCAGCTAGCAGAGTCAGTGCAAGCAACATAATCTGAGAGATTAAAAGCAGCATCAGAAGAAGGATTACCAAAAGAGTTGTCAAACAGTCAAGGTATCAGATAGGTAGGTTAATAAGGCAATCCAAGATCAAGGGTTCCAGATAATCAAGATAGGTCAGCAGTCTAAGAAGCAAGGGTTTGGTCCAAAAAGCCACAGAAGCCAGAGATAGTCTTTCCTCCAAGAAGGTCAGATACTCACTGGCAACCAGACATACCTGCTCCAGTTGCCTAAATAGGCAGGCAGCAGGCATTCAGGTGTGTCTGATTACAAACTTGTCTCTGATAAAGCCTCTGTGACCTTCAAAGACCCTTCTTTTTGACTCGACGCTCCTTGAAGGTAGGCACACTTCCCAGATTCTCCTCTATGTCCACATCCTTGGCCCCAGGCAGACTTGGCTGCCAAACCTCTTGAGAGGCCACAGGTTCTGCTACAGCAGAGCTAGGACCAGCCTCAGGCTCCCCAATTGCAGGTTCAGGTCCCAGAATCTTCTGAATTCTCCGAGTCATCCTCCAGGCTGGGCGTGACAGGAAGCCCAAACTGAAGTTGACGTGGACAAGCATTACATCAAAGTTCATAGAACTTTGCTTCCTAAATCAGTTGAATCCATCTCATTAGAAATGAGGATGTGCAGACCACCCCAAGGGACAGCCTGCAGCCACCTCCAGCTGTGCCAGATTGGAGCTGCAGCAATTGCACACTGCAGGACTGATCTGGCCTTTCCAGGGCAAAAAAAGGAGCAGCAAAAAGTGTCTCCTTTTTGCACCCTAGAAAGGGCACAATAGGTGCAGTGCTGCAGCTTTAAAGCACTCCTTTGGTGTTGCATAATGTGAATGCAGTGCCAGAGGAGCACTGTGATAACGTGCACCCTTTCTCTACATATGATATTTTCTGCATATAAATTGAAATGATAGGGTGACAGAATGCAGACTTCCCTGGCCCCTTTACCATTACAGTATGCAAAAAGACTGCATCATTAGGTCTGTAATGCTTCCTTATGGAAGATAGAGTTTTCTGATTAAATGCAAGCAACCAGACTACAAATCTTTCCAAACTATGGAGGATTACTTTGGCTCATTCACTGGCAATTCAGCTATCCTACCTCACATAGCTGTTCTTGGGAAAGATTATAATTTTTTAAAGAAAAAAACTTTAACTGTGTTTGATTTATAAACTTATAGATCAGGTGGAAATTATGGAGTTCTAATCCTTTCCTCGTATAGGGATTTACATATGCAGAATGTTTTCCATAGAAATACAGTCTTTTTCATTCTTCAAACATATTTTTAGTTCCAAAATGTGCAAGACAGTCTTGTGCTAAATACACATTTGAAACTTGGCTAAGAAAGCATCCCAGAAGGAACACCACTTTGTGAATTATTGGCCAGCTTCCTCACTTAGCATTCAATATTAATGCTAGCTGGTGATTTATGACACCAAGAAGTGCAGTCCTTTCACTTATTCTAATTAGGAGTGAGGTCATAGACCACAGAATAAAGCTATTTTCAGACATCTCCCAAAGCCTCCAGAGGATTATCATGGTGCATGGAAGGTCTGAAAGCCAGATTCATTCTTGACTAGTTTCCCAGCACTTCCCATTGACATAAATGTTAAACATGCATACACACATTGTTTGTGTCTGTGTTTGTGAGTAGCACCTGACCTCTAAATATATCAATATGTCAAAAAGGGGGATACAGTATGAGGGAACAGTAAGTCAACATAACTTTCCAGTATCTCCTCCATATCCAAGATCTGTCAATGATTTAGGTCACAGGAACCCCATCATGTATGCAACCTGGATATCCTACTCACACTCCCGAAAAGGGGGGTAGGATTAAACATGGGTGGACATGACTTCTAGGTTCTCCAAGGTTTCACAGATGAAAACTGGACTGATGTGGCCAAGTGATATCAGAATTTGCTTAAGATGGCAAAAGTAATTAATAAGAAAGAAGCTAGGAGAGGAGTCCTGGTGGTCCAGTGGTTAAATGCTGGTACTTCAGCCATTCACAGCCACAACGCTGTGAATCCTATCCCAGGGCTCCAGCGTCCACTCAGCCTTGCATCTAATGAGTACCCAGCTTGTTGGGGGCAATTAGCTTACACATTGTAAACCACTTAGGGAGTACTTAAGCACACTGATAATCTCTGCCCCTCCTCCCTTCTCCCCCCTCTGAGTTGTTGAGTACAAACTACCTTTGTACTTTGAACTCAGTTTGCAACAATAAAAGGAAACTGTGGGCAAAGGGGAAAATTGATATGAAGAGGGGGAAAAACCTGGGACATTTTAAAAACAGCTGAAAATGTCATTTTTATTTGCTGCCAACCATTCCTGTACAGTCACCAGGTGTCTGAAGATGCTAAAAATCTTCCCTCAGCATTTGCCCACCTCACTGTAGTCCATATAGTGGCTAAACTGAATTTGCCCAACCATGTTGAATCCTTCCCACTCAGGTGTTTCCACAGTGTGTTTTAGTAGTGATGTAAAGAATATTTGTCAAAATTCGATAAACACAAGAAATATCTGTTATTTGAAGATTCTGAAAGCTTTTTAAAGAGAAGAAATTATTAGCACTTGTCAATCAATGAATAAGAATCAGCTGAAAATTCGATGGCCAGGATTTGAGCTCCTCTTTATGCCAAGAAAAGCCTGTTTTTTTCAAGCAGAGGAATGTTCTTTAAACCTCTGCCAGACTTCCTTTTGACATGCTAAGTAATTAGTATAAATGTTCACCTTGTCTTTTATTGTCATTCGAGAAATCTGTGAAAAATACTTCTTGACAGGGAGAGAAAAGATAACCTTTTGAAAGTAGAAATTTGGATAAGATTTTAAAAAAAAAAAAAAAGTGCATCTAGTTCTCAGTGGAAGAGAAGAAAAAAATTGGTTGGCCACAACACTATTTTAGTGACTCATTGAGCCATGAGGTGGAACATATAGAAAAACAGTGACAGGTATGAGATAGGCAGATGTGCATATTGAGCATTTGCTATGTGCATCATTTGCCATGCCTGTGAATCAACTTAGTGTTACTCCTTCTGTTGTTTAACAGCACATGCAACTGTTTGCAAATATTGAAAATTGTGGACCAAGAAGATTGATACCAAGAAATAATGAGCATTCAATGAATGTGTACTAAATATAGGCTTTAAATATAGGCAAACCATTCCATCTGCACCTCATAACTGAAGTCAAATCCATCCTGTGATAAATTCTTTGAGTGGTGAAGCTTTTGCTCTATGTTCATGAAAATGTGCCGTTGAGCATTTTTTGAACTAGAGGGCTGCCTTTACTTATTAATGACAAAGGATTTTAAAGAATAGATAGAGATAAAATTGTTTTGTTTCCTAACAAGAATGTTTATCATTTCAGCATTTGCGAGGAGGTGGAACTGAGGACTTAGTTGCAGAGTGAATGATCCCATAGGAGTGCAAGCACATTTTCCTTTGTGTATGTGTTTGTGCGTGTATTTTCAAGATGCCCCATCAGTTTTCCATCCAAAAGCCGGATCCCTCTGGGTGCTTTGCTGCATTTGTGACATTAATGACAATAGTTCCCAGATGGGGAGAAACACAAGTGGAAGTTGAGGATCTGTGTAAAAGAACTTCAGCTACAACTCTGTAGAACAGGATCATGTCAATGTTGTTTAACACAATGAAAAGTTTAATTGGTTACAGATGACAAATAAGGATTCTGTTTGACAGCACACTGGACACCCGGTCAATGGTTTACATCAACCTGTCAATCTCAATATAGAACTTCCCTAAAAAAACCATTTTGGTCCTCCCCAGCTCCCTGTAAACCCTCAGGAAACACAGCAAATTATGGCAACATGTTTATAGTCCTCAAATACCACACAAGGAACCCAATCCATATCTTTTAAGAAATGACATGTGGAAGGGTATTTCACAATGGGATATGGGTGTGTATGTGCTTTATTTTTATTTTTATGTCTTTTAAATTAAAGTGTTTTAAATTAAAGTGTTTTTATAGAATAACTAATTTAATTTTTAAAAGCATAACTTTAACAATAACTTAACTTTTTTAAAACTTATATAATCAGGTTTGTAGCTGTATCTTGTTTTAATTTTGTTGTAAATCACCTCCCTTTTGAGAGAAAGGCAGTGATTTTCAGAATATGGTATTTAAGTGATTTTCTAAATATAGCATTTGACCTTATTAAACCCACTCATCTGCTGTTTTGCATTGCTGAAACAGACTACCATATCATCCCCCATTAAACCTGAGGCCAAGCATTTTCAATTTAAAAACTGTAACATTTGACTTATAAACAGATACACACACAAACACATATATACTTTTAGGAATGAAGAAAGGCAGGAAACACTCTGGAATTTTGCCAGCTGAGGCAACCCTAACAGAAAACTCCAACAACATTATACATTGTCTCACTGCTGATGTTGCTGATGTCCAATACACACAGAGTAGGATGGGTCTCAAATGAACCTGAAAGTATTACAGTGCAGCTCTTGGCCCTTAGCCAGGACCCTTAAGTCTCGCTAGAGGCACTTTGATGCATGTGTCCTACATTTTTCCTTAAATCTTTTCCTTAAATTTTTCCTTAAATCAGTGTGTCATAGAAATGTATAGAAATATAAAATTTATACTTGTAAGAATGCACCTTTGATTTCTTGCCATGTTCTTCTCCATCTTACTAACACTATTCAAATATGACAGACACAGAGAGCAAGGAGAGCTCAAAGGCACATTTTAGTGCCTTATGTGGAAACAGTAATGGGTCTGACCATCCATTTGGTGTGCTGGTTCTTGACTTTCCCTATCAAGTTAAAGTTTCCTTTTTGTGTTGTTATTATTATTGCTGGTTAGATAGCCTCCCTCATAATTTTGTTTAAAATTTGTCTCTTGTATAAAAAATGAAATCCAAAGGACCTTTATTATCTATTGTTAAAACAGATATGAAGTTTCTGTTAACAACCAAGTTTTGTTTGGTTTATATCATATTTGTTGTATGAGAATGTGAGATTCATCAGATGAGTCCTCTGTTCCAAATTTTCACCCAGAGGTCACATGTTGAAATGTTACAACAAATAAAATCATGTTTCAATTTATCTATACTATTTCAATGAAAGAGTGAGAGAATTGTTTTTCTGAGATGAGTCTTGAGTTTGTTTATGATCCATTTTCATCCTGTTTGCTTCAGTGGGATAAAATCTAATTAAATTTGTAACAATCTGACCTACGGCTATGAGTCTAGTTGCCATGGTGCAATCTATAATAGTCCAAAATCGTCCCACTGATCTCAGTGTTACTGATCCAGATTGTTGCTTTCCATATTCACAGAACTATAACTACAGAACTACAAATTAGTTGCATTACAACTAATCATGTCATCCCTTATCTCAGTAGGTTTCAGATTAGCAACTATGTGCCCATCTGCATCAACAATGCTTCCAGAAGGCTTTCCTGTTTGCATGGAACTGCTTAACTGAGGTCCTCAAACTTTATAAAGTCAACAAGGCTTCTTGAAGTGTTTTTTTTAAGGGAGAGAGAGAACTAATGGTCCAATACTGAATTTTTAAACTAAATGAATTCAAAAAATATACTAACTGTACCACAAACACATGACTATTGTGGGGAGGAATTTAGGAACATATTTTTCAAGGCCTGGGTTCCTTCTCAGAATCTCAACTCTAAGCTTCATGTCCATTGTCACAGTTTGCATCTTTCTATATATGATTACATTTTTTATGTAACATAAAAATCCCACAACTATGTAATGTGCTTAAATATCTGTGGTATATTCCATCAATGCATCTGAAAACATATATTGAAACCCCTCAAAGCTTGCATTATAATAAATAAGTTAGTTTTAAAGGTGCCACTAAATCCCCCCCCCCCCCCCCCCCCACACACACACACTTTCCTCAGCTTGAATTCCCTCCCTTATCAGCTTCATACACTCAGCTCAAAGCAGCTGGGCTTCTAAGGAAAAGCAACAAAACTCTGCAATTCATTGCTGCCAGGGCATAAAAAAAGTTTTTCTCAATGAGACTCAGTGGGGGCACTTCTGGTAATTATAAAAGTATTTTTCCCTCTCTTCCATGGTCTCTAGATAAAAATAGTACTTTCCAGAATATATTGATGGGCACAACAATGCTCTTGTTCTATCTCAATTATATTAAGTTCAATAATTGGATAATTTAGTTGTAGCTAGAAATTACCGAACTGAAATTAACAACTGAATAAATCCACTTTTTTGTTCTCCTTTGCTAAACTTGCTGCTGGTCATTAAATATGTTACATTTGCTCCTTCATGCTTAAACTGTGAACACAAGCATCATCATTTTCATCTAACTTGATGAGTCAAAAATTAATATCAAAACACTTTACAGTTCAGAAAACTAACAGCATTCCATTATGGGACAGCCTTTTTTTACACCTTTAGTTTAATTTCAAGGAAAACTTTCCTTTCCTTAGTACAGAAGGTAAGCATGGAACATATTATTTAATCCTAATGCAAATCACACCGACAGGAAATGTCGTAAAGAGAAAAGTAATCTTCTGAAGGAAAAATAAATTATCAACCATGTTACGAAGCAAAAGAAACATTTTCAAATAATTTCTTTCTTTGTTGGTACTGGCTGGCAGCATAATCCTTCCAAGTAAATTGTAATTTCCAAATTAGATTATACATTATGTCATATTAGTTTTATATTAGAAAAACAAACTGACTTAAGGGAAAAGTGCCAGAGCTGGCTTGCCTGGCGATGTAAAATTTTTCAGCTTCTGCTGTGAAATGTTTAATGTTTTTTTTTTACAAGTTTAGCAGTAAATATAAAACCTAAATTAAAGCAAGATTTTTCATGTGGCTGAGCACTGATCCAACCTTAATGGAGGAAAAAGAAAAGCAAAGATTTTTAGCACACCCACAGTCATTTCAGTAACAACTATGCGTTAAAGGCTGGATTCAAATAGCAAAACATACATTGACAACCAAAATGGAAGATTTCACCCATGGTCTATGATTGTATATAACCTGTCAACACTGATCTATCTCTGTGTGTGTGCGTGCGCATGCAATGTTTATCCTATATACACCAATTCAAGCAAGTTACCACCAGTAACTGATACTGACAGCGGTAACACAAACATTTATTGAATCAGTCTTGGAATAGGGAGTAGAAGGTGAGTTGTGAGCTGTGTTTGAGGGATCATCCTTTATTTTTTTCCACTGTTTAAAGGGCTTGTTGGGGGCTTTGGATTGTTTTGTAGCTGTATGCCTTCACTGAACACATGGTATGAAGGGGTGGAGCTTCTGCTGAGCAACTGATTTGATTGTGGGAGGAGTTACCAGCAACCAGCTCCCTATATGCCTGCTTCCTCTGTCCTTTGAGTTCAGTCTCAGAGGGCCAGCGGCATGCACCTTGCAGTACATGCAATCAATTCAATAAACGTTGAACAAAGCCTCTTCAAAAAGGCAAAGCTAACAGGCATTTGGACAGGCATTTTGTGGGAGAAATTGGGGGGATGCAGGATTAGTGTTCTGTTTTTAGTCCCTTCCCTAAGAATATGGATGGTGAGGGACCTGCTGCAGTCACCTGCAACAGCTGTGGTATGTTTGTCTTCTTACTGGTGGATATGGGTAGCTATACCTGCAGCAAGTGCAAGCTGGTGGCCTGGTTGGAAAAGAAGGTCCAGGAACTTAAGGTCAGGGTGTCTACTCTTCTGCATATTAGGGAGTGAGAGGATTTCTTGGACAGAACAGACTGTCCTGGATGGGGAATACACAGGGGAAGATTCTGAGGAGGTCATCTCCCATGAACAGGCCGTAGACACTTGGAAGAATGTGACATATAGAAGTAGAAGGACTAGTATTCATCCTTCAAGCTTGAATCTACAGAACTGAGTAGATGCTCTCTTCCTTATCAGAGATAGCAGGGGAGAGCAGCAGTGTCAGTCCTCAGTGAAGATGCAGGAGATCTTGGTAGATTCAGCACATGGAATGACTGTGGCCAAGCCTGTCATGCCCAGCCTGGCTGAGGACTCAGGAAAGGACTCTGACCCTGGCCTTGAATCTGAGCTTGAGCCTAGTCCTAGCTCTGCCCTGACAGTACCAACAGAGACTGTGGCCCCAGAAGATAATCAGGAATCAAACTTCTAGGCAGCAGAGGCTTCTGGAAATGTGGGTATTGAGGAGGAGACCATTGTATCTACCTACAGCCAGAGGAGATCTGAAAAGACGTGCCTCTGGTGGGCTCAGAAGCTTTGTATGAAACACTGAGCAATTAAGAATCAACTGTACTCATGACAGCCAATGATAAAAACCTGGGAAGGATGCCAGAGCCTTTGTCAGAGGTCAACTGATTTCCCTGGCAAAAGCAACTTATTACTGGACTCTCTTCTTGGCTTGGCTCTTTGAATTTCATACTGACCATTCCAGACTGGCTGTCACCTGGACTGACTACAGACCTTGCCTTTGGAACTCTGCCTTTTGCTTTGTAAGGCACAGGACAGATGGTCAAGAAGCCGCATGGTGGCACTGATATTAGGGCTCAGGAGCGTGCAGTAACCACACACTCCCGAGTCCTAGTACATGTGGATGGCACCATCATTATGCAGCACTGTCCACACGTTGTGCATAATGATGATGTCACACGCACACCTTGTCCAAACAGTGCGGCCCCTGCGTGACATCTCCACACCGCCCCAGGTAGCTTATGGTGGCCTGGTGGCAGCACCGCAATGAACTCCAAAACGGAGCTCCTTTGGGGAGCGGGTTGTTCCTGTGGCAACCACATGGCCATGGGAATGATCCTGAGGAGAAAGGGACCATGCCTTTCTCCTCTTTAGCGCCAGGGTGCAGTGGGCGCCTAAGGTGCAAGGTCACCCCTTTTCCGGGCCACTTCTCTTTGGCCTGGAAAAACACATTTTGCCGCATCTCTTTGGCCTGGAAAAACGCTGGCCTGGGGCCACAGGGCTGCTGGTGAGGTTGCCCTAGCCCCAATCCAGCTCAAAAAGGGGTGGCACAGAGCCATCCCTTTCAGGGCTGTCTGTAACGTCCCTAAGTCTGCCATCCAAGACTTGACTTAATTCCACAAACTCTATGTGGCATTCTTTTGTTTGCTTTGCAAATACATTATTTTGAAAACTTGTTATCAGCTGCTGCCTGCTTTCCTGGACTAAGCCTGAGAAGAGGTGTCTGGTGGTGATAAGGGATTCCCTGCTGAGGGGTACAGAAACAGTGGTTTGCAGGTCTGACAAGATGTCATGGAAACTGTGCTGTCTTCCTGGAGCAAAAATCCACAATGTAACAGAAGATGACAAATCTCATCAAGCCCACTGATCATTATGCCTTTTTTTTTTTTTTGGTCCATGTGGGTACCAATGACAGTAAACTCTTTTCCTGACAGAGCTATGCCTTGAAATGTGAGGAGTCTCCTTCTTTAGAGGTTTTCAAACAGAGGCTGGATGGCCATCTGTCGGGGTTGCTTTGATTGTGTATTCCTGCATGGATTTTGGATGGGGTTGGACTGGATGGCCCTTGAGGTATCTTCCAACTCTGTTTCTATTATTCTATGATTCTGTAAATTATGAATTTATTGAGCTTTTTGAGTGAAAAGTAAGGGAATTTTTAATGGATTATTGACATACAAAGTGGGACTCTTCGCTTTTACATTTGAAGTACAGTGGTCCCCCGGGATACGAATCCCCCGGGTTAAGAAAACCCCAGGATCCGAAACCGGCGGGACCGCGATTGTATCCCCCGGGATCCGAAGGATCCCCCGGGATACGAAAAAACCCGATCCGGCGGATTGGGCCGCCCCTTTCTCAGCCGGCGAGGAGGGCCTCCTCCTGGAGAGAAAGGGACAGCCCGATCCGGCGGATCGGGATGCCCCTTTCTCTCCAGGAGGAGGCCCTCCTCGCCGGCTGAGAAAGGGGCATCTCGATCCGCCGGATCGGGCTGTCCCTTTCTCTCCAGGAGGAGGCCCTCCTCACCGGCTGAGAAAGGGGCATCCCGATCCGCTGGATCGGGCTGTCCCTTTCTCTCCAGGAGGAGGCCCTCCTTGCCGGCTAAGAGAAAGGGGCAGCCGGATCCGCCGGATCGGGCCATCCCTTTCTCTCTGAGGAGGTCCCCGCCCTCTTTCCCCTGGGTTACGAAAATTTTCGGGTTACGAAAGGTAATCCGGAATCCAGAACGGATTACTTTCGTAACCCGGGGACGACTGTATATAATTTGTAACAGTGAGCTCATTACTCACCTAAATTCCAACCTGAATTTTCAAGTACGTTGTTAACATTCTGGATACCTAGAAAAGAATTCTGTCTTTGATTGTTCAGTGAAAACATTTCATAAAAGCTGGGTTGTAAATTCTATTATTCTAATCATGAAGTTTCTTGTGATGCACAGTGGTGGCTGGTGTTTCATATCAAATGAATCCACTTCCAATTTTGAAAGAGCTAGCTTGGAACATTTTCACCACCCTGAATGTTTGAACTAGAAACCACTAGTGATGTGGGAGGCAGATGTCAGAGAGCCCTAATGGTGCAATGGTTAAATGCTGGTATTGTAGCCACAAGATTGTGAGTTCAATCCCAGGGGCTCCAGGGTTGAGTTAGCCTTCTGTCCTTTTATAGGTTGGTAAAAGGAGTATCCAGCTTGTTGGGGGCAATTAGCTTACAGATTGTAAACCACTTAGAGAGTGCTGAGTACACTGATAAGTGGTATAGAAATGTACATGCTGTTGCTATTGCTCTGAGTGGTACGCAAGAAAGAAATAGCCCTACATTCTTAGTGCACTGGTGTGGTAGGTCAGAGGGACTGCTAAGGATTTGATGAGTCATTTGATGTTGTCTCAAATGAACAAACAGTCAGGTGCTAGCACGATGCTCCAAAGAATGGGAAGGTGTTTTTTTTAACTATAGTTCCAAGAATCCACTAGGAAGCATTCTCAATAGGGTATTATAATTCAAAATAGTAGCTTTTCCCAACTCTGCAACTTTGTGCTGGCACCTGTCAATTTATTGGCTAATAGTTCTCACATGACCTAAGGCATCATTGACAGAAACAAAGCACTGCTACTCTGCTGATCCTACTTCTAGCTTTTTCTAGTACTATGGGGCTGTACAGACCGCCTGGAAAAAAATGGTCTGCAGACGTCCCTTTTTGCTGCACAGTGGCACAGCAGCAACCAGATAAAGCTGCACTGCTGTGCAGCAAAAAAGGAGCTGCCTAGCACAGCTCCTTTTTGTGATGTCGTAAGGGTTGCACCGCAGCCCTTATGACATCCCTTCTGTGCAGCACCATCTGGGTGCTGTGGCACTACTGCACAGCTGTGACGTCCACTGTGTGGGTGGTCCGTCGCAGCTGTGATGTCACTGCAACATCACGTGTCCGGACACCCAGCCCTTTTTTTCTCTGCCACCAGGACATCACACCTTGGCATTGTGTACGCACACTTAGGTCATCTGGTCAGCGGTTACTGAGAGTTCCGGAGACTAGATTGGCGAGTACGACGAAGAGGGCATATTCCATCTCTGCCCCCTGTCTCTGGAACTCTCTACCTATCGATCTCCGCTTGTCCCCCTCCCTTGCTCAATTTAAAAAGGACTTAAAGACCTATTTATTTAACCAGGCTAACCGCTGAATGGACTTTTATTTATCTGCCTGTTGTAATGCCGCCCACTGTTCTGCTGCTGCATATGCACTAGCACTTATATTGAGAATTGTGATTTTATTGTGATTTTATTGTCTTACTGGTTTTACTGCTTTTATTGTTTTATTGTTACCGGCTTGTTTTAATGGTTTTTATGTCCTAGTGTTTTTTATATGCTGTACACCGCCCTGATCTATGGAAGGGCGGTATAGAAATAAATCATATTATTATTATTATTATTATTATTATTATTATTATTATTACAGGGCCTATAAGTCCTCCTTCTAGATACTGTTTAGTACTGTGAATTCTTTAGCCAGCAGTGCACTCATGAATCTCATGATTCTGAAATCCACACGCTTGTGAACTCTGCATATGTGTCATCTGACAACTGCCCATCTAGACTAATTTATTACCATTAATTTTCTAGATTTTATCACCATCATGTAATGCTTTTTCTCAAGCACACAATAGCACAGCATCTGGACTTCTTGCTTCTTGCTCTTTATGATATGTAGCTGTAGAGACGGTATCATAATGTTTCTTGGAGACAAATTAGAGGTGGCATGCAATTGTATGCATCTGTCCTCTGATTATTTTTAAAAAAAATAAACTGAACAAAACAGTGTGCCATAAATGTGAGTTTATAGTGAAAGAGGGGCATCTTAACTATTTCCCTTCCAGCTGCCCCCTCTGACAACATGCATGAATACCAACGCACAGTTTATAAGCAAGAGAAATCTCAAGCTAGTGATGACAAAGAGGAGAAAACCACTCAGAGAGACTAGACACGTCTTCACTGATGTTTCCTGTTGCAATGATAGTGCTACAGGATGTGCAGGCTTTTACTGAAGTGATTTTTAATCTCTCCAGAAGCTTGGATGACTTATATTTTCTGCCTAAAAGATTAGGCTTCAAGAAGCACTAAGGAATCCAGAGCTGGGGTGTGGGGGTGTGCTAAAAAAGACTGTTGTTGCCAATAAATGAATAATGCTATTTTAAGGTTCCTTCCATCTGTATACAGAGCCTCATAAAAATGATTTGTGGTGCTGACAACCAGATTCATAGAGAAAAATTTATCACTCATCAGGAATATATTTCCATGCTGTATACATCTGCTTTTGAACTCACTTTAAATTAGATTATCTGGAAGGCAGGTTGGAAGCCATTTTGTGGTTACAGTGTCATACAATCTCATGAGTTTATCAAGCCGATTACCTCAAGCAAGTTTTCCACCTAAGCTGGCAATTCAGGTTCTTCAGGTTTTGAGGGCTCATGAACATTGTGAAGCATTCCTAAATTTGCTTCCTAATACTCAACTCAGGGCTCATTCAAATGATGAGTTGTTGAAACAGTGCTCTTTTCACAAAGGAGAGAGATCATTTATTCCTGTGCAAAAAAAAATTGTAAAGTGGAAAAAACTTGTGCTTCTAGCTTATTAGCAATAGCAAGTACATTTCTGTACCGCTTATCAGTGCATTTTAGCACTCCCTATCATAATGTTTCTTGGGGCTAAGTTTGAGGTGACATGCAATTGTGTGCATCTGTCCTCTGATTATTTTTTAAAAAACAAACCAAACAGTTTACAATGTGTAAGCTAATTGCCCCCAACAATGGTACTCATTGACCTCTGTGGACGTTGACCACAGAGTTGCGCTGGGGGACCCAGAGATCCCTAGAGAGGTCTCCTCTCCAGCAAAAACATAGTGCTTTATAGTTATTTGCGGTTTTCTCATATTCACAGGGGTCCTGTGCCCCTAACCCTAGCAAATGTGGAGGGATGAGTGTATAAATGTATTTACGTTTATGTTTTTGCAAACATGCATCCTTGGAGATGAGCCACAGGTTAGTTTTTGGTTTGGTTTTTGGGGCTCCGCAGCCACGTTTGAGAACGTTTCACTGGCATCTGCGGCTTTGGCATCTTCCGCTGTAGAGGGCCATTTGTTCCCTTTTGTGATTTAACGGAAGTGTGGCTTTTTACGAGCATTTTCGACTTGCGCACCTTCCGTTTATTTCCCTGAATGCTCCCTCCGTTGTATAGTGCCTCGTCTTTCCTTTGTGGTTAGGACACCCGGATGCAACGGGTTGCTGTTTTAAATTGTAATTTTTATTATGTCGTCTTAATTGACGCTAGTTTAATTCTATTTTAAGGGGCGGGTGGTTGGGCATGGGCAATGTATATTTTATCTTGTATTTTTTAATTGATGTAACCCGCTCCAATTGGATACAGAGGAGCGGGCTATAAATAAAACATCATTATTATTATTATTATTATTATTAGCAACCTATGGAAGGATGCGAGGCTAAGTGGACTCTGAAACCCTGCCTGGGATCAAACTCACAACCTTGTGGCTGTGAATGGCTGCAGTATCGGCATTTAGCCACTTTGCCAACAGGGCTTCTTCTACTGTGCTCCTACCCTGCCCCAAATATAGAATTTGTGATTCCATAATGTGCCTCAAAAGTTTTTAAAGGTTTTTTTTATTTTCAACAGTAATTGAAATACAGTGTACTTCGTTCAAATTTTTCTACATCCATATCACAAGTAAAGTACATATGTATTGAGCTAAATCTGTCTTCCCATATTTATGATCTTGGCTTTGCTCTGTGATGCTGATCATTTTACTCCTTGCATTTTAATTCTTACTTCTTACCATAATAATGCTCCTTAATAGATCTACTGATGTTGTTTTGCAAACTCCTTCTTAAGTGCGGATGGGGGAACAAATTCTACAAGCTTTCTCATCTTGGGACCCTAATGACAGTTGTTACTTTTAAAGATAAGCTATGTTAACATTTTGGAGCAATTTTAACTATAACCTCACATCCCAAAGCAAAGCAATTTCATTCCATTTCCTCTGTTCTTCAGATGAAACCTGTAGGAGGGTATCCAAGAAAACAGATTAGGTCATCCTAGGATCTAGCAAGGGAGAAATCAAAACTTTGGACTTCTATTCATAGGCTTTAGTCAGAACACGAGATTACAAAGAGGTGCTGTAAAGATATTGTTCTGAGTCAGGCTTTTCTAAGAACACCAGGTCAAATCTATTGCAGCCAAATGTTGCACAGCTGAGTGGAGGTGAAGGTGAAGGTGAAATAATGTAAAACCAATACAAGTCATATTTCAGTTGTTTAGGCATTGTATAAAACAATATACTTCTTTAGGGCATGTACAACACCAGAGCTACACAGAGATGGAGAGTGGGTTACTTCTGAATAAATTGATACCATGATATTGTGCTGGTACTTTTAAAATAACACCTTCTGCTATGCTTAATGGATGCTCCTCTCAGTTCTGTCATGTTTCCTTGGTGATATATAGTTTACATATATTCCCAGAATGTCCATATTATTATTCCAACACTTTATTAAGGCAAAAGAAGAATAAGCCTTGATGAAATTCATCAGGTCCATGTTTTGTTAAGGTCTGCAAGGGAAACTGTCATGGGGTCCAAAGTGTATATTGGCTTGATTTTTGTGAAAGAAAGAGGGGACATATGTAAACAAGATAACTTGAAGATTAGTAATAAACAGGACATTTTTAAAGAAATTGTTACCAGATATCTGTTCTCCCATTGGAAAGATTCATGAGTGCAAGCATGTCCACTGCATATAATCTTTACATTCAGAGTGTGTTAAAAGGTTGTTACTGTTTTTAAAAAGGAGGAATCAATACAGAGCTGCAAGTACATGCGCATGCATCAGTATCCTAACCATTTCTATTAATGTGCCCACCACCAGAAATCATCTGAACTACTAAGAAGAAATATCCTTAAAAATCCTATCAAAGCTTACAAAAATAGTTTTAAAATGCAATCAATCTGGGATTGCAAAAGATAGACATTTAGTTTATTTTTTTATTTATGGTTTCCAGTAACTTGAAGAATGTGGTTTGAAGGGGGATGTTAAATTGTGCATTTCCACTGATCTCCATTGGGTGTCCAAAAGCAAGGACCTGTGCTCATTTTGTAACCATGAGAATGATAGGCACAGATGTTTTACTTGCCAAATCTACATCTGTGTTCACACAGTTTCCAGTATAGTATACCCTGAATTGGAGCAGAAGATGTACTGCACCAGAAAGTAAGCATGCTCAGTCATCCTATGGGTGAAGCTGATATTCACACAAATGAAAATGAACACAACAATTGAGTCCATTATTAGTGTAGGAACAAGCTAATATTAACTTCGGTCTTTGTATTGCATATTTCTGCTTTAAATGTTCAAAATACTAGACTTGGCAGTTCCTAATTTCAAGTGATGCCTTAGTGCTTGTCTGAAGACTGAATTAAACCAATAACTGGGACAATTTTAACTTAAGAAATACTTGTCCTCTTGTTAATGACTCGGAAACTTTTAGCCTGATGCTCCTATTAACAGCTGAGTGGAAGGAAGTGTTGCTCAGAGTATCCTTAAAATAACAGTTTTACTTATGCACACACTCACCGACACATATGTGTACATAAGTCGACTTGGCAAAATTACTGCG
Organism: Urosaurus nigricauda; assembly: GCA_034509955.1. Taxonomy (NCBI): domain Eukaryota; kingdom Metazoa; phylum Chordata; class Lepidosauria; order Squamata; family Phrynosomatidae; genus Urosaurus; species Urosaurus nigricauda. The sequence continues at coordinate 74,000,932 of JAOEGL010000004.1, read as the reverse complement.
TGCAAAAAAAGGGGGGGAATCTCACAAAATGTTAATAGATAGGTAATGTTGCCTCAGTATTGATTACAATTACAAAGCATTTGAAAACAAGATTTACTTTCCAAAAAGAGCATGCTGGTCCTGAAAATAGCCTAGGAAGGATATGCTGTCATACCTAACACTACATTAAATGCAAACTGAGAACCTGATATATTTTAGGAAAATTCAGCACTTTCTAGACTAATAAACATTTTACAATATTATTGCACATGTTCATTTCACTTTGTACAAATAATCATTCCCTTCACATCTAATAAGTCTGCCTGACACATTTGTAGCCTTATAAAGGTAACTTCAAGGGGCCTGTTTTGGGGTGCATTGATCATTTATTTATATAAACCCCAATGGCAAGTGATTTCAAAGACATGGCCTTCTTTGTGTTGCTGTTTGTCATTAGAAAGATGTAAATAGTTCAGCTGGGGTAATTAAATGTCATATTTTATTCTTTTGGAGCATACCAATGGTTGTTGGGGAAAAGAGGGAGGGGGATTGTCAGGCCAAGACTGAGCAGAAGAGGGAGACTGGCTCTGTTTGCAGAAAAGCTGCAAGAATAATCACAATGCAGTGGAACAGCAAAGATTCTTGGGTCCAGGTAACCATATTTCCTCCTCAATGTTCATAATCATTTGACTACTCCTTTGAGGAACTGAGCTTTTGCTCTCATGCAGGCTCTTAATTACTCTGTGTTTGCTATAGGACAAGGGTGAGACATATGTGATTCCCAAGGAAACAAATTTTGGAAAACATTATTTTTTAAAAAAAGATTTTTTTTCTCTGAAGATTTTTTAGGAATCCACCGCCATCATTCACTCACACTGTCAACCCACCTTGCTCAAATTAGCACCATTTCCACAGCTCACAACAAAGTGATATCACCACCACACACAAACCCCAAACCTAACCAAAACAAAACACTGCAGTACTTTCATTAAAACATCAATAAAATTCCCACCCTCTTTTCTTCCAGTGAAAGGGAGGAGATACACTATTCTTCAGACTGGCTAGGGTTCTATAGTGTAAGAAGGAACTCTGCCACCTTTCTGGACCACAGAGAGCCACAGACCTGTTCATAAATTTCTGCAGTGATTTAAGTAACGGCAACAAATTCAACCTCAGTTGTTACATCATTTTAAAAACAATTCTGGAAAGAAATCTACCTTCCTCCATAAGTACATAAATCTTGATTCTCAAGGATCCAGGATATAAGAATTTTCAAAAACCAGAAATGGTGTTGGTGTTACCTGTGAGAAATATAGACAAAAAGTGTCATGTTGAAAGTACAGACAGACTGGTTTAAAACAGCAAACGACAAAATGTTTAAATCTGGCACTGACTCCTCTGATGGAAGAAAAAAAAACTTCTGCACAGATTGAAAGAAATGCCTGGTGTGTAAGGCATTCCCCTTGTAGGTTGTTTTAGAAAGCCACTAAAATCACAACATTTTCATTAAATGTATGTTGGTTGATCCATGAGCAAGAGTTAACCAAAAACAGAACTTTCATTCCACTTATGACCTCAGATCCTTATAAGCTCAAATGAAGTGCCAGGGAAATATGATATAAATAGGAAAATTATAATCACTTACGTAACAATGCAAGCATTTTGAAGCTTGGTTTACCATAAAAATGGATGTAACACCACCATATTTCACTGAGTCCAGATTACTTTCAAAGCAAACTGAACAAGATTAGCAGCTTTATGGAAACACATGTTAACTAGTTGTACAGGATTTCGTTTTCACCCAAAACTATGTCTCCATCACTAGGGCTATTAATGTAATATGATACTTTGTAGGACAGTGGGTAAAATAAATTCCAGAAAATAGACTAAAAAAGGACTGTAAATCTTCAGAGAGCCATTGAAACTTGAGGCCTCTGCTTAATGTTCAATTACTTGCTCATTTTATTATTCCTTCAAATGTGTCCCCATCCACTTTGTGACAATCTAGGCTTCCATCGCCCCCACCCCATCATCAGTGTTGTTGTCAGATCAAATTAAGTTTTATTTAAAGCAAAATACAGAGTTGAAAGAAATGTGTGGGGACACTTATTTTAACAATCCAGCATGATTTTGGCTTTCGGTTTTTAACAAAACCTGGTTTAATCCATTGATAATCTTCTTTGAAAGATGGTGCAACAATCTAATGATGAAATCATTCATGATAATCTCTTATCTGTTTTTGCCACCAAGTGAAAGAAGAGACAGCCACCTCAGAGTTTAGAAAAGTTGTTTTGGGATTCGAATTTCCAGAATACCCAGCACAGCCTAGCATGGCTATACAGGATTCTGAGTGCTACAGTGCAAAGTAACTTTTCCAATCTCTGTGTATTTTTTTGGCAGAAAGAAGACAAAACAGCTTCTGGCAATGCTGAAAAACAGACATGGCTGTTTAAGAGTTACCACAGATCTTTCCTTATGGACAAGAAAACCACAGTTTTAATCAATGCCAAGATAGCCAAACCCTGGAACAGCAAAATGAATTTTGTTTCCAGATTCTGGTTTACCATGTAGTGAGCAAAAGAAAGAAGAACAAACCTCTAAAAGCATGTACCATAATAAAAATGGAAAACTTAGGATAGATGCCACAGAACTGAGACTCTATATATATATATATATATAGAGAGAGAGAGAGAGAGAGAGAGAGAGGAATAAATAACAAAAATAGAAAAAGCAACCATGCCAACTCCTCACCACCCACCTCCAGATATATGCAACCTTATAGTAGGTAGACACTATAGTTCTTTTTTTTAAAGTTTTATTTAAACCAGAAGTCATTTAATAACAAAACCAAAAATATAAACTACAGAAGACAATAATCACATTAACAACATATAATAACAACAATTTACAGAACAACTGCTCTAAGGATACTTTTTCTCAAACTGGAAAAAAAAATGTTTCTAGGTGCTGCCAGCATAATAGTGATCGTCGAGATACATATCATTGTTCTTCAAAGACATGCTAAATACTTTAAAATGCCGAATACTTTAAAAGGTTAACTAAATGTTACTTGCAACAACCATTAGAATTTAAATATTAAATAACAGCACATATACTTTCCACCAAAGTCAAGTCCCACAGCAGGTTTGAACTTCTTTTATTTTATCCCCCTATTATCAATTACCACTTCTGTGGCTACCATTTACTTTAATTCTCCACCTTCTCTCCTTTCAAATTCTTTGGACATTCTGGTTACTGGATTGTATAATGTTTTCCCCTCTATACCATATTCATCTTTTCTTTACAATAGCCCTGTGAGATAGATGAGGCAAGGAGATGAAGTAGCCCAAAACTCAGGGAGTTTCATGGCTGACCCATAATTTGACACTAATCTTCCCTGGTCTTGGTCCAGCAACATACCATATTGCATCCTCATACATGCCCTTAGTAAAGATTTCCATTTTTATTTTTATCTGTAAACTATATTTCGACTGTACAATAGAGTATATGTTTACCTGGGGTGGCACTGAGATAACATTATATATAATCAACAAGAGAATTCCCCTAGCTGCTTTCACTTGTACATACACCTGAGTAGGAAGTTTCTCTAAAGCCAAGAAGTACCATCTGACCCAACTTTGCCTGTTGATATAAAGCAAGGTAGCCCCCAGTCCTTTTTGCAGCTTCTTTTGACTTCTTTTAACAACATCCTCACAACTCCACTGCAGCTCGATGAGGTAATAAATCCACCCAAAATTTTAGTGTGAACTTTAAAGGAGCTATTTGTTATTGTTCTGTGCCTTCAAGTCATTTCCAACTTATGTGAACCCTAATGCAAAACTTTCACGGGCTTTTTGTAGGTGTTTTGTATTCTGTATTATGTTTTAATTTATTGCTGATTTAATTTTATCTTAAGGGGTGGGAGGTGGGGATGGGATTATTCTATTTTAACTGTTGTTGTTTTAATCTTGTTGTACCCCACCCTGATTGCCTGTTCAGAGGGGTGGGCTATAAATAAAAATTATTATTATTATTATTATTATTATTATTAATTATTCTGAGGCTGAGAATGAGTGACTAACCCAAGATCACCCATTAGTTTTTCATGGCCAAGCGGGGAATCAAATCCTGATCTCCAGAGTTGGAGTGCAACACTCAAACCACTACACCATGCTGGATCTCAACAAGGTGTGAACCCTATTAAAGCTCATGCTAAAAAGCCAGACCAGATCCATCACTTTGCTGACATAGGAGCCACAGGTCTCCATATTGATCTCCTTCTCCCTCCTCCTCCTCTTCCTATGTGCCTTTAAGTTGTTTCTGATTTATGACAAACCTAACATAAGGTTTTCTTAGCAAGATTTGTTCAATTGCTGCTGCTTTCCTCTGAGGCTGAGAAAGTATGATTGGCCCATGGTTACCTAAAGTTTTTCCATGGCTCACCAGGGATCTGAACCCTGTTCTCCTAGAATCCTGGTCCAGTATTCAACCTTGCCACCCCACTCTTAAAATGTTGTTTGGCATCTACTGCCAAATTCTGAAAAAAGGAGCAACATGGCCCCTAGTACCTGGGGGGGGGGGGGTCAGAAGTGCTTGTCCATGCTTGGACATTTCCCACCCCAATGTAAAAGCACTGTCTTGCTGGTTAAATAGTGGACAGGAAGGCATAAGGCTGGAAACTTTGCTTGACAGCTTGGCAGTTGTAGGTCCCATGGTGGGCTTGAGTTTTAATAATCCAGAAGAGAACTAAAAGTTGTTCATGGCTCTGGTACCTGGCTAAAAGCAGGCAGGGTGGAATGAATGAGTGCAAGATAAGTCCCTATATTGCTAAAAGCAGAACTCCTGCCCAAGGAAAAATGGGTCAGTTGGCTGAAATGATAAAATCAACCCACTTGAAAATATATCCCTGAACTCATAGGTTCACAGTCTGCACATTTGGGGAGATTTATGAGCACCTTAGAGAAAAGCTGGTGGCTGTGTAGCTTCTTAAGAGCTGCACTTGGTCTGTTTATTCAGCCCTACATTTTGTGTTCTGGCCTCACTTTCATTTCTATTGGAAGCCTACCAGGAAATGTACCAACCCCTTTAAATCAGATCAAGCTACATTAAACTGGAGATTGATTTCACCTTAAAGGTTAGCTCCATTTTCATTCTGCTCTTTCAGCCTGCAATTTGTCTTCCTAACAGGCACTAATTAATATGGCTGCATAGTCTTGGAAAACTGCCTTTAATCTTCAAAAAGTGTAAATACTCACAGTTACTAATGTAAAAATCTCACTCCACAATTTATCATCAGATTAGAAGACATAATTTTCTCATACAGCAGTTTACCAGCCAAAAGGACTAAAAGCACAGGTGAAGCTGAAAGAAATGGTGCTTCTGATCTTGAAAGTGCTGCATTTTATTTTATTTTTTTCTATGCATAGTGCCAATATGCTTACAATTTCATATGCCATTGTGGCATTTTTTAAGAGTCTGGGGTCTCAAAGATCCTCTGATGTACTAGGGTGTAAACCAGAACAGGAACAACAACAGCGAGTAATTGGGTTTCCAAACAGTGACCTTGAAATTTAAAATATTGCTCTGCAAATTACATTTGTAATGATCACTTCCTTTCATAATGATGCAAGATTATTTATTAACTGTGAGAGTGCTATTCATGTGCCATGACTTAAGATGCATATTCATCAAACATTTATTTTTCATGTCTAGAGCTAATTTGTATTTGATTAAAGGATTTCCAAGCACTTCCAGGAAAAGACTATTCACATTGAATTGGTTTGCACAAATTAAAAAGAAAAGAAAAGAAAAGCTTGATGAGCTTTGCCAAAAAATGGTTTTAAATGCATATCCTTGTATTTTATGCATTGCAATGAGGACATTTCACTTCCTGAAATTTTAATCTATACCATGCAAATAATTAAATGAATTCACATTATAGAAGTAAGGTCAGATGTTCAAAATTCTTCCAGTGTGCCCAGGAGACAGCTCATTGGGTTGCATACATATAGCCAAAGTAGTAATACTCCTTGGGTCATAAAAAAAATGAAATACTGAATTTTTTAAAATGTCAGCTGTAGTGTGTGTGTTTAAGGTACATTTTTTTCTGGCCCTCACTGTTGTGAAGAAACAATAAATGATAAGAATTACTCCAGTGGTCTACTAAGGATTTCCAACATTCTGCATGGTGCTAATGCTGCAATGACAAAAATTAAGATTGTGGGTGTAAAAAAAAAAAAAGCAGTTTGGCCCCACTTACTGTCATGACTCTGTCCTACAGAATCCTGTAGCTTTTGAGATATTTAGCCTTCTGTGTCAGAAACATGGTGCCACTACAGATCCCAGAATTCCATAAAGCATTATTTCTGCAGTGCAGATCCAGCCTTTGCCTTGATCATTAATCAAAACAGAGACTGTATAGTCAAGAATTCAAAATATTACTAAGACTTTGAAGGGCAGCTATGAAGGAATGAGAGAAGATCCTCAAATATAAAGAGATACCATTAAATACCAAAATCAGAATTATTCAAGCCACAGTGTATTTCCAGTTTCTATGTATGAGCTTAAAAACTGGACAGAAAAAAGCTGAAAGATTGCCCCCTCTTGGTTGTCCTTTTTGCTGCCAGGCAAAGCTTTTTCTGTTTAAACAGACCTTCAGCCTTAACTGACCAGGGAGTAGGATATTCAATAAAGGGTGCTGGGTTTTCAGTACACAATGTATTTTAACTGTTTTAATCGGATGGATGGTTTAATGCTTTTTTAAAAAAAATTGTACTCCATTTTTAAAGCTGTTTGTTTTAATTTATATTATGAGCCACTTTGAGTCCCATTAGGAAGAAAATCAGGTTATAGATCAAACAAATACCATCAACCCTCCATATCCATGGATTCATTATCCACATACTGTATATACCCATGTATAAGTCTAGAAACATAGGTCAAAAAATTGACCCAAAAAAACTGAGTTGACTTATCCATGAGTCAATGTAAGTACTGTATCTTAACTCTTAATTAAAAGAAGGAACCATCCCCTGTTGAAAAGCAAGAGTATAATCTGTCCTGGAAGCACTGACCCCCTTTACTCTCTCATCCATCCAGTCTTAAGAATAAGCACAAAGAGGTATGTCTGATGAACTTTTGGAAGTCATTTGACATTGTTTTGCTTTGTTTCATCCTTTAGATCCTTTCCTATATGCCCCTAAATTTTACCCTCAACTTATCCACAGGTCATAGCAAAATCCATAATTTTGGCCCCAAAACTTGCCCTCGACTTATACATGAGGTCGACTTATAATCAAGTTTATACGGTACATTATCCATGGCTTGATAATATTCCAAAAATGTATAAATTCCAAAATACAGACTTTGATTTTGTTATTTTATATAAGGGACACCATTTTACTATGACATTGTATATAATGGGACTTGATCACCCATGTATTTTGGTATCCACTGGGGAGTCCTGGAACCAAACACTAGCAGATATTAAGGGACCATTGTAAATGAATAAACAATGAAAGCCCAAATGACTAAACTGAGATTGTTGTGTGTTGGACATATCATGAGAAATGTGATGCACTGGGAAAAAATGGTAATGTTTAGTGAAAACAGAAGGCCATAGAGAAAGAGAAAAACCATGTTCCAAGTGGATTTGTTCAATCAGGCTACAGCCCTGAGGTTGCAATATATGAGCAGGGCAGTTGATGACTGGGGCCATAGATGGTCTCTCATTTGTAGGATTGCCATATGTCAAAGTCAGCTTGATGACAAATAACAGGAATATGGTTGTTGTTTTTTCTGCAAACCTTTGCAAAAGATTTTCCCTAAGAAAATTGTGCCAGGGTGGGTTAACACACACCATGTTTCACTGCCACTATCCTGGCCCAAATCAGCCCTGCCACCACCAATGATTGCTATCTGACAAAGTTTTAAAAGACTTGATATCTGATCATAGAGGTTTATTGTCTCATCTAGCTTAGCCCCAAGGTAGCATAATGGATCTCCAGCTCATTTCCCTCTTTGCTTTGTAAAATAACTATTCCCAGCTCTTTCCTTCCATTTTTGTATTTTCCCCTTCAAAGCACAAGACAAAACCGAGATATCTCTTGCACACAGAAAGAATTTTCCCCAGCAGATAAAAAGCATGTCCCCTTCCCACACAGTCCTTTTTTTTTCCCTTTTTTTTTCTCCTTTTTTGTTATTAGACCATCCAAATATTCTGGATAAATGAATTTATTCCTGAGAGCACATAGGACAAACTCTAAGGTTAACAAATACTTCACCATGTAACTATCCAGCTGTGACAAATATTTAAGAAACCTGACACCATACGCCTAAGAAATAATTCATTTGCAGGCCTCGTTGCCTTTGAGGATCAACTGTTTTATTTGTAATTTTTGACATTTCCCTTCTTTTCCTGTTTGGCCTGTGAATTTGAAGGGGTTGTAAACACGTATTCCAGCTCACTGCCTTAAGGCACGACATTGTTTGTCAAGATGCCAAAGGAGGGGAGGAGATGCAGGGGGTGGGGAGAAAGGACCTGAAAGGTCCTTTGGAGCATTCCGGTCTGTAGGGCTTGTAAAGATAGTATTTGTTTGTTTTCTTGATCTGACTTTGAATCTGGCTCTAGCACTCACCCTTCAGGGAAAAGCAACTTTTAAATAAATGCTTCAAGATTTTGCAAACATTTCAGTAGTCTCAGAATCCTGGCGTTCTGGGTCATGGAAGGAAGAAAATACATGTCACTCAACAAAGAGATGGAAAAGATAAAAGATGGATGAGGCTGTAGTCATAATTTTTCATGGACTGCATGATGAGGGTTCCACAAGTTTCAAGACGTGCCTGTAATTGAACCATTTTATGAAACATGCCAATCTGCAGTCTTGCCTTTATAGATGAATGAGAATATCATTAGCTCTCTTTTAACAAGGGCTGTTAACCAATTAAATCATTTTGGTTTTCTCAGTTCTGAATATCTGAATCATTGTGTCTTCCCCTAATGCTCTCAGGAAGTCCCTATCTGGCATCTTAAACACTTTGTACTGTTGCATCAGACTGCAAAACAGTTACCAATATCTTGCAATGACACTGGGGACATGGTTTTCCAGTGCTCTGGAAAACATGTTGGTACACATCTTAAACATTATTTGGTGGTATAGCAAGCATTAAGCACAGTTCACAAAATCCCTGTTGAGATGGAAAAGTCATCTCAATTTCCTTCTCCCTCCCCCCCCCCCCCCACTTTATTCTCCATTTTCTTCCCATTGCTCTGTTAAAAAGTGATATATAAAAATTAGTTGTACCAGATCTTTCTATAAACTTACATGAGAAAATGGTACACTGAACTCATCTATATTGCTATCAACATAAGAGATAAATGGATACCAAATTGTATAAAAAGTCAGCCCACATTTTTTCATGGTCTTTGGAAAGCATCCCTTCCCAAAAGCAGACATGATATCCAGTAAATACACTCTCCCAGCCAATGATTTTGTTCTCCAAATGCCATTGACCAAATGAAGCACCAGGATGTGCTGCAGTGTTGGGGTGCTAGCACTCGGAAAGACTGTGATGAGTTGTTTAAGGTGGCTTGTCCCTGACTCAGTCTCTGCTATTTCTGCTCTGCATCTGCCTCCTTATATGTAGCATGGGAATTTCCAGTCATCTTTTGAGGCCTGTACAGGAGAATTTTTGGGTTTGTTTGTTTGTTGCCATGTCTTATGTGGCTATTGACACAATTTTTTCATCAACAGTCGTATAATTCCCCAGCCATATAATGTTGGAGTCTCTTGGCTACAGTTTGCTATTTGCCTAATTGGTTGAGTGTTGCTTATATGTTATAGCTGGTGGGATGCAGGTGCTTTGTTTCAGTTGGTTCTCTTTGAAGGATTTTGGTGGCATCTCAAGGTGAAAGAATTTGCCCATTTCCCTTTCATTGCTGACCACTTGAGAGGAGATGTGAAGTAGGTTCTTGTCCCAAGATTACTTCCTCGGGAAACATATTGAGGGGTAACCATGTTGGTCATGCAAAAAGAAAATGCAATGAAATATAAAATCCACAAAACAGTTATACATTTATTGGGCCAACTAAAAAAGCACAAAATATGTACTGCAAGCTTTCCACGGGCAGCTTCATCCAAGGTGTAAAAAATCATACAGGAGGAGGGAAATGGCAATGTTAGAGTCAGAGACCCACATTTTTCTTAAGGTGCTACTTTTGTTGTCATCTAAGATGGTCTTGAGTGATACCAATACAGGCAGAGGGCAACCCCCTGTTTGGCCATGTTGGATCTGGGAAACAAAGAGCAGTAAGAAAGAGTGCTACTGAGTGCAACTTGGGGGGATCCCTTGGGATCCTCTGATCCCTTCATGGTATCAAAATGAACCACAAGATCCATACCCTGGCTTTCAAGCCCAGACATTGACAGTGGGGAGAGCTGGCTTAAGTGGGTTCCCATGTACAAATTTGTGCCCACACATTCCATTGACTGTCACATTGCATACTGTATAGTAATAATAATAAGTAGTAGTAGTAGTAGTAGTAGTAGTAGGATTTATTTCTGTTCTGCCTTTTCCGGTGGGGAATCAAAGCAGATTACAGCAGTCAAACAAACAGCTTCATTTATATACCACTTCATACCACCTAAACAGTGTCTAAGCAGTTTACAACTGTAAGCTACTTGCCCCCAACAATCTGGGTACGCATTTTAGCAACCTCGGAAGGATGCAAGCCTGAGTCGAGCTTCAGCCCTTTTGCTGGTCTTGAACTCGCCACCTTATGGTTTTGAGTGAGTGGCTGCAGTACAGGCATTTAACCATTGCGCCACCAGGGCTCCTAAATTAAAACTAATTAAGTTCTGGCCTTATTTCACAAACATTTGTGTCTGGCCTCAGTTGGGTAGAAGGGTAATGCTAACATTAGACAGACCTTGGAAGAGTTAATTTTTGGACTATAACTTCCCAAATTTCACCATCAGCATGTGGTCTATCATACCTTTTCCAGGCTCTATATTAAAAACAAAGCTTCATAGGCAGAAAGGAGGAGATAGAGTAATAGTTGTTGTTGTCTTAATTTTGTCTTTGTTTAGATGTTTTATAAAAGAAATATTTTCTTTGTTCATTGCTAAAGTAAAATGAGTTTGTTGGTCTTTATGTTTACCAGAAAGTAGAAAAAGTGATCAGAAGTAAACTGTTGATATTTTTTTTTAATCTTTGTGTTATGTCTAGTTCGTGCCAGGGCGATGATCTCTTTCTTAGTCATACTAAGAAAGAAAACCAAAGATACTCCATGTGCCACTGAGCCTGGGTAAGGGTGCTTTCATGGGAGTAGGAGTACTTATCCAGAAATTCGTACGAAATACAAAAAGTTACAAGCAGCAGAGTTGTATGAGAGAGGAAGACCAGAAAGGGAGTGGTGGTGGTAGTAGCTTCTCTTTACTGAGATCTAGGAACTTGGCATGTCAGCTTGTCTGTGATTTCCCTCACCAAACAGAAATTGCTTTGAGTAGCTCATTTTGTAATCTATTTCACAAACTTCATTTCACTCTTCTCATTGGAACTCTCTGAGGTTCCTTTTCATTAGGACTGAAATATGACACATGCCATCTGAATGCCATCTGATGAGTCTTTGACTGATTGATGGACCAGTTCAAGACCTTAAAGAGTACATATTTCTTTACTTTACACCTTTCTATTTCTTGAAGGAAATAGGTTATCTGCATCCATTTTAGCCTGGTTTCAGGACAGGATGTGATACCAAGATAGCCTTGGTTGTTTTGACTGATAACCTACTTCAAAGGAAAACAGGGGTAGTGCTACCCTATTAATCTTTCTGGTTCTCCCATTGACTTTTGACACCATTGATTATATCATACTGGACATGCTTCAGGACTGGGAGGCAAAGTGTTGCTTTGGTTCTAGTCCTATCTGTGAGGCTGGTTCCAGACAGCGGCATTGGGGGACTCCTCTTCAACCTCCTGGACATAGTGCTGTGTAGTGTCACAGGGTTCCATATTGTCTCTCATTCAATTCAATATCTATAAGAAGCTACTTTGGGAGGTGATTAGGAGTCTGGTGGTTAGGTGCCATCATTATGCTGATGATACTTACATCTATTTCTCCTTGTCATCAAAGTTAGCTAGGACTGTGAAGGTGATTGAGCAGTGCCTGGATGGTGTAATGGTCTGAACAAGGATGAATAAAGGGAAGTTGAATCCCAGTAAAATAGAGGTTATATGGAGTGGTGGTACATAGGTCAAGGAACTGGGTAAACTATCTGTCCTAGGAGTTTATCACACGGGGGAAATTGGAAGTTTAAATGGGAATTATCCCATGAAAATCAGACAATTTCTATTATGATGCAATTAAGATTTTCATACAAAATCGTTATCCTGGAAATAACCAGGCAATAAACAGAACCAAATCATTCACAGGATTTTCCCGTGAATGATTTGCTGCTGTTTATTGCCTGGTTATTCACAGGATAATGACACTTTAGTCTCTTTTCATCGTGATGTTGTGCAATTTGCCTGGGATATTCCCAGGATAATGGCAGTTTAATGGCAACGTTGCATGAAAATCTTAATCACAAATATGCAATTTTAATGTGATTATCCACATTTAAACTTCCCATCTTCCCCATGTGATAAACTCACTATACAGGTTTACAGTCCCCCTGAAGGAACAGGTATGCAGTTTGAGAGTACTCTTGCATCCATTTTTGTCACTATAAGCACAGGAGGACTCCATGGTTCAGAGTGCTTGGTCCACCAGCTGAAAGGAAATAATTTAGTCACAGTACTCATGTGGTAACTTCCCACATAGACTACTGCAATTCACACTACCTGGGTGGGGTTGCCCTTCAAGATGACTTGGAAAGTACAGCTAGTGAAAAGTGCAGCAGCAAGACTTCCAAATCTAGAAACCAAATCTAGAAACCACATTAAAAAAGTGCTAGTCATGACCTATAAAGCCCTATATTGCTTAGGTCCAGACTATTTGAGAATTGAGATCTATTTGAGGGGGCCTCCTCCAAGCATCATCAGTAGTACAGCCTGTGAAAACTAGGTTGTCGCAGACCTCCCAGAGGACTTTTTCCGCGACCGCTCCCAAACTTTGGAATGGTCTGCTGGATGAGATGCGCCTTATAACATCTCTTGATTGCTTTAAAGAATCTCTGAAGACACATCTCTTCCGGCAGGCCTTCCCTGACACCTCTTAGATTCCAGCTCCAAACAGGATAAGAACAGTGATGATGGTGTCTCAGTTGTTACTTCTGTTGTCAGTTTCTCCTCAATCTAAGAACTATGGAGGATGAATTATGTTTTTAATGTTGTTGGTAATAATTATTGTCAATTTAATTTATTTTTAAGGGGAGGGTGGCTGGAAATGGGTCAATGAAGTGTTTTAATTTGTATGTTTTAATTTTGTTGTACCCCGCTCCGATTGTACTCACAGAGGAGCGGGCTAGAAATAAAGATTATTATTATGAATATTATTATTATTAATGGACTTTTTATAGCATGTAATGTACTTATGAAAACAAACAAAAAAGGAGAAAAATACATAAAGTGATGGAAGATATACTAAAATGTAAAAGCCAACTGAGAACTGAATGTTGTGGGGGGGAGGCTTGGACCTTTGGAAGAACAAATGGAAAAGAAGAATGAGAAGGTTGTGCAAAATATGATAACTGCAACCAGATTGTTGTATGTACAACATTGGAAAGATTCAGTCATTTCCTCCCAAGAAGAATGGCTCATAACGCTCATTGAATTTGCAGAAACTGATATAAATTAATGAATCCTGGAAGAGAAGGAATTATAGAGTATTTTCAAGATGTGAACATGCCAGCCACAGATGCTGGCAAAAGTCAGGAATAAACTCTTCCAGAACATGGCCACATAACCAAAAAGCCCCACAAAAACTATTTTAAAGATGATTGGAGGTTGGTGACTGATTACTGGAATAAATAATGGGGAGAGATATTTAGGTTAGGATTTACAGAACAGTGCAGATCATATGTTTAAGTACTGTTCATTTATTAATAATCAATATTACTGTTAGAAATATAGGGTGTTTTCTTTTTAAAAATAGTTTCTATTTAGAAGATATTGGGGAAATAGAATTAACAGTCTGATAATATGAATTGGCAAATTGGAAGCCATTTGTTGACCCTTGATGTTAGTGTAGCAGTAGCAGTGTGTAGTTTTGGTGGATGGAGAAATAGAAGTAGACAAAAGGTTTTTTTGTTATGTTTGTTGTACTTGTAGTGTCACAACCCTGTATGTGTGTTTTATAGATCAGGATAGGAAGGAAGGAAGGATGTGTGTTTTATAGATCAGGATAGGAAGGAAGGAAGGAAGGCAACTGTCAGTATCTTCAAATCCAGGAAACATATTAAGGATAGCCACATTAGCCATGCATGATACCTTTACTGAGCCAACCAAAAAGCACAAAATGCATCATGCAAGTTTTCAAAGCTTTATTAGCTTCTTCATCAGGCAAAGATGTCCAAAATCATACAGGATAAGAACAGTGATGATGGTGTCTCAGTTGTTACTTCTGTTGTCAGTTAAGATGGTCAGAAGGATATCAATACAAGCAAAGACCACTCTCACTTCTTCTCAATGTGGGGGGTAGGGATAAAAGGCAATAAAATAGAGGCAATAACATAAGCAGCAGCAAAGGAACTTCCATTGAGAACCAGGCTATCATTGTCCTGTACAATGCTAACTGCCCATTTCTTAGAATTTTTCAATTTAGGTGCTTCATAGGTAAAAAGTGCCAGTTGTAGTCCACATGAAAGCATTTTACCTTTGTTGGAGGAAACCTCAAGAGTTAAGCCCCAATCTATTAGCTCCCTCTTGTTAAAATTTCCTTTGTTGCAGCTAATTTGGTATCTTCAAATCCAGGAAACATAGTCAGGGGGAGCTATACCAGCCATGCCACAAAATGCAATAAAATCAAATCCTTTTAGTTGGCTCAATAAATGTATCATTGTTTTGTGGATTTTGAACTATAAGGGTATCTTGTTAGCCTGCTTGTTTCTTTGTTTGTTTGATAAATAGTATCATTAATATTCTAACATTTCCTTCTGTATGGACAGCATCTCTATCTGACTAAATAAGGGAGGCATATTTAAACTCACCTAATCTGCGGGAACGTCTGAAAACTTCTTGACATGTCCATGAAGTGGTCACAGCCACAAAGGTTTTTCTTTCAGACCATTGGGAGAACTCTAGAGCCACAGGGGGTTCCCCTTCCAGCAATGTTAATAAAGAAACCATATCATACAAGAGTTCCCACCATGCATGAGACATTGGATTATGTTGTGTAAACAAGGACTGTCATTTGAACTAGTTGTGTGAACTCGCTCTTGGATAACTGAGAAAGAATGTTTAGTTTAGTGGTTTTCCTACAGCCACATAAAGATCTGACATTCAGCTTAGTTTAAAATTTAGGATATGCCAGATTTTAGGTCTGTGGTCAGATGATATATTAGAGCTGTCTTTTTAACAGATGAGAAAAAGGAATGTAATTTCAGTGCAAGTGATCTTGTTTCTCTGGCCTGACACACACATACACACACACACACACACTCAAAAGAAAAATGTTTAGTCTGCTCATTTCAAAAACAACCCTAATTTTCATTACGTTGTTGATTGCAAATGGTGGAACAGATCACAAGAGGCTTGAGGGTGATTCATTAAACGACCAGCAACAAGTGCTGGGTTAGAAAACAAACAGCTACAGGTACTTGTTGAATAAATGCTAAACCTTAAAATGACTTTTAAACAAAATCCAGCTGATTTTTAAAAGGAGAATTTCAGTCTGTATTTGTCTTTGAGACCCCTATTAACTGCCTCCCCCACTGTTTTTCATTTCTAACAAAACCACACAAAAACTCTTTAATGGATGCCTTCTTCCTCCACAGGCTCAAATCATTACCCAAGTGTAGTTCCTAGCCATATTTGATGGTCAGTTGAAAAACTTAGAAATATTCTGTTTTTGGAGTACAACTTGTCCATACTGATTACTAATTGTAATTCAAATGTCTGGGAGTTTGAGTCCAAAAAAGTAACTCTCCCAAGCTGCAGTGGTGGTGTTGAGGTAGAGCCTGGGATTGTCATTCTCTTGCACTTACCTGTTCCCTCTGAGTTTGGCTGCAGTCTTCACAATGATTATGTGGGTACAGAATGGATCTCCCCAGCAATGATACATTCTTCTGAGCTATTCCTATTGTGATGCAATGCATTTTGTGATGGCTTGGTCTTGAGAACAATTTGCTTCTGGTTAAGCACTTGGAACTTCAGGGTCTTAGTCACACTACATAGGAGATTATTGCATGGCCATTTTTGCCCTGGCCATGCACAGGACGGGATCGGGGCAGAATGAGGAAAAACTGGTGTTATCGCACAGAAAATTGCTGCTGCTGCTGCATTGCCATCCAACAGATTTCCATACCACCAAAACTGGCCAGCAGAGCACACCTGGGGGATGGAGGATGGTCAGGCAGCAGTGCAGCAGCAATTTTCTGTGCAATAACACCCATTTTTCCCTGTTCTGCCCCGACCCAGCCCCATGAATGGCCATGGCAAAAATAGCTGTGTGATAATCTCCATAATGGCAGTACAGTACTCTGGTTCCACTTTAACTCCCACGGGTTCTATCCTGAGGAATGCTGGGATCTGAACTTTAGGAAGGTCATTTAGTAATCACAGCCAGACAGCTCTAGTGCCTTTGTTAATGTTTGCTGCAACATAAAACAGGAACCCAGGTAAGCTCCAATGAAAATGTACATGTTTGCACTGAGACACAGACTCAGAGGAATTAAGATTTGTCCAGTCCTGTGCACTGGCATATGCTTCCGTATATTCACAGGACTACGCCTAGGCTTGATGTGACTCATTTACAATGACATAATAGAATTCAAAGACATAGCTGTATTAGCCTGAAAAAACAACAAACAAAGGGCTTTTGTAGCACATTTGAGACTCACAGAAAGAAGCTGGTATCATGAGCTTTTGTAAACTTAAGCCTACTGCCCCCATGCATCTGATGAAGTAGGTTCCAGTCTACAAAAGCTCATGCTACCAACTTCTCTCTTTCAATTAGTCTCCAAGGCGCTACAAGATCCCTTTGCATAATGATATAATAGTTTGGTTTTTGGTGTGGGAAAGTTGGTTTACTTCATCCCTTTAAAATAATTTTGCAAGAACTGGTTATAAATTAATAATAGATACAAACACTGAGCAAGAGAGAGAGAGTTTTTCAAGTAACTGATAATAAATGAATATTTACTATAGACATTTTTAGACAGCCTGTGTGTGTTCGTGTGTGTGCACATACACACACACATACAGAGAGAGAGATGTACCTGCTAAAGTATTTCAAAAGGTTAAATGTTAATTAATATATGAAAAATGAAATCAAACTATTATTATAGTTTTATATATATGCATATTCATATGGGATAAAATAGAGAGAGAGAGAATTTTGCAGCACCAAATTGGTTTCAGATTTGGGATGTGTGTGTTGGAGGGATCCCGATGCTTACTGAAAGAATCATGGTTTCTGATAGCCAGAAGGAAGAGAATGAGTCTTTATGTCATCATTGGCCACATGGCATAACATTTTGTCCACAGCACTTCCAGTTAGTATTGCTTGTGATACTCAAATGAAGCATGTGATTTTTGCCTGCACCAGACCACCTAGCCAGTCAAACACATCACATGATGCTTTTCACTGTAACTTTCCTACCAATAAAATTCTGGGCCCGTGTTCTTTGGATGCCTGCTGAATGTATGTTGTTCCTTAATCATACCAATTAACAGTTTAGTGGGAAGTTTGTGACTCTAAACGGAAACAGTCTTGAGAAGATGCTTTTTCAGCCGGGTAAATGAAAGGAAGGTCTCTGGCTGGGGTGGAGTGATTTCAATAAGTATTGATTCAGATCTGCCTTCTAAAAGAGACTTCTTTTCCTTAGTAACATGTGAACATTTTGTGGGTTCTATTTAGGTGGCCAGGATTTGGGAATTTGTCTAGAAATAGAAAACAGATTAGCAGGAATAAGATAAAGGATTAAACACAACCAGCAGGCAGCCACATTTCTAAAAAGACACAGATGAACACGATTAAGTTTGCAGCATGTGGTAGAGTCTGGATATTAAAAGTCGGAAACAGGACCCCAAATCCCAGAGGGCTTTTATGAGCACACTGCAGAGCAATGGGTGGAATGTTAATTGTTCCTTTGTGTGCCAATGACACCTAAAATGTCCTCTGCACCACTATTTTTATATACCCTGCTGGTTCCCTTTATTCTTCAGACAGGAAGTAAAAACTTTCCTATTAGTTTATTCCAGCAGAGAATCATTATTCGAATAGTCAGTCAGCTCTGAGAGTATATCTAGATGGGTATAATTGGAGGGAGTCAAAGAATCCAATTTCCCGCAGTGCACATGGGCAGATTAATTCAGTTCTCACAAGTTTTGTCTTTGCCAGTTCGCACACAAATGACAGAAGGAGCATCTTAGCACATCCCTAGACTGTACAAAGCTTCCTGCTCTAAACTTGGAGGGTACCTGTTGTTCAAGGTCTTTGCCATAAAAGATTTCCATGCTTCAGGGCATTCTGGGAATATGGCTGTTCCAGATTTTTTAAGACTCCTTTAGCTGGCATTTCCAATGAAGCCTTCTTCCTCATTGAGTCTGCCTTGTCACCAGCTACTGCTCCTCTTTTCTAACACATGGGCCCATGGATAAATAATAAAAGAGAAATCAGGCAGCAACATTATCAGCTGTTATAC
Organism: Urosaurus nigricauda; assembly: GCA_034509955.1. NCBI lineage: Eukaryota > Metazoa > Chordata > Lepidosauria > Squamata > Phrynosomatidae > Urosaurus > Urosaurus nigricauda. Next base: position 73,982,148 of record JAOEGL010000004.1, on the reverse strand, counting down.
CATTGTCAGTGTCTCAGCCAGAGTGAAAGGTGTATGATGATGAAAAGGAAGTCCAGGAACTTTTTATTTGTGCACCATCTGTTGAGGTGAAGGCCCTCGGTAATTACCTGACAATACTGACTCTTGATACTGGTACTTTCAGAAAAAAAAATCATTAAGAGCACAAGTGGCCCTCAGAAACTACCTTGCCTATGGATCTGTACATGTCTTCTACAGGATCAAGGCTCACCGGCTCTATGCAACACAGCTGAGGCATTAAGCTGAATCCTCATGAAGGGGAGAAGGAAGGGCCCCTCATTGCTACTGAGTCACACACAACTTCAGTTGTGAATGCTTGGAAGCAAGAATGAAATGGCAGAAAGGCCAAGAAAAATTAATAAACAGCCATTTGTCTAGCCATTTGATCAGCCCCAGTACCATGCACCTTATTATCTTTAGCTAAAAGCTGATAGTGTATCCTAACATCTCTATGCTTAGGGGTTGGTAAAGATGTCACAGTAGCCAGAGATTTGACAGATTAACATTTTTGTGGCAGACAGCATGTGCTCATATGCACAACCTTGCTGTTCTCTCCATTTGCAGGGTCACTACAATTACTTTCACAGAGCCATTTCACACAACACACTTATAGTGCTATGGAGTCCTCTTTAACTGCCATCCTTAGCTGCATACTCTGGAATCTTGGGGGTTTGTAGTTTGGAGAGGCACTAGAGCCTTCTGACTGAAAATTCCAAATGACCTACCCTAAATTGCAAAACCCAGGATTCCATAAGATGGAACCATGACAGTTAAAGTGGGATCACAACACTATAATGTTGTAGTGTAAAAGGTCCCATGGTGTAGAAGCATAGAATCAAAGAATTGTAGAGTTGGAAGCGACCACAAGGGCCATCCAGTCCAACCTCTTCCATGCAGGAACTCTCCATCAAAGCAACCCTGACAGATGGCGATTCAACCTCTGCTTAAAGACCTCCATGGAAGGAGACTCCACTACACTCCGAGGGAGTGTGTTCCACTGTCAAACAGCCCTTACTGTCAGGAAGTTCCTCCTAATGTCTAGATGAAATCTCTTTTGTATGTGAAAAAAAGGCCAAAGATGCTTCTTTAAGCACTACAAAGTCAATACAAAAAGAGCAGGGTATTCCTCCATCCTGTTATTAGTATCAAACTCAGATCTCTTGTGTCTGCAATGTACAATTTGGTTAAATATCAGTAAGTTCCTTCTTTGTCTGCCTGTTGTTTCATTTTTAAAGGACATTTTAAAATGCCTTAAACTATCCATTTTTATTGCAAAATGTTTTATTGAGAGCCATCTTTGGATGCTACCAAACTGTTCTTGTATAATTGATCTAACACATTTCTATTCAGTACTTACCAGGTCCTTTTCCCTGCAACCATCTTCACGGTGGCTTCTCTTTCTTAATGCATTGTCCTTACATTTGAATAAAAGCCAGCTGTTAAACAAGCAACAATAAAAATGAAATGGAGGATAATTATTGCATGAGGATAGAAGCACAATTCTCTCCCCACCCACACTACCCCCCACTCCCACCTACCCCCACACTCCCATGGTTTGCAAAGTATCATGGTACTGGTGATGATGGAAGAATATTCACTTTAATTCAGGGTGCAGCTACAGGGGGATGGAAATGAGATTATTTCCTCATCATATCCTCAAATTTTTCTCCAAGTCCCCAAATGTCTAGCATTGCAGAAATCTATAACCTACACACTAGATAGATAGATAGATAGATATGGTAAAATCCTGCAAAATCCCCAAACTAACTCTTCATGAATATACTTTAAACATGCAAATATAAGGAAAAATTTCCTGTCGTATGTCTACAGCTTTGGTGCATCTACAACTCTGTGAGAAAATTTATTCACAGCTTTGGCACATATGCTGACAGCATACTGGCTTTTTGTGCTTATCAAAAAAATCAAGTTTAGCAATCCTGGCTTTTGAAATAACATTTTAAGGAGAATTTTAAGTGCACAGTTTCTCTTCTGGTTTGTCTAAGGACTTGCACAATATATATCTGCTTCCTAGTCATTGTTATTTAATATACACACCAGTTTTGCATGTGCAAAATACTGTATTTTAAATTAATTTGCTTTTGGAGGGAAGCTGCACAGCTACTTTTAATAATAATACTAATAATAATAATATTTATTTCTTACCCGCTCCTCTGAGTGAGCAATCGGGGCGGGGTACAACATATTAAAAACATATGCAGTTAAAATCCTCCAAACATACCCACATCCCTCCCCTTAAAACAGTATTAAACTAATCGTAATTAAAAGAATTAAGATTTAAAATACAAGTCCCCTGTAGGCAGCCAGATGGGGGCAGGGGGGGTTGCTCATCGGGCGATGGGAAATTAGTTACTATCCGGGAAAGCCTGCCGGAAGAGATGCGTCTTGGTTGCTTTTTTAAAACCCTGTTGAGGAGTTGAGATTTCACCAGGATCTAGCTTTAGACTAACAGAGGCCCGATACAGATGGGCACTTTTGGGCACCCTTGTCACATGCTAGGGTTGCCCAGGAGCAAAGTGAATAGACACTCTGCAACCCTAGCACGTGGCCAGGGTGTCCTCACTCTGCAGTGCCATACAAACAGCACGCAGAGCAAGTATGTTGCAGATGTGCAGCGTCGACATGGCGCCACACACCTGCGACATCATGGATACACCCTTTGGCACTTGTTGTGTCACACCTGCAATACAAAAAGGGGCCGGGGTTTTCAGCTCTTTTTTTCCTTAGCACCTGCGACGCTCTGTCTGGTTGCTGCAGCGAAGGTGCACAGGAAAATAAGGTGGCTCTGGACCGCCCTTTTGGGGCGGTTTGCTTTATTTTAACCATCTGGAAAAAAGATAAATTCTTGGTTAAAAGAACTCCTGGACTCATCAAATTAAAAATGAATATATCTTACAGGAAAACATTTTGTATCTAAGGTCGTGTATCTTCCAACATTTTACAGATGAAAACCAGGACACAAGTGTTGTCAAGGTGGCAAAAATTACTAATGGGGCAGACGATACAAGTTAGCAGATGTTGCATCACTTTGCTTTTGCATGAGCCTACTGAGAAGTGCAATATTCTGCTTTATCCTCTTTTTCCTTCTGCTGAATTAATGGAGTGCAAACTACTTTTGTATTCTGAACCTAGTTTGAAGTGAGCTGAGGACAAAGGAGGAAAGTGGGAGAGAGAGAATGGGATGTTTGAAAGCAGGTGAAAATGTAGGCCCACATAGGATTAATTGGACTCTCCCTGCCAAATTGGGGTACCTGGAGAATATGAGATCTTCTACGGTCCTTTTCTAGGTGCCCCTGCAGGTGGCAGCAAGTTAGGGCCTTTTCAGCAGAGTGACTCTCAATTATGGAATGCCTTGCAGACAGATCCAGCCATTTGAAGACCTGTTTTAATTCTCTGTAGATTTTTCGGGCTATGTGGCCATTCTAGAAGAGTTTGTTTCTGATGTTTCGCCAGCAGTACAACAATCACCAACAATCAGAAGCAGTACAACAATAGATTAAATGTTAATGGCACTAGAAGTGTATAGACTTGTGACAAAACTGACAAACTGAAGTGATCACTTGTGTTTCTTCTGTCGGGAGGGGGGACAGAATATTCTACAATGAAATAGTCATCTGACAACCCTTTTTCTGTAATGATGAGGTTAGCTCTCCAGATATTAGACTGCAAGTTCCAGCAGCCCTGGCAAGTATAGCCAATGGTAACAAATGCTAGAAGCTGCAGTCTAGCTACGTCTGGAGAGATGCATGACTCTTACGAGTCTTATTCTGTAATCAGCCAATCTCCCCCAAAAATCCATTTAGTCACATTCTAAAAGGCCTTTTTGGAACAACGGCAATGTTTAATTAAATTCCTGGCAATGCTTTTTTTTCCCCCATAAAGACGCCTTCACAGTTCTTTAATATATTGAATTAATAATCTGTTACAGGTAAGTTAATGAATAAATGGGCTAATTCAGCCTAACCTAATTTAGTGGAAGAGATGCAGTAGCCATTAAATGGAAAGCAAACCAACATTTCTGAAGTAAGTCTGCAGGCTTTTTTTTTTCATTGTTGTCGTTGTTCCATATGCTGAGAAGAAATATTATTTCTTCTTCTTAATATACTTTATAGTAAAACCACCGATAATATGAAAATAAACTACACCTGGGGCAACCCAATATTGTACTAACAGTCTGTCTCTGATTAACCCCCTTTATCATTGCATGCATCGTATTAGTTCATTTCAAAGAATTCACAAAGAAATTCATACTTCAACCTTAAAACAGAAAGTAAAAACACAGCTGATTCAAATTACTTGCTGACCACATGCACTGGGTTAGGTAATAAAATATGGAAGCAGTAAGATATGTAATGCTTTATTAAGCTATCTTAGATACAACAGCATGCATACCAATTACGCCTGCAGGCTACTGAAAGCCTAAGCGAGAGCTATCCTGGACCACCCAGTGAGACAGCTAAACAGAACCTGCTCTTCACTCCACAAAATAGACATCTATAAATAAAAAAGGCTATATGCTACAGAAGTGGCTGCTTAGTCCAGTGCGCCTGTAAATCCACATGTTTATCAAATGTACATTCTCTCAACATGGGCCTATTCTTCTCAGCATTGTTTGAGACATGGCTCTCCTTCTCTCTCTCTCTCTCTTTTCTAATGTGTCCCTGATGTGGGTTTAAGCCTGGCTTAGGGCTCAAAGTTTATGAATGTTCAAATAAAACAGCTGAAAATTAAATAAAGACCAGAAGGATGATTGAATCTGGAAAGAAAGGGGAGGAGGAAAAGGGAAGGCTGCCTTTTCTCCGTATCAAAATTCTGTGTGTGTGAGTGTGGTGTGCAAGAAAGAGAGAACCTAATGTGTCTGTGTCTGTCTTTGTGTATCATACAGAATCTGACATGAAAAATCATTTGCCAGTTTGCTGCACAAATAAACAAAAATGTTTCTGCTCTTGGACTTGTGCACATATACAAAGGCATGTAGTGAGGGTGGTAGGATCAAAGGGCAGGTCTGATCATAATACTGAAATTAACAATTTATGGGGCTCTTGTCATAAATGAAAGCTGCAAATGTGGGTTTAACCAGATCAGTGTGCTCAGGCAGTAATTTTTGAATTACTTTAAACTAACATGAACTCATTTTATATGGACCCTCCAACCTTATGTTGCCCTGAACATGTAAACCTACCCTAGTAAAACAGAACCCTATAGAGTGTGTAATGAAGAGGGATTGTGATAAACAGAACAAAATGACATGTGTGTTTTTTATTATAAAAGTCATGCTGAAAGATATATTACCAGTGCATTGTTCAGCAGATGAGATACTTTACAACCCCTAACTCAGTTTATAAAGAAATTCTGGTTCCAGCTATTGATTTCTTTAACCTTAAGAATCAATATGGGGTTGGATCAGCAGTCTCTGCTCCACTTTGTCAAGTACTAATACTGAAGGGCAATTGCAGAAAACAGTGAAGTATTAGACACATTTATGTTTGTTTTCAGTTTTATTGTCAGTCATGAATGAAATCTGTGAAAGATAAAAGTGCTAATGGGTGTGAGTCACGATGTCCTCCAGTATCAGTCCAAAACCAGTTTAAGAAATTCAAAAACAGTGAACCCTTAAACAGTGCACTCGACAGATACATGAGTCCCTTAGTCCCACTTATGGTGAGATGAATTGACGGCCAATCCAAATTTGCATCTATACATATAACTGAGCATTTTTTGATTTTGTCCAATTGTGTCCTCTTTCATTCTTCATCTACTTTTCCTGGGTTGCATTTCCTTTAAAAAAAACACACACATATGCCAAGCAGACTTCAAATAAAGGGCTATCTTCTGCAAATTAGGTCATATCACCTATCAGGTTGGATTTTTCCATGTCACTGAGGCACTGAATCCACTCTTGGTTTTAGGCTGACATTCAAAGGAACTTTCCAAGGTTTGTTGCTGTTTGTTTGTTGTTAACTGCTGTCTCATTGTGTGAGCTGTTGATGTGATAGTTTTATACATATTTTGAATACTTATAGGACACTGAGGAAGACTGCTGTTGAAACGCATCTGGTCTCGAGTTTTACTATTATCTAAATGTTGGATTTTTATTATTTTTAGCATTTGCATAATTATCAGTGGGGTATTACTACCCTTTTAGTAATTATACTGGTTCTTTCTGCTCCTAAGTTTATTTTTATTTTTATTAAGCTTTTCACATTATTAACCCCATGGATGAAACATCTCCAAGTCTCCCTAATCTCCACTGCTTGGTTTAGGTCCTGCAGAGTTAGTCCCATGACATCCTTGATTGTGTCCATCCAACTATTGTGTGGTCTTCCTCTTTTTCTGCTACCCTCTACCTTTCCTAGCATTATTTTCTTTTCTAATGAGTCACGCCTTCTCCTGATGTGGCCAAAGGTATGATAACCTTAATTTGATCATTTTGGCTTCTAAAAAGATTTCAGGCTTGATCTGTTCAAGGACAGCATTTCATAGAATCATAGAATCATAGAGTTGGAAGAGACCTCATGGGCCATCCAATCCAACCCCCTGCCGTCAGGAACACACAATCAAAGCACCCCCCAACAGATGGCCATCCAGCCTCTGTTTAAAAACCTCCAAAGAAAGAGACTCCACCAAACTCCAAGAGACTGTGTTCCACTGTTGAACAACTGTCAGGAAGTTCTTCCTAATGTTGAGCTGGAATCTCTTTTCCTATCATTTTAATCCAAAACTGGACACCACAATTCAAAAAGAATGTTGACAAGCTGAACCGTGTTCAAAGGAGGGTGACCAAAATGATGAAGGATCTGGAAACTATGCCCTGTGAGGAGACACCTTGGGAGCTGGGTATGTTTAGCCTGGAGAAAAGAAGGTTAAAAGATGATATGATAGCTCTATTTAAATATTTGAAGGGGTGTCATATTTATTTTCATTTTCAGATGTCCAGAGTATCCTCAGCACTCTTCCCCAGTTCCACATCTCAAATATGCTGAAGGTACAGAAATATATTCTTAAAATTGTTTCAGCACTGTGGATAGTTCCTTTAAGCAACAACAGGTTCACTGTGCCACAAACAAGACAGCCATAGCCACCATGGGTGACCATGCTTCATGACCTAGATTAGGTCTGCAGACCTAGTGGCACACCAAGACTAATACAGCCCTCTGCCCATCTTCTTTCCACCACAACCACTATACTTATAGATTTTATCCTCAATAATACCACACAACTTATATAATAAATTATTACTAAATATTTCCCTTTTTTACCATAAATATTTTAAACCTCCTCCCTCAACCCCTTCTGGTGGCTATAACAGATGTTTTAGTACTCTGTACCTATAATGTGGAATATCTTTTCAATAGTTTCTCTCATTTCTTTTTACCCCTTTTCATCTTTGACTCTCAATGCAAAAAAAAATCCACTTCTCCTACCAAATCATTTCCTATTTTCCTTTTGTCTCCTTTTTTTAAAAAAAATCATATAAGAGATTACAATATTATGTGACTATTTTTCTCCCAACATTGATTACTTTTCCATTCTAATTCTATTATAGCATGTGCTGCTCTTTTTAAAATATTACATAATCTTCTATTTTATTCAGTCCTGATTTTTAATTTTAAATGTAAACTTAAAAATATATCCCCATCATTCTATTTATCTCTTGAATAACGTCTTACCAAAATTTTTGTATGTAGGAGCACTCCCACCACATATGAATATATATCCCTTATTGCCCAGATTCATGCCAACAAGCTGGGAAACATTTATTTATTTACCATTGTGATCAGATGTGGGGTTTTATGTGTGTGTGTGTGTGTGTGTGTATTATGTGCCTTCAAATCATTTCCAACTTACAGTGACCCTAACATGAACCTATCATAGGGTTTTCTATGTAAGATTTGTTCAGAGGCTTTCCCCTGAGGCTGAGAAAGTGTTACTTGCCCAAGATCACCCAGTGAGTTTCACGGCCAAATCAAACCCTGATCTCCAGAGTTATAGTGCAATGCTCAAACCACTACACCATGCTGAGGTTTTCTACCACTTGCTAATTAACTTTAGTTGTTCTCTAACCTTTATATCTTTGATTTTAATTATCTGGGAGTCACAGATTTTCTTCAGCTACCTTTGGCTGACTAAATCAAGCTTAGTTCAACATCTAAGTTGTACTGCTTGTCTACAGTTGCAAAAAAAGAAAAAGAAAAAGAAAAAAGGTGGTGCTTTCAGTTGACTGCTAGACCACTGAAGATGCCTGTTGGGCTGTATTGAGGTTGGTGAGCCATACATTACTCAGGCATGGCCTTGATAATATATAATTCATTAACTGTCTTCCAACTCTATTGTGTTTGGATCAAGTGTGCAGAATTTTTGCTGCATGCTGCACTCTTGTCCTAAAGACATTTGTTTGAGGGTAAAGCCAGCTCTGCCCATGCTTCCTCATGATAGCTTTGCTCATCGCTTTCCAGCAAACATCCATGGAACAGTTAAGTGTCTTTTCCAAGGCCACACAGGGAGTCACTAGCATAGCCAGTTAGAAGAATTCAGGAGTATTGGCTCTCCGCCCTATCTGCTAAGCAGAACTCCCTCATCACTGTGCAGATTTGGTGGGGGTGGAGTAGGGTACATATGGTTTCCGACAACTGTCCCAAAGGATCACACTGGGTGGGTTTTCCAAATAAAGAGCAGCAGCCTGCAAGAAAAAGAGCAGGAATTCCCATTGACAGACAACCACCAGGCTCACAACAGAGAACTCAGCAAGCCCTTGCTCTTTTGCAATCTATTTATAAACAGTTGTTTGTTTTATCATCTTTATTTGAAACAGATTAAGCAGAAGAACAACTTCTGGAAAAAGGTTTTTAATCAGGATGCCTGGATCTTGATTAGCAATGCATTGCAATCTCCAACAGTGTTGTACTGTGGCTGAAGATATATTTTACACTAGATGACATGCTTTTAATGCTCTTGTCATTCAAACATATGGCTGCTTATGGCTGCAATAATCCTAAACATACTTAGTAGGAAGTAAACCTCAATGGAAAACTGCTTGGATCTGTTGCCAAGTAAACACGTGTGGGAGTGTTCTGTATACAAGCATGCATCTCTGTGTGTGTGTGTGCACTCTTCAAATTGTTATTGATTAATTTGCATCAGATTTGAGGTGCCCATATATATGTCACTATAAAAAAGAAGAAAAGAGGGTATAGGTTTGCATGAAATCTGTGGAAATACCAAATACTTTAGACATAGAGAAACTGCTCTCAATTTGGGATCCCTGGATCATATTTCCCCTAGCCACCTAGTTTTTCCACAGTCCCCTGACAATTTTGGTTGCCTTTTTCTGCATCTTTTCTAATTCTATGATGTTAGAGAGAGACTTGTGTTTAAAAAATGAAACAAATACAACTGTACACCCAATTCTAAATGGGTCCACACCCTTTTTGTCTAACAGTTCAGCCACCCCACTGATTGGTTTCTTCTGGTGTATTTTTTACATGTAATTTGGTTGCCTTGACGTTTTTAGCAACATGGTACTCAAATTCTCCCCCATTCCTACCCCCTTTCTGATCCTCCTCCCTTTAGTGCAAGCCTCATCCTTAGTTTACATTGGGAGGGGTATGCATTTTGTTGTTTTTCACTGGGACAAGATTTTCATTTTAAAAAAAAAGATTTATTCTTTTTTTTTACAGTTTTTTTATTCTATTCTTTAGCTTCTTGGATTTGTTTATACCTTTATTCATCTGTAGTACATTCTACAAAATCTGATTATTATGGATTTCAGTAGCATACTGCATCCTGAAGACACCTTCATTTTGTTGTTTGCCTTCAAGTCATTTTTCACTTATTGCAACCCCAAGAACCTTTCATGGGATTTTCTTGGCTAAATTTGTTCAGAGTGGGTTTGTCCTTTCCTTCTTCTGAGACCAAGAAATTCTAATTTGCTCAAGATCGCCTAGTAGGTTTCGATGCCAGAGAAGGTATTCAAACCCTTGTATCCCAGTATCCTAGTCCAACATTCAAAGTACTACACCACACTGGCTCTCAAAGATTACTGCATTTTGCCCTTACTTTCAATCTCCTTTTAAACAATTTGTTGCTATTATGTACCTTATAGTCATTACTAGTTTATGGTGATCCTCTCATGGGGTTTTCTTAGCACAGTTTATTCAGAGGAGGTTAGCCATTGCCTTCCTCTGAGAAAATGAGAGTGTGACCCATTGAGATGTTCTTTTCAACAATATTATTATTACTACTAGTAGTATATATAACTACTATTGCTACTACTACTACATTACTAATAGCAGTTATAGTCATATTAATGTTTTAAATAAAAGTTAAAACAAGATATATTAAATAAAAAAGATGTATGGCAAATGTGATAACACTGTAATCATTATTCTTGATCAACTGAAGACAATGTACATTTTGCACCACTCTAGGGAGTCTTTCTCCTATTCAGCTACATGATGAGATCTAAGAGAATGAAATAAAGAAAACAAAAGACATTCCAAAGTCTTGTAATTTTGTAAGCTATTTGCAAACTGCTGAATTAGTAACAATGCCCTGGTAAGTTTATGTACACATTTATTATAAAGCTTGTAAAATATCTCCTTGCCTAACAAATCATTTTTTAAAAAAACAAAGTACGGTAACTATTAAATTGGTGGCTGCAGACAAATGGAAGAAAGAGTATTTGCTATAATGAAAAATGGTTCTCCAATTGTCCTGTTTGGCAATGGAGTGTGAAATATAGAATCTATGAAGGGCTTATTGTTCTCATTTGGCATCAAGAATTCCCCATTGGAACTGCAAGCTATATTTTAAGCAAATAGCTACAGATTGTTACTGGATTGAGTACAATAATCCCCTACTTCATTCAAGGAGTATGAGCTGTTGGGCACACTATGGCAGAAGATATCTAAAGGTGCAATTTTCTTTCAAAACAAAATACATATATTGTTTGAAAGCAGAACAACACATCAGTAAGCCTCTCAGAAGTGTGATTCTGATTTAAAATGGGTATCCCACTTGCCTTGTTTACAAAGGTGACCATGGCACTCTGGCTATATCACTAAAATTCACCATGTCAGTAGAATTCACCCATCCACCCTGCTGCCCACAAGTCTCCTGGCCTTTTTAAAAAATTACTTATTATACTTTTCCAAAGAAAACTGAGGGATGGAACAGATGGGTGTGAAGGGGCGGCTTGAAACAGCCCTGCCCAAGATGCCTTGAGGCCATGGCAAGCACATACCATGGCCCCAATCCACTGGAAATCTGGCCCAAGTAGAAACAGAAAATATCAATTCCTTTTTGGCCCATGTTTAAGGCACCCCACTGCAGCTTCAGGGCAGCTTCCAGGTGTATGGCTTATAAACACCATACCCACAAGATGTTTTGAAGCCACTACCATCTGATTGACAAGCGGCTTCAAGGTATCTTGCAGGCATGTGGCATCTAAACACCACACCCCAAGCCACCAGGAACCTGGCTTTTAGAGCCTGTCTGTGCCAGCCCTAATTCACCATTCACATAATATTCCATAGATCAAAATTATCTCCATTTCTCCTTTTCTTAACCTTCCCTCTACTTCCCCCTCAGGAACAGCCTAAGGGTTTATTTTAATATCCATCACCTTTCATGTAGATAATTTTAATTTTATCCTTTGATTCTGTGTTCCATTCCATTCACTTAACCAACCAATTTCCCCCCAATTTCTGGTCCATATTTCTTCATTTTTCTGACCAATGTATATTGCCTTTCTTTCCCAAATAAAGTCAAACATTATATACTCCAATACGTATTATTTCTATTTATATATATTCCACTTTTTGTCCAGCCATATGCTATTAATGCTTGTGCAGCTTTTGTTAAATATTCTTCTTCCTCAATTAATCCCATATTGTTACATAATATTTTGTATTATATATTAGTTTTTTCCAACCCAATTTTCCCCAATATTTTATTAATTTCTTCTACTATTTCTGACCAGAACCTTTGCAATTTTTCATACTCCCACCATATGTGGATATATGTCCCTTTGACATTGCATTCATGCTAACATTTTGGGGATATAGTTTTATTGATACAGGAAATCTGGTGCAGTATTCTGCACCATTTTCCTATCTCTTGCACATTATCTGATTAATTGTTCTTCATTAATATTAGTATTTTATCTAAGTTGCTACCACCCACTGATTTGAATCCTGCTTGCACAAGAATACAAAAGAATGCTGGCATTCTACTTGCACTGTGCTTTCCATCCCTACTTCTGCAGGGGCAAAACACAGAGCAAAGGCACATGAGTAGGGGGGAAAGAGAGAAGTACTTTAAAAGAAAGGCTTTATTCTAAGCAAGACATCTACATTGGCAAACAATATCTCTTCATGAAGGGCACCTTCCCTTCAGACACACTTAGAAGTCACAGGTTACAGAAAATTCTGCCATAGTTACCAATAAAAACATAATTTCCCTGACACAACTAGCTAAATCCATTTTCCGATTCTACCCACAAATAGCTGGAATCTTGAGTCTGGATGTTCTGGGTGGAGGGAGTCTGGGCATCTATCTACCACATGGTTTTATCTCATCCATCTCCCCTGGGTGCAGCAGGTGCCTAGCCCATGTTTCTCTTTGTTATCTGCCTTTGCCTCTTGATCCTGATGCTTTTCTAACTTTCCTTGGAAGCAACTCATACTGCTTTCAACTGGCCATCCTATCTTCTCTCATGATCTGTGACTATTTCATGACACTGGTCCCAATAAATGCAACACTGTCATGTCATTAATTCTTCATTACCTGGAGGTGAGAGTCTATCTCTCACCTGTATTGCCAAAATAATGGAAGAAGCCCATTATCACATGGTGCTGTCTAAGGGGCTGAACCTATTTGGGGGTTCAGCACCTCAGATTGTTCCTTTAAAGTTTAAGCTAAACTCAAGAGCATAATAACCACCTCACTGACATGAGAAATACTACTTTGTAAAAGTGACACACACATTTCTTCATCAGTGACAGTCTGATTTTTTTTTTTTAAGTGCATTTTGGAAACTGTGGTTCCAGTGTTTTGTACCATCTTTCATCTCCACTGTGTAAGATGTTCAGGGTGCCTAGTTAATTTGCTCAGCAGAAATTTGAAGGGGGTGTTTAACCTCTCCCTGTCTTTAGCTATTCTACTCCAGATCTCACTTCCTCAGCTGCTTCACCTTCTTCAGGGCCCACAATACATGCTTACTGTTTATAACTCTATTGCACACATGGTTGGGCTGCTAAATTACCACAAATTTATGGGATTTTAATTAGCTTGGGAAGGCTTGTATCCAAAGCCCAAGGCAGCAGATTTCTTTATGTATTTTGCTTTGGAATCCAAGTATCTCCACCTACTCACTCATTCCTACCACAACCACTATCCAGTTAGCACCCAATCACTTGAGATTCATAATTTAGAAAACACTGAAATGATCTCCAAAGGTTACTTAACAATTATATCAATCTGGCACAAACCTTTATCTCAAGACTTCATGCCTTCTCTTCATAGTACTTTAAATCACACTCCAGCCATTGATAAAGCACACAGTTTTGCTTACTACAATGGTCTCTCTATGTTTAAGTGGAAGGTACCTTTGGACTGATTCAAGCTTAGCAAATGCAGCTATCAAGTAATGTCAAATGTCAAGTGATAAAAAAGAAGAAATAATTATAATCCATGAAGCAATTATAGGTGTTATCCTTGTACAGATTTATCTTGATGTCTTCCAGAGTCACTGTGCCCAGTGGCTAGGTAGCAGCAAATAGAGAATTAGGCCCCATTAAAAGACTAATATCAGCAGCCCAGAGATGAAGAGCCAAACCAAGTACAATATTTGTTCACACAATGAGCAATTTTAGTGTATATATATATTTTTAAAGAAAAGTCATGGAGATGGATTAGGACCACAAGGGAGGGCAAACTGGTATTACTTACTTTTCTAAAAAAAAATATGCATATTGTAATCATGTGATTAACATTACATCTGTATGGGCTGAATGGAAAAGGAGAATGATCCTACTTTTTTGTGTTAGCTCTAGCTACTTGAAACCAGAACATAAGATATTGTATACCTTACCAGGTAAACTTCCACTGAATACCAGCATGTTCAATTCCATTCACCTCTACTATCTATACCCCTTCTGGTCTAGAAATCTTGAAGGTTACCTAGGACACTACATGCCATGACTTAACATTGGACTTCTTCAGATGAGGCATATGAATTAGGAGACAGATATTTGTTGCTGTAGTTCCAGACATTTCTGTTGTCTTGGACTATTTTCAAGTAATTCCTGGCGCCAGCTGCAACAGTTTCTTTCCCATCTTGAATCAGTTTCTTTTTAATTCCAAGACATACAGGAACAAAAAAAAAGTTTCCATCTTTTCTTGTCATTTATTTTTTATTTATTTTTACTTAGAGTGGTAGTACATTAATGCATCAGTGAATCAATGAAATGGCATATTTGCATTATAATGCTACAACTCTTTTTAAAAAGTCTCTTGTGGTTTTTTTTAAAGAAGAAAGGAAGAAATACTTGTTCTTCAAACCACAGGGTTACCTCATCAAACCACATACCCGAGTTTTTAAAATAAACATTTGGCAGACTTCATAGTGCATATCCAAGAAATTGCTACAAACAGCCCCCCAAAAAGAATGGAACAAATAGACACCAAAGTGACAAGCACCAGCAAAATCAAATGAGCTAGACTGTGAAAATTCATATTTCTTTAGGCCAGTTTGGAAAAGTCAACTGTGCTTACATTGTGGCTTTATCCTTGGGCTGGGGGAGATTTGGATCTGGTGCAACCCATTTCCATCCTTGCCACATCTATTCTCAATACCCTTTATGGCTCTTCTGCTGGAATCTGACAAAGTGTCAGATTCTTCAGGTTCAAAATTTTGTCAGATTCTGCTGGAATCTGATGAAAGGAGCTTGAAGTCATGTGAGGAAATGTTAGTGTGAACTGTTGTGAATATAGTCAACAGTTCTTAAAATCACAGCGACAAAACTGCTTCAAGTTATTCAAAATGTTAGAGTTGTATCTACAGTGTTACACCCCCCATGAACACATCCAAGTGTTGTCATGACCACGCACATGACTGAGGAGCTGCTTTAGCTGTCTATGAATAAGAGAAACCAACTGTGTGATCTGATCCTGAGGCAACATAAGCTCTGCAGATTTCATGAGGCTTTTCACTGAGCCATCTGTCTTTTCTTAAATTAGCATGGTTTTTCCAAGCTCAGTGTCAGTGACTGCTAATAAGCAAATGCTATATTTGTATAGATGTAAATAAGTCACACATATAAGTAAGAAAACATCATTTTCACATAAAAGCACACATTAAAAACAATGGTATGGAGCTATATTCATGATGATTCACATCCTGTGGGGTATGTTAACATAATTTCACTTATATCATTAATTCCAAATGGTAAAATGAAATTACATGTTTTGCTTTCATCCTACCCATGCTACTCCTGTCCAATTTTTGCACAGGATTTATTCATTCTGGGACTTATTCATTCTAAATGGTAACAAAGAGATTTGCTTTCATCCTATCTATCCACATCTATCCTATGCAGTTTTTCATCTGGAAAGCATAGTTGTCCAGTAAAAACATAGTAAGCAGAATTACAGAATGTTCCCTTTACATTGGTCCCAGATCCACCAGGACAAATTCTCAGTATGATTTTATGAGGGAAAACTTGGATAATGAAACCTTGCTTGGGGAAGAGAGGTTGATGGTGGCAGGGCAGAACTAGAGAAGGAAAGTAACAGGATAGTCAAGTGTCATATTGTGCTATTAGATGTAAACAGAAAGAAGCTACATTTCATTTAAGAAAAAAAATCTACTGCCACAAAAACTATACTCTCCCTTTGCTCATCACTGTTGTTGTTCAGCATCCACAACCTCTTTCCAGATACTCTGTTCCATGCCCTCCTCCATTTTCTACCACTATCACCACAGGGAGAGAGAACTCACCACATCAGATAAGACATTCAGTACTCGTTGTTCTATGTGGGATAGGTGAGAGTTGTCCCTTAGGTTTCCTTTTTAATGTTTTTTTCCTACTGCTTCTACATGTCCTGAGGCTGCTTTGAGCTGGATGAAAACTCAGAAGAAAGAGGAGCAACAATCAGAGAAACAAACATTACAAGTCTAAGATATGCAGATGATACCATACTACCAGTAGAAAACAACATAGATATGAAACAATTACTAAAGAAAGTAAAAGAAGAAAGCAAGAAGGCAGGCTTAATGCTGAATATTAAGAAAACAAAAATAATGATCACAGAGAGTTTACATAAATTCAATGTAGAAGATGATGAAATTGAAATAGTCAAACCTTGGATCAGTCATCAATCCGAATGGAGTTTGCAATCAAAAAATCAGGAGACACCTAGAAGTAGGAAAGGTAGCTATGAAAGTACTAGATTAGATCATAAAAAGCAAAGATACAGTATAACATTGGTGCTTTCTAGATTGGCAGGAAAGTGTGACATGATGTTGCCTTTTCCTTAATGCTTAGCAGCTGCATCACAGCCTTTAGATGGAACTGCGCTGTTCCGCAGTTTTTAAAAAAGAAGCTGGGAAAACCAGCACCTTTTTAAAGGCGCTTCTTCTCCCCTAAAATGCAAAAAAAGCGTTTTCATGGCACACTTTCCCTTTTTCTCATTTAAAGGCTAGACTTTCATGCAGCCATGAACACACTTCTTTTTGCCAATCTAGATCAGGCCATTGAATACTAAAATAGGGATTGTCCAAACCACTTTATTTCCCATCACCATGTGTGGATGTGAGAGCTGGTTAGTGAAGAAAGCTGACAGGAAGAAAATTGATTTATTTAAAATGTGATACTGGAGAAGAGTGCTAAGGATGCAATGGATGGCCAAGAAGACAAACAAATGGATCCTAGAACAGATCAAGCCTGAGTTCTCCCAAGAAGCCAGGATGACCAATTTGAGGCTGTCATACTTTGGCCACATCATGAAAAGGCATGACTCACTAGAAAAGACAATAATGCCTGGAAATTTAGAAGGTAGGACAAAAGTGGTAGACCACGTATCAGATAGATAGACTCGATCAAGGAGGCTATCGTTAGGAACCTAAAAGAACTATGCAGAGTTGTTGAGGACAAAGGGACTCTGAGGTGTCTCATCCATGGAGTCACAACAAGTCAAGTCAACTCAAAGACAGTTAACAACAAGATGATAGTCCTTTCCTGAGTGGTTCCATTTTGACTAATGCATGACTCCATTGTGGTACTCCTTTTACATGGACTGATGAACTGTGACCACCTGGGGAACATGTTTCTATTATTTTCCTACTTTTTTTCTGGCTATCTGCTCACTTCTTGGCCTGACTGGAGATGAGAGCACAATTCCATCTTTCTCACATTTCTACACTGTGGAACTGTCCTTGCTGGCAAAATAAAGTGGCTTCAAACCAACTTGAAGCAGGGAACCGTGTAATTAAAAATAATAGTAATTGTAATCCATTCTGAGAGCCTTTAGGGCTGAAGGGTGGGGTATAAATACTGTAAATAAGTAAATAATACCTGTTTATACAATGCACAGGGCCAAGCTGGCAGGAAATCTACACGAAGTCGTGCTCTGGGGCTAAAAACTGGAGCAAAAATAAGCCCTGATAGTCTGCTTTGATGCAGAAAATGTACATCATCACACCAGCACATTCTCTCCAGTGGTTTGTTTTGGCTCAGAATTCAGGATCTGCCCAAATCGAATACACAGTCCCAGCATGTAATACAATGTCACTTGCCATTGAAGACCAGCATATATGTCTCTGATAGAGAATAATTTCTGTTAGTTCTCTCAAAATCCTAACCAAGGAAGTCTAGGGTGGTCCCTTCCCTATTTTTGTATTTCACTCAGTCTTGTTGCATTGCAATTTATTAAGATCTGGGCCTTAAATTGTCTTTATTGGCCAAATAATTTTTCATCAAAGTCCATTCTCTCCAACTATTGAAGGGAAAATCTCTGATACTGAGAGCTGCATTTTTCTTGATCAGGTGTTGCTAACCTTTTAGTTGTGTTGAACCTTTTTCATTTAATTCTGTTTTAATCTTTGTTCAGTTATACTTTATATAAGTTTATAAGGTTCCTAGAGAAACATAACAGACTTTCTTGTAGAAATTTTTGCATCTGTACATACTGAATTAGCTAGACATGATCTTCCTTTGCTGTATATCATCTGTAATTTTGTGACTCTCATCTGGAAGCCAGATGGTTAGAAAGACAAAATAATAATAAAGCGGGAAATACAGAGCTAGGGATATCTCCTTGTTTTTCAACCTCTTCGTTAGTTTTTTTTTAAAAAAACCATACATTGCAGATGAAACTGTAAAATTTACTGTTATTCCAGCAGAACAGATATGGATGGCGATTTCTTTCTTTCTTTTTTTTTAACATTGTAATTTAAATACCACCTACTTGGCTGTGGAAAGTGCATTTATAGTATTTTTTGTACCCATTTGCCCTTGAGTGCTTCAGAATCTTTGATAAAATTACAAGAATTTGTTGGATCTGTAGCAAAATCTAAACCAACAATAATTGTCTATAAATATTCATTGAAATGTAGAAAATTTGATGTTTGAGAGTTTAGACTTGTGTGAAGCAAGGAACTGCAAGACCCTATACAACATTTTTAAAAAAATAGAATGCAGATTTGCCTTCTATATGAACAGATTCTGTAGATTAACAGTGAGATCGGTTCAGGAAAAAATTATGCCTGTAGGATATTGAATACCACAACATCCTTTTAGGAAGAAGTTGCTAGTTCAGCCAGATGTTTGAGATCTAATATGAATAATGGTGCTCTGAGGCATGTGATGTGGTTGTTCCTTGTGGTGGGTTCCTTTTGGTCAGAGAGTATGATTCATATTCATTTCATTTTAGAAGAATCTTTGACGTTTTCAGATTATCATACAGTACTAAATTACAACCCTATAGGATCTTGGAAGCTAAGCAGGATTAGCATTTGTTAGGACTTGGATGGGAACCACCAAAGGTGCTGTAGGCTATATTTCAGAGGAAGGAACTGGAAAAACCACCTTTGACGATTTCTTGATGAAAACCCTATGAAATTCATGAGATTGCCATAAATCAACAAGCAACTTGAAGACATACACACAGAGTATACAGTAGAGTCTAACAGAGAGATGAGGTAAATGGAGTCTCTGAGCACATATGACTGCAAAGAGTCTTATACTGTAAAAAAAGGAAAGGTGCAGGGAGATAAGAGTTCTAGCAATATCTCTCAAACTCAAAGGTGCTCCTTGATATCCCAAACATACATGCACACAGACACTTTCTTTTTTACACTGAAAGAGTGGCTACATCTATACTGCAGAATTAATGCAGCTTGACACTGCTTTAACTGCCATGGCTCCATGCTATAGACTTCTGAAATTTGTAATTTTGTGAGATATTTAGCCTTCTCTGTCAGTGATCTCTGTTGCTAAATCAAACTACAGATCCCAGGATTTAACAGGATGGAGCCATAACAAAATCTAAATGCATTAATTTTGTAATGTAGTAGCAACCACACTCAGCTCGTATCTCCTTGAATACTCAAAAGCTAGAACATTTTCCAATGATCACTGACTGATCTGAAGATTTGGTATGTCAGTCATCTTTTCTAGTTCAATACATTTTTGGACACATAAACTACTGATACCAGTTTTTATACTGTTTACTGGATTAACAGCCTTGCAAACTGTCTTTGTTTCTGTTGCTTTTGCTAATTCTGTTTCTCTTTGGCATTTTGAAAATTTATACTGTATCAGTGCATTGACCACCAACGGTGATTCAAAGTATATCATATTATCATTGTTGTCTAGAAGAGAGAAGGGAATAATGGTGATTCAGCATTTTGAGGTGGGGTGGGAAAAGCAATCATTTTATTTCTGGAAAAGGAGGGGAATTGTTTGTGTGAACTATATGTTCAGCCAGTAGAGCACTGGCTGCACAAGTATTTCAAATAACATTTTTATTGTTTGAATACTAAACATACTCAAATATATATCTGCCAAAATGTTGATTTAAAAAAATACAGATTTTATATATATCGCTTTTCAGTCCTCAAGAAGGTTCCTATCACAGTTAACAGTAATTAAATTCTAGTTACAGTTAAAACTAGAGGGCACTTGTTAAACACAAAAAGGTAAAACAAGTAAAAAATATTTTTCAACAAATAAGATTAAAATACAGTAAGATATTCTAAGACCTTAATGTGATTTTGAGGCTCAAGTGCAAAACTGGTAGATTTCTGTTTCACTATACACACTGACCAGCAAAGCAATTGATCATTCCCACTGGATTTTTTAAATGTGCATTCTAGCAGAGAAACTAAACATTTCCAGCATTGCCTTAGGTACTTTTTGATACACACAATTCATTTGATAGAAGAGCATGAACCATGTTTTCAGAACATTTGATAATACTTCCCTTTATTGAGAACCCACTTTGACAAATCCAGTGCTATTCATTAAGCAACCAGATTTAAGTTTTTCAAAACACTCAAGGCAGATGAGAGGCATAATAGGGTTGCTGACAATCATACTACAAAGGTATGATATTTTATTGGGTAACTGCATATGGAAATCATAAAAGGCAATGTTTGGCTGTGTGTTCTGGTATGTGTTCTAGGTGCTGAGTTGTTCAGAATTCACAAAAGTGAGACTGCCAGACTACTGTTGCACAGATGTTGATGGGCCTTTCTGCCCAAATTTTGCAAATGTGTTTTTAAGCAGAGTAGGCTTTCTCCAGTTTTCCTTTTCAGCATGGGAAGTTATCCAGTTCAGTATCACATACTCAGTAACACCTTGGCAATAGCTAAAATTATGGGGCTACCCATGCCTGTGTACATATAAAGTGACAGCTGAATGTTGTTTAAATGTATCCCTTCAGTTTCCTAATGTGCTTTTGAAAAAGGCATTTTTCCCAATCCAACTCTGCTTTTTTAAAAGGGACAAATAAGGCTTCTATGGTTTACTGTAGAAACAGTATGTAATAAAAGAAATGAAAATCCCCTTTCCTGACTTCCATTAGTTCAATGTTTCCACTTTTAAGCCACATTGAGCATAATTTATTCACTGGAAAGTTCCCTTACATAAGCTCCTTTTGAAAAGAATGGGAACCAGCAGAACACAGAATTTGCTGTGCTTACCTTTGATCAAGGAGCAGGGGGTGGGGGTGGCTTCTTATAACTTTACAGTGCATAAGCATCCTGCTTTTCTGGATTTAAGATTGATGCCTACCCAAATAATTACTCAGGTCATCTCTTGTAGGAAGATCCATATTTTCTTAGCAGCACAAGCTCTCCTAAATGCATCCGCACTGCTTTTTGTTGTGGTGGAAGTTGTAAAGAGTCCAGGCACTCATAAGAAAGGGACAACTCAGGAGTGCAGCTACAGGGCAGGAAAATAAAGGAATTACCCCTCCAAATAAGAACTCTGCATGCACACACCCATGAAACTTTCTTTCAGTTCCCAAATTTCTAGCACTGCAGAGAGTGAGATACTTAGAACTTATGTTTTCCTTGTGTAGCTTTGTCTGCTCCTTTTCTTTAGATGCCAGATCTAGATTTCCAAATACTCCAATGAAGATTTAACTGACTGCAATGCTAGAAATCTGGAGACTGGAAGAAAATTTCATTGGTGAGCGAAATTCTGATTGAAGGAGGCAATTCTGTCATTCCCTCCCCTGAATCTACACCCCTGGGACAGTCCAGATTTTACAAAATGTACAAATTCATAAAATTCACAAAATTTACAAATATCTTCCAAAGAGCTACATTTGACTCCAAACTGTTATTGTTGTTGTTTTTGTTGTTGTTGTTGTTGACTCAACCTCACATCGATCTCAACTCATGGCAACCCTATGGATGAAACATCTCCAAGACCCCCTGACCTCCACTGCTCTGCTTAATTCCTGCAACCCCATAAAACCCCTGATCTCCTTAATAGAGTGCATCCATCTAGCATGCAGCCTTCCTCTCTTCCTACTTTCCTCCACTTTTCCCACAATTATTGTCTTTTTCAATGAGTCCTTCCTTCTCATGATGTGTCCGAAGTACGACAGCCTCAGTTTGGTCATCTTGGCTTCGAGGGAGGTTTCTGGCTTGATATGCTCTAGGACCCATTTGTTCGTCCTTTTGGCTGTCCATGGGATCCTCAGCACTCTTCTCCAGCAACTCATCTCAAATAAATTTATTTTCTTCCTATCTTTCTTTCACTTTCTTCACTGTCCAGCTCTCACATCCATACAGGGTAATAGGGAATACGATGACTTGTATGATCCTAACTTTTGTGCTCAGTTGTATATCTTTGCATTTTAGAATCTTTTCTTTCATAGCCAACCTCCCCAGTCTTAACCTTCTTCTTGTAGTCCCCATCTCTATCCATGTTTGATCCCAGGTATGAGAATTCTTTTACTATTTCTATTTCTTCATTTTCTAGGTTGACTTTGTGAAGGTCCTCGATGGTCATTATTTTTGTTTTGGTTTGGTTTTTGGTTTGTTTTTTTATGTTCAACATTAAGCCTGGCTTTGCACTTTCTTCTTTGTTCTTCCTTAGTAGGTCTTCCAGGTCTGTGAGATTTTCTGCTAGTACTGTGGTGTCATCTGCATATCTTAGATTGTTGATATTCCTTCCTCCTTTTTTCGCTCCTCCTTCTTCTGTGTCCAAGCCTGCTTTTCTTATAATATGTTCTGCACACAAGTTCAACAGGTAGGGTGAAAGGATACAGCCTTGTCTGACCCATTTACCAACTAGGAACCAATGCAATGAACCTGAGATTTTTAGATATTTAAAATGATCCAAGAAGAAAGATGAAACATAGAGATTCAGCTATCATTATTACTTTTTATTTATTTATATCCCACCTCTCCCTTTTGAGGATCGAGGCAGGTAACAACAAGGAAAATTTCAAATACAAAAGTCACAGAAAATAATAATGAAACAATCCCCCAAACTCCCCATCCTTCTACCCTTCCTCCCTCCCTCCCTACAAAATAATAACAATAAAAACATTTTAACTGGAACAACATTAGTTAAAATAGCTCAGCAAAAAGTGACAGCAATATGACAGTAAGGGGGGGGGGTTAACATGGGCAGTTGATTCTGTTTTAGGAGAGGTTAGTCTGGGAAGGCGTGCTGGAAGAGGGTCATTTTTATTGCCTTTTTAAAAGCATCAAGTGATGTGATCTGACGAACCTCCTCCAGCAGGTCATTCCAGATTTTTGATACAGCTACAGATTATATCAAGAAGTTTAACTTTCAGAAAAGATCCCTGGATAGCTTAGAAATACTGTGGTCAATCATTTCTTGAATGCGTACACATTTTTCTACTGTGTTTACACATTCAGCATGCAAGCCTTGGGTAGATGTGGGTAGGTGCCATGCCCTGCTTCCATAACATGGACATGGACACAGAGACTGAAGCAGTAGACATGCTGAACCAGGGCAGGAGAAGATTCCAGACCCAAACATCTCAGAGGCAGACCAAAGTGCAGTACCAACTCTGGCGGAGAGTCCCGCCCCTTCAGATATAGAAAACTATCTAACCCTGCCTACCTTCACTAAGTGAAGACAACACACAGAGGGTTTGAGGAAGTTTCAGAGGATATATAGGAAGCAGAAAATAAGTAGCAGCTGCTTTGACCTTCTGATCTATAAATTCCCAGCCCTGCCCTCCAGGAGTTGTTAGAGATTATTTGACCTACCTGCACATTGTCATGTTCCTGAACTCTGTGCTTGACCTGGACTGTGTTTGTTGAATCTGGATGCTGTATACCTGGCTGGTGTTTGTTGACTTTGGATGCTGTTTACTTGACTTGGACATTGCTGAACTCTGTTTGGGACTTAAGGCTTGTATTTATTAAAATAAAGTAAGTGCTAAACTGTAAGCTACTTTGTGACAGGGCTTGCTTGTTAGCTACTGGCTATCAGCTGTGTAGCAATCAGCCTGTAACAGTAGACCAGACTTTGTTTGGGACAGTAGGGAAGACTCACAGTTGCATCATACAACTTCATCCACAAAATCCAAACAAGCACAACATTGGCTGTATTACTTAGTAAAGTTAAGGCTTAGGTTACATATCTTCCTCCTACTTCTGTTTCCCATACTGTTAGTTGATAGCCCTTGTTCAGTCATCATGCCCCTCTCCCATTGCTTTCCTCATGTGGAAAAAAGCCTATCTAAAGGGACTGTTTCATGTTCATGATATATCAGAGTTCCTGATTGCTTAGACATCTACCATGAGAACAGAGTGTTATGTTGCATCCATCACCCATTCCGATTGGCTGGATATGGAATGGGAATTCTGAAATTTTAAAGCTGAACAGATAACAACAAGACAAGTTACAATAAAACTCTGCCAAGCTGAACAAAGGTACTTGTCCTCCACTGTTTAAGCCCTAGTTTCAGTCACAGCAATCCCCTCACAACATGACTACAGCCTAACTGGTGGAGTATCGGTGTAGGACCACCTAGCCCTGTTCTGAACCCCATTCCCGCACTTTCCACTGCCAAGGTAAAAGCAATGTTGGAAGGGAACAGCTGTAGCTGAAAGTTGGGGTCTGGAAGGTATGTGAGGACAAGTACTTCAGTCCTGCTTGGAGAAGCTTCCAGGATCTCATCCGGCTCCACAGTCTGTTCAGTATTAAAGTTACAGGAGGCTTGTCCCATGTCCAGTCTAGCAAGCTGACCTGAGATTCAACACTATGTGAGGAAAGCAACAATGGGGCAGGGTGAGACAGGGCAGGGCTAAACTCTCCCTTGTGCTGTCATGTCCATGAAAGCATGCTGAATAACACTTGAACAGAGACTGTATTTTTCAATAAATATATGTTAGGTTATCTGTGCAGGAGAGGGGAGCAATGCATACCCATTTCTCTGCTGTGCATCCTCTCCCAATTTGTATGGTCCAGGCCTGTGATTCTACATTGGTAGCCAAAGTCTTAAATCTGGAGTGGTATATCCTGTAACACTGTACAATGAAAATAGTATTTTTAGCTTTGGCTAAGAGCATTGGAAGAAAAACTTTTTTTTCTCCCTTCAGCTTGTTATCTTGGCTGCCATTTGAAATGGCTCAATTTATAGCAGTGAATAAGGTAAAAGAACTACGTTTAAGTAGGTTTTGTGGTTCATTTCATTTGACAGGACAGTCAAATGAATAGAAGACTAAAATTAAAGATTAACTGGTGTCCTTAGATTACATATTTTACTACCTTGAACCAGGGCTATAAATTCTTTAACTTTACACTGAGTCACATTGATGCTGAATAATTTCCTGCCTATAAAAATCATTGCCTTGTATGATTTATTAGAAAGAAGAACAAACATTTTCACCGTTTCTGTTTAGGCTGGAAATGAACCATTAATGCCTTTAAAAGATTAAGAGACAATGTTTCAGTTTCCATGGATGTAACACAAATGGCAACATAATGAGTTTATGAGTTCACATAGTTTTTTTAAACCAGGAGTAGGAATCACACAGGCTTTCATGATCCTGCTAGACTGCGAGTCCCAGCAGTCATGGTCAGTATAGCCACTTGATCTGGACTGACGATTATGAGGAGCTGCAGTCTAGCAACACTGAAGAGCTGCATGATTCCCACTGTGTAAATTTACAGCGCTATATAAATAAAGGTTAATAATAATAATAATAACTGTTGTTTAAAACATGGAGTCAATATATAATTGCTAATCTATTGAATCAATGGAATTTACATAGTATTAACCTATCGAGTTCCAATTGGTCCAGTTATGGTATTTATACAGAGTTTCTATTTTATTATTCTGCTATATTTTGTTTTTGAGAGTCAGCTTGGTGTAGTAGTTTGATTGTTAGACTGGACCAAGGTTCACATCCCTGCTCAGCCATGGAAACCCAATGCATGACCTTGAGTGAATCACAATCTCAGAAGAAAGCAAGGGCAAATCCCCTCTGAACAAATCTTACCAAGACAAAACCCATGATAGGTTCACCTTAGTTGCCATGAACTGCAAACTACTTGGAGGCACACAACAATAACATTTTTGTTTTATTTTATCTTTTTTATATATATAATTGTTGGCTGGGATCCTGTTGGTTAATCCCAACTAGAACAGACTGATTGAATAAATTGCTGAATAAATTGCTAAACACATAGGGCTGATCTAGACGGGCAAAAAGGGGTGTGTTCATGCCTGCATGAAAGTGTAGTCTTTAGATGACCCACACTGAAAGTTTGGCATGAATGCACTTCTTTTGCATTTTAGTGGGGGAGAAGGAGCTGCATTTCCCAGCTTCTTTTTAAAAAGGGTGTAACAGTGCAGCTGAGTCTAAATGCTGCAGTGCAACTGTGCAGTTTTTTAAAGCTCCCAAACCCTAGCTCCAGCTCTAATCTGAACCCTAGACATTCGCAGTAGGGACTCTGGGATGCGGTAACTGTTATGCAACTGTGCATAAAATGTCAATTCATTCATAAAATAAGTTTATTCATAAACTTAAATTGTAACAGATTTAATATCTTTTTAAGGGGGGAGGGATGCAGTTTGTTTTATTGATGTAATAGTATTTTAATGTGTAAGCCACCTCAATTGATCTCAAAGAGGTGGGGTATTAACAACAACTGTTATTATTATAAAATAAAGGGGTTCATTCATGGTGCACCGATGCAACTGCGCACTTAAAAAAGGGAAGCAAAACCACAATGGTAATTTGACAGATCTTCATAACTGCACAGTTCATGTGTGATGTTGTTCGCAGCCGGCAACAAAAAAAAAAATTAACGGTTCAGTGCGGCCAAAAGCCCCGTTCATTGCCACCCATGCAGCTGCTCCGCCTGTGTTTCTAGCATCCTGACAGCTTCCAATGCAGTTGCTGAGCAACAGAAAAGACTTCAGATAAGTCGCCCCCACACCTCCTCAGTGTAGCTGCCCTATGCCTTTTTATTACACACCTGGGACTTGCAGTGTAGCTGCTAAGTATTAAGGAAAAGGCAACTTCATGTTGCCCTTTCCTGCCAATCTAGAAAGCCCCATAGATAAATTCCAGATTCAGTGGGTATACTCAGGACTAATAATAAGATTTTAGCCATGGTTTTATATTCACTTTCCTGGGGAAAGGTCCCATTAATAGCAATGAAACTTGTTTCTGAGAATGTGTATACAAGACTGCAATATACTCTTGCCAAGTAAATTACCTATCATGTTCTCTCATATCAAGCAGAATTTGATGAATGCCTGCTGCTTTTTAGCCCCTCCAGATTTCGTGGAGGAACACTTGGAAATCTCAAAAGCAATAGACATGTCTTTCTATAACACCATGAAATGAACGCAGATCATAGTTTTAGAAATGTTGACCTCTGAAGTATCAGCATCAGCCAAGCCTAAGAACTGCATGTTTCTCCATGAAAGAGTGATGTGGTGCTCAGTGTCATGCCATTCTCTTACACCCACACTCAAACAAAAACCACACCACACAATATGATCATAGATTCCAGATACTTTTGGCCAAGGACCACAGGCCTTGCACAACCCACAGCACAGCCCCACCCACTTGCTTCCTCCCTGGTTTCAATCCTGATACAAACCTTCCTGGGAGAGCTTTTAGTTCTCATTTCCAGCAGCTCAACTTTTGACACCTAGTTTAGTAGTTCTGGCAGGTTCTATATCTTAAGTAACAGCTTGGGATGCAACAAAGGTGTTCAGCTCTTAAAGAAAAAAACTGAAAAGATGCCACTTGATTAATTTAAAACCCTTTCCTGGGGCTAAAGAGGTCTTTGTGCACCAATGAAGATGAATATTAGCCAACTTAACATTCAGGTATTATTTCCACTACAACTCCTTCTTTCTTTTCAAGGCCCAATGTGGTTCAAATCCTCACTCTGCCATGAGGTTCAACTGGTTTCCTTGGGCCAAACACTTTCACCAAACTTAACTTACCTCACATTGTTGTTGTGGATGGTAAAATGGGTTGGGAAGAGAAGGATCCTGAAATGTTTCAAGGAAGTAGGGTTGCTAGATCTCAGGGTACCACCAGGAGTCCCAAGTTTTTGTGGATCACCTCCAGGAGATAGATAGAGGTTCAAGTTCTCCGGTTTTTGTGGGAACAGCTTCAAGCAACAGGCAATGCTACATGCAAACCTCTGGTCAGGCAGAGAGCCTTCTAGCTGGTTCTGCACCTGGCTGAACTTTGCAAAATATAATTAAAGCAAATGATTCAATTTGCATAAATATTTTGTTTCCAGCCAGGAAAAGATGTGTGTAGGTGTGTGTGTGTGTGTGTGTGTGTGTGTTTCAACAACAAGACTGAGCAACTCCTGTTGCTGCTTAATGCTTAAGCACTTCATCAGGCCATGCCCCATGACATCCCTGAGTCTCTGGTTATGACCTGGTATCCTGGCAATTCTAGGAAAAAGGAAGGGTTAAAAATGCAATAAATAGTGTCAGGGTTTTGTTTTTCCCCTGAAGCAGAATGCTCTCCCCAGTGGACTCATATCTGGAGTATCTGCCTAGACCTCTTCTCTTACTTCTGTTGGTTTAAACCTCTTGAGTAAAACAGAAAAGGGGTGGGTGGGGAGTTCTTCCAATATCCTTTCATTTATCCCAGTTTTAGTCTCTTTCACAGATCATTACATCTGTAACTGGGGCCATTACCTTCAATCAGCCTCCATAAAGTGGGCTGTTGTTTGTCCAATTATGTTGTTTAAACATGCAAGAACCATGATACCAAATGGAAAAAATGCTCACGTCATGTCATGCCATCCAGAGGGGATGCCAAAAGAATGGTTCACTTTGCTGTCTTTAATGTGGAGGGAAAGACTGAAAAAATCAAGATTGCAAATGTTGAGCATTTTTGACGTTTAAATATTTTCATAACAGGAACACATGACAGCTCTTCAAACAAGCATGTTTTCTTATTTTCATAAGGCCTTCCATTAACTCATGTTGTTTAGATTGGTAATACTTGCAATGGATAAAGGTTCTCTGTGCATGGCATGTAAAAACAAATAATTTCCCATTTTGATGTGCATTTTCTCTGATAAAATTAGAGATGATATGGTTGTTGTTGTTGTATTTTAAATGAAATGCAACTTACAAGGCTCTAAACTGCTCTAAACTGCACGTTGAGCCATGTGGTGGTGGTAGTGGTGATAGTGATGATCAAAACTTTGGCAGCGATGGACTTGGCTATTTAGCTTACTAAAATGGGCCAGGTAAATCAGGAAGGCTTCTGAGTTCTTATGAGAGTTTAGGGCCAAAACACACTGCAGAAATAATCCAGTTTGAGACTGCTTTAACTGCCCTGGCTCAGTGCTAGGGAATCCTGGGAACTGCAGTTTATTGTGACACCAGAGCTCTCTGACAGAGAAGGCTAAATGTCTCACAAAATGGCAGTTTCCAGACTTCCCTGGCATTGAGCAGGGCAGTTAAAGTGGTCTCAAACTAGATTATTTCTGCCTTGTGTTACTTTTGGGATATAACTCCCAGAAAATTGCCTAATTTAGGGAATTCCTAAAATAATAGAGTGAGCAGGTTGATAAGGAGGCTAACCTTTAAGTTTATCACACTAGTACCTGTATCATTCCCAAAGAGTTCTTGTAACATACCATGTAGAAACGATATTGGAGCGGGTGTTACTGCATTCACTATTTTGTAACGTTATAGTAACGTTATGAGAACCCATTTTATTGCACTGCATATACTGTTTTTCTGTTACTGTAGCAGGTCGTTCCCAAGTAGGTTTTCCTTTGCACATGCATGGTGGCCAGAAACAATTTTAGTTCAGCAGAAGGAAGTGATGTCTGCACTCTATGATCTTTTTGAGTAAACTTCCTGCATTGCGACATCTTGTGGCGTTAATAATTAATAATAATTAATATTTATTATAATAGTTATTATTATAATTAATAATAATTAATAATCATCTGATCGTGATCCACATGGGAATTATACCTTTGGTCTATTTAGTTTTTTGGATGTTGTGATATAAATGTTACCATAGAAGTTATTTTGGTTAAACAAGATTTGTGAAAGAATTTCTATATTACCTTTACAAGAGGGAAAATCCTACCTCAAAAATAAATCTATAAAGAAAAATAAATCGTTATAATTACTTTCTGCAGTAAACAAATAAATTGAACAACAGCAATAGGCACCCTCTTTGCACCCGGAAGAGCAGTAGAGACTGCAGACATTCTAGGATGAGAGGGCAGGAAACTGATAGCCAATCAGAACACAAGGACGAAACAGGAGGGTGTTGGAATATCGCACTGGGCTCACCTGGAATGGACCGATAATGTTCCTGCTGGCTGAGAACCCTTTTTAACAGTTCTCACTCTGGGACAGTTGTAGGACACCTTAGGCACCATATAGGAACTGTATGGGAACCCTGCCGTGTGATATACTGAGTTCTGTTCCGTTCTCATTTAGAACCCATAACGTTGCAAAATACAGTGCGATAAACTTACTTGTTGTCTATGATGGTTGGGGGATTCTGGGAGCTGTCATCCAAAAGTACCTTTTCCAGTTTCTAGTTCAGGCCCTCATTGACCCAATTATACTGAGCTTAAGTTGGCCATCTGTCATTTTTTGTTTGTTATAATTTTTTGTTTGTTTGCTTGTTATAGTTGTTTTACAATGGATGCACTTGATTTTGTATTTGTGATAAATGAATAAAAATAAATAAATAAAAACATTCCTGCTCATACCCTACAAAGTGCAAAACAAACCAGGCAGTCACAGGAAAAGATGGGTAGAAACAATGGATGTTAATTTTACTATTGTGAGGTGATGATTCTGTTCTTGGATTGAGCTATCCAAGTTGCTGAACCAATTTGGATAATGTTAAGCACTGGGATGGCACCTTTAAGCCTCAAACTAAAACCTGGAGCAGATTCACCACCCATTGAGAGGGAAGCCACCATCTGCCAACTGGTAGAGGCAGAAGCAATTTGGGATATATGGTAATTGCTTTCCCCACTGCATTCTGTCCTAATCTGCTAGAGTTTTATGAGATGAGGATCTGTTGCTTTAGCCTCTGATGGGTGCCATTTGTAGCTCAGCATCTGATCCTTATGATCTCTAAAAGAGACCCAGCCTTGATATCCATACTTATTTATACTGACACCTGTTATCAGCTCCAGTTTTCTGTGAGACAGAAGACCATAGTATCCTCTATAACTTAAGAGCCTGTTCCATTATGTGGTGGCCACTGCAATTTGGTATTGTTATCAGAGGAAAAGAGAGACGTCACCCTTCCAGAGCTCCAGGATAAGTTAGCCATATCTCAGCTCTTCTCCCAGCTGAAAAACTTCAGTACAGACAGACACTGCCTGAGTGCTTTCCACTCTCAGCTGGGCACTAATTAGCCACAAGAGGATGATCCAATGCTGCCCACTGAAACTGAACAAGGCAGAGTGTTATGTTGCATCCATATGATTTAGGATCTTAGGCTCAGACTTTTATAGATAGGTAGAAAACTGAGATGTGGGAACAAAGTAGGGTTATCAGCTGCCCCTCCCTCCTAAAAAATGGCCTGCACATGTCTGATATATAAGATTATCAAGAGAAACTTTTTTCCAGCATAGACTGGTAAGCAATGTTATAACCTGCTAATTATTGCAGCTTAAATAGCTGACCCATGAGCAACTCCAGGAATTAATTCAAAAGATGGCAACTGAAACCAGAAGTAGTTAATAATGCAGTCAGCCCCCCCATATCCACAGAGTCAATTTTGAAAATATTTTTTTAATATGTATTCCAGAAAACAAACCTTGATTTTGCCATTTTATATAAGGGAGACCATTTCACTATCCCATCATATTTAATAGGGCCTGAGCATCCATAGATTTTGCTATCCATGAGAGGTCCTGGAACCAAAGACCAGTGGATACCAAGGGCCCACTGTAATACTAAACAACCTGCATTTAACACTATGGACTTTTAATATAGCATGGGGTTTAATTTTGCCTACTTGTTAAATGAAAATCTATTTTATATAAAATGGTCAATTATTTAAAAAAAACAACTGGGGAGGAAATTGGAGTATGGGTTTGCTATGAATGTTAATTACTTTTTCAATTTGTATACTTCAGTATTTGATAGGATGTTAATTTATTTCAGGGTACAAATCATCCTTCTTTTGCGTGGGTTGAATGTATATAAGTACACATACACACACACACACACACACACACACACATATATATGGGTATTTCAGTGTGTGTATATATGAGTATTTATGTATGTGTATACATATATACATGTAAACTAAAGACTCACAAGGTACCCATATAATATTTCTAAAATCAGGGGGTAATATAATTCATTTATCTCCATGAGGTTTGACTCTCTTGACAGGAAGTTATCTGATATAAGTTGTATACATGACAAATTATTGACAAAGTATGCTAATTTGTGATATGTAGTTTTTAATAATAAAGAAAATTTAAAAAATTAAAAAATAAAATGGTAGCAAGCCTATCACTATGTTTTTCTCATAACACTCTTCTAAAGATATGCACACCCACACTCACAACACTGCAGTTATGTATTTTTCCATGCTTGTAATAAAAACAAACAATTGAATACTGTTACATACAAGAAGAGACTCTCCCCTTAAGTCTCTGGCCAAGCAAAATATTATCCTAACTAGTTTGTTACAAAAATGTTTGAATAAAAGAAGCGGCTTCAATAAATTATTGGGGGGGGGGGAGGATAAAAATCTTTAATCAGCCGAGGCTTAATAGGTTTGGAGATAACAACATGAGGATTTTGCCAAGAGCATAAAATAATCATAAACTATTATAATGGATGGCCTAATCTACTTTATTGCACCATACATATGTGATTGATGAATATGTGAAAAGAAAATGTGGACTTCCGTGTAAACATAGACACAATATCTGGATTTCAAGAATTTTGTTCTCTCTTTCATCCACTAAAAAAATGGAATTGATTCATTTAATCTGCCTGTTTACATTTTGCAAACTAAATTTATTCCATCAAAGAAACTCTGAATATTCTAGAAAAATGAACTTGGCAGTGAATCAAATGAAATAATTTAAAAATATATAGCAACCCAAATATTATATAACGGCCATCAGCTATTCAAGCTTCCAATTGTTACAAAAAAATGCTAATAAAAGAGTTTGAAGGTGCTAAATCTTTATTTAGTGTCAGCTGAGGCAGGATTTTCTTGTTGCCTTGACAGTTTAATGGCATGACAACAGCATTTGCTAAAGTCTCTGGCTCCATTAATTTCATCTCCTGCTGCAGAGATTGCTAAAGCCGTTGACATATTCCAGTTAGCATGGATCACCCGCTTTCCCATGCTACTATTTTTTTCCCCATGACATTTGGAGTAGCAGTTCTCCCTCAAGAGGGCAAGAGCACACCAATTTCTCCAAGCAGGTTTTGGAAAAGCTAAATGAGTGGCTCAAAAATGACTGATAGACGTAGCTGGGGACTATGTGGCAACAGAAGCGAAGACTCAGCCATGGCCTTGCACTCTAATTGCTTTCCTTGTTTGCTCACAGTTGCTTCTAATATGGACTGATCTCCATAGGAAAACACAAAATTAGCACCTGTTAGGACAACTTAACCTCCAGGGAAGAAAACAAACTCCCTTAAGTTCTCAAGAATGCTCTCTCTTTGTGTAGCCAAGATTCCATTTTTATGATATAACACTGCACACAAACATTGGTGTGAGAGCTTTATAAATGGGGAGTAGTATTCTTTAGCCAATATGAGACCAAAAATCTTAAGTGAGAATAAAGACAGACCCTCTGAATGTTAACCCCACCTACACCCCAAATCAGCCCCTATAAATTAATGTTCATCCCCCAGGGTGAAGTGTGTTGCCAAGCTACTGCAGGAACTATGAGTTTTACTATGGAGGAGGGGGAACAAAATGAGAACACTGACCCCCAAATAAAAATTCTGCCCACCGCATAATGAAATTTTCTTTCAGTTTTCCATTTTCCAGCATTACAGCAACATAAAATTTCATCTGAGAATTTAGAAATGCAGTTAAGCACCCAAAAAAAGGGGGGGGGCAGCAAAAGTGACAGGGACCTTATCAGATCAGATCAATTTGGATTGAATCTGAAGTGACCTTGGAACTGATTTCTGTGAATTCGGTTGTTACTGAATTCACTGAATTCTGGGGTGATTTTGGATTGGCTTTGGATTGGCTTCATAGTAACACCATTCATGTGTGATAATTCAATGCACATTCACTGAATTCTGGAGTAACTTTGGATTGACTTTGGAATGGCTTCATAGTAACAGCATTCACATGTGATAATTCAATGTGCATTCATGTCAATTCACTTGGATGGATGTGGAGTGATTCTGGATAGGGGTTGCAAAAACCCTCGTCTGATAAGGGCCAAGGAGTATATAAACAGAATAAATGTAATGTACAATTTTGTCCATTCTGCACTTCTGTGGCACTTAAGTGCTAATCTGGACGTTTCATTGTTATTATCCAAATCTTCATCTTGAAACTGTTGGGTTATGAAAGTTGATGCAAGCTCTATGCATCCTCACTCTCTTTTCCAGAGGACTGAGAAGTCCTCCAGAGCAGACTTCCAGATGGTATAGTGGGCTATGGTAGAAAGGAACAAGCAGAAAACTAGATATGTTCAGGCCAGTAAATATGAAGGATTGAGGAGTCATAAGAAAGCAGTCTTCAAATACCTGAAGAGCTGTCACACAGAAGATGGAGCAAATATGTTTTCTGTTACTCCAGAAGACCAGACTAAAACCAGGTGGTAGAGTTTTAAAGAAACATATTTCAGTTAAGGGAGAAGCAAAAGGATCATAATTATATCTTAAACTGCCCTAGATCTTCGGAGATAGCTGAAGGCCTGGAATGGCCAGGAAGGAGGAGGAACAGGCACATGTCTGTTCCTGCTCTTCCCTGCCCTCCGCATGCCATGAACAATGGCTTTGCGTACCATAGGTTTGCTACCACAGTGCTACAGTATTTCTATCAAAACGAAATATGTTACACGGTTGGCCTAAATCTGACTTCTAGTCCCACCTAGAATCAAAGGAACTTATGTAGGTGTGACTTAACATTCAGCAATCAATTCAATAGTTGGCACTAGTAATTGGATTTAGGCCAAGCAAATGAATGTGACAATTTCTACTGAACAATGAGCTAGAAGCCATCTTGTGGGAAACTGTGATCTATGTCCAGATACATATGATACATCTTTCAGAAGACAACACCTAAAAGGTACCTAGCCCTTTTAGCCTTATCAAAATAACCCAAAAGGAATGGTGGTTCAAAATAGAAGTCTGAGTATTTGTGAAGTACAGAGAGGTGGCTTTTTTTTTTTTTTTTTTTTTTTTTTTTTTGGTTGTTAACTGCTCTCTAGTCAACTCTGACTCATGGTGATCCTGTGGATAAGATATCTCCAAGACACCCAGTCATCTACTGCTCTGCTTAGGTCCTATAGATTCAGGCCCATGGGCTCCCTGATTGAATCGAGCCATCTGGTGTGTGGTCTTCCTCTTTTTCTATTACAGTACCTTTTACTTTTCCAAGCATTGTTGTCTTCTCTAATGAGTCATACCTTCTTGTGATGTGACCAAAATAAAGCAGCCTCATTTTTGTCATCTTGGCTTCCAGGGAGAGTTCAGGCTTGATCTATTCTGGGATCCATCTGCTTGTCTTTTTGTCCATCCACAGTATCCTCAGCACTCTTCTCCAGCACCACATAGGATTTTCTTCCTATCTCATTTCTTCAATGTCCAGCTCTCACACCTATACATATTGATGGGGCATACAATGAACTGGACGATTTTTAACTTTGATACTCAGTTGTATATCTATATGCTATAAGAATTTGCCAAGTTCTTTCATGGCTGCCCTTCCCATTCCTAGTCTTCTTATTTCTTGACTGCAGTTTCCATTCTGATTAATATTTGATCCAAGGTACAGGAAATATTTAACTGTTTGATTTCCTCATTATCTAGATTGAATTTGTGTATATCCTCTGTGGCCATAATTTTTGTTTTCTTTTTGTTCAGCAGTAATCCTAACTTTGCACTTTCTTCTTTGACCTTCTTAAGCAGTTGCTCCAAATTTTCTGCTAGTAGTATGGTGTCAATCACCTCTCTTAGATTCTTTGTGTTCCTTCCTCCTAGCTTAAGTCCTCTTTCTTCTGAGTCTAAACTTCTCTTTGTATAATATTTTTTGCATACACGTTGAACAAGTAGGGAGATAAAATGCAGCCTTGTCTGATCCCATGGCCAATTAAGAACCATTATGTTTCTCCATATTCTGTTCTAACAGTAGCCTCTTGTCCTAGAAGATTTTTCATCAGGACTATCATATGTAGTGATATTCCCATGTCTTTAAATGCTCTTAGAGAGCTTTTCATTGTCTATGCAGTCCAAAGCTTTGCTGTAGGCTAAAAGTACATGCTGATTTTCTTCTGGAATTCCTTGGGGTGCTCCATTAGCCATTGTATCTTTGCAGTGTGGTCCCTTGTACCTCTTCATTTCCTGAATCCTGCATGTACCTCTGGGATTTATCTCTTCATATATGATTGAAGTCTATGCTCCAGAATTTTGAGCACGGTTTTGTTTGTGTGGGAAATTAATGCTATGGTGCTATAGTTGCTGCAGTCTTTTCTGTCCCCTTTTTTTGTGAAATGTTGATGTATATTGATCACTTCCAGTCTATTGACCACCACTTTGATTTCCATATTTGTTGGCATATTTTACTTAACACTACAGTTGATTTTGTCTTTATGGATTGTAGCAATTCAGCCGGAATGTCATCTGTTCCTGGTGATTTGTTCTTCCCTAGATCTGGAGAGCTTAAATTTTCAGTTCAGTAATGAAGTGTCATTTCCTTGAGACTAAACTATAAGAGTTTACACTTTAGTTCAACAAGAGTGGCAGACCTGTCACTTGAGCAACCCACAAATGTGGATACACACAAAAAACCTAGGTGAAAACTGTGGTTTCGTGCACCATGAAATACTGATTAGCATGGGTGAATGAGCCATTTAAGACAAGATAACCAGGATGGGCCACAGCTCAGTGCCAGAACATATATTTTGAATGCAGAAAATGAGACCTGGGTGTCTCCTA
This sequence comes from Urosaurus nigricauda, assembly GCA_034509955.1. Lineage (NCBI taxonomy): Eukaryota > Metazoa > Chordata > Lepidosauria > Squamata > Phrynosomatidae > Urosaurus > Urosaurus nigricauda. The sequence goes on along the minus strand of JAOEGL010000004.1, from coordinate 73,944,969 downwards.
ACAGCTAGAAGAGATGGAATGGTTCAATAGACTTACCCACTATAAGTGAGTTTCATGGGATTGTCATATTAAGGCTGGAGCAAGCTTGTTCTCTGCTACTTCAAAGACTATGACATGGAGCAATGGATTCAAGCTACAGTGGTCCCCCGGGTTACGAAGGTAATCCGTTCCGGGATTACCTTCGTAACCCGGAAGCTTTCGTTTCCCGGGGGACCGCTTTTGCGGACGGATCGCGCGGCCATTTAAAGGGGCCGCACGGCTTTTTTTCTTTCGTATCCCAAGGGATCTTTTGGATCCCGGGGGATACAATGGCAGTCCCGCCGCCTTCGGATCCCGGGGTTTTCGTAATCCAGGGGATTCATAAGGTGGGGGACCACTGTACAGGAAAAGAGACTCCACCTTACATTAGAAAAATGTCCTGGTGGTAAGAGCTATGCAGTGGAGCATGCTGCCTCAGAGAATGGTGGAGTCTTTGGAAGTTTTTAAACAGAGGCTGGATAGCCATCTGTTGGGGGTGCTTTGACTGAGTATTCCTGCATGGCAGGGGGTTGGACTGAATGGTTGTTGTGGTATCTTCCAACCCCATGATTCTATGATTTTATGTACCTTGTCATCAAAGACACAGTGCTTAAAAATCGAGTTATATATAGGATCATGAAAGCCAATACCATCATGAACCAGTCAAGATAGGTTGGTGCATGAGTCAGAAAAACACACAAGCACCTCTCCTCATCTCTGCCAGTAAAAATACAATATGATCATCATCTGATACCCTTTTATGATTCACCAAATCACCTAGCTGAAGCAAGCATCTCACTCTCACTAATGGTAGGGCCACCCTGAGTTCCATTGCAACTTATTAAGCAAACAAGCTGGAGCAAACTTTCTTCTTCACTGTTGTAGGTCAGTAAAAAGAATGTCTTTCCTTATAAAGTATCACTATAGCACAGGAATAAAGCAAAATATCAAGACTTGTATGTCCTTCCTCCTCCTCCTCCCACCACCACTGGACAGTTACTATTCAGGCAATTTATTCTATTACATCCACTATATCCCTTTTAAGATCCCCCAGAACAAAAAATGCTGAGGGTTCCAATGAGAGATTAAAAGGGTACAATCCATAGCACCACTATAAAAACGGTTTTACTGGCTTCTTTCCTTCCTTTCAGTAATCAGTATCTGCATGTGAAAGGTCAATGTCACCAAACATGCAGCCTGTGTACGAAGCAGTGATCCTTGACTACCATACAGAATACTTAACAGCTGAAAAGCGATTGTTGTAAAACCTGACAGAATTGTTCTTAGCAATCTGAGTTTATTGTCATTTGTGCAATGAAGATTCAACACTTCCCAGATATTTTACCTTGGGGGGAAAATAGTGGATATTTGATAAAGAAATTAGAGCTCCCAGGTTCATGGCCATGTTTACTGTTTCTACCAGAGTGTACTTATTTTACACAAATGACAAACTAGGTCTCTTGAAAGAAAGGGGAAAAAAGAAGACACATTATTCAGAAATGATTATATCTCAAGGTCAGGTAAAATATTATAGAGGAAGTTTGCACAGTGGTTCAATGCATTAAAGGCCTAAGGAAGCAGACTACCAAGAGCTTTCTAAACCCTGTAGGTAACCTACTTTGTGAGAGTATGGAACTATAGCTTCATCTTTTATCTCATGAGGTACAGAAAGTGCACCTGCCTACCTTTTCAGAAAGTTGCTGAACCTTTGCAATTTTCCTCAAAGGGAAAAGATGGTCTGAAGAACAACTCTTGTTGCTTCTGCATAAACAATTCCCTCTCATCTTCACAATAGTCACATATAATTATATAAACAGTCTTTTCCATATCAAAAATATGTTGTCATTATAAATTTAAGAGACAAATCATGTACAAAAGTAGCAATCACAGGATAAGACTGAGATACATACAATGCTTCCAGATAAGCCTTTTATTCTGCAATTGCCATGCCTTGTTTATAAGACAGGAAGTGGGCAAATGTCATTGCTGTCTTCCACTTGCAATCATTCTGCTGCTGATGCTTCTCTTTCTTTTCTCTTTCATGCCATCAAAACACAGGGAAACAAAGAAAGAACAACTACACAATGTCCTTTTATTGATAGCATTGGGAATCTGAAAATGTATGAACCTTTCTGAAAGGAAAGGTTACAGTCGTTCAGGTAGGGGTATAGTGACTGACAGTGCATCTACACTATTGAAATAATGCAGTTTGACATCACTTTAAGTGTTGTAGCTCCATCCTATGGAATCCTGGGATTTGTACTTTGCTCGTTCAGAGGGGCGGCTAGAAATAAATTATTATTATTATTATTATTACTTTTATGAGGACTTCAGCCTTCTCTGCCAAAGACTGCTGGTGCTTCACAAAACTAAATCCTAGGATTCTGTAGGATGGAGCCATGGCAGTCAAAGTGGTTCCAAACTACATTATTTCTACAGTGTAGTTGCACCCAGCGCTTGTCCAAATGATAATTTTGTTTCCACGTCTGAATTTATCTTTCATTCCTCAAATTCATATTGTAGTAACTTAACAGCTGGTAGAAACACAGTATAGGAACCATGAGATGCATGAGATAAAAGTATGTGTAATCTTTAATATCTCACTTTACAATTCTCAGAAATTCCAGTATATTCACAGTGCTCTGAATAAACAAGGTAGAACAGCCAAAATCTGTAAATAGTGCTAACTCTAAATAATTTTTGTTGCTAATTGATAGGAGGCAAGTTAAACACCGTATGTACCTCCTGTGCTGCACCAATGACAACTCAAGACAAAAGATGCCTTCAACAAATGGTTCCTATAGGACAGTGCATTGAGAAATACATGCAAAAATAGGTCTAATTTCTATATTATCTCTTATTTCTGGTCTTCCTGTTTGTTTTTTCTGCCCCAGTTTGAAACATTCCTATTTCTTTGAACATACATTTTCCTGCTTCATAAATAGGGATGAAGCCCACACTTCTAGAGGGAATCACATTGCCTGCTTCTCAATTTGACAATAGTTCTTTATTGTAAAAAGCACATACTGAAGAATTAGCAGCATGACTTTTGCTAAGTTCTGCTCTAAATCGTATTTTTAGTCATGACTAAAGTAGACCCATTGGGCTGATCTAGACTGGCAAAAAGGGGTGTGTTCATGCCTTCATGAAAGTGTAGTCTTTAGATGACCTACACTGAAAGTTTGGCATGAACGCACTTCTTTTGCATTTTAGTGGGAAAAAAGCAGCTTTAAAAAGGACCTGCTTTTCCCAGCTTCTTTTTAAAAAGGGTGTAACTGCGCAGCTGTGTCTAAATGCTGCAGTGCAACTGTGCAGTTTTTTTAAAGCTCCCAAACCCTAGCTCCAGCTCTAATCCGAACCCTAGACATGCGCAGTAGGGACTCTGGGATGCTGTAACTGTTACGCCACTGTGCATAAAATGTCAATTCATTCATAAAATAAAGAAGTTTATTCATAAACTTAAATTGTAACGGATTTAATATCTTTTTAAGGGGGGAGGGATGCAGTTTGTTTTATTGATGTAATAGGGGTTTATTGATCTCAAAGGGGTGGGGTATTAACAATTACTATAATAATAATAATAATAATAATAATAATAATTCTTTATTTGTATACCGCCCTTCCTACGATCAGGGCGGTGTACAGCATTTTTACAGTTAAAAACATTCCGAACAATACAATAAAAACATTACAATAAAACAGCAGATAAAAACATTATCATCCCAATGCAATGTACAATGGTTTATTCCAACGGCTTATCTGGGGGGAGAGATAGCAATAACAGATGGCAGTCAAGGATAAGACTGGTTAAATAAGTATGTTTTCAGCTCCTTTTTAAATTGGGGGAGGGAAGTAATCAGGCGGAGCTCAGTAGGTAGTGAGTTCCAGAGGCTCGGAGCAGATATAGAGAACACTCTCTTGGCAGTTGTCGATAGCCTAGCCTCTGGAACTCTTAACAAATGTTGCCCGCTTGATCTAAGTGTGCGGGGCGGATTATGCGGGGAGAGACGGTCCATTAGGTACTCTGGGCCCAAGCCATTTAGGGCTTTATAGGTAACGACCAGCACTTTGTATTGGGCCCGGAAGCAAATAGGCAGCCAATTAATGTCTTTTAAGATCGGTGTTATGTGGTGGGTCCTAGATGCCCCCGTGATCAACCGTGCTGCCATGTTCTGGATTAATTGTAGCTTCTGAGTGTGGTACAAAGGCTGCCCCATGTAGAGCGCATTGCAGAAATCCAACCGAGAGGTTACCAGAACATGTACTACAGTTTCAAGGTCCCTCCGGTCCAAGTAGGGGCGCAGCTGGCGTATCAGCCGAAGCTGAAAACAGGTGCTCCTGACCATCGCATCCACCTGAGAAGTAAGATGGAGCGACGAATCAAGGAGCACCCCCAAGCTGCGTACGGTGTCCTTGACAGGAAGCATGAGCCCGTCCAGGACAGGTGGAACCACCTCCATCCCTGGCCCGGGAGAACCTATCACGAGTACTTCCGTTTTCTCTGGATTCAGGCTGAGTCTATTTTCCCTCATCCAGTCCATTACCGATTCCAGACAGGCCACGAGAGGAGCAACGCCATCCCTGGTCACTGCATCAGTCGGAGACATAGAGAAGACTATTATTATTATTATTATTATTATTATAAAATAAAGGGGTTCATTCATGGTGCACCGATGCAACTGTGCACTTAAAAAAGGAAAGCGAAACCACAATGGTAATTTGACAGATCTTCATAACTGCACAGTTCATGTGTGATGTACCTGCGCAACTGCGCAGTTCACAGCTGGCAATACAATTGCCTGTATGATGTACCAGTGCAACTGTGCAGTTCACAGCCAACAACAACAACAATAACAAATTAAAGGTTCAGTGCGGCCAAAACCCCGTTCATTGCCAGCCGTGCAGCTGCTTCACCTGTGTTTCTAGCATCCTGACAGCTTCCAATGTAGTTGCTGAGCAACAGAAAAGACTTCAGATAAGTCATCCCCACACCCCTTCAGTGTAGCTGCCCTATACCTTTTTATTACACACCTGGGACTTGCAGTGTAGCTGCTAAGCATTAAGGAAAAGGCAACTTCATGTCGCCCTTTCCTGCCACTCTAGAAAGCCCCATTGAATCAGTTAGATGTACCTATGTGTTGATTCATCATTCAAAAACTCATTTAAACAGTTTAATCTCCTCAGGACAAGCCAATAGGCTCCCAGCCTCACCTCACTATAATTTTATTTTTTTAGAATTCTTTGAAATTTTTAATCAGGATATAGATAAGAATGATCCAACAGATGCTGTATATTTGGATTTTCAACATTCTTTTGTAAATGTAGCTCCTTGGTAAATACAGTAGTCATGGCTCGTTGAATAAGAGGAGGGGTCTTCTTATGGATCAGTAACTGCTGATTAATGAACAGGAAGCAGAAAATAGCAACTTATACTTATTAACCAAGATCTCTATGATTCTGGAAAATATCTTGTCATGGGTACATGATAATGTGTCAGATTCAGAAATAAGAGAAACATAATACCAAATTTTCAAGATTTTTCACTATAATTCTGCTGGAGCAGACCATGAAAAGAATTATCCATTCTACATACAATCAGCCTATCTGTCTTTGATCCTGTCCATAGCAGTCCTATTTCATTCTTGAAGGAAACATTGTGTGTGGCTAGAAATGGAAATTCCCTTCTTTAATCAGAATATAAATGGGGAAATTGCTGCTAAACCTGAAGTGTGATTTCAGAAAAGCAAGGCATGAATGGTCTGCTTTGTATCCACAGCTTTGATAGATCAATTCCTTCAGTGATAGACTTGTTAATCTTTCCAATGTTGCTTTTTTACCCCAAAAAAGACAAACAGTGTGGATAAATGCAGAAGGCCAACCACATCCCCTCCCATAGGAAGTTTCACCACATGGGTAATTCTTCCAGTTAAAGAAAACAGCAAACTTTATTTACAGGGTAAATCATTTTGACTTATCTTGCAAGACTTACTCATGGCAGAGTGACAGTTTTCCCTGTTGCACAGTAAATGACTGACTGGGAAAATGTTTTCTTTCCCACCATGCAGAAACAACCAACCAAAAGAGAAAGAAAGAGGACAGGAAAGAGATAGGCAGCATTTTTTCTAATACATTGCTAATGCTGTCCAAACTGACAGTTATAAAGACCTGAAATTGCCATGTCAGGCAGGCAACAGTTGCAAGAAATCTGAATTGCTGCAGTGATTTCTAGCTCAGTACACTGAGTAGACTATAGGCCCATTTTAAAAATCAAAAAGCCCTTTAAAAATTAAAAAGCCCTTAAAATCTATTGTCCATTAAACAGTATTGTTGCACAGGAAGAAAGGAAAGGAACACATTGAGACTGTTTGTATAAAATTCCTTTCCATTCCCACATCTATTCAAGTCATTTGTCAATCTTGACTAACAACTAAGTGTAGGTGATGAGGAGTCAGTGTGGTGTAATGGTCTGAGCATTAATTCCAACTCTGGAGATAAGGATTCAATTTCCCACTCTGCCATGGAAACCCCTTGGGTGTCTTTGGACAAGTCGCACAGTCTCATCCCTAGAATACCCTGTAATAGGGTCACCATAAGTCAGAGAGTACATGAAAGCACACAATAATTAAGGTGATGAGACATTTATGTTTACCGCATTGCATTCTCAGAACATTCTCAGAACAGTATAAAACGGGAGCGGCCACTTCCAGTCCCATCCACTCCCATTTTGTACCATTCTGAGAACATTCCTGGCCCACAATACGGCAATCTCATTGTGCAATATGTTTAGAACAGGTTGTGTCTCCTTTATCTGGAATTCCAAAATTCAAAATACTTCAAAACCCAAAATCTTTTCCATTGCTACCTGAGAGAATGACACCTTTGCTTCCTGATGGTTCATTGTACACAAAGTTTGTTTTATGCACAAAAATATTTAAAATATTGTATAATATTACCTTCAGGCTATGTGTATAAGGTTTATGTGAAACAAGACATCTCATTATGCAAATAAAGCTATTCCAAAATCTGCTCCCCCCCCCAAAAAAAAAAAAAAAATTCCAATATCCAAAACACTTCTAGTCCCAAGCATTTTATATAAGGAATACTCAACCTGCGTTAGGATTATCATATGTTCTCCTTTGTCTGAGCATGTCCTCTGCTTCAGAACTAATTTTTTTCCACACCAATTGTCGGTATTATTAAATATCACTAAATAATCTATTTAAAATGTTATTTAAATACAATGAAGGTTAGTGAGATTTCTAGTATTTGCAACTAATACAGGAGAAGTATTTAAAATGAGAGTCATCAAAATATTTAGTGGTTTGAAGTAGTCAGTAAATGTGTCTTTGTTTGTGCTTTTCAAAATATAGTAACCCTACTCATTATATCAAACCAGAAGCATATTTCCAAATGTAAACAATGGCTACTTAGTCCATTTCCCTGAACAGATGGATACTAGTGATTTTGAAATGTGTTTCTTAAATGTCCAGCACTCAGATCACTACACTAAGCTGGATCATTTGGGTTGAAAAGGAACATTTTACTTTAACAATTTAATTATTTAACTTGTGAACTACAAGGGAGAGTTGACTAGTATGGGATCCACTGTAGGGTGATAGATAGTAGGACATAGCTGTTGGGAGGTCTAACTGAGTAAATTCCTACTGCAACTCCTACAACTTAAAAGAAGAATGTGACCCCAGAATGATTCCAATGACAAACTCCTTAACCCCCTAGTGCTGCCCTTCCTTCCTTCCTTCCTTCCTTCCTTCTTTCTCTCTCTCTCTCTCTTTCTCTCTTTCTTTCTTTTTTTCTTTCTTTTTTCTTTCGTTTTTGGTGTAGGAGCCAATACCTATTCTTTCCATGTTATTTTAGCATCTAAAACCAATTTTTATTAAAGAATTAATGCCCAGGAACACCTCTACTTCAATAACTGAAGCATGTGTTTATATGAAAAGAACAGCTTATTCAAAAAGTAATTATAATTTTTAATTTTATTTTTTGTTACAAATGGGGCTATGCAGTACTAAACTGTAAAGAACACCTGAACGATACGAAACCTCTTTGGTTTTGCCACTTGTTTGGGAATGCTGCCAGCACCCACATACAAACAAATGCTAATAGGAATGGTTCAGCGAGGGAAACCAAGTAGGCAGCTAGCAAACAATCTACAGACCTTTCAAGAGTCCGAAAGTAGCAAACCACAAACGAAAGCCAGGGTCAGGATACCAGAAGTCATGGAGGTCAGAACAAGCCAAGGTCAGGGGAGCCAGAAAGTTTGGAGTAGTCAAGTCCATTCCAGGGTCGTAGTTTAAGTCCAACAAAGGTTCAAGAAGCACAGGATTCTAGGTGCCAACAGCACCCATTATGATGGATCTGCAATAAACTCTGGCAAAGAATCAGCGTTCTCCAAGTTCCTTAAATCAGCAAAGCTCTCCCTTATCCCAGCTGTTCCTTATGTGCAGCATGCTTGTCTGCCAGTCTCTTAGATCTCCGTAAGCAAGTCTTTTCAGCCCTCCTTTGGCTGTAGGAAGGGACCTGCATGCTTGGTTCTTCCTCTGGAACAACCCTAGACTGCTGAGCCTCTAGAGGAAACCTCATAGAGCTCAGGTCTTGCTGATCCTCAATCACTGGGGCTGGAGGAACAGAGCTGGGATCTGGCAGGGCAGAACTGGGATCTGGCATGGCCTCAGATTGCTCCTGCCCCTGTGTAACCACAACCTCCTCCTCATCCTCCTCATCCTTCACTGGGCTGGTCATGACATCACTTTGGGGAGCAGTCAAAATCTTCTCAATAAAACAGAAGAAAACATCGGCAGTAATAAAGAAAATTATTTTGTCTCCATAGTTTCAAGTAGACATGATGCACTGATTCCCATTAAAAGAACTGAGAACTGAGAACAGGAATTATCATGTTCTGATGCTGCACATAGTCTTACATATGTCCCCCTCTTATACAGTTTCTAGAAATACTTTCAGAGCAATAAATATATGGACACCTTGGTGTAAATGTTTTATTCATCATTCTGAAAGAAAATAATCCATAATCCATTTTTCGGGGGGGGGGAGGAGTGGAAATTTTTCAATTTTTTTCCTAGATGTTCCTATATCTAGGGCTGAAACAAAACGAGTTACAGGAAGTATGAACAGCCATAAAATGAGAGACCAGTAATTCAGACTAGCCTAATATTACTAGTTATTATTATTAATATTACTAATATTACCAGGACCCAAACCCCCTATGAAGAAATCTTGCCAAGACAAAACCATGATATCTTTGCCTTTGATAAGTCAGAAATGAGTTGAAGGCACCCAACAGCAACAAAAATCTATGGGAAAGACCACAGGTTTGTTGTGTTATGATTACATTATTTGGTATGTTTTTGCTCCACCGTTTGGCCCTGTTTATATGTAGTTATCCCATTTTATCCTCACAAAAATCAATGTGATGGGAGAGAAATAACAACTTTTTAAAAGACAGAAACAGTCAAGAAACAGTAATGTGTCCCTAGCTGTCCAGCAATTTATATTTGTGGTTATATTTGTGTAATTAAAAGTCAGCTTCTACTTTGTCCATACATTTTCCATCTTGCTAACAGGTATCCAAATGGAGGGTGGGATCGGTCCATTAGAGTGAATGTTATTAACCCCTCCAGTGCAGTCAAAGAAGCAATGATAAACTCACATCCATTGGTTGGATAGTCCATAGTAAGTGTGTATCTGAATTTAATTTCCCATTCAGTAAATGTTTTCAAAAGGAATTTTAATATCTGAAACCATATATTATGATTTATAAACTGCAGGTCAAACATGTGGGTGTTAATGAGATGGGGACTGGGGGCTGTGACTTCACCTCCAGTCTGGTAACTGACAATTAAAGGGGGAAACATTAACAGGCTAATAGTGCTCCCATAATCTCATAGTAACAAAATAACAGGATGAAATTAGAAACACAGATCTTTCCTAGAGGGCTGGAATCATAAGCTGGAATCCTGTTTGATTTTTTAAAAAGAAATTATTACTCTTTGACCTATAATGGCATGATTTACACTAACATTCAGTACCTTTAAGGACCTTACCCACTGAAGCTATTAGAAGTTGTAAGATTTTGCTGTCAGATTCAGTTAGACTATGAAGAGTTGCAGAAACACGGCTTTTTTCTGAAATCTGTTCAGTGGAAAGGTATTTTTAAGTACATCACAACTTTCTTTTTCTTTTCCTTTTTCTGTATTGCATGTTTGCAATAGCTTGTCAATGATCTAAGCACAGAGGTCAATTTCTGGACAATGGCCATAATTTTTTTTTTTATTTCAACCTTTTTTATTTCTTTTTTCCCCTTTTATTAATTCATTTGGATACATTTACATTTTACAGTATAACAATTATTACATATATTTAACCATAAAAAACCAAAAACAAACAAACATACAAATAAAAACACAAAAAAATTCCGCAATATAAATACAATGGCCATAATTTAAAGAAAAGATATGTAATGAAATTCAAAAGATTAAAAAAAAACTATACATCCATTTTCAGTGCTAAAAAAATAATGCTATTGTCTATTATGAAAGAGGCTTCCTTCTTTGACATTGGACCTGCTGCAGTAGCAGCAGAAATATCTCTTCATGTTTCTCCTGTAAGCATAATTCTCTTTTAAGTTTATCTCACTTTCTCTTCTGTTTGGACTGTAGACTTTAACATGTAGCCTTCCAGATGCTGTTGAATGTCAATTCTCATTATCTCTGATTATATTGATTAATACTAGTAGACCCTGTAGTCAAATAGATGTTGTTGCCTGTCCCTATTATAAGGTTATGTCTGCCAATGTAAACAAATTAAGCAGTCACATACACATGCACACGCACACCCTTAAAGAAGTTAACTTCAAGGAGTTAACTTAAAAGAAATTTAAATGGATCTGAACACAATCATAGAATTGTAAGAGACCATGAGGGCCATCCAGTCCAACCCCCTGCCAGTCAGGAATATATGTACACAATCAATCCTATATTATGCATGCATAGGAGAAAGAGGACTATGATTGAGAAAAGAGGACTTACTTTCAAATAATATGATTTTAGATCATACTGAGTGCAAGTGTCTTCAAATTGCCTGGCAACTTATGGTGATCCCATAAATTTCATAGGGTTTTGTTAGGCAAGGAATACTAAGGAGTGGTTTGATTTTGTCTTCATTGGCAGATAATATTTTGTTTATTTTAGATTTAAGATGAAAGATTTAATTTAAAAATAACATAAAATTGTGCAATATCAAGTAGTAGGAAGGATCTGATTGTCTTTGGGATCAAAATCAGATTTTTTGATTCTGATGACTTTCAAAAGAAACAGGACCCCAAGGAATTTACACCAGGCTCAGAGACTTAGCTCTGACCCCAGACATGCACCATTGGGCACCAGGATAGCTTCAGTCTGAACTGCTGTTTCAATTGCTGCTGTCAGGGAACACAAGTACTCACCACAGCAAAACATGTTTTGTGGGCTCCATCAGAGTGGTTGGCAAGAGTCTATACAGAAACCACTCAGCCTTAGCAAAGACAAATATACACCATGGCCAACTGTGTGATGGCTACCCTGTGTAAACTCCATGGAAAAACAGTCCTTGTGCGGATGTGAATTCCCTTGTTAACCTCTTCCCTTTGTTGAAATATTAAACAAAAATATCTCTCTCTTTATGTTTGAGTCAGTGGGAGTGGAGGTTTTGCTGATGAAATGCTATAGACATGACTTGGGTAATGGAAAAATCAGCTTCGCCTAAAGCTGTATCTGCACTAAGCACAACTCCATTACAAGCTTTCATGTTTTCTTTAGATGGCTTGGATCCTTATTTAGCATGCTGCACAATGTGCTTTGTGAATCTCCTACAACATCCTCTGTAAACAGTATTCATAGGCTTCCTCTGGGAATACCTGGAATATTCTTTCCATTTGAGAAAGAGTACATTTGTTTGTTTAATATGCTTCCTTTCTCTGAGTGGGATCCAAGGTTTAAGAAATCAGTTAAAACATGACACAAGTAAAATTGTCATATTAAAACAGTATAAAATTATATTTAATACAGTATAACATTATTTTAATACAATAAAAAATTAAAATTAATAAATAAAAAACAAAGAATACACTTCAATGAGAAACCTCTCTTTGAGCAATTACATATTAAAAATCTACTGAAACAAAAAGGGTTTTGCCTGCAGACAATAGGAAAGCAGGGAGGGGACAAGACCAACCTCCCATGGAAAGAAGTTCCAGAAGGTGGGAGCAGCCACTGAGAAGTGTCTCACATGTGTCCTCACAAGCTGGTGATGGTTCCAGGACTGGGGGGAAAAAAGGCTTCCCTTGTAGATCCTTGCAGGGTCATGTGGAAAATACAGTCTTTCAGACAGTCTGAACCTAAGATGTACAGGGCTTTACAGATCATGACCAGCACTTTGAATTGTGCCTGGAAATGAACCAATGAAGCTGTATTAACAAGGGAGTTATATGCTCCCTCTGACTGGCCCTGGTCAGCATTCTGGCCATAGCATTTTGGACCTGCTGAAGTTTCCAAACAATTTCCAAAGGCATCTCCATGAGAAGTACATTACATTAATGCAAACAGAATGTAATTAAAGAATGTGTCACTGTAGCCAGATCTGATGACACAAGGACAGGGTGCAGCTGGCAACTAGCTTTGAGTGCAAATGCCTGGTCACAGTTGAATCCTGGGCATCCAGGCTCAGACCTGACTCCAGGAGAACAACCAAACTGCAAGCCTGATATTTCAGGGGGAGTGTAAACCAATCCAGCACTGATGGAGACCTTATTTCCTGATCTGTCTCACTACTGACCAGAAGCATTTTTGTCTTGTCTGGATTAAGTTTCAATTTCTTTGCCCTCATCCATTCCATTGCTGACTACAGATATTGGTTCAGTACCAAGAGAGTTTCCGTAGAATCAGATAGGAAAGAGAGCTACAGTTGGGTGTCATTAGCATATGGACCACACCCCAGGACTCTAGATAACCTCTTCCAGTGGTTTCATGTAAATATTAAACAGAATGAGGGACAAAACAGAACCCTGAGAGATCCCACAGGCCAATGGCCAGGATATTGATCAGGAGTCCCCCGCACTAACTCCTCTCCAAGAAAAACCATAACCACTGTAAAGAGTTTTGCCAAATCCAATTCCAGACATTTGGTCTAGAAAGATACCATGGTTGATGGTATCTAAAGGTGTTGAGATGTCCAGCAGAGCCAACAGGGACAAACTCCCCCTGCCCAGTTCCCTGTGTGGGTCACCCACCAAGATGACCAAAGCTCTGTCCCATAACCAGGCTTGAAGTTTGAAGTCAGATTTAAATGGATTTAAAAAATCCATCTCATCCAGAAACCCTTGGAGCTGATAGTTACTTATGATAGCTAAGAGAACTGTGCAAATGTATATGCAGATGCACACATTCAGATATGCCTCCCTTTTCCATATTACTAAATGCATGTATGGGAAATCTGGAAGAATAAAGCACAATATCATATGCGTGACATTATATTGGCTTGCATCACCAAAACCTGGAAGGATGAGCTGTGTGGGATTGATCCCTCTCAACTTTATCCATCTGGATACTGAATTATATATGGGATGAGATATGGGAGTTGGCATTGGTGTCATGCATAACAATTTCATCTGCCTTTTGCTCTCCAGGCTTTCAGTCAAGCTGGGTTCCATTGTTGATGGTTTACATAATAGTTTGTGCATTTAGGACTGATTAGCAATGCTGCTACTATGGTACTCACTTCACTGCACAGCAGTCTCCCTGCCTGACCTGACAGAGGTTGTCTCAGATTTAGTCTTGACGTCTCAGAATATTAATCTTGGGGACCTCCATATTCAGGCACAGACTGCATCAGTGGGGCCTGCCAGCACCCCATGGATGTCATGACAGTGATGTGGCTCAGTTGACTCCATTTGTCAGGACACACTCTTCATCTGTTGGGTTTTTTTCTTAGGATAGTGATCTAGTAGTTGGAGATTTTACTCTAATTCCCTTGTCATGGTCAGTTCAGCTTATGATAATTGTTCCACTGTATGTGGGATGGAAGGGGTTAATACAGACCATCCCAGGAAGCTTCTAGAATCCACAGTATTTCAGAGAGCTTGAGATGTTTGCAGCTGACATAGCTGTCACTACTCTCAGTGTCTTTGCTACTTTATGGAATGCAGATATGACCAAAGCAATAATTCCTAATAACCTGCTTTTGCTGAGGAATACCTGGTCAGCTCCTTAGTATTCTAGATGGCTGAGGGCAATAAAACAAGCAGAAAAATAGCCAGAACACAAGTAGTAGAAGAGTAGCAGAAAATCAAATCCTGATCTCCAGACCCAGTGCTCAGGCTACTACACCATGTTGGCTCTCGTTCTTAGTGGCTATAACATCACAAAATGAGCAATTCTTTTCTAGCTTTATTTCATGATCAATAAGACATCACAGAAATATTTCTAGGTGGTTCTGGGCCTTTTTTATGCTGCTTTATCTCATGATATAAACCACAAGGGGCATGAAAAACATGACTGAAAAACACTTTGAGGATAAAGTTGTTCATATGCATCATGCCTTGGCTACAACTATTGAATTGTACCAGTTTATGAAAGCATCCAAAGTACCATCCGGTCTGGTGTTTTTGAATGAATTTCAGATCCAGGGGATTTTAGACCAAAGTACTTAGTACTTAGTACTATGTTTCTCAGACACCCCAGAGTGATCTCAGGTTTATTGTGTGTGTCAATAGCTGCTCCTGCCAGATTCAGTCGTCCTTGCCATACCTCTTTCCGGTGCTACAAAAGGGAAGGCCTATTTTCAGACCCTCTGCTGCCACTTCTTCACAAGCAGAAGCTCCATGTAAAGCCTGCCCAGTGCACTGTCACTTCTCCCAAGACAAGAATGGGACATACCCATACAATCAATTAGGATGGAGCAGAGCAATATAAAAACATGATTATTCAGGAGGCATTTGCTTTTAAAGAAAATATTTGAAACAGATGTAATATGCTTTAGCTCTTAACAGCTGTTTTTTTGTAATGTTACTATTGTTGTTTACTTAAGTTATCAATGTTTAAAATATTGCTAGAATTTCAAGGGAGATAGGTGTGTTAGTTTGTGACAGACTGAAAACTAAACAAAGCTTAGCATCAAAGGTAACATCAAAGGTAGCTTTAAGACTCTTTGTGGTTAAAAAATGCTATTAAATGCTCTTGAAACTTTTTGTCAGATGGTACTGATTCTATAGTCTTCAGTTCTCTCTAGCTCTCCAAATTATTACAGATAGAAATAAAATCTGCTTATAGCAAAAAGGATACATAAATAATACAAAACTAAAATTAGAATTAATTGTTAAGAGGCAAGAAAGCCAGTATGGCTTAGTGGTTTGACCATTGGACTATGACTGGGGAGACCAGGGTTCGATTCTCTGCTCAACCTTTTAAACTGAGTGACCTTGGGCAAATTCCACATTCTCATACCCAGAAAACCTCATGGTAGGTTTACCTTAGAATCACCATAAGTCAGAAATGACTTGAAGGCGCTCAACAACAATTAAAAAGCAAGCAAAAAAAACCCCCACTCACTCCTACAAAACTTAATAATTAAAACAGATTCCATTTAGCAGATTAATAAAATTACACACAGATACCCAAGAATAAATGCACCCTTATGGCTCTTTGAAGGTATTGCATGGATGAATTGACTCCTTTCATACCATTGGTAATAATTGCCATAGGCGTTTGGCCACCACTGAAAAAGCACTTTGTCCTATGTCCACCAAAACTGCTGCTCTCAAGGACATCATGGAAATATGACTTCACCCAATGACCAATTGTGAGCAGGTTGATAGGAATGAAGCTTTTTTATTTCATGTTAATCTTATTATTTTTAAATCAGACTGGGGGTAATGTTGGAGGGTAGTATAAAAATATTTGTAGCAAAATAAATAATGCACTCATA
The DNA here is from genome assembly GCA_034509955.1 of Urosaurus nigricauda. NCBI lineage: Eukaryota > Metazoa > Chordata > Lepidosauria > Squamata > Phrynosomatidae > Urosaurus > Urosaurus nigricauda. The sequence goes on along the minus strand of JAOEGL010000004.1, from coordinate 73,928,958 downwards.
TTACTAGCTATATTTATCTCTATACTGTTCCATAAAAAAAAAGAAGCTCTGTGGTTTGGAGTGCTCTAACTATTTTGCAATTTCCCTTTGATTGTTTTTAATGTTAAATACTTCTTGGCTTTTAAAACTGTGGTTTGCAGTATGCTTCTTTTTACAACAATTTAACAGAGCTGTCCAGAAGATAGCCTGGCTCAGTGGGCAGGATTTTTGAACACATGCTCTTGGACGTGGAGAGGGGAGCAGAGAAAGAGAGAGAGAGAGAATTCTGAAATATGCAATGTACTGACAGCAGATGAATGAGAACTTCCCATCATGAAGTATGTCGGCTACTGAAATTTGTGAGTTTCATGGAAGATGCATTTTATGTGTCATAATAGACTGCATGCCAATCAATTACAATATGGCCTATATAAACACATCATGGGAATTTTGACAAGGAGCTGGGGTGAAGCAGGGTGTCAGGGTAAAACAGAGGATAATAAAACTGCTTTAGATTTATTTCTTTAAATTGGAAACTTCATGCTTACACCTGACTAAATCATCAGCCTGAAACTTTAGCTTGACTCCCACAGAAAAAGCCTGAAACCTTATCCCATCTTTGTTTAACAGAGGCCAATCAAGGCAGCCTAATGAATTCTGCAGATGGCAACCTCAGGCGTCCTTTGGCTGTTTAAATTCTATTGGGCTTTATCAGACTTGTCTTAGAATATACCCATCATATTCTTTAGGTCGGCTTGAAGGAACTTAAAGGTCTGACTCACAGAGCTATATTTTTCCTCCTTTAGCTTCACAGCAAGCATGTTAACTGCAGCTCCTTGCTTGTTGAAGCTTCATGCGGAACTGCAGACACAGTGTTTGTTATTCTACATTAGCCGCGGCCTTCATAAATTCTGACAAATATTAAACAAACATGGCAGGTGGTCAACAAATGGGCCGGGTGGACAGCAAAGAGCTTTTCTGGGAGCTATTGCACAGCCTCTTGAAACTCCATCATTGAGCTTCATTCTTATTTTTTGTTAGGATAATCCCAATTGTCTTTTTTACTAAGAGTCAGCAATTCTCCTTCTGAAGTGCAAGTTCCCCCACAATCTTTCTCTCTCTCCCTCCATTCTTTAAAGTGTACCATAAGGAGCTGGTTAAAACACAATAAATCAACAGTGAAATGTGGGTAACAACCTTCTCTGTAAAATCAACATGAATTGCGTTCCTGCCGGGAGTCTTCTGACAGCACTGTTGAAGTCTTAGTGTTTGCAGGCAGATTTTACAGGCAGGGGGGAGTATCTTTTCCTCCCCACTCTTGCTTTTTCCTTCCCTCTTCCTTTTGTGTGCTGTTTTGTTAGGCTAGAAAATCAGTAAGCAGGGCCTTGACCCTGGTGTGACTTTTTAGGGATCATTCACAACCCTTTTGTCTACCCTTCACTCTCCCCCTCTCTCTTCTTTAAAACATACACATATATCTCCACAGGGGAGTAAGAAACAATCTTGATTCAAGATGTGTTAAAGTTGTTTGCAACAATATTCTCTGACAGGCAAAATCAAATTAAAAGATGAATGGTCCACGGAGTCTGTAGAGCTGGGAACTCTGGAGTCGGCAGAGAACCTAATGGAGCTGGGGTTAGCTGAGGTAGAAATGAAGCAGGAAATATCTAAAAAGAAACCATCTGGTGTGAGAAGGTCCTAGAGATTATTAATCTGTGAAAATTTCACTCAGGAAAAGAAATAATTTGAAAGTACACAACCATTCTTCAATTCTGTCTTTTATAAGCTTGCTTTCGGGTTGGATTTTGTTATAATTTTTTGCTACCCAACTCTTGTGTGCAAGCACTGTGTTGTTTCACATAGGCTCTCTTGCCTGTGTGTGTGTGTGTGTGTGTGTGTGTGTGTCACAGGTTTTCCCTTCAACCAACTCCTCAGGCTGTCTAAATTGGGTGATTAAAATTTCGGACGGCCTCCAGTTTCCCCTCAGGACTGTATTTAATATCTGTAAAACTGCCACTTTGTCTTGCCAAGGTAAACATCATCGCATTCAGTTCAAAGGTGAGCAGGCCTAAATGTTTCCCTTTGCCTGAAAGGAATCTGTCTTGGGACTCTGAACACCAGGCCTGAGGGAGGCGAGGGAGCGGCCCAGCTCCACAGCATGGTGGCCAGTGCTGCATCTGTGTACACAATGCTCACTTCTCCCACACAAATACTAAAAATTTCTCATTAAAAATTATTGCTATGTCAACATGTGGGGCCACCGGCCCCTGATCTGGAAAAGACGTTCTGGGGTTGGGTGGGTGAGTGGGTGTTTTTCCCTTCCACTCCTTTACTTTTCTTTCCTTTGCTGGGAAAGGAGCTCAGTAGGAGGGAGGGGATAGGCTCAGAGAGGAGACTGAAGTCATCCATTGCTAATTCTGGGTCTCCCTTTTCCTCATCATCATATATTTCCAAGCATTCCACTCAATATATTTCCAAGCACTCCACTGAGCTTATCTAGTCAGTTTAAAGCACCTGTATGTTGAGGTTGTTGTTTTTTTTTCATTGCTCAACACATCAGAGTGTTCTATGTTCTTAAAAAGCAAGGAAGAGAAGCTAAAGGCCTATAGGTTTAATGAAGTCCATAATACAGTGGGCCCTTGGTATCTTCTGGGGTTTGCTCCAGGGCCTCCCATGGATACCAAAATCTGTGGATGCTCATGTGCTATTAAATACAATGGCATAGTAAAATGGTGTCCCTTATATCAACTGGCGAAATCAAGGTTTGCTTTTTGGAATGTATATATTTTTAAAGTATTTTCAAGCTGTGGATGCTTGAATCCATGGATAAAAAAAAATCATGGCTATTGAGGGCTGACTGTATATGTTTATACTATTTTGGCACTTACTCTAATCTTTAGTATTCCTGCTTTGGTATTTTAAAGTATTTGCAATGTTCCTGAAGCGAAGAGAAATTAGTTTGTACTGTAATATACGCTGGAGGAAAGAGGAGGAGGAGGAGGAGGAGGAGGAGGAGGAGGAGGAGGAGGAGGAGGAGGAGGAGGAGAGTCCAATTTCATTAGATTGAAGTTTCATGATCTTAAAGACAGGCTAAAACTTGCTGGTCCATTCTACCTGCAGTCTTGGCTCCTGGCTATTTCCTGACTTAAGTTATTGTGTCTTTTGAATGCTCCTCAACATCAACAGACACAATTGCTATGAGAAAGAGGCACTCATTAGAAGACAATCAATTTGTATCTATACTGAACAGGTATCAGCCTCTCCAGTTGGTTTACTAGACCAAGAAGTTCCAAAACTGAATTACCTTCCCAATACAGTCATAAGGCAGAGCTGGGTCAGAGCATTTTGAATCACACAAAGGACTACGGGAATTGGGAAAGCTACACATGGAAGATACCGTAACACACTGTCACTGAACATTTCGGTAAAATAAAAGGACATTCAGCAATCTGACCATTAGCTGTATTGTATATTGCTAAGCATATGGCCACTACTACTTAGGACAAGTCTGGGAACCAAGTCTATTCAAATTTTGGGCTGCAAGTCTCAGCAGCTTTAATGAGCATAATCAATGGTGAGGAATGCTAGGAGTTGTAGTCCACCATCTAAAGGGCTGCATTTTTGAGACTTCTGTCTATCATGCATGTGTTAGGTTGCCATATTCCTCAAATCTGGACATATAATATTCCTATTATGCAAATTAGTGATATTTGCATTTTAATTATGCAATTTCTGTATATAAATTCTTACCTTTTTATTTTTCCACTATGTTTTAGCCTTCATCCCATTTTTTACCATTATAATTTTACAATGTTTAAGGTGCTGGACTTGGAACAGGGAGACCAACATTTAAAAAATTATTTGATCTTAGCATTAACTATGTGACTTTGAACCATCACTTTTGTTGTTGTTAACCACCCTCAAGTCAATCCCAATTCATGGCGACCACATAGATGAGACATCTCCAAGATTCCCTATCCTTCACTTCTCTGCTTAGGTCCTGTAAATTTATACCTGTGAGCTCCTTAATAGAGTCCATCTAGCCAGCATGTGGTCTTCCTCTCTTTTTACATCCCTTTATCTTTTCAAGCATTATCGTCTTTTCTATTGAGTTATTCATTTTCATGAAGTGACCAAAGTACCAGAACCTCAACTTCATCATGTTGGCTTCCAGGGAGATTTCTGGCTTGATCTGGGATCCATTTGTTTGTCTTTTTGGCTATCTCTCAGCAAGCCTGCTTTACGAGGTGGTTGAGGTGACTAATATTGCGAGTGGTATCATGTAATGTGGACAAGTTAGTTCTTAGGTCACTACAAATAACACAAGATCAATATTAACATTTTGTCCTATGCAGGCACTTCTAGTGCTGTTCTCATCAGATCACTATTTTATTTTTATTTTATTTTTATTTTTATTTTATTTTATTTTTTCATTGGGGTTTCATGACCTATGAATATATTACAGGATGCCTCTGAGAGTGTTTGCAAACTGATTCACAGGGCAAAATGAAAAAGAAAGTAAAGACATACAGCAGTTATTGAAAGGGGAAGTGTGGCCTGATTTCCTTCAGCAATACAGATTAAATATTTTATTATAATAAAAAAAACTAGGATAACTTTCTTTGACCTATCTGACTTTTCATGACCTTTTCTTTTCTTTTCATCCCACCTTTCTTCCAATAAGGAAATCAAGACACAACAACATACATCTGTGCTGGGATGGCTCTGCTCCTACCCACTTCTTGTTTGTAATCCCAGTTAAGGTAATGATAAATGTTTCTTTTACATTTCCATTCCCTCTCACCTTACTAATTACATCCTCCCACACCAACCATGTGTATAAATATCTGCCAACTAAGGCAACACTCCATGCATCTGATGAAATTGGCTGCAGTCCTCAAAAGCTGATGCCAAACAAAACTTGTTAGTCTTTAAGGACAGATACTATTGAATGAATAAGGGTAGAAACTAGATCCATATTTTAAAAATGAAAGCTTGGAATCCAAGCCAAGAGACACTGGGTGGCATGCTAGAATATGAGTAAAACCCAGCCAACCAGTGTGGCAACCTTATGTATATCCTAAGTACATCTGCTACACATGGTGTCCCTAAAATAATATATGGCAAATTATTTGGCTGCTCCTAACTTGCTGAACAAAGTAATGAGTAATGTCAGTGACAAATTAAAATACATCTATATTAAGGGGAGAATTCAGCAATAATTATTAGTTATCTATGTTTTTTAACCCATGTTTTTACTGGTTCCACAGAGTTCCCTAAACTTTATACTGGGCAGCGTAAACTCTGAAGTAGATTAATACAAACTCCATGATTCCATAGTGTGCAGCCATGGCAGTTAAAGTAATTTCAACCTGCTACACATTTCTATACTATGAATACATGTATAGTCAAAGAACATGAGCTCAAAGGTCATTTTCTTTTTCCAAGTATAAGGGTGGTTAGATGGGGACATGCAAGAACTGTGATGTTATTTTTATCTGCTTCTTTTTTTAAGCAATTGCATTTTTATCTTTTGAAAGGTAATTGCATCTTTATTGCTTTATCATAGGAATGATTCAAGCTCTGGTAATCCAGGGAAAGCATTTCAGCCCTTGGGACCCTGTGTAGGTGGCACCACACCTCAAAAAAATAAAACTGGAAATGGCCAAAAGTCCACTTCCAGTTTTGTAAAACCCCTTTGGCGTAGACTGGGCAAAACAAAACACAGATGGCTCCCTTGTTTGAAAGGAGGATAGCAGCTGCTCCTGTAAGCAGCAACTTTCTTCTTTCAGCAGAAATTTATTTCTGGGAGGGGATAAACAAGGAGGGGCTGATCTGACAGAGATCTGAGAACTGCAAAATGAGGGAAGTATCTTGGATCATATGTTTCCAAACTTGTACTTTCCCTGTTTGAACTCCACCCTGGAAAAGTTTTATGTGGAGTGTACAGTGTCTCCCTATGTGCATTGTGAGTGGAGTTTAGTGCACAGCTAAAAAAAATTACTTACCACTTCTGAATTCAATTCTAATGCAGGATGTATCCTGATATTATCAGATCTGTTTTGCCACCAGTGCCGCTGGCTGGGTGCAGCCCGGGTAACTTGCAGCTAGAATCCAAGCTCAGCCAGCCAATTTGCAAACCCAGGAGCTTTCTGGTTTTGAAAAGAGGTTGTCTGAGCTCTGATTCTAGCTGGAAGAAAACTGGGCTGCACCTGGTGGGAGACATCAGTGGCAAGACACATCTGATAATATCAGGATACAACATGAATTAGAACTGAATTTAGCAGTGGTAAGTCACTTTTTTTTAGCTGTGCACTAAACTCCACTAGTGTATGACGATCTTTTATCTCACATGCTACACAACAACCTGGTATATATGTATCTGTGCTGATGAATAGTTCTGTCATCTCAAATTGGAATACTTCCCCTGTGGATGCCAGAAGGGAAAGGATTATGCAGTACATTTCAAGTTGCCAGCCTCCTGAATAATGTATATTTGTCTAGCTGGTTGATATGATATGAGGATCTAAACACATTGCCCTTAGGACCAGGTCTACCCCAGTTACCAAGCAGGAAAGGTAGCTGCTTCAAGTAGTAGATGCCAGCAAGCAAGAAGGGTTTGTGAAATGCTGGAGGACAACAGAGTGTGCTATACAGTCTGCCCTGCATCCCCTAAATAAGACTTGCCCTTGGCTGCAGTGAAAGATGTTATCCCATTAGCAATGTTGAAGAAAGATTCAAAAGCCATCTGTTTGGCTTCCAAGTGTTGAATTGGATAGGAAGGTAGCATTCCGTTCTTATCAAAAGCAAGATAATGATTTAGATAGGGCCAAATTGTGGGTCATGGAGTGCACATAGATCCCAAGGCGATTTTTGCAGCGCATGCCACCCCTCATGCCAAAACATTATTCTTCCACTACTAGAGGCCTGCAGGAGCAATAGTTTAATGTCAAAACAAAGCACACACAATCTAAATTCTCCTGCCCTTTCCCCCTTACAAAAGCAAAGAAACAAATGACTTCTTGGTTTTTTTTTAACAAAAATTGCACCTTTGATTATGTGAGATGAAAAATTGACTTTCAAAACATGGGAAGCCAATTGGATTACCCAACCCACCAGCTAGCCCAATTTTGCAGGGACAGCCTAATCCCCTGCCATCCCACTTTTTCAGGTCATCTTAAAATGATAGTTTCTTTCTCATCCTCCCTCTTTCAACCTTTGTCCTCAGCTTACTTCAGTTGCTGCAATCTGAGCTCCAAATGCAGAATTGAGTTGCACTCCATTAACCCATCAGGTGGAAGAGGAGATGAAAAGGTGGGTTTTTGCCTTCCCCAGGAGGCTCAGACAAAAACAAATTGCTCCAGCCTCTCCCAGTTTGTATGTTCTTCCTCATTAATAACTTTTGCCATGCTGACCACACTCTGAGGTTGTTACATGTGTCTTGGTTTTCATCTGTGAAATGTTGGAGGGCATAGGATTTAGTAAATAAGTATGTCTGAGTGTCACACTAATTGCTGCTAGTCTTGGTGGACCTTTCAAAGTGGTCACCCTCAATGAATTACTGATATTCTGAACATCTACTGTGGCAGATACCTTTTCTTCTAGTGAAGGCGTGGGAAATCATGTGGCCCTCCAGACACTGATGGCTTATAGCTTCCAATATTCATTGTCAGTATAGCCAGTCATAAGGAATGCTGGAAGTTGCAATCCAATAACATCCGGGGGGGGGGGGCACATGTTTCCTAGCCCTGTTCTAGATAGATGTGAAGGGAACATGTATCTGGAAGTATTTTAGACTACTGAGTTCAAATTATCATTGTATGTTTTTTTTTTCCAAGTAAGGATTTGTTTGCCTTTTAAAAAAGAAAGAGAATATTGTATTGGTGGAGCAAAGCTGATGGTTTTATCTAATTTTTTAAATTCAGATTTTTCAAAGGTATGTTCTCATGTTATGGCTGAGGAATATGAAGATGCATTGGAGCATGAGAAAGATGGAACAAATTCTCAGCAATAATAGCGGCACATACTTAACATTATTCTCAGGGAGGGTTTGATTGTAGGTGGTCAACTAAAAATAAGCAAACATTTGAATAGCTAATATTTTTGACCCATCAAGCTAGGTTCCATGAGGCTCATGGTGGGGTGACAACTAAAGCAGCTAAATCTGATGAATTTAATGTAATATAATATGGTTCTTTAATTTTAAAAAGCCTTTTAGGGTCAGGAACTTAAACACACTAAAAGAGTCAAATAGTAGATACCTAATCCAAATTATTGCCCTTCAAAACAGCTGGATTTATGCCTTTAATACCTTTTAAGTGCCTCTTTTAACAGTGAATTAAGTGTGATATTTTGTTAACAGAAGGTGAAAGCATATTAAATTCACAAGCACAAAAATATTTAGTTTTTTCTGATCCAAAACCTGCCCATAGTTTTCATACATTCACATATGAACCATTGTCCTTGGTGTAGTTACATAAGAGTTCAGACATGTTGTCTATATGTATACATGTCATTTGTAGGCTAGCTGGATCAGACACACCCCAGGCCCTGAGATTTCATGACTTAAACCTGAGAGCATGAGATGGTCCCTACTGAAGTCACAGTGTGTGGGCCCTGATGTGTCATTATACAGGATGTAAACAGCATTATAAGGCTTCTAGGATCCAGTGGGTACATGTGGCCCACAGGACACACTATACACAGTATGCCTACCTCTGACATAGGTGGTATTGTGTAAAGCCCACTACATCCACAAAATACCTCAAAGGTCATAATTTAATACAAAAGCACAGAGTGTAACAAATAAGAAAATAATTCTCTGGTTCAAAATTATGTATTCCGAGCTCTGCACAGGAAAAGACAAACAAACTTTCCCTGCTCTGACTTTAACCATTTTGCAAACACTTCTTTTAACAACACACAGGAGTTGTAATCCAAACAAAGAAAGTTTTTCATTCCCCCCTCTAAACAGGAAAAAAATCCAAACTCTTCCAAGGTCTGGGATTTATTGATTTATCTATTTTACATTTTTGCAAGCAATTGTGTTAATATATGGAATATTTAGTCCAACCAAAGAAACCTTTCAAAACTTTGCTTTCACTAGGTTGCTCCAATTAACCAGTGCCATTCATTTATCTCTTCTTTTCTTACAGTTAGGTGGAAGAATACTCTCTGACTCCCAACTTCCATCATAATAATGTTATAAGAACCATTAAATATTTTACTATGATCATCCAACAGAGCAATTCTATCTATGCATGTCTATCCACAAGTAAGTCCTGTTAAGTTTAATGGAATATACAGTTTTACTATGCTGACAATCTAACATCTCCAAGTCATGGTTCCAAGAGATTCTTGGGGAGGGCAAAGGAAAATGAGTTGGAGGGAAAGGGAAGGAAGAAGAAGGAAGAATGTAGCTGAAAGAATTGTGGGTAGTTGGATAGAGAGTAAAAAAATAAAGGAATGGTTGTGGAGAAAGGAGATAAAGAATAAGAGAGAGGTATGAGGATAAGGAAGAAGGGGAAACATGAATGCAATTAGTGAGATATGATGGGAGTAGGGGAAAGATACAATTGAAAACACATAAAGCCAACAGTTAAAATAAAGTATTATAAAAACTATTAAAATACACTCATAAGAGCACATTCTTTAGAATATGCAAATTAAAAAATCATGATTAATAATTGTATGCCTGCTGGTAGAAATGCAGTCAACATTTTCATCTGTCATATCTCTTCCAGCAGATCATTCCACAGACTGGGATCAGCAGACAAAAAGGTCCTCTGGAAAACCACAGCCAGTCTAGTGACAGTCCTGGCTGGATGGAGCAAATATTCCCCAGAGGACCTGAGTGTAGGGAAGATTATGGAGTTTATTCCTCAGCATTTTAAACCAGCTCCAGCCTCCTGGGCTGGAGCCAGGACACAGGATGGAGGTGGGGATTATCGCTAACTAAACTGCTGCCGAACCACCAGCAACCATCAGCCCGGGTCCCAGTCAGGTACGAGCCACTCTCCAACAGCACTTTTTAGAAGCCGGAAAGCTTTCTGGCTTCTAAAAAGTGCTGGCAGATCACAGCTGGGACCTGGGCTGATGGCGGCCAGTGGGCCAACCACAATTTAATGAGCGATAATCCCCACCTCCATCCCAGCTCCAGCCCAGGAAGCTAGAACCAGTCTAAAATGCTGAGCGATAAGTTCCTATATGGGAGGAGGCAATCCTGTAGGTAACCTGGACCTAAACCATGTAAAGCTTTAAAAGTAATAACCAACACTTTGTATTTTGCCAAGAAACTAATTGGCAGCCAGTGGAGGGATTTTAAGCCTGGTGTAACCTTCTTGGATGTATTTGTAATCAGTCTGGCAGGTATATCCTGAACCAGCTGGATTTTCCAGACTTGGTACAAAGGTATCCCACAGCATAGCACATTGCAGAAGTCAAGCCTTGGAATTATCAGCACGTGCACTACCATCTTTGCATTCTCCAATTCTAGGAAAGGGCTGTCTGCAGCTCCTTTCATTTGAAGGGGCTGTTTTACAGGAATGGGAGTAATAAGAGATTATCACATGGACAAATAACCTGACTGCTCCCTAATGGGATGCAGCCAGGGTGTGGGATGCAGGCGGGGATTATCGCTTGTAATTTGCCACAGATTCCACAAAACAGCTGCATCCAGGCTGCATCCCCAGTCCCAGGCACACTTCGGAGGCCACTTTTCAAAGATGGAAAGCTCCCAACTTTGAAAAGCAGTCTCCGAAGCACGCCTGGGCTGGGACCTGGGGTGCAGCTGCCTGGCCAAATTGGTGGCAAATTACTAACGATAATACCCACCTGCATCCTGTACCCCAGCTGCATCAGTTGGGATATTTGTCCATGCAGTAATCTCCATAGTAAGATCTCTCTCTGGCTTTTCTTCGCTAACGAAGATTCAGGAAGGACTCATCCCATGCTTACTACAAGTGCATTGATGACTAAAAAGGCCGATCCAAGATAAACAAGTCCGCTTACAGAAAGCACAGCAGAAAGTCTCCTTGGGTGATGTTCCCAAGTTGTGGTTCTTTCTGCGTTGTTGTTTCTCCTCAAGACTTGTTCGATGTGAGTTCTCAAAAGAGGCTGCAGCTTTGTGGATAGTGCGTCTCTATGCCTCCCGATGTGAGGCCAGGGCAGACCATTGTTGGTGGTCAATTTGGCTGAGCTTGAGATGTTGTTTTAGGGAGTCCTTGTATCTCTTATTTGGGGCACCCCTCTTATGCTAACCCATGGTGAGTTCACCGTAGAGTACTATTTTGGGGAGGCGGTGGTCCTCCATCCTAGAAACGTGCCCTGCCCAGCGCAGCTGCGTTTTCAATAGCATGGCCTCAATGCTGGTAATCTCTGCTTGCTCCAGGATAGCAACATTCGTCACATAGTCAGTCCAGTGTATATTTAGGATTGTGCGTAGACAGCGCTGATAAAAGCATTCAAGCCCACAGACGGCTTAAGTTAAACAAGCTACCATCAGTACGGTAATGTATATGGATGCCGTCTTCTTCAAGATCTGCTGTAGCCCTTTGGAGCATCATGCTGAAGAAGATGTTGGAGTTGGAGCAAGAACACAACCTTGTTTCACACCATTAGTTATTAGAAAGGGCTCTGAGACAGCATCGCCATATCTGACTTGACCGTTCTGGCCCTCATGTAGCAAGATAATCATTTTGAGGAATTTGGGGGGACATCCTAGTCGTTCCAGGATCTGCCACAGTCCTTTTCTACTCCCAGTGTCAAAGGCTTTGGTAAGGTTGACAAATGTTACATAGAGTCCTTTGTTTTACTCTCTACATTTCTGTTGCAGTTGTCTAAGAGCAAATACCCTATCTGTAGTGCTCCTATTAGCTCTGAAGCCACATTGGCTTTCAGGGAGAAGTTGTTGTGCAATAGCAGGAACTAATCTGTTCAGGAGTATCCTTGCAAGGATTTTTCCAGCAATGGAGAACAGTGTTATACCTCGATAGTTTGGGCAATCAGATTTCACTCCTTTTTTCTTATACAGGGTGATGATAACTGCATCTTGGAGATCTGATGGCAGTTCACCTTTTTCCCAGCAACTCACAAGGAGCTCATGGAATTTAGCATGTAGTACATGACCTCCGTGTTTCCAAGCTTCAGGTGGGATTCCATCAATCTCAGCTGCCTTGCCGGTTTTTATCTGCTGTATGGACTCAATGGTTTCTTCCAAAGTGGGAGCCACATCCAGTTCATTTTTCATCAGTTGTTGTATCATATGTTGGATAGCTGAGTCTTGGATTACTTGGTTAGCACTGAAGAGACTTTGGAAATGTTCAGGATGGAGGTTTTGTCTGTGATTAGTGTTTGACCATCTGTACTATATAAGGAGCTTTGGACCTGATAAGTAGGTCCAAACACTGCTTTAAGAGCTTCATAGAATCCTCTGGAATCCCCCAGATCTACACAATGTTGTGTCTTTTCTGCTAAATTGATCCACCACTTGTTCTGAATGTCTCGGAGTTTTTGTTAGAATGTACTACATGTGAGATGGAAGGCTGCTTTTCTTACATGGCAAGATGGCTGAGCGAGGTGTGCCTGATGAGCAGTTCTCTTCTTTGCCAAAAGCTCCTGGATCTCTTGGTTGTTTTCATCAAACCAATCTTGGTTTTTCTTGTGGGAGAGCCCGAGAGATTCTTCCGCAGACTTCAGGATACTGTTTTTAGTATGTTGCCAATGCACTGCAGGAGAAGAATCTATAGGATGGTCTTCAAGTTTTGATTGCAGATTTGCCTTGAAGTTGTCTCTCATGGCAACTTGTTGAAGATTGTTGAGTCTCCTCTTTAAGATGCCACCCCTCTTAGGTTTGAGCTTAAGATGAAGATTTAGTTTGCATCTTATGAGGCGATGATCTGTTTGACATTCTGCACTGGGCATCACTTGAGTATGATGGACATCGTGAAAGTTTCTCTGGCACACTAGAACATAGTCAATGAGGTGCCAGTGTTTGGATCAGGGATGCATCCAGTTTGTCTTCAAGCTATCTTTCTGCTGAAAGATAGTGTTTGTAATAGTCAGCTGCTGTTCTAGCAGGAGGCATCCGTTATCATTACAGTTCCCAACACCATGCTTTCCTAGGACACCTTTCCAGGCTTCGAAGTTCTTTCCTACTCTGGCACTGAAGTCACCAAGGATACTGCAGGGACTTTTTGTAAGAGGTAGCATAGGTCTGAGTAGAATTTGTCTTTCTTCACAGGGTCGGCTTGCATAGTTGGGGCATATTTACTGAAGAGAACAACATGTGGGAAGCGTAAGGAGATAATGCGATCAGAGTGTCCTGTTGGCAGGGTTTCAAGTTTGGAGGCAATGGAGTTTTTAATCATAAAGCCTACTCCTGAAAGATATTTTTCAGTTTTTGGTTTGCCAGACCAGTAGAGTGTATAGCTGGCACCATGTTCTTTAAGGCTGCCTTCCTCATGGAGACAAACTTCACTAAGAGCAGCGATGTCAATATTAAGTCGTGATAGTTCATGGGCTATTAGAGCAGAACGATGCTCAGGACTTCCACTATCTGCAGAATCTTGCATGGTTCTGATGTTCCAGCATGCAAGCGTCAGTCTGTTTGCACCTTTGGAGGCCGGTGCGTGCCTTTGTACCTTTGTTTTTGTTGACTGCAGCTCGCCAACCGGGTAGATGGAGATGAGCTTTCTTTAGGCCACATTTTCTAGGCCCCTCTCCATATGGAGCAAACAGTGGTCTCCTTAAAAGGCTGCTTGGTCATTGAGGATGCTGCCGAACAAGACTGCCATCTCCCAGTCAGTCTCAAGCGACCAAAGTCCTGAACCGCCTGCATGCAGGGTTGGGTCTGCGGCCGCCAGTGCATCTTTCATGTGCTGTTTTGTCCCTCTTTCGCTACAGGACTCTTTTGGGGGGGGGGGGGTTCAGATCAGAAGTATCCTTCAAGCCTGTGCAATGAATTTTTCTGGTGAAGCACAGCATGCACAGAACTGGCCTCACCCTTTAAACCAGAGGTTGGTCTGCCAGGGCCAAGCAAGCAAGGACGGTGGCAGCGAGATCCTCGGGTTGTAGGTTTGATGAGAGTTTGATTAGAGTTTCCATCTCTTAGATGGTTTACCTTACAGGGTTAGATGAGCACTATCTGCCCGGGTTTGGGATTGGAGTTTTCCTTCTCCTAGGATGGTTGACATAAGGCTAAAGAGCCCACCCTGCCCTTTGACACTCTTGGTCAGACCCTTCGGTTGTGAGCTGTCTGGCATGGGAGGCCCTACTGGTGGCTGTTTATGCCACCGCCAGCATAGCTTGATGCCCCCTTGTCATGGGGGAGAGGCTTGCATACCCTAATAGTAAGATAATATAAAACATAATGCAACACATTATGGAGCTTATCCTATTAGCAAATAAGCCATCTGGCTTCGATGCTGGATCCAGGATGCCCCTGGATGTTATCATAACTAACTTCCTGACTTTGAAAAATTGCAGGCTGAACAAGGCTTCGACCTGGGATGGATTCGGATGGCGTCATCACAGCTAGATTAGTGGCAATTTAGTTATGATACCATCTGAGGGTATCCCGACTCCAGAATTGAAGCCGGAAGAGGTAAGATGGTTTATTTCCCCATGGGATAAGCTCCTGCATCTGTGTGAGTAGATATTGAATGGATACCATCCCATAGGAGTGGGTGTTGGTGGGTGTTTTGTTTTGTTTTGTTTTGTTCTGTTCTGGGATAATGTCGCAAGCTCTGATATGTTCTCCCTCTGATATATTGGTCCCATGAAATTAAAAAAAAGCATGCAGATGCTAATCTGGCTGCCAAGTCTCTACCCAGTCAACCTCAGTGCCTCACCTTCTGAGGGCACTTGAAAATTGGCCAGTCCATCCTTCACAGGAAACTAGATAGATCTTTTGGTCTGATAAACTGCATCTCCTTCTGTGTTCCTAAGATTTTTGTACTTGTCCCAGTCTCTATGATGAAGAAGCTTTGTCTTATCATAGGTCTGGTTCCAATCTGTGTCTCAGTGTACAAGGATTGTGTTAGACCACCCGTTCGCCTACATTTTCAAATAAAGATAGGGATATACATCCCTGATCCTATACTTTTTACTCCAATTGAAGTCTTTGATAACCCTATTAAAATAAGTGGAACAGTCACACATAGACAGCTGTGTTTGATTAGGACTCTGAAAATCATCTACACAAAATATCTTTGCTTCTAGGAGCTGCTGAAAATTTATTTTTATTATAAATATGTGGAGGTACTGTTTTGATCTGAATTTTATAAGGACCTGGCTTTGAATTGCTGCATTTCCATGGTCAGACTTAAACAGAAATTGAACACCACTAATGCTGAAGGGGTGGGGGTTTTGTGTTTAAAAAATGGCAATAGAAAGTGGGATTAATGTTTGTTTATAATGAAATATAAAATCAGTGGAACATGGATAACATCCAGACACGTACAACAATGTGTGGAAAGTTAGCAAGAGATTACATTTGGTGTTGGGAACTGGTGAAGGGAGAAGAGTCATTGTTTCTTAAACAGGAAAAAAAAGTCTAGAAAATATTTCTCTGGCAATCGAGGTTAGACGTATTCTGAAGATTTGGATTTATCTGCAGATGTAATCTCTGCCTTGAGCATGAAAGATATCTAAACATCCCATATGGTCTAGAGAAGGTGGCCTGTTGTTTGCTTTCAGTTATATTTTGCAGATTAGTGCACATACAGTGCCTGCCATCTATAGAGAGGAAGTTGAACTACAGACAATCTGAAAAAGCCTACACTAGAGTAGTTCCATTAATGGCATAAATAAGTTTGGGTCTGTGATCTGTGTAAGGGCCATGGGAGGGAAAAAAATCAAAGTAACATATAGGGAACCTTTGCACAAGTAGGTTTTATGGCCGAGCCAGGAATCAAATCCTGGTCTCCAGAGTTTCAGTCCAACACTCAAGCCACTATACCACACTGCCTCACTATGCCACACTGGCTTACTTCTTCCTTCTGTATGATTTCTTCAGAATGCAAAAGATGTTTTAAAAATCATACAGAAGAAAGAGTGCTGGTTTTGAAGTCTAAGGCAAATGATGTTTTAAAATAATACAGATCATTATTGTTGATGTTTTTAAAGTGATCTCTCTGTACTCTTTTCTTTTCTTTTCTTTTTCTTTTGTGGGAAGTACTAGAAGATGTTTGTAGGCACAGGTGTCACTTCTGAGAAGAAAACTATTGCCAGATATTATGCATATATGTGTGGTAGGAGCCTGCAATAGGAGTCTTCAAAAGTTTGGGGGGGGGGGAAATATTCT
Source organism: Urosaurus nigricauda (assembly GCA_034509955.1). Lineage (NCBI taxonomy): Eukaryota > Metazoa > Chordata > Lepidosauria > Squamata > Phrynosomatidae > Urosaurus > Urosaurus nigricauda. Next base: position 73,912,676 of record JAOEGL010000004.1, on the reverse strand, counting down.
GTTTGTCATGCAGACACGTGTAGGTAAAAATGGTGTTAATGGTATGGGTGCTGGAAGAAAAAAAATTATTAATTTGTCAAGCAAATAAGTAGAGTGGGACCTTGTTATCTGCTGGGGTTTGGTTCCAGGATCCATTGTGGATAACAAAATCCAAAATATTTAAAGTCCCATTAAATATAATGGCATAGCAAAAAGGGTGTCCCTTATATCAAATGGAAAAAATCAAGGTTTGCTTTTTGGAATTTATACTTTTTTGGAATATTTTCAAGCCATAGATGCTTGAATCTGTGGATAAAAAAATCAGTGGATAAGGAGGACTGACTGTATAGTGTTTAGACAGTTATTATATATGAAAAAATGTTTAAGATTATTCTGTTGTTTTATTTGCTGTTCACTTGACCTAGAAGTCACAGAACCTGAGGTTTGAACCACATGCTATGTTAAACGTGTAGCACATGACTAAGACCCTATACAGCCTATAGGTGGAGTTGGGGCACAGTATCCTGACAACACATGCCCTGACTCCACCCCAGGGCATATGATGCCGTGCACCACTCCAGATGGCACACGGCATCATGGAATGCCTCCAGCACTGTGTCGAGATGACACAACACCGAAGGGGCACCATACAGTCTGACCACTGTGGCTATGACACCCTTTGGAGGGAGCAAAAAGGAGCCACCCTCCAAAGGCTAGATTGGAGCCACGGTGTGAGGTTGCCATGGCCCCGATCAGGCCAGGAAAGCAGCAGTGTCCTGCTGCTCCTTAGGGGCAGTCTGTAGTGCCCTAAAATAGCACTTTTTAAAACCATCTAAAATATGTGCAGATTATGAGCAATCTAGAGGAGTGGATGAAGATTAAACTTTCTCTCATCTAGGTTTTATAAAAAATCTGCTCATCATTCACACATGTGGGAAGTTTTAAAAAGGAGAAAACATTTCACTAACATCAATGGAATTCACTTCCTTTTATTACTCTTGCATCAGGACCACATATATTTTTAGATTTTTTTTTAATGTGGGAGAATGTTTATGCTTCCTCCATGCATGTTCTCTGGTCCCATTTTTAAGATCTAGAGCTTAAAAATGAAACAGGTGACCTTTCATTGTATCCTATGCATTTAATGTAGCATATAGTTATATTTTTAAGTGCTTTATCTTTGATAGAGAAAGTAGATCTTATGGGAAACATTCTATTGAGAAAATACATGGACCAGTACACTATAGAGATTGTAAACACACTATGCATTATACAAGATATTGTATTGTGTATTGTATAATATGAGATAAAGCTTTTAAGTTTAGGATGTTTTTGAAAATGCATTCTCATTTTCCCACTCCTGTGGGCAATTTGCTGAGTTTCTTTCTTGTGTGGTGTTGTTGTTGTTGTTGTTGTTGTTGTTAGTGTGTTAAGCCTAGACATGTGTTATTGTTTACCCTGAAGTTCACTTCCCTCCCCTTCCTGTGTTGTTCCCTCTGCATCCAATTTTAGAGTGTGAACTTCTTGGGATGGGGAACCATTCTATTGTAGTCTTCATTCTGCATATAAACAACAACAAAAAAATTAAGACATAGTAGTAAGAGTAGTAAGATTAATAAGTTCCTACACAACCATCAATACAAGATAAAAATACCATGTTTGAAATCAAACTTCTGCAACCATTGTATGGGTTTAGTTTATTCAAAGGAACTCTGTCTAGGAGCAGTTTTCAACACTTTTTTGCCAAGTACTGTACTATAAATTAAATTCATGCCCATATCTTTCTGATACAATCTTCTTTCTGACAGATTGTTTTTATCATGGTTCAGACTAATTTCCAATTGACAGTTCAGTTTGGCAGGCATGAGTTATTAATGTTGACAAGTACTGTAATGAAATCTCTTTCCTCTGACAAGATATCATTTATATAATTTCCTTTTATTTTCTGCCCCTCTGGCTACTTCTGTAGGTTGAGTCAAAAATGAAATGAACTGTATGAACCTAATTTTCCTGGAATCATTATGCATCCATTGTGGAACTTTTCTTTGTTCTCCAAAGATTGTTATCCTTATGAGGTGTGATATTCATACTGGACAAAAGTACTCACACAGTTTCTTATTAAAGGTTAAATACAGTACAGCCCTGGTGGAAAGCCAAGCCTTGATAAAATGACATAAAGCAAGTTCATACTTTTACATAACTGAAGTGTGATGTAAGTTAATGATGCTAACTTACCAGCAGAACCTGGAAAGAATGTTAGCAAAAAAAAAAAAAAAAAAAGGCTATCCTGAGGTTGAGGCAACAGAGAAATGATCCAGGAGAAAATGTTGGAGTCTTTTATCTTGCTCCATAGCAGTCCCATCCTGTAATTTTTGGCTTCCTTTTTCATTAAGAAAAAATCCTCTATCACTTATTTTCCTAAATTGAGCTACTTTCAGTCTCTCTATTTCACCAATGTTTCAAAGAGGAAAAAAAAAACCCATTCTGAATAATGGGAAAGAGCAGGAAATAAGCCAGCAACTCTTTGCAAAGACCATTACCACAAAAAAAGTTTTTCAGATGGAACATGGTACTTTGTCTCCCTCTCACTCCCCACTCGTCTCCTTCAATCGTTCCTTTTCCATGTAACACAGCATGCTTATTTGTGTTATCTCAATAGTTCCTATTGAATCTCTTGTCATCCCACAGGCAGCAAATGCCTTGCGAGTTCTGCATCAAAAAGTCTAGACTCTGCCATCAGCAATTTTGTTGTCCTGCAAGATGAAAATGCAGGTTTTGAGAGCACAGTGTGGTCTCAAATGATGATTTTTCAAAACTGTGAGATTTGATATGCAAATTACTGAACAATTAAATTGAGAATTTCCTGTCAAAAGAAAAAAGCAGAGGTTGGAAGCATAGGGGAAACATCATGGATGAAGGTATTATAGGACAAAAGAGAAGAAAATCCAGTTTGAAACAGTTATCAAGAGGAACCTGGTGACACCTTTCAAACAAAATTTGGACCAGACTGAAATGGGTCTAGATAAGAAGATTCTTCTACAGTGGTCTTATAACTGCCTCCTTTAGGCACGGTGGAATCTGCCTTGTTTAGGTGAAGCACTGAACACTCCTTCTACCTACTCAGAATTTCTCCCTTTGTCTTTTTTTAATAATCCCAGAAGGGCAATGTCCTAATACACCTCCCCAAGAATCCTGTCCACATCTTTGGACTATACAAACTGAAAAATATCCATTATCACTGAATAAGTAAGTCCCAACAAATTAATGAATTATAAATATTTAATGAATTGATTAATTATTGCATCCAAGTTAGAGGAACTCCAAGCAATTTTATTGTGAAGTACTGGACAAGGTATTCACAGCAGGCTGTAAATTGATCTGAATTCTCCTCTTGTGGGCCAGAATATAAAAGACCCCTGGCCACTTGAAACAGTACAGCCAGCTTCTTGCAGATACTATGGTAGTAGGGATGAAATAGGTCCTCTGAGAGTCTCTAGCTTGTGCTTAATAGGCTCCGCTCCAGGTTTTCTGACAATATTGCAATTACATCCAATGAAAGATAGGCATATTCCATGGCTATTGGACAAAAATATTGGATAATGTCTGACTGTTGGTGGAAGAGGAACACAATGGAATTTCCTAAACCAGCAACACAAGCACTCCATGCTGCAACATTTTGTTGCAAGTCATAACTTGTCTTATTTTCTCTTATTCTTGCCATTATCAGCTCTTTTCCCACAGTTTGTTTGGCACAAAGCTCTCAGAGATGAAGCAAGTTTATTTGTCTAGAAAAAGCATTAAGAGAACAATTTCTCATTAAATAAGATCTTTTGGGAATCCTGGTATAATTAAAGAATTTTTCATGAACTAGCCTGGTTCTGAGTTAAAGAACAGAGGGGCAGATGTGTGAATAAGTAACCCTATAATGCAAATATAGGGACCCACTGGGTATTGTATAACTTTATTGTCTAACACTGAAATAACAAGGCTGACTAATGAAATGACACAATAGAGTTTGTTTTAATTAAAATAACGAATATTTTTATCTATCTCGCTTTAGCTGTAAACTGGGGTAGCTCAGAAATTGTTGGCAAGCCATATAAACACAGCAGGGGGTACCATCTATAAACAGGATTACAAGGTATAGCTTGCTGAGCATGTCTGGCAGTCAGAAAGTGTTTCCAGTGGAACACAGAATCCTGAACAGACCTTTTTACTGTGGATAGATATTGAGCTGTTGGCTATGATGTGAAGCTATAAATTCCATTATTTTGTGGCTTCAGAGATTAAAGGAGGGTGTTAATGGGAAACAATAAGCATTGCTTATAATCACTGATGAACAGTAAGGCAGAATAGAACAGAAGCCAGAAACTAATAAAGAAGCTCCTGCATTACAATTAAGAAGGTATGATGAAAGTACTCAATAAGAACTACCAGCAGAAGGCTTCACTTTGGGACCTGTATCAAGACAGAAGATAGATTAATTTAGCCTAATGTCTCATGCACTTTCAAAATCCTTAGGCCAGAAACTACTGAGGAATTATGCATGCTTAAGAAAAGAATGGAGTTACTTTCAAAGAATCAGTGTTTTGGGAAGTTTGAGCATGACTCTAGAGACCAGGGTTCAGATTCCTGCTCAGCCATGAAAATGCACTTGGGCACGCCATATTCTCTCAGCCTCAGAGGAAGGCAAAGGTACACCTCTTCTGATCAAATCTTGGCCAGAAGACTACATTGGACTCTACCAACCCCCCAAATCCCTCTGCATCTCATTTTAGTAAGATCAAAAGTACTGCTTTTTTTCTTGTAGAGAAGATGAACAAGTTGCACACGATTCCAAGAAGCATGATTCATCTTCAAAGCAAGATGCCTTTCCTTCCCATACAACACTTTTACAATGATTTTGCCAATGCAGTTTATGTGTCAGCGGGGAGAGGACAGGGCATGTGGAGAGCAGAGATCATGGTACTCATGGGTCACATTTTGTCCATGCCTACATCAGCCTATTGAAATTAATGGTCTTAACCATGCCTAACTCTGCATTGAATTTACTTATGTGATATAACAGAGTTAGAACTAAAATGTAAACCCATATTCTATCAGGAGAGCTAGGAACAAAGCTAGAAATTAAGCCTAGAATAAAACTGGCTGGAAGCAGAATTATTATTATTATTATTATTATTATTAATTATTATTTCTTACCCGCCTCTCTGAACAAGCAATTGGGGTGGGGTACAACATGTTAAAAACATATGCAGTTAAAATCCTCCAACATTCCCACCTGCCTCCCCTTAAAACAATATTAAACTAATCATAATTAAAACAATCAAGATTAAAAATGCATAATCCTTCAAGTCCCATTTAGGTGGCCGGAGGAGAGGGGGGGTCATTGGACTGTGAGAAATTAGTTACTGTCCGGGAAGGCCTGCCAGAAGAGATGTGTCTTGGTCAGTTTTTTAAAGCCTTCCAAGGTTGTAATAAGACGCATCTCATCTGGCAGGCCGTTCCACAGCCTGGGAGCAATAGCAGAAAAGGCCCTCTGGGAGGTCTGGGACAATCTAGTTTTTATAGGCTGAAGCAGATTCCTCCCAGAGGGCCGAAGTATACGCGGGGGCTCATATGAGAGGAGGCGGTCTCTAAGATAAGTTGGACCCTAGCCGTGTAGGGCTTTAAAAGTCAAAGTCAGCACCTTGTACTGTGCCTGAAAACTGATCGGCAGCCAGTGGAGAGATTTAAGCACTGGTGTTATAGGCTTTCTCCTCTATGTACCAGTGACTAACCTGGCTGCCATGTTTTGAACCAGTTGAAGTTTCCAGATTAGGCACATAGGTAACCCATGTAGAGTGCATTACAGTAATCCAGACGTGAGGTGACCAGCGCATGTACCACAGCCTCCAGGTCCTTCATCTCCAGGAAAGGGCGCAGCTGGCGGATCAACTGAAGTTGATAACAGGCACTTCTGACCACCGCATTCACCTGACGCATCATGTGAAGCGATGAGTCTAGAAGTACCCCCAGACTGCGAACAGAGTACTGAGAGGAGAGTGTGACTCCATCCAGGACTGGAAGGTGTATTCCCAGACCTGGTTTCGGGCCGGTGACTTTTAGTACCTCCATTTTGTCAGGATTTAGCCTCAATCTATTTTCCCTCATCCAATCCATTACTGCTGCAAGACAGTCATTGAGAGGAGAGATGCCATCTGAGGACTGAATCAATGATCTAGTCATGGAGAAGTATATCTAAGTGTCATCAGCATACTGATGGCACTGAGCTCCATGCCTCTGGATGATCTCACCCAGCAGCTTCATATAAATATTAAATAGCATCGGGGACAGGATGGCACCCTGAGGGACGCCACAATTTAGCTCGATTTTAGAGGAGCAGCTGTCCCTGAGCCTCACCCTTTGGGACCTGCCAGAGAGAAAGGAACAGAACCACTGGAGAGCAGTGTCTCCAATACCCATCTCTCTCAGCCGGCTCAAAACGATGGCATGATCCATAGTGTCAAGGGCTGCTGAGAGAGCCAGGAGCACCAGCAGAGTCACACTACCTTTGTCGATACTCAAGCAGAGGTCATCTGTCAGAGCAACCATGGCAGTCTCAACTCCATATCCTGCTCGGAAGCCAGTTTGAAATGGATCAAGAAAATCGGTTTCATCCAAGACAGCTTGGAGTTGTGAGGTGACTGCTCTCTCGATCACCTTGCTAGAAACGGCAGTAAGGAAACTGGTCTGTAGTTGTTTCTGTCCAGGGGATCAAGGGAAGGTTTCTTCAGGAGAGGCTTTACAGCCGCCTCCTTCAGACAGGATTGAATAATACCCTCCCTGAGGGACTCATTGACTACATCCCTAAGGAATGTCTTCAATGTATCCCCTCCCTGGACGACCAGCCATGATGGACACGGATCGAGAGGGCAGGTCGTCTTCCTCACGCTTCCAAGGAGCTTGTCCATGTCATCAGTACTTATAGACCGAAACTCATCCAACAAAATGACAGTAGCAGATTTGCTGGTCACCTCATTTACGGTTACTGGAGAAATATTGGCGTCCATGTCATCCCTTATCCGAGAGATTTTGTCTGTAAAGTGGTTGTTAAATGCGTTGCAGCAGGCCGTCATCAGGTCAAAGAGGGGTTAAACGCAGGGGAAACCTGCGTTAACTCCCCAACTACCTTAAACAGCTCTGCTGTATGAGATTCTGCAGACGCAATGCATGCAGCATAGAAAGATATCCATGCTGCATGCAGTGCCTCCCGATAGGCACGAAGATGCTGCCTATGGCGAGTTCTGTTGGATGAGGACTGAGTTCTTCGCCACTTGTGCTCTAGTCATTGTCCAACCCGCTTCATTTCCCTGAGTTCCTCTGTGAACCAGGGTTTGCAGTTTGAAGCGGGATGGAAAGGACGCTTGGGGGCGATGATGTCAAGAGCCTTGGGAAGATCGGTGTTCCAGGTGTCCACCAAGGCTTCAACAGGGTTGCCGGCACTGCCAACCATTAAACCCTCTAGGGTCTTCTGGAAACCAATTGGTTCCATAAGCCTTCGAGGGCGGACCATTCTAATGGGTCCACCACCGCCGGAGAGGTGAGGTGCAGCTCTAAGTTCCATCTTGATCAGAGAATGGTCCGTCCATGACAGTGCGGAGGTTTTGGTTACCTCCGCCCACGGATATTCCCGTTCCGTACTAAAAATCCCATTGAGTGTGTGACCTGCACAGTGAGTGGGCCCGTTGACCAATTGGGATAGGTTCATGCCTGTCATGGATTCCATGAACTCCTGAACTGCTCCAGGTAGATCAGAAGGGCTATTCTCGAGAGGAATGTTGAAGTCTCCGAGGACCAAAAGCCTGGGCGACTCCAACAGCAACTCAGAGACCAGCTGAGTCAGCTCGGTCAGGGAGTCTGTTAGGCAACGGGGTGGCCGGTATACTAACAGAATCCCCAAACTATCCCCAAACTAGCAGAAATTGGGAGCTTGAATGCAAGGTAGGTGAGCTGCTGCTTAAATAAATGTTGAGTCTAATGGCCTGTAGGATTTTATGATGATGTAATCCATACTCAGTTACGAGAAAGGTTACTCTGTCAGATCTGGAACAATTTTTTTGAAGATAATGGTCACATGCATTAAATTATAAAATATTCTTTTAGTCAAAGCTTGAAAAGCTAGCCTTTTTGAGCCATATCTCCCAGACTTCTCCAGTTAGCATGGCCACTGGGTTTTCTGGGAGCTGTCATCCAAAACAGTAACTTTTGCAAGTCTGTCCAGTGGAGAGCTGTAGTGCAAAAGAAATGAGAGATCTGCAAGGCTCCATCTTTTTATGGTTTTTTTTTTTTAATTCAACTAACAGTTAGTTCTCTTGAGTTTAGTATTCTCCCTTATCTATTTCATTTTGACTTTGCCCTGCTGGCTTATTTAGTGAAGAGCCTTAGGAGTTCTTCATAATGGGCAAGACTAATAATAAGTTAGTATTGTCTCACTCCAGCATTCTTTCTGATAGCAACATTTGGAGTTTGTTGGAGTACTTTAAACACTAAATTCCAGATACCATGCTTCTTGTCCAACAATATTTGGATTCATGCCTAATTGTTAAATTTAAAAGGAGTGTCTACAAATACACAGAAGAAAGATAAAACAGTCAGGAAAGGGGGATGTGTTGGAAGTTTCCAAAAGAAAGAAACAGAATTACATATTTAAAATACATTTGCTTGATAGTTCAGTTTAATAATAACAAAAGATATCTGTTTTTACAACTATCAACTTGTAAGACTGTGGGAGGTCTAATTATGGCCAATAATAACAATAATAATCATCATTAGATGTTTGCCAAGGCTACTTTTGTTCTTTCTCCCAAATTTGCTTCCCTTCTCACTAATCTCTGCCTCAAATAATACAAATAAATCTCTACGATGTAATATGACCCTTTGGCAGGGCTAGATTTGGCTTTCCACTCCTAACGTCCAGAAAAGTTGTGATTTCATTTCAGGAATTGTTCCAAGTCAACATGGTGGAAACATTAGGAAAAGGAGGAGAGAGAGTTCTGCATACAACCCAGTGTAAGAGGTTTCATTGAAAGCCAGCTCTAACCCCTTCTTCTTTCAGTGGATTAGGAAAGACAGAGAAGATGTCTATGTACACTTCTATTTAGCACTTCTGTGTGCTAAATGAAAAAATATATGGGCATAGAATGGAAACTTTTGGATTGTGGCTGGAGTCCCACTGGTGACATGTGCTCAGTGTAACCTATGGTTATGTGAGCTTATGCCCTTTGGAGGATGGTGCAGAAGGAGGCATACAGTATCTCCTCATACAACATTCTCCCAGAGATCCAGGGAAGTGGCACCATCTTCTACTTTGTGGTCTCTGTGATTCACACAATTGGGTTTTCTGTGCCTGTGCAGTGTAATAATAAATAATAATAAATTTTATTTCTAACCCACCCCTCTGTTCAGCAATCGGGGTGGCGTACAACAAGACTTAAAACAAACAGCTGTTAAAACACATCATCAACCCAGTCTCTGACCCTCCCACCCCTTAAAACTAAATTAAACTAGTGCAGAATTAAAATAACAATTAAAACAACATAAATACTATGAAAACCAGCTAGGGCAGCACAAATAATAATGTCAGCAAGGGGGGAGGGGATAGTACCACATCCATTGAGCCAGGAAGTTATTCCGGGAAGGCCTGCCGGAAGAGAGACGTCTTTACAGCTTTTTAAAAGCTATCAAGGGTGGAAATAGACGGATCTCATCCGGCAGGCCATTCCATAGTTTGGGAGCGGTCGCAGAAAAGGCCCTCTGGGAGGTGTGCAACTGCCTAGTTTTTATGGGCTGTAGCAGGTTCCTCCCAGAGGACCAAGTGTATCATTCAGAACCTTCTAGAACAGTTACGTAAGCTTTTTGGCAGTGCTCAACCCACCCCCAGCTTATTCCTCACTGTTCACACTCATATACTACAGCTTCTTTTCATCCACTATGTCACCAGCATCGAAGGATCCCCCTAGTATTTTTCTAGGCAATATTTAACAGAGAGCATACCTGCAGTCAGATACTAGTCAGTCACCTCCTACCTTCCCCTTGCGGCAGCCCCTGATAAGGGCCATAAACAACTTTATAGAGGAGTGTTACACTCCACCTACATGTTGTAGGACAGTGCCCAACAACTCCCAGAATCTTCTAGCCCCTGGAGTTGCTGGCCATACTGGCTAGAGGATTCTGAGAGTTGTAGCCAGAAGAAGAAGAAAAACATTTTCTGCTTATAGATTTCCTCAGGTTTAAGGTTACAGTGCACTGTCACAATGGTATCATAGAATGTTAATTGGAGAAGTCAGTCAAATGTAAACTAGGTCCAGTTCACATTTGGGTTGAACAGGATTGATTATAGCCAAAATGCATATCTGTCTTTAAAGGTCACCATTCTCCAGAGCCATCTTTTCTACTTGAAAGGGCCACTCTTTTATCAAGATCATAACTGGGAGAATAAGGCTATATTTTTCTGTACCACTTGAATTCTTTGTGGATAGTCAATCCTGGTAATAAAAGCATTGTTCTGGTCAAGTGATCAGTAAAGGCAGCATGGAAGTGCCAAGGAGACATGTACCAATGGACTCTTTCAGACGTGGGAAATTGGAAGTATAATCCAAACACAATCCAAACGCAATCCTGGGGTTTCATGTTATTGCAAATTAATTCTTCTCACACAAATTTGGGCAAAAGGGAAGTCACTCCGAATGCAATCATGGGTTTAACGTTATTGCGAATTTAAGCTTCTCACACGATTTCAGGCAAGGGGGGGTTATTTTTGGGTAATGGGAAGTAATTCCGAATGCCTTCCGAACGGAGCAGGGGTTCAGGTAAATTCGCTAAACAAGCGAATATACATTAATCCGCATTGGCTCCATTCGGAATTGGGAGAAATTCCTCCCGTTTGAAAGAGTCCAATGAGAGCTTTCTTTCCAATGCAAATATAAGTTGCAGGAGGAACTGATCCAGACTGGAACCACAGTAGGAGCAAAATGCTAAAGCTCCATTTCCCCCACAACACACTACATATATGAATCATATATGCTTCTCCAGTTACTAATTATTTTCTTTAAAGCATGTACAGTGATACTAATGTCACTTCTTTTAGGGGGGCTTTAATTACAGATCATGTTAATTTCTACAAGCCCCCAATTATTTGTGCAAGACCAAGAGAGCCAACATGGTGTAGATATTTCATTATGGAACTAGCAGTTGAGGAGACAAGAGTCTGAATCATCCCTCAACCATTGAAACCCACTGGGTGTCCTTGAACAAATCACACTCTCTCTTCCTCAGAGAAAGGCAATGGCAAATTTCTTTACAAATCTTGTCAAGGAAGCCACATGATAAGGTCACCTTAGGGTTGTCATAAGCCAGAAACAACTTGAAGGCACACAGCAACAACTGATTATATATCTTGTTTCTTAAATATGTGATGATTCATTCTTCTTGAATTAAAAATAAATCATTCCTTCAGTATTTATTTTTTTAACTAAGATATTCACCACTAAAAACAAAAGAACTTCAGACAAAAATAAACTCATTTTGACCATTTCCAACCACATGTAGGAAACTGAATATTTCCATAACTAAAGATAGCATGGAGCTCATTTTCTTCTGACATAATACTTTTCAATAACACTTTACCATCAGGGTGGGGGGGGTGTCATTCCTCCATGCCCACATTTTTGCACAAACACATTCTAGCGTTAGCCAAATACTGATAGCTGGGGTTCCCAATAAGCTTAAGTTGGCAACACTGGACCTTCAGGACCTTTTTTGCTTTCCTTAGTCAATTTAATTAAACTAAAAATATTCCTTCTTTGGTAAACCTGTAGAATCTGTAAGGGTTTCTGTGGGGTCCACAGCATTTTTCAACATAAAATTTTAGTACTATATAAAGCACACACTAGTAAGATTTTCCTCCTCAAATGCATACATACATGTATATACAACACTTTCTTCCACCCTCAGTTAGCTAAGAACAAAGCTGAAGGAGATTTTGTTCAAAATGTGCTGAAAAATAAATTGCTTTGGGGACCAAGCTCAGGCATGGAAAAGTTGAGCCTGAAAATTAATGTTTTGAAAGGCAAGGATGGTGCAGAAACTCAAGTGTGTTTTGCCAACAACAAAAAAAAATCTCTTGGGCCTTTTCCAGCCCTGCTTCTAGGTTCCCTTGCATTGGGACACAGCTAGGGTGTACCACTGAGCTGGTTCTGTGTCCTGCTGACCTTATGATACTCCGCAAGGGACTGTTTTAGCCCTTCATGAAGCAAGACTAAGGCTCTCCACTGGCACCATGCAATGAAATGAGCCTCTGGAACTTAGCCAGTCCCAGGCTGTCTTCAGAATCTGGGATCTCAGCCACCTTTGCCCTGTCCTGCTTTGCTTTCTTGTACTTTGCCAAGTTCAATTTGGCTATGGCCCAGACCTGGGGCCAGGGTTCTCATTGTAAATGTGGGGAACACAACCAAGAAACGAAGCAGGGGAATGATTTAGCCAAGCCCATGTGGTCATTCAGTGGCAGAGCTCATGTTAGGTTTTTCGAGGTCTCTGTTTTGTTGCCCCACAGTTAATTTATCTTCAAGACCACCCAGCTGCTGATCAGACCACACTGCCTCTGTGAAATGTGTGGAAATTTGCAAGCATTTTCTCTGATTTTTACAGGGATTTCTTTTTTCGCCACACTTGACTCACAGCTGTTTGCCAAAATCAAATTGCGGAGGTGTTTCTGCCTCTTTAAAACTCTGTAAACAGACACTTGTTCCAATGAAGAAGAAGAAAAAAAGTCAGCCAAGTGCAGCAAGACTGAGAGGGATTCACTGTTACTATGGCAAGCTGCAAGCAAGAAACCTGAGTCAGGGAAGGGAATGCATACACGGCTGGCGTAGGTCGCAGAGGGCAGATTCGGAGTAAAACCATTAACAAACCAGAATGCCTTGTAAGAATTGCAAAGAGACCCAGGACCCTTTCACACTACACAATTGTAGCACTGTGATTCTGCTTTAACTGCTATGGCTCCATCCTATGGAATCCTGAGATTTAGCAATAGCAATATAGGAAATACATATCTATACCACTCATCAGTGCACCTAAGCACTCCCCAAGTTGTTTACAATGTATAAGTTAATTGCCCCCAACAATCTAAGTACTCATTTTAGTGACCTTGGAAGGATGCTAGGTTGAGTCAACCCTGAGCTCCTGGCTGGTATTGAACTCACAACCTTGTGATTCATGACTGAGTGAGTGAGTGACTGCAGTACAGGCATTTAGCCATTGCACCATCAGGGTTCTTCACAGAATTTGGAGTTTGGCATGGCACTAGACATCAACAGTGTCACCATGGGTCAAGATCGATTCAAGGACAGTTAACAACAAATGGCATTAGAGCTCTCTGACTGGAATCTCTAAGTACCCTTTTTAAAACTGAAAATCCCAGGCTTCCATAGGGTGCTGACAAGGCAGTTAAAGTGAAAACATAGCACTGTACTTGTGTAATGTGACAGTGTCCTCATCCTGGGGCAGTTGGTCATTGAATGCCACTGGAAGCTAGGCAACCATCAGTCCCATGCAGATGGCATAAAACCTAGGAATGATCAATGTAGGTATGAGATAAGTGGGATTCCTCCCATTAGGCTTCTCACCTTCAAGTCTTGATCAGATCTTTTGTATGGAACATAGGCTTAGGCAGACCAGGGGTAATAAGCATAGGGTCCACCAAATGTTACAGGATTCTAGTTTCTATAATATCTGGGTAGTATGACCAATGTTTGGAGATGACATTGCTGACGTAGAGGCTTTCTCTACACAATCCCATCGCTGACGTAGAGGCTTTCTCTACACAATCTATACACATTGCAAAGGCTGCTCAGAGAAAACCAATGGTTTCTATTGTGGAGGTGTGATCTTCATAATCTTTCTTTCATGCCAGCAAGAGTGAGAAACTCCTGCAATTTCCCTCTGCTGTGCAGTTTTTAAGGGACATTAACACATTCTGTGAAAGAAAGGAGTTCTTCTGTGCAAACAATATATATGAGATTTTCTGTGCAGGAAAGTTGTTTATGTGCAAAAAGATTAGGTTTTTTTCTTCAGTATAGGAATCAAGCTTCCTGTGTAGAGAATCTACATTTTCTGCAAAAAAAAAAAAAAAATACAACTTTCCTATGTAAAAGAATCAATTTTTTACACACATGCAAAATCACATGGTGAGTTTTACACAAAAGAAACCCTGGTGGCAAAGAATCTTGATTTTCCTTATTAATGATTCCCAGTGTTCAGGAATCCTTCTCATCAGTGATTTAAATATTTTTGAATATCTTGTCTGTGCCTACTATGTGCATAAAATCTCTACAGAAAGATCCAGTCAAGACCTGAAGGTAGGACTACAAAATACAGTCCTACATCCACAAGTACTACCATCACCAAACATTGCTTACTCTCAGATTTCATGTTTTCTGCATAAAGCTTTAGGAGTTATGTTTTATCCCCAAAAGAACTAATGTTTACCACACAAATTTCTCTGTTGACCCCAGCTGGTTTCATTGTAGCGGTGATTGCTGGTTATGCATGACTTTTTGCACACTTTTTATTTTTAAAATCCATTCAGAAACGCTTTCTTGCCCTTTACAGTGTTTTTGTGCTTGCTCAGCAGTCAACACTCATCTCCATCTGGGCAATATGCATGTTCCAAGTGAGATTTCCTTCCTGTTGCATACACCTGCTTCCAAGACCTTCTTGGATAGTACAATGCTTTTTTCTTGCTCTCGTTCAGTATATGAAGATAGCTTCAGGGTAGACAAGAAGAAACATAATTTAAACTCCAGGACACTTGGTGACTTAGCTAGAGAAGAGATATTGTGACCACTAGAAGCAATGTGTTTTCCAGATTACTTGCTCCACAGCATCCCATGACAGTTTCTCTGGTAAACAGAAGGTTAAACAAACAAAAATGTGAGTGACAAATCACACTATCCAGATGCTGCAAGATCTCAGCTAGTTATATTTCTCCTTTCCCAGCTGTGTCAGTTCATACTTTTCATTATTTTAGATTTCATACACAAATATGTTCCATTGAATTCCAATATTTGTTGAGTGTCAACAACCATATACATGTGAGAAATAGTAATTCCAGACAAAGTTCACCAACATCCCAGTACTCTTGACTAGGATGGTGAAAAGTAACAATGCAGTTTTTGCACACACTTACCCCAAAGTAAGCCCCACTGAATGCATGCTTCTGCATGCACATATGTAAGTTGCACTGCATTTCCCCCAAATTTTTGTAATTTATATAACAAGGTAAGATGTGTTTTGTTTTTAAAAGGCCAGAACCTTCATGTTGGCAACTAATGGGTCTAAGTATCATCTTATCTCTTTACTCATCTGATGACTCTCCAGGTCTCAGAGATCACAAAGCCAATGCAGGTTAACACAGATATTTAATATTCTCACCCTGCCGGGCTTTTCAACTCTAGAGAGTGATTACAAAGATCACACACATATTCTTTCAGATCATTGCCCTAGAAGGAGAAGAGGAAGCTTTGAAGCACAGCTTCCCTTTGGGGGCTTGGTTTAAGGAGAAAGAAGCCAAGCCAGGCTAATGTGGCACTCAGACATTTTCACAGTATCTCAGTAATGAAACAGATTAGTAGTAATTTCTGCTATTATCTGTGATCTACTTTAGGAGCTAATGATAGTCAAACCCTGCTTAGTAGATGGCATCGCTTACTCTCTAACACAGTTCCTTTTGCATTCAGGGTTTTTTTCTCCCCATCTTTTTCTTCTTTAGGTTGTTCTTTAAAAAATAAATCAAAAAGACATATAGCTTTTTGCCAAGATGTTGACTCAGTTTCATTAGCAAAAAGGAAAGGTTGAACACCAGCTTGACTATGATGTGAACAGTTCTGCTGAAAGCTGCAGTCAGCTGGTAGCACAGAGGGGGGCTGTATCTTGGTGGTCCAAAGCAGTGGGAGGAAAAGGAGAGGCTGAGATGGTGGTGGACATGGGTGGAAGCAAACCTTAACATATAATCAAAATGCCTGCAATTGGCAAACACAAATGCTGGACAGCAGGAGACTGTAAAGTGAAGGGCCATCTTCTGAACTGAGAACTCTGTGAAATTATTCAATATGGAGCATAGCCTGCTGAGATCTAATGAGAATGTTTCATTCAGATGCAACTAAAAAAATTCTAAGGAAATCTACTTTTCTGGGCACTTTATTATTTATAAATTATATTTATATCTCACTTTTCCTTCGGTGAACTCAGAGTGGCATATATGGCTTTTCTCTTCCTCACTTTCACAGTTTCTTCCAGCTGTATCTTGATAAAATCCCTGTGAAGTAGGTCAAGCTGAGAGAAGGAGGGTAATTGCCCCAAAGGACATGGGGAAAAGATCGCATTGCTGTGCAAGGACTTGAAACTGAGGGGCTGAACAGGCCACCCCTTTTAGCACTGGATCAGGTCCACAGTAACTACATGCCATGGCCCCGATCTGGCCATTTTGCACCATGGGATGGGCACCATAGCCACCAGCACCACTTTTTTTGGAGCTCTTTTGGATGCAGCACCAGAGGAGTGCCATGATGCTGAACACAATGTTGGGAGTTGTATGGTGTTATGCCAGCATGGGGGTGGAGTCAGGGTGCGCATCATGCAGATGCCATGCCCTCACTCCACTCCAATGCCAGCCTTTATCACTGGTCTGTTGAGGCTGTGAATCTCACTCCAACATTACAATATCTTTTACTCTCTTCTTACCCACATGCTGATCCACCCTCTGTAATCTCCACATATATATTTTTCAAGCTACTGAAGAAAGTGCTCAATACAACGTCAGAAACTAAATCCAGGTCTGTAGAGTCTAAAATACTTCTGGAGCAACTCAGAATATTCTGGCCTCAAAGCTACCCCAGCATCCCCCCCCCCTTCATTACTTGGGCACTCTACAGTGATGTTGGGCAACTGTTCACATGCATGTCCTGCTATGCTGCCTGCCACTGCCACCACCACCACAAGCCACTGATTATGAAAACAAGGTGTCCAGTGTCTATCACATGGTTGGGCACCTCATTCTGAGTTCAGAGGAAGCAAGTTGTGCCAGTGGTAGTGGGTGGCGCAGCTGAATGTGGAGTAAACAGCTGCCCAGCATCAGAGCAAAAAGTGATTTTATAAAATCTGTATGAAGAATGATATACCCATGGGTTTCGTGCTGAATTGGCCATACATCACCCAGACAGAACCAGGGATTGGTGTGAGGACAGGGGGGAAAGTGTTATTTGGCCTGTGAAAACACACCCTAAGGCTAAAATCCTGTTCATGATTTATGCCAGCATAACGGTCTGCTACATTGGTATAAGTATCCCCCCCCCCCCCCAGTGGACTATAGTGGCTGTGTAGGGAATGGCAGAGGAAACTAAAGCTGACAGGAGACAAAGCTGATCAGACTCCAAACTGCTCAGAAGCCAGTAGGACAACTTCATTCTGTGACAGAGAAAACTTTTACTGTAATTTCCCCAGCCTCATCAAAGCAGCACCCACAACCGGGAACTTCTGCTGCCTCTCTTCCATCTCCATTGCTGCCACTTCCCACAACGTCACTGTGGCATTCTGGCCAACTGGCTCTTGCCTGATATCCTACTCCAACTTATTAAGTTGCAAGCTTCACTGTATTGAATTGCATTGAAATGAATAGGTTGGTTCTGTCAGAGCTTTTCTTGTACCAAATCATTTTACGCTAGAGTGGGCCCTCAGTATCTGCTGAAGTTTGGTACAAGGACCCCCCATGGATACCAAATTCCATAGATGCTCAAGTCCCATTGTATACAATGGGGTGGTAAAATGGTGCCCCTTATATAAAATGGCAAAATCAAAGTTTGCTTTTTGAATTTTTAAAAAATTACATATATTTTCAAACCATGAATGGTTGAATCCATGGAGGCAGAATCTGTGGACATGAAGGGCCAACTGTGGTTAATTTTACATGGATGTTTTAATTTAGTTGACTTGAGCTAAGGAAGTAACACACAAACATGTCCCTACAAGAGAGCATGCAAAACCTGGAAAACTTACGTTCTTCTGAATGCCCCAGCCAACATGGCTGTTCTGACTGTAAGGCCAAGTCCACAATACAACATTTTGAGCAGAGCAAGATTGTTAGAAAGAAAATGGGAAGTGTCACTGTAGTCAAGCAAACGCACCTTTATCCAGACTTCATTTCTGAATAGGGAAGACAGAGCAAGATGTTCCCATCACTTCTCCTGCTGCTTCTACTTTTAATTGTACCTAACAAGGCCAGCCATTAGTATTGTCTGTATGTGGAGAGATATTGTAGCATCTTTGAGACTAACTGAAATAAAACTATATCTTTGAATTCTACCTGTGGTATTGACTGTTAGCAATACCACACATGGAGTTAAATAAGGCCCACTCTAAAAAAAAAAGAAAAGAAAGAAATCCAGGAGCTAGAAAAGGAAAGCAGAAGTGTGGCAAATGATTTTTTAAATATATATTTTCCCCAGTTGTTCTCCACAAATGAACCTTCCTGCAGATGAAGAAACCAATGTGCAGGGTGGAGGAGGGAAAATGCCATCTTCGATTTCAGGGCACATTCCATCCAGCTTGCCATGTTTCTCCATGCATTTTACCCCCTGTAGCGATGACTGAGCTTCTCCAAAAACAGCAGGAGAGAGAAGCAGGCAGAAGGAGGGAGAGTGCCCAGAAGACGCCACAGCCTTTAAAAAATGGTCAGTGGCCAAGTGAGGGAAAGAGGTGTATTTTCCCAGTCTTTAAATAATGAGACAACAATTTTTTTTCTGTTGCCAGGAATTTGAAAAATGGGAAGGCTACTTAGGATGGGGAGAGCAGGGAACCAGAGAGCTTCCCCTAGTACCATCTTGTGAAGAGACCTTATTTTTGAAGAAGAACAAGAAATTGAAATTATCAGATGGAGGACAGAACATCCTTGTCCCATCCTTTTTCCATTCTTATAGCACAATTGTGAGAAGATTTCCATACACCGCCACACTTATCCTGGCAGTGTCCTGTCATTAAACTGCCATTGACCACGATTGTGTGTAAGACTTTCACATTATATCATGCTGATCCTGTCATGGCCCCATCCTGGAATTGTCCCATCATTGCCCTTCATTTTGTATTAACAGAAGAACATGTTAATGCAATTCCACTTCATTGACAGTCTAATGACAGGATCAGCATGAACATATGAATGTCTTTTGTGCAATCTTCTCTGTCATAGACAGGATAAGGACGGATTTCATTCTGGTAGCCCATCTGATAATTTCCAATGTATTTGGGCCTCAAGACCAATAAATTAAAACAGCCAGCATGGAGTATAGAGCGAGATGTTTGATTCTGTTTGAATATTTTTGCTTGCTGTTAACTTTTCCATATATATAAAACACAGACCTCCCATGTAGGTGTTGCAAAATGAACTGCCTCTTCTTCTGCCAACATTATTCCAGTGAAATTAAAATCACCTTTAGTCTTAATGAACATTTATTGTTTGTCTAAAGTGATGATTAGAAACAGCTGCAACATTTGGAGGTTTGTGTAGATGGAGGCGAGATTTCTTTTTCCATTGAGGATTTTAGGTTCACCCCTCCCCACTCAGATCTTGGAGGAGAAAAGAAGATGTGAATAGTATTATTTATACCAGATCTCTTTTTATTTGCAACAGGCTAATCATATGCAACAGTCTGACACTTGGAAAAGTTACTTCTGAAGATTACAATACCCAGAAACACTAATATATCACTAACCAGTGCTTTAAACAAAGAGCTTCTGGGAGCTGTAAACCAAAAAAGTTCACTTTTCCACTCTCTGGCCACTGGATAGAAACCTACTGAATCAATTTGCTGAATGATCAGTCAACACATTTGTTGTTGTTAGCTGCCTTTGAGTTGATCCCAACTCATGGCAACCCTGTGACTGAAATGTCTCCCAGCCCAGCTATCCTCGGACTCTCTGTTCAGGTCCTGTAATAAAGGGCTTGTGATTCAGATGGCCTTAGTACTTTGCACATACATATAAGATAACACAAGAGATTAGGCTTCTTCTCAAGTGCATTCGCTTGCACACACACACACACAAACACACACAATATACTATGAATTTCTTTCACTCCAAATAAAGCTCTTCTTTTAAAGCACTGCTTTCATGTTAGGATGGATTAATGTTTCCCTCCCTTATTCTGCAATGCCACTAATGTATCCACATTACCTGTTATTACACTCACTGTTATCTCCCTCAGCTAGCTCTATAATTTCCTTCAAGGGCCGGACAGTGTAATGAGAGGATTCTTTTGTTAACCTTGCAGCTCATGGTGCTTTTCAGTTAAATTTGCCCATTCAGCCTTCCAGTGCTGCAGCAGCCAGAGGATTATTTTCCATGCATTAATATCACATTCAGTTAAGCTCATAAAACCCAGGCCTGCAAAGAAAAAGTCTGCTTCTTCTTTTTCTTTTCTTTTTTCCACTGTACCCTGTTTAAGTCTCCCTGACATGTATAATTAACACGGGGTCAAACATACCAATCAAATGTTATAAAGTGTCTGGTTTCAAAATAACTGTACTGCAGTATATAGATACATGCCAGATACATGTAACAGAACCTGCAGTAGGGGTGGGGTCAAGGAAATCCTCTTTTACAAGGTGTTTTCATCTAGATTTCAAGGGAGAACGTGCAGCAGCCCAGGGAGGAGTCTTAGATGGAAACCTTACTGATAGCACATTCTTGGGAACAAGTCATACTGAACCCACATGGTATTTTGGTCTGAGTGAATATACATAAGAGTCAGTCGTTGCTTTACTCCATCAAATGACACCGTACTTGTGTAGATGAAAAATGATGCAAAGGTAAATTGGATCTGCTGTACAGACCAAGAAAGTATACATTTCACCTAAAAAAATTGCACAACCACCTTTGAAATGAACAATAACTTCATCAGATGCTACCTGTAGCACAGTCTTCCCCAGTTCAGAGTCATCCAACCACTACACCACACTGGTTCTTTGGATAACATATCATATTCCTGATGTGTTAGGCTACAACTCCCATCAGCTCAGGCCAGCATAATAAATGGTGAAAGATAAAGAGTTGCACTGTCGTGATAGCCACCCATGTTGCTCAGCCATGGTAGACGATGTAGTATACAGGATGAACCCTGAATTCAGAAACAGCTGGGAGAGGGGGAACCCTAACCATAGCTAGGTTATGAAAAAAGCCCTAACTATAGTTCCTTCAATACATAACTTCCCCAGTGACTCAACAAGATGGAACCAAACAGACTACAACATAACACTGTGACCAAGACAGAGCATGATCTATAGCTATGGTGTCTGGCTTTATCAGTTGGTCTTCATAGCTGCAAGTATCAGTGGGGAAGATGTGGCTCCCTTCTCTTTCATTTGTGGAGCAGCCAAAGCTGGACTAGTGTCTTGGAAACAATATGACTAAACCTGGGCAGCATGCTCTTCTTGCTCTGATGGTATCCTGACAATATTTCTTTTTCCAATTGAGGAATCAGAGCAATAAGCTGTCCAGGTCTAAGGGACATTATGGAGTCCCACCAAGGCAGTTCACAATCTACATAACTATGAATGCCTTCACCGTGGGCTTTCAAACTAGTATTAAACATTAATTTCCAGTAGGCTGTGGAGTCCAATTCAAACTCTTCTTATCTCAAGTACTTTACCAGATGGGGATTTTGAGTGGCAGTCAGAGTTGATGCCTGGGATTGACTTCACAACTGACATTTTATTCTCACCTGGGACAGTTCATAACTTAAGCCCAAAATGGATTTGCTGGCTACATTCACTTCTCACTGTCACACATCTTTTGCACCTAACCATGGTCCTGAGCAATAAAACCAGACAAGTGCCAAGAAAGAAAACAACTAGACAATCTCATGTAGAAGCCTATAAAGTTGGGAATAAAATACAAGCCATTTGTCTGGAGACAGGATTGACTCTTCACTTAAAACAAGCAAGCCACAAGTATGCATTCTTCTTGGAGGCAGGAAATGGCTTGCAGACTCCTCCCCATCTGACTCTTTTTCAGCTTCCTCTATTAAAACCTTAACCCACATAACTGCTGTTTCTTACCAGAGTGTTGCATTGGGTATTTTACATTATGTGTCTATGGACCACTTTTATGGCTGATAGCTTCAAGAAACAACCCAGAGGCATGAAAATAGTTCTACTAAAGCTGAATGGATACATTTTAGGACAGAACTGCCACATGATCCAGTTTTCATTTCCTTGTCTTTTTAAAATTGTCCTCATCTCTCTCATCTCTAGCTCTTATTAATGTTCTGTGCCATTAAGCTTTGTCTAAACTGCAATGGTTAAAGGCATACAACTTCCTACAGCTGTTCCTCATTGGCATATATTAATTTCATTAGATGTACACAAGTTTGACATTGCCTAGCAATTGCTTATTGTGGCCAGACTTTAAAAACCATCAAGAAATTGTGATCCTGGTTATGGAATGTGGCTGTCATGAGGAAGCTAACAAACCATTTTTATCATGCAATAGATGCTAAAAGGAAAAAGACACAGTTTTTTTATGAGACACAGCCCAAACTAATTAAATATGTCAATAAAATTTAAAGTCAATTGCTGTTCAATTTTTGTCATATGAACTTATGGAAGGATATACTTGATCTAAACCATTTATTGACAAAATACGACTTAATCATGAACTTATTGACTGTACCATGATTTGATTGTTCCTACTTTTGCTTGCTTATTGTTATTATTACATCTAGGGCCAAGCTTCTTGGGGCACTATACCAATAAAATTATTTCACACATGGTTGTGCTTTCTTGGAGATTGCATTGTGTTGTATCTAGCATAGACAATCCATGTACAAGCACATGCCCAGAACCCTCTCTCACATCCACTATTGGTTTGATGAATGTGGAGCCAAAGGTCTTGGTGCCCATTGCTAATCCACTATGTAACCATAAGATCAAGCATAGCTGCACTGGTGTATATTTTTGCAATGCTGAAAAGGTATAGGATATTGGTCTAAGTGTGCAAATGAAATTGGTATGTAGCAAGTTTTTTTAATCGTTTTTAAAGGAAAAAGAGGGCCCCGGAAGTCCAGAACTATAATAAAGAAAAAGTATCTACTGGTATGGTTGTTTTCTTTCATTGCACAAAGTACAGTTGGAAAGCATTCTCCTTTCAGTTTTTGTTGAATCCTAGATATTTCAAGTGGCTTGTTTGCACTACATAGGAGTGTTTCATGGTGTGCCTTCAGCTCAAGAAGCCAAGAAAATCAAATACCTGCTCAGACTTTCTAGTTCCTTGGTTTTCTGTGGTTGAAGTTCCTTAGTGTTAATGTTCATGGTACTGGTTGCATCTTATTCCTGCTGTTATCACTTCCAATATAGTTCTTAATCTGTTGGATCATTCTCCATGTTAACATCGGGAAGACTAATATTAACCATGAGCCTCCACTGAAAGTATTTATTTATCAGTTATATTCCATCTTTCCTCCAGTGACAGCAAAAAGACAATGGCAAAATCCTATGAGTATTATGATTTGAAACCAAACAAATATATCTTACGGTAATTCATGGAAGAAAAATGACGTCCCTTCTCTCTCCACTCCTGGCAATCCTCAATTCCCATCAAAACATCTCCCAACAGGACTTCTTCAGAAACAGGGCTCCTGACCAATGTGAGATAATGAGACTTCAGAGGCAGGAAAGAGGTAGAAAAATTCCTTCTGTGTACTTCCTTGAAGTAGCTTAGGTAAGAATTCAAGCCTGATTACTCCTAAGGTCATAGCAAGATATTTGGAAAGCTGAGCCAATTTAAAAATGTAATGTTTGGCAGATTCTATTTGAGAATAGGCAAGGTCACAGGAGAAGCTCAAGAAGCCTGTGACATCCATGTGATGTTTATCTGTGTGATGTTAAATGCTTGTGTGTAAGCCACTACCTGTTGCTAGTCTCCAGCATTTGGCAGTCAGATAAATTTAAATGCTGCTAATTGCTGAATTGTCATTTATAAGCACCATATCTAAAAACCTTTTAAAGAACCTTTTAAAAACCTTCTTTCTCCATTAATTTGACTCATGCAAATGTGCAAATGAATTCAATAGATTTACCATAATGTCTAGAGTACGGAGGTGCTTCCTCTTTTCTTTGACTAGACAATAATCTTGTTCAGGTTTACTCAGTTTTTGGTAGCTGCTTTACATCTATTGAACATAACTCTCTTCCTCTGGAGAATGACCAGAATCCAGGCTTACCACTTTTTGAAGAAAATATAAATATAAAATTGAGACTGGAGTTAAATGAAAGAGTATTTAATGTCACATATTATTATCTGTTTTAAATCAAGATCATATTCCCTGCCCTGAGACTCCAAGGAAAGACTGGAAATCAACCCAAACAAATAACAAACATGTGCTAAGATAGCAATGATCATACCATAATTAGGAAGAAAAATAACTTCTTTCTAAAAAGAATTGTATAATTTTGGATAGGCACACCAGCCTCACTCATTTTTGCCACACTTTTTTGCTGTCTTCTTTTAATTTTCTTTCAATTTGATACTATTTGGGCACAAGGAAAGGATGTATTTAACATGACTATGTAACATGATTATGAGAAATCTGACATTATAGGTTTGTTTGATTTGTGTGCTATTGTATTCCTTTTTAGTAATGTATATAGCAAGCAGACAGGTTTTTATTATTAAACTATTTGTGCTATGATGTTCCACTATCAAGTAATCAAACAATTGCATTTCCCAAATACCAGTCATGGCCTAGTCTCCGTTTGTTGCGTGTGTGTTTCTGCCTGTCAAGTATATGCACTTGTGCTGCTGATTACTTCAAAGAATGTTTGCCTGTAGGGTTTCTTCCTCTATTGAGACTAGGAATGATCTTATCCAGCTCCACAGCCTGAGGCTCCTTGTGTGGTCTCCTTTCCAGAGGTCCCAGGGTACAACATGCAGCCAGAACAGACAAGCAGGTGTCAGGTGCAAAAATACCCCCATCATCTTTTCTGCAGCCTTGAAATGCCATTAACATCATTGTTGGATGAGAGGCATTCGAACGCAGCTCTCACCTATCATCTGGATATTTCCAGGGGGCGCCTTTTGAACACTAATGCCTCAGAAAGAAAAGGTGTGATCATCCCATAAGTAAAACTGAAGGGTGTTATTTCATTTGTTTACTTGGAGGCCATGTTCTCAGCTGTCTGTTCACACAGGAACACAAATTTGAGATTGGCAGTTTAGGCCTCCTAAAGCCAGTATCCAAAATCAGAAGATTTTACAAGAGAAATACATTTCTTCATGTATTCAGAGATTTATGGAAGCCAGTTTCATGATCAGAACTTCAAGATTTGAATGAATAAATAAATGCCAGGTTTCTACTTCATTTTAAAAAGTGGCACTGTTGTCAGAGTTTGGGGTTTTTAAAAAAAAAAATGTCAAATTTTTGGCTAAAACTGGCCCTTTATGGCATAGATCATTCAAAGGCAGAACATGGAAAGGAGGGCAGAGAAGTTTATGTACAGAGAAAGGAGACTGGCAAAAGGCAGATGTCCTTTTCCATCGCCAAAGCAAATTCCACACACTCATTCCTCACATCTATTTCTTTTTGCAGACACTAAGTCCAAAATTTCATTCTTTCAGTTTTGAGTGCTGTAAATCACACTTCATATTTTTAACAGTTCTGCATTTGTGCTGAATAGCTGATGGCATGGGGGGAAGTGTTCTCTGGTTTCTCAATTTATAGACCCACTTTCTGAATCTATGTGCTATTTGGCCAAGCCTCACTTCTACATTCCTTAATTGGTATTCTGCTGTCACTGAGTATAGTTGTTTGGTGATGGTTTGGTCAAAAGAGAAACCCCAAAAAGATCAAAATGTTTCAAGTATTCTAGGTGTTTCTGTACCTCTGGTGCAGTCATCATTTTTCAAGGGGAGGAAAGGGTGGTCTGGATCAATTCTTTACAAGGAGCAGGCCAGACCAGCAAGGTAATCTGGCCCAAAAGTAAGATACATTTGGAGACAAAAATAAGTTTGTGCCAAAAAGAAAGTCAAGGCAGGTACAGAATTAAGAAAGAAAGAAGGCTGATGGTAAGACTGACAATGATTAAGAGACAGGGGAAAGTCTACAGATGGTTTTTCAAGTTGTTGAATCACTTGCTTGCTGAAAGAGAAAAGTCAAACTCAAGAAATAGTGACCCATACATTGCTATGCTCAACACCATGTTAGAGGTGACACCAAAACAATCCAGGCAGTATCTCTCACATCTCTTACAAGCTTTCCTGGAAAAACATGACATTTTGAACAAAAGTATGGGCAACAATCCTGAGCAAAAAGGTAGTACTGAAAAACAATAGGTAGCACTTGACAAAGTACATTCTAGCAGATGCTCTTCTTCTGAACAGAGTCAAGGGTAACTTTAGCATGACCACAACATATCTCTAGAAGCGACTGCCAACCAAAGACACCACACAAAACATCATTTCAGTTATGGCATGGTAGAATGCCAGACATGAAACACATTAGATCTTTTGGCAGCACTGCATATGTATAGATACTAAAACCAAAGTGACATAAGCTAGACACCACAACAGAACACACAATTCTAACTGGATATGCTCCTGGAAGCAAATGATATAGAGAACTGAAAGTAAAGATTGGTGAAGTTACTACCAGACATGTGCTGCACTTTGAAAATGAAAAACAAACAAACAAACAGCTTCATTTATATACCGCTTCATACCGCCTGAGCAGTGTCTAAGTGGTTTACAACTGTAAGCTACATGCCCCCAACAATCTGGGTACTCATTTTAGTGACCTCGGAAGGATGAAAGCCTGAGTCGAGCTTGAGCCCTTTTGCTGGTCTTGAACTCGCCACCTTATGGTTTTGAGTGAGTGGCTACAGTACAGGCATTTAACCACTGCGCCACCAGGGCCCAATAAAATAAAAGAGCCAATAAAATAAAATTGTGCCAGACTTCCCAGAGTAATAAGACACTGTATTAGATACCTCACAAGAAGAACAAATTATGTTAAGAATCCATGGAAGAATTCATAGAAGTAGTTACCAGACCTTGGATAAAGTTGATTTGGGGGCTACGACTCCTACAGGGCAGGGCTGTAGGGGGTCCTGAAAGTTGCTATTCAAAAAGTAACTTTTCCTAGCTCTGGTGGTTATTTCAAAGACAAGAGCTTTTCATCTACTCAGGGTGTCTTTCTTATCAAGTGACAAAGAATTGTTCTCCAATTGTTTCCCAATGAGAACTGGGAAAGGGGGGAAATGTCCAACTCTCACAAAATCACCAGGACTTGCTTTAGCTAAAATATTTTAGGATGGGAACATTAATCTAAGAAGTAAAAAAAAAAAAACCACACACCAGTATTTCTTTTTCAGAAATCTAATATATGGCAAAATTCACCATCCAAGAAATGCACTCTGATCTTTGTATTCCCCATGTAATTCCTTCTTGTTTCCATCACTGGTAATTTAATACAAAGTTCCTGTTACATGATGTTAAACAGTTTTGTTACTTAGGCTCTTGGAAATAGTTTAAGGTTACTTTTTCAGAAACTGTCTTCTTCCTAGAAAACCTGAGTGCCAAACAAGAGATGATGATAGTTCCACTAATACAATTTACATAGAGTGTATGTTTATCAAATTTGCAGATGACACTAAGGAGGGGTTACTAATAGCCCAGAGGACAGGATCAGAATTCTAAATGACCTTAACAGATTAGAAAGCTGGACCCAAACTAACAAAATGAATTTCAACAGGGAGAAATGTATGATACCACACTGGGACAGTAAAAATGAAATGCACAAATATAGGATGGGTGATACCTGGCTTGATGGCAGTACATGTGAAAGAGATCTAGGAGTCTTAATGGACCACAAACTCAACATGAGTCAGCAATGTGATGCAGCAGCTAAGAAAGCCAATGCAATTCTAGGATATATCAATAGAAGTACATTCTGCTTTGGTGAGACTTCATTTGGAATACTGTGTGCAGTTTTGGATACCATGATTCAAAAAGGATATTGAGAAGCTGGAACGTGCCTAGAGAAGGGCAACCAAAATGGTGAAATGACTGGAAACCATGTCCTATGAGGAGCGGCTTAGGGAGCTTGGAATGTTTAAAGGGTAACGTAATAGCCATGTTTTAATATTTGAAGGGATGTCATATAGAGTATGGAACAAGCCTATTTTCTCATGTTCCAGAAACTATGATCCAGAGCAATGGATTCAAGCTAAAGGAAAAGAGATTCCACCTAAACATTAGGAACAACTTCCTGATGGTAAGAGCTGTTCGCCAGTGAAACACACTGCCTCAGAGAGTGGTGGAGTCTCCTTCTTTGGAGTTTCTTAAAAAGAGGCTGGATGGCCATCTATCAGGAGTGCTTTGTATATTCCTGCATGACAGGGGGTTGAATTTGATGGTCTTTTGGTCTCTTTCAACTCTGTGATTCTATGATTCTATAGTACGTTTTTTACATTAAAAAGAAGCTATTATGCCATAGTGGAAGCCTGAGCAGAGAATGGACACAATCCTTTTGGTGAGTTATTGGCAATATTGTTGGAGTTAGTTAACAATTCAGATTTGATGAATCTTTTTAGCAGAGTTTAAAATTACACTAAGGCAGAAACTTAAAACAGAAAACAAGCCACCTCCACCCCAAACACATTTATTCAGCAAAGTAAAGGAATTAAATTGTATTCTTTAGAAGGTATAAAAATAGTTTTGCAACATGCTTGTGCATAATCATATGCACATGTTCAGCTATTTGATAGGTGAGAAAAGAAGGTATCTACAAATTAGCAGGAAGAAACTGAGCATCTCTTCAGGATCCAATGATAGTTAGGGAGAGAGAGATGACATGCAGATAGGCCAAGGGAGAACAAAAGATGTGTATGTGGCTCAGGAAGAGTGGTATATGTGTAAACAAACAGACAAGACATGCCATAAACATGATTTTCCCTAGTCTCCTAGAGAGTATATGCACTCCACCTACCATAGAGTTCAAGCATGTAAAGTTGCTATCTCTAAAATGTATGCTGCATTATGCAAGCATAAGGCACTTTTTGGAATAGATGCACAACAATGGCAGGGGGAATAGAAGAGAAAGACATCCATGTTGTCAAAGGATGCGGCCTGTCAGCTCCTAAGACAACTTCTTGTGTTGTCATTTTATCCTTTCTACTGCACCTATGCCATTACATCCAACTATACTGACATAGTTATGCCAATCAACAAGATTGCAGCCTGAGAATTCTGGTGGATTAAGAAGGGAAATTTAACTTTCTTCTCCAGCCACAGCCCCAACAAAAGTACATGACTTTGAAATCCCTGAAGTGCCTGTGTTCAGAATCTGTTTCCAATTTTAAGGTTCCCCTGTGGTTCATTTCTTCTATTTTATATTGCTCTTTATTTTATGGTCTTATGTTCTATTTTTATCTAACTTGCTGTGATGTTTATGTATGTTTATGACCATCAGGGGGCAGGGGGAGAACTATGATATTTTTGGCTTTTACAATGCTTGTTTATTATAAACTTTCCAGAAAACTTTATACTTTTGAACACCATCAAGACTTAGTGTAAATGTATTAAACAATTGTAATGACCATCATTAATTCTGAGGGGAGCATAATCCATAGGTTGACTATATATATTATTTAACAATATCTTTGAGTTCCTTTCAGATGTCATCTGGCAATTATATTATTATTATTATTATTATTATTATTATTATTATTACTACTACTACTACTACTACTCCCCAGGAAAAAAGGGGAAAACGAACTCTGGATCAGACCAGGACACCTGCACAAAGGCAGAGAGAGCCTCCCAGCACCGGGCCTTCCTCTTCCTCCTCCTCTTCTTCACCCCCTTTCTTGCCTTCTTCCTTCCCTAATGATTGACACATGAGTGGTGTAAATGGGGACAACAATTGTGCAAAAAAAAAAAAAATGATTTAGCTGCCATAATGAACAGATCTGCTATATAGTGGGAATGGGGCACCTTTTGCAATTGATTGCTGACATGGAGCAGAGACAAATCAGGAATCAGATTATAGTGTAAATGGGAATAAGCCCCCAAGTTAGTCTCAAAGGTGCTACCAAATCCCTTTGCATACTGATCCTGACGAATATAGCAACGTCTTTGAATTCTACCAGCTGGTTCCAGTACTATGGTAGAAAATAACCTGATTGCTCTTATGGGTAATTTTAAAAACTTTTCAGAATCTGTTTTTGTTTTATGAATATCATTACAGTAATGATTAAACTGCTGTTTTTCCAAACTTTTACTGAAATTAAATTTGGTATGATTTAAACCCTGACATTGGGTCTTGATATTCAGCCTGCATCTATTTGCCTCAGCACACCATTTGGTATATTGAGTTGGCTGGGACAGTAAGCAAATTATAGAACTTAACGGACTGTTTTAGAGAGGCAGTTAGGAAATAAAGATTTCCAGTTGATGGCAGAGGTAAGGACCACAGGAGGAGTTATTTTATCTTCTTCCCTTCTGCTCACAGTATATTCAATAATCAGTGTCATCACAGCTACCAGACATATGGAAAGGTTTGTCATCACCTACCAAATATGCATTAAGAACTTTGGAGGAGTCTTGCATGATCAGTCTACGTCCAATATCCTGTTCACATATTTGCCAACCAGCTACCTAAAGGAAACCTACCATCAGGAGATGAGTTCAACTGCACCTGCCGTCTTCTCTTCCCCAGCTGATACTGGAGGTGACATATAACAATAATGGCTAGTTGCCATTAATAGCCCTCATCCCCATTAATTTACCTAATCCTCTTTTAATGTTGTCCAAGGTAACAGCCTTCATTGTTATCTAGTGGCACAGAATTCCACAATATAAATATGTACTGTGTGAAAAAGTATGTGTGTATGCACACGCACACATGGATGCACATCTATAAAACCATTTAATGTCTGTTTTATATATTGACCCATACAATAATTGTAGATAGTTTCCAGGCATTATTATAGGAATAAACTCTACAGAGAACTCTTCCATTTTAGCAAAGGAGTGCATTTTCCTGTATCCTTGTACTTCTAGAGGGGTGAATGGGCTGAGACTGAAGGACACAGCTCCTTTTATGATTTGAATAGGAAATCAGATTGTGAATTGAAAGCCTTCCAAGCCGCTTTTGTCCCACACACTATGGATGGCTGCCGAACAGAACAAAACTTGGCCCATCAATTTCACTTTGGCCACTGCACCAATATTCTGAAAGCTGTACTGGAACGGGAGCTGAATAATCCTATAAAAATGTTTGCTTTTCATTCCATTTCCCAAAGGCTTTCTAGACTATGTGCTATTCTTTTTCCTCTCTTTTTTTTCCAGATCCTCCAAGCCATTCCTTCCCATACTCACCCCAAATAAAATAGTTTGGGAGGTATTCTTAGAATGAAAAGCTAACCCGGGTGCAAATCAGTTAAGTTGCCTGAACAGATGGGACATGACAGGATGTCAGCACCATTCCCTCTTCTGCCTAGAGCCATGGTGCTGTGTAGGAGTGCAGTCCTCAATTCCAGACTCAGCAATCCAGGAGATAAATTACTAGGGACAGCTGAAGAGGAAAGGCAAATGGCATTGCAGTCAAAATGAACAAGTCTCCTGGAGCATGCTGTGTGATCCCAAATATTTGGAGAGCAAAGGTTAGGCGAACAAGACACTGTTCTCAGGGAACCTTCCTTTGTCTCTTCCCAAAGCAACACAAATGTGTTGGCCTTCCATCATAGCTAAATATCTTTTCTGGCATCTTGCATATTCTGAAAGACTGAGACTGTTAAAATAATTTTCATGCAGCAGTTTATCCAACAGTCCTCTCTCCAGTTCCTTGAAAGTTGTAGGAAGTTTTTGCTATAATAACAGACTAAATAAACTTTAATGAACTTTAATAGCTTGGGGCTCACCCTCTGAAAGTATCGTGCATTACTGTGATACTTCTTATGACACCATCCATCAATATGCCAGGTTTTGAGAGGAAAGGAGACAAGAAAGGAGACAAGAAAGGAGCCCTGGTGGTGCAGTGGTTAAATGCATGTACTGCAGCCACTCACTCAAAACCATAAGGTTGCAAGTTCAAGACCAGCAAAAGGGCTCAAGCTCGACTCAGGCTTGCATCTTTCCGAGGTTGCCAAAATTAGTACCCAGATTGTTAGGGGCAAGTAGCTTACAGTTGTAAACTGCTTAGACACTCCTTAGGCGGTATGAAGCGGTATATAAATGAAGTTGTTTTGTTTGTTTTTGTTTGAATTCTTTCTCTCTCTCTCTCTCTCTCTCTCTCTCTCTTTTTCCCCTTTAACCATTAGATGGAGATTCTCCATTGGATGGTGAATGTGTGGCACTCAAGAGGGAATTAGTTATCTATTGGTTATCCTTGCTGGGGCTAATGGTTATTGGCATACACGAATAGAGCACAGGTTCCCTACCCTGCTAATAGGCCCTTCATGATACGTTCTTTCCAAAACAAAGGAGAATATCTTTAAGAATGATTGCCAAAAACTCTTCTTTTTTTTCATGCAGTTATTGCGTAAGATGAGGCTAAGTTGCTAGGTGTAGGCTCGCCATTTGGCAATGCCTTACAATTGAGCTCTTCGGGTATTTAATTCATTTGTTTGTTGAGAAGGAACAGAAATGCATACATAAAAGTACACATGAAAAAGTTAAATCATCTTGCACTTGTTTCATAAGGAGGACCACTGCAGACTCAAATTCCAGGAATTTTTCAAAAATAAAATTCAAATAAACAGAAGTGTTCTGCTTATGCAAAGCCAATTATAGCCACCACAGCTTGGAAACTGCCCCAATTCACCATCCACTGAATCATCTCACTGTTTGCATTGTTATTTTTTCTAATCACAGTCAGTCCTACAGCCCACCTTCCCCACAAATTCTTAACTAAAGAAAAGGAACTGCATGTAACATGCAGGTTAGGGGAATATTACCTCTCTCCCTCTTTTTGGGAGAGGGACTACAACTTTGAGAAACCTCCATTCATTACTATTGACTATCTGGCTGGGGATTCTGGGAGCTGTAGTCCAGAATATAATCTTTCTGAGGTCTGAAATGGTCTCATAACAAATCATCCTATTAATCCATACAGTTTGGTATGATCTTTCTCTCTCTCTCTCTCTCTCTCTCTCTGTCTGTCTGTCTGTCTGTTGTTATTGTTTATATTCTATTTTTCCCTTAATCTGGGACTCAAAGTGACTTACAAAAGTTAAAGCAGATATAGTTTTTAAAAATCCATTGTATAAAAGTTAAAAAAATAAAATTAAACAATAAATAAAATTAAAAACAGTTAAATACAAGCCACTAAAAAGAATCACAAATATAAACAAGACAGCACATGAAAGCCCTTGCCGCCTAAGCAATCAGCCCTCAAAGGTCTGCTTAAACAAAAAGATCTTCACCTGTCTATGGATATTATCACATGGGGATGGGATAAGGATGGGACTGCTCCCCTGTCTTTATTCCGTCTGACTGCGATCCTGCAAAAGGCTTTCAGATCACAGCACATATTGTCCTGTCATTGAAGCAGCATTGCATTAATGTGAACTCCTGTTAATGCAAAATGTCGGGCAATGCCACTTCAATGATGAGATAATAACGGGATTTGCACAACATCGTTTGAAAATATTTTATACAATTGTGACCAATTGCACTTTCTAGAGCAGATAACATCTAGATAAGCATGACGTCATATGAAAATCTTCTCACGATCACCCTATGAGAATGGGAAAATGACAGGACAAGAATGTTTCATCCGCCATCTGATAATCTCCGATGAAAGGATAGCAAGGAGGTCGCCAGTCTTACCATTCAAATTCCAGACCCTGTGATCTTCCACCCAGAAGGCCTTCTCCCATGTTCCCAGCAGATGTACTAGTGCGGGTGGTGGGACAGAAAGTAGATATTCCCCAGAAGTTCTCAAAACATGGGAGAGACTCATATATAGAGATACTGTTCTTCAGATAACCTGGATCTAAGCCATATAGGGCTTTGAAGGTCACAACCAGCACTGTGAATTCTGCCTGGAAACAGATTGGCAGCCAGTAGAACTGTTTCAACAAGGGAGTCATGTGCTCCCTGTATCCAGCCCTGGTTAACAGTACAGCTGCAGCTCTTGCACCAGCTGAAGTCTCTGAACATTCTTCAGAGGCATCTTCACACAAAGCATGTTACAACCACCCAAATGGGGCATAACAAAGGCATGTGTCTGATGCTCAAGGAACAGGTGCACCAGTGCATAAGCCTTAACTATGCAAATGCATTCCTGGACACTTTCAAAACCAAGGCATCCAGGCTCAGGGTTGAACCCAGGAGCACACCCAAGCTGTGAACTTTCATGTGTCTGAGGCCTGAAAGAGAGAGGTCAAAAGTGCCAGCTTCAGCCTGATCCAGGGGTGTGGTGTTCAGATGACACAAGCCTCAGTTCAGACTGAAGGGGCACCATAGCTGCCTAAGGCAGTCCAAACACAGCCACAAAATAAAGTGCTCCTTGACAGCAATCCATTGCAGACTGCAGCGGCAGCCAGCCTCATGACCACAGCATGTGGTCACTATGGTCTCATGACAAACAGGGAGCCATCAGGGCAAGAGCAGCCCTTTGGCTGCTCCTTTTGCCCCATCTGCTCGATCCCACTATGGACAGATCTGTTGTCTCAAGGAAGAGGCATAGCTAACATAAAAACCTTAATGGTGGGAATGCACTCCTGGCCACTACTAAAACTTGAGCTTCCAGACTCAGGGTTGAGTGTGAGAGTATGCATAAGCTGCAAACTTAAGCTTTCAGGAGTAGCATAATCCCATCCAGCACAGGCTAAATTTCTGTTGTCTGATCTGCCTTTCAACTGACCAGGAACACCAATTATTATTATTTGTTTATTTATTTATTTCTCGACTCTCCCTATGGATCAAGGTAGGTTATAAGCATAATTAATCTGATACATAGTAAAATTACATATCTACAAAACATTATCCCTATCCCCATACCAAAACAAAAACTATAACAATAAAATTTAAATTAAAATAGATTGAAAAGTGGATTTGGAGAGAGACTATTTGTGGGAAGAGGAACAGTCAATGTGAGGTAATGAGTGGCAGGGTAGCTGGGGTCAGTTTGGGAAGGCCTGCTGGAAGAGATCCATCTTGACAGCCTCCTTGAAGGCGTCAAGAGTGGTGATATGATGGATCTCCTCTGGCAGGTCATTTCACATCATCATCATCATCATCATCATCATCATCATCAATTAGGAGCAGCAGATGAGACTGCCAGTAACTTTGTCTTGTCTGCATTAAGTGTCAGTTTGTTTGGCCTCATGCGGTTCATCAATTATGATAGACCCCAGTTTAGAACCAAGTCTATATTGACTACCAGCAGAAATCCAAAGTTACTTGCAGGTGTCTTTTTCCTAGCCCTACCTAAAGATATTGAGAACTGGCATTCTACATGTGAAATCCCTACTACTTATGTATCTAATTTTGATTATGATTTTGATTAGATACAATGACTTGTGTTTTCATTCCACAGTGTGGCAGTGATGTCACTATGGAGGTGTGGGGATACAGTCTACTGTCACCCAGTGGGATGATACACCTGGAGGAACTGGCACAGCTACTGGAGAACTGAGAAAGGTGTTTCTGGGGTGCTGAGGGTAGTGGTTGCCTTCATGGTCCGGCATCACTCTGAAGGCCTTTAGTGTGGGCTGCCTTCAGCATGCAGCATGGCTACAGTCAAGCTGCACTCTGAAGTACTTTGGGGTGGCTGCAGAGATCTGGGAAGGAAGATGCCACTGAGTGGTGGAACAGGATAGAATGCCCCTGCTCACAACCTGGGTCACCTGTAGGTTGAGGTGGAAGGGATGAGGTTATTAATATCTGCAGATTTATTTTAAAGTGTAATTGTATCTACTCATTTATAACAAATATTTTCAAAAGAATATAACTAACAATAGCCAAGATCCTACACTGCTTTGGTGTAGTGTAAATATCTGATGGTGAATCAGCCTCTATACTGCATGCCAACATAACACAATATATGTGGCTCAGTGCTCAATGCACATGGCTGGAAACCCAATTGTGATGGGATTTCAATGTGTAAAAGCAATGCACAGAGACAATGGGCCTTCACACTCTACTCTAGGTGCTTTAATGTGCTACTGCAGGCACAATGACCACACATCTGTGACTCTTCTTAAACCACCATCAGCTGGATACAACTGTTATCCATAATTCAAAAAAACACACCACAGGGTTTTTTATTATTATTATTTACTCCACAGGATTTTGCAAGTTATTCTTGCTCATGTCACTCACAAGGTGCCAGTCCATATTTTACTTTCTGAGTTTAAAAATATATTAGCATGATGTCTGAGATCCTGCATCATGCTTGGATGATGTAAATTTACAATCAATGGTTGTGCTACACTGTGGAACAAATTGTTCATGTTTTTGTCCCATTCAGTATGCATTCAGTTATTGAACTATGGGCTTTCCTTGTGGGATGACTACTGGAAACCCAATGACCGAAATTATCATAGGATGTCCACAGATGCTCAATGAACATGGATATCTCTGGAAGCATTTTAAGCATCATTTTTAGTTTTAATTACTTTTTTTAAAAAATGATTTTAGTCACACAGTCAAAAGAATTAGTGTGGCTTTTAACACCATGATTCATTACCTCCTAATTTTTTAATATATATTCAACATTTCATTTTATTTATTACTCCCAATTCCCCTCTCTTCTTACCTCACCTTTCTACATTTATGTCCTGCACAAAGAGACACATATGGCACTCTTCTTCCCAATTTTATCCTCACAATTGTGTGAGGTAGGTCAGACTGGTAGAGCCCATGGTTACCCTGTGAGTTTCATAGTTCATTGTGGACTTGAACTTGGATCTCCCAGGTCTTGGTTCAGTATTCCAACAGCTGTAACACAGTGGGCTTCTCTTGTAATTCCATTTTATTGAGGATATTTCTAAATATTCATTAAAGGCTGTTTTTGTATTTCTAATCCCTGAAG
The DNA here is from genome assembly GCA_034509955.1 of Urosaurus nigricauda. Classification (NCBI taxonomy): domain Eukaryota; kingdom Metazoa; phylum Chordata; class Lepidosauria; order Squamata; family Phrynosomatidae; genus Urosaurus; species Urosaurus nigricauda. The sequence continues at coordinate 73,875,577 of JAOEGL010000004.1, read as the reverse complement.
CCTTGGTGTGGTGGTGAACCAGTAATGCAAGTTCAGATAGCTGAGCAGGCACAGTGCTGGCTGTACTGACCACACAGCAAGCTTGTGTGCCACATGTGCTGGAAGATGTCCATGGTGCAAGAATATTCTCTTTTCCTAAAATAGAAACTTTATCCTCAAGTCAAGAGCTCTTATACCATTCCTCTCAGAAACATTGCTGACAACATCCTTATCTATCCTTATCTAATATCGCCATCATTAAGGGAAGCAACATGGCAAGAACATTGTTTTCAATTAGCCCAACACATCTTGGCCTCTAAATGCCATTGATATATCTAAAGCTGTATGTGCCCTCCAGAAATAATGCAGCTTAAGACACCATTTTAAATGCCATGGCTCAATGCTAAAGAATTCTGGGAATTGTCATTTTGTGAAATACTTAGCTGCTGAGTATAGAGAGCTCTGATGCCACAACTACAAATCTCAGGATTCCATAGCATTGAGCCAGGGCAGTTATAGTGCTGTCAAACTGCATTATTTCTGCAGTGCAGATAGAGCCCAAGCATGGATGAACAAGTCAATATATAGAGGAGAGGATCTGTCTCATAACAGAGGCAGTTAGCTTTGTTATTGTGGCCTGGTGAATGAAAGGTAAAAGAAGAGAGGACAATCATGCATATTATAGCTTAGAAATGTTTCTTTTGGAGGCTGCCATTTCCAGAATTCCCCAGCCTATAAGTGGGTATCCTGTCTGGAAGAATAGGATGTTTTGAATGAGGAGATATATAAAAAAATTGCTTTTCAAAAAATGACATTTCCATTCTCTGATGCACAGAGGTGAGTAGCCTGTCTGCAGATGGGAAATATTTTTTTAAGCATGACAGTGAATATGGTTTCATATTCACAAGTTATATATATTGTGCATGGAACAACACTCCAAAATCTGTTTCTCTCTGACAATTGTGCCTCTGATTCAGTTTCTCAGACCAATTTGTCCTTTAGCAATAGCTGAACAGGATCAGACAAAAGCCCCATCTCCTGCTACACTGCACACAATGGAGAGGAGTTTGGCAGGCGGCCAAACATGCCTGTCTAAACAGACCACACTCTTCCATACCATTTGAAAACAAATCACATTGAATAAGAAAAGGGTTAAATAACAAACAAGTCGCATGTGATAGAGTTTTAGAGAAAGAGAGAGAGAGAATCACAAGGTGGATTATGTCAATATTTGTACATGAAAATGAAAAGGGGGTGGGAATAGACAGGCAAGCCATTAGGACAAAGGAATGTGAGGGAGGAAGGCATTCTGCTGAATTGATCATTGTTTCATCTGGCAGATATCTGAAACCTTTACATTACTCCATTCTCGCACCCACAGGTCATGTTGCAGGAGGATGAGGATGTGGAGATGAAGGTAGGAGAATGAATGGTGTTTGTGTGTGCGGAGGCATGTTAATTAGTGTTAAGGGAACCAGCCCAAGGCAGAGATGGAGCTGCTGGTTTTATGGAAGTATGGCCAAGATTGTGACATGGGACAGTTCAGCACTTTTTCAGATGCAAGTTTAAAGCCAAATATTTACACGTGTAAGGGGTCAGTGACTGGAATGTGCCAACCATGGTGTTTTCATTGTTGAAGACATTACTCAAGAAAGTGGATGAGAAAGAGGTCAGCCAGAGCATTAGGTCTGCTCTATGAAAGCAAAGAAGAAGCAAGAGGGATGGCCTTATTGTTTTCCATAATGAAGAGAATCAGATTTAGCAGATTTTCAAGTCTAACTTTGTTTTTTAAGGTAGCTTTTTTAAGCATTCCATCCAGGTTTATAATCAGTGCTTCAGAGTCAGATCAGAGAATGCCAAGCTAAAACAGAACTTGAAAGGCCAAGGCAAGAATCAAGAAACTAGCAAAATATCCAGGACAATATGTGTTGAAGAGGTCCCAAAGCCTTGTAGGCCTGAAAAATGATGTTCTCTATCAGCTACTTTATCAAACTGGTGCTAAAAGGCCTTTGTTTTTACAGGCCAATAATACCCCAAAAGACCCAGCTTTTGGTCCTTCACAAGTGAATAAAGAGCAAGAGCATACTTCTTTCTGGCTCCTGACAAAGTAAGACTTTGGGTAACCTCCAAGTTAAGGCCATCTTAAGCCCATACAGAGCTGGGCATGAGATAGACTACAAGAAGTTGTGAGGGATGGATTATAAAGGAATGAGATATGCACATCCAGACTTGGAAACTCTTAGGCCCTGTTCAGATTGGCCTGGGGGCAGGGTCGGGGTGTTGTGTCCAGATGACGCATGCCCCAACTCCACCCCCCGGGGTGCCCTGATACTGCACACCACTCCACATGGCACGTGGCATCATGGCGCTTCTCCAGTGCTGCATGCATTTGACGCAGCGCCGAAGGAACGACATATAGCCATGGCAATGCAGCTATGGTGCTCTTTTGAGGGCACAAAAAGCTGCAAAGTGGCTCCTTTTTGCACCCTCAAAAGGCTGGATTGGGGCTGCAGTGTGAGGTTGCTGCAGCCCCAATCTGGCTAGGAAAGGGGTGGCATAACTGATTACAAAAGACAATATAGTTTTGAGTTTTATAAGATCTACCCATTGACCAACAAACCCTATTTGGTTAATAAATATAATTCACGTCTATGGAAAGACTAATGAATGTTGATGATTATTAAAGGAAAAAAAGGAGGCCCTCCTCCTGCAGTCGTCTAACCAGTCATTAGTCATTCTCTTCCTTAGCCTCTGGACTTTAAAAGTATGCAATCCTGTCATGAGGCTTTAATAAGATGTCATCTCCAGTCCTGACAAATGTGAGAGCTCAGTAAATAATACCTTTGACATGCAACCACATTCCAGTGCCAGCTTCCCATCTGTTGGAATAATCACTGCTGCTGTGGCACCTGCCACTCTCACTCCACTGCCCACAAACTGTTTGTAAACATGTGTGCAGCCCTGTCAGCCCCACAGGCCCAGAAGCAAAAGAGGTTGCCTCTGCCAGTCACTTAGCAATTCCTGTAGCAGCTGTTTAGATCTTCATTATGATCCAATGCATAACCATGTAATAATTTTTAATAATAATAATGTTTATTTATATGTTCCACCTCTTCCAGGCATGAAAGCGGGATTACATCATTAAAATAATACAATACAGTTTAAGCAATCAATAAAATACTAATACTGAATTATACATCCCTATTAATTCCTTAAAATCTCCAGACATCAATTCATATACCATCATGAATAGGATGGGGTCTTAATCATAGTCTCTATATCAAATCAGTGTGTACAGAGCCATTGTATTGTCCATTCTCCTCTATGGGTCTGAAACATGGGTCACCTATTGCCAACATCTTCGACTCCTCGAACGCTTTCATCAGCGCTGTCTATGCACAATCCTAAATATACTCTGGACTGACTATGTGATGAACGTTGCTGTCCTGGAGCAAGCAGGGATCACCAGCATTCAGACTACATTTATAGTATCATGATCCCACTTTAACTGGCATGGCAGCATCCTGTGGAATGCTGAGATTTAAAATTCAATGAGGGTTTTTTAGAACTGTCACCCAGAGAGCTCTAGTCCTTTATCAAATTCTAAACACCAAAATCATATAGAAGATTTCCATGGCAGTTAATGTGTGAAAAACAGCCTTGAATTGTCCCTCAAATTAGAATCTGTGCAGCACACTGAGGAGAAACAGAAATCAACTGATCAAAGACTTCTCCACTATTGTGAGAGGCATTTCTATTTGAATCATAGTAAACATTTCTACAATTGCATCCATATAGCCTCTGGATCCTTTTTTTATTGGAGTGCCAAAATTGTCTGTAAATTATGCAACTGCTGCTAGTACTCAAAATGTTCCCTAAATTTTCCTCCGCAATCTATCTCTGAAACAAAAAAGTGGTGAAAAATCTGCCAAAAATAAAGGAAAATCAACACCAAAATGGCCCACCTACAGCTACAGAGGGGAAAATTGGCCATCATCATGATGCAATTACCTAACCCTATGAAAAAGACCTTCTTCACACTAAAAAAACAAATCAGACTGTAGCATACAGTAAACTCCAGCACAGAATTATTCTTGCGGGATGCAAAGTATGTTTATTTGTATGCACATGGATGCACATACATTTGACCAATTCCCTACCCCAGAAATGTGAACATGAATTAATGGGATGTAGATGCATATCTCAAGCACTTTCACCACCTCTTCTCAAACATCCAGTTGGTTGACAGTAGCACCAGTCATCATTTGTTCTGGTGGTGGAATGGTAAAGCTCATCTTCATATGACTGGGATTGTCAAACTTTACAGTGATATGTAGTGACTGAGAGACCAGGATTTTACTGCATATAGAAGGGGGTATCCAAAAGTTTAAATCATCCCCTTTTTAAAAAAATTGACAGAAAGTTTGTTTTGATTTGTAGTTGTTAACTTATCTCTATGTAGTCACTATCTAGATTTTTACATTTTTCCCAGCGTATCTTGACCCTCTAAATACCTGATATTGTAGAGGTCTGCAGATTGCACCTTACGAGGGGGTATTGTAAAGTAATAATTATCACCTGGAAGTTATTATGGCATATTGATGAAATTTTGTCAGTGTCATCATTGGTCCATGAGTGCACATCACTGAGAAAATCAGCTCATTGTGTCCTTTATTTTTGTGACTGGCTGTGCCAGAATTGACTAAAGTGTAAAATCTTCATCAGGCACAATCTGCAGGCTTCTACAATATCAGTCAAGAAACACTGGGAAAAATGTATAAATCTAGATAGTGACTACATAGAGATAAGTTAACAACTACAAATCAAAACAAACTTTCTGACTTTTTTTTTAAAAAGGGGATCATGAAAACTTTTGGATACCCCCTTGTACACTCATGATTCAGCAATAGGAACTGCAAGCTCAAGAATGTTGGAGAAATTGGATGTGCATTTCAGATCAAGTTTAAAATGGCATATCCCTTAAACCACAAAATACTGTCTTTTGTCTTCATTCCAGAATGTTGGGACAAAACACATACTGAGCAGGAATTAGAAACAGCTTTCCTTGGTTGCAGCCTGAGACTCAGTCAACCACAGAAGTGTAGCTATGGGTGCATGGCATTGCCCCCTTCAATAAAAATGCTGTTGCCCCAAGGAAATTGCCCTCCAGTCCCCAAATTTCTACCAAGGAAGTATCTCAAAACTTCAGCTGAGCATTTTGGAATAACTGGTTAGTCCCAGATGTAGTAAACCCATTCAATCAATTGTCAAATTGTGAGTCAACACATACCCTGTTTCCCCAAAAATAAGACATCCCCATAAAATAAGACCTAGTAGAGGTTTTGCTGAATTGCTAAATATAAGGCCTCCCCCGAAAGTAAGGCCTAGCAAAGTTTTTGTGTATATATATATATATATATATAGTAAATAATAAATGTTCATATTTTTTATTCAACAATAAATCTGAATTCTTCTTCATGGAAATATAAGATATCCCCTGAAAATAAGACCTAGAGCATCTTTGGGAGCAAAAATTAATATAAGACACTGTCTTATTTTGGGGGAAACACAGTAGGTAAATCCCATTGATTCAATAACTGTATTGTAGTCAGGAGTAACAGTGGGATTTGGGCCAGATTTAGGCATCCAGAAAAGGGGAGCAGGCAACATGATCAGGGGAATGGGAACACAGCAAACGTAAGCATTCTAGGTGTGAACAATTTTCAGTGCCTTACTCTCTCTCTCTCTCTCTCTCTCTCTCTGCAATGCTAGGAATTTGGGGACAGAAGAAAAATTTCATTGAGAACAAAAGTCTTCTGAGGGAGCAACAGTTGCAAACACACTTTACAGGAGGACACAGGGACAGAGAAGTAGTAAGATGGTGCAATTATGTTTATTCTAGTTGGATAATACCCCAACACACTGCTGATACTGGATACATTGAGAATGAGGAATGCATAGCCCACTAGATCTTTGACCACTTACCATGCTGTCTGGGGCTGATTGGAGTTGTCTGGGCCACAAGTGACTTACACCTGTGTTAAACATCATTTCCAACCAAGCCCATTGGCATATCCCAGGAAATGGAGCTTAAACCACTATAACATTCCATAGCCTTTCAAATCCCAATTACCATAGCCTTCAAAGTTGTATTTCATCCACAAGGCAAAATTGTTTCCTGGTTCTATCAGCTGAACCAATGGCCCCATACTTTACCCTTTAGTCTACAATATCCCTGGTCTACCAGAGGTGAGGGATGGAAATATTGAAATCCATATTTGGAAACTATGTGCTTTTGTTTTTTAAATGAAGGTGGAGATCTTTTTTTAAAAAAAGATTTTGCATGGGGTGGGGGCAAGCTATGAGCTTTTTGGCAAGGTTTCCTGGACAGAGATGCCCTTGCCATGTGCACACAAAAGAACTTCTCATAAGGTTCTAATTTCCTTTTTATTTTTATGTGGCCATTAATAAGATTCATAGCTTTAATGTACCATATAGATCTTAGTAAAAATTCAGGAGACTGAACCAAGTTCAACTTAACTCTTTGACGGCTGTTGGTTTGTACATTCCATGCATCATGTTCACACACTTTTAGGAACAATATACATAAGAACATTAAACCATAGGTCTGGGAATACTACCTTTTTTCTACAACTTCCAGAATCCCCCGGCCAGCATGCCCTTCAATAAAGTATGAAAGAGCATAATCAGAAAGTAATTGTTTCCAAGCTCTTTTTACTTCCAGATAGTGGTACCTGTTTTTCCTCCTCATATGAGAAGGATCCCTCATATACAGGGAACTGGGTTATCATATTTGGATAGTTACCTTGAGACAACAGCTAGAAAACAATGAAAAACATGTGATCAGAGATAACAACCCTGCTCTTGTTTAAAGTCTAAACACATGATCATTATCTAAGAAAAGAAGGAAAAGAAAGGTGAGTTAAAGAGTCCTTGATGTTACCAAAGGCTTACTGATGGTCTTCCCTCTCACTCCAGCCAGTATTGGAAAAGCTTTGACAGATTAATATGCTGCCCAGATTTAAAATAGCATTGAAGAACAGTCTCTTCTGGCAGACTTATCTAGATGATTTTTAAATTGTTTTAGAAAGTGGATGTCTTATTTGCCCTTATAAACTGCTGCATGTTTTAATTAATGTGTTTAGTTGATGCTGTGTATTGTTTATTTGCTGTTGTTCCCCTGTTGTTTATTTGATGTCTTTCCCCTGTTGTTTATGGTCCTGTATTTTGGAGAGTGTTTATAACTCCAGTGAATTCTTTTGAAGGCCCCTGAGGAAGGCCTAGTGTGGCTTTTTAAACGTTAATAACCAGTTGACCATCTTTGATCACATGGACCTTGTCTCCTCTTTATTTGATTGTCTACATGCTTTCATTTCCTTACCTATACCGTTGTTCTCACCCTCAATCCATGGGAAGAGGTGAAAAAGAAATTATTATTATTCCCTGAAATATGTGGACAATTCAGAGGTTGATGGGAGTTCAGGCATTGTTGCCTTGTGGGTAAATGGTTGTTATCAGAAAAAGCCAAATACATTAATGAATTTCCTAATTTGTCTGTCCATACTCAGATGAAGTTCCAAGCTTCTTTGACATATCCTCTTGGATTCTCCTGTACATTTGATCACTTTTAATGAAGAAAAAAATGGAATATGGAAGTGCTGTTCTAGTAGAAAGTCTAGTCATACCCCCATTCCCCATCCACCCTCTTTTTTTCTTTTTCTTTTTTCCCCCTTTCTTTTTGTTAGGTCTGTTCACCCACACTCTCTGGGCAGGACACCAAGAAAGATCTCCTCCTTCATTCCAATCTGAAGGATGTTTTGAAAGCTTGATTTATGCTGAACAGCTCTGGGGGGGAAATGTTGGCTGCTGAGTCAGAACCGCATGGCCGAACTCTCAAGCTAAGAACGCCTTGTGGAGGGTTGACAATCTCTAACTGTGCAAGCTGGCTTGAGATCCAAACAAAGCTTTGATGTGGTGTGTTCATGCCTCCCTAGGGTTGTGCTGCCTCAATCGTAACCCATCCTGAACATTGCTTTCTAAAATACACAAGACAAGAGGGCAGCAATAATTTGATTTCACTCTTCTTTCCAAAGTACAACTTGTTACATGGAGATCAACAGCCTGGGAACAGCTGGGGTTGTGAACAATGGGCTTTCTTGCTGAATATGCAGGGTCACTGGGAGAGGTGAACACGTCTCACAGCTATCCCTCTTAGCTCGGTTTGGAAAAGTTCCTTTTTTTGGACTACAGCTCCCAGAACCCCCGTTGTGGGAACTGTTTCCAAAAAGCTATGTTTCCAAGCTCTGCCACACAGTAATGCATGCAAATGCCAGTGTTTAATGTTTAATGATGGTTGTATTTTAATTAAGGGATGAGAGATGTAATTTTAATTTGTATACATTATGTACTATTTCCTTTATTTGTGTATGTAAATCATTTATGTATTTTATGTGTATCTATGTAATTTTGTAAACTGCTTTGATCTTTTTGGAAAGGCAGTATATAAATAAATAAAATTATTATTATTATTATTATTATTATTATTATTATTATTGCCAACTCACTTTCCCACCCATACCCCCTAAAAGGTGATTATGTTTGTGAATATGGTGTGAATGTCAAGTTCTTTTTGATGACTGTCAAGCAGTTGAACTCCAGCACTCTAACACCTGTAAAACAGAGGACACATGTAGTTCAAGCAAGTGTTATAAAACCTGTCCTGATGTTTAAAAAAACAAGAAAACCATTAAGAAATGCATTCCTCTCAGTTCTGTCAAGGAATCTGGAGCTGTCACAAATGTGAATGGGAACTGAATAATGCCTGCTCTCCCCTAAATGCTCTTTGAAGACAATTTTCATGAGGAAGTCTCTTGCTGCGAAGAAATGAACTCTGCCTCTTTAATGAATAAATCCCTTTCCCCAGCAGGAAGTGTACATTTGAAAACCTAGACACTTATTTGGAACAAGGAAATCCTGGGCCAAGGCAGACAGGGCAAGGATCCACCAGGCCAATTTACTTACGTGTGCTCTTAGAGCTTGCAAGACTCTTGTGATACCAAAAAAGGGATATAAATTCAGAGACAAATGGAAACTTTTTTTGCCTCTTTCTCAAGACTTGTTCCCATTTGTGAATCGCATCACAACTCGCCTTGATCCATGAAACCTACACTCCTCCTAAGATGCTGTTTCTTTGAAGCCAATGGGAACATGAGCCTTCTGTGATCTCTTCTTGCATTTCAGCTAAACAGGAGCTAAAAATGAGGAGGGGAAAATAAACAAACAACCACATGAGGTCAATGTATTTATTTATCTTAATTTACTTGAAAGGATTCCTATACGCCTCCTTTCTATCATTTCCAAATGTGGTCTGCAAAACCAGATCAAGCAACAAAACATCAACAAGGACATACTCTTAGGATTAAAACTGTGGAGTCATTTGTCAGCATGTCTGAGTTCCAGGTTGGGGATGAGAGATGAAAGAAAGCTCTGGGAAGCATAGGAGGGCTGCCCATTGGAAGCAATGAAGGTGCTTCTACTCTGTAGAAATAATGTCGTTTGACACCACTTTAAGTACTGTGGTCCCATCCAATGAAATCCTGGGATTTGTAGTTTTTGCAAGGTCTATAGCATTCTCTGCCAAAGATTGCTGATGCCACACAAAACTACAAATCCCAAAATTATGTCGAATGGAGCCATGACAGTGAAAGTGTCAAATTGCATTATTTCTACAATGTAGAGGCACCCAAGGTTTTGATCCCCTATAACCTTCTATGAACAAGATAGTATGATTGCACAGTAAAAAGAGCCCTCCTTTCTGGAAGGACTCTTCACATTTAGCACACACACTTGAAAAGTAAAAAGAGCAGCTGAAAGGAGTAACTGATGATTATTGGGATCACACAGCATATAACAAGGATATGTTTGACTGGTAAGAATCACTCCTTCAATTTGCACTCCTATTGCAGACCAGCTCGTTCTGCCCTTTCAAAAAAACAGATGGGTACTGGATTGACAGTTCACTAGAAGCCATGGACTGGAGGTTGGGGGCTGCCTTAAATCGGTGTGACCATTTCTACTGCCAACTGGCTGGGCTCCATAAAACAGCATAAGCAGCCCAGTATTTTCCTACCCCGAAATGAAGTGTGCTGTTGTTTGGAGAACAAGAAAAGCTTTTGTAAACAGCTAACAAATGAATTACCTTGTCTGTTTTTAATTTCTTTTGCTAACCTCATTATCTTTCCTTAAAGAAACTAGCAGCCATGAGCCAAACAGCACAGCAACCAAGTCTCTTCCAAGAGATGGATTGGTCCAGTCACCCAGATCCAGAAGACGAAAATGACTCTAGGCCAGTTGCCTGTCAACTCCCAGCTCTCCTGGATGAAGCCGGTTTTTATACATCTGTTTCAAGCCTGGATTTGGAACAGCAGTTGCCCTGATTATTCAAGTACGGGGATGCTCTTTAGCTAAGAGATGACAAGGAAAGTACAGTACAACCCTACTGGTTCTCTTGGACTTTTCAATTTCTATTGGTATAGCTGACTATTACATCATTCTCGATAGGGATTAGGGAGCTGTATATATGCTCCTGTTTGGGTGGCTGATTTCAGGAGGTGGTGATGCGGGGCTTTGTGCTCTGTCCTCACCTTTCTATCTAATACAGTTAAAGGAGTGCTTGGGCAGGCTGATGAACTTGATAAGGGCCAATAAAGTGAAACAACATGCTCTTTTCCCATGTTGCTAATGCCATTAATTATGTTCTCTTTCATATTTATCCTTTCCATCTTTTCCACGGTTCATAATAAATGTTGCATGCCTGTAAAAAAAAAAAAGTGAAACAAGATAGATATCATCTGTGTGGGGTAGCTCCTCTGTCTAGAGTGGCTGCCACACTGCAGAATTAATGGAGTCTGACAATGCTTTAACTGTTATGGAATCCTAAGATTTTTAGTATATTGTAGCACTTAATTTTTCTGACAGAGAAGGCTAAATTTCTCACTAAACTACAAATCCCAGAATTCCATAGCACTGAGCCATGGCAGTTAAAGTGGTGTCAAATTCCATTAATTCTGCAGTGTAGATCCATCCTAGTTCAGTGGTGTCAAACCTGTTCTAGAAGAGGTTGCACTCCCCTTAAATCTGCGGTAAGTGAGGCCTTCAGTCCTTGTGGAGACCCAAAGTCCACAGAATCTCCAGGGGAAAAAATGTTAAAATTCAGGATGATTTGGGGGTGACATTCTACCTGAAAATGACTCCAAATGCTCACAAATGTACCTTACCTTGCTCGCCACACAGAAGCCCTGCTACCAAAAAATGCAAAAGAAATAACAAGAATGACAACCACAGTAAACAAAAATGCACTCAGATATGCCACCATAGCCTAGAAGTGAATCACAAGGGGCAAAAATGGACTCTACCACCATGCAATTGCCTTCCCTGCTTTCTAGGAAGAGATTTTCAGTTTGGGAATGCTCTTTGGGTTGATCAAGACACAGTAGCATCATTGGGCAGGTGTGGGGAAGTGCAGGCCACACGGGGTGACACCAGGAGTGGAGATGCCACTGTCAAGACTGACATTGGGGGCCCAAGTGGCTTTGGTGGCTCAGGGTGTATTTATCGGCTTATGTTGATTCACCAAGGAGACTCGACCTAGATGGAGACAGCCTTACATCTGCAATTCATGGTCTGGCATGCATATTTTAGAAATGGTTTAGAAACTTCATTTGGCCCAGTCTGTTAACTGGAACTGAGCAATAGCATATTATGGTTGTATTCTAAAGTCAGCACTGGATTCAAGTTTATTTCTGTGCCCAATTACTGATTTTGACCTTTCAAACCCTAAATGGCTGGAATCCAGAGTGCATGAAGGAGCATCTCCTCCCCTGCTTATGTAAAAGACCCTCCTCCTAGTATCCTCACCTAAACAAGGTGAAGCAGACCGTTTTAATGGTAGCACTGTGCCAGCTTTCCCAAGAAACTTCTTTGGTGCCTGAATTAAGGTCTTTTCAGAATCAAGGGGGGAATTATTCTCCTAGACATGTTAAGAGCTATTTTAGTGATGTCAGATTGTCATACTATTCTGTTTTACTGCTAACTTTACTTTTACTAGGTTTTATATTCTGCTGCATTATTATTCTTTGCTGCTAGTTTTATCATGATTTTATTGTGTGCTGCCTCTTTTATATATCTTTTAATTCTTTAGTATATTGCCCATAACACATACTTTCATTATTGGGTGGTCTAAAGCAGAAATAAATAAATTCTTCTGCCAAAAGGAGTATGACTACCAGGCTGAATGATCTTGTGCAGTGGCACTTTTTTACCCTAGGGGCCCCTTCACACCAACATGTAGACATCACTCACTCACACACACACACACACACACACACTTTTTATAGTATATGAATAAAAAAATATTTTGTTTATTTAGTGTATGCATATTCATATATATACTTATTTTAACATTTTATAAGGAAATAACATCATTCAAATTATAACAGTTTTGTTTAATAAAATTCAATACATGTGCAAATTTTACACATTAAAAAGGGTTGGAAAAAGAAGGAGAAGGCAGGGATCAGAGCCTCCAAGTCTTGACCTCCCCTATTGAGCATCTCTTGTGCCTCCCCTGGGGGTCCTACCCCATCATTTAAGAACCCTTGATTTTGTGAATTTGGATATCTTGGTCAACATGCTTGAGTGACTGGTGAATTCCCAGGATATTTTATGAAGATCCAGAAAAGTTCTTACAACAGCTGTTGATGTCTTCCTGGATATGACAATCTGCCAACATGAAGTGAGATCTAGGATACATCATAAGGAAAGTAGATGAAGTGTTAGATGAGAGAGGAAACTTGAAGAGTTTGTCTTCAGATAGCTTTTTTTAAAAAAAAAAAAAACACAGTGTGTGACCTTGAGGACAGCAACTTCTGAAAGATCATACAGCCTTGGCAGATCTGTTGCCTATTTTTAGGAGTTTGTTAGCTTCCAGTAGGCACTACTTAGATATTTTAGGGTTTTGCAAAAATGCACACACAGTTCTCCTGAAACTTCTGCATGCTTTTAAAAGAGAAATTTCAGCTCTTTGGTAGAAGGGATGAATTCTGAGGGTTGTGCAAAAGTAACCACTGTTCCTCCTTGCTACTTCTGCATGGCTTACTTTTCTGGGAATAGTGTGCACTACCTCCTCTTTTGCTTGGGGAGGCCAAAGTTTGAGGGAAGGTGGCCTAAATATCACAAGCTCCTTATTCTTGCTAACCACTGTGTTTAGTTATGCCATATTCCCCAGAGCAATGCCAAGTCACAATTTATTTTTAAAACTTAAGCCTAAATCCAATGGAGATCCATTGAATTAGTAGGATTTATGTAAGTGTCCGCATAATATTCAACAATTGATATTTGGGACAAACAATTGGTTTAGTTCAAGGATAGTGATATTAGATTGCAACTCCTAGTGTCCCTTATTATTGGCAATTCTATCAAGGGGTGATGGGAGCTGCAGTCCAACAATGTCTTTAGGGCCTGCTGGTTCCCACCACCTCTGATATAGACCTTATACTCTATTTATGCTAATTTAAGACAATTCAAGCAGCTAATAGTAAAACATATTTAATCATTGTTTGAATGTCTGTAATGGGGTTGTGCTTTCATTAAACTTAATCAGATAGGTGAGCATTTTTTAGATTTATTAATCCATATTGATGTATTTAGAGTATTCCTCCATTTGGCAAGCAAATCCATTTGTGAACTGAACAATGTGCTAACCCTACCATAAGTTGACAGGCGACTTGAAGGCACATACAAACACAGCCTTAGCATTCCTGGCATAGTCAAAAATCAAATAGAAGTTTCAAGGCAAGATTTCATTCCGCCAACCTCCATATGCCCTAAGTCCTAAAATATGGGAATAATTTAGCACATGCTTATGTTTGCTCCTTAAAAATAGGGAGAAAAATGTATTTCCCCAATAGGATGAAAACCTCAATAACGGCAATGTTTTTCCTCAGCTGGATGTAGCTGTGGAATCCAGTGAACTTTTAGTAGAGGCCAGCCAATTCAAGATCAGAATGTGCAAATCAGATCCAAACCCAACAGTGGAAGGTGGGGGGAAAGGCTATCAAAGTGTTCATTTTTCTTTCAGGTTTGTTCTGTGCTAAAGTTGACACCCTCTCTTAAAAAAACACATAATGACTATGAACACACCTCATACACACACAAAGTATATTTGTCTTCTTTACACAGAGAAGGGAATAGAGGCAGGAGGTCTACAGACCTGCACAAACTGTAATAGACCAGGGCAAAGGATGAAATCTGATGTCAAGAGTAAACATCACTTTAGCCCTTATTATTAGAAAAACTTTCAAATATGTCAGCAGTTAGCTACTGTAAAATACCTCAGAATCTGCATATGTATATTTGTTAGATTTGTGTCTTAGCCTTCATCCAAGAAGATAGCATGAACCCATCTCAATGTATCTTCAAAGCAAATACATCCGATCAGTTGTGAGATGGGTAAGGGCTGTAGCTAGGGATGGAAATGAAAGAAACAGGGTTGCACAACAATCCAGCAAGGTACACTGACAATACTTCTTCCATCCACTTTCGCCTGATCCTGGAGATGCCCAGACTCTACATGACAATTGTTGACTTTAAGGCAACAAGTGCCAAAACCAGGCACCCTCTCTTCTTCACATCCCAGGCCAAAATTAATAAGCAATATTCAGCAGCAATAACCAGCCAGTCAGACACTGGATTTAGAACCAGAAACATCCCATAAAATTTACTCATATGTGCATGCATACACATGCATGCACACGTACACATAGCATTATAAATATGTAGATTTATTTACTCAAGATATAAAATTAGGAATAAAATATACAAAGAACCAGAATGTGAATATATGCATCAAGCAAATATAAAGAAACTCTCTAGCCTAACTCACTGTCTGTGCTGGGTAGGGCTGATGGAAGTTGCAATAGGAGAAAATCTGAAAGGCCCACATTTCTGTGTTGTTATTGTCATATCCCTTCAAGTCAACTTCACTTATGGAGGTCTTCTGGCAAGATTTATTCAGAAGAGGCTAGTTTCTCTGAGAGAATAGGACAGGACTAAAGGCACCCAGTAGGTTTACATGGCTGAGGGAGGATTTGAACCCTAGTTTCTTGGAGTCCTAGTCCAATCCTCAGAGCACTATACCATGCTGGTTCACAGGATTCCTATCCCTGTTCTGTGTACATACCAAAGGCATGGGCATTAGAGGTATAGAACCAAAGCAAAAGCAAAACATAAAGTAGAGTTGGAATGTGAGGACAATAACAAAGACACTAGACTCACTCCTACAGCAAATCTTCATTTTAACTCAGATGGGTCTAATTTACCAAATAGCGATGGTAAAGATCTGGATGAAAGGCAGCATTGTATAGTGGTCTGATTGTTGGATAAGGACTGTGTGATACCTGGGTTCAGATCCAAGCTCAGCCATACTCTCTCAGTGACAATTCCCCTCTGAACAAGTCTTGTCAAGAAACCCCTGTGATAGGTTCACTTTAGGGTTGTCATAAGTCAGAAACAACTTAACACCGCAACAACAAAAGAACTGAACATTCTAGCATCTTGGCATAAGGTGCCACCAGAAGTCAGATGAAGGCATACTTTCTCTACAGATCAAGGTCTGGTGAACCTTGAGGGAATCAAAACAAGGTAGTACAGGTGCTTAAAGAGTATGACCTTTTAGAAAATGGAGTTCACAAAAAACACTTAATTTCTTTATAATATTTATTCTCATTGGTGCTCCAGAAGTGACTGGTTCCTTCTTTAGCTATTTTGCTTCTGGCCATAAATAAGAAAATGAATTATAGGCATTAAAGTAGAGCACACATAGGAGTCCAAAATCCTAGCCCATCCATCCACTCCTATTTTGTCCCAACAAACCTCACTGGAGCCTGAATTCTGTTGCTTCTTCCAAACAGAGTCGACCCATTAAATCAATGAGGCAAACAAAAGTGTTGACTTACCATGCACTATATGACCCAATTCAATTTTGAGCTACCCAACAGAATTCAAGCCTTGATGTGCAACCTGTCAGACTGAGAGGAACAAAGCACACGGTAAACTGCATGGTCCATAATCTGGAAGGGGAATGAGGTCACATAAAGTAAGGCAGTGAAACAGAACAGCAAGTTTCATTTTGTTTCTTAATTTAAAACTTCAAAGGAGTTTATCAGACGATGGAAACTGGAAGTATAATCTAATGGCAATCCTAATGCAATCATGGGGTTTCACAAAATTGCGTATTAAAGCATCTCACACAATTTCGGGCAAAAGGGAAGTCATTCTGGACGCAATCATGGTTTTTATGTTATTGCGTATTAAAGCATCTCATGCAATTTTGGGCAATGGGAAGTCATTTTCGGGTAATGGGAAGTCATTCTGAACTCATTCCAAATGCAATTGGAATTCACGTAAATTTGCTAAGCTAGTGAAT
Source organism: Urosaurus nigricauda (assembly GCA_034509955.1). NCBI lineage: Eukaryota > Metazoa > Chordata > Lepidosauria > Squamata > Phrynosomatidae > Urosaurus > Urosaurus nigricauda. The sequence goes on along the minus strand of JAOEGL010000004.1, from coordinate 73,859,094 downwards.
TCACATGAATTCGAATTGGCTCCAATTGGCTCCATTTGAAATAAAGAGAAATTCCTCCCATCTGATAAACTCCATACTTACCATTCATAAGAGTTTAGTTCACTGGCTCTCAAACAGAGGGGCGGGATCCCCAGGAGTATGTGATAGTTGCTCAAGGGGAGCACAAGACTTGAAGGCCTTGACCCCTCCTTTTCTCAGACTTTTTATGTGCAAAATTTACATATGCATTGAGTTAACTATTGAATTTACTGAAATAAAACTGTTGTGATTATAACTTCCTCATAAAATGTTAAAATATGAATATACATAAATGTGTGAATGAAAATATGCACACTAAATAAACAAAATATTTTTTACTATGTCAAGTAGAGAAGGAGTCATTTGCATGTAGTTTTAAAGGGGAATCCATAGGGTAAAAAGTACCATTGGTTTAAGTAGAATTGGCAACTGAATATTCTTCGACAATCCACTTCATATCCCACTAACTACATTTACTGCTATGCAAAGAAGCAGAAAAACTTTTACAAACAATTGCTCATTTGTTTGTTTTTTAAGTAACCCATTTTCTCAAGATCCCAGAACTCCTTCTTTTGTTTGTAAAACAAGAAGCTGAAATCCAGGTCACCGTATTCTAGCACATGTTCTTTTGGGTGAAGGAATGCCCTCTGAGGAGCAAAACATGTGCTATCATTCAAAAACCCTTATGTGAACATATGTACACTCCATTACATGTGAGTAACTCTTTCTGTTTTTACCTTTTGTTTGCTTGTGTGCGTGGTTACCTTTTTCCCAGAACATTGTAATGATGCATTCTCTTAAGGGGTAGTGCAGTTATCCAAAGACCTGCTGTTTAACTCACAATGCACTCACTATGCTATAGTGCAGAGGGTTGAAATCATGCATGCCTCCAGATGTTGCTGGACCACAGTTCCTGGCATTCCTTCCTATTAGCTATGCTGGCTAGGGTTGATAGGCACTGTAGTCTGTCAAAAGCTGAAGGGCCACATAAGGGGTGTGTTCATGCCTGCATGAAAGTGTAGCCTTTAGATGACCCACACTGAAAGTTTGTCATGAATGCACTTCTTTTGCATTTTAGTGGGGGGAAAGCAGCTTTAAAAAGGACCTGCTTTTCCCAGCTTCTTTTTTTAAAAGGGTGTAACAGCACAACTGCATCTAAATGCTGCAGTGCAACTGTGCAGTTTTTTAAAGCTCACAAACCCTAGCTCCAGCCCTAATCCATACCCTAGACGTGCAATAGGGACTCTGGGATGCTGTAACTGTTATGCAAATGTGCATAAAATGTCAATTCCTTCATAAAATAAAGAAGTTTATTCATAAACTTAAATTGTAACAGATTTAATATCTTTTTAAGGGATGCAGTTTGTTTTATTGATGTAATAGTATTTTAATGTGTAAGCCACCTCGATTGATCTCAAAGGGGTATTATTAATAATAATAATAACAACAACAACTATTATTATTATTATTATTATTATTATAAAATAAAGGGGTTCATTCATGGTGCACCAATGCAACTGTGCACTTAAAAAAGGGAAGCGAAACCACAATGGTAATTTGACAGATCTTCATAACTGCACAGTTCATGTGTGATGTACCTGCACAACTGCACAGTTCGCAGTTGGCAATACAATTGCCTGTATGATGTACTGGTGCAACTGTGCAGTTCGCAGCCGGCAACAACAACAAACAAAAAAATTAAAGGTTCAGTGTGGCCAAAAGCCCTATTCATTGCCACCCGTGCAGCTGCTCCGCCTGTGTTTCTAGCATCCTGACAGCTTCCAATGTAGTTGCTGAGCAACAGAAAAGACTTCAGATAAGTGATCCCCATACCTCCTCAATGTAGCTGCCCTATGCCTTTTTATTACACACCTGGGGCTTGCAGTGTAGCTGCTAAGCATTAAGGAAAAGGCAACTTCATGTCACCCTTTCCTGCCAATCTAGAAAGCCCCATAGTTCCCACCTATATTGTAAAAAGGATTCCTCACCTTGTCCTTGCCTTGTATTGTCTTATGAAGCATCAGACCTAACCGCATTGCATCTTCCTATGCGTTGGTGAAGTTGTAGAATTGCAAAGATCTGAGGTGCTTTCAAACTACACAATTATAGTGCTATGATTCCACTCTAACCGCCATAGCAACATCCTATGGAAGCCCAGCACCTGCAGTTTTGGAAGGAGGTATGTAGAGATCTCAGACAGAGACCTCTAATGCCTCACCAAATTACAAAACCCAGGATTCCATAAAATGCAGCCGTGACTGTTAAACTGGAACTACAGCACTATAGTTGTGTGGTGTGAAAAGGCCCCTAATCTGGTTATATAAGTGGGAGGACTCAGATTTTTTAAAAAGGGAAGTAGAACCAGGATTGGCCCAAGGCACTGTTTCTATCAGAGGTGAAAGACAAATGAGCACACACACACAACCATGTTTCACACAGCTTTTATGAGCCTGTAAAACAGGCAAATGAAACTTGCATCAATTCTGCTGGCAGGACAGCCTCCTCCACTGCACCAGAGGGCAGCAGGCTAGCTTAAGGACTACAGGGCAAGCCACATGGCACCCACAACTCTGTCTGCGCCAGCAAATCTCTTCTCTCTTCCCCCGCCCCAGTCAAGGTCCATGGTACCCAAGGTCAGTCGTGTTTATTTTAGAACCTGAGGCAGAAAATCCCACAAAGTCCTCATCCACTCCCTGGCAGTAAAGGAATAAAATAATAATAAAAGAAATAACTTGCTTACTCTTTCACGACACCAGAAATCAGCTGCCTAAGGTAGTGACTCATTCTGCTTTCTTAGGTTCTGTTTTGCTCTTACAACGTCAAGTCTAAGCTGTCTCAGTATGTAAATCTGGATGGTTCAATGTGTCAATAGCTTGGGGGTGTTCTTGGACCAGGTAACTACTTTGGGCAGGTGTGCCTTTCCTTTGGTGTGTTCACCAACTGCATCTTTTCCTGGGGAAGGCAGATCTTACCACAGTAGTTGATGCCTTAATTGCCTCCCAATTAAACTACTGTAATGCACTCTATATGTGAGGTTGTCCTTGGGGGGAGGCAGTGTTCAGAAGCTACTGTGAGTGCAAACTGCAGGAGTCAGACTCTGTCAGATACGTTTCCAGCTTGTTCAAGGCACTGGTTCTCAATGTTATTTGCAGTCTATTTAATTTTGACTTATGGTGACCCTATGAATGAAAGACCACCAAGAACCCCTTGTCCTGCTCTGGCCTCACTAACTCAAGGCTGTGACTTCCTTGCTTTAATCAATCCACTTGTAATATGGTCTCCCTCTTTTCCTACAGCCTTCCATTTGTACTTTACATATCATCTTCTCCAACGAAGCACATCATTTCATGATGTGTCTGAAGTGCAACAGCCTCAGTTTAGTCATCCTTGCTTCTAGTGGAGTTCAGTCCTGATTTGCTTTAAGACCCTTAATTTGTCTTTTTAGCAGTCCATCTTACCTGCACAATTTTCCTTCATTTCAAATGGGTTTTCCACCTGGCAGTCTTCTTCACTGTTGAGCTTTCACGCCCATATGAAAAAAATCAGAAATATTGTAGGATAGATTATTTTAACTTTGTTATTTTTACATTTAAGGATCTTATCTAATTCCTTTATTTTAAAAAAAAACTTGCATTCTGTAGGTTTAAATGCTACAAAGCTCTAAATGCCTTGGGACCAGGATATCTGATAGGTTTCCCTATCTGAAAGACATCTTCCTCCTCATATATCAGCATGGCAAAGTATGAGATTTTTGGAAGAGGTCATGGACCCTGGCACAGGTGGGAAGAGGCAGCTTGGGTCTTCCAAAGTTTGCCGGAGTGGTGGATGGGGAGAGACACACAGCCCTGTGATCTGGCAAAATTGGACCCTTGAGATTCTTATGTTGTTGAGCCTCCTCAGGAATGATCAATCAGAGGTGTACTTAGTGATCAAACACTGATAAATATTAAGACAGCTATTGTCTCTAAGCCCTCCTAGGAGTAATAAAGACTGCCTGAAATCTATTTTGCCTTCTCTTTCTTGGAAGTAAGCTACACTTGAGGAGAACTTCTAAGCACAATCAGTTCTCCATATCTATGGATTCATTACACATGGATTCAACCATCCATGGCTTAGAAATATTCCAAAAATATATAAATTCAAAAAAGCAAACTTTGATTTTACCATTTTGCTATCACCAAAATATCTGCTGTTGTGTGCCTCCAAGTTGTTTCCAACTTATGGCAACTCTAAGGTGACTCTATCATGGGGTTTTCTTGGCATTATTTGTTCAGAATGGCATTGCCTTTGCCTTCCTCTGGGGCTGAGAGTGTGTGACTAGCCCAAGGTCATCCAGTGGACTTCCATGGCAGAGTGGGGATTTGAATCCTAGTTTCCAAAAGCTGTAGCTCAAAACACTACACCACTCTGGTTCTCTAGCCAAAATAAGCACATATGCAAAATAATGTTTTATATATATATATATATATATATTAGTTCATATTATTTTAAATAATGTTAATGCATAGCCTTGGGGACTCTCGGAGGCTGAGAAATAATAAAAAAAATACTTTAACCAAACACATATATGACCAAAGCAATCAAGAGTGTTTCACTTTTACACTAAATTGAATTGGCTGAGGATTACTTTTTTAAAATATATATGTGTATGATCAGGAAATAAATCAAATATGGTCCAAAGGTCATCAAAAGCACAGCTATAGGGAGAAAGAGATCTAGTTAATGTCAGGGAGAAAAGGAATCCAGTTCCTTTCCTTTGCACAGATTGCCAGTGCTGGGCATACTGTTTTCCATTTTTGTTGTTAACTGCCCTTGACCAGGTTCATAGCAAACCTGTGGATGAGACACCTCCAGGATCCCCTGTCCCTCCACTGTTTTGCTCAGATATTGTGGATTCAGGTCTGGCTGAGTCTAGCCATTGGGCATGCTACCTTCTACCTTCTATCTTCCCCAGCATTATTGCCTTTTCTAATGCATATTTTCTGAAGATGTGGCCGAAGTACGACAGACATCTTTCCATCTTTATTATGGGTATCTAAAGGGCCTGCTTTTAAGGCTAAAGATGAATTTGATGTTGAAACACCCTTTTATGTAATAAAAAAAATCCATTCTTGTTTTGTAATCCTCCTTTTGCTTCACTTAAGCAGATTGATTTTTGGAGCCGCCATCATTTTTATCCTCTTCCAGTGGAGAGGGTATCGTATTTAGCTCATCTGCAGAGGTCCAACAGGTAAGGCTTTTCTGACAAAAGATGGCAACTGCATCAGTTAAATTCCATCAGTATTAATGGCATTACAGAGTGAGGGTGTATTTCCTTTTTTAAAAAAAAAAAAGTTTTCCTAATAGTGTTTCTCTATCCAATACGATTTTCCTTAAGTGTTATGCCTTTTTTTTAAATTAAAAAAAATAATAAAAAGTATCTGGCTGCCCTTGTTCCCACAACGACCATCATTAAAACTGCACTTCCCAAACCATGTCTAGACCTATAGATTTGGAATTTGAATTGAAGTTCTCACGCACATAGACTTCTATAGGTCTGGATTCTCCACTCCAAAACAAAAACCAAACAAAAAATGCATCTGAGGAAGTAGGCTGAAATCTTTGAGAGCTCATTTCTTTCAAAAGCGCTGCAAGATCCTTTTGCATAAAAAAAAAGATGGGGGTTATCCTTTCTGAAACAGCAAGGTGTTTAATATAGAAACACAGAGAGAGAGAGATTTAAATATGAAGACGGGCTCATTATTTTGTCTGGGTTCTTAACAACAGGGCTAATTTTTTTTTCCATCCGGGGCTGAAGTAGTTGTGTTTCAATAACCTCCTTAACCCCCCACCCCCGATTTCCCCTCCATAATTCCGGACCCTTTGAACAGCTCCCTCCACTTCAGGCTCTCTGTTTAAAGACTTGTCTTGACTAATGGGCTGCATCGAGCTAATTGCCGTTTCCAGCCCCAAGCGGAGCGAGCTCCCTCCGTGCATTTTTTTAAAAAAAAGAGACAAGAAAGAAATTAAATTAAATCCAATCAAATTAAAAACCCATCACTTTTTGCAGGCAGAGCCTCCAGGGGGCTAAAACTGGGCCAGGTTGCAAGGCCCCCGATCCGCATATAAAGACATCTGAGCCGACATTGCTGGAGGAAAACCCATCTCCAAAAGTGGAGGCAAGTGAAGATTTCTTCCCTTGGGAAGCTGGGTTCCCCCCCCTCCATCCATCGGATTTGGGGGGGGGGGGGTCTGAATGCACTCAGAGTGACCTAACCTCAAAGAAGGACAAGGTAACCTAAAATGTAAGCACGTTGAAGAAAAATGTAGGACATGATAAAGTAAAAGCCCCAAAACCCGAAGTAGATATTCATGCTTCTTTGTCCTGCTCCCAATGGAAGACGTTTTGAAACTCCTCCTGGACAGAAGGTGGAAATGGAGGACATGTCCTAGGAAAGGAGGACGCCTGGTTTACCCTGGGATTTACTCGATGCAGCTATATTCACAACTCGGTGACCAACTCGGCTTGCAAATTGCGACCAGGCCCAAAATCTGATGATGATGATGATGATGATGATGATGATGATGATGATGATGATGATGATGATTGGTGGTGGTGGTGGTGGTGGTAGTGGTGAAAGGGAAAGTCTGACGTCCAAGAAGAGGATTTTTTTAAAAAAAAAAAAAGTCAAAAAATTGAGTTTGGAAACGTTCCTTTGTTGAATGAACAGGAATTTTCCAATCCTCTGGAAGGGAGGGTGGCCCTTATTACTATTATTATTATTATTATCCTTTATTTATATAGCGCTGTAGGTTTACACAGTGCTGTACATATAAACTTATAATTACACGGTGCCTTTTGACGAAGTTCAAGCAGTATCAGGTCCATTGCATTTCTATGAAGACGCCTTAAAGGTTATCGAACCCCTTCCTTACTGCAGGGTCTTCAGTGTGGGATATAATTTTGTTGCTTGACTTCACTTGACTACCGTATCATAGGGTTTTCTTGGCAAGATTTGTTCAGAGGGGTTTGCCATTGCCTTCCTTTGAGGCTGAGAGAGTGTGACTTGCCCAAAATCACCCTAGGGGATCCGAAGCTGCTTCTCCCAGAGTCCTAATCCAACATCCCAATCGCTACACCACGTTGGCTCTTCTCCATGCAACTGGGAAATGGTTGTGTGGTTTCTTTTTTTCACTTCGCACACAGTAGATACAGACAAGGCTGCATCCTTTCACCCTTTCTGTTCAATTTGTATGAAGAACATATTATAAGAAAAACAGGCTTGGACACAGAAGAAGTAGGAGTGAAAACAGGAGGAAGGAGCAGATGACACCAGAGTACTAGCAGAAAACCTCACAGACCTGGAACAACTACTAAGGAAGATCAAAGAAGAAAATGCAAAGGCAGTCTTAATGTTGAACATAAAGAAAACAAAAATAATGGCCACCAAGGACCTTCACAGGTTCAACCTAGAAAATGAAGAAACAGAAAAAGTGAAAGAATGCCCATACCTGGGATCAAATATTGATAGAAATGGGGACTGCAGTCAGGAAATCAGATGAAGATAAAGAATGGGGAGAGTGGCTATGGAGGAACTAGAAAAGATTCTAAAATGCAAAGATATACAAAGTTAGAATCATACAAACCATTGTATTCCCTATTACGATGTATGGATAGGAGAGCTGGACGGTTAAGAAAGATGACAGGAAGAAAATCAATTTATTTGAGATGAGTTGCTGGAGAAGAGTACTGAGGATCCCATGGACAGCCCAAAGGACAAACAAATGGGTCCTAGAGCAGATCAAGCCGGAAACCCCCCTGGAATCCAAAATTACCAAACATGGCTGTCGTACTTTGGACACATCATGAGAAGGAAGGACTCATTGGAAAAGACAGTAATGCTGGGAAAGGTGGAGGGAATGGACTCTATGAAGGAGGTCACTATGGGTTTTATGGGGTTGCAGGAATTAAGGAGAGCAGTGGAGGGCAGAGGGTCTTGCAGATGGGCCCCCAACAAACTCCAACTCCCAGAATTCCACAGCCTTGAGCCAAGGCAATTAAAGCGGTGCCAAACCGGGTTATTTCCCCCGGCGTGGACGCAGCCTCCGAGTCAGGTGTGCGTGATCCTGGGCAGGAGGGAGGCTCGGGCGGGTGCGATGAGGAACCAAGGCTGACTCTGTCTAAACAGCAAACACCGCCGTCGGGGCCATAAAAGAGTCATTATTGGGGAAGGCCAGGCGTCAGGGAGGATTGCCTGACGTCGCAAGGGCCGGCTCGCCCCCTTGGAGGGGCTGGCAGCCTAGTAAAAAGGGCAGGTGTGTGTTTATGGCGGGTGTAAATATCAAGCCGACAATCTTCTGGGTTGTTGGTGCGCAGTTGCCCCTCATAAAAAATAAAAAATAAATAACCTACCCACCACAGACTACTGGGAGGCTGCAAAAGCCTTCAAGCACTTGGCCTCACTTTGGCATTTCGTCCTAATTTCTCTTTTGTTGTTGTTGTTGTTGTTGTTGTTATTGTTGCTGTGTGACACCAAGTCGCTTTTGATTTATGGAGATCCTAAAGGCAACCTATGCTAGGGTTTCTTCGGGGGGGGGGGGGGAGGGTTTACCATTGCCATCCTCTGAGGCTGAGAGAGTGTGACCCACCCAAGGTCACTCGGTGGGGTCTTCTGCTGGAGAGCCAGAAATCCTGAAAAGAAGACAAGGAGCCCAAGGGAAGCGGGCCGGGTTGATCTTCAAAACTGAAGATATATAGGGAACTGTGATGGGAGCTGGAGGTAGGACAGTTAAGGAAGAAAGAGTTCGGGGGAGGATTTCCATTTCGAGTGGGTTTGCACTCTTAGTCTTTGCCCAGGACCAAGTGTTCCGTGTAACACTAAAGCTGGCAGCACGACCAACATAGGAAGCCCATGCCACTTAGACCATCTTGCCTACTACTTCTGGTCCCTGAGGAGAAGAGGTAGAAAAACAGGACACCAGTTTCATGTGGCTAAAATAACCTCACTCCAGATTTTTTTTTAAACCCCACCAGTAGTCGGGCCCAAAACAGACTGCAGAAATAATCCAGTTTGGGGTCGCATGAACTGCCCTGGCTCAGTGCTAGGGGGTCCTGGAAATTGTAGGTGGCTTGTGGCCCCCAGAGCTCTCTGATAGAGAAAGACAAATGTCTCACAAAAGTACAGTTCCTAGACTTCCCTGGCATTGAGTCTCAAACTGGATTGTTTCTGCAGTGTGTTTTTTGGACCGTTCTCATGGAGATCCAAATCCAATAGTGACCTTTCGGTTTTCCAAGGAGGTGCATGGTGTGACTTCCGATTTTTGTTCATTCTGGATGGGTACGTGGAAATAAATCAAGGAGATTGAAAAATCCTGTTTACACCTAACTAGAAGTCTACTTGAATTGTCATTTTAAAAAACCCCGAAATTATCCTGATGCTGTGGGGATTGTTTGAGACCCAATTTAAAAAACAACAACACTAAAATGGCAACAAAAGTCCACTCCTCAAAACTACTTCCTGGTTACAATTTCCCGACTTTAACAGATTTTGAAAATAAAAGGTGAGCAGCGGTATTCTGAGCATTTGGTGTAACTCCTACTGAGTCAAACGTCCTACTGAAATCAAAAGTTAAAAGTAACTTTGGATGAGATTGCTGCTACCTCCAATGTGAGTTATAGCTCGAGCGGACCCATTGAAATGAATACGATTTGTCGGTCAATTTGTATTTACTTGTTTGTTTATATATATTTGGAGTATTTATACCCAGCTCTTTACCCACAAAAGGCTCTCTGAGCAGCGATCAGAAGTCCCATTGCTTTCAACAGGCCTCATCGAGTTGGGACTGGAAGTTGGATGGTGTTAGGGTTGGGATCCTTTTTTAAAAAAGAAATAAACCAGGCAATATGGGGTGGGGACCTTCTGTAGCAGCTCCTTTGTGATCACCAGCAACAATTGTCTTTCAGAATATTTGGGGAAAATTGCATGATCAGTATATGATCTTGTCTTTACGTGCCTTCAAGATGACTCCGATTTACCCCACAACAAACTCCAACTCCCAGAATTCCATAGCCTTGAGCCAGGGCAGTTAAATATAATTTCCTATAATTTCCTTCCTGGACTCCGTGGTGCTTAGTCTTTAGCTCTGCAAAAGAAACTGCAGACTTAACAGTTTTCATATTTTTATGGAATGACAGAATTTGTCCCATTCTGTCATTTCTGGGACGTGCGGCTTGCGAGGGTGCATCTTCACTGCAGAAATAATGCGGCTTGACACCACTCGGGTACCATTTAACCACCATTCTAGGGAATCCCGGGATTTATAGTTTTGCGATTTCTTTCACCTTCTCTGCCGAGGAGGGCTGGCGCCTCGCCAAACTACAAATCCCAGCATTCTGTAGGACGAAGACGTGGCAATAAAAAGTGGTGTCAAACCGCATTATTTCTAAACTCTAGATGCACCCCTTGTCAGAGCCTGCAAAGTAATATACCGAAGTGCCTCCCGCTTCGCACACCTATGTTTTCTCTTGTTTCTTTCGGCACTTTGTTCGTGCAAAAAACAAGGAAAGGGGGGGGGGGTCAGATGCAGTGAATTTTAAGGACTCCAGCCATCGGTGTAGGAAAGCCGGGTAGAGGGAGGCCTAATGTAAATAATAATAATAATAATAATAATAAATAAAGAAGGGGGATCTTTCACATCAGCCTCTTCAATCTTTCTTTCCCAGGAAAGGAAAGGAAAGGAAAGGAAAGGAGAAATGGGGAAGAGAAGGAAAACTTCTGTTTTGCCAATATCAGCTTCCCATAGGTCTGCTTTTTCCAAAGTTCAGCACTTTCCCCTTTCCCTGCCCTCTCTTGGAAAGCTGGAGCTCACAAACCTACCTTCCAGGTATCAGTACAGACATCTTGCACTATTCCATCATGAGGAGAAGGAGGAGAGGCCCTGTGCATCTTGCTCCTTAGGACAAGTTTGCTGGAAGCTTAATATGGCTACTTTGCAAATTCATTTGGGAAGGACCCTGGCTAATTCCCTACATATTGTGCCATCAGGGGTGTCTCTACGGAGTGTGGACCACAAAAGGTGACACCCTAAGAAGGGTGACACCATTGCTTCCCAAACAGAAAGGTGTCTGTGTTCCTTTAAAACACTGGAGGGATGGTCTGAGTGGTGCAAGGCTCACTGGGAAGAGAAAGTCTTTTAAATAATTAAACTTTAAAATTTTAAATTGGAAAAATTTAGTATTTTTACGTTTTCTTTTTTGGAAGGATATCACATCTTACCAAATGTTCACTTTAACCCCATGAAACTGTGTACATGTAAATGTGTTTAGACTGTGCATATGATATTGTCATTTAAAGGTGTAATTTTAATTTTGCTGGTTGTTGTCACAACTATTACCATTACATTCAGCAATATACACGAATTATGATTTATGACTACTACTACTGCACTACTAAGGATTCTGTATAGTGTGGCATGGAAGGAGGTTGTGACACCATGAGTTTCTGCACCGGGTGACATCAACCCTAGTGACGCCACGGTTTGTAATTTTAAAAATAAACATTAATTGAATTTGGTAGAGACAGATTTGGCACAATTCAGAGTCCTGGATGAGCTTATAGGGGCTTGGGCAGAAGTTGTCAACATAAAAGGGCCAACACCATTTCTATTACCTTCCTAAACTGATGCCATCCAGATGTGTTGGACCAATACTCAGGGACAGCCCAAGGCTGATATATGTGGCACTCCAGATATTGTGGTACTGATACTCCCATAAGCCTCAGCTAAAATGCCCAGAGATGAAAGGTGCTGGATGTTTTAGTCAAATTACATCTAAATGTTAATGCTCTTTCTCCCATCTGCTTTTTTTTTTCCTGTAAGCAAGAATCAGGGGAATTATGCAGCCTTCCACATACTGTTGTACTGCAGCTTCCAGCATTTCTCATTTGTATCTGTAGCAGATGGGAGTTGGAATCCAACAATACATGGAAGCCCCCCTGATTTCCAACTGTAAACTGTCTTGTTCACTCTTACTCGGGAGTGAGAAAAGTGTTCTCCAAACCACACCCTCAGTGATGATAATAAGGACAAAGAATGGTGCTGCTTGAATCCCACCAATCCTCAATCCTACCATCTGGCATAGCATTGGCTCCAACAACCCTTGAAAATACGTGGGCAGGAGAGGACACTCTTCATAGGCAGTAATAATGGCCATCTCTTGATGGTGGTGGTGGTGTTAATTTTCGATTTATGATGACCCATATCATGGGGTTTTCCTGGCATAATTTGCTCAGAGGGGGCTTGCCTTTGCCTTTGCCTTCCTCTAAGGCTGAGAGAGTGTGATGTGTCCAAGGTCACCCAGCAGGTTTCCACGGCTGAGCAGGGATCTCAGATGTTCAAATCCTGGCCTCCAGTTGCTCAAACCACTACACCACACTGGCTGCTGATGGCCCTCTCAGTCAATTCAATATACTATTTCTCTGGGATGTAATACAACAGGGAGAGGCAACTGTGGTCTTCCAGATGTGCTTGGAGCCTACAACTCCCATCAGCCTTATGAAGCATAACTAGTACTGGTTCACAATCACTTTGGAACTCATTCACAGCTGTGCAAAGTCTCCTTCTTCCATTTAGTCACAGTGCAACTTTCTTCGTTATTCTGCTGAAGGGCGACATGCAGCCCCAGGCCCCCACTTTGCTCACCCCTGCCCTAAAGGCCAATGGTTGCCAAGGCAAATGTCCCATATCCCTAACCATTGGCCATTTTGTCTGAGCCTCTGGGACCTGGTCCAACAATCTCTGGGAACCCACATTTGGGAAGCCAAACTGCCTAAGGCCAGCAAGTGCTTCCCACCAACCTTTCCCTTCACTTATTCAGTGTTGAGTGCTTTTGTCTGCAGTTCCTTCTGCACATCGGGTTGTGCACCTTCAAGTCCTTTCTTATTTATGATGCCCACCGAGGCAGACCTATCATGGGGCTTTCTTGGGCAGTTATTCCAAGGAGGTTTGCCATTGTCTTCCTCAAAGGTTGAGAGAGAGTCTAACCAGTAGGTCTAAATAATAATAATAATAATAATAATAATAATAATAATAAAACTTTTATTTGTAACCCACTTTTTGCTGGAGCATGATCCTAATCTAGCATTCAAACCACAAGACCACACTGACACAGCTGCACATTTTGCACACTTGCTGACAATAAACTCGCTTGGGCATCCAGGTAATAGAATTATAGAACCATAAAATTGGAAGAGACCTCAAGGGCCATCCAGTCCAACCCCCTGCCATGCAGGAACTCCCAATCAAAGCATCCCTGACAGATGGCCATCCAGCCTCTGCTTAAAGACCTCCAAGGAAGGAGACTCCACTACACTCTGAGGGAGTGTGTTCCACTGTCGAACAGCCCTTACTGTCATGATGTTCCTCCTAATGTTGAGGTGGAATCTCTTTTCCTGGAGTTTGCATCCATTGTTCCGCATTCTAGTCTCTGGAGCAGCAGAAAACAAGCTTGCTCCCTCCTCAATATGACATCCCTTCAAATATTTAAACAGGGCTATCATATCACCTCTTAACCTTCTCTTCTCCAGGCTAAACATCCCCAGCTCTCTAAGTCGTTCCTCATAGGCGTTGGATTGTGCAGAAAAATGACCATCGGTTTCAAATGGAGAACATTTGGCTGCATAACGAGCTTATAATGTGGTTTTCTTGGGTAGATACTCTAAACAAAATACCTTCTTGGGGAGGAAGGAGAGGGATAGACTCATTCACCTCTAACCACGACCTCTTTCCAAAATCCTGGTAATATTTGTCACTCCAAGGGCAGTTTGGAAATATCCAGTCCCTCCGCATACACCGGAGTGGGTCAATAGCAGGGAAGAATGGAAATGTTTGCCCCAGTCCTCCTCTCCTTACATTCAGATCCTTCGCAGTCAAAGAGGAACGTGAAGACGACAAAACCCATCAGGAGTGTGGGAGAGAAATACTAGTGGATCTTGCACAGCTCCAGAGTACCTTTTGTGGCTTGAAAGGGGACACAGGGTTCGCTTCTTTTTAAAGAAACCATTTATATTAGGTGCTTCTGTATTTTTTTAAAAAGCTTGACATTTATGAAGATTCAATGACGAAGGGTCTTCTTGAGAAACAAAAGGAAAAGGAGCGATACAGGCCCTTGCCCCTTCCCTTCAGAAAGAAAAGGAGACAGTGTGTTGTAGTTGTTTGAATGCTGGACTAGGACTCGGAGAGATGAGAGTTGAAATCCCCACTGGGCCATTGGGTGACCTTGGGCAAGTCACAATCTCTCAGCCTCAGAGGAAGGCAATGGCAAACTTAAAGAAAGTGCCCATGAAAACCTTACCATAGGTTTGCCCTAAATCGGACTCGACTTTAAGGCACATAACAAATGTCGGGTGCCTAGATCGAGTTCTTCGGGAGACGGCTTCTCTTTCATTATAGTTTTTGTTTTGTTGTTTTGTTTTGTTTTGCCGCAATCCTTTGCTAAGAGGCTTGGGGTATTTGCTCTGAACACGTTCCAGTTGTGGCTACTTTGTGTTTTAGCCACAACAGTTTCGTTGTGCAAACTATGGCACAGCGTATTACCTGAGAAGGTTCCATGAGAAGGTTACCTGAGAAAGTAAAGGGTACGAAACTAAGGCGACTAGTACCTTCTGTGAAATGCAACACAGATCGGAAAAGTTACTTTTGGACTACGGTTCCCAGAATCCAACAGGCAGCATGACAACTGGAATGTCTAATACGGAAAAAAGGCAACCTTTCCAGCCTATGGATGTGAGTTTGTATGTGCGACTTTTGAAGAAGCTGCAGCCTTCTTCAGAAGAAGCTAATAGACTCTTGTTGTTGTGTGCCCTTCCAGTCCTTTTCGACTTAGGGACCTATCACGGGTTTGTCTTGGCAAGATTTGTTCAGAGGGGTTTTGCCCTTGCCTTCCTCTGAGGCTGAGAGAATATGACTTATCCAAGGTCGGGCTGAGCAAGGATTCGAACCCCGGTCTCCAGAGTCATAGCCCAACACTCAAACCAGGACCAAGCTGGGTCTTTATATTTGGGAGTATTATAGGGTCAGTCAATCAACGTCGGAAGGGTGTCTTTGAAATCATCTACTTTTTAAAAGCGATCTGAAATGGAGAAATTGAGTTTTGTGCCAGGACTGGAAATTATATTTAACGTGCAGGAAAGAAATTATATTTAACTGCCCTGGCTCAAGGCTATGGAATTCTGGGAGTTGGAGTTTGTTGTGGGGTCCAGAGCGGAGCTCCGCTCTGGGCCTCACAACAAACTCCAACTCCCAGAATTCCATAGCCTTGAGCCAGGGCAGTTAAAGCGGTGCCAAAACGAGTTATTTCTCCGGTGTGCTTACAAGTCGTTTCCGATTTATGGTGACCCTAAGGCGACTCTATTACAGGGTTTTCTTGGCAAGGTGTCTTCAGAGGAGGTTTGCCATTACCTTCCACCGAGGCTGAGAGAGCGTGACTTGCCCAAAGGGGTGCAAAAGAATAAATATCTGCAGGCTATGCAGGGAATTCCCTCTTCCATACTTTTATGTAGTTCAGACGTGTCCACTAGAACTCTCTCAAAAGTACCGCACCAAAATAACAACGCCAGGATTCCACAGGCGAGAGCTATGACAGTTAAAATGGTATCAGACTGATATATCTGAGTGCTGTAGATACCCTCTCAAAACTGTCTGGTCTTCTTGGACTTGTTTCAGACCTTTGTCGAACTATTATTCCACTTTAATTCCTATGGCTGCTTCTTATGGAATCCTGGGATTTGCAGTTTAATGTAGGGCCTTTGCCATCTCAGCCAGAGAGCTCTCGGGCCTCACTAAACTACAAATCCCAGAGTCCAGCAGGAGGCAGCCATAGCAGTAAAAGCGGAATAACGGCGCTATAACAGTGTAGTGTGATATTGACCCTAATGACCTTCACTTCCCGAAATGACCTATATCAATCTAAACCTATTATTTGGGGGGGGGGGGGTGACATAACCAGTGACAGAACATAGTGACAGAACCAGGATACACACAAAAACCCACAAAAAAAACTATACACACGTTTGGTTGCTTGTTTATTTAATTAATATCCATCCTGTCTCCCAATATGGGATGCAAGGCAGCTTATTTTCTCTTTTCCTAATGGGACTTCCAAGCTGTTCCCCATAAACCCAAAGTTCTGGAAGGAGAGGAGACTTCATGCTTCCTTCCTTTTTTTTTTTTCTTGGCTGCCATTTTGTTGAATTTAAAAAGAAAATCCGAGTGCAATACCATTAAACCCAAAATGTTGGGCCGTAATGAAATCACCATCACTGATCCATTTACAGTTAGCCATAATGTGGGCCTTGATCCTATTCATGGTGAAGCCCGATTCATCCTGGGAGTTAGTTACCAAGGAAGTGTACCTAAAGTTTAACTACAAGGTAGTTGTGAACATGGAAAGCTGGATATCACACACATTTTAGTGACAAAAATACTAACTGTAGCCCTGAAAGACACACAACTTAGGAACTTTATAGTCCCAAAGCAGTAACTTTCCCCAGACCAGGGATGGAAATTTCTCGGTTGCAGGTTTAAGATTTCCAATTTTATACACATTTGCCTAGCTGGGAATCCCACTGAACTCAATAGGAGTTACTTCTGAGTAGCAATGTAACAGACTATGCAGAGATCGTCCTCTACCTCGAAATGCAACCTCAATTTAAGTCCTATTGATTGCAGAGATCCTTCTTTCCAGACAGCGGTTTACCTTACAGGGTTGTTGTTGGAGTTACCAAGGTAGTTTGTGAGGAGCACTTTTCGCTGAAAAAGAGTTTCCACCACAATACTTTTCTAGTACTTTTATGAACCGATCAAGCCAGCGGGGTACTTTGAGCTGGCTGTCCCACCACCCACGACAGATTTAACCCGCTTTGAATTCCAATTGTGGTAGATATAAATCCTTGAGATCAGATAGATAGATAGATAGATAGATAGATAGATAGATAGATAGAAAGATTTCTCAGGACTGCAAAGTCAGTTCAATTCCGGCACTTCAATCCAGTTGTATACTTCTGTCATTGTGAGTGTATGTCTTCTGCATCTGGTGAATCTCTCTGGCTATTTGGGAAGGAAGGAAGGAGAAAGAAAGAAAGAAAGAAAGAAACCCATCCCAGGCCTAACCTTCCCCACGGAGTTTTGTCGGGGACTCAGTTGAATAATCCTCGACTCTGTTTTTTGGAAATTTAGGATGACCCGTTTTGCAAGCTCTTGTGTAATAATTTATTCCCTTAGAAATGTTTTTCTGTGGGGGGTCCATCTTTCTCTTTCGGCTCAGCAGGACTCTCTATTTCCGCCCCGAAGCAGGGTCAGGGTGGCCTAGCAGGTCCTCCCCGCAAAGGAGGACAAGGCACCGCAAAATATAGGACAGTCAAGAAAAAAATCTAGGCGGTGACAAAAAACCAAAGCCCAAAAACACCCCCATGAATATACAACCGTGCTTTTTAAAAATCATATTCAAAAATGGAGAACATTAAAGGGCCAGTGTGTGTTGGACTAGGAATGTGGGAGGTGAGGGTCCAAGTCACACTCTCTCAGCCTCAGAGGGCAAATCTCCTCTGAAGAAAATTAAGGAAAACTTAGGAGAGGGTTGCCCGGCGTTTGAAGACTCACAATTACAAGTCTCTCAGCCTGAAAAACATTGAAAGCGAGGATACGGCTGCGTTCCCACTGCAGCAATGGTGCGTTTTGACACCGCTTGAACTACCACAACCAACGACCATTCCCAGGATTCCATAGCACTGAGCCATGGCAGTTCAAGCGGTGTCAAAACGGATCGTTTCTGTGGAGGGGGCGAAAAAAATCCCTCTTTGAAAAACAAAATGCCAAAGCCAAAGGAGGGAAAGAAAGTGTGTGTGGGGGGGTCTTTCTCCCTCCCTCCCTCCCTCCGGTGGTCCTTTTGCTGCGAGGCTGAGAGTGCTGGGGCCGGTCTCTGCAGAAGCCATTAGGCGACTCTGGCGCAGGGGCTCCGGCAAAGCAGACACCACTCACTTTTCTAAATAAACATTAGTCTTAAAAAGCTTGCACTATTGACCCCCCGCGGATCTGATTACTTGTAATTCGCTGAACCATATTTAAAGGCGGAGGTCTCCTCCAGGCCCCTCTTCTCCCCCTGGAAGGAAGGAAGGTCTGAACGGGGGGGGGGGGGGATGGCTTTAAAATATAAATAAAAATATAGGAAAGTCGCATACAAATTGCGTGTTTGTACGCCTTTCGGTCACTTGTCGACTTAGGGCGTGAATTTCATGGGGTTTTCTTGTGTGTGTTGTGTGTGTTTTCAAGTCGTTCTCCGACTTATTACCAACTTAAGACCAAAGTATAATTAATTCATTATATCCCGCCTTTCACCCAATGTAGAGACAGGCGGCCTATCATGGGGTTTTCTTGGGAAGAGTTATTAAGAGGAGGTTTGCCATTGCCCTCCTCCGAGGCTGAGAGAGTGTGACTTGCCCAAAGCCACCCAGTGTTGTTTCCATGGCCGAGCCCGGGATTCGAACCCACCTCTCCAGAATCCATTCTCAAAATCCAATTCTGGGTACGGTTTTCAGAATTCCATAGCATAGAGCCAGGGCACTTAAAGCGCTGTCAAAGCGGATTATTTCTGCAGTGCGGATCCAGCCTTAATCTTTACCCTCCCCGCGAGGCGCTGGTATGTGAAGGACTGTGTGTATATTTTTGTGCATAGCTGCACAAACTTGCACATCCGTGCTTCCGCTGTGCCCGAGCCCTGAGCAAAACTTTCTTATAGTACCTGAGAAGCTCCTGATCTACTCCAGGCGTAGTTTATTGTATTATACAATATTATACAATATTGTATTGTCACATTGAGGTTGCAATGCCATACCGACTCACCTGGGAGTAAGACCCATTAAGCGCAGCGTCGTTTGTTGTTGTTGTAGTCGTCATCGTCGTTGTTGTTGTGTTCCTAGCCCAAAGTCACCCAATGGGTTCCCATGGCAGAGTAGGAAATAGAAACCTAATCTCCAGAGTCCTAGTTCCGAATCTATCTCGGGATTTTCTTGGCCAGATTTATTCAGAGGAGGTTTGCTGTTTGCCTTCCCCTGAGGCTGAGAGAGTGTGCCTTGACCAAGGTCACCTATGGGGTTTCCATAACTGAGTGGGGATTCAAACCCTGGTCTCCAGAATCCTAATCCAACTCTCAAACCATTAGATCTATTGTAGTTTACCCTACGAACCTTGTATAGGATTGTACGGTAACAAAAGATAATCCCCATAAACGTGCATTTGAGTGGATGAAAATAAGAATCGCCTTTTAACCAGTTTTAACATTTAGGGTGGGCGCCTTAGAGTGGGCTGGAAGTTTAAACAAACCATTTTAAATTGTTTTAAATATCCGATCTCTCCAGGTTACCTAAGGTTTGTTTATGGGTATACATAGATATATTTCCAAAGCTGTAGGCTTCCTGTTTAATGCATAACCAAGAACACAGGCCATGTAAAATCCATGGAGGTGGAGGTGTCTATAGGACTGCACCGTTTTAAATCCTAAACATGGTGGTTAAAAGGCGGGGACATTCCGGCGCCGCATGTCGCAAACTCAGATTGACATCTGCGGATGAATGGATGATGTTCTAATCCATATGGGTGAATTATTGCGGATTAAATACAACTTCGGGAAAAGGATGGGATGGCTTCCAGTGGTGTAGGTGGCAGGTTAGACTAGGAAGGAATACCAGACCTAGATAGGGAGATAGGGATGAAGAGAACAAGATGGTCATGGTGTTTGGGGCAAACACAAAACTGGAATGGAAAATTGTCTTGCAACTGGTGGAGGAGATTTCCATAAATGTTTGCGACTTTCCTTTGGGGGTAGTATCATGTGTTTTGTTTTCTTCTTATACATCCAAAAACCAAGTGCTGGATTTTGTTCCAAAGTGTGTGTGTGTGTGTGTGTGTTATTGAGTAATTGTGGTGAAGGGAAGATTAGCAGGTCCGGTAGCAGCAGGCGTCTTGCAAAAACAGCAACTGGTGGCATATTGTGATATTAGAATGAATCCATTGTCTGCGTCGTCGATTTGGCCAGATCCGTCAAAACTTGTTTATGTTTTATTTAAGCAAATCAGTAAAGAGCAGAGAGACCTACAGGTTTCTGTTGTGTAGGCAAAAATGTCAAACCAGTTCTCTCTCCTTCGATATTTTGAACAACCCGTTCCTGGCCCTTTACTGTACTTTGTATTTCATTCATTGCCACTCTCCTTTGAATTGAAAGATATTGGAGGGAAGGGTGTTGGAGAAGGTTTTCTTTTTTTCTGGTTTCCTAGTCCGGATTTGTCTCCTGAATTTGGATGTTAGGATAGAAACTTTTTTCTGAGCAAACCATACCTGGAAATCCTGAACGGAAAATCCAGGCTTCTGCAAAGCTGCTGATACACAAACACACACCCATCTGTTCGCCACAGAAAGGCCACGCATTGCAGAAATAATCCATTTTGAGACTGCTTAAGGCTAGGCAATTCTGGGAACTGTAGTGTTTGTGAGACATTGAGCTTTCTCTGTCAGAGACCTCTAGGGCCACCATAAACTACAGTTCCCAGGATTCCCTAGCATTGAGCCAGGGCAGTTAAAGCGGCCTCAAAGTGGATTATTTCTGGAGTGTGTTTTGGGCCTGAGTCTCAAAAGGTGCTACAAGATCTCCTTGCGTACTGATTCTACAGACTAACACGGCTATGTCTTTAAAGTCTACCAAAGAATCCTTTATTTTGCCTGGCAACCCTAACATACAGGGCCAGGGATTTGTAGTTCCGGAACAGTGCCAGGGAGCTCTCATGCTGGGAGTACACTAAGGAATTCTAGAGTACTTCCCCAAACCACAAATCCCAGGATTCCGTGGGAGGAGGCCATGACAACCGTTCAAAACACACCTCAGAAATAATCCAGTCTGAGACGGCTTTAGTCCTGGCTCAACTGAGACATTTTTATCCTTGTCTGTCAGAGAGCTCTGGTGCCACAGTGAGCTTCAATTCCCAGGATTCCCTAGCACTGAGCCAGGGCCAATGAAGCGATCTCAAACTGGGTTATTTGCCCGGTGCGTTTTGGATCATGATCATATCACACCTTAAGCGACAATATGATGACAGCCTTACAGTGCAGCTCTAAGTAGATTTTTGAGTTAGACACAAATCTTCGCAAATGGAGATGCCAGCCACAGATGCTGGCGAAACGTCAGCAATGAACCCTTCTAGAATATGGCCACATAGCCCTAAAAAAACACCAAAACACTATAAAATGTACAGTTTGTTGCTGTGTGTCTTCAAGTCATTTCCGACCTACGGAGACCCTATGACGAGCCGATCATGGGGTTTTCTTAGCAAGTTTCTTCATCCTCTGAGGGCAACTATATTTCCAAATGCTCAACTGAAGTCTTAAGTTACTCCACTGCTCGGAATTTGGGGACTGAAGGAAAACTCCGCGAAGTGCAGAATTCTTGTGTGCAACACGCACATTTTCGGGGGTTCTCACAAAGGCTGCATCCACATTGGGGAAATAACCCGGTTTGGCACCGGTTTAATTGCCTTGGCTCAAGGCTATGGAATTCTGGGAGTTGGAGTTTGTAGTGGGGTCCAGAGCGGAGCTCCAAATGCATCGGAGGAAGTAGACTTAAGTCTAGGAAAGCTCATGCTGCCAACGTCTTTCTTTCAGTTAGTCTCAAAGGTGCTACAAGATCTCTCTACATTCAAGACTACAGAGTCAGGCTTGTTGTTGTTATGTGCCTTCAAGTCATTTCCGATGTATAGTGGCCCTAAGGCAAGCCTCTCATTGACAGGATTTGTTCAGAAAGGTTTTGCCTTTGCCTTTCTCTGAGGCTGAGAGAGTGTGACTTGCCCAAGTTGGATTTCTGTTGGTCTTCTAGAGTCCTAATCCAGCACTACATCACACAGGGAAGTATGCAAAGGGATCATGTAGCACCTTTCAAACTAAATCTCTTTCTTGCCCTTAAAATAGTGAAGCTCTGCGAAGCTCTTGGATTGTTTCAAACACACACCCACCAGTGTTGTGGATACACACCGTCCCAGTTCTGTTCTACTTAACCTTCAAAATACTATTTTTTCTAAAAAGCAAAACAAGAATACTGGCCGGAAGATAGTGATATTTCTGTAGTTGCAGCACAGCCTGAGAGAGAGAGTTTTCAGTCCCCTGAATTATGCTGGGCTTCATCAAGAACTGCCAGAACCTTGTTTGCAGGAATGGTGTTTAATATCTGAATGTCAGCCCTCTAAAACATTGCATCTACTTCCTCTTAAACATAAAGTGTGACATAGGTGTAACAGATGACTCTCTGAACTCAGAATTGAAAGACACAGCATACATATTTAGCATTAATTTCAAAGATATTCAGTCTCTGATCTTTTGTTCCTTATCTCTGAAGTACACCCATTGACTTGACATGGGCTATTCTGGGTTAAATATCTGGAACATGAATGGTCTTCAATTTTCTTACTACATTCTGGTTGTGTCTAGCTCTCAAAACAATGCTAATTTCTGAAGGCAAGGAACTTCTTTATAGACCTATATAGGCTGATATATGTCTTCTGGTGCTGGCATGTTTGTCCATGGCCCTGAGTTTGTAAGACCTGAGCAGGACTGTTGACAACAAGGTGACTTGGTTGTCTCTCTTTCATAGGGTTGCCCATAAATTGAATTCAGCTTGACAGCAATTAACAACAACAACAAGCTTGTAGGTTTGTTAGACAGGGCTGGGCCATGAGACTATGTTTCCACCTAAGGCAAGGTGTACCCAAAGTATCCAAAGTCAAGCAAATTATTTTGGCATTGGGGCCTTAGTATTGTTACTAATAAAAATTCACACACCCTTCTTTTTCTTGGCAGTAAAACTATTTGGGGGGGGGGGACCAAATAAAATAGATAATTAATGTTTTGCCAGCCATCCTTGGCTCAACAAATTCTCTGTCTAATGAATCTGATTGTGTTTATTGGTAGAGCCAACCTGTTGCACAAGAAGAGAACATTACATTTTTTTTTAACATATGGGAATAATGGTTGAGATTATAATTGCTTTTCCTTTCACCACTCCTTACAAATTGCCAGAATCACCTCACCAATCTGCTCTGGGATAAATCAGGAGAATACTTTCTTTTCTACCACCCTTTGCAACCTTTTTGGGTTAAAGCTCCCCCCCCCCTCCTTGGGTTCGGAGTCTCCCCCCCCCCCTCCTTGGGTTCTGAGTCTGAGACCATTTGCTACTTTCTTCTGGATGCTTCGTGCAACTCCTCACCCTTTAAAATACCCACTGATTGAATCAGTGGGGTTGAAGAAACTCAAGACCCTGGCAGGTGCTATTTTAAGAGGATGTTAATTCACTGGGTACATCCTTCATCCTTCGAGTCACCCTGACATGGTATAACCTTTAGGTAATGGAAGGGGAATCTGCAAAGTGAGACAAATTGCTGGTCATTGCCTCTTAATGTCTAAGAAGCTGAAAAGACAAGTGATCCAGAACAGCAAGAATAGTCAGTAGTTGGAGGGCAGGGAGGGAATATAACCATCCCTCGGCTGAATCGTGTAACTCAGGTTTGCTTCTGGTTCATCTGCAGACCTCTCTGCTTCTGGATAGGGGCAGAACCTGAAATGTACACGCTGGTTCAGAAATGTGGCCCTTGATACGAAACCACAGAAGCGTCAAAGAGATAAAGAGTTGTTCCAATGAAACATGTTCCAAGTTTAGCAGCCACCTTGATTTGGCATTCCTGACCAGCCTTGCTAACATAAATAAAATTTAAGAAAAGGTAGCTGAAGGCCATAGGATTGCTGTACATATCTTATTATGAGTGGGTCCAGGGCCTTGCATATTCATGGTGGTAGTGAATATGCTTAGGGCTTCAGTCCAAACATTTTAGAAGCTATCCAGACCCATATAGGTTCAGCGCCTTGGATGCTTTCATTAAAGTTCACTTTAAAGCCTGGAATGGATTCACTGCCCTACTAAAAAGGAAGCCACCAGTTGCCACTATCTGATATGTGGGACTGGGAGGGATTTGGACGTGGCACCCTAGTGCCACCCTAGAACTCTGTCATCACTTTATCTTTCTACTGAGGCCTGAAGATGAGCCTGCATTTTGGGAAGTGAAACTGTAGATCTGAGGAGGTATCCAACTAAACTGAATAGGCAGGCATACTGGGCTCGGTGACCTTTAATGGACTGTTCTAGAAATCCCTGTGTCTAGAAATGCAGGGTCATAGTGCAGGATCAAATTGTTGGCATTTCTGGCCGATTGGGATGCTTTCTCTTTTATTATTTTAATATTTAATAATTATTATTTTATTTTTATTATTTATTTTCTCAGCAGGCTTCTCATTGGGGGGCATCTTCTACATCAGTAGAGTTGAAACTATCCCCAGTGTCCTCGATGAACATCCCAGCAACCACTTTCCCATGATCATTACATTACAATACATTGCTCCACAGTTATGCTTCTTCATGCTACCTGCATCTTTTTGAAACTCACTCAGATTGCCATGCCTAGCATTTTCTCTTCTGGGCTACAGATGCTTTTTTTTTTTTTTTAGAAGACATTTCCAAAAATATCCCAGTCAAGAACAATACTTCTACATGCTTCCACTATAGTAGACAGTCTGGTGGCATCAGCCTCACATATGCTGCAAAACTGTTTGGCATCCAAGACAGTTGCTAGGTTTGGTCATGTGCTTACTATAACTCTTTAGTAATTTCAATGTTAAATTAAAAAGAAGCAAAGGAAGAAGAATGAAGAAGCTGTAGTATTGGTGAAGTTATCCCTTTAGGATGAATTAGACTACTCCTACTTCTTCTTAGTAGACAGTTTGGTGTAGTGGTTTGAGCATTGGACTATGAATCTGGACACCAAGATTCAAAGCTCTGCTCAGCCATGACAACTAACTAAGTGACCTTGGGTGGGTCACACTCTCTCAGCATCAGAGAAAGGCAAAGGCCACCCCCATCTGAATAAATTTTGCCAAGAAAACCCTGTGATGAGGTCACCTTAGGGTAACCATAAGTCAGAAACTACTTGAAGGCACATTACAGTAAGAAACCTCTTGCTGTGAAGGAAGAGTTAAAGAAGGAGAATGCGCAACAGGAGCCATTTTGTGAAGTTGAAGGCTTTCACAGCTGGCATCCATAGTATTTTGTGGGTTTTTCAGGCTATGTGTCCATGTTCTAGAAGAAGAAACTCTTCTAGAACATGACCCCATAGCCAAAAAAAAAAAAAACCCACAAAAAACTAAGGAGCCATTTTGTGTGTAATGAAGAACAGAGCCCTTTGACATCCAGCCATACCACATGCCAGAGACTTCATTGTGATCCTAGAATTGGAGCAAGAGTGCAGTAAAAACAGATGACAAAATAACAGCTCATTCTGGGCCTTTTGCA
Organism: Urosaurus nigricauda; assembly: GCA_034509955.1. Classification (NCBI taxonomy): domain Eukaryota; kingdom Metazoa; phylum Chordata; class Lepidosauria; order Squamata; family Phrynosomatidae; genus Urosaurus; species Urosaurus nigricauda. The sequence goes on along the minus strand of JAOEGL010000004.1, from coordinate 73,833,668 downwards.
TAAACAGTGGTGGAGAAAAACCTAGAAGAAACAAGACCACGTACACTGCGATGTCTTGCAATGTTGCACAAGCTCTATAACATAGGAACACTGCTAAGTTGCAGGGTCACTTTTAGGCAGCCAAGGATTGGAGCCCGTCTACCATTAGTCTCTGTCTTTCAATATTACTTACCAGAATTCTTGGTATTTTGTTAATAAACAAATAGTCTTTCAGTGTAACGTGACACTTAATCTCAACATGTCCTTTTCACATAATGGGACCTCTCCTCAGCTACAATGAAGTAAATATTTTACATAGCTGTGCATCAAACAGAATAGATGTTAATTTGAGGCTTGAGTTATTGTTTATACCATTGGTATACACTCAGCCTTATAAAGAACAGCATTTAAATTAATGGTTTTTGTTCCTTTGGTCAAACTTAAGGTGGTGTAAAATATATCCTTGAGAGGCCAATCCTATAGTCCAACTGTGAAGAAGTCTACATCAGTCATGAAGTAAAATCTTTCTTTATGTTTGGGCAAGTTACATTCTCTCAGCTTCAAATGGAGGCAAAGGCAAGCCCCTTCTGAACAAATCTTGCCAAGAAACCCCTGTGATAGACATCCATTAGAGCCTCCATAAGTCAAAAACTATGTGGCCTAGACCAGGAGTCCTTGTTACACAGTTTTTGTAAGGAGAAAAATAAAAGAGAAGGCTTTAAGGATGGAGCCCATCTCTGACAAAATTTTGCATCTGTTGGGCAAAGAGTTAAAGGAGTGAGTGGATGAGGGCCACCTAAGATTTCCAGCCAGGTGCCAACGCAGAGACATTTTCTATGGGGAAGTTTTGACAGAAAAATGCATAAGAATGGTCTGACACCAAGTATTAAATGGAAGATTCCTTCTTTAGTAGTGAAGACCAGGACCAAACCTCTATCAGAAAACCTTTAAACCTGAGTCTTGGGAAAAAGAAAGAAACTCTACCACAAGAGAGCAGAAATTTAGAGGAGAAATGTAAGAAAAGTGCATCACAGTCTTTATTCCTGTTTCTCTTTGTGAGGAAAAAAGAAGAAGCTCCTCTTTCATTCTACTCTAATGAAATGAATGGAGGAGGATCTGATTCCCAGAATCTCACATACAAGAATCCTTGCATATGGACCTCTGGTTTTGTATACATAGCTGACCACTGAGAACTGTGCCTGAACCACAGTACTATTGATCCTCCACCAGGCCGCATGGAAAAGGCAAGTCAGAATGTTCCTTTTCCTCTCCTCTCTGTAATATATTAGTTGGACACAGAAAGCTTACTTAAACGTTTGGTCGGGACAGTGCAGGATTGGCAATAGCTCTCCATAATTATATACTGGTACATGGGTTTTCTCCATCCCTGGATCTTGAAGTTGAAGATATCAGAGATTATACTGGAGTGTAGCACCTGCTGTACTACTGAATAATGGTCCCTTCCGAGGAAACCCAAGAGAAGTGGAAGGAAAGAATGAAAGAATGAAAGAAGGAAAGAAGGAAGGAAGGAAGGAAGGAAGGAGAGTCAGCTGAGGCATAGTTCTATGGTACAGTTTCACAAAGGTTGTCTAAATTTTTTTTCTCCACTCCCTGTGTTTTATGCAAAAATTTCTTTGGATTTCTGAGAATAGAATGACAACCTGTTGCTGGGCTGAATTTATTTGGATAGTCCCAGGTAGGTAGACCCTGGTGAATCAACCACTGCATAGTAAGAGAACATGGATGTAAATTCATTTGAGTTACTGAGTTTACTCTATTGGAAAGGAAAGCAACGTTTCAACTTTCCAACGGCGTGTTGAAGTTTGTGTTGTTGTGTGCCTCCAAGTGGTTCCCAACTTATGGCTTCCCTCAGGCGAACCTCTCATGGGGCTTTCTTGGCAAGATTCTTCGGAGGAGGTTTGCCATTGCCACCCTCTGAGGCTGAGAGAGTGTGACTCGCCCAAAGTCACCCAGTGGGTTTACATGGCCGAGCCGGGATTCAAAACCTGGTCCCCTTCGGTGATTTTGCGGCAATAGTCGCACAGTGCGATCCTACGCCTGCTTGCTGCTGAGCAATATAATCCTGCCTGAGAACTTTGGATATGGGGCAAAACAGTAAGATTTGAATAGACAAATACATTGGAGCAACATTTAGAAGTGAGAAATTAAAGATGGTTGTAGTTGTGAGTTTCCCCCACCCCCGTTCCTCAGCTGTCTTTTAAAATAAAATAAAATAAACTTTAGAAAGCAGCCCAGTGCAAAAGCCATTTCGTTTTGGCCCCTCATTCCAGCCCTGGGAGCGAAAATGTGGCATCTTTCTACTGGAAAAGCAGACTTCGTGAAAGACACGCTGGGGCTTCCTTTCAAATCAGCAGCACTTAGGATCTCGATGTTTAAATACCAAGGAATAGGCCTGTTATTTATTATTATTATTATTATTATTACTACTACTACTACTACTACTACTATTATGCACCATAAAGATAGATATGGGAATCTTATGACACCTTTGTGGCTCACTAGACCTGTCAATGGACATTTCCAGAATAAGCTTTCATGGATTGCCCTTCATCGTGAGATGCAATCCGTTGCTTCTGATGAAGTGGACTGGAGTCCATCAAAGGCATTTCTTTTTCCGAATGCATCTCCAAATGGATTTTCCAAATGCATCTGAGGAAGTAGACTTAAGTTCACTGAAGCACCTGCTGCCAACTTCTTTCTTTCAGTTAGTCACAAGGGTGCTACAAGGTCTCTCTACGCACTTTCTTTTTCTCTGTTGGCCTCACAGGTGCCTCAGGATTGCTTTGTACCTGAATCAGGTTAAAAGCCGGAGAGTTTTCTTGGAATTGCTCTGTACCTGCTCCGCCTATGGACAGTGTGTCCACGCTGCACAATTATAACGCTTTTATCCCACTTTAACGGCCAGAACTTCAACCTATAGACTTCTGGGTGGTAGTAAGAACTCTCTAGCCTAGTCCGTTCCCTCCCCAAACTACACATCCCAGGATTACATACGATGGAGTCCTGGCAGTTAAAGTGGATGTGTAGTTTTGTGAGGTGCCTGCTAACCCACCGGACTACAAATCGCAGGAATCCATATTAAAAATAATAATAATAATTGGAAGCCGCTCTGAGAGCCTTTAGGACTGAAGGGCGGGGTATGAATACTCAATAAAATAAAATAAAATAAATAAGAAGTTAAAGTGGTATTTATCTGCCATAATTATGCAGTACGGAGAGCAGCCTGAGAAGGCACACAACAACACCAACAACAAAAGGCTGGAATATATTTAAAACAAAAGAAAACTCTTTTGGTATAAGAGTCTCAGCCGCAGCAGGGCCATATCATCTTCTGGGATTTTTTCCCTCCATTGACCACAGGATTTATTGAGACGTACCAGCATAGTGGGAAATGTCCCACTTCCTCCCCCCCCCCCCCCCGAAATAAATTGTCCAAGGATTTGCACTATGACCTGCCTATGGGAGACACTCAGAATGGGGAATTTGAAGAGGGGAGGGAGGAGAGGGAGCTGCTTTCCCTCTCTTTGGGTCCATCATCTTTGGAAAAAAGGGGTTTTTTTTTCCCACTCGGATGGCTGCCTCTGCTTTGGGTCCCACATCATATGATCAAGGCGAGGGAGGAAGGGAGAGTCACGCGACTGAGATTTACTTTTATATTCTCAGAGGGCAGTCCTGGTCCCCAAACCAGCCGATGGCCTAATCTGAGAGCGAAACCCCTTGATGTTTCAGGAGAGGTCGTCAGGGGAGAGAGAAGAGGGAAAAAATCCCTTCAAAAGTCAGTCGTTGTTAAAGGATCAGGATGATATCACTCACAAGTGCTATGGCCTGTATGCCAGAGCGATTAACTGGATCACAACTTGCTTGGAGGAAACCCTTGTACACACTACACAATGACAACAGTTAATGATTTCACTGTAATCGCCTATGGGGTCCTCGAGACTGGCATTAGAGCTCTCTGACTGGGAATTATAAATACCACCCCCCCCCCAAACTACAAATCGCATATACCCTAAAGGCACCAGATCCCATCTGATCTTGGATGCTAAGCAGGATCAGTCCGGGTTAGCATTTGGATGGGAGGCCGCCAATGAATACCAAGTGTTGTAGGCGATATTTCAGAGGAAGGAACTGGCAAAACCGCCTCTGAGGATTCCTTGCCTAAGAAAACCCTGTGAAACTCATGGGATTGCCCTATGTCAATAAGTGACTCGAAGGCACCTATACATACACATGCTGAAGATCCCAGGGTTCCATAGGATGCCACCTTTAAAATGGAATCATAACGTTATAGCTGTGTGGTATGAAAGGACCCTAAGAGCAGCCCGATGTTCTTCTTCCTCGACATGGAAAGCCATAGTGGTGGTTCAGATGAACACTTCTTCTTCTAATATCTATTCACCCCAAACTCTGTTCATTCCTTGAATCCTAGAGTTGGAAGATACCCCAAGGGCCATCTCGTCCAACCCCCTGCCATGCAGGAACTCTCAATCAAAACACACCCAACATATGTTTTAGAGGTGGGTGGCAGAGGCCATGTTCCCTCTGGCGAGGGTAATAAGCCATTTTCTGCTTCCCTTGTGGGTTTTGATTCTCCCTTTGCCTAAAACCGTTGGGACATCCTTAGGCCACCCCAGGATTTTAGGAAGAAAAGTGAGAGAAACCTGCTGGTTGGTCCCAACTGAAGCAGACCAGTTGACTCAATTGTTGAAGGGCGAGTCAACATGTAGGTAAATCCAGCTGATTTAGTGGATATGCTTTAGTCAAGACTAACCAGGATTTAGGCCACAGACTGCTCAAGGGTAGTAGTTCTTTCCCAATTGCTGTGGAGAGAGAGAAATCCCCCATGGGTGCATTTCAAAAGCATTGGGCAGACAGATGCTCAGTAGAAAGGTATGGTCCAGCTGATGGCAAGGTGACATGTGGTGGGCTAAAATCCCACCGAAGCATCTCACTTTCAGGAGAGTGAGTTGGCTACCAGGTATAGAGTCGCAGGTACTGTATATGTCGCATATAGTTATTCTAAAGCTGTCCGCATCTGGAATCAAGGTGAGAAGCCTGTCTATCCGAGCCCCACGTCTGCTAAAGGCTCATAAAGTAAAGAGATGCTTCTGTTTCAGGGACAGTTCCCAGAGACAAAAGAAGCCTCTTTGACTCTAAAGTCACTGCAAGAATGAAAAGCAACAGTGTGGGGCACTGGTTTGAGCACTGGATCAGGATGCTGGGGAACCAGGATTTGTACCCCTGTCGTGGAAAGCCACACACTAAATAAAAAAAAGTCACACTACAGAGATGTCGCACTTTGATTCCGCTTTACCTGCCATAGGCTGCATCCACACTGGAGAAATAAGCCGGTTTGGCACCGCTTTAAGTTCCCTGGCTGAAGGCTATGGGATTCTGGGAGTTGGAGTTTGTTGTGGGGCCCAGAGCGGAGCTCCGCTCCGCTCTGGGCCCACAACAAACTCCAACTCCCAGAATCCCATAGCCTTCAGCCAGGGAACTTAAAGCGGTGCCAAACCGGCTTATTTCTCCAGTGTGGATGCAGCCATAGTTCCATCCGATGGTATGTGTGTCTTGAAGTCAACGCCAGCCTATAAGGATGCCTGGCTCCCATTTGCAGTGTAGGGAGAAGCATTCATGCAACTCTAGTGTTGCATTAACCTACAGTCCCAAGGAAACCATAGGATTGAGCCCTGGCAGTTAAAAGGGGAACAGTGGCGCTACAACTGTGAAGTGTGGAAGGGCCTTCTCCTCCAGGGACTTTGCCTCCAGCGGACAGTGCGAGCTGAGGCTGGCCATTTTTAGCAACAGCCTGGTTAAAAAAAAGCCTTAGCCTTAGGAAATGCACTTAGCCCTACCCTACAAACCGTTGCATGAAATTCTGGATGGGATATAAGGAAGAAAACGGGAATGGCTCTGGAGAAGGGGAGCACTGAGGGGATGGATGCCTTAAAGATGTTTAGATATAAAGTAAATATAAAGCATTAGGATGTAAAAACAGATGTTTATGTATAAAAGGAAAAGGTATGTATTGTATATTTTAAGAATTTTAAATAATTTTTTTAAACTTTTAAAAAAACTTTTGCACATTGGCAACTTTGGAAAAACTGTCTGGAGAAGCGGCTATAGATTGTAAGCACGGCTGAGCACCCCTTGGATGAAATGTATTTATTTTTTTTATTTATTTCAAGGATTTCTATCCAGACTTTCTCCCACAATGGGAAAGACTTTTTTTCCCCCCTCTCTTCTCCCACCCCAAAGCTTGGGTGAAAAGCAATCTCTAGAGTTGGGCTGGATTTTAGTCCACGGATTTTGGAGTGCCAAGAATAATTTCTCCTGTAGCAAGAACAATAATTTCTTGGTACAAACAGCAAGAATAATTTCTCTTATACTCTAACCAGTGACTATAAACTGCTTTTTACCCCGGGCTGTGGGAGGTTTGCCCCCAGTAAGTGGGGAGGAGGGAGGAGGCCTTCCCTTGCCTTGTCTTGGAGATGGATGAAACAAGTTAATAACAGCGGCCGCTCCCTGTCTCTGCCTCTTTCTTAGGGGTGGGTGGGCAAGGGCAGCCTCATTAGGCCAAGGAGATTTAGAAGGATCTTTTGGGAATCTGGCAGGAAAGTTGATGAATCCTGGTTGCGAAGGAGGAGTGTAGAAAGACAGCTTTATATAGTTAGGTACTGTATATCAGTCCCGACCCGGTACAGCTAGTGCAGACTCTTGCTCTCTTTGAAGCCAGCCTTCCGATTATAAAACTATTTCCAAGCTCCGATTAAAGTTGTTGTTGTGTGCCTTTCCGATTTAGGGCGACCCTAAGCCGAACCATATTTAATATAAATATCGGAGAGGTGTAACAGGGTAATTATTGGCCACAGGAGCTTTTGTTTCGTTTTCAAAAAATGAGATTATTTTGACCTGAATCAAAATGCTGGCAAAGGTGAAGACGTCTTTTTTTAAATGGATTAAATAAATCCACAGTATCTATTAACCAGCTGAGTGGATCCTCTGTGTTTAGGAGCAGTATATCTCCCATTACCAGATGCTGGGAGGAATAAAAGAAAAGGGGTGTTATGGACTTGAAGCTCTGCTCGCTGGTTTCCCAGAAAGTTGGGCTTCACTGTTGAAAACATTATTATTATTATTATTATTATTATTATTATTATTAAACTTTATTTATATAGCGCTGTAAACATGATCCTGGGGCAGAGGATCCCTTATTGGGCTGTAGCAAGATTTTTCTTCTGTTGCTTGGATCAAGATACGAAGCAGAATAATCGTCCCTAGTTCTTGCTTTAAAAGTTTGAGCTGTCTTAAATGGAGGGGGGGGGGGAGAGAAGAAAGGGGAGGGATAGTTAAGACGGATTAATAATAATAATAATAATAATGAATTGCGATTTTTAAAAAGGAAAAAAAAAAACAGGCAAAGGGGAGAGAGGGGCAAAGAGAAGTGTTTTCTCCGTTCTTTAACGACACTTTCTCTCCTCGTTACTTTAGTCAAGAAAGGGTCTCGAGTTTCTCCTAAAATATCTTTGTTTTCTACGACCTTTTAACAACCACATGGAAGAAAAAATCGGCCTTTTAACAGAGACAAATAATTTATTTTATTTGTCGCACACCCATCTAGATCCAGTATCTTTGGCGTTAATAAGCGAACGGATGCTTCGCCAAAATAAACCCCGGCGCAATCAGAAAGTGGAACAAAGGAGTGGCAAACGGGGATATTTATGGGAGAGAGACGTGTATTGGAGGGGGAAACACTCTTATTAGATGGAGAGGCCAACATCAACTAACTCCTAACTCTGTTTTGAAGAAAGTTTTGGCCTTGCTATAGGAAAGGAGGGAGGAAGCGCCTCCCCGGCTAAACCATTTGGTCGATATTTTGGTCCCTTGAGGTCACCAAAGGCGATCACGAGCCATTAGATTCTGCATTTGAATTAAGCTGGGAGATCAAAGGCTCCATTACATACCAGGCTTCCTCTTGGCACCTGTTGCTACAGCGACACAAAAGCCTCCTTTTTTCCCCCAAACAAAACGAAAAATGAACAGTAAAAGTGCACAGCGAGTCTGAGCCCCCGGTGAGAGTGGCCTAAATCCAGCCGCTAATTCCCACTAGAGTAGACCCATAGGACCTGTGGGGTTGACACAACTTTCGTTCAATGGGTCTCCTCTAGGCTTCTATCTCCAGGCCGAGGGGAGGGAGAGGCAACTTAACTACAGGAGCTAGAGTATATAAAAATAAACATGTAAGCTATCCATCTTTGAAGGGCCCTCTTCTGTAAACTCGTCTGTTTTTCAGCCTTCTGAGCAGACCCTCCATTAAAGAAAATAGAGACATCCATCCATATATAAGCATACCTGAATCTGGAGTAAAGGAATAAGCTTGTCGGGAGGGGTTTTTTGCTTAGATCAGGGTGACCAAAGGTCCTCCTTTTCCAGGACACGTCTTACATTTCGGCCTTTTCTCCAGGAGGAATTCCAAAATATCCTCCATTTTTAAGAAGCATGAATTTGCATTTCTCTGAGTGCTGTGAGCTTTTTTTTTTTTTTTTTTTTTTTTTTTTTTTTGGTCATGGCCTCCATTTTTCTGGAATGTCCTACAGATTGCAGCCCCTTTGTCCTCCTTTGCGGCGAGGACATCCCCAACAAACCAGGTGTAACTGCCCAGTTATGGCCTTTTTGTAATCGAGGGGTTCGGGCTGCTTTCTCCCAAGTCCTGCGTGTTAAGACCCTACTATTCCATCTAGCCAGATAACTTGGTTTCAAGGGAAGCTTCATTCCCGGGGCTCCCTCTCCCCCAGAATTTGGGGACCTGCCTCTTTTCTTTTTTTTCTGCGGGTGGTCTGGGGAATGTATCTGCCAAAGGCCACCCTGACCACAACCAGGTCCTTCCTACCGACCTCCGTTTCTTCCTACCCGACCTTTTGGATGGCCACAAACTGAAAAGCCGCTTTCCAAGAAGTCGAGGAGGAGGCAAACCTAACCGAGTATTTGGGCACAGCCAAATCTGGGTTGTTCTTTGTTTTCGTATTTAAGGATCTAGATCCTGCGATCCAGTTGATCTCTGCCTTTTGGCGTAGAATAGATAGACGCTACACGTGTCCTGCCATTTTTGGCCTAAGGCAAGCCTTCTGGAATTTGGTGCGACCTCCCAGAGAAATCCATCTCCAAGAGAAGCCCCGATCCAGAAGACCCTCGATATAGGGCTTCCGAGTCAGCGACCTTCGTCAATCTAATGGCCACTATCCTCACCCCACACCCGAAGGTCCCGAAGAAGAGTAGGCACCATTTTATTACGACCTAACTTTGGAAATGAATGCCTGGAATCAAATCTGCAAGTCCACAATCCAGTTCGAACAGGAGAGAAGCATTTCTATTGCAGCACCTTTTGTTCCAAGGTAGGTTCTGGAGAACCCAATATAGTGACTACCCAGGAGCTTTGGTCCTTCCAGGCCAGCTCAGCCAGAGAAGAAAGTCAAGAAAGGTGAATCAGTTTGACCACAAAGATTCAGGAAAGGGAACTGAGGAGTTATCTCCCTCCACCCTTCCATATGACAGAGCCTTATATATATATATTCTGCCTTAATGATAGAATATTACCTGTTTAATAGAATGTTCAATATTTAATAAACTGTTAAACAGAATATTTAATATATCCTAGTGAAAGCCAGCCTGGTATAGTGATTTGAGAGTTGGACTACTATGAGGGTTTAATTCCCCCTCGACCAAGAGTCACATACTCTCAGCCCCAGAAAACCTCATGATAGCTGCGCCTTAGGATAGACCTGGAAAGGTCATACACAGCAACGAAGTCCCTAAAGATGACAAGGGACAAACGAATTAATCCGTGTCCTGATCATAGTTACCATTCCCAACTAGAGTAGACCCATTTATTCAGTTGCTAAATCAACACTCTTGTCTTCTTCACCTATTCAACAGGTTTACTCTTAGCAATTGGACTCTGCCCGTACTTTGAAAGTCACCTTTATCTGCTGAGGTGCAAAGCCAAAGGGATATATTCCTTAATTTACACCTGACCTGTCAGAGGAGCTTACTGGGAAGTATGCCTCGTAGATTTCAAGTGTGTTTACTTCCAAGTGGGACCAGGCAAAACAGACCGAACCAATGTTTCTAATGAGGTTCCCTTTACAGAAACACACTGAGACATATATATCACTCTCTGGCTCTTGGTTCCTATAAATAGTACAAAAAAGAACCTATACCAAAAGTCTTTTTTTTTTTCAATGAGAAGTAAAACACGGAACTTTTTTACAATAACTTTATAGAGTTATTGTAAAAGGAGTTGCTAAATTTCCCAGGAAGAAGGCCACATAGTTCACCTTTTTTCCATTGGTCTTAGGATCTGCATGGTGCGGGGGGGGGGCGAGAAAGTCCCCGGATAAATAAATATTAGCGCATCCCCTCCAGATCCAATCGGGCTCCACTTGTCCTGGGTGGCTTGCAATTTGATTTAACGCAAACTTCAGTCCTCTGAAGCCACTGGCCCCATTGAGGCCCCCCATGGTCTTTATAAGCAGCCTATAGATTAGCCCCCAAAGAGGAATTAAGGAGGCCTTTTGGCCTAAACAAGGTTTTAGGACACCCAGAAGAAGCCAGAGCAGAAAGGGATGGGCGACTGTCAAATATATTACATTTGTTGATGCCTTCTTAGCCTCTCCCTATTGACTCCTTAGCCAGGTCATGTCAACCACAAATCACCGAAAAAAGGTGACCCCAACGTATGGGAAATCACTACTTTTTAGACCCCACCCCCGTAGAGAGGACGGATTTAGAGTTGCACATGTTTAGAGTTGCCAGACATGCCAAGTCATTATACTAAAAACATTTTTTTCCGGGGCAAAGTCCTGACACGAATCAAAAACTGAACATACCGAAGTGTTGTTGCTGTGCTGCCTTCAAGTCGACTCAGACCTATAGCGATTTTAATATACAGTACTTGGCAAGAATTATTTAGAGGTTTGCTATGGCTTCCCTTCGAGGCTGAGAGAGTGTGGCTTGCCCGAGAACAGCCAATGAGTTTCCAGGGCTGACCAGGGATTTGAACCTGCGACCCTCGAGTCTCAGTCCAGCAGTGAGACCACTACACCAGGCCTTCTCCTCTAACTATGTAGGGCTGTTTTTATTCCCCCCCATTGGATGCATAAGAGGACAAAAAACTATAAATCACCACCACCCCAACCCAGAAAACCACGGTTGAACATATCTTCTTCTAACATCATGTTGACTATTTAATGCACAAACACAATGTTTGCTGCTGTCACGACTTGGGGCATATTCCTCCTCTCTTGGCCAACAGGTCTCACCCGGCAAACCAGAAGAGCAGCCCAACAACCCAACCCTTGCTCGAAGAATCCTCTCCCACCAGCCTTGGAGGACCTTGGAGGACCCAAAGGGCTCGGATTCCACCCCTTGGGAAGTCCTCACCCCCGATGGAGGAACCAGGAGGCGATGATACCCCCCAAGCTTCCTGCAATGTTACCTTCCCTCTCTTCGCAATGAACAAATCAATGAATAAATAAATAAACCGGGGTCCCGATCCCTAGAGCTCTCAGCCTCCAGCTTCTCTCTTCTTTCCTCCCTCGGGGCCAGCACCACACTGGCACCCGGCTTCAAGAAGAAGAAGGAGAAGAGGAGGAAGCCCTGGGAAAGGCTGCACTGGGAAACCTTCCCAGCCAAGCTCTCCTTTGTGTCGCCCTAATTCAACCAAGTTCCCCTCCCCTCCCTGCCCAGCCTCCCCGATCGGGCTCAAACTGGCCCTCTATTATTCTCCTCCGGTAGCCACCAGCTCCCCACAACCGACAATTCATTCACGCAGCTTCGCAAACTTCTTTTCCCTCTTTTGGGACAACAGCCCAGGTTTTTAAAAAGTTCTCTAATTGGACCAGAATCTCTCTCTTTCACACACACACACACACACACAAGCTCCTACTGAGCCTTCAGGAACCTGCAGAGCAAAAGGAAGGGAGAAATTAGATTTTTATATATATATATATATATTTCCATTTTTTGTTTTTAAAAAGAAACCGGAATCTTAGTATTAGTTGTCGTTGTTCTTGTGTGCCTTCAAGCCATTTCCCGACTCTGAGGAAGTAGAAATCGAAGTCGATTTCTTTCTTTCAGTGAGTCTCAAAGGTGCTGCTACAAAGATCTCTCTGCGTCCTTGGAGGCTGAGAGAGTGTTACTTGCTCAAGGTGGGTTACTATGGCGGAGGAGGACCCCTGGCTCTCTGGTTTGACCAGAGGGATGGAGAAAGTTTCTCGGGACTTTTCAGAACTAAGATGCTTCCTTAGCAGCCCATCCAGACTCCAATGAAATCGAAGTAAGTTTGAACCGGATCATTCCTCCTTGCACTTTACAAAACTGCTGCTGGGGGCGAAATGGCGTAACAGTTTGCTGAAGCAGCTTTTGGTATGGCTTTGGCCACTTCTGGAGAGACTATATCGATCCTGTCCCACTCCTCCTCCCTGCAAGACCACATAAGCTTCCTCCTCCCGCTAGTATACTCCATGGAGCTTATCCATAGTATTTCATTTTAAAAGAAGATGAGGAAAAGAAGAGGACACTATGCCCAAAGGCTCTCAAAAAAATCGAACTGAAAGAAAGGTCGAAAGTGTGAAAAAAGTGGCAAAATATTTCTGGCAGCATACGCAGACACACTGTAGTAAATATACAAAGGGATCTGTGTAAAAGAGCACATGCCACAAGGTCCCTTTGAATGATGCTGTTCCAGACTAACACGGCTATGCCTATGAATAAACATATTTATTGTACGTATGTGCACACGTACGATAAATAATTGTATACCATTATTAAATTAAAAAATTATAAGCTACATAACTGAAGTTAGGTAACATGCGTATGATTTTTCATTTGAGATCTTTTTATATGAGGAAATTTAACCCACCGCAATTTTCACTATATAAGAGCATGTATCTGTTTATAGACACACACATGCGCACACTTATATTCTATAGCAGAAATACACACTTCATCCAGATATATTTTTATGTCCCCAACTTTCTGACAAGTCAGAAGCGAGAGCCCCTCTTTACAAAGTTTGCTGTCATTCGGATCATTGGTTTGCTAACATAACGCTTAAAGCAAAACGTGGGGGTGGTTTGCTCACTAATAAAGAACACCCCCCTTCCCTATAAAAAAAGTGTTTTTAAAGTGCCATTGTTTCCAAGCATCTCTTTCAAAGGAAAGAGTTATTGATATGAAGGAGGGAAAAAATCTCTCTTTCAGTCCCCAGGCAGTGACCTTTTTCCGGCGAAGCGAAATCGCTCCTTTAATTAAGTCCCTAAATCTCCCGTGAAGACGGTCGGGGCATCGAAGCGGAACAAGGGCTGCCCCGACGGTCTTCGACCGAACCGCATTCAAAAGTCAAGCTCCCAAAATATCTCCTTCTTGTTCTCCTTCTTCCCTCCCTCCTTCCTCGCTCTCTCTCTCTCTCCTTTCGCGGTTCTGGTTTTGGAAAACAAGCGCGGCCACGGTCCAAGGCCGAAGCGGCTGCGATCCTGACCCTGCCTAATTCCCAAACCCCTTCCAAAGGCGCCCTGGGGGCTTCGGGAGGGCAGCCCTAATGGGAACCAGAAGAGGCCCCCGAGATGAGGATCGCTTTCAGGGGGAGAAGGGCTCGGTTGGGAAGCAGAGGGAAGGGAAGCATCCCTTTCCTTGCAAATCTGGCTTGCAAACTCCAACTCCCAGAATTCCATAGCCTTCAGCCAGAAAACACTTAAAGCGCCGCCAAACTGGATTATTTCTCCAGTGTGGAGGGTATGGTCCAGCCAGGAGGGCCAAAGTCCCATTGAACGCTTGCTTCGGAGGCAACAGGCGCACTCGCGCTCCTCTAGATTGAGTTCAAAGAAAGTGGTCCCAATCCGGATCCACTTCCATTGGGCTTCTTTCTGGGGCAGGGAAACCGAAATCGGACTAATTTGGCTGAAGGGGATCAAGGCTTCCCAACAGATAAAAGAGATAGCAGCTACATTTATCGGGTCGGGACTCTAGCGCATCCTTTGTCGGGTGTGTAAATTTACAGCGCTGTACAAATAAAGGTTAATAACAACAACAACAACAACAACAACACAACAACAACTCGGCATCCTCTGGATCTTTGGACTACAGCCTCCAGCATCCTTTCTCAAAAGTACGTCCTGGGTCTAATGGGGACCTGTAGTACAAAACACCCGGAGTGTCCTGGGTTTGGGAAAGCTACTCCATCGGATGGAGAAAATGTGAAGGGTTTTGTTTGTTGTTTTTCTTCGTAGGGTCGGGTCGGAAGAAGGAAAAGTCCCAGAGGCGCAACAGAAAAGGGGCCAGGAAAAAAAAATACTATTTCCCAAAACCCCACTATCAGTTCTCACAAGACCCTGTCTTCCTACAACACCTTCTCATTAGACACAATTTTAAAGAAAACAGAGAGAGAGAGAGAGAAAGAGAGAGAGACTTTTCCAGGAGATTACATTATTCTGCATCTCCTCCTTTAATCCAGCCTTTGGGAAAGAAATAAAGAGTTTTGCTGGAAATAAATTCTTCCTTTCTGTCTGCCTGTCCCAAAGGAAGTCTAAGCACCCTCCAGAGACCTGAGCTGCCCTCTTTATGAAGAGACAACGATGCAGCTGAAATGAGAGTATTGCCTCCTCCATTAAATTTTCCTTCACCTTTCAAATTTCTAGCACCGCAGAGACACTAAAAATTGTTCACATCTTGCTCCATTCCGTTTGGTCTGTCTGCATCCCCTTGGTAACTTTTTGCCTGGCCCTTTTCTTTGGAGGCCTAGATGGTAGCTCTCACAAGATGCTCAAGTGAAGTTTTTAAGTGCAATAACACCCCAAATCCACAAAACAGTGCTACTTTTATCAAACAAACAAAACGCACAAAATAGATGTTGCAAACTTTCAGGCCAAAAGGTGTTTAAAATCATACAGGGGAAAGGGAAGGAAAAGGTGGCGATGTTAAGTCACAGGCCTGCATTTTTAAAGTTTTTAAGGGACTGCAAGGCTAGAAATATAAGGATTAAGGGAAAATATAATAAGGGTTCTTAACTGGGGACTAGAGGAAGCTTATTCCTTAAAGGAGGGAAGCTGACCTCTCCAGTGACATTAAACTAGCGGCAATTAAAGGGGAGGGGAAGAAAATAAAGCTCGTTACAGGGAAGTCCAGGGAAGCTTCTCCTCCTGCTAGAAATGCCTGTTTCCCCCCCCCCAGTCAAAATGGTTAACGACCTATCCCCCCTTCGGGAAAAGGGCAAGCTCCAAATGTCCTTCCACTTTAAATCAGAAATGTAGAAGAAAAGAAGAAGAAACAAACAACACCGGGAAGTTTTCCCCCACGCGATCCTTTCCTCTTGAGGCTGAGGGTTGCATTCTCATTGCAAAAATAAATCCGTTTTGACACCGCTTTAACTGCCATGGCGCAATGCTATGGAATTCAGGGAATGGTAGTTTGTTGTGGCGCCACAACAAACTACCATTCCCTGAATTCCATAGCATTGCGCCATGGCAGTTAAAGCGGTATCAAAACGGATTTATTTCTGCAGTCAGGATGCAGGCTGAGATAGCGCCTCGAAAAGCGAAAGGAGGCTTTTAGGGTGCGCTAGGAACCCGTTAAAATCTATTCACGGGTAGAAGACCCACACTTTCTTCTGCCTGAGGACAACGAAAGGAAACTTTTGCTTGTTTTTCCAAAAGGACAACTATAATGGTTACTACCACGATACGCGCGCATCCAAACCTAGCTCACAAAAACCGTTCACTTCTGGGAAACAGGAACTCAGGTCTTGGACAAAAACCTCCAAAAGAAAAGAAAGGGAGAAATGGGCTCTCCTCGGTGTGTAGGCCACCCTGGCAAGGCCCTGGGTAGTCCTCAAATGCCATCCTCTGCCATTAGGCTCCCATCTGGAATAAGCTTCTTATAGCCTTTCATCCCAAAAGCCTGAGTCTTGGACCTGTCTCCCATTTTGACCTAGTTGTCCATTTCAGTTTCATTCCCCCCCTCCAAAAAACTGCCCCCTTTATGCACTTTTTACACAAATCCCTGCAGAAATCTGCAGACCTGCTTTAAAGCCCCGTCGCATTTCGGAGGGACAAAGATGAAATGCATAAATTCTAGCGAATAGAACAATATATTCAAGAAATAGTAGCTTTCCCAGTAATCAGTACTCCTGAACCTAGTGGGGTTCTGGAAGCAAGGAGCATCCAAATAATCCCCCAGATGTGGTTTAAGACTGAAATCCTGAACAAGCTAGGGGGTAAATGACTGGGATTCCCCCACTGAGAATCGGCCTGGTTTGAGAGTTGGGCTACGATTCCTGAGACTAGGGTTCCAATCCCCACCTTAGGCAAGTCACACTCTCTCAGCTTGAGAGAAATGCAAGGGCAAAAAACCCCACTGAACAAATCTGCCAAGTAAACCTGGTGATAGGGCCGCCATATGTCGGAAACTGACTTGAAGGCACATCACAACAGCCACCCAATGGAAACAGGGAGGGCATTGAGCTGCTACTCCCGTGGATTTCTGGGAAATCCTTTCTCCCCCTCTACACACATATAATTGAATTCTTCAATTCAATGGGATTTTCCTTCCTGTTTAGTCTTTTCAGATCGTGGTGTTCACTGAGGATGCATTTAGAAATGATCCAGTCCGACACCACTTTGAGTGCCGTAGCTCCATCCTGTGGGATCCTGGGATTTGTAAACGTACAAGGCCTTCTCTGCCAAAGAGTGCTGGTGCCCCCACCAAACTACAAATCCCTGGATTCTGTAAAACAGAGCTATGGTAGTCAAAGAGGTGTCAAAACGGCGTTATTTCTACAAACTGCAGGTGCACCCCAGCATTCAACCGGGCGCTTCCTCTACTACCCCCTGAAGGTCCAAAACACACTGCAGAACTAATCCACTTCGAGACCGCTTTAACTGCTATGGCTCAATGCTAGGAAATCTTGGGAACGGTAGTTTTGTGAGACATGGAGCCTTCTCTGTCAGAGAGCTCTGGTGCCACGGCAAACTCCAATTCCCGGGATTCGCTAGCACTGAGCCAGGGTAGTTAAAGCGATTTCAAACGGGATGATTTCTGCAGTGTCTTTCGGACCTGTCAGTCTTTTTTCCATTCTTGACTTAATCCGCAAGAATTGAGAGGGGTCTACTTGTTGCTCCCCAACTTGATCTTTAAGAGACAGAGGTTTGCTAGGTATGGGGGCTGCATCCACATTGGAGCAATAACCCGGTTTGGCCCCGCTTTAACTCTTTGTGGCTCAAGGGTATGGAATTCTGGGAGTTGGAGTTTGTTGTGGGCCCGGAGCGGAGCGGAGCTCCGCTCCGGGCCCACAACAAACTCCAACTCCCAGAATTCCATACCCTTGAGCCACAAAGAGTTAAAGCAGGGCCAAACCGGGTTCCAAACCTCGTGGATTCCAACGTCATCAAAGGCAGCCGCTGGCAAAAGGATGGAGCACGTTTTTCTGTTCCTTTTTCCCCCTTTTTCTGCAGGGGCTTCCATGAGAGTCTTGGCTTAGCGGCCAGAAAAGGAGTGCGACAAAAGCGCCTTCCATTTGTAAGCCTGTGCTCAGCAATCTGGAAAATAGATCCTTTGGGCCTCCTTGTCTCTTTCTTTCTCTTTCTTTCTTTTCTTGTCCTTTCTCTCTCTTTTTTGCAGCCCTCCCACCCCGATCCCTTCCCCTTCCCATGTCCTGCTGCCTTGTAGGCTCTTTTGTGGGGAACTGGACATGAAAAGGGAGCAGCCAGGGCTCTGGCAGCGGATCGCTTTTCAAAAGCAAATGGGGGGACCGAGGGAGACCGCTGGGTGGGCAGGCAGGGAGGACAAACACACACACAAACACACCTCCCCATACACACACTTTTCTCTCTTTTAATTCAAGGGAAAACATCAACAAACTAGGCTGGGAGCTGGTGGGAAGGAAGGGGGAGAGAGGAAGGATGGGGGGAGTGCAAAACCTGGGTTGAAAGACAGATGGAAAAAGGCTGCAAGAAGCCGCCTCTCATCTTCTCTTCCCCCCCTCCCCTCCCTATTTTTCTCTATAGGTCTCTCTCTATAGGAGAGTCTATTAAGAGACGTGCGAAAAGTAAATGCGTATTTTAGAACAGGGCTCAAGGTCGGCTCGTTTGCTGATTCCTCTTTTCAGGACCATTCAGGTTTGGGGTTGTTTTGTTTCAGAAAAGGGAAAACTGTGACAAAACAGGCAGAGAGATGGGGCTGAGAGATTTAGGGGAGTTTGGGGTCCCAGGAAAAGCAGGGCGATTTCAGATCTGGCCTCAAACAAACATCAAGACATTTTGTAAGGCAAAGATCCGACGAGGAGGAACCTCTGTTTACTTTACTTTTTTTCGGGGCTCGCAAATTTAGGCAGAGGGCTCGAGTTTCAGCCAGTCAATCCAACCCTTTAGGGCTCTGGAGGAGAAACCTGCCATTCCCCCCCCCCCCCCCCCCCCAAATTAAACCGCCCTCCATTCCTTGCTCCATCTTCTTCCATGTGTCAACATTTCCAACCAAAACAAAAGAGGAGTGGGAGTATGGTTTTCCTCCTTTAGGAACAGCCTGGCAACTTCCAGCTATTTTTCCAAAAAACCCCCAAGAACTTAATTGGCTGCCAAGTGTAACATCAGAGTTTTAAAAATATGATGCAGAAAAGTTTTTTTTTTAAAGTATATACATATTTTTGAAAAGAAGCAATTTTCTGCCAATGTTTTTGCACTGGAAATAATTGGGTTTAAAGAGGAGACGGGAACACAAGCTAAGTTTCTCAAACGCTGACCATGATGTAGGTAAGGAAAGAAGGGCTGGATCTAGTTAATCTGCTAATTTAACTATTCTTCCTTTCCATTAGCGAGTTCGGTTTCTAACACAGTTAAACAGAAAGTGCTCTGTAGTTTGTTTTTGGTTGGTTTTTCGGGCTATGTGCCCATGTTCTAGAAGAGTTTATTCCTGACGTTTCGCCAGCATCTGTGGCTGGCATCTTCAGAAAAATAAACTTTTCTAGAACATGGTCACATAGCCCGAAAAACCCAGAGAAAACTATAGATGCCGGCCGTGAAAACCTTCACTTCAGAAAGTGCTCTGGCTTAACGTTTTAGATATACATAGACCCGTGTCTATGGATACACACACACACAAACACACACTTGATATATACCTACAACCCAATTTGTCTTATATTTTGCAGAAAAATTAAAAGTATCCTGGTTTGACCGGGTTATGGACTGGACCCTAAATCATTGTTCGCAAATATATTTCTTTCTCGATGCGAACTGTGTTGACAACTCAGCTTCTCAAAGTACGTTTTAAGGGTGGTTTGACCTCTCGGTTGTAAACTTAAAGCAGCTTCCATTTCCCAATAGTTTTGGAAATAAAATAAATCATTCCCCCTCCCTTTTGATGGCTCATTTCCCGCCCTTTAGAGCTAGTGACTTGGTATTGTTTTAAGAAAGCGATTTGCCAAACCGTCTGGGTTATCTTTTAAAAGAATTCACAAACATTTATTAATTTACACCAAAGGTGGACAATTTTTTTTTTGTTTTACGTTGCCTTTTCCACATCAAAGTATTCACAATTCTTTCAATAAAATAGAAAGGGTGCACAGTTAGTGGAAAGAGTCAAGCAGGCTCTAGTGGACAATATATACACACAAATAAATCCAGATACACAAGAAAACACACACACACACTGAAGGAGGAGGAGGACTGATGGGTTTAAGAGAGGACTTCACAACCTTTGGAGAAGTGCACTTGAAGTCACGCTTGGATTTATATTTTTTTTATTAAAAAATCCCTCAATTTAGGAAAAACGGTGGCTCCTAATATGACAGATATTTAAGAGAAAGTCTCCCTAGGGATGTATTATTTTATTTTAGAAAGTGAGAGAAGAGGAAAATACAGGTTATCGGGAACTCTCTAGGGATGCAAAAGAGAAGCAATGTTCGCTCCGAATTCAGCGGGACTTGCTGCCAGGAAACAAGCATAAGCATCCCTTCCTTAGGGAGGCATCCGCACTGCAGAAATAATCCACTTTGACACTTTACCTGCCACGGCTCAGTGCTACGGAAATTCTGGTAGTTTTGCCCGACATTTAGCCTTCTCTGTCAGAGAGCAAGCGTTTCCGCAACAAACTACAAATCCCAGGATTCGATAGCCTTGAGCCATGGCAGTTTAAAGGGATGCCAACCCGCATTATTTCTGCAGTGTGGATGCAGTCGCGGTTACCTCCAAGTGTTGGACCAAAAAAGGCACCGCTCTCAAACCACGCTCCGCTACAGTTTTGCAGAATATCAAGGGACCACTCTTGAATAGTGATAACAAAAAGGTTGATACAAATAACTAAAGGTTGCCATCCCTCTGCACACTATGGACCCCGATCGCTTTGGCTGGGAAACATCTGGAACTGCTGCGGGCCAATGGTTTAGGGCTGCAGCCTTCATTAAACCATCCCCGACAATTCGTTTATTTATCCAAGCCGCCGGAAGATGGATTTGAAACGGATCTGTTAGCTTAGATCCAAAACACATTGCAGAAAGAATCCAGTTTGGGACCGTGCTCAGCGCTAGGGAATCCTGGGGGTTGTAGTTTGGTGTGGCACCAGAGCTCTCTGACAGAGAAAAGTAGAGAAATAACCCGGTTTGGCCCCTCTTTAAGTCTTTCTTGGCTCAAGGCTATGGAATTCTGGGAGTTGGAGTTTGTTGTGGGGCCCGGAGCGGAGCGGAGCGGAGCTCCGGGCCCCACAACAAACTCCAACTCCCAGAATTCCATAGCCTTGAGCCAAGAAAGACTTAAAGAGGGGCCAAACCGGGTTATTTCCCCAATGTGGATGCAACGCTATCTCCTATAATTCCCTAGCATTGAAGCAGGTCTCAAACCGGATTATTTCCCCAGTGTGTCTTGGACCTGAGAGTCCTCCCCAGCCTCCATCCGCTCCTAAAAAAACACCGATCCTGAACAGACAGGGACACACACACACACACACATCCAAATATCTATCCAGACGTCAAACAGAGGTTATTTTTCTTTTCTTTTCTTTTTCTTTTCTTAAAAAAGGAAGAGTTCCTACCTTTGGAAACACAATAGGAAGGCAATTGTGAGAGTGGAGAGGGGGGGAGATGGTGATGGAAGGGGGGGGGGATAAAGACAGATGGAATCGGGGTCGGGGGGGTATTTCCTGGTGTCTGGAGGCTAATATATATATATTTTTTAAAAGGGACAACTGCTGAGGTTTGTGAGTTTGCTGGCAAAGTTCTGTCCGGACTGGAGGAGGGATTCGTGGGTCAGGTTCAAATGGTTCGGCAAAGGAGAAAGCATAGCCAGGACCTGGGCTTGGCCGCCGCCGCTGCTGCTGCTACCGGTAGTAGTGGAGTTACTAGAGGGTGGAGGGCCCGATCCAGCCCCAGCCCCACCGATGAGGTTGTCTATGGAAAAGGAGGAAGGCCGGTTGTTGCTTCCAGGGGGGCTCTGGTCCGCCTTGAGGCTCTGCAGGAGGGAAGCGGTGGGGCTGAGCTGCCCGGCGGCGGCGGGGTAGAAAGCTTTCCGACAACTCAGTTCTCCCCCTAAGAAGGAGGAGAAGACCGACGGGGCGGCCACCGAGGAAGCCACCGGTGGGGCCGGCAGGGCGCACGGCGGGGGCTGGAAAGGGAAGGTCCCCGTCGCCCCACCGCCAACATTGCCCCCTCCTCCTCCTCCTCCTCCTCCTCCTGGGTGGTGGTGATGGTGGTGATGGTGGTGGAAACTCTGCAGCTGCAACCCGTAGTTGTAGCCGTACGGTCCGTAAGCGAAGCCCGGGAGGAAGGCGGCAGCAGCGGCGGCGGCGGCGGCGGAGTCGGCCACGGCGGCTGCTCGCAGGAGTAACTCCGGGGGCTGCGGGTGGAGCTGCTGCTGCTGCCGCTTGAAGCGCTTCCTCCGTCGGAGGAAGGATCCGTTGTCGAACATGTCGGCCGACTCCGGGTCCAGGGTCCAGTAGTTGCCTTTGCCCGGGTTGCCGGGCTCCCGGGGGATCTTGACGAAGCAGTCGTTGAGGGAGAGGTTGTGGCGGATGGAGTTCTGCCAGGCCGGGAACTTCTCCCGGTAGTAAGGGAAGCGGCCGCTGATGAACTCGCAGATCTCGCTCAGCGTCAGCCGCTTCTTGGGGCTCTGCAGGATGGCCATCGTGATCAGGGCGATGTAGGAGTACGGGGGCTTCACCAAGGGGTTCTTCCCACCCCCTCCACCGCCTCCTCCTCCTCCGGAGGAAGACGAGGCCACCACCGGGGCGGCCGAGGAGGCAGAAGTCGGGGCGGCCTCGGGCGGCACCAAAGCCGGGTCGGCCGGGGTGGGTCGGCTCTCCCCCAACGCCGTAGCCTCCGGTAGCTTCCGAAGGAGACGCAGTTCCTCCTCCTCTTCCAACTCTTCCTCGCTGAACTTGGCCTGAACGGGGCCCACCACGTCGATGTCCTCCACGTCCTCCGAAAGCCCTTCCTCCTCCTCTTCCTCCTCCTCCTCCTCCTGGTCGGAGCCCCTCACCACCGGAGAAGTGGCCGCCAGCAAACCGCAAGCTCGGCTGCTCCCGTTGCTGCAGCCTAGGGTCATGGCGGTGGTAGGATCAGTAGTAGTAGTAGCACTACTAGTAGTAGTAGCGGCCCTCCTTTCTCCTTCTTCCTCTCGCCTCCCCCCCTAGTGGCCGAGAGGGGGAGGAGTCCTCAGAGGAGGAGGAGGCCTCCTCTTCCTCTTCCTCTTCCTCCTCTCTTCCCCCCCACCTCCGCCTCTTGGGAGGGCTTGGAGTTTGGCACTGCCCCCCCTAATCCCTGGCGGAGGGGATTTCGGGACTGGAGGGGGGATCTGGGAAAGGGGGTGGGTGGGGTGGGGTGGGGAAAGAGAGGGTGGGTGGGGGGCAAAGAAGGCCACCTCCTCCCTCTTCCTCCTCCCTCGGTGGCAGCAGCAGCTCCCGGCCTCCAGGAGGGTCCTCTTGCAGCCACTGACTCGCCCTCGGAGAGCGGCACCGGCTTTTATAGGGACCCCACGTCACAGGAGGGAGGGGGCAGAAGGAGAGACAGCCACAAGCCCTCCCCTCTTTCGGCCTCCCAACCCCCCCCCCCAGCCCCTCTCTCCAGACTCCAAGGATGCATCCACACTGGAGAATTAAGCCGGTTTGGCACGGGTTTACCTGCCCCGGCTCAAGGCTATGGAATTCTGGGAGTTGGAGTTTGTTGTGGGGTCCAGAGCGGAGCGGAGCTCCGCTCTGGACCCCACAACAAACTCCAACTCCCAGAATTCCATAGCCTTGAGCCGGGGCAGGTAAACCCGTGCCAAACCGGCTTAATTCTCCAGTGTGGATGCATCAGACAGGTTGGCCTTGGGCAAGTCACGCTCTCTCAGCCCCAGGGCAAAGCCATAGCAAACCTCCTCTGAACAAACCTTGTCAAGAAAACCCCAGGATAGGTTCGCCTTGGTAGGGCCGCCATAAGTCGGAAAGGACTTGAAGGGACTTGAAGGCACACAACAACAAGTACCTATGTGTTTGTGTGTGTATACATATATATGGATGTGTGCGGTTCATTTCTTTAGAAGGAAGGCACCTCCGTTGGGAAACCAATCTTAGAAGTTTTTGTTTGTTCGTTTTGAAAAAGAATTATTATCCGAAAGACTGGTTTGAAATGCTGCTGCTATTCCTTTCCGTTTCCACAGTCCCTGTTCGGGCTGAGCTGCTCGGAGGTCGTTCCTAGCTCAGTTATAACCTTCAGAAACTCATCAAACGTTGAAAGCAACGCGTTTTCTCCGGCGTCCCTGAGTTTTGCAGGAAAATGGGTTTGGGGGCCCAAAGGGAATAATGGGTGCGCGTTGTGTATTTTTGGAACAGTTGTGGATCAGGCTATGGGAGGCAACCCAACAGTTGAGCCAGAGGCAACGTTACCCCAGTCCCTAAACACCAAAGGAGTCTCTCTCTCTCTCTCTCTCTCTCTCTCTCTGTATCGGTTTATGGTGCCGATCCGAGCCTCAGTCACCTTTTTCTAAGGCAGGTCGTCATGGCTGCAGCCCGGAATGACTATTGAGATCCCTGCCTTGTTCCCCTGACTGGGATGTTTGTTGCTGTTGTGTGCCTTCAAGTCATCTCCGATTTACGGCGACCCTAAGGCGACCCTGCTGTCGTGGGGTTTTCTGGGGCTGAGAGTGTGTGACTCGCCTAAGGCGGGACGCCATGGCCAAGGGAGGACTCACAACCTGGTCTCTAGAGTTGTTGTCCAGCACTTAACCCAGTACACCACTCTGTTTTGAATGTACCTCCTCTTTATTTTGCCTTTGTTTGATTGTATATTTATTTGCACAAGGCGGTCACCCCCAGAGGATGATATGATAATAGTCTATCATTATTAAGAGTGTTCATGTTTCTTGAACTCTCACCTTTTCCCCCAAGAAGAAGTTCGAGGTGGCATATAAGATTCTCCCTCCCTTGCCTTCGTGTGATTCTCACAAACAGCCTGGGGGAGGCTGAGAGAGAGCTTCACGGAACGGGATTTGAACCCCGGCCCTCCGGCCCTAAGTTAGCCATTAGATTGCACTGGGATTTTGCAACACCTTTGCGACAAACTGAAACAGAGAAGTTGATAGCATGACGCCTTCTGTTTTTCAGGTTTTCTAAAACGCTTTCAGATCCGACCAGGTCCAGTTTGGAGGCAGAAAACAAAAAGAGCCAGGGCTTTACAATCCCACGCGTGTGTTTTAGGCTCCAGATGGGCCTGACCTGAAAGCGCTTTCCCACAGAAAGAACCACCGCTTTCCGCCCAACTTCTTTGCAAGGAGTAAGGAAATGCCTTGGAAAATCAAGCTGTTTTGTCAAAGGCCTGTTTTACTGAGCTTGGTGACCGATTTGAGCTAACCGAACCTCTTGGGGACTTTGGCTTACAAATGGGAAGGACAGACACTTGTCCAGTTGTGGAGAGAAAAGGGGCTTAAGGACATTGAAACAACAACAACAACAACAACAACAACACACCAGTTGAAAGGGGGGGATGGAGAGGCTGGGCTTGCCCTCTTTTATTCCCCCCCTCCCAAGTCCCAAGGATGAGCTGAACAGGTTGACTCTATCTATCGACCTCCCAAGACACTGGGGCCTAGGCTAGCGAACATTTGGCATCCTCACCTGCCCTCCTTCAACATTTCCAAGAGGAAATTTGCAAAATACAAGGGGAGTAGAAACCTTGCTGACCCAAGAAGCCATCGCAGTACACACATTTCTAAAAAGAGGGCCTCCGAGATTGATTGATTGATTGATTATTTTGGAAATAACAATTTTCAAAATAATAAGCCAGCTATGTGTATCTCTCCCCCCCCCCCTCAGTATTTATTTATAGTATTTATTTATTATTTTGGAGAGAACAATTTTCAAAATAATAAGCAGCTATATGTGTCTATTTCTCCTCCTACTATATTTATTTATAGTATTTATGTATTTATTATTTTGGAGTTAACAATTTTCGAAATAATAAACAGCTACATGTGTGTGTGTGTGTGTCCCCACCCCGTATTTATTTATTTTTTTATTTATTAGGAGAGAACAATTTCCAAAATAATCAGCAGCCATCTCTCTCTTCCCTCCTCCTCCTTTAGCTTTGTATCAATTAACATCAACCTACAAGCTTTAAGGCCGCTGTGATCCTTTATCAGAGTTTTCTTGGCAAGGTTTCTTCCGAAGGGCTTTGCAGTCGGTCTTCCTCTGAGGTCCAGAGAGTGTGACTTTCCCAATTTGCATGGGTTTGAACCGCTGCAACTACTCTCTTTCTCTCTTTCTATAACCTTGCTTCATTTCTTTTCTTTTTAAAAAAATCATTTACAGTTACTTTTTCTTTTCTTTTACAGTATTCGTACCCGTGTACACTGCTGTCTCTGGTGTCAAAGAGACAGAAAGAACGGGCACGGTTTCAAAATTGTTCCAGAAATTGTCTGCATGGGGTGTGGGTGTGTATGTGTGTGGTGTGTGTAAGGAGATCGCGGAGTCTTGGCTCTCCAGGCCTTGAGTTTTGCAGATCTGGGCCCTTGGCAGCCGACCACACACATCGCCACGTGTCTGCTTTGTTTCCCGGGAAGAAGACTTTTCTCCAAAAAAACCCGCAAGGAAATCGGGAATACGGGAATAGAAGCCGGCTTTTGGGTTTAAACAAATCCAGGCGAATATCTTGCCAAGGGGGAAAAAAACAACATAATACACGGATCCTGCTGAAGTGGAATTCCATAGCTAGAATGACTTCAAACTAGACATTGGAGGATTCAGATTAGCAAAACCCAAAAGTGTGCACCTACAGTGTGTGTCCTTTTCGCTCCCTCCAGCTTGATCTTGACAAAAGCAAGACAAAACCAGGTTAACGTCCCTGGACAGGTAGAAATCTGATGCACCTCCAGGTGGAAAGGGGACAGGTGTTTTAAAAACCTGGCCTGGGCAGGTAATAAATGAAATAAATAAACTTCATCCTTATACCCCGCCTTTCTCCTGCAGCAATCAAGGCGGCTTACATATGACTAAAATATATTGGGATAACAAGATAAGAAAGGGCCCGATCAAGCCGAGATGCTGACATTGCCAACAAGTCTTTCAGTGTCGGGATCTCCTCGGGGAAACCTTCGAGATCGGCCGACTTTTGCCGTCCTGCTTTTGAAAATGAGTTCGTCGCTCCTTTCATTTTCTTTTCTAATAAAGAAAAGAAAATCCTTTCGAGAGGTATTTATTGGGGACAGCTGAGCTTCTCCAGATCGCTCGCAGGGAAGGAGGAAGAGGTATTTTTGGAAAGGTGCGCTTAGAGGATGGGTTGGAGCTGCAAAAGCTTTTGAAAGAGCTGCTTAAAAAGAAAAAAGAAAAAAAAGACCCGACGGGGACATTTCCGATGGTGGAGGTGAACAAAATTAATACGGAAAAAATTCAGCGATGGAGAAAGAGAGAGAGAGAGAGAGAGAGATGCCTGATAAATCTTATTTCCCCGCCGCTGTTTCTCCAGAACAGGTGCTTCCGACATTTGGTGAACACATCTCCAGCCCTTATTTACTGGCAACTTGGGCCAAGGCCAGAGGCTGCATCCACACTGGAGAGATAACCCGGTTTGGCACCGCTTTGACTGCCCTGGCTCAAGGCTATGGAATTCTGGGAGTTTGGAGTTTGTTGTGGGCCCGAAGCTGGAGGACCAAAGGATGAGAACCTCTGCAGAGGTGGATTGGGCCATCTTTTTAAGGGCGGTGGAGATCGATGCGTTTCTCTTGGGTTTTTAGTTCCTGCTCCAAAGGACAGAGAACATCGCAAAGGCTGACCATCCATCCCCTCCTTGCATGCGAGGTGTGTTTGTGTTGTGTTGTGTATGGAGAGGAAAGGAGAAGGGGTCAGGTTGTGCAAATCCTCATCAGTTGGGCAAATACTGCTTTGCCCCTGCTTGGCTTGGCCGACCTGCCTGCCCTCCTCTAGAGACAGCTCCCCCCCCCCCCCATCTTCGAAAAAACAAAACCCAAAACCCAAGAGGAATGCCATCGATCTCCACCGCCCTTAAAATATGCTCCATCAGGGCACTGAGATCCAACCCCAGCCCTGAAATCCCCAGTCGGCTCCAGAAGAGGGGAGGCAACAGATTTTTTTCCATATCTTAGGCAGCAGCAGACCCAATGGGGAGGGTGTTGCAGGCCATCCAATAGGAGTGCAGTCTGGGGGGGGGGCACTATCAAGGCCTGCAGAGACACACACTGCTAAAAAAAATCACACCAATTTCCTAATCAAAATGGTAGGGATTATGTTGTAAAGCTGAACAGTCTCATTGTGGTCCGGGTTCAGAACCCAAATCTTAGATACATAGAGTTGGAAGAGACCACAAGGGACATCCAGTCCAACCCAATTCTGCCATGCAGGAACTCCCAATCAAAGCATCCCAGACAGATGGCCATCCAGCCTCTGCTTAAAGACCTCCAAGGAGAGAGACTCCACTACACTCCGAGGGAGTGTGTTCCATTGTGAACAGCCCTTACTGTCAGGAAGTTCCTCCTAATGTTGAGGTGGAATCTCTTTTCCTGCAGTTTATATCCATTGTTCTGGGTCCTGTTCTCTGGAGCAGCAGAAAACAAGCTTGCTCCCTTCTCAATGTAACATCCCTTCAGATATTTAAACAGGGCTATCATATCACCTCTTAACCATATCACCTCATAATCAAGCTCTTATGTCTGTTTCAATCCAGTTTCCATACACTGAACAATTTAGGGCACTATGGGGCTTTTTACATTGGCAAGAAAGTGTGACATGAAGTTGCACTTTCCTTAATGCTTAGCAGCTAGACAGCAAGCCCCAGGTGTGCATTTAAAAGGTACAGGGCAGCTAGACTGAGGTTTTTTCTGTGGCTCAGCAACTACATGGGAAGCTGTCAAAACGCTACAAACACAGGTGGAGCAGCGACATGGGCGGCAAGGAATGTGGCTTTTAGCCGCGCTTTAAACATTTTTTTCCCTTGCTGGCTGCGAATTGCGCAATTGCGCAGGTACACCATACAGTCGGAGCTTATCACATGGGGGAGTACAGGACCATTCCGAAAGAGGGAGAAAGTGAGGTCAGTTCGGAAATGCACGTGATTACGCACAAGCTCATCACACACAAAACAAGAGAGCATCTACACAAAAAGAAAATGCAGAGTCAATACGAAAGAATTCATCACATGTGAACATACTGGTCGGCTTTCTGTTAAATTAAGGCATCTTGGGAAATGGTAGCAAAGGCTCATGGGAGTTGTAGTCTGTGTTCTGTCAGAGCATTATATTGAGTTGTCTTGAGGTTTCAGCCCTCTGTCCAGGAGGGATTCCCATATGTCCTCCATTCTTGAGCAGAGGGCCCCCTTTTCCAAGTTGACCAGGCACGTCCTCCTTTGCCAGGACACGTCCTACTTTTCCAGCCTTCTTTTTGAAGAGGAAGCAGGAGGGCCAGGCGTGCTCTGGCCAGGCTCTGGGGGTCTCTTCCTGGCTCCTTCCCTCCCTCCCTCCCTCTCCGCTGCCTTCCTCCTCCCTTTGGCTGAGAGAGTGTGACTTGCAGGGAGGAAGGGCAGCGGTGGTGCTCCAGGTCCTCCTGATGCTGGGCCAGGGCAAGCTGGAAACAGGAGGAGGAGGAGGAGGAGGAGAGGGACATGGGGCCCCTCTGCTGCCCTGCCTCCCTGCAAGTCACACTCTCTCAGCCAAAGGGAGGAGGAAGGCAGCCAGGAGAGAGCCATGGAGCCTGGCCAGAGTGTGCCTGGGCCTGCCTTCTCCTCCCCCCTTCGGCTGAGAGAGTGTGACTTGAGGGGAGGAAGGGCAGCGGTGGTGCTCCAGGTCCCTCCCCTTCTCCTCCTCCTCTTGCCAGCTTGCCCTGGTCTGGCTGAGCGCCTCCAGTGCCCTGCTGTCTCCCTAGAAGTCACACTCTCTCAACCAAAGGGAGGAGGTGAAGGAAGGTGCAGGCGCACTCTGGCCGGGCTCTGAAGGTCTCTTCTTGTCTTGGCACCTTCCCTCCCTCCGCACTTGTATCGCTGCCTTTAAATGGGCGCTTTAAAGATACAGAGCCCCATTTAACCGTTCAACTACACCTTAGCCTTTAGATGCAATAGGGGTGCTTTTTACATTGGCTAAAAGGGGCGGTCCAAACTCGCCCCTTCTAGCGGCGAGATGAGGCCTAGGCTGCCACACGGGCAGCCCCAGAGGCCTCATCCTGCCGCAACGACCCGCCGCAAAAAAGAGCTCCGGGATCGAGCTCTTTTTTTGCGGCGCGGGAAGGGCGCGATTGGCGCCCTCCCGCACCGCCAGAGCGTCAAAACGTGCGCAGCGCGTCAAAACGCTGTGCACGTGATGACGCTTGTACGGCGCCACCGTGTAGACGCCGCCATCTTTAAATGGCGGCGTCCATGCGTTTTAGGCTTAGGGAGGGTGTAAAGGCTACGCCCTCCCTAACCATAAATGCGGGCTTTTTAGCCCTAAAAGCGCCTTTTTTTGCCCGTGTAAAACGGGCCAGCAATGCTGCACCCTTTTTAAAAAAGTAGTGGGGAAATCAAACTACTTTTTAAAGGCACTTCTTCTCCCTTAAAACTCCAAAATAGTGTTTTCATGGCACGCTTTCCATTTTTCTCATCTAAAGGCTGGGCTTTCATGCAGCCTTCAACACACCTCTTTTTGCCAATGTAAAATGGGCCAGCTCCTTTTTAAAGCACTTCTTCTCCCTTAAAACTCCAAAATAGTGTTTTCATGGCACACTTTCCCTTTTTCTCATCTAAAGGCTGGGCTTTCATGCAGCCTTCAACACACCTCTTTTTGCCAATGTAAAATGGGCCTTTGATATCATTTAACTGCCATGGTTCTAGCCCATGGAATCTTAGGATTTGTAGTTTCTGTTATTGCACTGCACTGTATTCTCTGTTTTGCACGTTTTGAACATAACGGAGTGTAAAAATAGTAGAATCATATTATTTTTGAGTTTTTTTTAAAAAAAAATCTGCATATCACTTTATTTGTATTTTATTTCATCTTTCAGACACCATGAGTCCCAGTCGTTGGGAAATTTGAATAATAAAGTTAATGATTTTAATTATAATTTTAATCATAAAGTTAATGATTGGTCAATTGATCAAGATTTGGAGAGTTCTCTGCAAGAGTGCTCCAGCGTAATGGTTCAGTCTTTGATCCTGCACAGGCAGAGGTAAGTGTCCAGAATCCCTACCCAACAGCCAAGCTGGTTAGGGGCTTTGGGGAACTACCTGGAGTAGCAAAATCTGAGAAACACTGCCCTAATGTTCTCCTGAACTACAGTTTTACAGTTCTCCAGCAGGGAGTCCCATGTGCCTTACTGTTAATTGCCAGCAAGTCAGTTTCCACTGATGATAAACCTATGAATGAGAGAACCTCAAGACATCACTAGTTCTGCTAAGACTTTGCAAACTCAGGGCTATGGCTTCCTTGATGGAGTCTATCCATCTGCATTGGAGTCTCCCCCTTTTACATGTATGTTTTTATGTAGTGTAGAGCAAATGTTTTTTCTGTTAGCTCCCCGCAGGATCAAAGACATTTTATACCTGCTCTTCTGGTTGGTTTATTTCAACCCAGTACAAAATGACTTAAAGGACTTGAAAGGAAAAGGATCCAAAATCCTGGATTTTCCAATCAGTCTGCTTAGTAATCTTTTATGGAGAGTTCAGGCTTGATTTGCTCTGGGACCCATTTATTTGTTTTTGACTCATCTCAAGGATCACATTTCACATGAGGTGATTTCTCTGCCTTTCAGGTTTCTTGTCACTGTCCAGCTTTTTACATTGAAATTGGAAATACTATGGCACAGATTATTCTGACTTTGGTATTTAATGATATATCTTCAGACAACATGAGTATTTTATCTAGTTCCCCTTCAAAAAAAACTAGTCTTATGGTTTCTTGACTACATTCTCCACTTTGATTAATGGCTGAGCCAAGCTAGAAACAATCTTTGACTTAAACCATCCACTTTGAAATTATATATATCAGCTGTGGCCATTACTAAACTAGAAATTCCAGGATTCTGTGGGATGGAGCTATGACAGTTAAAATGGTATCTACCGACTACACTTGTGTGGTGTAAATATACTCTCCCTTTATAATGTTGGGTTTGGCTCCTGAGCACAAACAGATTTGAACCTGAATGGGGACTAATGAGGCACATGGAATATCAGGCAACATCCTTGGGGGATCCCCAAGGTTTGCAAAAATTTAATACATTACTGAAAATGCACACAAGTGCACATGTAAAAATCCCAAACCAGAATGAGTGATAAGTGTAAGAAGGAATGTTGAAGCATCAGTTGAAAGAGAAAAGGAGCAGAACAGGTAGGGAGGATGGGTGGTTGGCAGAGAAGTGGATTGCCCATGTTGCAGCAGTGCCCTAAGCATTAGTGTCACCCAGTGCTTAAAAGGGGATGGGGGGGGGGGGGAGAGAAGTGCCCTGCCCTGCCCTGCCCTGCCTCCATCTCTCCTGTTGTCTCGCTTGCCTGCCACCTCTGGCTGGCCACCATCTGCCCAGGTGCCCAACCAGGACTACCCTGGGCATGTGGGCAAGTGAGGCAGCACGAGGGGCTGGAAGTCACATGCACTGCCCCTCCTTCTTTGGTGTTTTGGGGCACTGGAGAAGGCAGGAAGGGCACTAGCAGAAGTGCACTGCTCTGAGAGAGCCATGGCATCAGAGAGAGAAAGAAGAGGGCCCAACTCAATGCCACCCCTCCTTGGAGATGTCACCTGGTGCAGTGTATAACCCCTGCACCTCCCTAGTTAAGCCACTGACTTGTTTTACTCTAGAAAAGTATCTAAAGTTTACTAAGCAGAAGTGCTCCAGCTAGGAGGGAAGCTTACATACTGCAACCATTTGTTGCAGGCTTCATTTGTCTAAAATGGACCAACACGTGGAAAATAGTACCTACACAGTTTATGTTCTACAATAAAAAATGATTTTTTTAAAAACAAACACCAGCAATGAGGAATAAGTCCTCTTTTCCATCTGGCAGAGCCTAAGCATAAGTAGTTTTCCTGGGGCATAAGGTTCCAAAGTCTACAGAGAGAACAGAACACCTTGCCTACCTGTTGCAACCACAAACTTATTTTTACAAGAAAGATTGCAATGCAATAGCACAGGTGGCTAAAGTTTCCTGTTTACATTTTTGAAGAGAGGAGAAAAGGGAGCTTGGGTGTTGGCCTTCTGAAGGATAACAACCAATAGCCAAAGAACCATAGGAGTGCGTAGTAGACGCTTTGATTGACTTGCCTGTAAAAGGTCAAGGAAGAAGGCTTGTTTAAACTGTCAGCATTTTAAAACAGAATTTTGATAGATTATTTTTAACCAGGCAAATGGGCTAATACACTGAATTTCTTTTTAACGGAAAAAGATCAGTACAGCTGTTGTTTCAAAGTTACATGCTTCAGAAGCAGTTCTGAGTGTTTTTGGAAACCTTATGTATGTTGATCTTCCTTTTAAGGATCCCGTGATGTTTTGCAAAAAAAAAAAAATGTTTTAGAGGACAGATTAAGAAGTCTTGAGTATGTGCACCTGCCACAGATCCTCGAAAATGTGACTTTTCAGGACTACAGCTTCCAGAATCCTTCAGACAGGTATCTATAGGCCATCATGGTTGGCTGATTCTGAGAGCTATAATCCAAAAAATTAACTTTTTAAAAACCTATCTTTTCTTAACTATAAAATTAAAATCGAGTAGTAGGCCTCAATTTCTTTTCAAAGACCATGTAAGGCTGAACTGTCTGACCAGGCCGATATAGACCTGAAAAGCTTTCCCCACACCTTGTCAATATTTTAAAATACTCCCAGGTTAGGTCATGCAGTGCGAGGAGGCAGGGGGTTGTCATAAGGAGATTAAAATACCAGTAAAATGATCACCGGCTGCAAAGATGAAAATAAATGTACTGGCAGTTTGGCAGCCAACAAATTGTTTTTCTTGCCCAAATCATGCAGGATGAGGGTAGACAGGATTTGTTCCCATGCCTGCTGGCCAGTAATGGTTGGTAGCCTTCATGTTAGTGGAATAGTGAGCTTGCTGTGGGCTTCAGTGTGGTTAGGGATTACAACCTGGGATAATTCCTTCACAGTTCAGGCTAAAATCTACAGCAAATTCACTCCCTCAGTGACATGGAGCTTATCACTTGGTAGGGTGATCGGCTTTCCAATAGCACCACGTCATTATAGAGTTCTACAATGAAGTTCATCAGAATGAAGACGATGCTACTTGTCATCACTCTGTTACCTACTGAAAGGAAGCAGGGATGCTAGGATTTTCAGTAATAAAAGAATTATTAAAGGGGTTGGGGGGTAGATATGTAGCACATTGATAAGTGCAACACCTGTTCTGCATAAGAATTTCAGCATGATGAAAACCAGTAGCCACAGCAGGTGCAATGGCAGTGATACAGAATCCCAAATGACAGTGAGGGCCATCCCTACCGTTAGGGAGAATGAGGCAGCAGATGTGAGGTGCCAAGAAAGGGCAGCAAACTATTACATAACAGGTTATGACTACGTGTTTACTGCTGGGGCCACAGATGGGATTTTCTGCCTCAGGTGCCACAATTACTGGTAACTTGCTTGGCCTTATATACCACAAATGGAATCCTATAGGTTAGTCCCAACTGGTGTTGGTCTATTGATTCAGTTGTTGCAATAGAAGTCAACAATTGGAGACACACAACAACAACTAAGTCAACAGATAGGGAAGTCCAGTTGATTCAGTGGGCTTGCTCTAGTCAGGATTAACAATAGGGTTTAGGTTTGTATATCTTTATTCCTTCAGGCTAAATGACGTCTGGACCCAGTGATATCCTAGCAGCTCATCTCTGGATTAAATAGGGAAAATATTTAATCTCCTCTAATTCTGAATTTAACATTGTTGACATTTGTTTCTGAGGAACATCTCTTGTTGGTTTAGTGAGTTACACAGTCTGTTCAATAGCCTCTCTGTGTAAGACTGTAGTCATTGACTTTGGCTTTATTATTTCTTTGCTTCAAAATCCAATAAAGCAAAAGTCATAATTATGTAATACTTGCCACATTTGTCTGTGCTCGCCTTGTGACCCATAAAGGCTTCCTTGGAAATTTGACGTGGTTGTTTTAGAGATAAAATTTATAGGTTTTGCCAAGACATGCCCATTTGGCTGTACAAGGCAATATCTTTATCTTGCTACTGAAGATTAGCACAGGGAGATGGCCATTGCACACCCACCCACCCAAATCCTCACCATCGAAAACACAAATATACTACTAAACACTGGTCTTGCTATCATGTTTTCTTAGCAGCTTCAAGGCTCTTGCAGTCTGGTGGCAGCCACCTTACTTGGTGGATGGTATTTACCAAACAAACAAACAAACCCAGCATTGCTAAACCTCCTTTACTTAGAGGTGCTCTGACCTATATTGAGATTTCAGAATCATGTAACATAAAATACACAGATGATCTTCACAAAAACGGAAAGGGCAATTACTAACTACTCTACTATTATTAACTCCTTGAACTTCTGCATGCATTTAAATATTTGGTGTGTATGTGTGTGTGTTTGCATCCAATGGGACCAACAGGCTGCAAATAGACAAGGCTTTTGAAAAACTGTTGTATCTCAGTAACAAAAGTGTCTAACATTTGGCACAATTATTCAGCACAATGCGAAAATACCGTACCCAGTGTCCAATTTAATATAGTTTGGACAAAGAATCTGGATTGTATTAGCATTTACAATAGTCATTATAGACAGTAATTTGAATGTTGGGTAAAAAACCCTTGTTAATTGCTGGGGAAATTGAAAGTCAGACTTAGCATCTCACAATACATAATAAATAAATAAACAAAACACAAAATAAATTTTGTTTAAATATCTGCTTGGCTATAAGTATGGCTGCTGCTTCCACCAGCAATCTCAGAATATGAAAAAGGACACTGAGGTATCTAGTTAAAGGCAATTTTTTAAAAATCTCACTCGACATATTGAAGCAGGGAGTGTGAAGTCAGATGTTTCAGTGTTAAAAGTCCAAACCCTAGGAGGCTTCATAGAAGATGAGATAAACCTACTATTTGTTACCATTAGCACAGGATTCACTTCATCTGGACCATTGCTTTTAAAATCAAAAATGGGTGCTCTAATGCTCTTTTTGGAATAGAGACAGACCATTTCATAGACAAACATCAGTCATGGCAGCTTGGCAGGAGCAGCAGCAGCAGAAACAGCCTACAAAAGGAGAAAATATGACAGCATATATGTTTGCTTAACAGTGATCTCCTCCCATTTTCCAAGCATGCCCTACCTTCCTCAGTCCTCTGTCCAGAGCAGAACCAAAAGATAGATCTGACCTAGAAAACAGACAGAAGAGGATGAGATGGCATCTAAGATGGCATCGCTAATCATCTTGCTGTACAACTTATGAAGCATTGCAACATCACCATTTTCTGTAGAAGGGATAGTAACATACATAATTGTTATTCTCCTTCCTTATCAAATAACATGATGAGCTGTATGCATTTATTAATCCAAGGAAGGGAAGAGATTGGTTTAATTTTCAATGGCAGAGCATTTCAGCCTTTGAAACAATTTCTTGTTCGATTTCCTCACTCTCCTCTTTTTCTTAAGACTCAAACAAGCAAAATTGTACAGATGATAAACACCTTCAGAATAGACTCTACAAGAAGAGAAAGGGGGAGTCTTGAAGACAACCATCTTTTAATCAAAAACAATAGATCACACAGAGAAGGGACACAGGTGACCTGGTGCCTTTTCGAACTTGGAGAAAGGATGCATCATCTTGCCCTTAGCTCAGGCAGCAAAATATCTTGGACCAGCCCTGCTAAGGTCAATGCTAATCAAATCCTTCATGATCATTCCTTCCTGTCCCGTTCTTTTTCTTGTTGATGTAACAGAATATTGTTGGTCTCCCCGCCATGTGCCTTTCTCTGCTTCAAAAAGGTGTTATTAAAACCAACTCCAATTTTACTGGCAAAAATTCTACATTTTTTGGCTGTAATCCATCAGCCAATTAAAGTAGAGCTCGCAATTCACATGGCACTTAAATGGGCACACTTGTACTTCGATTGGCTTTGGTCCATTGACTTCATCACTTTAAATTAAAAGTACTCCAGCTTAAATAACCTGTTAACCCCCCAGTGTCAAATTTTGCAGGTGGACAAACTTGAAGTTATCTTTTTCTTTTTTTGCATGTTATAAAGCCCTTTCTACAATCTCTTTGCACACTCTCTCAAATATCTATGAAGAACTGTTTGTTCACCTAGGTGGTACAGTGGAACTTAGTGATCTCAACTCATAAATGGCTATGGCCATATAAATATGGCCATTCTGATTTATATTTGAATGAGACCAAGCTGGCTCACTCTTTGCCACTAAAAACATGTTATCCAAATTGCACAAGGCCAATTACGACTTGGAACTACACCGCGATACAGGCATACTGAAGCCTGTAGTGTGGGAACTTCACCTACCACAAAAGAAAAACAGTCTTGTGGATATAAATTAGTTAAACTTATTATTCTATATCCCAAAATAAAATTAGAAAATCAAGCAATATTTTCCAAATGTAGGCAATTAAATTTGGGTGGTTAGGTCAACGGTCTGGGTGTATTTTTATTTGTGCCCCAAATATATGGCATCCTGTAACTCACTCAAAATTTTGGCAAAGCTATCTAACAATTTATGATCAGGTTTATGCAAGTTTATAAGGTGTATCATATGCAGATATTCCAGATATTTGTCCATTTGTTTAGCAAAACAGTTAACTGCATGATCCTTATTGCTTACCCTATTCAAGTGAATAGCAAATCTTCTACTTCTTTTAACAGCTTTCTTCCCCCCCCCCATGTTTAATAAAATTTATTCATTAAAAAAAAACAGAAATGAACATGAGAAAGGTAGATCAACAGCTCAAAAACATTGACAAATTCTTACATAGAACATTGGGCATGAGTTATTTTATCCTGGTCTTGAAATGCAAAGTAAATCTCCCTGCAGTTACTTGTTCTATTGGATTAATCCTTCCCAAACAGAACAATAGGTTGAGAGAATATGATTTCTTTCCTCATTAATTTGATTTACACAGGAAATAAATGGGAACCATGTTACCTCAAATTTATTTAGAGGCATGAATAAGGAAATAATACATAAAGATTTGCTTTCCTTTCTGTTATTAGCAGCCAGACAGATTATTGCCAGAAACCGGAGGAACCCTATAGCACCCGGCTTAGACTTATGATATAAACGGGGTTTGGAATTTATCACTATCAGATGCTAAATCAAAGACTAACATGGCAAGCAAGATGAGCAAAAGACCAGAAAGATAACAGCTTTCCATTTTAATCCATGTTGATCATTTGTGTAATTTTCATCCTACCCTTCTAAAGCTCATGCTGCTTACAAGAACAAAGAAATTAACAATATTAAATTATCTTAAAAAAATTAAACTCTAAATGAGAACTTACAAAGTTGCACATGTATAGCAGGAATTTTTCATAGCTGAGGAGCCAAGCCCTGGTAAATTTAGACATTACTGTATGGGAGAGAATTTTTGCTAGCAACTCAGTACACATTTAATTATCACATTTTATTCAAGTATGACAAATCAAGGATCTGAGGACAGAAGATCTAGTACCTGATGATAAAATTGAGCCACATCCAACTCTAATTTGACATACATTTTGAATAGTTTGGGCCTCATACAATGAAGACACAAAAGTTCTTCATTAAAAATAGGAGAGTTTAGAGATTATTTGGTACAGAAAATATATTAGAGACTATCACATTAATTGCTTCACTGACAAAAAGACACACATTTTAATTTTTCAATTAATATGTTTTAAACATTATTCACATTTTCAGTAACTGCTAGAAGACTGCCAGGGCAATCGTCTGCACATATATTCACTCAGAAGACAGTCCCACTGAGTAATGTGTTATTTACTTCTAGGTAAATGTTGAAAGAAATGCTGACTTAATATCCCAGAATGCATGTGAAGATTTCAATTCTCAAACTGCATGAAAATGAGTCCCTGGTTAATGTTCTGAAGAGGTCAGAAAATGATCCATTCTGAAATCATGTTATTTTTATTATTATTATTATATATTTTCTATCTTAAAACAGAAATATGATAATTTGGGTCAACTGTTCTCGATCTTCAAGTTTCTGCTAAATGCAACACTAAAAATTAGGCATTTCCCTCCCATTTAATGATATAACTATTTTATTAAAATTTGGAAGTCAGACCAGTTCATTCAGATTCTTGATCTAGAAGAAGCCTCTTCCAACTCAATGCCCTTCAAATGTCCTCTATTGCAAATCTCATCATCATGAACACCCTTGCGAGTAAGTGAGAGTATGCCCAACCCTGACACATCTAATCAGCAAATGTGAATGGAATAGCAACATTACATGACAGAATAAGATTGAGTTTTCCTCTCTGGCCAAAACTCTTTGGCCCAGTCTTACGAACACTTCCATTCCTCTGGAACGCTTCCATCCTTCCACTGTTCAACTCTTTCCCTCAAAATGACTTCTACCAACATAGTATACAGATATTTGCATCCCCCCCCCCCCCACACACACACATTATGTTGTCAGCTCAGTTATAAGTATGCCACCTAGAGGATATTGTGTTGATTGTTAATGAAAGGCCCTCAAAAATTCTGTCTGAAACATTAGCATCTACATTTGAAAAACAGGGAAAGAACTGGAGTAAATAATGTGTTAACTGTGAGTGGTGTACCGTAATTAAAACACGGAAAGATGGCTTTCACCTTCAACCTGTTGGATGTCCAAGGGACAGGTGAAAAAGAAATGCTTACCATACTAAATCATTGTGGCTACCTTTTTTATTCTACCATATAGTTAAACCTTGGTCCTGTCCGCTACGTCTCTTTGGTGCTGAAGATGCTCACTCAGAACCATTTTGAACAAAGATGCTTCTTCCACGCTTGTGTGTGTAAAAGGGTATATGTGTCACACATCACTCTCTTCCATATATTAAGTACACCCACATCCATTTGTGAAATGAGCATGGCTGCAAAAATAGTGGTCAGACAGGTCCCTGTGGCTTGTATATGTGGGGAAAGAGGCATGCATATGTTCATCGTGTACTGTGCATACTATTTTTTATATGGAAGCAAAGCAGATCTCGGCCTAATGAGGGATGTGATGTGGAGTTTTCAAGGATGCACTGATCCTTCTGAGACACATTGAATGCTAATATTTAGATGTTCATTTTGGAAAGTTTATTCCTACTCAAAAACACATACCCAATTTTCAGTTTATAAAATAAGACTCGTGCAATGTGTGACTCTGGTGGTTGCTGGGGCCAATTTTCTGTCTGTGGAATCCTCCAGGGATTGCACAGACCAACTGAAATTCTGGGAAATCTGGGGGAAGGGACACACTGGTAACCAAACATTAACTTCCAGATTAAACTAGTCCTTCATATTAAACAGTGAGGAGGAGAGGCTTCTGAAAAGGTGAGTTATCATTTCCTTTCCAAGGGAGAAAAAAATGCCTTTTCATTTTAAACAGAAAAATTGTGGTCCAGGGAATTTGGGGGGTAGGATGAGTTTATCAGAACCAGGTTATAGACATATTTTAATTTTTAAAATATCTATCTATCTATCTATCCCCCAATAAGTATATCCATAAGGTATTCTTATTTATTCCATATTTCAAGGTTCTAGGTTTCATGGTCCTGGAGCAATGGTAGAAAATAAAATACACATACATGGGACACATGGTGGCTTTTACTATTCTTGGTTCTCTTGTGGAACCAAAAGAGGTGTGTGTGCGCATGTGCATGTGTGTGTGTGTGTTACACAAAGATCATATAAGGAAGAGCATTTAATGCATAGATTTACTCAATGGTTTCAATCTAGAAACAAGATAGATCAATTAATAAAACAAAAATATTAATAAGGAAATCCCAATATAAAAGAAAATAATGTATGTGTAAACCTAACTATAAGAAGGCATCCTTTTCCCAATTGGACATAGAAATGCTAATACCGGCTAGAAAAGGCAATGATGCTTAGCAAAGAAGAAAGCAGTAGGAAAAGAGGAAGATGTTGGGGCAATACAGACCAGCATGTGCCTGCATGCATACTAGGGCTGAACCAGGACTGAGCGTTCGCACACTCCAAGCCCTAGTTCCACTGCCTGGCTGCCATTATGATATATGCCCTTCCACACAGTGCATGCCATGATAATGTCTGTGCAACGCAGCACCCAAATA
Organism: Urosaurus nigricauda; assembly: GCA_034509955.1. Taxonomy (NCBI): domain Eukaryota; kingdom Metazoa; phylum Chordata; class Lepidosauria; order Squamata; family Phrynosomatidae; genus Urosaurus; species Urosaurus nigricauda. The sequence continues at coordinate 73,792,927 of JAOEGL010000004.1, read as the reverse complement.
GCGCTACATGCAAGGGGTGTCATCAGGGCATGCAAGCACGCCTATGGCACCCCTTCCGGGACACAAAAAGAACCCACCCAGAGGCAGGTTCTTTTTGCTCCTGCCGGAGGCCATGCAGCGTGGTTGCCACAGCCTCCTTCTGCAGCAAAAACAGGTGGTATGGTGCTGCCTGTCTGTATAGGCCCATAATTCTAGATGGATAGACTCATTCCAAGAAGCCACGGCTCTGAGTCTGCAAGACTTGAGGAAGGCTGTTGTTGTCAGGTGGATATGGAGGTCTCTCATTCATAGGACTGCCATGAGTCAAAGTTGACTTGATGGCATTTAAGAACAGCAATTGGATTTAGTCCCCAAGCTGCTGATAGAAGCTAGAAATAACATAGAGTTTTCATAATGAGCAAAATAATCTACAATAGTGCATTAATTCTACCATTAGTGTTCCATAGTTCTTTCTAAATGACAAAAATTTGGTGAGAAATAGAAAAACAGCTATACATCATGAAATGGAGGAACTGAAAGTGTTCAAATGTCAGCTGATGGCTTCCAGGTCCGTGGGGTGGTGAATCCAGTCTGAGTTATAGTTCAGACTTTAAAAGAATTATGCAAGGAGCCAAATCTTATTCTCCAAATAGGTTCAGAACTTTGCACAACTCCTCTAAGGTGCATACTAAAAGCCAGACATGGAAGATGGCATAAATGTGCAATAATGGAAAACTGAGTCTATCTCAGAAGCTTCACTGTTATCTATGTAACCAAGATTCTCTTTTGTTACCTTGGTGCCATTCAGTCTTGCATTTTAGCTTCTGTCTTCAAAAGTATGGGGTATACTGCATTTAAAAGAGGAAATAAAGTTGTTTGAAGATGGGTGGGCTCACAACCTTGTTTTTAGAGACTAAAAATTGACACTTCTGACTTTCCCCCTAAAAATGGGAAAAAGTGGACGACTCCTTTGCCTCTAGTTGGAATTTCCTCTTTCATAAGTCAAACAGCAAAGTTGAGTTCACCTCATCTGTCTGTTACAAAACTCCGATTTACATCCTATAGAAGTTATCCTTTGTTGTGACTCCAGAGCTCTCTGAGAGAGGTGGCTAAATATTTCACAAAATACAATTTCCCAGAATTGAGGAAACATTGAGCCAAAAACAAGTAAAGCAGCGTCAAACTGCATTAATTCTGCAATGCTGATGCAGCCTTCATTAATCGCTAGCAGAATAGCCTAACCAGTGGTTGGGGAATTCTGGGAGTTTTTTAAGGTATTAAAAATTTATTCTCCCAAGCTCTAATTTCAGTGTATCATTCATTGTAAGCACCTAGCAACTGGCTTTGACCCTGAGCCATCATATTTCGTCTGGTCCTGCATCTATCCAGTTGGCTTCACTTGGTGATCCTTAGAGAACCAGAGGAAAACAAAGTACACCAACAAGCCTGTCCACACCTGCTGTAGGTGCTGCTCTGAATGAAACAAATCAAGACACCACAAGGTACTATGAAGACAAGTTGCTAAGATGGAGCAGAGCCAGAAGGTAAATCCCAGCTGGACCATTTCCATAAGCAATAAATATAGTCAAACCAGAGGTTAAAGCCAGCTAATTGCTTCGAAGGTGAAACATTGATCAAAGCAAAAAAAGCAGATGCTAGCAGAAAAGGATTGAATTTATAATCCATTCAAAATTCTAGGAAGAAAATTAGCCAGAAACAATGCTTTGCCGTGGAAGTATGTATTGTTAGGCTGACATCTTGTGGCAACGTGCAGTAGGTGTTGACTAAACATGACTAACCTGCTTGGTTCCATTACAGCTAATGAAAGAAACGAATGGTCCTTTGTTGTACATATGTTTTAATAATCTCTTGAAAAGCATCATACATTTTGTGTGTGAAAGTTCAAATCTTAAATGCTGAACTCAGTTGTCTAGCACATTTCTTGGACAGATGAACACCCCCTTAAATATAAGGACTGACAACCTTCACATTTGGGGGCAAAAGGTTAGGTAACTGTTTTCCCAATTTCGCTCCTGTAACAAAAAGCTGACATGCTGAAATGAAGCAGACAAACCTTTCACAGGTAATGGAAAAGGCTTTGCCTGGGTGCTGTTAAAGACATCCATAGACAGCCAAAGAGATTTGGTATAATTTTTCCAAACCACATCCAGCTAGTAGGATACTACTCCAGTTCATAGGTAGTCAGCAGAGTGGGGAATTGGGTAAGGGAGAGAAACAGCCTTGCCATCACAACCACCATGGCTCAGAGGGGACAGAAGCTTTTCTCCTGTCCACCTATTGTTCGTCTGCCTATTTCCATCTCTCTCTCAATTCCAGGACCATCCCACAATTATCCCATTACCATCCCACAATTATCCTATTGCCAATAATGGGATATTCATTGCCAATAATGAGATAATTGTAGGATGTTTCTGGAATTGACTCTAGTGTGATAATCTCAACTTGTGAGATTTGGACGAAGGAATATAGGGCATGCTTATCAAATCTGCAGATGACACCAAATTAGGAGAAGTAGCTAATGCCCCAGAGGACAGGATCAAAATTCAAAATGATCTTAATAGATTAGAAAGCTGGGTCAAAGCTAACAAAATGAGAAATGTAAGGTACTGCATTTTGGGCGGAAAAAAAAGAAATGCCTAGATACAGGACGGGGGATACTTGGCTTAAGGAGACCTATACGTGTGAAAGGGATCTAGGAGTCTTAGTAGGCCACAAGTTGAACCTGAATCAACAGTGTGATGCTACAGCTAAAAAGGCCAATGAGATTCTAGGCTGCATCAATATAGTGTCTAGATCAAGGGAAGTAATAATGCCAATGTATTCTGCCTTGGTCAGAGCCCATCTGGAATAATGCTGTGTCCAGTTCTGGGCACCACGATTCAAAAAGGATGCTGAGAAGCTGGAGGGCGTCCGAAGGAGGGCGACCAAAATGGTGAAGGGTCTTGAAATCATGCCCTATGAGGAACGACTTAGGGAGCTGGGTATGTTTAGCCTGGAGAAAAGAAGGTTAAGAGGTGACATGAAAGCCCTGTTTAAGTATTTCAAGGGTGTCACATTGAGGATGGAGCAAGCTTGTTTTCTGATGTTTCAGGGAACAGGACCCGGAACAATGGATGTAAGCTCCGGGAAAAGAGATTCCACCTTACCATTAGGAGGAACTTTCTGAGAGTAAGAGCTGTCCAAGAGTGGAACACACTCCCTTGGAGCGTGGTGGGGTGTCCTGCCTTAGAGGTCTTTAAACAGAGGCTGGATGGCCATCTGTCAATGGGGATGCTTTGATTGAGATTTCCTGCATGGCAGAATGGGGTTGGACTGCATCAGGGTCCTTTTTGGGGGTCTCTTCAAACTCTATGATTCTATGATTCTATGAAGATGCTGCTGCCTCAATGGTGTGTGGTGGACTCTCCTGCTTTGGAGGCTGTTTTTAAACAAAAGTTAGAGCTTTGGTTGCATCTTGCTGTATGGACAATGGGGTTGGACTGGATGGTCCTTGGGGTCTCTTCCAGCTCTATGATTCTATCTATAGGACCATGTATGTCCTCACGGATCTACTTTTAAGATCTTCAGTAGCAGGAGCTCCTTCTCCATTCTGCCACCACCATCTCTGAGAGCATGTCGCAGTGGAGAATGCAAGGCAAGACCTTCTTCTCAGTGTTATCTCCATTCCTACAGAAGGCCCACTCTGAAGACACGGCTCTTTGGATCTCCTCTTCTTTCCAAACTTCAGAAAGATTCTTGTCATCTCTCTTTTGAAGCTGTGCTTTTAAAGCTTGTCTGGTCCCATGTTGGTTCTTTGCTTCTTGATTTTACTTTGTGTAGTTTCTTTAGCCTTTTTAAAACAACAACAACAACAACAACAACATTTTTACATTGTTATATATTGTTCATAATTTCTTGTGAGCTTCTTGTGGAGTGAAACAGGAGTGCCAAAGTACACACATCCCTCCATATTTGTGACTTTGATTGTTCATGGATTTGATTAATATGTTCTCTCTAGGAATATCTAGGTCCCCCAGTGCAACTTTATGGTTGCCCTCAGACTTGGTATGGAAGCTACAGGTAATATAAAAATAAAAAATATAAAAATACAGTGGCTAAGGATGGTTCATGGATCATTCTAATACATTAAACAAGAGCTAGAGGATCACATTGGCTGTATATTCTCCACCAAATCAAACTCCTTTTGGGGGGAGTGGGGGGTTATATGAAAAACTTGTACCAGGAGATCTCAAAGAGCATATAGACCAGGTCATTCAATGGAGTTTATCATTTGGAGCTATGTCATGTTTAAGTGAGGTACATCATGCATCACAATGGTGGCCTGCAAAAGAGCCCATCTTTGTGACAGCCCCCACACCGTGATATGACCTCTCCTAAAGTTGGGGTGATCATTCTGAAACAGGCAAGTGATGTCCAGTCAAATGTTACCCTTGGAAAATCCTGCTCAATTAGGCATTCTTTCTATACCCCCTGCTCCCATTTGCTACTAGAGCAATGGCACTTTAGACAGTATGAGTTCCTTGCATGTCTACAGTCTACAGACTGCCTCTAGAACTTTCCTCATTTGCTCAATCATGCAATTGTAATGCATGATGATCAAGATATCCATCTATATAAGCCACCACATTATGGCTGCTGCCACACTGCAGAATGCAGTTTGACACCACTTTATTTGTATGGCTCCTTCCTAAGGAATCCTGGGATGTGTACTTCATTGTGACCCCAGAGCTCTTACACAGAGAAAGCTAAATATCTCACAAAACTGCAAATCCCAGAATTCCATAGTGTTAAGCCATGGTAGTTAAAGTGGTGTCAGACGGCAGTGTTGATGTAGCCAAAATGACCAGAGAACTTTCCAGGTTGCAACCACATAAAAGACTCCTCCTCTTTCCCTTGAGATGATGAATGATCGCTCTGCTGAGCTGACCCTTTGTTTGATATTCTCCTCTATAAAGCCAAGGCCTAGGTAATGTATGTATATATGCTTTGTGTGTACTTTTCAATGTAACCAGTAAAGTTTTCCTTAGTTAAGTAATTTACATACTTCCTGACTGCTTTATTTTGCCAAAGCTAACCTAAGAGATATTACACATGTTCACATGGGAACTCTTCTAAAGGAGACTGAGCTCTAACCTGCACTGCAGAAATAATGCAGTTTGACACTGCCTTAACTGCCATGGCTCAATATTATGGAATTCTGGCATGTGTAGTTTTGTAAGAAATTTAATCTTTTCTCTCGGAGAGCTCTTGCGCCACAACAAACTACAAATTCTATAGCATTGAACTACAGGACTCCATAGAATTAAGAGTGGTGTCAAACTGCATTATTTCTGCATTGCAGATGGGACCTGAATAATTGAGCCAGTTTTCTTCCTTCCTAGAAGAGGAGCTAATGCCCCAGGAGTTTCCCCCATCCTACAGTTACAAAGCAGCAGGTTGATACTTCTACTAGGGGGGAAATTCTGTTCACTCATTTAAGAGAGAGCAAAAATTTAGAGACATGCAGTGCAGAAGAAGATAGGAATCTCTAAGACCCCATATCCTCCACTACTCTGCTTAGGTCCTGCAGATTCAGGCCCATGACCTCCTTGATTGAATCCAGCCATCTGACATGGTTCTTCCTCTCTTTCTACTACCTTCTACCTTTATTGTCCTTACTGGTGGTGGCTCAGTGGCTAAGACATTGACTCTGATGATTGCAAGATCAGCTGTTCAAGGTCCAGACACCCACCTGACAGAGTGAGCTCCTGCCACTACTCCCAGCTTCTGGCAACCAAGTAGTTTCAAACCATGTAAAAGTACAAGTAGATAAATAGGTACCACTTTGGTGGGAAGGTAACAGCATTCTGTGCAGCCATGCTGGCCCCATGACCATGGAGTCATCTTTGACAACGCTGGCTCTTTGCCTTAGTAATGGAGATGAGCACCACCCCCTACAGTTGGACATTGACAACCATGTCAAAGAGGAAACCTTTACCTTTAATGAGTCATGCCTCCTGATGATGTGGCCAAAGTATGACACCCTTGGTTTCGTCATCTTGGTTTCCAGGGAGAGTTCAGGCTCGATCTGTTCAAGGATCCATTTGTTTGTCTTTTTGGCTGTCCACATTATCCTCATCACTCAGCACTTACCCATGACTAAGTCAAAATCCACTCAATGCACTCATAGGATTGCATTCTTACAATGCATTCCTGTGCATGTCTACTCTGAAGCAGTCTGCGTTCAGTGGGACTTATTCTCAGATAACTGGATACATAGTTGCAATCTTGGTCTTCTTTTCTCTTAAATATTAGTCAAGACATTGCTGTGTACGATTGAACGTATGGTATATCTTCTATGAATATCAGCTGCCTTTCATTGTCTAGGATGTTTACTTTCTTTTCCTTAGCATGTAGGAAAAAGCTTTTCCTTATGCATGGTTAAGTTCAACCCTAGGCACCTTTTACATTATTTCTTAATTTCCAGATATAATATACCACATAACCATACACAGATGATACACAGTGCATCAAAGGTGTGGGCTTGGAAGAGCTGAACTGGACACATTAATAATGTTTGGCATATATCATGAGATAATTATTTTTCTTTGACTATAATGAGGGTCCATGATATGTCAGTGCCATCTGCTGGATGTCTGAAGCATCAGCCGGGTAACCAATCTCCTTTGGCAGTGAGCCATTTAGCCGCAGAAGGGCACCTTCCCAGCTTTGAAAGGAGAATAAAAGGCCCTTTCTCCCATGAAGAGCTAGAGGAGTTTTGTTAAGGTACAGAATTTGCAATAAAAAAAACTAGTCATTTGCTTGCGGACAAACAGGAGCACAGTATAACTTAATGATCTCAGATATATCTATCTATCTATCTATCTATCTACCTACCTACCTACCTCAGTTAACATAGCAGATGTGTTCCTGGGCATTCTGGATGGGGTTGCACATCCTCAGAAATATTAGGTTCAGAGCTTGGGAGTGCCTTTGGACCCCAATGATGCTCATCATGGGTTCCACTTCTTTTCTCCCTGCACCACCTGCAATGTGACCAACAGTACCAACAGTACCAACCAAATCAAACAGCCCATGTTCATTCCCTGGCTCAGTTCAGGGTGAGTGGGGATAACCCCACTTTTCTATAAAGACAAAGAAATCAGAATTGCTATCTGTAAAGACCATGGTCCGCAATGATATTGAGGGCAGATGGGTTGAAGAAAATGGAAGAAGGTACAAGGTCACCAAACTCAGCCCCTCATGCTCCAACAGCAAGGTCCAATTGTGCCTGACATGTTTTCATTCCGGTATCCTTTCACATTATATAGTCATATCACTGATTCCACTTTAACTGCCATGGCACCATCCTATGAAAACCAGAGATTTGCAGAGAGAAATCTTGTTGTTGTTGTTTTTCAGCCAAAGAGCTCTAGCACCTCACTAAACTACAAATTCCAGGATTTGACACTGTCATGGCAGTTAAAATGAAACCTTATCATTATAGTTGTGTAGCATGAAAGGGCCTCTGGTCTCTTATTCTAGGGGCTAGCAAAGAGACTATATGGATGGATGAAAAAGAGAAGTCCACAAAACATAAAAAATAGTGTTTGTCATTTTGGTTGATCCTGCTTTGGTAATTGCCTGGCTGTGAATGCTGAGTGTGTTGAGAGTGTTTGGAAACTTCACTTGGTCCAAAGATCTGCAGCCAGACTGTTAACTGGGGCAGGCTACAGAGACCAACACAATGTCCCCGTTGAAACAGTTCTATTGACTGCTAGTTTGTTTCCAGGCACAATTCAAAGTGCTGGTTATGACCGATAAAGCCCGATATGGCTCAGACCATATCTTCCTGTATGAACCGGCCCAGGCTCTGAGATCCTCTGGAGAGGCCCTTCTCTCCATCCCACCACCATCACAACCACAGCCTTCTTGGTGGCTGCCCCTAGACTCTGGAACTCCATTCCCAGGGAGGTCAGAATGGTCCCCTCTTGGTTGTCCTTGTGCTGGCAGGCCAAGACCTTTTTGTTTAAACAAAAAGTAAAAAAACAACAACAAAACAAACAAACATCCTGGGGATGTTGTGCTCTTTTAAATTGTATGGTTTTTAAGATCTTTTATCTTTTTAAATTGTATTCTAATTTTAAACAATGATCTATTTTAATATTGTAATAGTTTAATTCCATTTTAATTGTTACTTTTGTAAGTTTTTAATTGTACTGTGCTTTTAGACTGTGAGCCACTCTGAGTCCCAATTTGGGGGGGGGGGGGGGGAAGCAAGATATAAATACAGACGATGATAACAATGGTGATGATGATCATGATGATGATGATGATGACGACCATGATGATGGTTTTCTAATGAACCTGAATGACTTCTTATGAAATTGAGTTCAATACTAGCATAAGGATCTTGGGCTCTTCCCTATTTCGAAGTCCATGTAACTGGCTGAATGGTAACTAATTTATGTCTTTTTAGAGATCTGAAGCTCTAAGTGTCTTTGTATTTAATACCCTCTTTAATTCTCATGCAACAGGGGAAACGAAACTCACAATGAGTGGGTTTAATGAAAATTAGCATTAGGATTAGGATTACAGTTATGGTTAGGGTTTAATCTTATACCTCCTATACTTCCTGACTCCGATGAGAATTGCAATGTCCCATCAAATGGGCTAACTCTGGTAATGAGAGCACAGCATTTCTGCTTTGCTTCATCATGGCTCACCAAAGTTGCATGGGACCAATAAAAAACCAATATTGTTTGAGGATTGTTGTTTTTTTGTCCTGGATGTGCATGTGTATGTGAATGTGTGTTCAGATCCCATCTATGGCAAATGTTGATGCTTGTACCTCTTTAGATGACAACGCCATAGAATGCGTATATTGTGGGTCAAGTTCTGTATGGATTCTGCAACACAGCCTGACCCGGAGGCTGTAATATATCCATTCTTGACACATGAGGATTAAGAACAATTCTGCGTCTCCTGCAATGGACTGATAATTACTGAGATAACAATGGATGGTTGGTGGAAGGAGCTTTTCTACTCAGCTGCATTCCTGATAAAAATCATTCATTTAACAGTTTTATGCACACTGGGAAGAACTCCTCACTGCTACCAATAAATGAAGTAATAAAACTGAATAAGAGGGTTGTAGTCATTCTTCTGGCCTTGCCTCTCTTCTTCTCAGCTTCTCAAGATCCAGTACACGTCCTGTTCAAAAGATGTTCACATGGTAGGCTTTCTTCTGCTTCCTCAGGCCTAAGAGAATGCCTTGCACCAGCTCTTGGGTTCAGAATTAATTAGCTTGTGTCTTCCTCCAATGTGTACTGAAGTTGACTCCATGCTCAAAATGTGGGACAGACAAAGGTGTAATTTTCCATGTCTCTGGTATAGTTTTGTCGCAAACAATGGATCAGTGTGTGAAACGAGGGGAATAATGGGGGTAATGGTGCGGAACATGTAGCTGGCTCCAGTGCTACACACTTCATTGAGTGCAGAGTCAGAGCCAACTTCTGTGTAACCCTTTATGACTTAGCACTGGGGGAGGAAATGGTATGCCCTTTTATCTAAATTCTACCTCCACTTGTAAGCAGATTTTGGAAATATACAAGTATTGTTAATTTCCCAGAATCACCTTGCCTGCAAAGCCATTTTGGAATTACAATCCAGAAAAGGTACCTTTCACAAACCCCCTTTGTAAGAAAACCACATTGACTATTTATATATATATTACATGGTTTTAATGTGTATGAAAAAGTTCTTAGTTAGCAGTTGTGTTTACTCCTTCTTCCACAATGACACTATCAACCTAAGGGCAGAAAGCTTTGATCCACAAATCCCAAGTAGTTCATAGTTGTTAAATGCAAGGTCTACAGCCATGGGACCCTCGATATCAGACCCAGCCAGTTAGGCAATAAAGAGGGATAGCTGAAAGGCTGAACAGTCCCCATCCCTGCTTTACAGGATTTAATGCAGGAAGGAATGGCAACCTAATGGAGGCAATTTTGGAACAGAGTTTGAGTGTCCAGATTGTTTTAAACCTGAGATATGAATTCTGTGTCGCTCCAGATATTGCTGAATTGCATTTCCCAGCATTTTTCATCATTGGCTGTGCTGCTGGGAGATGGAGACCAGCAACACGTGGAGTGTTGCATGATTCCCACTCCCTTTCTAAAACTGCTCCTCTTTTAAATACAAGGAAAGGAAATCTACATATACTCTTTTCTGTTGATTTCAAGCATCATTTCAGAACAGACTTCTGCACAGTGGGCAATGAAATCAGAGCTGGAGAACTTTGCCTTTCCATATTTATGTTTCTCTCCTCAGTCATGCTGGACATAAACATGAATGTACAGGACAAAGCTCACCAACCTTTTTGGGGCTAGTTTGACCACTAGAAACTTTTGAAACTGTTGTGGGAGCTATTACACTAGGACTGCCAGGACATAGTATCCATTCATAAAATGGCCTCTGTGATGGGCAGAACCAGTCACAAGATGCTAATTTTACAAAAAGGGAGACTTGAGAGATTGAAAAACAAATAACCTGCCAGGAACATAGATACAAAGCAGAAGTGTATCTGAGTTTATCAGTCCAAGGGCACTTCAGTGAACTCATAGGTTTCTGCTGCAAAGTGAACAACTATTTCATGATGAGACAACCCGGTAAATCTTCCCCTCTGTATTACCTTTAAACATTAATTGTACCAAAACAATAGAAGGGCCAGTGCCACATCACACACAAAGACACACATCCTACTAAGCAACTGCTCCTATCCTCATTATTCTCCACTGTTTATTCAAACACCCTTCAAAGGAAACTAGGCAGTGGGTTGGTCCAATTTATTTTCTGTCCTTTCTCTTGACCAGCTGAAAGCACTGCTCTCCACATCGCCCACACAGGCACCAGAGGAATTCTGGGAAAATAAAAATGGTGGTGACTGGAGTCCAAAAACCCATTTAGAAGTGAGCCCAGGGAAATTTCCAACGAAAAAAACCATTAGACCTTGGCAGTCACCAAGAAAGAGATAACTGTCGCTGTTGTGTTACCTGCAAGTACTACACTGGGGACCACAGGAAGATGACATCAACTGGTCTGGGCCAGAAGCTCACAGCATCTTGACTGTCTTAGGCAACGTAACTTCCCTTAATGACTACTACTGTCTGTAGCAGTCATTTATTGATTTTATATCCCACCTTCCTCTCTTTGAAATGTGACACAAAACAGTCCCCCAGATTAAACAAAAGAACAGTTAAAGCACAAATTCAAATGTTAAAATGAATGTGCTTGGGATCAATAGTCTCTTTTCACAAAGGAAAATTGAGTAATTTGCTTTACTACACCGTTGTATATAATGGAACTTGAGCATTCACAGATTTTGGTATCCACAAAGGGTCCTGGAACCAAAAACCCAGCAGATGCCAGCAGATGTGCACTGTATGAGTCTAACTAAACATGGGTTAGAACTCTTGAAATTTATTATATAGTGGTGATGGTAGCACAGAATTATAGAAGAAAAATTAGATATTTCCTTTAAAATGAATAAATAACAAGCATTTTTTAAAAAATGAAGGGACAGCTTGGAGATAAGGGCCTGGGGGAAACACTCATAAGGAATATCTGTTGTATTCTATTGCAGTGTGACACTTTTTAAAATCAAGGCTACTTTTTTGAACTCAAGAGCATCCATTAAAACCATGGGCACTGGGCAAATCTGGATTTTAAAAAAAGATGAGATGAGGTTTGAAAGTGCTAAGTACTCATCACTTGTTCAAAGACTAAGCAAGCAGGTGCTTGGTTACATCACACAATTCTACATATCATAGCTCCATCCTGCAGAATCTTCAGTATTGAAGTTTCATGATATACAGTTCTTTCTCAGAGAGTTGTAATCTAGTGCTGTGATTCAGAGGTATAAATCAGAGTTCTCTTGCAGATAATTCTAACTACCTAACAAAACTACAAATCCCATCACTCTACAGGATTGAGCCATGATTTAAAGAGATTTCAAATTGTTGTAACAATCTAATATACATATACTCTCGTTTAGTTGTCTGCCCATCAGGATGACACATATGAGTGAAAACAATTAAATATGTCTGCTTTCACATGGAGCCTGGAAAAGTTACTTCCTTGGACTACGACCCTCAGCACCTGCTAAGGGAATCTAGGAGTTGTAATCCAAAAAGTAACATTCCCAAGCTTTAATAGTAAATTATGGGTTTAAATTTAATAGTAAACTAATATGGTTTGCATTTAAGTGAATAAGCCTTGAATTCCTGTGCTTTCCCTCCTCTCCCTCTCCTCAAATAGAAATTCAAATGGTCAAACAGAAATTCAAGGCTTTCATTCTGATTTTGATTAACTGTCATTAGATGAAATGATCAGCAATTATAAGCTAAAGTTAACCTTACACATGGTTCATTTAAACAAAAGAATTTCAAATACAGGTTACATAGTTAGCTTGTTTCAACAGGCCACAGTTAAAGTTAACCAAAGTATTGGATTTAAATATCACGCTAAACTGCAATTAAAAAGGAGGGGAAAACTGTAGTGGGGAAGAGAAGGAAGGGTAAAGGATGTAGGGAGTTTATCAGATGACAGAAATTGGAAGCATAATCCAATAGCAGTCCAAATGCAATCATGGGGTTTCATGTTATTGTGTGAGAGACTACCACATGCATTTTCAGGCAATGTGAATTCCTTCTGAATGCAATCATGGAGTTTCACATTTTACTCTTTCAAACGGGAGGAATTTCTCCCAACTTCGAATGGAGCCAATGCGGATTCATGTAAATTCGCTAGTTTAGCGAATTTACATGAACCCCTGCTCCGTTCGGAAGAACCCCTGCTCCATTCGGAATTACTTCCCATTACCCGAAAATAACCCCCTCCTGCCCAAATTTGCATGTGAAGCTTTAATTCGCAATAACATAAAACCCATGATTGCATTCGAATTGGCTTCCCTCTTGCCCGAATTTGCGTGCGAAGAGTTAATTCGCAATAACGTAAAACCCATGATTGCATTCGAATTGACCTTAAATTATACTTCCAATTTAGCCTCGTATGAAAGAGTCCATTATTGCGTGAGAAACTATCACATGCAATTTGGGGCAATTTTGGGAAATGGGAAGTCATTCCGAAGGCGATGCAGCGTCAATACACAATAACGTAAATTCACTAAACTAGCTAATTCACTCATTTCCGAACTGACCCCACTTTCATTTCTTTCGAAATTGAGAGAAATTCCTCCCATGTGATAAACTCCTAAGGCTGAGACTTGCTGTGGCTTACTACCATAACAGTGAAAGCCCATGTGGAGTTAGAATTCTGGACTGAATAAATTCAGGTCCAAGTCACCATTGGAGATCCAGGAGAATTCATTGAGTTATCTTGGGTCAGTCACTCTCTCTCAGCCTGATGTACCTCACAAGGCAGTTTGGAAGGATACAAGCTCAGTATGCTGACTTAACCTCATAGGAAGAAAAGATATACACGTAACAGATGAAAGCAACAAATAAAGAATAAAATCATTATGTGTGAATGCAGGGTATAATTAACTGATTTTGTGGAGAAGCCCTTTAGAATTAACCTTTATGAACTCTGACACTGTTTTTGATCATCACACTGGCATCTATCTATAGAAACCCATGCCGCCCAAAATTTTATGAAGCCATGAGGAGTTCTCTCCCAAAAAGCAGAATTAAAGCAAAGCTGCATCCTAAATTACTATTCTAGTATGCAACAGCAGGGGCTGCACTTGAGCTAAACTGTCTCAATGACTTTTTAAGCAATTAAAGCTTACTGCTCTTCAAATTTTCACATTTAGAACAGGAAATGTGGAAAAATTGGGTAAGGACAGGCTAGGCAAGTCTTGTAATTTATTTGCTATTTTGTGCTTCAGAAGAAAAATATTTCTTCCACATCTACAAGATATGAATTTTCATATGTATACTCCAAGTTAGATCTATATTTAGTTACCTAGGCTGCACCTGCACTGCGGAAATAATCCAGTTTGACACCACTTTAACTGCCATGGATTAATGCTACAGAATTCTGAGAATTTTGTGAGACATTTAGCCTTCTTTGTCAGAGAGCTCTAGTGCTATAAGAAGCTAAAAATCCCAGGATCCCATAACATTGAACCATGGCAGTTAAAGTGGTGTCAAACTGGACAGTGTTAAACTGGACAGTGCAGATGAAGCTTTACAGCAGACCCATTGATATCAGTGGGATTTTAGTCTATGTATTACTAAATCAAGTTTGATCTCATTACCAGGTGTACAACAGCAGCACCAGGTAAAGATGTTGCTGTAAACAGACACAAAATCTGTTAATCAGTTCAGTCCAATACAGTAATCGTTTTTCAATAATCCATATTCAAACAGAAAAAGTTCCCTGTTCTCAACTGTTTTGATTGTTTTGAGTATTTTAATTGTTTAAGGGTATTTTATGAAGGCATACTTTTGGGAGGAGGGAATAATAGAATGTATTTTAATGTATGCTGTATTTTATATTGTATTTTACTGATGCTGTAAGCCGCCTTGATCCTGTGGGAGAGGTGGGATAAAAATAAAATTTTATATTATTATTATTATTATTATTATTATTATTATCCTTTTCTAAACTTTCAGCTACCTTGCTTTCTTGTACACCATGCTCTCCCTATAATAGATGCCTAGTTTTTTCAGGCCTAAATCCATTTGTTAGTGCTAACTAAAGCAGACTCAACTGAATTAAAGGAAATTTGATTTGATTTGTGTAAATTCAGTTCATTCAAGTTGGAACAAACAACTGGACAACCATTGTCAGGAGTGCTTTGATTGTATTCCTACATTGCAGTGGTTTGGACTGGATGGCCATTGAGGTCTCTTCCAACTATTATTAAAATTGGTTTTAGCCCTCAATGTGGTGGTTTGAGCATTGGATGACTCTGCAGATAGGGTCTCCATAAGTCAAAAGGCACACAACAACAAAATTCTCTCTGTAGCACACTCTGTTAAGCTCTGCAAATGCTATTTTACCGCTTGTTCTTCTGACAGATTCTTAAGGCCATCTGCTGTCATCTAATGTTATGGAGATTTTAACTACTAGAAGAATAAGACATAAATCTATCCATGTGCTGGTGCAGTAGTGGGAATCCTGTGGTCCTCCAGATGTTGCTGAACCGCAACTCCCATCAGTTCTAGCCAGTACAATCAATAATGTAGGATGCTAGCGGATGCAATCTAATAACATCTGGAAGGCTGCAAGATTCACACCACATGCTAGTGCTTGTCCATTTGTGCAACAGGACAGATTTCGATGGCACAATGCTATGGGGGGAGAAGGAGGAATCATCCCTCCCGATTCCTCTGACAAAAGCGATTCCATCAATGGGACAATTCCATTGGTTTCTAATCCCAGACCACATTCAATTCATAGTGGTACTGCTTATCCAAAGATGAAGCAATCATATTTTTTTTTTTTAAAAAAAAAACCAAGCCAAATTAGCCATGTGATGCATGGGTAGTAACAAAATTCAAGGTTGACAAATACCTTCACTGGAAAACTTTCCTGCTGTATTCTAAAGAATTTTGTTCCTACCTGAAAGACGAGAGGTGGGGGTGTTGTTTTGTTTTTTAAAGTTAAACTGATATATTTCATCCTTGCATGAATTGTGAGAGTCAAAATAGCTGGGTCCAATCCATCACCCCTGCCCTATTTTCAGGCTGTTTCCATTTCCTTCCCACTATTTTTCCACCCCACTGTCTTCCTCTAATGCTTATATATATGTATGTATATTAAAATCCTCTCTCACTGGAATTTTAACTATAAAGCTGTAGTCTCTTGCCCTGAAAAGATCGACTCAAATACACTAGTCAATTTTACTTCAATTGAAGATGAAAGGTTGGGGAAGAAGGGAAGGGACAGTCATTGGAATCTTTCTTCACTTAAGATGATGTTTTTATTATAGCTGCTATTATTATTATAGTAGTTGTTACTGTTATTTTTATTTCATTTATATCCTGCCTTTTTTGCCATACTGAGACCCAAATCAACTTACAAAAGACAAAAGAGTTACAATTAAAAACAGTTACAAAAAGAAAGGAAAATACATACAAGAAGTTATTATTAAAACACAATTAGACTCCCAGAAATTATAACAAATACAGTTAAAACAAATTATGAAAAGAGAGGTGAAAACATATAAAAATTTATTATTAAAATACAGTTAAAGAATACATACAATTAAACCGCCGAAACAAATTATAAAGACAAAATATATGAATCGTCAGAACAGCAAATCATAACACAGAAGACCATTCAAAGGCTTTGCAGTCGATTGCTCAGGTTGACTACCATGTGTATATAGATAGCAGCTGGATTTCACTAAGGCACTACAGATTTTTGTTTCTTAAAATATTATCCAAACTTACAGTGCTAGGTTAGTAAATAGTAATAGTGTGATTCCTTACAAATAGGTTTGTTTCTTTACAACAAGATTGTATGCCCTTCATATTCATGTACTCACTCCCTGAGGCATAGAAGAAATGTATGCATGTATATGTGTGGCGATATCACTCCAAAGAAAGAAAAACAACAGTAGCACCATTATAGATGACCACTATTAATTTAGAGAATCTTTTAAAATAAGGTGGGGGGAGGAAGCACTGTGAAGAAACAGGACACCATGTGAGGACTGAAACACATCTCAGAGAAGTGAGTGGTTTGGACACACATCTAAGATCACAAGCAAGACAAATGAACCAAAATGTGTAATCGTCTGATGAAGGGTGTGATTTTTTTAAAAAAATTAGGAGAGTATTTGGATGAGAAAATGACAAGATACATCAAGAAGCAACATGAAATGGTGCAAAATAAATTGGCACAAATCTCTAGAGGAGGCCCCAGAACTCTTCTTCAGGCCTAGATATACTAAACCTGAAGAAGAATTCTGGTAAACTCAGGTGTTTTCCTTTTGGGGAAGGTTAAACTATCCTTGCATTGGCAAAATTATAGCACAGAAGTAGCTGTTCATAGCATATGTCTGAGCAAGAGAGCTACACTATACAAATATGCAAATTCTCACTAAGCCCAAAAAAACTTGTGTTGGCTTCTGTTCTTGTTCCTAAAATGAAGAGAGACAAAACTTCCAGCATAATATAAAGAGAGTGTCTGTACTGAAAAGCTGGCACGTGCCTTGAAATGATCTTCCATTCAATAAGTATATGTGCTATGCATTTCACTCTAAGGATCACTTTCCTCCATGACAAAGAGCTTCTTTGGATCTGTGAATCTGATATTACATCTGATATTACAGTTGAATAACAAACCATTTCTGTTTTGTTCTAGGCTTCCCTTACCCCATGTCCATGCCTAATATATATGCATCGCTCACTGTATAATATATATGTATTGGTCACAGACAGGAACTGAAAGCTACAATTCAGTGCTCTACTGGCGTACAAAAGAAGCTGCCTTGCCTGCCTGTGGCTACAAGGGTGGGCTAAGTATTTATAATTTACTTTGCCTTTGCAAATAATTACTTCTGTTCAGGCTTCACCTACCCAAAGCAGCTGAGCGTTGTGCTACTAGCAAGGTGCACACAAACTCTCTCTTAGTCTAAATCCACCCTGGCCTCCTAGGCTTATGCCCTGCATGACACTTTAATCCAACTCATTTGCTTGATTCATCCCAGCTATAAACAAGCTTTTGAAATGAAAGCTTAAGGGCTACCTGCGATACATTAAGATAATCAAGAAGGCACTCCCCACATTAGCCTAAAAGCCACCCAAAACATGTATTTCTATCTAACTCATCTTCTGGGGAGGCAAAAATGACAGCTTTACCCACTATGGCTTTCTTCCTGGACCTTTTCCAGCTAAAAAGTCAACAAGACATCTCTGTATTCATTTCTATGGATTTGAATCAGCTCCATTTTAGGTGGATACACTAGAAGATTTTTCTGAATAGTCTCAGATGGTGAACAGAATGAAGTACGAGGCACACAGTTTACTGAATGGTCTAAATCCAACTGTTAGCCCCAACTACAGTAGACTCACTGTACCAACAGAACATACACAAGTATTGACTTGCTACATTCCCACTGATCGGTGGGCTTACTCTAGTTGGGACACAGGACTCTTTCAAACGGGAGGAATTTCTCCCAATTCAGAATGGAGCCAATGCGGATTCGTGTAAATTCGCTTGTTTAGCGAATTTACCTGAACCCCTGCTCCATTCGGAAGGCATTCGGAATTACTTCCCATTACCCGAAAATAACCCCCCCTTGCCCGAAATCGCGTGAGAAGCTTAAATTCGCAATAACGTTAAACCCATGATTGCATTTGGAGTGACTTTCCTTTTGCCCGAATTTGCGTGAGAAGAATTAATTCGCAATAACGTGAAACCCCATGATTGCGTTTGGATTGCCCTTGCATTATACTTCCAATTTCCCACGTCTGAAAGAGTCCTAAGAGTTAAGCTGTTGTTGAACTATTCAAGGGCCTGTTTCAGGCTCTGATGTTTATCAGATAGAATGTCAAAGCTGACAATCTCCAACTTATCTAAAGAAAAAGGTTTACTCTTAAAGCAGAAGAAATTAAGTACAATTACAATGGTTTCAGTGTTTACAGACTTTTTTCATAGCCAGTTCATCTCATGTGAAACACTGAAGGTTACTGATAGTTTAATAAGAACATGAATCTGGCCAAGGAAAAACTGCACCATAATGGCCTACAAGATACGTTAGAAAAGAAATGCTGCAACATTCCACAAAGGACTAAACCAGAAAAGTTAAGAGCCACCAAAGACAACTTCAAGTACACAAAGGAGAAGTTAGCAAAAGAAACATGAGAGCCATAATGCAGCTCTTCAGACAATCTGAGCCTTTCTGGCTCCAGCCCTACTTCAGCAGAAACTAAAGACAGCAAAAACCTACAACAGGTTTCTGAGAAGTTTTCCAGACAGAGTCAGCTTTCTAGATTCTTTCTGGCTTAAAGGGAACTGGGAAGAGCTTCAATACATCAATTTCCAACTTCCCAAGAGAAGAATATCCAGGGTCAGTCAGTCCAGCCATTAGTCAGAGAAAGGCTGCTGCATCAGGCAGCAGGTGTCGGAAGGTGGGGAAAGGTGGCTAGTTGTTGCCACACTAAGCCATATCTGCCATGTGGCCTGCCTTCTGCTCTGAGGTGTTAGAGGATGCTGTCCCTTGCTGGTGTTGGAATAAAAGTCCACCGTGAATCCAGTCAGTGTCTGTATATGCAGGTGCACAAGGGGAGGGGGTCACCTCAGGCAACAGAATACAGTACCTTGGGCTGAATAGAATTTCCCAGAACTATAACTGAACTTTGTCAGTTACATCTTTGTCTCCAACAAAGTGGTCCAGCTTCAACTTCATCTTTGCTGCTAGATACAACAGCCTTCTGCCTGTTTTCCTCTGGAGGGAAGTTCATCCTGCCTAACTACAGTTAAAAAGCAAAATAAGCTATAGATCCTACACTGCCCTGCCTCAAACTCATATCCTTAAATGAACACAATAAGAGTATATTTTGCTAGAGTACATGATTTTAGAAGAGAGCTGGGTGCCTGTTTCCTTCTTAGACTTTCTCACTGTCTTGAAGAGTGAAACTACTGCCTAAATACTATTGTTAGTCCTGAATCGAATCATAGAATCACAGAATCATAGAGTTGGAAGAGACCACAAGGGCCATCCAGTCCAACCCCCTGCCATGCAGGAACTCCAAGTCAAAGCATCCCTGACAGATGGCCATCCAGCCTCTGCTTAAAGACCCCTAAGGAAGGAGACTCCACCACACTCCGAGGGAGTGTGTTCCACTGTCGAACAGCCCTTACTGTCAGGAAGTTCCTCCTAATGTTGAGGTGGAATCTCTTTTCCTGCAGTTTGCATCCATTGTTCCGCGTTCTAGTCTCTGCAGCAGCAGAAAACAAGCTTGCTCCCTCCTCAATATGACATCCCTTCAAATATTTAAACAGGGCTATCATATCACCTCTTAACCTTCTCTTCTCCAGGCTAAACATCCCCAGCTCCCTGAGGCGTTCTTCATAGGGCAAGGTTTCCAGACCCTTCACCATCTTAGTTGCCCTCCTTTGGACATGCTCCAGTTTCTCCACATCTTTTTTGAATTGTGGTGCCCAGAACTGGACACGGTATTCCAGGTGGGGCCTGACCAAAGCAGAATAGAGTGGCACTATAACTTCCCTTGATCTAGAAACTATACTTCTATTGATGCAGCCTAAAATTGCATTGGCTTTTTTAGCTGCCGCATCACACTGTTGACTCATGTTCAGCTTATGGTCTACTTGGACTCCTAGATCCCTTTCACATGTGGTCTCATTCAGCCAGGTGTCCCCCATCCTATATCTGTGCATTTCATTTTTCCACCCTAAGTGCAGAACCTTACATTTCTCCGCATTGAATTTCATTTTGTTAGCACTGGCCCAGCTTTCTAGTCTATTCAGGTCATTTTGAATTTTGATCCTGTCCTCTGGGGTATTAGCTACTCCTCCCAGTTTAGTGTCATCTGCAAATTTGATAAGTATGCCCCCAATTCTGTCATCCAAATCGTTAATAAAGATGTTGAATAGCACTGGGCCCAGGACAGAGCCCTGTGGCACCCCACTGGTCACTTCTCTCCAGGATGAAAAGGAGCCATTGTTGAGCACCCTTTGAGTTCGGCCAGTCAACCAATTACAAATCCATGTAACAGTTAACTTGTCTATCCCACATTTTGCAAGCTTGTTTGCAAGAATGTCATGGGGAACCTTGTCAAAGGCCCTACTGAAATCGAGGTATACTATATCCACAGCATTCCCATTGAATCAGCTAGATATACTATGTGTTGACACAGCATTTAATAAATGATTCAATGGGTTTTACTTTATTTCAGGCTAAGCAACAGAACTTTAGCAAGTGTCTGAAAAAATATTGAGGCTGCAGCCACACAACAGAAATAATCCTGTTTTATACTACTTTAATTTCTATGGGTCAATGCTATGGAATTTTGGGAACTGTAGTTTGTTGTGGCACCAGAGCTCTCTTACTGAGAAGACTAAATGTTTCACAAGACTACATTTCCCAGAGTTGCATAGCACAGGGCCATGGCTGTTAAAGTGGTGTCAAAATGGATTATTTCCTGCAGTGCAGATGCAGCCTGAGAGAAACATGATTATACTCAATTATAAGTTGAGTTCATGAATAATTTGGGGGCCAAAATTATGGATTTTCATATAACCCGTGGATAAGTTAAGGATAAAACTCAGGAGAATGTAACGAAGGATGTGAAGGATGACACAAAAGATGCCAAAGAGCTTTCAGAATTCTAGCAGGCATAAACTGTTTGTGCTCCCCATAAAGGCTGGTGTTTCTTTTAGGTGCTCCCAGGACAGACAAAGCTCTTGCCTTTTGTTACTCTACTCAGAGAAGAGAATGGTTCCTTTTTTTGCTAAGAGTTAAAGTACACTGCTTAAGTTGACTCATGGATAAGGTGACCCAGGTTTTTGGGGTCATTTTTTTTTTTTAAACTAAAATTTCTAGACTTATGAGTTTATACAGTAATTCCAGATTATCAACATTTCAAAACATTTTGAATCATTCTAGATCTCAAAATTGTGCTCAGATCTCGAAAGGGGTTTTGAAGACGCAGTACACTTGGCTATTCCCTTTAACTGTTTACAAGTATTGGAAAAAAACATATCTGTATTCCGATCACATGAATGCCTGGTGTCAGGTTGCCCAATCCACAATCTAGAGAAAATAATGGTCTGTTAAACTATTCTATTACTCTGAAATTGATGAAGTTGAAAACCCTTGTATCCAGCAACTGAGGCTACAATCCTACATCCATTTACCCACCAGCAAGCCGCGCTGAACTCAAGAGAGCTTAGTTCTAAGCAGATATATAGCAAAATGCACTGACATTTATATACAAGCCTTGGCAAGATTACTTCACCCAAATATGGATGTGTTTGTTAAGGAACAAAAACAGGTGAAACACAAACAGAATAAGACTTCACAATCCTGTGCTGTGCATTTAACATCAGAAGTACATTCTGCTGAATCCAGTCTTATTCTCAGTGTGTCCCTGGATACTTATTGGGAGTTCCATTGAACCCAGGTTTGTTTCCAAGGAAATAGGTGATCAGCCTTTTTTTGCAACATTGCCAAAAACAGAATTCAAGAGTGGATATAAACAGGACATATTGCTGTTCTGTATACACTACTGCAGTTTGAAATATATGATAACCATGGCTGGATTTACCATGCATTATCACTCAGAAACTTGGTTGCTGGCCTTCTGAATTGTCTTTATTATCATCATGATAACAACAGAACTACGTTCTAAATTGTCTTTATCGTCGTTATGATATTTATTTGTATGATACCTGTCCCTGGTAAAGCTTACAGCAACATCACAAAAGATGTTTGACATCTCACTTACACCACTGTTCTTCAATATAGTTTCTGGATTGTGGTCAGTCAAGAGTATGGAAACCACCATGAAGTGTACTGTGAAAATCAAGATCCAAACTGTTGGATAATCCCTGCATACCTCAATGCACTCACTTCTTTTGGCGATGACACTCAAATAATTTTCCTCAATCGTTCTGGAAATAAAAACTGAAAATAAACTAACACAGGTGTAACTGACTTAAGATCATGCAAATAACACACACTTTACACTCAGCCATGAAGGCACCGTATAGCTCTTAATTCAGAAACAACAAATGAAACACTGAATTATTTTGCACATTTTCTCATTTACTAGAATCACCCTCTTTTTGAAACTGGAAGCTACTAAAAAGTATTTTAATGCATTTATCACTGAGAAAAAGCAAAGCACATGTTAAACTTTTTCATTAAAACTAAGACTCAAGTTTCTGGATCATGCCGATAATATCGCAGAGGATTTTTCTTCCTTTGCTTCCTTTGCTTCCTTTGCTTAATAATAAAGCACATATTTATACAGTATAATCATCATTCAAAAGTAAAAATAATACATTTACGTGAAATGAAACTTAGTTTTTTCATAGTTAAAAAAATAAGAAAAATTCCTAACACTAGCAAAAAAGTGTTGCTTAATGTAATAAGTACAATTAGTTCTCACTGATGTGGAAGAACCTGTGTTTGGACTATACCACTTAAAGATAGCAGGTGAAGACACACATGATTGTATGGTCCTCCATATAAAAAGAAAATGAGGGGCCAGGAAAGAAAAACTCTGAGCTACCCTTTACCACTACCTTTGTACATGTACCAATTTATTTATTTATTATCATTATTTTATTATAGGGCAGCAGTCATTCACTTGGCATCTAAGGTGGTATAGCTCAGGTGACAGGATGAAAAACTCAGTAGCAACTAGACTTTAAAAGTATTAAATATTAATACTGAAAATCTTGATACTACTTTTGTAAGCATCACAGACTATTCTATAGTCCAATTAAAATGAAGCCCTTGGATTTAACACAACATGGCCTACGATTCCAAGACTTTGTACAGCTTGATTTAAATCAAGTGAATCCTGTTGATCTAAATGAAACCAACTTTTAAGCACATGTTTAGGCATGAGCCCAAGTAGGCTTAATCTAACTGCTTTGGTTAAACTGAACTGTGGACTGACATGTTTGTTTGATTACAGATTATCAGTCCGACAAGGAATCCCCCAACTTGGGATATTTACATGCATTATACATGCAAAGTACTATGGTGCACTATTCAGAAGGCACTATTATTCATTATGCAATATGCACTACATACTATACTAATACTATATATGCAATATGCACTATATACACTGTACATTTCATATGCAACATGATAATGTGTTGTTATATTATACAGTAACCAAAACTGCACAATGAATGCATTACTTATGCATTATTAAAACATTACCATGTGTAATGCAGATCGCTTTCACACACAAAACATGCCCCAAATGAATATGGCACATTTGCAATGTATTATACACTACCTGTGCAGTGCTGAACTATGGGGAGGTATATATGCCCAATAAAAATGGTGAACTGTTGACCCAAGCAATTATGTAAACCTCCCAGCTTTAAAGAGTCTTTCTGAAGTTCACAGATTCAGAACCCAAATAAAGTAAAAGAAAAAGGGAGTAAAGTGTTATACACCAAGGGATTAATACCAGCCCTCTGGGTATCTTCATTGTATTAGGATAAAGAAGATAAAGCACTGGACTTGAACATAAGGGGAGCCTTTCTAGATCAGAAAATATTCTTACCTAGTCCAGCTCGCATATTCTGCCTTTCAGGACACAAGGATATTCTGCAGCTCTCCAACACTGCACATCTACTACACAAACCATGGAAAGGAGTTAGTCAATTTTAAATTAAACATCTTTCGCACTACACTGCTACAACACTTTGATGCCACTCTAACAGCCATGGCTCTGGGATCCTCACATTTGTAGTCTTGCAAGGTATTTAAAACTCTCTGCCACTATGCTCTTAACTACAGACCCCAGCTTTCTGTATGAGGAAGCCACGGGATTAGAAAAAGCATAAAACTGTTGCAATTGTGCAGTGTGAATGCGGCATTTGGGGGAAACTGATCCTACTCAGGATAACTGTCTTCTTTCCTACCTTATCTCCTTCCTTGATTTTGCCAAAGTTGCCATCCCTAAACTGCTTAAATTTTGTGTGTGTGTGTGTGATACCAAATGTTTAGGCTGGATTTCGTTATAGTGGATCCTCAGTCAGAAGGGGTGTAAGAGGACAGACCCTTGTTTGAATAGATGCTCAGTCTATGGAGATGAAGATCCTGAAGAGAGGGCAGACCCTGAAGTTGCCCACTAACATTAAAAAGCGGGGGACAAATTGAGCAGTGACAGAAGACCAAAACGCACTGCAGAAATAACCCATTTTGAGACCACTTTAACTGTCCTGGGAACTGTAGTTTTATGAGACGTTTAGCCTTCTCTGTCAGAGACCTCTGGTGCCACAACAAAGGATGGTTCCCAGGATTCCCTAGCACTCAGCCCAGGACAGTTAAAGTGCTCTTGAACTGGATTATTTCTGCAGTGTGTTTTGGACCAGATCTTCTTCCCCATGGTAAAATGTACTATACCACTATTTGCATTACAATTAATGCATCATTTTAAATTTGTGTCTCTCCCTGTACATTTGCATATGCAAGTTTTATACAAGTACTATATGTCCCCCTCCTTGGTAGTCATGCATAAATGGCCACCGTGCTCCTGATTTGGCTGCCCTTGCAAAGCCCCTGGAAACCGTTCACAAGCCAATTCTTAATGCAAAGTTTATAGAAGAAATAAAAAGAAAGCACTCATCACCAGGCCAAATCAACACACAGCTTTTGAAAAACATAGTGCTCTCTATCTCTCCCCTGATTGCAAATCTCTGCTCTTCCAGGAGCCATGACCAAACTTTTTAAAGTTGTGGCAGCCTGAGCAAAAAGGTTTCCCAGGTAGAATTTCCATCATGTTTATTTCTTAGAGGAAGAAGAAGAAGAAAATATATAAACATGGTGGACATTTCTTGGGATACCCAGCATGGAGTAGTGGTTTGAGCATTGGACTAGGACTCTGGTGGCCAGGATTTGATTCTCAGCTCAGCCATAGAAGGCCCTCTCCCCCATTCCCACCAGATATACCTCTGGGGCCATGGAGAGAAGGACCTCTTCAAAAGAAGGACAGGCTTCTATAGGGAGATATGGTCTTTCAGACAGCCTGCACCCAACTGTATATATGTTTTAAAACCACTACAACATGGTGTAGTGGTGGTTTAAGCATTGGATTGGGACTCTGGAGACCAGGGTTCGAATCCCCACTATGCCAAGCAAACCCACTGGGTGACCTTGGGCAAGCCACACTCTCTCAGCCTCAGAGGGAGGCCACACAGCACCCTCCCCCCTGTGAATCAATCTGTCCAAGAAACACCCCCCCTCCCCACGATAGATAAGGGTTGCCATAAACTGGAAAGGACTTGAAGGCACAAGAAAACAGCAGCAGCAACCACAACGACAACAACGTATTTCTAGAGGGGCCTTCCTCTTTGGCCTCCCAGTGAATGGAGCAGAGCCTTATTGGCCTACAGAAAAACGTAGAGCCTAAAACCACACATTCCGGTTCCTACGATTGGGGAGGGGAAGAGTTACACAAGCCCAACACATTCTCCCAGGACTTCCATCTGAGGACCTTGGCTTTTCCCTTCCACCTGACGATGGTGATGATGATGATGATCATAGAATCATCAAGTTGGAAGAGACCATAAGGGCCATCCAGTCCAACCTCCTGCCAGGGATGATGATGAGGAGGAGGAGGATGAAGATGATGGTGATAAAGTCATAGCATCATAAAGCTGGAAGAGACCACAAGGGCCATCCAGTCCCTGCCAGGGATGATGATGGTGATGGTGATGATCGAATCCACAATTTGGAAGAGACCATTAAGTTCAACTTCTTGCCAGGCGTCATGATGATGATGATGATGATGATCATAGAATGACAGAATCATCAAGTCGGAAGAGACCACAAGGGCCATCCAGTCCAACCTCCTGCCAGGGATGATGATGGTGATGGTGATGATAGAGTCAGAGCATCCTCAATTTGGAAGAGACCACAAGGACCAGTAAGTTCAACTTCTTGCCAGGCATGATGATGATGATGATGGTCATAGAATGACAGAATCATAAAGTTGGAAGAGACCACAAGGGCCATCCAGTCCAACATTCTGCCATGCATGATGATGATGATGAAGTAGAAGACCATCTTCCAGCCTCGTGTCAGGTGGGCTTCCCTCTCCTCCTTCTTCTCCTCCTCCTTCTCGAGTGGGGCCCCCTTCCCTTCTTCACAGGTACCTTTCGAGGCCGGAGGGGAAGCTGGGGGGCGGCCGGAGGGGGTAGGCGTTGTTGGCGGCGGCTGCCCCGAAGTGTCCGAGGCCGTTGAGCTGGGAGGCGGCCAGGCCCAGGAGCTGCTCGGCGGCGGGGTCGGCGCAGGAGGAGGAAGCGACGGCCCCAGCCGTCGAGGGCCGGCCCATGCGGTTGGGGGCCCCGTAGATCTGAGCGCCGGGGGGCGAATAAGGGCCTGGTTGTTGCTGGTGTTGCTGGTGGGGCTGCTGCTGGGGGATGCCGAGGGCTCCGGGCGGGGAGGCCGAGTACGGGTAGCTCATCCCGGGGGGCTGCCGTCCCAAGAGGCCTGGGCTGAGAGGCTGGGCTTGGAAGCAGGGCTCGGGGTTGCCCAGCTCCCCCCCGTGGAGGCCCAAGGAGGGCTGCTGCCCGAGAGCTTCGCCTTGGGCCTGCTGTTGCTGCTGCTGCTGGGAGCTGATGAGGCTGTCGATGCTGAACATGCGGGGCGGCATCGGGGGGTAGTGGGCGAGGGAGGGCAGCTGGGGGCTGTAGGGCGGGTAGAGCGGGTTCCCTCCGTTGCCAGCCCCGGGGCCAGAGGCCGGGTAAGCCCCCGACGGGTGGCAGGGTCCGTTGCGGGGCGCGGGGCTGGGGCTGAAGGCGCTGGCCGGGTGTCCGTAGCCCGGGTAGGTGGTGAGGTCGCTCCGCTTGAAGCGCTTCCTCCGTCGGAGGAAGGATCCGTTGTCGAACATGTCCTCGGCGGCCGGGTCGAGGGTCCAGTAGTTGCCTTTGCCCGGGTGTCCGGGCTCCCGGGGGATCTTGACGAAGCAGTCGTTGAGGGTGAGGTTGTGTCGGATGGAGTTCTGCCACTTCTTGGGGTTCTCCCGGTAGAAGGGGAAGCGCTCGGTGATGAACTTGTAGATGCCGCCCAGGGTCAGGCGCCGCTCGGGGCTGTGGGCCAGGGCCATGGCGATCAGGGCGATGTAGGAGTAGGGGGGCTTCCCCCGCTGCACCGGGCGCTTCCTCCGACGCCCCGCCCCGGGACAAGGAGCCGGGGCAGGAGCCGGAGGCTGCGGCGGGGCTTGGTCGAGGAGCTGCTCCTCGGCGGGGCTCCCTCGGGGCTCGGCTTTGATCGGGAGGGGCTCTCCTTTGGGGCCCGACGGCGGCGAGGCTCCGCTGGGCGAGGCCGGGCTGGAGGGAGGGAGGGAGTCCGCCGTCATGCTGCACAGCCCCGCCGGGAAGAAGGCCAGGCCCGGCAGGTTCATGCGCCCCGAGGAGGACCAGCAGGCAGCCACCCACCCGTCGGGGATCCGGGCTCAAAGGTGGAAGAGGAGGAAGGAGCCGCCTTTATAAGGCTCAGGGGTGAGCCCTCCTGCCATGCCCCCACACACCCCCTCCGAGGGAAAGGAGGACACGCGGAGGACACACACACACCCCGCCCCGTCGAGGGAGGACCCAAGCGAAGGACGAGGCCTCCCTGCCAAAAGGGGAGGGCCTTGGGACGGGCCTCCTGCGCCCAAAGGGGAAGTGGAGGCGGTGTCCGGGAAAAGGAGGACCGAGGGGACCCTTCAGGGCAGAGGAAGACAAGGCACCGGGAAATGCAGGACCTTCGAGGAAGTATAGAGGACCCGATCAACGAGAAAAAGGCCGAGAAAGAGAAATTCCTGCTCCAGGTGCATTGTTGCCTTCCTCCTGCACACAAGGGGGGAAATGTAGGACGCGTCCGGGAAAAGGAGGACCGGGGGGACCCTAGGGCCTCATGACAAAGGAAGACAAGGCACCGGGAAATGGAGGACCTTCCAGAACAAGGGAGGACCTGACCCAAGCAAAGGTAAAAAGAGGCACAAAATCCCTGTCGAAGCTCTTCCTCCGAACCAATCTTGCCAAGAAACCCCCAGGACAGCTTGGCCAGAGGGCAAAGGGACCCGGTCTCCCCCCGCAAAGGAGGACGAGGCCAGGAAGATGGAGGACACGGCCACCTCGAAGCCAAAACGCCCCTCGGAATCTAAACGCGTGCTTCCTGGCCCTGCTCCCAAAGGAGGACGCGGGGGCCGCAGGCATTCCTCCTGGACAGAAGGGGGAAAGGTGGGCGATGTCCGGGGAAAGGAAGCCCAGGGGGGCAGATGGCCTCACGGGCCCCTGCCTCTCCTGCTCAGCCCCTCGAGGGAGCGTCCGGGTGGAGGGGTGGGTTGACATACAGTGGTCCACATAACCCGAAACTGACACCTCGGTGCCCAACGTGTGAACAGCCCACGTAGGGCAGTATTCGGATCATCCTCCCCAGGGGCCGCCTAGCTCTAAATAGCTGTTGGTGCTCTTGATCCCAGAATCATAGATTTGGAAGAGACCCCCAAATGGGCCACTCGGTCCAACCCCCTTCTGCCATGCAGGAACTCCCAGTCAAAGCATCCCCAACACATGGCCATCCAGCCTCTGCTTAAAGACTTCCAAGTAAGGAGACTCCAAGGGAATGTGTTCCACTGTCGAAGAGCCCTTACTGTGTCAGGAAGTTCATGTTGAGGTGGAATCTCTTTTCCCGCAGTTTGCATCCTTTGTTTGGGTCCTGTTCTCTGGAGCAGCAGAAAACAAGCTTGCTCCCTCCTCAATGTGACATCCCTTCAAGTATTTAAACAGGGCTATCATATCACCTCTTAACCTTCTCTTCTCCAGGCTAAACATCCCCAGCTTCCCAAGTTGCTCCTCATAAGGCATGGCTTCCAGACCCTTCCCCATTTTCCTCCCCTGTCCTATATCTCTGCATTTCATCCCCCCCCCTCCCCTCTTAAGTGTAGTGCCTCACATTTCTCCCTGTTAAAAAAAGTATTTTGTTAGTTTTGGCCACATGTTGTGTGTCATCACGTCGTTTCGGACTTAGGGCGATCCTCAGGCAGGATGGCCAGAGGTCCTCCTTTTCCAGGACGATTCCACCTTCTTTCCAGCAGGAATTCCACAATGTCCTCTGTTTTGAGCATGACTATATAAGAATCAGGAATTTACCTATCACTTAGTGTTTTGAGCTTTTATTTGGTCAAGTCCTCCATTTTCCTTGGATGTCCTACACGTGGCAGTGCCTTGTCCTCCTTTGAGGTTATGGGATCTGGTCGCCCTGCCCTCAGAGGAGGTTTGCCTTTGCCGTCCTCTGAGGCTGAGAGAGTGTGACTTAACCAAGGGTCAGCCAGTGAGTTTTCATGGCCAAATCGGGGTTCAAAAACTGGTCTCCAGAGTCCAGCAGTCAAACCACCGTGCCATGCTGGCTTCCCTAAATAGGGAGACCCTCAAGTTTATATAAATAGGTTTACTCGGAAGTAAACGCCGCACTAGGAAGCAGCCTGGTGTAGTGGTTTGAGAGTCGGAGCCCAGAGTTCGAATCCCTGCTCGGCCATAGAAACCCACTGGGTGACCTTGGGCAAGTCACACTCTCTCAGCCTCCGAGGAAGGCGAGGGCAAGCAAATCTTGCCAAGAAAACCCGTGATAGGGCTGCCATAGGTTGGAAAAGACTTGAAGGCACACAACAACAACATCAAACACCGCACCATTTTTATGGGGTCTTGCCCCCCCCCCGAGTAAGTATTAGTAGAATAGCTGCCTCTTAGCCCTAGACAACTAAAGTCCAAAAACACACTGCGGAAATAATCCAGTTTGAGATCGCTTTAACTGCCCTGGCTCAGTGCTAGGGAACCCTGGGAACTGTCGTTCATTGTGGCCCCAGAGCCCTCTGACAGAGAAGGCAAAGCTACAGTTCCCAGAATTCCCTAGCATTGAGCCAGGGCAGTTGAAGCGATCTCAAACTGGATTATTTCTGCAGTGTGTTTTTGGACCTAAGAAGACATTTCATCAGCCAGGAATTAATCCGCTTTGGGTCCCAATTTTGGAAGAAAAGCGGGATACAAATAACAATGGTAACAATAATAGTAATAACAATAACAGTAGTAACAATAAAAGTAATAACAATGACAGTAGTGACAATAACAGTAATAAATTTACGGCTGGCTGGTGGACTGGTTTTTCATCTTCAAATTGAGACTAGTCCTAAATTCGGATCCTAAAACCACTGAATTTATATTTTCGAAAGTGCGGGAAGGGAATCATCATTTTGTTGGGGGGTTAGTCATTTTGACGGCTTGCAGGTACTTTTTTAAAACAAAAATCAATCAAAACCCCCGACTTTACTTTAAAACTGTCATTCCCATCCCAGTGAAGCTGGTCACAATCGGATGACCGTGAAAAGCAATCGCAAATCGATAATTAAAAAGTACACTTCTGAGTCGTAATTCCGGAGACAGGGAAGTGAACTAACTTTCCCAGTATTAGCTAACATTGATCACACAGTGGGGCTTACTTCGGAGTAAGCAGCCCCAAAAGTGCCCAGAAAGAAACCTTCATCCGAGGCTGGATGAATAGGTTTTGGAGTGGAGAAAATCCGACTTCATACGCCTTTTCTTTTAAACGGGGGCAAGAACAAAGGTGTGAGTGTCAGGCCATATCTGTGTTTTCACACCACCAAAATGGATCAGAGAGGACAGAGTTGCATCGTGGGGAGCCAAAGACACCCTTGCGATACTGGAATAAAAAGGATCAAAAGAACTGCCTTCATTATTTTATTTTAAAGTTATGTTATTCTGCTTTTTTTTCTGGGGTGGACTTTATTTTAACACTTTTTATATAGCATCCGATAACCGGTGGAACTCACTTCCACAAGGTTGTCACGATGGCTCCTGACTTGGATGACTTTAGAAGGAGAACGATTTCAGAAAGCGACCAATGGCAAACCACCTCTGAACCAAAATCCATCAGTGATACCTTTATTGGCCAACCGAAATGCACAATATATCCTTGCTGCAAGCTTTCGAAGCTCCTTGGGCTTCTTCGTCAGGCAAGACGTTACAAACCAAACAGGAGAAGAAGAAACCATTGGAGATGTTAGTCAGATGCCTGCATGTTGTTTCAATCCTTAGTAAAGATGTTAGGATGGGGAAGGATAACTTTTGCAGGCAGGCTCCTCTTTCTGGCCATGCGGCAATAGGGAGATTTTCAAAGTCCAGGCGATTTAAAGTCCATTTCGGTTGGCCAATAAAGGTATCACTGATGGGGCTTTGTATTTGTTAAATGGCCAAGACAGCTACCCCTGAATGTTTTCTGCGTTGTGAGAAACGACCTCAAATATTCTTTGCCTAAGAAAACCCTATAAAATCCATGGGGCCGCAATAAGTCGACAGACAACTTGAAGGCACAGACATACAACACGGGTTCAACATCTACACTACTTGTGCTTTTGACCCCTTGCTGCATACTACTCCAGAGTAACACGACTAGCCTTTGAGGATTAGTATCTAGGACTTTTTCCTCCACCTCGACTATTCATTAAAGTATTAGTCATTGCTTAATAATGGGAGCCACTGAGGTGTAGTAGTTTGGGACTAGGACTAGTGGAGTCCCCGGTTTAAATCCCCGCTCGGCCCTGGAAATCCACAAGTCACACTCTCTCAGCCTCAGGGGAAAGTAAAGGCAACCCCCTCCGAACTGAACAAATCCTGCCAAGAAGACCCAGGTTAATATGAGAATAAAACCCAGATCTAATTAATCCGACGCTGAAATGGACTGTTCTAAGGCTCTATTCCTGGGGCTTTCTTGCAGGTAACCATTCTTGGGGTTGCAATCCTCAAACCATTGTATAATAATAGGGCGAGAGTCAGATATCCCTTTACCTGGGAATAAACTCTGTTGAACCCAATAGGGCTTCTGCGTCCGCAGGAATCCGTTTGCATGAAATAGTCCCGCGTGGCTCCCATTCGTCGCGAAGGGGGTTTGCTCAGGAAAAAATTGCAAAGTGGCTTGCACTCGAAGGCGGCCACTCAACCATCTCTACTTAAGAGTAACAAGGGCCATGCTGGAAGCAGACATCTAGAAAAGTTACAAATGGCACCCCAAAGTCCTACATATTTAAGGAAAGTTCAGGCTTGATTTGCTCTGGGACCCATTCATTTGGGGGTTTTTTTGTCAGTGCAAGGTATCTGCAGAACTCTCTTTGACTCTCATAGAATCATAGAATCATAGAATCGTAGAGTTGGAAGAGACCACTAGGGCCATCCAGTCCAACCCCCTGCTATGCAGGAAATCCAAATCAAAGCACCCCTGACAGATGGCCATCCAGCCTCTGCTTAAAGACCTCCAAGGAAGGAGACTCTATCACCTTCCGAGGAAGTGCGTTCCACTGTCGAACAGCCCTTACTGTCAGGAAGTTCTTCCTAATGTTCAGGTGGAATCTCTTTTCCTGTATCTTGCATCCATTGTTCCGGGTCCTGTTCTCTGGAGCAGCAGAAAACAAGCTTGCTCCCTCCTCAATATGACATCCCTTCAAATATTTAAACAGGGCTATCATATAATAATAATAATAATAATAATAATAATAATAGTTTATTTATAGCCCGCTCCTCTGTATATACACTCGGAGCGGGGTACAAGTAAAAAAAACATAGATTAAAACAATCCCATGACCCGTTTCCAAACCTCCCACCCCTTAAAAATAGATTAAACAGCAATGATTAAAACAGTTATTTAAAAACATATAGCTACATCCTAACCCTTCCTTATGTGGCCACGTCATAAGTGGGGATCAGAACATGGGAGTAGGCAGGAATCAAAGTCTGGAACCGAAGCCGGGGATAAGGAATTTCAGGGGAAGGCCTGCCGGAAGAGATGCGTCTTTAGGGCTTTTTTGAAGCAATCTAGAGATGTCATGAGACGCATCTCATCCGGCAGACCATTCCAGAGCTTGGGAGCGGTCGCAGAAAAGGTCCTCTGGGAGGTCTGTGCCAGCCTGGTCTTGATAGGCTGTAGTAAGTTCCTCCCAGAGGATCGAAGTGTGCGGGGAGGATCGTACGGGGAGAGGCGGTCCCTGAGATAAGATGGGCCCAAGCCATGTAGGGCTTTAAAGGTTAAAACCAGCACCTTGTACTGTGCCCGGAAACTAATTGGCAGCCAGTGGAGAGATTTAAGCACTGGAGTTATATGTTCTCTCCTAGATGTCCCAGTAACTAATCTGGCTGCCATGTTTTGGACCAATTGAAGTTTCCGGGTTAGGTACACGGGCAGCCCCATGTAGAGCGCGTTGCAGTAGTCTAATCGTGAGGTGACCAAAGCGTGTACCACAGTTTCCAAATCCCTCATCTCCAGGAAAGGGCGCAGCTGGCGTATCAGCCGAAGCTGATAACAGGCACTCCTGACCGTCACATTCACCTGACTAGTCATGTGAAGTGACGAGTCTAGGAGTACCCCCAGACTGCGAACAGGGTCCTTCGAGGATAGTGTGATTCCATCTAGGACCGGGAGTTGTATTCCCAGACCTGGTTTCGGGCCGGTGACTGTCAGTACCTCCGTTTTGTCTGGATTCAGTCTCAATCTGTTTTCCCTCATCCAATCCATTACCGCTGCCAGGCAGTCATTGAGAGAGGAGACGCCATCTGAGGTCTGAGCAGATGATCTGGTCATGGAGAAATATATCTGAGTGTCATCAGCGTACTGATGACACTGAGCTCCATGCCTCCGAATGATCTCACCCAGCGGCTTCATGTAAATATTAAATAGCATCGGGGACAGAATGGCGCCTTGTGGGACGCCACAGCTTAGCTCAATTTTGGAGGAGCAGCTGTCCCCGAGCCTCACCCTTTGGGTCCTGCCGGAGAGAAAGGAACGGAACCACTGTAAGGCGGTGCCTCCGATCCCCATCCCTCTCAGCCGGTCCAAAAGGATGGCATGATCTATGGTGTCAAAGGCCGCTGAGAGATCCAAGAGCACCAGCAGGGTCACACTACCCCTATCAGTGCTCAAGCGGAGGTCATCTGTCAGAGCAACCATGGCAGTCTCAACTCCATATCCTGCCCGGAAGCCGGTTTGAAATGGATCGAGATAATCGGTTTCATCCAAGACAGCTTGGAGTTGGGAGGCGACTGCTCTCTCGATCACCTTGCTTAAAAATGGCAGCAAGGAAACTGGTCTATAGTTGTTTCGGTCCAGGGGATCAAGGGAAGGTTTCTTCAGGAGGGGCTTTACGGCCGCCTCCTTCAGACAAGAAGGAACAGTGCCTTCCCTGAGGGACGCATTGATTACATCCCTAAGGAATGTTTTCAATGTGTCCCCTCCCTGGACGACCAGCCATGATGGACATGGATCGAGAGGGCAGGTTGTTTTCCTCACGCTTCCAAGGAGCTTGTCCACGTCATCAGTACTTACAGATTGAAACTCATCCAATAAAGTGACAGTAACGGAGTTGCTAGGTGCCTCATTTACAGATGCTGCTAGAACATTGGCGTCTAAGTCAGCCCTTATCCGAGAGATTTTGTCTGCAAAGTAGATGTTAAATGCGTCACAGCAGGCCACTGTAGGGTTAAGTAGGGGATTTGGCGCAGGGGGAACCTGCGTCAGCTCCCCAACCACCTTAAACAGCTCCGCTGGACGGGACTCTGCAGACGCAATGCGTGCAGAGTAGAAGGATCTCCGCGCTGCACGCAAAGCCTCCCAATAGGCACGAAGATGCTGCCTATGGCGAGTTCTGTCGGACAAGAGCCGAGTCTTCCGCCATTTGCGCTCTAGTCGTCGTCCAGCCCGCTTCATCTCCCGGAGTTCCTGGGAGAACCAGGGCTTACGGTTGGGAGCGGGTTGGAGAGGACGCTCAGGAGCGATAGTATCGAGGGCCTTGGGAAGGACGGTGTTCCAAGTATTCACCAAGGTCTCGGTAGAGTCGCCGGTGCTACCAACCATTAAACCCTCTAAGGCATTCTGGAAGCCTGTTGGTTCCATCAGCCTTCGAGGGCGGACCATTCTAATGGGTCCGCCACCCCCGGGGGAGCGGAAAGTGGCCTTAAGTTCCATCTTGATCAGAAAGTGGTCCGTCCATGACAATGCGGAGGTTTTGGTTACCTCCGCCCACGGATACTCCTGTTCCGTACTAAAAATCCCATCGAGTGTGTGACCCGCACAATGAGTAGGCCTGTCAACCAATTGGGATAGGTTCATGCTTGTCATGGATTCCATGAACTCCCGAGCCGCTCCAGATAGATTGGATGGGCTGGTCTCTAGAGGGATGTTGAAGTCGCCCAAGACCAAAAGTCTGGGCGAATCCAACAACAACTCAGAGACCAGCTGAGTCAGCTCGGTTAGGGAGTCCGTTAGGCAACGGGGTGGCCGGTATACCAACAGAATCCCCAAGCTATCCCTGGTCTTCAGGCTAAGGTACACACACTCGATATGGGTTGTTTTCCGGACAGGCTTTCTGATCAAGGTCAGGTTGGTTTTATGGACTAAAGCCACACCGCCCCCTCGCCCACTTTCCCTTATCTGCTCACTGACCGTATAACCGGCTGGGAGAGCTTGCGCCCAAGTTACAGCGCTGGCATCTCCCAGCCAGGTCTCAGTAAAGCATGCCAGGTCGGCCTGTTCATCCACGAGGAGGTCGTGGATGATGTGGGTTTTCCCCTTGGCCGACCTGACATTGCAGAGGAGCAGATTAAGGGATTGTGGAACGATTGGTGCACTCCCCACATTATCCTGGGAAACAGAGTGAACAGAAGAAGGGATAGGTATCAAACATCGATCCCTTCTTCTTTTGTAACATGTGTTCACTCTGTTACCGCCATATCTTCCCTGACCCCGCACAACTTCAATAGCCGCTCCCCAATTACTTCCAGCTCCATTATCAGATGATAAAAGTGGATAATCCAGCTAAATTTCCCGTCCCAGGACAGATGTAAAATCTCCAACACATAAGAGAATGGGGTTACAACAGGCGTCCCTTCAGGCTTCCTTCAGGGTCAGCAGATGTTGGGGAGGGGTGGGAGGGCAGAGACCTAAGTCCTCCAAAAGGAAAACCACACCCTCTGGCTTGCCCTGCCTTGCCTGGCCTTGGCTGTGGAGCCTCAGGTGGAGAATGGCTTCAGGCTGCAGCAGGCGTCCCTTCAGGCTTCCCTCAGGGTCAGCAGATGTTATGGAGGGGTGGGAGGGCAGAGACTTAAGTCCTCCAAAAACAACCACACCCTCTGGCTTGCCCTGCCTTGCCTGGCCTTGGCTGTGGAGCCTCAGGTGGAGAATGGCTTCAGGCTGCAGCAGGCGTCCCTTCAGGCTTCCCTCAGGGTCAGCAGATGTTATGGAGGGGTGGGAGGGCAGAGACTTAAGTCCTCCAAAAACAACCACACCCTCTGGCTTGCCCTGCCTTGCCTGGCCTTGGCTGTGGAGCCTCAGGTGGAGAATGGCTTCAGGCTGCAGCAGGCGTCCCTTCAGGCTTCCCTCAGGGTCAGCAGATGTTATGGAGGGGTGGGAGGGCAGAGACTTAAGTCCTCCAAAAACAACCACACCCTCTGGCTTGCCCTGCCTTGCCTGGCCTTGGCTGTGGAGCCTCAGGTGGAGAATGGCTTCAGGCTGCAGCAGGCGTCCCTTCAGGCTTCCTTCAGGGTCATATCACCTCTTAACCTTCTTTTCTCCAGGCTAAACATCCCCAGCTCCCTAAGTCGTTCCTCATAGGGCATGGTTTCCAGACCCTTCACCATTTTTGTCGCCCTCCTTTGGACACGCTCCAGTTTCTCAATGTCCTTTCTGAATTGTGGCGCCCAGAACTGGACACAATATTCTAGGTGGGGCCTAACCAAAGCAGAATACAGTGGCACTATTACTTCTCTTGATCTAGACACTATACTTCTATTAATGCAGCCCAAAATAGCATTGGCCTTTTTAGCTGCCGCATCACACTGTTGACTCATGTTCAACTTGTGGTCTACTTGGACTCTCTTTACTCTCTTTACTATCAGCTGTCTTCATTGTCCAGTTCTCACAAGCATACCTAGACAATCCTGACTTTGGTATTCAATGAGATATCTTTAGACCTCAGGATCTTGTCTAGTTCCTTCATAGCTTCCCTTCCAGGTCCCAGTCTTCTAATTTCTCGACTGCAACCTCTGCTCTAATGACTGAACCACAATATGGAAAATCTTATACTGCTTCAGTGTCTTCGTTACCTACTAAATATATACTTACATTTATATACATCATCTATGGCCATTATGTTTGTTTTCTTAATATTCAACTGTAAACCTGTCTTAGCACTTTCTTCTTTGCTTTTCTTCTTTTCCTGCTTGCTTTTCCTGATTACAGAAGGATAAAGAACTGATTCTGGAAATCAGAATTCTTTCTCCCATGGGTTGGTGGTTGCAGATATTCCCATGTTTAGAAGGCTTTGTGCATAGAAAAAAATAGAAACAGAATGAAAGCATGGGGGAAAAATTAGTTTAAACTGCAGTCCTAGAATCTATTAATCCATGAGTCTATCCTATGGAATTCTGGGATTTGTAGTTTGGTGAGACACCAGAACGTTCTGACAGACCAGACTGAACACCTCACCAAACTACAAATCCCAGGAGTCCACAGGATGGAGCCATGGCAGTTAAAGTGGTGTCAAATTGCTTTGTTTCTGCAGTAGGGAAGAGCTGGCAGTGTTATAACTGTCTAGTGTGAATAGGGGAGTACTGGGATCTACCACACAACCCAGTTATGTTACTATTCCATTTTATCTGCCATAGCAGCATCTTATTGACTCCTGGCATTTGACATTTGGCAAGGCACAAGAAGAGCTCTCTGGCTAAGTCTAAATAGTCCTCCCTAAAGTGCAAAACCCAGGTTTGTGAAGGATGCATGTTGCCATGGCAGTTAAAGTGGAATAACTGTCTAGTATCACAGGTCTCTGGAGAGGGTTTCCCCACTCTCTCTTCTACCTACTCACCAAATATTCCCCTCTTTGTCTGAAATCATTGCTTTCAGAACATTTCTCTTCCCCTTGACACACCAAAATATAGAAGATCAGGAACAACTCTCTAGAGGCTGTGTTCACACTGGAGAAATAAACCGGTTTAATTGCCATGGCTCAATGCTGTGAAATTCTGGGAATTGTAGTTTGTTGTGGGGCCCAGAGCGGAGCTCCGCTCCGCTCTGGACCCCACAACAAACTACAATTCCCAGAATTTCACAGCATTGAGCCATGGCAATTAAACCGGTTTATTTCTCCAGTGTGAACACAGCTAGAGAAAAATTTTAAGTCCCCCAGCTATTGCATCATGGACTCTGTGTAACATGTAAGCAAGGGGAAGAAGCAGTGGAAGGCAAAATTCAGACAGATGGATGCTTCAACTTCATTTCCAGAGTGTGCTCTCTCTCTCTCTCTCTCTCTCTCTCACACACACACACACACACATACACACACACACTACTGGAATGGGCTGAATGAATTGTTCATAACCCTGGAGATATGCAGGGAAATAGTAGTGACAATAGGAAAGTTCAAGTTGCGGGTTCATATAAGTGCACAAAAGCTCATTATAAAAAAAGATGACAAAGTGAATTAAAAAGTGGCTCAAAAGGATGGGCATAAGATACAGAAGAAAAGTAAAAACTTCAAAGACACCCCAACGTTGAAAAAGCTGGAGAAACCTGCCCTGCGTGCCCAGAAGAATGACCTACAGAGATTATTTGACTTGATAGACTCTGCCCTAAAAGTGGTCCCTCTTAAGGCAACCCCAGAAGGAACATCAGAGAAAAAAGTATAAACATTCAAAGCATAAAAGTATGTGTAAAGATCACCACCAACAGAAAGCTCTCACTTAAGGCTATGGCTGCATGTGCACTGCATAAATAATGCAGTTTTGCACTGCTTTGACTGCCATAGCTCAGTGCTACATAATCCTGGGATTTGTAGTTTGTTGTGGCACCAGACCTCTCTGACAGAGAAGGCTAAAACTACAAACCCCAGAATTCCATAGCACTGAGCTTCCCTGTCAGAGAGTTCTGGTGCCACAACAAACTACAAATCCCAGGATTATTTCTGAATTGCAGATGCAGCCTTAGCTTCACTTTTCTGAGAGAGTTTGAGCAGGGATTCAAACTCAGGTCTCCAGAGACATAGTCCTTTGCTCAAACCACTACACCACACTGGCTTTTGAGTTCTAGCACAGTAGTAACTTAAAATTTTCAGTAGAGCATTTAAAAATACAATTTGGATATCCAAAAAAGTGGCTGAAAAGATCCCAAGGGAATATGAATCCAGTAAATAGAAGAGTTCTGATGTGAATGATTTTCAACCTCTCACTCTTTGCAATGCTAGAAATTTGGGGAGTAAAGGAAAATTTCATCTGGAATCTGGAATTTTTATTTGTGGAGGCAATCCTGCCACTTCTATATTTTAAAGTCCAGTACAATATTCTCTCTTTTTACTGCTGCCTGAAGTGCTTATAATTTCACTAACAACATTTAGTTCAGTTCAGCTCAAGACAGTTAGAAAGTTAACAAATGACAGCAATGTTGTTGACTGTAACTAATTACATTTTGCGCAACAAGGGTGTAATAAGGCTACATTTTAAAATCAATATCATAAGTAAAAGCAACTTTATTGTGGAATGAGTACCATCCTTTGTCTTCAAAAGTTACTTTAAGGGCACTTTGAAAGCATTTTGAGAAGGGGTTTTCAATTGTTATGCCATTCTCTGGTCAGTCCTAAAAGTCTGCAAATCACATTCAAAAAAGCAACAGAAAGTACTGTAATAGAAAACTAAAGAATAACTCATGCAGCAAGTAATTTAAGAAGTTAACTTTCCCATCATCATCAGGAATAACAGTACCAGGTTACTTTTAAAACAGTGTAATGACCAAAAGAACAAATTGCTTTTGAAAAGCAACTTTCAAAGCTTTAATATGAGAAAGAATAGAGTTGCTTTGGCTCATATGTAGCCAGGAGTGAAGCTACAGAGTTGGGGAAAGGACAATATAAGGGCATTGGCCTCCAAATAAGATTCCCCCTCCTGAAATTTCCCTTCAATTCCCACATTTCTAGCACTGCAGAGAGTGAGCCATTGAAAACCATTCACATTAGAACTCTTATTTTGGTGTGCTTCTATTCCCTTAGTTTGCCCCTTTTCTTTGGATGCCTAAATAGTATTTCTAAACCCTCAACTTAAGTTTTAGATTACTGAAATGCTAGAAGTTTGAGGAGTGAAAGAAATGTTTACTGGGGCCAGAATTCATATTGGAGGAGCAATGGCCTTATTTTGCTTCCCCTGTTATAGCCAGACCCCTGACTGTTGAAATGCTTACTTATTTATGGATCAGGATTCTACCTATATATGCATCACAATTTATTGTGGGGAAAAGTTGTTGTTTTTTTTACAAACAGAGCAATACAAGGGTACATCCATGTGAACAAACCTAATGTTTTGCACATCAGAACAACGACGTCGAGACGCAAAATATTTGTCATTGTTTCTGAGATGGAAAATGGAAGCTGAAAGGCTGCTATTATTTATCAGGAAGGGCCATAACTTCACAACAGAGCCCATCCTCGCATCCAAAATATTCCCAAGTTTGACCCCTGGTGTCTCCAAGCTGCACTTTGAAAGACTGGTTTGAAATCCCAATGAGGTAAATATAGCTCAGTGGACCAAAGTCGTCTAAGGCAGCATCCTTCTAATATCAAGAAAGAGAACTCAAGTCTCTAAACCTGGGCAACCTCCATTTGTTCTAGCTTTCTTACTGTCCTTATCTGTTAGCTCACACTACTGAGGCCAGTGGTAAACCTTCTAGGCACTTAACCTATTAAGTAAGATATCCTCCATTGTAATCTTGTGCCACTTGTCTCATTACTCAGTCTAATTTTTTTTGACAGTAGCAATATAGTTCATTTGTAACAAGATGGGCTTTTCCTGCCCCCCAGGCTTTGAAAATCTGCGTGTCAGGGTACATTTCCTTCCCTGTCTCAAATTTTAAATGCAGTCAAGCCCGCAGCTACTATTTTGAAGCCTTTGTTGGAATTGTTCAGTGGTTTAGAAACCAAGATCCCAAGGCCCACCTTTCTGGCTAGGTGTCTCCATTGCTCTGTTTCCAATTGAGAACAAACAAGAATTGCATGGGGAAGTTCGAATGCATTAAATAAATTTCCTGAGAGAAGATTTGGACTTGCTTTACTTCATGGAATATTGATGGATCTGCTAAAATGAGACTGAAAAGAACGTGGAATGCCTCCAAATTCAATTACTGTTTCATAAAACAATAATTGGCTACAGAAGGTTGCATATTTCCAAATATAGAAGTTTCTTTCTTTCTTTTTCTTTCTTTTGAAACCCACACTCACTGGAAAAGAAGAATAACTAGAGTGGACATTCCTTGGAAGTAAAATTTAAATATGAAAATTTACTTATATAATGAGGAAAATCTATTAATTTCTCTAGCTCATTGATATTAAATACTTTTGTACAGGCATGGTAAACTGCCCTTTAGAGATGAGATGACTTCACAAAAATTCAAATATCAGCATTCAGATCTGAATGGCAAAATTTGGTTCTGAATTGACATTCCAATTTTTGAATTAAAATTTGGTGACAGAGTATCAAGTCTACCTTTTTGACTGGCTAAATGAAGTTAATATAAAATGTAGTTAATGACATTGGAAATTTTCTATCGAACATTATTGTTCTTGTTGTTGTTATTAACCTTTATTTATATAGCCCTGTAAATTTACAGAGTGCTGTACATACAATCTTATCAATTAGACGGTTCCCTGACCTCAGGCTTACAATCTAAGAGAGACAACACAAAAGGAGAAGGGGAAGGTGCTGGGAAAGGGAGATGAGGTCCAGTGGTTCATCTCTCCCTCTGGGGCCAGGACCAAGGCAGATGGACTGGAGGGAGGGCTTGGCTTCTTAATACAGGTACATAGTTAAAAGGAGGCATCCTGGGCAGACGGCACAATCCTGGGAATGCTTCCCTAAACAATATAGTCTTTAACTTACTTTTGAACCTGGTTAGAGAAGGGATGAGGTGTATATGTGGGGGAAGAAGGTTCCAGGAGTGAGGGGCAGCAAGTGAGAAGGGACGAATCCTGGACAGGGCAGTGGAAATCCTTGGCTGGGACAGGAGACCTTGACTGCCAGAATGGAGGGTATGAGAAGGAGTTTGAGGAGAAAGAAGTTCAGACAAGTATGGATGGGTCAGTCCGTGGATGGCTTTGAAAGTCAACAAAAAAAGCTTGTACTGGATGCGGAAGGGAAAGGGGAGCCAGTGAAGGGAGGATAAGAGGGGAGAAATATGGACGAAGCATCGAGCGGATGTGATAATACGTGCAGCTGAGTTTTGGACAGAGATTAAAGGATGGAGGTGTGAGAGAGGAAGCCCTGTCAGAAGAAGGTTACAATAATCTAGTTGTGAAACCACTAGGGCATGGACCAGAGTCTTGGCAGTGGAGGCTGAGAGGAATGGACGGATGGCCACTTGTTGATTGCTGAAGAAGGCCTGCTTCTATATAGGCTGCAACATATAAGAATTTTAAAAAACAAATTGTTGACCATCTAACAGCATGCGGAGCATGTCTCTTTTCCATTTGCTGCGGCTTTTAGATACTGTCAAATACTGGATGCCAGTGGAGCTTGGAAAAAATACTTCGTGGACTACAATATCCAGAATTGATAGTCCATGTAGATTGTAGTCCAAAAGGCTATGAGGTATTTGACAGCAAGAACAGGCATAATTGTGTTAACAAAGCCTCTGACAAAGATGCTCCTTTTAACATCTGCCCATCACATCTTTCCTTCTTACCTTCTGTTAAGCTGGAAGGGTTTTTTTAGCAGCATCAGAATTGCAAAGATGGTGTAGGAGGGCTGGAGAAAGACAGACTTTTAGTATCAGGTTGCAACAGCATATCTACAGCAAACAATGCAATAAAGAAAAAAATGGGATTCCATGCTACCTGATTCTACTGCAGCTGTGTCTGCCTCCCTACAACAGCCAAAATAAACTGCAGATGCCTCCAGAAGCCCTTACTGAACATGCCTGAAAAGTCAAATGAGAGAAAAATTGTCAAATGTTCATTCTGTGATGCATGTGAGGTGGTGGGGATGATCTCCAGTTTGTATTTATTGAACAAGTATGGACCCATCAGCCATATTTCCAGCCACTAATTCTGTCAACTGAAAGATATGCATTGGTCTTTGCAGATGTCTGCATTTAAGAAGTTTAGATTTTTTTTAATTTAAAATATCCAAACACATACACACAATATACATCTTAACATTCATAATAATGCATTGCATTCATACCTTAACCCTAAAAGAGACTCATACTTCACTAACTTCCAAACATTCAACTATCCATACCTATTATCTTCTTCCTTTCCATCTTCCTTAGTTACATTCTCATCTTCATTCTCAAATCCACTATTCTATCATCCAAAAGACTTCCTTTCCATCAAAACAAACAGCTTCATTTATATATCACTTCATACCACCTAAGGAGTGTCTAAGCGGTGTACAACTGTAACCTACTTGCCCCCAACAATCTGGGTATTCATTTTAGCGACCTCGAAAGGATGCAAGCCTGAGTCGAGCTTGAGCCCTTTTTCTGGTCTTGAACTCGCAACCTTATAGTTTTGAGTGAGTGGCTGCAGTACAGGCATTTAACCACTGCGCCACCAGGCCTCCAATATTTGTTCAGCTAGTGAAGAAGTTTAGATTTGAGGGAAGGCCAATGAGATTCCACCACAGAAATCCACTAGGTTAAATAGATAAAGACCAAAGACAAAATTATTCAATTAACAAAAGAGACATCCCCCAGTGTGATGTTGTGGTTTAAATGTTGGACTATGAGTCTGAAAACGAGTGTTCAAATCTCGGGTCGGCCATATAAACCCAACCATATAAACCTTGGGCAAAGTCACACCCTCCTGGCCTCAGAAGATGGCTATGACAAACCCCTTCTGAAGAAA
Source organism: Urosaurus nigricauda (assembly GCA_034509955.1). Lineage (NCBI taxonomy): Eukaryota > Metazoa > Chordata > Lepidosauria > Squamata > Phrynosomatidae > Urosaurus > Urosaurus nigricauda. Next base: position 73,748,333 of record JAOEGL010000004.1, on the reverse strand, counting down.
CTTGCCAAGAAAAGCCTTGATAGGGTCTCCTTAGGGTCACCATAAGTTGGAAATGACTTGAAGACATGCAACAAGAAGACAAACCTCCTAAACTAAGATTTCCCCAAGCTCTAAATTGTCTAGATCTCCAAAGTGACTTCTCATAATGACTGGCTGGGGTTTTGAGTTGAACTCCTGGAGTTGAATACTTGGACAGTCAATGTTTTCCTTCCTCTGGACTAGACAGTGGAGTTCTCTAAAATGTTGATTCAGGCTGTGGTTTGAAGAAATGGGGCCCTATGCAGAGCTGAGTCATGGTCTGATGGAGCCCAAGTGGGTTTCACTTAGCATCTTCAGGCTTAGCTTGTAGCAGTACTAGGCAGCTGAATCCAGGAGCTTAAATGTCATACAGTGCCCCCCAGTGTTGTATCACTCCTGAAATACTGTGAGTAATTAAAAATGTCAGCTCCCAATGAAAAACAGAAAAGAACATAAAGCCCACTAACAAAATGATAAAAATAAAAACCAAGCTGATACAGTATCAAAGGAATACATAAATGGATTCCGCACGTTACAAAAAGTTAAAATCAAGACATTACAACTCTTAAAGTTGCCAAAATGTTGAGCTTTATTAAGTATCCTGAAAACTGAACTGAAAGTGCCAAGGTAGGCTTACTGCTGAACATTAATAAGACAAAAATAATGGCCATGGAAGAGCTAAAGAAATTCACGCTAGATAATGAGAGCATTGAAACTATCAAAGAGTTTCCATACCTTGGATCAACTACTGATCAAATACTGTCTCATCCACAGGGTCATCATAAGTTGAAGTCAACTCCAGGGCAGCAAACAACAACATTCAAAGAAGAAAGGGATCCTTATAGTGCCGAGGAATCAAAGTGTGAGAAAGTTACTTGTTGGACTATAACCCCCAGAAGCTACCAAATAACAAGGCTATTGGGAGATGTAGTATAAAGACTCATTTTTCCAAGCTTTGCTCTGGCTGGTGATATGTGAATGAGCTGACAGATTCAGGAAAATCCAAATAGCAGAGTCAGCATTAATTCAAAGCCTTTGACTATTTTACCAAAGATGATGAAATATTTACAACCACCCTATGTGACCTTCAGTTTCAGTCTTCTCTGTTTAAAAAAATGAAAGAACTACAAGCATGCTGTATATACTCATGTATAAGTCTAGAAATTTTAGTCTAAAAATTGACCCCCAAAAACAGAATCGACTTATCCATGGGTCAATATAAATGCTGTACTTTAACTCTACTTTAATAAAGGAACTATTTCCTGTTGGAAGGCAAGAGTGTAATCTGTCCTGGAAGCACTGATCCACCTCTGCTCTTTCATCCATCTAGCCTTTAGTGTGAAAACAAACAATTGTGCCTGCTGGAATTTTCTAAGTTCTTTGGTACCATTTTCCTTTGCTTTATCCTTTTGATCCTTTGTTACAAGCCCATGAGTTTTACCCTTGACTTATCCATGGGTCATATCAAAATCCATAAATTTGGGCCCTAAACCTACCCTTGACTTATATATGAAGTTGACTTATAGTCGAGTATATGTGGTAATCAAATGTTAAATTAAAGAAATCATATGTTCTTGTGATTCTATGTAAACCGCTGAATCGTTTTTGTTGGTTTTGCCTCACTGAATATTCTAATGGGGATACTCCTTTTTTACAGTCTTTCATAGCCATTTCAGCTCTGACTTGAATATGTCATTAGGGGAGAAGAGATCAGAGTTGGGGAGAAGAGATCAGGGTCTGGAAAAAGTTACTTTTCAAACTACAGAGTTTACTTTTCATTTTCCTTGGATCCCCCAGACATCATGGTCAGAGGCTGAAGGATGGTTAAGTACTGCATTTGTAGGAATTTGTCAAAGCAAGCCCTTCTGCTGTCAGGTCTTGGAAAACATATTTTTGGACTAACACCCCCCCCCCCCCCCCATCTTCCTTCCAGCATCAGGTAATACTCCCAAGCTCTAGCACAGATAAATCCAGCATCACAGAGTAACACATGGAAGTGTAACAACAGAAGTCAAGAAGTCTCTACCATCTTTGCCTTGGACTTCATGTGTCACTGACTGGATCAGCCATTCACACTAAGCACAGACATCTCTATGTGTCCTGCAAAACAAAGCATTTGATTAGACTGCCTCTGCCAGTTGGAAAATTATAAAGAAAGGGCAGTGGATAAGACTGGCTGACCTTCAAGTCAGATGTTAACAGCTTTGGACAAGTGTGGGATTTTTACACCCCTATCTGCAGCAAAATCTGATGTTTAGTGCCCTAACTGTGAACAGGTCATCCTTAAAGCTCTGAACATCCTAGGCAAAAAAAGAAAGAAAGAAAATGAAAAAAAGAAAGGGCCCTGGGGGGAATTGTACCGGTCCTAATCCCTTCTGCCATTCTGCATATTCATGGAACATTGTCATAACACATCAGGCAGTTCAGTTGGACAAAAGATCTGTCGGCACTCCCCCCTCCCCATTCCTCTGATGAGCCACGAGACAAATGCTGAGTAAACACTTGGAAACCATTCATTGGGCCATTCTCATACCGATGAGAAAGGCCCGGGTCTTTCTTGCAGACCCAGAGCTGCTCAACCTAATAAAGTACGGCCCACGGCCTGTGAAAAGAGTAGCCTATGAATGTTGAAAACATGGATTATCTCGTTGCACTCTCCTTGTAGCCAACAGTGCTTACATTTGGAAGTGCACTTGGTCTGACACGCAATTACAAAAAGGAGGGGTGGGTGGCACTGGTGATGGAGGTGACAGACGGAGCTTGGAAATGTTACTTTGGGGGCTACAACCCCCTGAATCTCCCAGCCAGCATGGCTGCTTGAATTATCTAGGGGATTTTGGGAAGTAGAATTTCAAAAAAGCACATTTCCAAGCTCTAACAACAGGAGCAGGGGCGATATTTGGAAAATTGTGCCTATAGTTTCATCGCTGACCCTTACTCAGCAAGGAATAGGCTTCCTTTGGCCAATATGAAGCTGCCCATGATTTGTTTTAGGAAGAATTTTGGGAAGCATTGGCCAAATGTCAGAATGGCCTCCTAAACACATAACTTGCGGGGTGCTTTATAAAATTTTGTACATTCTTAATTGTGTTTTGTCTTCCCAAGCATATTTTGAGGCTGATCAGTTTTATAAAGTGGAAACTGAAGAAGAGAGATCAAGTTGTGAAGATCATGGAGGGAAATCCCTTGCAGAGGTAAAATTTAAATTCTAATCACTCTAAACCGAGCAAAAATTCTTCTAATATTTTTCTTCACACATGAGTCCTAATTAGGGTACAGATTCAAAAAGCTAGTTAATTCTAGAATTTTAAAAAGCTACTTTCCTGGACTACAGCTCCCAGAATGTCATAGAACCCATGGCTGGGGATTTCTGAGAGTTGTTATTATAATTTTTAAAAATAATCTTTGCTAATTAATCTTCTAATTTCTGCTTAATTTAAGAAGATATCCTATTTTACATTACTTTTGCTCCAGGTCTTAAGTGGGCACAGTGTGGCCGTTCTGTTTTTGTTGGACGGTGACTGTAGCAAACATGGGCAATGGTGACAAATGTTGGCATTTGAAATACAACAACATGTGGAAGCCCACATTTTCCCCATTCCTGGTGTAGGAGCTAACAACTTACTATGCATGCCATAAAGCCCTGCAACTTTATGTATGTATTAAAGAAAAATAGTTGATGGAGAGAGAAATTTATTGCAAGGAAATATGGGTAAACACCCTTTCCTAAAATTGCACATTTTTGTTATAAAAAGCAGCATGGCATCAGCACATTCATATTCCACAGGCACTTAGTCCCTTTTATGCTCACGTTAAACTATAGGGCTAGGTCTACACTGTAGAAATAATGCAGTTTGACACCACTTTAAGTGCTATAGGTCCCTCCTATGGGATCCTGGGATTTGTTGTTTTGCAAGATTTTTAGCCTTCTCCACCAAAGAGTGCTGGTGCCTCACAAAACTTCAGATCCCAGGATTCTGTGGGATGGAGCCATGACAATTAAAGTGGTGTCAAACTGAATTATTTCTACAGTGTAGATGCACCCCTAGGCCTAAAAGAGCTATTGTCTTTATGTCCCATTGCTTGGCTATTTATGGTGAAATTTTGCTCTCTCATAGCACAGATCTTTCTGAAATTACTTTTGTTTCAGTGTCATTTTATCTAAAGTATTCAGGAAAACTATGTCAGAAACACAAGTCCATATCCCTGTTTGACATTAATTCATTGGATTTTTCTTAGGAGGAATATACTGTAGACAGCAACATAGACTGGGCAAATCTGGTAGCAATCAAACATAAGTAGGAGGGATGTGCTTGAGATGCAGGTGCATTTCAAATTTAGAAACATTAGCAAGGTTGTTTAAGACAGATGGGAAGTGGAATCCAATAACAGCTGGAGAACCACAGGTTCCCCATCCTAGCTGGAAAAGCATTTTTATGAACAAGACTTACAAACACAGTCCTACATACCCTGCAGTCTAAAATTTGCAATTTTATGCATGCATGCATGTGTTTGTTTATCTATTAAAAAGATGAGCAACCTACTGTTAAACATTTTCAAATGGTGTGTAGAAAATCCTTCTCAAAACCTGAAGGCCTTCTATGTGCAATGGCCCACTGAAAGTTCAGCAGGTGGGTACAAAAGAGAACACATTTGTGATTATGATACTTAAAATATCTAGAGTAACATCTCAAGTACGGTAACTTCTATCCTCAACATGATTTACTCTAAGCTGAGCAGTCAGTGGACTTCCTTTTTCCAAACACTACTAAAAGAGATGGGATTGTTGCTGTTTCCTCTTTTTACACAGTTTTCAGTCAATTTTAATTGTACTGTTATATCATTTGTGTGCGTAATATATACACATGTAGACAAGAATAATCCTCTCTGAATTCTGTACGGGTTACTCCTGAATAGACTTTATTCATTTATTTATTGCACTTATATCCTGCCTTTCTCCTTAAATGGGATCCAATGCAACTTACAAAAATTAAAAAGGAATTAAATATCAGCATTCTTAAAAACACAATTAAAAACACTTAAAACATATTTAAAATACAGATTCAAAAAAAGTTGGATATACGCACACACATGCGCACACACACATACGCGTGCACATGCATAGCACACCATTTCACACACTGTAACTTCATATTAAAATTCAAGAGCCTGTCTAAATAAAAACGTTGCCACCTGCCAGTGGAAAGACATAAGTATGGCTAAACATGCATAGAAACACGCATAGACATATAAAGCATTGTGCTGGAAATCAAATCTTGGAAAAGTTTATTTTTGGACTATAAGCTTCAAAATCTCCCAGCCATGAGGGCAATGCTGGGAGGAGAGTTCTGGAATGTAAAGAGCAGAAAAACCGTTCCACCCATTCTGCTGTAGGTATGCTACTTCTATCACTTAACTGTTCTTGTGGTTGCATTTTCTGGATGTAAATTGCCTTGAGTAATGGACAGAAGTGCAGGCTAGACTTTGGAGATTATCACATAATGGATTTTAAACTGCAATTAAAGTCAGAAAATAGCACCTTTGGTGATACTTATAGCACACTGTCACATCCAACCCAAAGATTCTGTGTCTCCAAAGTGTATCCCATTTCATTGACAGGGGAAATCCATCAATAAACTCTCAACCATGCTGCAGTCCTATTAGTCCTCAGGTGCAAAACATCACTGCTGTAGCAGTTCCAATATCAATAGTCACATTGTGTCAGTGTCTCCTCCTCCTCCCCACCATTCCCCTTCCCCTTCATTATTCCCAAGAAGGCTGATTTAGACCCTGTACAGGAGTGTCACGTCAAGATGACACATGCCCTGACTCTGTCCCCAGGGTGCCATGATGCTGTGCACTGCTCCATATGGTGTTTGATGCCATGACACTCCTTTGGCACTGCGTCCATATGATGCAGTGCTGAAGGAGCGCCATATAGCTACAGCGCCATGGTTATGGCACGCATTCGAGGGAGCAAAAAGGAGCTGCTTTTTGTGACTCCTTTTTGCGCCCTCAAAAGGTAGGATCGGGGCTGCGGTATGAGGTTCTGTGGCTCCAATCCGGCTAGGCAAGTGGTGGCATCCCGCCACCCCTTCAGGGGGGTTTGTCAAGCCCCTCACTCTATTTTTCCTTCTATTTCTTTTTTCTTTTCTTTTTAAAACTTAAATTGCATTCCCATAACTCTGGAATGGCATTAAAAAATAAAATTGAAATTTAAAATTTAAAAACCCAAATGACATACAGGGTAGGGTTAAGGGGAAATTTGGAAGAGAGCACGATGGTAGAAACTGCCTCAGTGGCACAATTGCAGAGATGTGTGATAAAGGCTGCACACAAACTGGTGTGTTTCCATTTTCATTAACTAACACAATTATTGCAAGAACACAACTTGTGTGGTAATGTACTTTGAGAAATAAATAAGCCAGAGACATTAATACATAACAAATTGTAGCAGATGAGAGGAGCTTCAGGACATTTTAAAAAATGTTTCTGGGTGTCCATTCTACCATTTCAGAAGTTCATGAGTGGAAGCTGTTCTGCTCCATACAATCTTGACATTCAGATTGTGTCAAAAGTGTTTCCCCCCCCCTCTTTTTTTAAGGAGGAGGTCACTATAGAACTAGAGCAGAACATTAATATCCTAGAAATTTTATTATGATCCCCATCTAAAAAATAGATGAATTAAAAAGAAGAAAAATTGCTAGAGTGCTTATCACAGCTTTAAAAAGTTGGTTAAAAACACAACTGATCTTGTTTACTCATGTATGTATGTATATATACTGTTTTCAGAACAAAAATCACATCCATGTTTTGCTGTTTTGTTGTTTTATTTTCCCTTGTTAAACGTATTGTTTTGCATTGTTTGAAAATCTTTATACTTGTTTGCCGCCTTAAATCCCTATATTGAGAGAAAGGCATAAAATACATAAAATAATAATAAAGTAATAATAATAACAAATTAAAAAGCAAAAAAAAAAAATCCAACAAAGAAGACCCTACAATTTGATTGTGTGTGAGAGAGATATAACATGCAGAAAACATTGAAACAGGGGTGGTACCCAACATGGTTTACATATTAAACTGGGTATCCAAAAGCCAAAAACTTTAAAATGCCTTGGAGAAGTTAATTGGCACTTCTGACTTTATGATCTCTTCTATAAGGAGACCTTCCTACATCTTCACAGACCTCTAATGTCTCCGAGAAAACATTGGTCACAGTTCTGTCCCCTAACACTAGAGCTGAAAGGAACCTGGACCCTCTCCAGGAATCCTGGCTCCCACAGCTTTGAGATGGATAGGACAGAGAGGCTCATGAGGAGAATAAGCAAACCATCCAGACAGTCACTGCAGTGCACTAAAGTTGCAGCTCTCCCTGTAGAGCCATTAGTAGCATTAGCAACCATTGTTGTTTGCTCAAGAGAAGTGGAGTTTTCTTAAATTCAATTGTCTGACTGTGAAGGAAAATAACATCCAAGTGGAGAGAGTTGCATTAAACACACACTTTTTACACAATGGTGTATCCCACCTCCTCTCCCTAAGGCTACCGACGTTTGAAATGATAATATTTATTTTCTTAAATAAATATCCAAATGGTGGGCTTCATCTTCCGCAAAGGTAAACCAAAGCTTGAAGCGGAAGGCTTAGTTCCTAGCCTGGAACATGAAACACTTGTGGCTGTAAAACATACTTGGCCTTATGGCCAGAATGGCCATGCTGGCTTGTGGATTCTGGGAGCTGTAGTTCAGAAAGTAACCTTTCTAAACCCTACAGAATTAAAACACTTAATGATATCAACTGGAATGTAGCCAACAACAACAACAACACTTAAATGGGAAAGGATGAAGTGACAGAAGTAATTTTTTAAGGAAATAAAACAGGAACTCCATCTACAACTCAAACTGTTAAGCAACCATGTACTTGCTGAACTTCTTTCAACTAAAAGGCAATCTATTATATTAAGGTCAGGTAGGGAAATATAGTTAACATTCAAGGCCTTTCAAATGATTGTAGTATATGATGGGTAGACACCTTGTGGCCAAAGAAAGACTCAGACCTTGGGAAAATTACTTTTTGGACTTCAAGATTCAAGAATTCTACAGAGTTTGAAATTATTACCTTTATATACTAGTAGCTGGCTGGGAGACTCTGGGAGCTGTAATCCAAACAAGAAATGGTGCCAGGTTCTGATGAGAACCATCCTGAACATAGCCATCATTTTTTGTGCCTCATGGTTCAGATTGGCCTAGGGATGACTGGCTAAGAAGGCCAAAGTGCTGATGTGTTAAAAATATCTGTATATACGAGAATGCTTAAAAACTGGACAAAAATATTGGACAGAGGTTGTCAAATTAATGGTTCAACCTCTGCAAAATCTTTTTTTCCCCCTCTGAGCAGGAACAAATTGATTTGTTTTGTGGGATTGCCAGCTGAAAGACTGAATAAGAAATACATCTATTGAAGGGAAAATATATGTAAGGAGTTATATATTTTTATTACCACTACCAACAGACTCAGAGTTAGGAAATTAAAGTTAATGATGTCCTAATCAGTAACCCTCCCTACATGAAGCTTGACTAGTTGCCAGCTACGAAACTACCGATGTTGTCATAGCTTTGGGGGAAAAAAACTTGTTTCTTTCTATGCCTAATGAGGTATAGATGATTAAAACCACTTGCTACTTCTATAGTACCATATTTTGTTTTGTTATTCATTGGGTGAGATGTGTCAAAGGGAAGAGGGTTGTAGAATTAATACAGTTAAAAACTGAAAATGGCAGGAATTGAACTTGGGACCCTTTGCCATTCCATACAAAATGTGTACTCTAGCCCTGAATTTTACAGACCGTGCTTCATGTTCCTATGTGAGTGAAAAATTAAAGGATGCAATTATTCAACAGCGCAGAAATGTTCTGCATACTCTCCAAGGCACTCAAATTATTTCAGATAATTAATTTTCCACCCTTGATTCACCAGCTGATTTATTTAGCAACTTATTGCTGCAATTCAGTATTTCATTGAGTTGGTGTACACTAACTCAGTGTCTCTCAGGATATCTGACACAGGAGACTGGGATTTTTCTTCCTAATGTGCTAAGGACTAGGCTGAAGCTCGACTCAGGCTTGCATCCTTCCGAGGTCGCTAAAATGAGTACCCAGATTGTTGGGGGGCAAATAGCTTACAATTGTAAACCGCTTAGACACTCATTAAGGGTATGAAGCGGTATATAAATGAAGCTGTTTGTTTGTTTTGTTTTAGTCATTGGCACCAATGGTACTAGTCCTTGGCACCAATGCGGATTGATTACAATTCTTTATTTCTTTCCTGGAAATTCACCATGAGTCAGCAGCTGAGGTCTCACAGATGCACACCAGTCCCTTGACCACCACTTTGAGTAGTAATCTAAATGGAATAAACACATCACTCCTTATTCATCTTTTCCAATTGAAAGCGGTAACTCATGTTTAAGGAGTCAATTGTGAATAGCATACATGTTGGAAGAGGAATGAATAAAACATTAACTTGGGAAAGGCAGTGACAAAATTTAATTGAACATGTTGACAGAATCCATACTTTACCTCAACCTTCTCAAACCTAGCAGTCTCCAGATGCCTTGCAGTACAAATCTCATTAATCCTGAGTCAAAACTCAGATAGCAGGATTTGTATTCTAATTCTTTCTCAGACACTGAGAAAGGGTACTTGAAAATTTTAAAAACAGCATATTTCCAAGAGTCCAGTAACAAAAAGCTGGCAGTACAGGATAACTGTTAACAAGCATAAGTGCAAATTTCTGTAAATCCCATGATTTTTTTAAAATTTACAATTTAATTAAATTAAATGACAAATTATTTAACACCAAGACAAATTAACCTTACCTACAACCAATTAATTTCCCCACTACCAATGACCAATGTTAATTAGTTAATTTTTAAACCTAGCATTCCAACCTCTGAATGAGTAACATGACAACTTCATAAATGTTACTATGCTTTATGGCATCTGATTCAAGCATCTTTGAGTTTAAACCACTTTGTTCTACTATGAGATTTATTCAAAGCGAACTAATGTACAGACCACAGATATGGATTTCCAGTTTGTGGAAACTCTCTGTGGTTTTCACTCAGGAAAGCTGATTTAGGTGCAAAAATGCAGATTAAGAATATGACGCAATTGGAAAGACCATGGATGGTCTTTCCATTAGGCGGAAGGAGACAACCATTTCAGGCAGCAGAGTTTAGTTGTCACAAAATTGCAGCAAACTGTTAAGTCAAGTAATTGGGAATAGCAACACTGCACAATTATAGCAGTTTGATACCACTTCAGTTGGCATGGTTACATTCTAGAGGATCCTGGGATTTGTTGAGCTAATTAGCAAGTTACCCTGGAAAGAGAAGGAGTGGGGGTCAAATTATATAACCAGGCATTCAAATTGTAAAATGGGGGAAAGGATCTGCACTTTCTAGATTAGAAGATAATTCTATATCTTTCACCAAACTACAAATCCCAAGATTTCATATGATGGAGTCATGGCACTTAAAATGGTATCAAACTGCTATAATTGTGGATACTTTATGTGGTTATTATTTTTTTTATTGGCAGAGGTGAAGAATTGTCCTTCTGGGAATTTCTGCCTTGTATGCTAAAATAACATGGCTCACTTAGAATATTATATATAGGAGGGAATTCCCTGTACTGTTGCAAACTGCAAGGGTATTGGCTGGTACCTGGAAAGAGCAGAACATCTCCATGTGATTCTAAAACTCAACATGAGGTGATCTGACTATGACAAGGGAGTAAAATTTCCCACTCCAAGCCCACTACCTTCCTTTCCAGTTAAAAAAACAAAACAAAACAAGAGTGTTTGCTGCTACATGGGATGAATCAAGGACATCCCAAAGGCAGCCATGAAGTCTTGATTCAAGCAGTCTTGAAATGTATATTGAGGACCCCAAAAACATCTTGGGGAATTCTTGGCACAAAATCTGAGGCAAAGAAATGTGTCTCAGTCTCTGTTGATATTTCCAGTGGAAGCTTAATTGGAATCAACTTTGTTGTTTCAATACATCACTCTACCATTAATTGTTCCATTAGTCTTTGACTGATGTGAGCCCATCCAACCATTGTTCTCAAGGACCTATAACTGAGAACCAAATGGATATTATTATCCTTCAACTCAACTTGATCTCTGATACCTGAGCAAACATTTACCGCATGAGCCTTAATAGACATGGGCATTTCTGCTGTCTCTCAGGTGGATCTTGGGTAAACAAGGTCAGCTAATCTCACATGCTCAAGTTAAAAGCTGTCAGTCAACCCAGAAGGTCTTGTTCCAGGGTCAACTATGTTCTAAAGGCTTTCCAGGCTGAGTTTGACATGTCAGTCTCCCGACTTGCAAAAAACATTGTTTTCTCACATCAATGTCAGATTTCTAACATTTGGGATTAGTTGTCAGGTTCCACAATATGTTGTTTTTATTATTTTAAAAAATATACAATATAACAAACAAATAAATTGAGGCCATGGCACTCACCACACAGACAAAAAAATGCTGAATATATATTTTGTTCCAATAAAATATAAAGTAGTTGCTGTGCTGGGCAAAAGACAGGATATAAATAAAATGAAATAAATAATAAATAGTTCCAGGAACAAGTGCTTACAATACAATCTGTTGATAACCATCTCAGATGTAAATCCTATTGGAAGAATGAGAATCACATAGCCCTCCAGATATTGTTGGCCTGCAATTCCCATCAGCCCCAGCCAACAGAGCCCAAAGGGAGGAATGCTGGGAGTTACAGTCTAACATTTGGAAGGCTGGATGATCCCCAACCACATCAAATTGAGTTAAAAGATATTTCCATTTAAGTGGGTATCGGACTGCATGCCTAGTACACATGATGTTTTACTTCCCTGCCCCAGCAAAGAGTTCTGTGGCTATAGGTTTAACTGCACTATTTGTATTATGTATCAGCTATTATTCTGAACATCTTGTTGGTTCTGAGCTAATTTTCTTCTTGAAATGATTCTGAGATCAGTTGTTATTTGTTCATAATTGGTTTTGAATAATGTTTTAATTAGATTACAAATGGTATATTAGAAGATTTAGGCCTGGTACAGACTGCCTCTCCCGGCGCCATTTTGGTGTGCACATGTTCATATGGTGCACGCACTGATGACGTGTCTTGTGTGGTGTGGCGCATAAGAAATGTTACTGCACCACTCCAGGGTGCTAATGGTGCCTTGGTAGTGGCACAGAAAGGGGCTGCGTTTCATGGATCCTTTTTGGAATGGATCATTGTCGTGCCTCTGTGGTTGCCGCAGCAACGATTCGGGGGATCTGTACAGCCCCATTATGACAATCTATAGGCAGGGAGGATGTATAATGATCTATAGCCATGCCTATAAAAGCCAGTGTGATGTAATAGTTTGCATGCTCAACTAGACACTCAACCATGGAAATCCCATGGATTACCCTGGAAAAGTAAGACAATGGCAAACTTCTGCTTAATAAACCTTGCCAAGAAAACCCAATGATAGGGTAGCCATAGGTCTGAGTCAATGTGATGGCACACAACAACAACAACAACAACAGCAACAAAAAAAATCAAATCTATTTACTTTCAGTACTTAATGACTAGTCAAGAGCTAGGTGTGTCAGTTTGTATGAATTACAAACAGTAGCTCTCCAGCAAGAACCTCATTCCATTCATCTTCTCAACACAGATATTGCATCTAATCAGATCTTAAAAACATTACTTTTCTCCACTACAGCTCTCAGAATCCTCCAGTCAGTCTGGCCAGTGGTTCTCTCTAAAGGTTTACACAATAAAGGTTTGTACAAGGTTTAGTGTGATCCAAACTTGACCCCCCATGCCATGTTTTCATCAAGCGCCAACTGTGATATGGATTACTCATATCAAAAATAAGTAAAACTCAAGAAAAAACACAACCAGTCATCATACTAAAATATGATCAATATCTCAACAGAATTTATTGACAACATAAAGAGCAGATTTGTGCTACTAAGCATAATAGACAGAGAACCAGCTGAACTATGGTCTGAAGGCAAAGACATGATAAAAATAGAATGCAGACAGACACTTTCAATAGACCAAAAAAAAAAAAGAAAGAAAGAAAGAAAGAAAGAAAGAAAGAAAATAAACCATGGATGACAGATAAAATGCTAAAAGCAACAAAGGAAAAAAGAGAAACAAAATAAAAGGGAGACAGGAACAAACTAAGAACCATGAATGCAACAGTACAATGGCTAGTGTGTAAAGTAAAGAAAACTACTACAGTGACCAGTGCAGAGAAATGGAAGAGAACAACAAAAAGGGAAGAACAAGAGATCTATTCCACAAGATCTGGGAAATCAAAGAAAAATTCAAAACAAGGACAGGGAGACTCTGGCCCGATACAAATGGGCACTAAGAGGTGCCTGGGCAGTGCCATTTGAGTTAGGTAGCGCACAGCGTTTGCATGCTCCCTAACCCTAGCACGTGTTGACGCCTGCGTCATCATGCTAGGGGCTTTAGATGGTGTGCGTTAGCATGCTGAAGCAACTGAGCAGCTTCTAGATGTAGCTGTGCAGTTGCGGCGAAGTAAAGGCGCTGAATGGCGCCTTTTCCTTTAATTACACCGCAACTGTAGCACTAAAAAGGAGCGGGGTTTGCCCTCTCTTTTTTTGCTGCGCAGCTTCAATGCTGCATCTAGCTGCTGCGGTGAAGCTCCACAGCAAAAAAAGGTGGCGCCAGGCTGCCCGTTTTGGGCGGTCTGTATTGCCTCTATATGACTATAAAGATAACATAATTCAAAGTCTCTCAGCCTCAGAGAAGGGCAATAGCAAAACCTACAAAGAAAACCATTCAGTAGGATCATCATAAGTCAGAGTTGAATTGATGACACATAACAACAGCCAACTGTATTTGGGTATTACTTCTGCAAACCTATTTCCAAAATGATTCAATATAAAATTAAAACAGCAATATCAAAGCCAGTTTTTTTTTAAAAAAAATCAAATAGTTAGAAAGCAAAACAAGCAAGCACATAAAACAACACAACAGTGGATAGTATCTAAAGACATTGTCCTCATTAGCGAAAGGATACTTCAGTGTCTTAGCCAGCAATCGTATTTTGCAAACATGTGCAGACTCACTTTTCTATTTTGTTCTGTTTCTGTTCAAATAAGCTTCTCATCAGAAACTTTGTTTGACAGAACCACTACAAGTAGAAGTTCATGAAACACAGTAAAAGGAGCCCACCATAAAAGAGAAGGATGACCTAATGCTTAGCATCTTTCCCCCTTTCCCTCCCTTTTTATTAAGCAAAAGAGACGACAAGTATTGAGGCAGACTTAAAAGATTCGAAGATGTGATGACAGGTCTTATTCTGGAGAAGAAAAGAGTGAGGTGATGGGATTTTGTTCCAGACTAAATCTTTATGGCAGGTAAGTCTTCAATATGTAAAGGTCAGAAGCACAGAGCAGTTCATTTTAGAATAATAAAAAGCTTTTGACTTTATTAGGCTTTTACAACCTCTTTCTTCTTCCTAAAGAGACAACTAGAGGGCTTTGATTTCTTTCTTTTCTGTTTTTAATGGAATTTGGCTTGCAGAAACATGTGGTTCCCTATTTGAGATGATGAACCAATTTTGCATTAGGGACACATTTTCAGTTCTGTAGCAAATATTTGGACTCTTCCAAAATTGTATACACACCTTTTAAAAGATGGAGATAGGCACAGAACAGAGCTAAGCAGTAGTCTCAGATGCTGCTGGGGTTTTTAACAAAAGCAAGTTTCATATAGACAATAATTTTATACAGGACTGATATTCTGTCATTCCATCAATGTCGCCAAGGCTGCATCCACACTGCAGAAATAATCCAGTTTGACTTCACTTTAACCATCATGGCTCAATGCTATTGAATTCTGGGAACAGTAGTTTGTTGTGGCACCCGAGCTCTCGGCCAGAAAAGGCTAAATGTCTCATAAAATTCCAGTTCCCAGGATTCCATAGAATTCAGCAATGGCAATTAAAGTGCTGTCAAACGGGATTATTTCTGCAGCAAGATGCAGCCCAAGAGGCTTTTCATTAAAAAAAAAATTAAAGACCAAAACACATGAAAAGCACAGTCTTTTGCAATTCTAAAATATATCAGTTGGATCTGGCATCCTGTTCTGTGAATACCATTGGCTGTACACGTTAAAAGCCAGAATGGTTTACTGGTTTGAGTATTGCACTGAGACTTTGCGGTCTCTTCTAACTCTGTGATTCTATGATTCTGTCAAAACCAGGTTCAAATCCCCACTTGGCCATAGAAGCTCACTGGAGACATTGTCACATTCTTTCAGCCTTGGAGGAGGGCAATGGCAAACCTCATCTGAAAACTTTTTGCCAAGAAAGCCCTGTGACAGATTTGCCATAAGTCAGAAATTAACTGGAAGCAGTGTACTGCCAGCACACCAGTCAGACAGCAGCAGTTATGCTGTTGTTGTATGTTGTTGTGTGCCTTCAAGTCATTTCTAACCTTCTAATTACAGAGTGTGTGTTCAGCACTGTGTAAATTTACAGCGCTATACAAATAAAGGTTTAAAATTATTATTATTATTATTATTATTATTATTATTATTATTTCTGACTTATGGTGACCCTAAGGAGAGCCTATCACGGGGTTTTCTTGGCAAGAGGTCTTCATAGAAGGTTTGCCTTTGCCTTCCTCCACAGCTGAGAGAATGTGACAATGTGACAATTAGTAACATTTATACATTAGCATAACTGTGTAGATGTTTTCTTGCATTATTCGTTAATTTAAGGTTAATACATGTTGGTTTATGTTAGTATACAGTGTTAGTTTTTGGGGCTTAATTTGGCATTGATTATTAGCCTATCATCACCTCCTTGTGTTTTCCATCCCTTGTTTTTTTTATTTCTCAAAGGCAGAGGCTAGGCAGGTGTTACACCTACTTTCTGTGGACCCTAAGAGAGACCTATCACAGAGTTTTCTTGGCATAATATGTATAGATGGGTTTTGCCAACATGGCTGTCCTCTAGGCTGAGAGTATCACTTTGCCAAGGTCACCCTGTGGGTTTCCATGGCCGAGTGGGATTAACTCCTGGTTTCCCAGTGTCCTCATCCAGCACTCAAACCATAACCCCACAGTGGCTCTCCGGCAGATTATGTAGTAGGAAATAATATGCATGGTGGGTCCCCAGACACATAAGACATGTAACTGTATTTCTTGTTCCAGTCTGGCAGGAACAGAGGGGCAGGATATAAATAGATATTATTATTATTATTATTATTATTATTATTATTATTATTATTACATGGGAGGGAGCCAAAGTCAAGACTCCAAGCTCTCATCCCAAGTGCTCAACAGCCGATGTAGATCCAGGGAGAATAGTGGAACTGTAATGTTTTCTCGCCACTAACATACAATTTCAGCCCAGGCTGTACTACTTAATCCTCCTCCTTCTCCTCTTCCTTCTTTGCCACTTTATTTATATCATGCCTTGTCTCTAGGACTGGGACTCAAATTGACTTATACATTTAAAAGATTACAATTAAGTTATGTCCTTAGGGTTACAGCTTGGAATATATTTCTTTTCTTAACTATTAACTCCTGGATTCTCCCAGACAGTATACACATGGCTGCCATATCCACAGATTCTGCATATACAGATTCAACCATCCATGGCTTGAAAATATTTCCCTCCCAGAATTCCAAAAAACAAATCTTTATTTTGCCATTTTATATAAAGGAGGCCATTGGATATAATGGGACTTGAGGTGTAGCTTCCAGAAAATGCAGCCCTATAACAATTGTAACTTCCTTAGAGGTGGAAGTTTTGTCTTTGCAAAAGTTATAAAAATCAATCTTGTGAAACCTTTACATTCCCATATCACTACAGAAAAGGTACTACCCAAGACAGTATTAAAGATTAAGTATTCTTGATATGAAAATTGCCCCTGTTAACTGTCTTTTTTGCAGCTGTGGTTCAAAACCATAGTGGTTACCACAGAACAGAAGTTAATCTAGAAGGCAAAACTAAAGGTCTGAAATTAACACATACTAAATATTGCCTTTAAAGATCTCTGACAGAAGGTCAGATACTCCCCTGAAATGAGTCATTTCAACCACATATTGAAGGCACATTTATTAAGGTCACCTGTGCTGTACCGCTTTAATTAAGGATGCCCTTTCACTAACTTTTAACAAGCATGTCATTCAAACTGTAAATCATCAAATCTTTTATTTTCATGCAAAGCTCAGTAAAGTTCGTGTTAGAAAAGGTCTCTACCACCAGCAGCCCCAGCACAATGTCTTTCTCCAGAGAGAAATAGGGAAACACCGCCAGAAACAAAAGTGTTATTGTCTTTACAGCAACACTGACATTTCAAATTCAAAAAAGAAACTATTCTCTTTAAAAGGAAACTTATCTAATTTTTTTTTACCAGAACCCTATTGAAGAACTATGGTAGTATAAAAATAGTTGTGCAAACAGTTGTGCTTTCTCATGGATTGTGTAAATTGGTCTCGAGTGCAGTCAGTCTCCCCACAGACATGAACACAATCCCCTTTACTTTGGATGAAGGGTGGTGGTTATGTAGCTAACACACCTTTGTCCAACAGAGGAGGGCAAGGTCATTGCATGATTGAGTGCATAGCTGCAAGAGTCAGTGTAACTGCATTGTGTTACACTGTTGGAGAGTCAGTGTGGTGTAGTCATTTAAGCTACACTACACTACAACTCTGGAGACCAGGATTTGAATCCCAGCTTGGCCATGGAAACCCACTGGCTGACGTTGGGCAAATCATTCTCTCTCAGCCTCAGTGGATGGCAAGAGTAACTCCCTTCTGAAGGAACTTGCCAAGAAAACCCCATGATAGGGTCACCTTAGGGTCACCATACGTCAAAAATTACTTCCAGGCACACAGCAACAACAACAACACATTGGTGTACATTTATGCTATGCTGAAAGTTTGTTGGATCACCAAATCAAGTCTTCCTGCATTTTTTTTAGTATTAATATGGCTAGTGGCTTCCTTTGTTAAGCAGCTCAGTAACAATTAATGACCAATGGCATCACCAGGCTTGGTGACACCCAGTGGGGTGGGCTGCTGGGGGGGATTGCAGTTGCTTTTCTTGCTTTCTCCTCCCCGCCACTCCCCTCTATCACCACTGCTGTCACTTTGCCCCCCCCCCCCCCGGCCAGGGACAAAACCATGCTGGCAACAAAGCCACAAGATTCTTGGCACACTTGCCCCTCTGCTGCCCTCACTGCCACATGGAGAGAGAGCTGGGCCAGCAATGAATCCACAAGGGGCATGTTCACCCCTCTGCCACAGTGGGAGGAGGGTCTGTCTGGGTGTCAACCCTCCTCTAGAGTATCACCTGGTGCAGGCTGCACCCCCTGCACCCACTCAATGACTCCACTGCTAACAACCTTGCATGAGAAGGTAATGTTTCATAACTTGGTAGCTAATGCCTGGGAGATATCCAAAGTTCTCTCACTTGTTAGTTATCAGACTTCTAAGGGGACTGACTAATAGATTGTCTGATATGCTTCCTCTGGTTTTTCTTCTAAATTCTACACAGTTAGGGACTGGTGAAATGCTCTCAACACATGTTAGATTAGCAATATAATTGTACATTAGATTTGGATAAAACTTAATTGGGCCCCTTTGGATGGGTTCATGTGCACTATTATATAAAGTGTCCTCTACCATGCAAAACAACAACAGCACCACACAAGGGGAAGGAAGGAGACATGAATTACTGACACCACAATTTAGAATCCCATTTCCACATAAAGTGTTTCACCTATCCTCCTTGTGTTTGCAGGTTTCTTCCTTAGGACCACCTCACTCCTGTCTGTTATTTTCAGAAGAGGGATCTAAAAGGAACATCAGGGGATAAGCATGTCCTGTTTTGTATAGACTCCAAATGGAGATTGTCCTTACCCGCATATAAACACACACACACACACACACATTTTTTCCACCTAGTTTAACTGAAATGTTTTAACCTTAATTCCATCACAATGAACAAATATAGGCCTACACATTTTTCCAATTCTGCCAAGAAATTTCAAAAGAAAGTTATTGTCTCTTCCATTTTTACAGCTTGCATATACAATTTTAAAAACATGTAGCACAAAATGCCTACTTGCCTAGAATTTGATGAGTGTAATAACCTTCTAGACAGATACTATGCCTGCAGATTCCATTCAGTTCTAGCAAAAACAAAGAAGTTTATCGCATTCACATTTATCCCATTCTGTTCCTGTTAACAAGGCGGACACTTTTTGAAACGGGATTAGGACCAATGCTACCGCATTCATTGTTCTTATTGGTATGTAAACGCAATGGAAACGATAGCTACCGCACGCTGTAAAGGTAGGATACGACCTGTATTCGTTCTTGGACCCAGCTGTAAACTGATTTTATCGCACAGACAGGTCCTATCCCAAACGTGATCCGTCCTTCCCTCTTTTCTGTGCATGCGTACTTGAGAACTAGTGTCTTGGTGCGACTTTCAAAGGGAGGTTTGGGCATTTCAGAGTCCCCGATTGTGCAGTGCATTGCTGTGTAATCATGATGGATTCTCCTTCTCCACACTATAAACCGGTTCATGCTGATGGAGCGGGAACGCTGAAGAAGGAGAACCTTTCTCTACCGTTTTTTCCCCCGCAAAGTTGCTATGAGACATGCTCTTAGTGAGATCCTGGACATGGAAGATCCATCCTCCTCCTGCCTGGAGTGGATATCCACATAAATTGCAGCAGGAAATATGAAAATAGTAAAGGGTTAGGGTGGTTACAATATGTGCATGGAGACATCTACATATGGCAAATTTATAATGTTAGAACATAATGCTATGGTTATTTCACTTGAAATCTGTCATAAATACAAATATCTTTTCACATATGAATGCATTTCTTGCATGGTACATGAGAAACAAAAAAACATTTTTCCCTAAAAACAAAAGGATGTGGTTATGAAAAGGGGGTTCGGAAAGAGAGTCAGGTATGCTCTAGTTCTGCTACCATTATGACATAACATAATGAAGAGGAATCTGTTGTATCCTGAATAACTGCAAGAAAAAGGACAGGATGGCATAAATCAAAAGTGTTCCATGGTACATAAGAAATCAAGTTGATATCCCATCTTGAAAGGAAAATCAGCATCAGAAGATAGGTCTGGAAAAAAGGGTCTCCAGTAGGCATGGCATCGCAGTAGGGGATCTGATTGGGATGCAATGGGGACGATAAAATATTGCACACAAGTGGGGTTAATAGCCTCAAGACATTTACTCTAAAGGGAGGACAGAAGACATCCATTGGACACATTTCATGCGAACAGGACTGTAGCAGTACTGAAGGAAAACGTTTTACTAATGATGCTGTGTGATAAAATCCATTCCGTTCCATTCACATTTAGACCTAGAAATGTTTACATCAATGTGTGCGATAAACTTCAAAGAGTGACTGCATTCAGTTTAAGATTTTTCAGCAATAGTCAATGGGATGTATGAACTCCTAGGATTTCAAACCATGACACATTCAGAGCTAGAAGCATCTAAACCAAAGAGGACAATTTTTTCAAACCAAACACTGATATCTTTAGTTGCCAATCAGCAAAAGAATATCAGTCATACAGTGCACTAGCAACTGTTGTACATCCTACCTAATATTGCACAATATACACCGTGAATTAAGGAGGCTTTCCCATTTCTGTGCTACATAAACAGGAAGCATACTTTCTCTTTCTCACTGTTGAATCCCCTCTGTCTCAGTTCTGTTCTCAACATGTTGCTTTTTCTTTATTTTCATTTGCCACTGTATGCTTTATTGTATTTATTGTCTGCAACTTTAAATATTTTTTGTGAAAGATGTCTTAAACCCAATTCTCTATCTGTCGTAATGTTAATCTTGCTTTCTGAGGCTGCATCTGCACTGCAGAATTAATGCATTCTGACATCAGGTTAACTGCCATTGTTCCATCCTATGGAATCCTGGGATTTGTAGTTTTGTACTATTTAGCAGAGAAGGCTAAAGACCTTGTAAAACTGAAGGTACAATGATTCCATAGCATTGAGCCATGGCAGTTAAAGCAGTGTCAAACTGCATTACTTCTACAATGCAAATTAGACCTAAGATGCTGAAGTCACACTTTAATTAAGGGTAACCCCCTGAAACATACAAGTTGTTTGCTGTACTTTTAGGAATGTGTGTAACAGGGGAAGAAAAGCTAAGCAAGATACACTAAGCAAGATTAACCTGTAGTCAATGGGAGGTATGATCATGAGTTAAAAATAAATTAAGTTACTATCATTACTTGAAAATAAATTAATTGGCATTCTGGATAAGTTATACAGTGTAACCCTGGATACATTACACCTATGGCTATAAACTAAAGCTGTTTTTGTATTTATGAGAGGCGTCTGCTCATTCAGTGAACATTTGACTTTCACATGCACCTTTTGTGGGGTCACAGAACCCAATGCAAGGATGTTTTTCTAACCATCTCCAGAACCCAGAGAGAAATAATCAGAAGCATTACCAATAGCTTCCCGACAGGGGGAGAGAACACCCTTATTTTTGTGAAGACCATCTGAGTAACATGTTAGGACACAGAACCCCAGAGTGATGCAGAGTGACCAGACATCCTCCTTTTTCAGGACAAGTCCCACATTTCAACCTTCTGTCCAGAAGGAATTCCAAATGTCCTCCATCATGAGTATGACTAATAAGCATGAATTTGTATTTACATGAGTGTTTTGAGATTTTATTTGGTAATGTCCTACATTGTCCTTGAATGTCCTATGTTTTGTGGTGCCTTGTCCTCTTTTGCTGTTAGAATATCTGGTCCCCTGGTTTTGGTGACCAGAGTATGAGAAAGATGGACACTTAATAACTCTAACTGGGATTTTATGATTGAATATAGTTATCGACCCTTAGTTAAATGTATTCCAAGTTCCTCTGAATAATAATCTGGAAATTATTTATTTATTTCCTGCTCTTTTCCCAGAACTGGGATGCAGAGCAGCTCACAACATTAAAAAAAAGTTAAAAACACAGAAAAGTGATACATTAAAACAGAATCAAATTGTTACAATATTAAAATAGTAAAAGAATAAAAGAATAAAAATATGGTAAAGAAGATAAAAATGTTTAAAACACTTAAAATGATACAACACCCCAAGCCAGACCTTTAAAAATATTCTTTTTAAAAAAGCCTGCCTGCCTGCCTGCCTGCCTGCCTGCCTGCATAAGGATGTTTTAACCTGCTGATGGAAGGCCAACAAGGAGGGAGCCATTCTGGTCTCCCTGACAAGAGTTCCACAGTCCATGGGCAGCCAAAGAACAGGGCCCTCTCTTGTGTCCTCACCAACCGTGCTTGTGATGGTGGTGGGACTGAGAGAAGGGCCTCTCCAGAGGATCTCAGTGCCCTGGCCGCATCATAGAGGGAGATAGGATCTGCCAAATAGCCTGAGCCATATATAGGGCTTTATATGTCATAACCAGCACTTCGAATTGTGGAAACAAACTGGCAGCCAGTGGAGCTGTTTCAACAGGGGCATTGTGTGGTCTCTGTAACCTGCTCCTTTTAACAATCTGGCTGCAGCTCTTTGGACCAGTTACAGTTTTCAAACACTCTTCAAAGGTAGTCCCAAGTAGAGAGTGTTACAGTAGTCCAAACGGGATGTAACCAAGGCATGTACCACCGAGGCCAGATCCAACTTTTCAAGGAATGGACTCAGCTGGCACACAAGTTTTAAATATGCAACAGCACTCCTAGTCACTGAAGAGACCTGGGCCTCCATGTTCAGAGTCGAGTCCAAGAGTACCCAGAAACTACGAACCTGCATCTTCAGGGGCAGTGTAACCCCATCTAACACAGGTTGTATCCCTATTTCCTGATCTGTCTTCTGATGAGGAGCACCTCTGTCTTGTCTGAATTAAGTTTCAGTTTGTTTGCCCTCATCCAGTCCATTATTGATGGCATACCCTGGCTTAGGACCAGGACAACCTCCTTGGATTGAGGTGGAAAGGAATAATAGAGTTGGGTGTCATCTGCATATTGATGGCACCTCATCCCAAAACTCTGGATGACCTCTCCCATCAGTTTCATGTATATGTTAAATAGCATAGGGGACAACACAGAACCTGAGGAATCTTACAGCCCAGTGGCCAGGGGGTTGAGCAGGAGTCCTCCAGCACCACTTTCTGGTTTCACCCCTCCAGGAAGGAACTGAGCCACTATAAAACAGTACCTCCAAGTCCCATCCCAGAGAGGCATCGGATACCACAGTCAGTATCAAAAGCTGCTGAGATGTCCAGCAGAACTAATAGGGACACACTCCCCCGTCCACTTCCCTCTGTAGGTTGTCCACCTGCATAGGCCATCCACCAATGGGTTATATTATGTCAAATGGAGACATGGGAGAGGACCTTCTTAGTGCCTGCCAGGCTCTGTAACTCTCTTCCCAAAGAAGTTAGACTGGCACCCTCCCTATTTTCTTTTCACAATCAAATGAAGATTTTATTTTATTTTTTGTTCTCACAGGCATTTGATCAGTGATTATATAAAACTTGTTCTACACAATGCACTGAATATTGCTATGTGTTCTGCTTGTGTGTGTGTGTTGTTTAATTACTATGTTTTCATCTGGTTTTATTTTTTTAATAATTTAATCTTATTTTAACTTTTGCATCTTGTGGATTTTAATCATATCTTTTCCACATGTTGTAAACTGCTATGAGTTCCAGGATGGAAAAGGGGCAGGATAGAAATAACAAGATGAACAAGCCATGGGAGTATATTGGTCTCATCTTCCAAGGACATTTAAGAATGGATAAATCAGGCATGTTTTCCAATAGGTAATCTCACAGCTGCTGATTGCAGAACAGCCAATTCAATGATTATTCTCATTTTCTAAGGAGGTCCAGATATATTACCCATACTAAATATTGTTATCTTCTAACAGTTTATATTTGACTAAACGTTTTAAAGATGATATCCTCATGCTCCAGGGGTGCTTTATTCCTTCTCCCTTATAAAGCAGCATTCCACTTAGACTTTGGTTTAACTTTTGGGGGGGAGGGAGATATTAAATAAACTTCTTAGTGGCCCAGTGTGTGTCAAATTAGCTGTATACCATGTAGGATCCCACCTTCATCGTACAAGCCCATCTCAAGACACATCTTCAGTCTTTTTAAGCTTTTTTTTTAGCCTATCTGGCAACCCTGTGTCTAATTTAACCCAAACTACACTCTTTAAGATTCTCCAGGCCGGGAAATGAATACTAAACCAGTTTAAATCTGTACTGTAGATAGATCCTGAGCACTTATTGTCCCTTGGATTACCTGCCCTTTCCCATCTTCATGTTTACTGTCAAAAACATTCAGATCTTTCAAGCGTCCAGGACTTTTCACATACATTTTCTCATTGCAATCTTTCTAATAACCATGTAGTGTAAGGTGGACTAGCATCGCCTGCATATTGCAGACAGAAGCTGAGTCATAGAGAACCTTATTCAAAGCAATGCATGTTTCTAGGGCAATGGCTAGACTCAAAGGAGATAATTCTTTTTGAAGCCCAGTCTCCCAAACACTATGCTAAGGCAGCTCTTTGTACAGTTAGTCCTGCTGGTTGATGACTGACTTCAGCGCTAGATTTACTCTTAGTTGCTTGCCCCTTATAACAACAAGAAGTAGAATAAACCTCCTCAAGTTGCAGTCAGGAGCCTCAAGGACAGGATAACTTTATGACGAGTGGGGAAAATGTGGTCCTCCAGATCTTATTCGACTACAATTCTCATCAGTCTAGCTAGCATGGCCTATGGTAAACAATGATGAGAGTAGCAGGACAGCAACACCTGGAGGATTAGAATATCCATTGCTGCTTTAGGAAGCACACCAAAGTACCCAAAGCTGCAACAAAAGCTTTGCCACAAGGAGGGATTTCACATTTTTCATAATCACTACCTTAAAGCTTCAAGCTGACCACAGAATTTAAAAAATAATTCTGGCTCAGAAGATGCACTAATTAAATGTATTATTTCAGAATGATTAAATCTTAACAATAAAGGGTAGAGCATAAAATTCCAGTCACTCTTTACAAAGCAAGCACTCCTCCTTGTGGCAAAATGAAGCACTGAAGGAGACTACAGATACCTTTAAATCTTCACCATATACTGTATTAGCTCTTTCTTTGACAATGCAACCAGAGGACAAGTACTCTTGTTCTATCTGTAGCCAAGTATAAAGATCTCCAGGTTCTTTGAGAAGA
The DNA here is from genome assembly GCA_034509955.1 of Urosaurus nigricauda. Classification (NCBI taxonomy): domain Eukaryota; kingdom Metazoa; phylum Chordata; class Lepidosauria; order Squamata; family Phrynosomatidae; genus Urosaurus; species Urosaurus nigricauda. The sequence goes on along the minus strand of JAOEGL010000004.1, from coordinate 73,723,013 downwards.
GAAAAGAAAAAGCGATATTCTCCTCTCGGGACATGGCAATTTCACCACAGTAAAAAGTAAGTCTGTAGTTTTAAACTTGTGCTCTGCAACTGCCTTTGACCGAATCTCCAAATAAGTGCAGATAAGGTCACATTGCTCTGAAGTAATTGGGAAATTGCAGAACTCTTACCTGCATTAAAGCAAAAAGCTGACAGTGCATCTCCAACAGTACCATAAAGAGAAAATGCTAGAAAGCTAAGTTGGTGAACTATAAACAGCTTTAGCTTCCATTGCAAGGTGAAATTTACCAGTCTCAGTGTTGCGGGGAAGACGGATGAATTATCTGTATTGAACAGCTTCTTTAAGTTCTTCAATACACATAGACCTTGTGCATTACATAATTATAGCATTATTATTCCATTTTAACTGCCACTGCTACCATCTAATGAATCTTGGAATTTGTAGTTTGGGGAAACACGAGAGGGCTCTGGCTGACACTACTAAGTATGGCTCCCTAAAATGCAAATCCCAGGATGCCACACGATAGAACCATGGCAGTTAAACTGGAACTATAATGCTATAATTGTATAGTGTGAAAGGGTCCTTATCTTTCTTCTTTCTTCGGCTGCCTTTTTCTCCTGCCTTCATCCACCCTTCCTAATAATCTCCCAATCTAGTTATGTTTTTCCTTTCCCTTATTTCATGAGTTTTCATGTCTGGTTGTGCTGTTGTTCAGTAGTTTAGTGTTAAGCTGTGCACTTCTTTATCCCTTGACTGCCTTTCCATTTCAGCCTCATTTCTTTGGATTTCAGTTTCTGATGTTTTATTTTCTCTTCACTTTTTCTCTTGAAATTGTAAAGCATATGAATGACAGACAATGCATGTAACAACACAGCCTCAGAAAAGCAACACATTTTTCTTTTGTAGTTTTTTGTGGGTTTTTTGGGCTATGCGGCCATATTCTAGAAGAGTTTATTCCTGACGTTTTGCCAGCTCTGTGGCTGGCATCTTCAGAGAATGCTGGCATGGAAGAGAGTAGGGTGTGTATATATATAGAGGGGGGGTAGGAGAGAGAGAGAGAAGGGTATAAATATACATAAATACACATATACTGTGTGACCCTGGATAGGGAGGAGTGATTTCCATGATCAATCTGTGTATTATTTCTATTTTGCCAAACCCTTCAGTGCACTAGTACTTCATGACTAGACTTTGGGGGTTTGCTTAGGGGCCACATGATGTCCAAATACTTTTGGGATTGTGCCAACATAAAAGCAGCATGTAATGGCAGAAGTGAACACTTAACTTACTGTACATGTTTCATTTTAGAAGTTTCATAATTTTTTAAACAAAAGCTTTAAACCCTGGCACTTTGCAATCTGACAGGGTTTATATGTTCTGATTGCCAAATTCTTGCGCTTGTGAATCCATATACTGTAGATCCTGTTTTAACTTCCCAGTAAACTTCCCTCAATGGGAGGCACAAGGGTTTGGATTTGGGATCTGGATCAGATCATACTTGGTCCAAATCAGCCCAGATTAAATTGGGAAAAGAGCTATGGCACAACTGTGGTGTACAATTAATTTTGAAAATGAATTGCTTTTTTCACTTCACACTAAAGACTAAGGGTAAAATCCAGCTAATATTGCTTCCTTAGTGGAAAGCTGGTGAACAGTCAGGAGCAAAGGTTATCACTGGTGACAGACACACTAGAATCAGATACCACCAAAAGCTGGCCTGGTGAGCTTTTGCTGCAAGATGGCTAATATTCTACTGACATAGTTTTTTGTTGGGCTTTCAGGCTATGTGGTCATGTTCTAGAAGAGTTCCTTTCTGATGTTTTGCCAGCATCTGTCAGAAAGAAACATCAGAAAGGAACTCTACCAGAACATGGATACATAGCCCGAAAGCCCCACAAAAAACTATGGATGCCGGTCATGAAAGCCTTCGACTCCATATTCTACTGTCATGATCGTGGTGCCTCCTGTGTGCCTCCAACTGTTCAGGGTAGGTGTTCAGATGAACATCACACACACACCCTTCTTGGGATTAGCTAGACTGCTTCTAGTACTCAGCCCATCCTTCCCTCCATGACTCATGTTGTAAGCATAAATCCAAAACTTAACTAGTATGTATTGGAACAAATTAACATTTGCATATATAGATAGGAAATGAAACCAGGCCGACAGTACAGTTAAGTAAGTTTATTAAAGCAGAGATAAAAAAACTGAGTAGGCAAAGAAAACAAGAATGCACAATAGAACATGAAAATCCTGTACCAGCAACAGCAGTCTGCTTAAACACTACACTAAGTAATCTAGGAGAACATCCAAGTCCCTTGCTGGCATTCCACAAACCATCTCACCTAGGGACAAATAAAAAAGGTATTTATAAAGCTTTATACTTGATGATTAGCAACGAAAACAGTCAAAAAAAAAAAAAAAAACCATCAGTGACAGCAATTACCTTGGAAATCAAGTATTCAAGGAAGGACAATTTTTTCCTGATAGATCCATGTGTCTAATGGATGGGACAGAATGGTTAGCACCAAACTGAGACCTCTTTACCAGCCATTTCATGTTTGTCCAATTTTTAGGGCACCAGAAACCCACCACATGCCACTTCTCTTTATTAACTACATGCTGGCAAAAATAATATTCCAATTAGGATTACTAGACTCATATGTTCACAGGTACTGACCTCCTAACTTCATTATAACTGGAGATTGCATGGCAGTGATTCACCAGTAAGTTAGTTTGGAAAAAAATTCACTGACAAGTATAGTTTTCTGCTCTGTGGAATTATACATTGGTGTATTAATTACTGATAATGAGGAAAAAAAGATTGACAGAATTATTGTTCAGACAATACTTCTAACCTAAAATTCAATATTAGTAACATAGTTCTAAAACAGAATCAACTGCATAGCAAGAAGGCTTACATTTATTCTTGTTAATGTCCCTAAAATCTGAACACTGTTGCTCTGGTACCAATACAAACAGAACTTTTGTTAATTGCTATCTTTATGAAAGGATCTTCTCAAAGACTTTGTTGGTAACACTCAGTCATTACTATACTGACATATTTAACAACAGATAGGATCAGTGGAGGTCACACCAAATTCCAGTTTAAGTTTCCCCACACAGGGAAGTAGGTTGATAAGCAGTAAAAGCCAGAATCCAAAGAGGGATTGTGTCTTGTGTTCTGCCCATAAACTGGGGAGTTCCTCATCATGCATTTCCAGAAGCACTTTTCTGTACATGTCTTCAGCTCTTTTTGGATTGAGGTCTGAATTTGACTCCACTAAATTCCTTTTCTTTTTCTTGCTGTGATGGACAACCACTTCAACGGGATTATATCTCTCCTTGGAAGAGACAAGCTAAAATTTGATTTGTGCCCCACTAGGCTGAAATAAATGTTATACACAACAGTACTCAATTAAAGTCTTACAGGTGGTCTTTAAAATAAGAGAGAGAAAACTACCCTGTAGAGGAAATTTCAGAGTGGAAGAGGCATGGGCCTAAATCCAGCATTGCACTAATGCCTGACTGCTAAGAACGACAAGACTTTCTTTCATTCCCCTTCAGAGCCCTCTGCACCATCCAAAACCCTGCTCTGATGGGTTTTCAGACCCCTGGAAGGTCTTCTGAGGATACAAAAGGGATATTGTCCCTTTCTTAGTTCTGTTGACAGATGAAGTTCTGTCATGCAATCAGCCTACTGGATCCACAGAGGGGGAAAAAAAGAGGTACTTGGTGCTCTCCAGTGCCTACGCTCACACCCACTCGCACCCACTCAGTTTGCTCCCTGTATGGCAACAAACATGTTCACCCTTGGAAGGGCTAATGTATTTTGGAAGCCCACCAAAGGGAAATGAAACCTGAGAAGAGGCAATTTGTAGTAGGGAAGCAGCAAGTGGGGAAATGGTTATACAATTTCTGTCCCCTGCTGGAGTTGCTTTTCTTAAAAAATAAAAAGATAAGCCATTGGGATTTTATTACCCATATTTAAATGTAAAGCCTGCCTCAGGTGAAGAAGCGTTTACTTTCCACAGCTCAGATAGAAGAAGTTAGGTTTTCTCTTTCCTACCGGTTTCCTTCAACATCCTCAGAGCACCATTTGTGTAATAGCACTAATGATTTATAACACTGTTTTCCCATCATGTCTAGACTTTCCGATAATCTGACAAGATGACTAGTAGGCTTCTTCTCCCTGTGATATAGGGATAGCTGATTTGTAGAATTATATTATTTTACACAGGTATACCTCTTCAGAACTAGTAAAAAGCAGATGTTCCTGTCAAGGTTGACAAGAAATAAAAGGTTACTGTTCTGGATTTATCATAAACTTAAAAGAGTCCCTATATTGGGAGAAAGAAGGGATAGAAGAAAATAAAAGAATAATAAATAATAAATAAGGGTAGAAAGAGGAGAAACAAAAAAGAGGTTAAACAAATGTTTAGATTTGGGATAGTGGTGATTGTGGATATCTCAGGCAATTAGAAGGTGAGTATAGGATAGAACAGCCAGAGGTTCGTGTACCAGAACTTACTGAAGGTCATATTCCACTTCCTGTACAGGACAGAATAAACAAATAGACTGAATGTATCATAGAACAATAGACAGGGAAGGCTTCTCCACCAAAACAGCTGAGTCTCTCCCTAAGGTGTGCATGTACAGATAAAAGGATATTAAATCATAACTACTGGGAAAGAGAAATATTAGCAAACCACAATGACCTAAATCTGACATGGTATTGGAACTATGCCTATGGAACCAAACTTTTTTCTCTTTTCCTTCTTTCCAGTAGCTATCTAAATACTAGCTTTGGAGAGTACCTATCCTTCTGAAGCAGGTTTTGGGGATATAAAGGTGGTGGTATAGGAGGTCAGTGACTGCTGAGCACTGGATCCTGCCCATTATATCTACCAGTCTCCAGGCTCATTCCTTTCTCACTAGATAACCTAGTTTTCCATGTCATCCACTCTTGTTTAAAGCCATAATGAAGTCTCCTAGGGCATCACCAAATTGTAAATCACTCTTCATACAAGGAAGAGTTTTCCCATGCTTTGTTTTCCCCCAGTTCTGATGAAGAGGTGTGTAGCATGCAGATTTGTCACTATCAGGGACTATTAATATAGAATCAAGGATTTAGTGTTAATTTCAAAAAAACAAGTTTTCAAACTCTGTTCCTAAAAGTCCAGAAAATGTTCACTATGGGCTGCAATAAGCAATCAGGAAACTATGGACAAGAAAAATTCATTAAGAATTATTTTTAATGGAGCAATTGCTAGGTCAAAATAGACCTTCTCAATGCCCCACATGATCTGAGTACACACTGATAAATTCCAGCCAAAATCCTCTGCTCAATGCATGGATTCTAAGAAAGACCCATTTGGGTCTGTTCATAAACAGAATATAAGAAATAAAAAAAGAAGTCCACTTCTATAGAATAAGACTATGTGATGATCTGTATACTTGCCAAGAACCATTGGCCATTTTTTCCTTTTCAAATTTTTGGGGAGTTCACAAAATAACACTGGTTTTTTTGTGCACAAAGCTCCAATTGCATGTTATGACATATTCTCACAAAACTTTGAACTTCTAGAAAAGACAAAGCAAGAAACACAAAGATCCAGATGATCAAGGCAACTGCAGTCCCTTAATCATATTTTAATTAGATGACAAAATAAAATCACTAAATTCTATTATTGTTTGTGAGATATACACATAAACAGGAGAAATCATTCATAATTGTTAACACAGACAGTTCAAATGGCAGTTTGATACCCACAAAGAAAAATCTTACTGAACAGTCTCAGGGGTACACTAAATAAGCATGACGTTTTAGGTCTAAATCAAATTGTTTTCCCAGTAGAGAAGACACACTGAATCTGTGGTAACTTCATTAAGTAAACACCTATATAAATTCAACTGATTTTTAAGGCTTACTCTAGTTAAGACTAATAATTTGATTTAGACTTTAAATTTTCCAGGTTCTGTCCAGCATAATTTGAAAGTGAAAGAGTAGTAACTGCAAACAGATCTAAGTAACTAACCCCTATGGGGTTTTCCCCCTGTGTAGTATTTAAACTTAAGGAAGTACCATCAGAACAGCTGCACAAAGATGTTGGCCATGGTTGTGCAATCTAGTTATTGATTTCTCTAAGCCTGTTTAGCTACCAGCACAGCACTAAATTTAAACAATAAGGATCTAACATATTTACTTATAAAATAAAGAGATTTCTTTTATATTGGTCAAACTATATCAAATGTATGATTGAGTGAAAAATGTTCCTCACATTACACAATTTTACTGGGGGAAATAAGCATAAAAATATTTTCTTTCACAATATCTCAAACAAGTACACTTCAAGTCAATGAATAAATAAGCAATTTTGTTACAAACCGTTTCATTGAAGAATTTTACAATGCAGCTAGATATAAGTGATAGGGGAAAGTTGATATAATAGCTGCTTTCAAACATGTAATTTCTCAAATTACTTGAACTATTTGAGCACCACAAATATTCAATGCCCAGATTACTTGTAAATACACAAACACCTAAAAATAAATGATGTCTACATAATCTGAAAACTAAGTCTTAAATACAGTCATTTGTATCCAACCTATGGCACCTAGTACCCAAAGAAAGTAGTGGGAGTTATATTAGTTATAACTAAACTTTTACATTGATTTCAATGATATCCAAGTCCATTTGGATCTTAAACTATAATCCCTGTAAACCTCAGATATTGCAGCTCTCTTTTCTCTTTTTAAAAAAAAAGGAGCCACTCTGTCCTCAAACTGGGGTTTTCTATTTTGTATGCTGGATGGTTTCTTCATTTGAGACCTCAAGTGTAGAGAGAATAGAGGGTGGTAGCAAAACATGAAATGAATGGGTCAGTCTCCAAGCAGCATGGCTGATACTGACCCGCCCTGTAAATTACTGCTTTATTAGCAACAGATGATAAGTAATAAATGCAGAATTTAAAGGTGTACTCTGTTTTCAAATGCCTGTCCTTCAAAACAGTAAATACCATGTGACTTTTTTAAAGTCAAAAAAGCTATGCAATTTTCAATGTTTGGTCCAAAATTCAAAAACAAAAGAAAGAAAATCACTGGGTCATTTCACTCATATTTACAATTTCAATGTGTAGAATTCCAACAGAAAAAAGAAGAACAAAGCTATAGCTTTTGATAGTTTGAGGGCAGGGAGAAGAGAAGAGACAGATGCTCTCTGGAAAAAAAGCTATGTTAATAAGCACTTGATTACTAGCTTTGTTTTGCAGTTACAAGTTTTCACTAACTTCAAGTCAGTTGCAATGCATCAACTTAATGACAAACCATATTTTCAAATAATTAACAATTTAAAAAACTGTTTTTAACACAGAAGTATTTAAAAAGGCATATTTGTCACCATTATAAAATGGATTATTGTAGCAGCTCTTAAAGCAAGATTCAAGCATGTTTGGAAACAGCATTCAAGTAGAGAACTAGCCTTCTTTATCAAAGATGTTCACAACTTTATCAAAAACCTGAAAGAGAAAAGATATTATAGAACAACCTTTCTACATGAGTTCTGTAAAATCGAAGGTATTTAAAGACCTAAGAGTAAATTAGTGACACAACTGTTTCTTTCTTCTGCTTGCTATGCCCATGAAGCCTATTCTGGAAACAAGTCTTCTACAGTGTAGAGACAAACTGGCAAAAAACCCAACCTAAGGCAACTGGGGTGAAGACTGAAGTGACAGCAATGACTGAAGCAAGTTGGAAATGTTCCTACCACTGTCAATCCAGGCTGCAGAGGGAATACTTGCTGCAACTTGTGTGATGTCACCAAGGCATTATCATCTATTCTCCAGAGCAGTTTTGTATTTTTTAAAAATGTTTTAATTGTTTTTATAATTAGATAGACAGACAGACAGATAGATGTGCATGTGTTTGTTAAACATGCTTTTTAAAAAGAAAACAGGCATGCAATAACAAATAGATGAGAGGAGCAAGACTGCCTGCTGAAGAAGCTTGTATTCACTGGTGTATGTTAACACATATAAATCTGTCATTCTCTCTGATGTAAAGTAAAGTCTGCATCTTATTACTATTTCTATTTATTTCTATAGCACCATCACTGGATGTCTTCACCCTACTAACTGTCCCCTTGGTATTAGTGTACCAGTAACGTTGATTTGAGAATCTGTCATTAGCAGTACAGAATCAGAATCTGTCAACAGCATGAGGAATTTTGCTGCAGCAGAACTTACTTCATTTGAAACTCTTTAGGGTGCAACAATGCCACCAAATTTGCTGCAATTATTACCAAAAGCTGACCATAACTCTGGTGGTTCTCTATGATACAGGATTTGCTAAAATGTTCTCCTGAACCACAGAGCCCTGCAAAACTGTCGTACTTATCACCCTAACCCTTGTCCACTTCGAATATGTAATTATTGAAAACATCTCCCAACCTTGCAAGTTGTGCCCTCAGACTGTTGCTGATTTATGGTGACCCTAAGGTGAACCTGTCATGGAGTTTTCTTGAGATTTGTTCAAAAGGGGTTTTGCCTTTGCCTTTCTCTGAGGTTGAGAGGGTGTGACTTGCCCAGGGTCACCTAATACATTTCCATGGCAAAGCCAGGATTTGAATCCTGTTTGCCTGAGGTAGTCCAGCACTCAAACCACTACCCCATTCTAGATCTCAGGAAATCTGAGTTTCTGAAGTTCATTTGTGTTTACTGAGCCTTGAAAAAAAAATTAAAACCAAAACTTGGTTCTTTTCAACTTACTTCATCAACAGATTTGGAAGCATCCACTTTCCTAACTTTGCCCATTTTCTCATAGAGGTCTATTATGGGTTTGGTAGACTCAAGATATGTATGAATTCTAGAGAAAGGAAAAATAAAAGAATGAGACACAATTGAAAAGCATCAGAAAGCCAAATAGTGAAAGTCTGTATTGACACAGTACCTCTTCTCCAAACTTTCTCTGTTGTCATCACTTCTGCCACTGCTCTTTCCTCTTTCAAGGCAGCGAGTAATACAGATCTTCAAACAAAAGTGAAAAGAGTTAGCAGAACATGGAATCACAAACAGTAGCAATTCATTACATTTTACTATACAGCAGAAACAGACATAGCCTGTGGCCTGTATGTAGACAAACTCTGTTGTTTGTTTCTTGTTGGCTTTTTTGCAGCACATTATACATACAAAAGGCAAATTTTAAAAAATGCCAAAGTCTAGCAGCAAACTGCTAAATGCAATCCTTCTATTAAGAGGGAAACTCTTTACTGGCTTTGTTATTGAAAACATTTTATTAGCACATATTTACAAGGCTAAGAAATGTGTTATTGTAAACTTTTTCCAGGGATTTTCTTCCAGGAACAAGGTCTCCCTGCAATCTCATGCATTAGTTTCCTGAGAAATTATCTTGTTCCCAAGTCTCTGCAGGTTTGCTGTTGCTGGCACTGAGGATACTTCAGCTGTGATTGTCGTTGTTTCTACCACAGTAAGGCCAGCTGAATTACTTTAAGTTTATTAATTCATAATCATTTGTCTAATCTGTCTCTAACATACTTTAAGCACCCCTGAATTTTTAGGATTAATTCTAATTTACTATAGTGAGCTATAATAAATTTTCATTGTACTACCAAATGTAACTCCCATATTAAACAATCTCACAAATATGTATCAACTAGAACAACATGAACACAAAGTTATAGAGTATGCTTTTTAGCTCCTTAAACAGCATATTCAAAAGAAAAAATACTTTCTTAAATAATAGAATTAGAAAGAAGGGTGGAATAGGTGGTTGCTAAGCTCATTAATGTCACTTGGATATCAGAAAATCTTGCACAAACTTCTTTGCTACTGTTTGAGACTACAACAACAAAAGTAGAAAAAATGATCTACAGTTCTTTATTCCCATGTAACTAGGACTTAATGAGACAAATTTAGAGGACTATTTTTCTAATTTGTAAGATAGCTATCAATAGCAGATGAATTAATTACAAAACAATCTCGCTTCCTGGAGGACAATCCAATTCACTTGATTATCAGTTAAGTGATATCCAATATGCAGCAGAAAAGAGAAAAAGTCACGCAATGAAATATTATGAAAAAAGCAATGAAATATTACCCATTGTCACTTTTCACAATACACAATGAAGTTTCAAGTGTATTGATATTATCATTACCTCATTATCACAATCAAAAAATAGAACAAAAGATACATCTGCTTTTCCATCCATTGTTTTGTTCCAGCCCTGAAGATTGTCTTCATTTCTGGGAAATCCATCAATTAAGAATTTGTTCTTCTGTACATTAGCAGCCATAGTTTCATCCATAGCCTGGTAACAGAGAGTGCAGATTAAAACCCAGTTGTATGTAATTACACTAAATATAAAGAAAACAGAAAGAAACAACCAATCCACCAATAATTAGAAACTTTTAATTTCATCTGTAACAGCAATACAAAACACAGTATTCTTGAAACCTTAAACATAGACAATAGGCATACTGGTCTATTGAAAACAACCACCACCATTCCAAGGATGACATGATGCACTTCATTTATAGCCCATGTGTACTAATGAATTTAAACAAAAGCAGCATGCATGAATATAAAACAAGTTTACACACAGTAAAATAGTTGTTTCATATTCCACTTTAGCACCTGAAATAGCAGGTCACTTTATTTCAGAGTTCCAAATAGACATCATGGTTTTAATGCAAGAAGGACTCCTCCTCATTTTGTTTTACAAAAGTTGGATGTCTTCCAAATGACTTTAATCTGGGTATCAATGAACAGCTGTTTAATCTGTTTAATAGCTGTTAAATCTGAGAAGATTTGGGTGACATGAGTAATAGTGCTGCTTTCTCATATGAATCCTGCCAAACTTCAATATGGCAGGACAAATTTGTGCAGGAATTTTGTACAAAGAACTTTGAACTTTAAAATGAGTGTTTTATGTGAACATGATATATAGCCTGAGGGTCCTCATGTAAATTATAAATATTTTTATGACAGGTACAGATGTTACTAAGTAATAGTGATCATTTTATTTTATAAAACAACAGTATTTAAAGTTTTTTTCTGGCTTTCTGCTCAATGCTGCTGTGCCCATAGTCACAGAAACAATAAAGCTGATTGAACAGAGTTCAAAATATTGCTTCAATGTCCCTCTCGAAAACACTGTTAACTGTAAGATGTTCCCTAAGCAGGAAATATAGCTATCTGTGTTTTATCCACTGTTTTCTTTTCCTGACATTTTCCTTATACGGAGAGCTTGAGGGAGGTGCCAATTGTATTTAAAACATCAGTGGGCCAAATGTTTTAGGATAAAACTTGCTTTCATTTGAACTAGAAACACCTTGGTTCAGGAGATATGGAATATCTCTGAAAAAAATCTTGTCATTCAGGCTTTATGCAGAACACACACACACACAATCTCTTTAAAAATGATCCTTACTTTGAGCTTTTTCCCCCAAGACTGTGAAAATGTTATTTCATTAAACATTTAAACCATCCATGTTTTTGTTACTAATAAAGGGCAAACAAAAGGCCAAAACAGACCAGAAGAAACACTGGCTTCAGGGTGGTGTGGGGGAATGAGGTACACCCAGCGGATGCCACAATGACACCCCCATGCTGGGCACATGCCACCCTATTGACCACACAGCGGACGGCATCACAGTGTTTCTGTGGCAGGGCGTTTACATGCACCACAACACATAAACAGCGAAAAGCTGCCGCTGCAGCAGAAAGGTGCCTTTTTCCACCCCCAAAAGGAGTGGCATTTTGCCGCTTCTTTTTAGGGCAAAAAAACACTGGATCAACCCTGATCCAGCACTCAAAGGGACGGCATAGTGTCATCACTTTACAGCCATCTGTTTCGGCCCAAAGTTTAATCAAATTGTATTAGTCTTTTTATTTAGCTTTACAAGGAAAATTGAAACTTCTTACCCTCTTTAGCAAGCTGATTGTTATCTCAACAGGAACAATCTTTCCATCTTTAATATAATTTTCAATAAGCTCTCCGTATTGTGAGCCTGGTCTCTTTCTCTCATCTCGAAGAAGGTCACCTGCAGAGAGGTGAGTGTAACCATATTTCTAGAGGAAAACAGATACATTTTGCATATTTAATTAAATTTAGTCAACATTGCTTATAAAGATGGTCTGGAAACAATAAAAGTCAAATTACAAAGAAAATAAGTTTCAGAGAGCATTTTCTTTCATGCTTCATAACTTTAATTGCAGTCTGTGTACTCATTGTAAGGACTGGTGCTGGGGGTGATGTCTAAAGTTTTCTTATCCCTTTCAATGGAAGCTTTCAATAGCCTACTAGCCCATACCTCTCCTGTTCTCTCAGGACTGTCACATGATGGAAAACCCTGTAAAGCATACTGGATTTCTATCATAGCCAAAAGACTTGGGAGAAAACAACTACCATACAGTTCTATCTGGGAGTCAAGACTGATATATATATAATATATACACACACACACATACACGCATCAAAATGCTGTCTGAAAACATCTTTCTCATTTTGTCGATATCATTGCATCCCAGAAAGTAATACAAAGGGCCAAAACAGACAACAAAAAATGCCAGAATACACCAGAATCTTGTTTCTGGTATATTGTTTCGATTAAGATGTTTTGTGAGGACAGAAACAACCATTATGAATTACACTAGAAGTATAAAAATACATTTGCAAACAACACAAAATCTATAAATAGCAAAGACAACAGACTACATAGCTGTTAATTAAAGAATACAAAAAAGAACACCAAACTTGACAAAAATAAACAAACTGTTTTGAGGAAAAAATCTAGTCTCGGGCCGACACAGATGGCTGTAAAGGGATGGCTTTGAGCACCAGGTGATCAGGGACGTGGCAACCACACACTGTGGCCCTGATCCAGCATTTTTACGTCCCCAAAAGCAGTAAAATGCTGCTCCTTTTTGGGGTGGAAAAAAGGTGCCCTTTCTGCTGCCACCATGGCTTTTCGGCGCTTCCTGTGGTGCAGCACATATAAACGCCGCAAAGCAGAAACATCGTGACACTGCCCACTGTGTGGTCAGTGGGGTGGCATGATGCCAGCTTGGGGGCGGTAATGGGGCATGCATCATGTATATGCTATGCCCCCATGCCACCCTGAAGCTGACGATTTTTGCTGTCTGTTTAGGCCCTTTGTATTATTTTCTGGGATGCAGTGATATCGACAAAACAAGAAAGATGTTTCCAGACAGCATTTTAATGCATATATATGTAGAAATAAGCCCCATTGAAATCAGTAAAATGGCACAGGATTGCACCAGAATAGTCCTAGCTGTCTGCATAATTATCCCCCATCCTTTTTTGCTCTAATGTTGTGGGATGGCCTAAGTAGCTATTACATTAACAGATACAAAAATATTAACCATTTAAATGTATTTCTGTTCCACCTCATCGTATTTATTAATGTGAGAGTTATCTTTCACATTATTTTAATTCCTTTTTCACTATAAGCTGAGAGAAAAAATAGAAATATGAGTTTCTAGTTTCCAAACTATACTTTTTTTTAACCAGAAGAGAATACAATATTCCTGTATTTTGGCACTTTTGTATCTATAAAACCCTAAACAAGAGTCTGTAATATACCAGAGGTGGTGGAATATATGTCCTTGTAGAGCAAGATTCCCATCTGTCTTAACCAGCACCAATGGAAAGAGATCATGGAAGTTGTAGACCAACAATATGTAGAGCTACACGTTCCTCATTATTACTATACATTGTATATTTTTTGTTATTTGTATAATGGTTTTGTAAGACTAATTTTGTCAAAAGGAATACCTGATAAAATCCTGCTTGAGAAAAATATACAAAAGATTTAGAACTACAAAGCTTTATTTATCTAATCAAGTAGCTTTCTTTGCTGTTGCTAGAAATAAAAAGTTTTGAGAAATTCCGAGGGCATGATTTAAAAAATCCCCCATTTTTCCTGGGGCGGGGAAGAGAATTTTTAGAAAAATTGGGGGAACTGCAATATTAGCACCTCTTACAGACTGAAATTGACTTTTTGTTAGTTTAGGAACGAAAAGTACATTAGCCAAGACCCTGCATCACAATCCTGCTCAATGTCGCTGTGCACATAGTCACAGAAACAATGTAAAGTACATTAGCCAAGACCCTGGCTGCGTTCACACTGGAGAAATAAACCGGTTTAAGTGCCATGGCTCAATGCTGTGAAATTCTGGGAATTGTAGTTTGTTGTGGGGCCCAGAGCGGAGCTCTGCTCCGCTCTGGGCCCACAACAAACTACAATTCCCAGAATTTCACAGCATTGAGCCATGGCACTTAAACCGGTTTATTTCTCCAGTGTGAACGCAGCCCCTGCATGATTATGATGACAGAGATCTGTTGTTAAGTTATGCTTAACAATGCCACCACCCCAAACTCTACTTTGTAAACTTGGCAACACCCCAACCAAAAAACTTCTTAGACTCTGTAGATAACGGTGTTGGGAAACAATGCAGCCCCTATCATGGGGCATATTTAGAACAGGCAAGAGGTGAGATCCCTTGAGGTCCTGCCACAACTGCTTGTTGTGTAAAATACTCCCAGAACAGGGGAAATACTGCAGATATCATTTCAGAGGATCTCCAGCACCACTGAAAACCCTTGGGTGGTATACTACTATGCTGAAAAGGTAGGTTGGGGGAGTGTGTGTTAAAGTACCATAAGTGCAGTGATCATAAGGCCAGCTTGTAAATACTGAACAAAGTCATTACCAATATGTTTAGCTTGGTTTAGCATAGAATTACCATGTCTGATAGATTAAAAGTCACTCAGCAAATAATTCCATACTGAATTTGCTTTTTAGATTTTATTTTGAGCTATAAAGGAACTACAAGTTTCCCAATTTTAAGGAATACTGGAATTACAAGGAACCTCTTTGGTTTTGCCAGTTTAAAAGGAGGAAGCAATCCCCGCCCTATAAAAACGGAAGAAATCATCACTAACAACAAGAACAACACTGTATCCTGTAGTCCTCCATAGTGCCAAACTGGGATAAAGCGTCCGTTCCCATAAGAAGAATTGAGAAAAGGAAACCAAGACCAATCAAGACCAGGAATTGCAATGTGAGATTTTCCTTATAATTTTATCCAAAATTTCTACAAGCTACATGGTTTCCAGAAATAATATATGGGGATCAAATATAACAAAAAATTCTTAAGTATTTTATTCTTCATTCTAAAAAAATTTCAATAATCATTTTTTTCTGAAAAAAATGGCTTCCAAAAAAACCAACACCAGGTTTTACCAAAAATTTTCCTCCCTGCCCCCAACAGCCCTTCCTATCTCCAGCTATTGCTCTAAAAAATATTACAGATTGCTCTAAATAATGGATTTAGTTGGTATATTAAAAGGACGTTCCCTGAGTAATTTAAGTCTAAAATCAAGGTTCTGAAACACTATAGAGCTATAGATCTATTCCATTAAATCTAAAGAAAATTATTTTGTACTTTGTTAAAACAAAACCCAGCTTGTTAAAGAAGTGAACCCAGCTTTTTAAAGACATGAAAACAAAAACTTACAGTTGAAATGAAAAAATTTACAGTTGAAACAACCCAAAAAGAATCTTTGTGGTGTGCACCAAATCTTTAAAATGGTTTAAATGAATGTCGCATTTAGAGAAGTCTGAAATTCTAAAGAAAAAATCCCACCAGGCTGCAAGCTAAATCAGAGCTTCTTATAAGAAGCTTTACCCATGAGGTATTTCTGTTTGCAACTGAAGATTATGTTTTTATGTAGATGATACTGAGGAGAGGAAAAAAAAAAAAAACCAACCTCAAACCTGTTAAAGCTTTATTTGGCATCTTTTTTTACAGATTACCATGACTGCAAGTGGGTATTCCAGCTCATATTCCACACTATGGTTTGACTGATATGTATAGTAGACCCTTAAATAAGTTTAAGACACAATTCTGTGGACACTTGCTTCAATATTCCTGAGCCAGGATAAACTTATTCTCCATCCTGTGAACTGGCGAAGCCACACTGTAAAACAAAATTCTTCCTACAGACACAACACACTCATCATAACACAAGTTTGTCAGTACAAACTCTTTGTCTGACTCACTGGCTATGGAATTCTGGGAGTTGGAGTTTGTTGTGGGGCCTTAAGGCCCCACAACAAACTCCAACTCCCAGAATTCCATAGCCAGTGAGTCAGACAAAGAGTTAAAGCGGTCTGAAACCGGGTTAAACCTCCAGTCTGGATGCAACTAGACCCCCAAACCCTAAAAACTACACTTCCCATCATCCTTTGCGCGCTGGACAGAGTCAGACTCCTCTCTCTCTCTCTTTCTCTCTCTGGCCTCCCTTACCGCCACAATGCGGGCGCACTGAGTCCCCTTCCCGGCCCCAGGGCCGCCGAGGACGAAGACCACCACGGGCTTCATCAGGAGCTGCAGGAGCCGCCGAGGGACAAAAGAAGAGGAAGAAGGAGAAGAAGCCGAGAATAGGAAGAAGAAGCAGCAGCGGCGGCTGAACATGCGCCGCTGCTGCTGCTGCTGCTGAGTTGGCGGGTGATTGTCACCTCCAGGAAAAGGAAGGACTTCCGGCTGCCCTCCTCCAGCCCAAAGGGGGGCGTGGCCTCATCTTGGCCCCGCCCAAAGCACTGGGCTTCTTCTTCTTCTTCTTCTTCTTACAGTGATCTTTAAGGGATTTTGGACTCCGTCTCCCAGAAGCCTCGTCCACGTTGGCCAATGGAATGGGATTCTGGGAGGTGAAGTCCAAAAATGATCTCTTAAAGGGCCACAAGTGTGGGGACCACAGCCACAAAGAATCATTGGGGAATGCTTGCCCATAGGGACACTGGAGAGTACTTCACCACAGAGAAGCATTGGAAATGTTACCTGTGTTTCCCTGCAAGCAAGCACTCCCCAATGTGTCCCTATGGCAATGTGTCCCTATGGTTAACCTACAGCGCTATATAAATAAAGGTTAATAATAATAATAATAATAATAATAATAATATGGCAGTGCTCCCCCAGACTTCAGCTCCCAGAAGCCTAAGCCATGTTGGCCAATGGAATGGGATTCTGGGAGGTGAAGTCCAAAAGGATCTCTTAAAGGGGCACAGTTTGGGAACCAGTGATTCAACAGATATATACGTAGCCGTATTAGTTTGTATATCAGCAGCCCCCCCAAACTGTGCTCTTTAAGGGGATTTTTGGACTTCAGCTCCCAGAATGTCATTCTATTGGCCAACGTGGCTGAGGCTTCTGGGAGATGAAGTCCAAAATGATATCTTAAAGGGCACGCAGTTTGGGGACCACTGCCATAGAGAATCATTGGGGAATACTTGCCCATAGGGAAACAGGAGAGTATTTGGCCATAGAGGAACATTGGAGATGTTACCTGTGTTTCCCTATAAGCAGAGTATTATCCCTAGGGCAGTGCTTCCCCAAAGTGTACCTTTTAAAGATATTCTGGACTTCAGCTCCCAGAAGCCTCAGCCATGTTGGCCAGTAGTCTGGAATTCTGGGAGCTGAAGTCCAAAATCCCTTTTAAAAAAACACCCTGATTCATCAGATATAGGCATATTACTTTGTAGCAGTGGAGTGGCACACTACACAACAACACACAACAGTTTTGTTCTGTGCCTACAAATGGTTTCCGACTTATGGCAAACCTATCACGGGGTTTTCCTGACAAGATTTCTTCAGAGGGGGTTTGCCACTGCCTTCCTCTGAGGCTGAGAGAGTGTGACTTGCCAAAGCTCACCCAGTGAGTTTCCATGGCTGAGAGAAGATTCAAACTCTGGTCTCCAGAGTCGTTGGAACCGCTGCGCCATACCGGCTCTCCGTATTACCTAAATTATCAACATGAATCACCTGTTAATTAATTACAATATTGTTGTTGCTTGTCATGTGCCTTCAAGTCAGTTCTTATTTATGGCAACTCTAAAGTGACCCCTATCAGAGGGACTTACTGGCAGGATTTGTTCACAAGGGGTTTGCCACCCTTGCCATCCTCTGAGGCTGAGAGAGTGTGGCTTTCACAAAGTCACCCAGTGGGCTTCAATGGCTGAGCTCATAGTCCAACACCCAAAACACTACACCGGGCTAGCTCTCCGTTATCACATTACAGCTACTTTTTAAACCCAGCTAACAAAGAAAGGTTATTATTTGACTTTAAATTCAGACCTAACTCCTCGTAATATGTAAAGTCGAAGGCTTTCAAGGCCAGCATCCATAGTTTTTTGTGGGTTTTTTGGACTCTGAAGAGGCCAGCCACAAATGCAGGGGAAATGTCAAGAATAAATTCTTCCATAACATGGCCACATAGCCCGGAATACCCACACAAAAAAAAAAACTATTTCTAATCTTAATTTTATATTGTTTCAGTTGGGTTATTTTAATTTAAAAAAATGTTTTACAAGTGTTCTTACCTTGGCTCCCTTTTTGGGAGAAAGATGGCATAAAAGTGAAATAAATACTGTATATACTCAACTATAGGTTGACCTCATATAGTCAAGTAGCCATAATTTTGGCCCCGTAACCTGCCCTCAATTTATATACGAAGGCAAGTTTTGGGGCCAAAATTATAGATTTTGATATCGATAAGTTGAAAGTAAAACTTAGGGACATGTAACAAAGGGATGTAAAGGACGAAGCATAGCAAAACAATGTCAAAGAACTTAGAAAATTCCAGCAGACATATCTTTTTGTGTTCACTCTTAAGGCTAGATGGAAGAGAGAACAGAGTAGGAGTCAGTGCTTCCAGGACAGATTATATTGTTGGCTTTCACTGATGGTTCCTTCTTTTAAATAAGAGTTAAGGTACAGTACTTACATTGATCTGTGGATAAATCAACTGAAGTTTTTTGGGTCAATTTTTTGTATGAAATTTCTAGACAAAAACTGTACACGGTAATTAAATAGATACGATGCATACACAGATACACACATACATACACACTTTACAGGAACATCTGTTCTAGTGTGTTTGTCGATCTGTCTCTTTTTGGCTTAAATATGTTTCCCTGGACTAAATTTGGAAGTACTGTATCATTCTCTGAAAGGTTAAAAATGTTTTTATCTACTTGTGCAAATTGCAAAGCACCCAGCATGGTGTAGCATAGGTTATGACTCTGGAGACCAGGGTTCAGGTCCCCACAAAGCCATGTAAACCCACTGGGTGACCTTGGGCAGGTCACACTCTCTCAGCCTCATGGGTGAGGAAAGGGCAAACCTCCTTTGAACAAATCTTTCCAAGAAAACCCATGATAGGTTTACCTTAGGATTGTCATAAATCAGAAAGGACTTGAATGCACACAACAACAAGCTATTTAGCATGGCTTGAAGATAAACCAGCCCCATGCATTGCTATTATTATTATTATTATTTATGGTATTTCTACCCCGTCCTTTAGTTCTAAAGACGCTCAGAGTGGCTTATTATTATTATTAGTTAGACGTTCCCTGCCCTCAGGCTTGCAATCTAAAAATCTTATATTTTAAATATATTAAAAATATATATACAGTATAAATATTAGAAGGAAAGCCCTTCTAAATGCGCTCTGGTGAGATTATTTGCTCTTATAGTTCTACACTTCTGGGGAAAGCACCGTTAAACGCAATAGTTGGAAATAGCACTTTGGTTTTATTATTTTATTTTATTTTGCAGGGCAAGCCACAAACAATTCTCTTGTCGCCGTTCATGCAGTGTGACACCGATTTAACTGTCCTGGCTCAATGCTATCAAACTCTGGGATTTGTAGTGTTTGCGAGACATTCAGCCTTCTCAGTCAGAGAGCTCTGGTGCCGCAACAAACTACAATTCCCAGCATTGGTTCAAAACACAGTGAAGAAATAACCCAGTTTGGTACTGCTTTAACTCTTTTCTGGCTCAAGGCTATGGAATTCTGGGAGTTGGAGTT
The DNA here is from genome assembly GCA_034509955.1 of Urosaurus nigricauda. Lineage (NCBI taxonomy): Eukaryota > Metazoa > Chordata > Lepidosauria > Squamata > Phrynosomatidae > Urosaurus > Urosaurus nigricauda. Next base: position 73,703,104 of record JAOEGL010000004.1, on the reverse strand, counting down.
TGTTGTGGGGCCCCAGAGGGGCCCCACAACAAACTCCAACTCCCAGAATTCCATAGCCTTGAGCCAGAAAAGAGTTAAAGCAGTACCAAACTGGGTTATTTCTGCAGTGTGGATGCTGCCCCTGTATAGGAATGCACTGTTATAGGCTTGACCAAAAAGCAGTACATTCCCAATAGCAGCTTCAGAGTGAGGCCTACTGTAGTAGTAGTATTACTACTACTACAGCCTGTTTCTATGGCAACAAGGCGAGCCACGCCCCCTCCGGGACTCAGTCGTTACCAAGACTGTAAAAAGCCTCTGCTGCGCATGCGCGGCAGCGCGCGGCAGCCGTTTGGAAACGACGAGGAGGCCGCCTTTTTAATAAACGAGGGGTCAGAGCGCGCGCGCGCAGATGGATTACCACGCGGGGGGGCGACGTGATTGGTCAGACTCACCAGAAGCTTCGTGATTGGTCGCCGAGATCACTCAAACGGCCGTTGATTGACGTGTCGCCAACCACTCAAAGAGGGCAGAGGGCGGGGAAAGGTGTTTTTCGGCAGCTTTGATTGGCTGGAAGAGGAGAGGGGGCCGAGGGGCCGCTGATTGGGTGTCCGTGCCGCCATTTGAAGGCGGTTAAAGTGAATGTTGTTGGCAGGGCAGGGCTTCTTCTGTCGGACCCTCGAGTATTGAGAACGCCTTTGTAGTGAATGGGAAGGTAAGGCGTCTGTTGAATGAGAACCTCGGTTTTAAAAGTCACAAGTGTTTGTTTGGGTGTTTTTGGCTGTGTTCACACTGGAGAAATAAACCGGTTTAATTGCCATGGCTCAATGCTGTGAAATTCTGGGAATTGTAGCTTGTTGTGGGGTCCAGAGCGGAGCTCCGCTCCGCTCTGGGCCCCACAACAAGCTACAATTCCCAGAATTTCACAGCATTGAGCCATGGCAATTAAACCGGTTTATTTCTCCAGTGTGAACACAGCCTTTGTGTATCAACCTGGCTTTCCGGGAGCTGTGTTGGGCCCAGGATCACCCCAAAGCTTCAGCTCTCCAAGCAACTTGTCCTCCTCATGTTGAACAATCTGAATTTCATCCATCAAAACCAGATGAATATGTGTCTGTTACCTCCCCAGGCTACCTTCAATGAGGAGTCCAAATCAGAGTAAGCCTCAGCAATTTGCTCTGCTAAGTATTTAACAAATTTGGCACAACACTTTTCTGAGGGTTCCTCCTTAGCAATCTGAAGTCTAGGTTATAGTAGCCCTTTAGCTATCCAGAACAGCTGTGCTGTTTGACATTTGATGCTTTTCTTAAATAAACAACTTGTGTAAAAGCCATACTCGTGAACATCTATGTGGAGGTTGAAACCTCCAGGAACACCTTGAATTAGTTAAGTGACTTCATGTATTTCATTATGAAAACTGACACTGATCATGGTGCTGAAGCTTATACTCCCTTGCAAATCCACATAGAAAGGACAGAGACATTTATGTAGGTTTCTTACATGGTCAGATGTGGTGTTTCTCACAGTGTCTTGGAGAATATGGGACACTCTTTCCCACACACTACAGATTTCGTGTTGACTCACAATACCTGGGAAGTCTCTTGGGTGCCTAGTTATGGAGAAATGCTTGGAAGGAAGACTGGATAAGGTTGCAGTAAGAAGCACTGACAGGAGAGCAAAGAGCAGGAAAAATAGGATCTCTTGGGCTGCCTTCCAGCTGCCGACCCCATTTTAGCTTTGGAGTGGTTATCATTTAGTCTTGGCTGTTCTATATGATGAATGAAGCACACACGTTCCTCCGGGCCAATGTAATCTAGGAAGGAAAAATTGCCAAGAAGCTTGACCAGGATGATTTTGCCAGATTGCAGAAACTGATCAGTTCTAAGAGTAAGTTGTGGGTGGTTGCTTCATTTCCCACAATTTAAAGCTTGGCTACTGGCTAGGATATCACTCACTTTCAAATGAATTTGTTCCACTGTAGATGTGAAAGTAATATACTATCCTGAGCAGCAGCAGCATTATTGTTGTTGTTGTTGTTGTTGTTGTTATTCAAAAAGGTAGAACATAGTAGCAATGATTTAATACTGGGTTGGTTGGAAATGTTGCATTTGTACCATTAAAGCTTTATGCTGTACAGCAGGGGTGCCCAACCTTTTGACTCGCTGAGCCCTTATTTCTATGGCAGAGCCTCTAAGAAGCCTAACATATGTCTTACACGTTAATGGTGTTTAGGAGTAAATATAAGAATATAATCTTATTTAATTTCATTTTCCTGGAGGGGCTGCGGAGCACATGGGACGTGCACACTGAGGCCTAAGGGTTCCTCAGAGTTTTGTCTGAAAATAGTAATATTCCTTATTCAAAGACAGATGGATTTTAATGACTTCTATTGACTAGCTCTGGTATTTGTTAAACTAACTATGTGCAAATCTTGATTGGCTAGAAAATTAGCTTATGTGTTACTGACTTGGTAAATGAAAACCTGGAGTGTTAAAAAATACATTCATATCAGATTTTACCATTATGCGTTACATTTATTCCTGTGATGGTATTTTTATTTTAAATTTTCTCACAGGGTGACGTTTTCAGAGTTGCTCTCTTCAGCCTTATGGATCTAATTTCCCCTGTACCTCAAAATCAAAGGTAGTATTGTAATAGGTTTATTTACTATCAATAGAAATATAATTAACAGTTGTATAACATGTAGAGCTGGGAGTATTTATATCCTACTGAAATCAATGGGTTTAGGCATGCCTGTGTCTGCTTTGGGATGTAACTGCATGTCATACATTACCAGGTTTGCTTTTCTGTCATGGTGTGTCAATCTGAGGTATTTGGATACTTTTGGTGAGTAATTACAGTGCATGAACAAAATAGAAGGTTTGCACTGAGGATCTTTAAAAGCTGGTATTCCTTTTTAAATGTTGATGCAGCAGGTGGGAAGATCAGTAATTATGAGGAGTTTCATTGTGTTGATGATCAATAGAGTCCTAAATAGATTGCTGAGACAATGTTCCATTGATTACTGAAACTTTCCAATAAGGATGTATAGTCGTGCAAAATGATACTGAAATGTCTGAATAAGAGGTTGGTGTGTATGTTCAGGGTATAATTGTAGATTTTAAGTACTGGTACTAAACTCTACACCAGGGTTGACTGGTTTAAACCAAATATCTTTTTTTTAAAAAACACTCCCTTTTTAAAATTAATTTTTCTTATATTTATTTTTTAACTCTTGCTATTATCACTATTTTTAACCCCCTTACTGCAACAACAATGCTTGTTTATATTAAAACATTTTAACAGTTAATTGGCAATTGTTCATTGTTAGACCAGTATCCAGTGTCAGTTGCTTCTTTTTAATTACTTTATTTTATAATTCAAGGAATGTCACTTAGAAAAAAATTCTCCAACTAATATAAGTTCAACCAAAACAATTACCAGTAGCTTTAAAACAAAAAGATGTGTTTTTTCCAACCCTGCCCCACACTTATTTAAGAGTAAGAAAAGAAATAAAATTTATGGTAATGTGGCCTCTTCTGTCAACATGACTATAATGAAACTTGATGTGTTTGCTTACAGTGTAGTTCTCTGAAGTTCGAAAGTCATTTGCTATCTCCCTTTCAACACTATTATTGAGATAATGTGGAAGGAAGGAAGATATACTGTATTGGCAAGCTTCCAGAAACTGGCATGTCAGTGCCCTTAGACCTTTTACTGGTTAATAAATTTGGAAGAGGAAAAATTGGCAATAAACACAAATGACTGCTTTCCAAATCAAGCCATGGTTTATGGCCTCTTTGTAATGAAGCCTCTCCTGTAAGACTGAGCTAGTGAAATAAAACCCATCTGCAGCACCTGTTGCTGGTGCTAAGAAATGCATAGTGCATAGTACGTGATTTCTGAAACAAGGGTTTTCAAACAATATTTAGTAGCTTTGTATAGTAAAGAAGTGGTTTATCTGAATCATAGAGTTGGAAGAGACTGAAGGGCCCTCAAGTCTAGCACCCCCGACAGATGTCCATGCCCAAAGAGGACAGTGCTTGTACTGCATATATGGGATGTTTTGGGTGGGTGGGTGTAGATGTAGATATATATATAGGTACACAAGCACGCACACATATACACATACATACACACTGAGAGAAAAAGAGAATGAACATGCAGTGCTACTTTTTCTGATCATTTGTTTAGAAACTGAGCAGAAAGTATTCTGTTACAAACATCTTAAGTTCCAAAATGTCAAAACAACTAATTCTTTAGCAGTTACATATTCAAAGCTGATGTGAAGAAACTTCCAGTTTCTGGTGAAGTAAGATAGTGAACATGGCTTGTTCCTTTTACACTTTAAAAGAATATTTCTGTCTTGCCATATTAAAAAGGCTTGCTATATGTAATAACATTCTGTCTGCTAAGCTTCACCTATACCCATTTCAAATGCAGTAAATGTCTAATTGTTTGTTCATTTTTCCAGAAGCGTTCTGGAAAAGATGGTGCCCTTCAGCTTTCCTCCATCAAAATATGCACTTTGGAATCCATCTCCTATTGGAGAAAGTTCTGTCTCTCACCTGACTTATTATAGGTATGCCTTAGTTTATTGTATGACTGATAAGTATGACTTCAGGTTTAAAAGCACTGTATTGGTTTCTGATCACTCTTCCTCCCTCACTTGCACAGAACCTTTTCTACTTGTCTTCTGGTCACTGATTTAACAATAAAATCATACATTGTCCAAAAAAGATATAAATGGTATTAATGATAACTAGAATGAAGAAATGATTTCTCTAAAAAGGTATGTGTAAGATGGTAGCTTTTGCTTCCTCTAGTGTGACATAATTATGACAAACATCAGATTTTCTGCCTTACGTTGGGTCAGATACATTCAAGGATAAATTGTGGGTCTTTCCTAACTTAATAACTAGAAGAGCTATTTTACCTTTTTTCTGTTATGACTAGAGTTTGAGCTAAAACAGATAGCTATAAATTATTGAAATTCACTGTGGGTTGGGGTAGGGGTATTATTTAGAAATATTGATTTTAATTGTATATTGTATTTTATTGTTTTTCTTGTTTGCTGTAACCCGCCTTGATTCATAGGGAGAGGCCGGCTATAAATAAAATGTATTATTATTTGGAATAAAACACATATAAAGGAACAACTTCAAATCTCAGCATCTTTTCCTAAATTGCTTATTCATTTTTCCTTTTCATGGCATAAATGTTTTCCCATTTTAATGAATTTTTTTCAGTTCACATCTTGCTTCTGTTGTGCATTTTGTTCAATAAGAGTTTTGTTCTTGAAGACAGTTGAAAGTCCTAATGTAATTATTTAAGGCTTAAGTAGTTCTGGTACTGAAATTATTTTTCTCTTCAGAAACCCTAAATTAAACATGACTGAGAAAACACTACGACTTGCCCATCGTCATGCTAAACAAAGTAGAAGAAATCTCTTCACCTGTTTTCTAGTTGGAAGTCTTGACACAGATGAAGGTAATTCAGTTGCTAAAGGCCCCTTACCAGTCATTCTATTTCTGACTGAATCAGTAAACCATACAGTGACACATATTGGTTATATGATTTCCTCCTTCCAAAAAATGGCATTCTTCTGTGTGCTTATGAAATTGCTTTATGTTGTCAAATCAACAACATAAGAGGAAGTGGACTAAATGGTTCTTATTGACCCTTCCAGCTCTTAAGATTCTATGATAATCTGCCCAGGAGTAGGCAGCTGTGACCCTCCAGGATCGCACCTTCCAAGAACCTTTACCATAGGCTACCCTAGCAAGTGCTTATAGAGGTTTCAATCCAGTAGCATTTGAATGGCCATGCTGCCAACTGCAGATTAGTCCAAATACTGTCTCTTCTGATTGCAAGTAGTTTTCAGGGACTTGTCAGGTTTTCCCAGCTTTCCTGCCTGTGCTCCTTTTAAACTACTACTACTACTACTAATAATAATAATAATAATAATAATAATGTTTTATTTCTATATCCCGCCTCTCCATTGATCGAGGCGGGATTACAGCAATTTAAAATACAAAACATATACATACAATTAAAAACAATTCCATAATTCAGAGTGTACCTCCTCAATAGATAATTTAGATCGCAATAACACAATGCGATGTTCAGTATCAGTGGTTGGTAGTCTGCTCTAGTGCAGTCCTGTGCGTCATTAATTATAATATATCTGGTGGATAGGCCCGCCGGAAGAGATCCGTCTTAAGTGCTTTCTTAAAAGCATCTAAGGTGGTAATAAGACGGATCTCCTCCGGCAGGTCATTCCATAGTTTTGAGGCTGCAACTGTGGTAGACACCAATCTCGTATTTTTAATTTCAAGCAGATTCTTCCCTGTAGTTCTAAGAGTGCAAGGCGGATTATATAGCATTTGGATCCTGAACCTAATGTGTTTAAATAATGTGCTTTACTGCTAAGTGGAGTGTTAAGTAATAAATAAACATAATTTCATATATAAAGCTAGAGTTTTTGTGTGAAATTCATGAGTAAAGTTTCTACATAACTTTAGTTTGTGAAGGTTGTTTTTTTGTTTTTGTGTTTTGTTTTGTTTTTTTGCTTTGCTTTGCTTTGGAGCTGCCATGTTCTTCCTTTGATGAAAAAGCTGATTGGAAGATTTTTCACAGATATGAGTTGCAGGATATTCTACGGTCTCTGTCATTTGTGTTGCTGAAATGATATAGAAGAAAAGGTCTGGAAGTGGAGGGCAGTTTAGGCATTGTTGCATAAGAGGAAGGGCATGGCCTTGATTGAAATGACCTCACCTTCTTGATTAAATCATTAATCAGGTAAATATAGTGAGCCCTTAGTACCTGCAGGTGTTTGGTTCCAGGACACACACACACACACACACCCAAAAATGTGGCTGTTAAAGTCCCTATTTGAAATTTAAAGTACCTGCAATTGACTGCAGCCAAGCCAAGAAGCAGTCCCAGGTAGCAGTAGCATAAAACATCTTGTATGCAATTGTAGCAGTAGCATAAAACATCTAGGTTGCTGGCCAGATTACAACTGCAGTCATGCTTTTGTAGTATTTTGAGCATTTTTGAACCTGGATTGCAATATCATACTATTGATCCAACTAGTCATGTGCTACCCTATTCCAACTAGTATCGACTCCAAGGCTTCAGATAGAAGTGGTTGTTCTCTCCTTCTACGTAATATTCCTTTTAAGTGGACAAGTTTGGAATTGCTCTAGCCAGCTATCCCAGGCATTGGAGGAGGGGCCAGGTGAACCCATACATGAACCCTGCCTACCTCCTCCAATGGCAAGCTGTCCCAGGCATCAGAGGAGGAGGTGGTAGGGGCTCGCATACAGGCTCCCATGGCCCCTCCAATCACAAATAATCAGATTCACGAATGCCAAGTCTGCAAATGTGAAGAGCTGACTGTAGTGTATTTTAACTGATGTTTCTTCTGGCACAGATGGTGAAGGCGTATTGCTAACAATAGACCGTTTTGATCCGGGTCGTCAAGTAGCTGGTGGTTTGGAGAAAATACCTACAGCCCCTCTTCCTGGAGATTTTTTGATTCCATGTACAATTAGCTTTGGATCTTCATCAGGTGATGTCACAGTGCACAGTTCTCAAGATTTCCACTTGGCTTTCAAGGTATGATGCTTCAAACCGTGCTTACTAGTATATTTTCTACATGTGTTCTGTGTTGCAGTTTAGTTGTCTTGCCATGTTAACATCCAGCTGCTGTTTCAAAATCTTTCCAAGACCAATAGTGCTTGTACACCATCATAACTACCTCCTTGAATCTGCTCCCTGCTAATGACACGTTTTTTGCTATAGGTACTTCAACAAAATCTAAACAGCCAAGATTGTTTGGATCCTTCCAAATTGCTGACATTGCGAGTTCACATCTGTTCAATAGAGAATATGGACAACCTAAATTTTGAATTTCACTGGGCAGCTGTAACATTGGCTAATGCCCTGAAATGCACTCCTGTGAAGTCTGTTCCAATAATTCCTACAGCTCTTGCTAGAAATTTAAGCAGCCACATGAATATTGCCCAAGTTCAGGGGACTTGCAAGTGTGGGTGAGTTATGCTTTACAGTAATTCAGTGTGGAAATGCATATTGTTCATTGCAACTTTGGTTGATTTGGTTTAGGAATCAAATATATCAATCCATTCTCTCTGAGCAAACTTGGAAACTAGTATGCTGCCTCTTAAAATTATACATAGTGAAATTAATCTTTCCTGAATGTTCCATAACTGTCTACTCATAACTAGTTAGTAACTTCATAGAATGGTTTGGTGATATATAAAGAGAAATCAATGTATAGTTATTTCAGTTCTCACCTTCAGCTTAATTGTTTTTATACACATTACACTGTCTAATATGACAATTTTTACAGGTCATTTAAAACTTCTAGCTTTGCAGGGATGGCAATTAGGGCCCATGCAAAAGCTGCTGGAGGCTGTTCAGTGTAATAGCAGCCTTGGGCAGGAGCTATAGGGTGCAATAGCTGCCCACCATCAATTGCCCCTATCCTTTAAGGAGTTTCCATATCAGTATTACTGTGTTGTTGGAAATGGCTGTTACAGAAATGTTCTACAATCATCACAACACAGAACTATTCTGAACAGCTGTAATATTAGAATTGATTTATGATTAACTTTTGATCACATCTTTTCAAATAAAGCTGGGTATACATATAGGCCAGTTCAGTAACTTTGGATATATATGTAAACTAAAGACAGATCCTGCATCACAGGCTGCAATGTAAAACTTTATTATGATGGGGCTATATTACTAACACAACACACAACCATGTTAGAGAATTGCAATAACTTGCTGCCTGGCACAACACAAGATGTCATGTTGTACAACAGGGCCTCCTGCTCCACAACAGGGCACCCAAGATGTCCTGATGCACTACGGGGTCTTCATCGCACAGCTGGACACTGCAAAAGGTGGAGACATTTTTCCAACTGGGTGTCCATGGCTTCCCTCTGCTCTCCCTTCTGATTACCAGTGCCATAGTCTCTGCTGGAGCTGTTGCATTCACCCCTTGTGCTGCTATTATATATATATTATGTATAGTGGTCCCAGTGGTACTGCTGAAGCAGTGCTCTTCTGAGAATACAACTGTTGCTCAACACTGTAGTTCTAAACTGCACAGTTTTATTCTGATTTACAATTTACTATATCATAAATACCCGAAAGGACTCCTGCTTGCATTCATGTTCCCAATCTGGTATTGAGAATTGGTGTTTCCATCCCATGCCTGTGAAGAGTTTTGTGTATGACAGAAAATGTATGTACCGGTATGAACATATATTAAAATGCTTTACAAGTCTCCTGTTAAGTACCTTTCAGATTATGAGTAGTGGAAATGTTATCCCCATAATACTTAATTTAGCTTTCAATTGGCTTAAAAAAGATAGATTTAAAATATTTTGAGAAAAATGCTTTCTCTCTTTCTTGTAGTTATCTTACAATGGACCAGACAAGGAAATTACTTCTAGTTCTGGAATCTGACCCTAAAGCATATACTTTACCACTGGTAGGCATGTAAGTATTTAGACATATGAACCCTTTTCTCAGTATTGGGTTTTTGTTTGTTTGTTTTGTTATGTGTTTGACATCATGTGCAAAGATAAACTGTTAAGGCTACTATATTTTCAGAACATACTTAGGTGATTTAAAATATATTTCAAGAAAACATCAGAGCTACATGAGTCTGTCCCTGTTGTGACATTATTGTATATTGAAAGTGCTAAAGAATTTTATTTTTTTTTTCCTTTTTAGTTGGCTGAGTGGGATATCTCATATCTATAGTCCACAAGTCTGGGCCTTCTGTCTGCGCTACTTATTTAGCTCTTCAATTCAAGAAAGGTGACTATATATTTTCAATACACAGTGTGCATATTAGAGGAAAACCTCTTCTTTCTATTCAGTTTTCAGCATTTTTTTGTTTATCAGGATTATAGCCTATGTTTATGTTTTAGAATTAAAACAGCCAAGGTGCTATATCATTAAAAATACAACAAATGATTAAAATAGAAAGCTAAAACGTGCAAAACCAAGGCTTTGTGATGAAGCAGAATGGATACAGTATTATTAACCACCTAGGCCAGAAGCTCTCAGCCTTTGGTCCTCCAGCTGTTTCGGACTTCACCTCCTAGAATCCCTGATCATTGACTATGTTGGCAGGGATCTGAATCCAAAACATCTCAAGAACCAAAGACCAAGAACCACTGACATAGGCAAAAGCATCTGGGACAGCAGAGTTTATATATTCAGTCAATTAATGTTAGATTAATATTAAATTTTAATATATTAAGTGGCCATAGTTTTTTTTTAAAAAAAACATGATTGCTGAATCTTGTTCGACACTAATAATTTGGTTTTTATTCTGTCAAAAAAAGTTAAATTATCTTTGTCATATTTACTAGATAATTGATCTGCCAGTGTGATGCACTGATGTTGAGCAATTTCTTTTGTTGCTATTGTGTAATGAATGTTGTTCTCTCTAGGGTGCCTTCAGAATCAGGTAGTTTTCTCATTGTGCTTTATTCTCTGAAGCATAATGTGCCAGAATTCTATGAATGTTTCCCTTGTGGTGGACATACTGAACTAGATTTCCAGCTACTTACAAGCAAGGAGACATTACATCTGTTCAAAGTAAGTTACTTGCATGTTGGAAATATAGTTGTGAAGTGGCAGTGGTCAATTAAAATGTTTAAGAAATGGGGTTGAATTTTAAAATTATCCCATTTATAATTTGTATATATTTGTATATTGAAAGACTCCTGAATTTACCAGTTTCAAAATTAAGTTAAACACTATACTGTTCAGGGAAGCGTTCCCAGGATTGTGCCGTCTGCCCCAGGATGCCTCCTTTTAACTATGTATTAAGAATCTGTGCCCTCCCTCCAGTCCATCTGCCTTGGTCCAGGCCACAGAGGGAGAGAAGAACCACTGGACCTCATCCCCTTCCCACCGCCTTCCCCTTCTCCTTTTGTGTTGTCTATTTTAGATTGTAAGCCTGAGGGCAGGGATCCAGTAAATAAATAAATAATAACCACAAATACTGCTTCATGAGTCTGTGTGGTGTAGTGGTTACAATCTTGGACTACAAGTTGAAAGATCCAAATTCAAATAGTAGGATAAAATGTAGTATTATAATTAAATGGAAAGGTTTGGCTTGATTTTAAGTTTAACCCTAAACAATATCATCTTATGACAACTGAATACTGTCTATATATTCTGTGCATAGCTTGATTATTATTATTTAGGGGGGAAAGATTAGGTGTGTGGAAAGCTTTCTGTTAGTGAAAGGAATAAATACAAGCACTTTTCATTTATGCTGCTTGAAGAGTAATTGATCTATGCCTACTTCAGTAGAATAAAAATTATACATAACTGGTTTTTAGTGTGACTATGATGGTGAAAAAACATGATCCCCTGTTACTCCTCTCCATGTATACGTTAGTGTGGTTGCTAGAGATCTGCAGTGTCTTCACCCCTTATCTTAGTTTGTGAATCTTCCTATGGAAATGTTCCTAGCAAATAAAAGGTAGCCATAACATTTTTGTTAGGTGTGGGTTTTTACCAAATTTCTAGGTGAATCTGGAGGCAGTTTTGCAGTAGTTATTGAACACTATACTTAGTTATTGCATCTATTTCATTACAGAATGTCGAGCCTTCAGGTAAATGTCCTATCCAGTTTGAACTGAGTTCAAAAAATAAAAATGCAGAAATGGAGTTCTTCAGCAAAATTTTGAAAAATGTTTCCATTAGCAGGTGAGTCATTTTTCAGACATTTATGCATATTGTACTGTAGAAATACATTTTTCTACAAGTATCCAGTTCTGCGTTTGAAGATTTTTCTCCCATGCAATAATATAATTTCAACTAGAATAGTTAATAGTTACTATGCCAAATTCAGCATGATCTTAGAAGCATGTTCAGCATGTTTCATGTAGCTGTACAGGATAACCAGAGGTAAAGATATAGAATCTTAGGATCTTGGCAACTATACTGTAAGTTGTTCTTAATGTCAGAAAATGTGTTTTAAAAATGTTCTGTAAGTCTTGTTTCTCAAAACATTTGTCTACATAATTGCACAGCTTAGTTAACTGTTAACTGTTATTGCTCTGCTAAGTCAAAGACTGCAGTAAGAAAACATTCTTTTCCCTTTTGAGTATGACTGTAATAATAGTCTAAGGGAATCCACAGATACAATCTTCACCTTGAAGTTCATTCTGTTAGAAAGATGAAAAGATATTTGTGTGTCATGTGCATCATCCTACAGCTTCAAACTCTTATTATTATTTGCAAAATTATTCACTTTAAATATGGCAGGGATATCAAATTGATATTTCAAATCTTTATGGTAAATTATGTTTTACAACAGCACAAATTTCAAAACTTTTTTTTAGCCTGTCTCAAAGTTCCTCTCCCAATAAACTGTCTGTCAGTGATCATGACTCTGGTGTGGAAGATGATACATCTCCAAGACTATTTCCTCGTCCTTACCCAGTGAGTCAACAGGTAATTCTAGAGCTTTTATTTCAGGAGTTTGCGGGGAGAAATAATTGGTTTTATTATACTTTTGGGTGGTAAGGCCCAGGTTCAGCATCTAGTATCAGGCTGATGTTATGCCATCATCCTGCCACTAGGTTGTACTACAGTGCTATTAACCCTTTATTTCTACAATATATCTTTCAGATTAATTTTAAAAAAACTTTTCAAGAGGAGACATATTCTGCTGTATGATCATGCAAGGCAATAAACCAGCTCAACCATAGCCTAATTATTTGATTTAATTTATTAGGGATGTTCTAGCAGTATATCAACACAAAAGGGAAGCAGAAACAGTGGTTGAACTATACAGATATGCTTATTAAGAACTTAAATGACTGCTAATTGAGATGGTATTGATTAGCTTAGGAAGGAAAAAAGCTGAATACAAAACTAAAGAGTCAGTGCATGTTTCTTATATAGACATCATTAGCTCTATTAGTTGTATTTTGTATAATGAGACACACTGGATACAGATATATTCCAAACTAGCATTTCCTTCCCATTCCCCCGGTTTTAAATTTCTCCACTTGTACATCTTACTTCCACACATGAATGATAGTGTTATTTGGGTTTACCATACTCGACTATAAGTCGACCTCTTGTATAAGTTGAGGTCAGTTTTTGGGCCAAAATGATAGGTTTTGATATGAAGCATGGATAAGTTGAGGGTGAAACTTATGGGCATGAAGCAAAAGATCTAAAAGATGAAGCAAAGGAAAACAATGCAAAAAAAACTTACAAAATTCCAGCAGATATAACTATTTGGGATTATCCTAAAGACTGGATGAATGAGATAATAGAGAGGCGTCAGTCCTCCCAGGGTAGATTGTGACAGATGTGGTTTCTTTTTGAATAAGAATTAAAGTACATTACTTACATTGATCCTTGGATATGTTGACTCAGGTTTTTGGTGTCAATTTTTGACTAAAATTTCTAGACTTATACATGAGTATATACAGTATGCTGGCCCTTTATTGTAGAACTTTGAAAGATATCATACTCAAGGCCTTCTGTTTCCTTAAGAATGAATTGCAGTTTGCATGTTATTTCATGATTTCTACTGGACATATGTTTTTGCATATGTTTTACATCTAAATAATTTGGTTTCCAGATAACAGAGATCCAGCCTTCAGTACCTGAACTGTCAATTGTATTTGATAGTGGTCCTACAGAATTGGTTCCAACACCAAAACATGCCATGATCACAGATAAAAAAAATAAACCCCCATTTGGATATCAACCTGCTAAGATTACATGTCCTGCAAAGCATCCCCCATGCCAACTCCAGAATTCTGATAGCGGCAAACACACGTTAAGTGGCTTTGCCAGAGAAACTTTTCCAAGGGAATTACCAAGACAATTAAAGCAGAAAATACCCATTTTAAAGCCTTGCAAAAGAATGCAACATCCATTACAACAGCAGCCCATTGCAGTTGGATCTCAAGCAAGGAAGAACTTTGAATCTACTTCATCCTCTTCTTCAACATCTCCCAACACATCTCCTCATCAACTTGGAAAACCTGAAACATACTTGGGAGGTGATGATGCTGCACAAAGGAAAGGACAACTTCCAATTAGTGAACCCGCAGAATCTAAATCTAAGCAGTCTCCTGTACCTTCCCATCCCCCCTGTCACAGTTGTGGGCTGTTACCTCCCCATGTGAGAAGGCCAATGGACCATCAGATTCCACTACAACATCCACATTGTTGTCCTCCCTGTGTCTGCAGTTATCAGCTACACAACCATATGCAATACACTCCAACAAATGCTTGGCAAGGAGTCTATAAAATGGGTTCCAGTCACATACCTGAAATTCAGTCAGGTAGCACCCAAGAAAGTATAGAGTCAATCATCCATCAAAACATGGAATGTGCAGATTCTGGCTGCGATCTAGTATGTGCCACTAGTAGCCCTGTGAACCTAGGCCATCATGGAATAATGGGGAACTGGTCTCCTTGTAGCGATAATTTGGCAGCTACACATAATATTTCTTCTTCTGAGGACTCTTGGAATGCACAGTCTCATGCAGTATGTTCAAAAATGAGATCAGACAATGAAATGATGGGATTATCATCAGATGTTTACAGAATTCTTACTGAACAAGATAGGCAGATCAAGCTGCTACAAGCTCAGGTTTGTGTGATTCCTTAATATGTTTAGAATTTATTTAGAATATTACAGAAACAACATAATCACAATAGGTATGAAATTATCAGACTAAAACTTGTTCCTTATGTACACTGGTGTTTTACTTCAATCTCTTCTTAAGGCAAGTAGAAACTTCAGTGGATTAGTATTCTATACTTTTTAACTATTTTCCATGTCAAACGGGGACTTAACAATTATTAATGTTGGTAAGTTTACAGTCAGTTTAATGAGCCATTAATTTGCTTGGATTTAGGAACAATGCAGATCAGAAGCCAACTAGATTGTAATAATGAGACTTCCAATTTTTGTAGAAGTAACTGCTGATCTACAAAATCCTCTATATACATAATTAAATTTGCTACCTTGCATAGTTTGAGGAAATAATAGTCTTTTCTTCATAAGTGGCAAACTGTTGACTGTGATTTTTACTGCACTAATTGCTTTCCCCATTTTTATTGTTATCTTGGCAGTTCAAATAACACTGATCTTACATGGTTACAGATCCAGCGGCTTTTAGAAGCACAGACGATTCAGTCCTGTTCCACTAAGGCTATATCAAGCAATAGTTTACAGTCTAAGGAGCAGCTAGAATTTGTTACCATGGAAACCCAATCCTCCCCGGTGTTACACATGAAAAAAAGTGTCAGCATTGCAGTGAGCACAGGTAATGGCTTGTACACTTTCTTGAGTGACACTAATAAGACAGCAGTGGGAAAATGCTAGACACAGGGGCCATTTTGATTTGGTTCTTTACAGCCAGTTATGTTACCGGTATCTTATTTGTCCCAGTAAAAAAACTGTACAACCAATTGTGGGTCCTCCAAACAGACAGCACTGTGTCAAGGATGATTTCCAAACAGTGCAATCATACTGTTTCTTGAGGACTGCATGGTAAAGTTTATTGTGTATGAATTGGTTTGTTCATGATGAACATAAAGTACTTTTCAAATATTAATCAACTTTGTGGAATCACATGGTTTTGACCTCCTCTTAGTGCAGTAGCTTTTACCTTGCTAAGAAAAAGTGTCTAATAAAATTACAGGAATTCATTTTTTCAGTAAGTGGTAGCTCCAGTCTTTTGTATTTGTTGCTCCTGCAAAGGACATGACATACAGTGTTGCAAAGAATTTCAGGTTGTAAGAGGCACAATCTAATCATGATGTGAAATTGTACATGAGTGGCATGTTATTTTCACTTTTCTACTCATTAGTGTTACGTGTACAGCACTGACTAGTTAGTAGTTGCAGCAGTTGGTACGAGTCATTGCTTGTTGGGCTTGAATCTGATACACATTTATTAGTGATTATTACATGCATACAGGGTGCTGTACTACTAATTTTGCCAAATTCAACCACACTTTCTTCCTGTTGGACCTTTTTAGGTGCTAGCTTGTACTTGAATGCCCCTTTGGAAAGAAATAAAGATTCTGTGATGCAAGATGACGGTGAAATTTCCAATGAAGATATTAATATTTCTATGAACACAGAAAAGGACAAGAGTCAAACAAGCATTGCCTCTTCATTAAAAGTTGTTGATATACCCAGCTTTGTAGATAGTGTCCATGTTGCTGAAGAAGGACCTAGCCAGCATTCTGTTGAGCCTGGGTAAAGTTTCTGTTTTAAATTACTTTTTGTCTTCATTTAATAATCTTTGCATACTGCTATCACACAGAAGCTCTCTTTAAGGATTTAAACTTGCATTTGATTCACAGTTGCAAATATGTTTCTACACTTTTAAAAATCATTCCAGATTGGCTAACTGCAACCTTTTCTCTCTGTCAGCATTAGTATTAGTAGAAGAAAAGTGATTACTTGATTTGGCTGGACTGAACTCTTTGGATACTAGCTTGGATACTAAGTTCTCTCACACATATTTTTTTAAAATTGTACAATGTGCTGAATTTATTTTCTTAGGTATGAAAAGGGTGAGTCTAATGTACTGTTTCCATCATACCAACTGCTCAAAATAAAGGCAGGGATAATGTGCAGCCCACCACAACTGGTCTTAGGTCTCTAAAGGTCCCCCAACCCCCTTTCAAAACTAATATTTATAGCCATTTTTTGCTTTAAAAATGCACCCCACCTATGTTTTTGCCCCCTCCCCAGGCTATTTTAGACCCAGCAGAGGCCCTTTTCAATCAGGAAGCAAACTGGAAGTTGAATAGGAAGAAAATATAATTGAGCTGTAGAGAGATGATAGAACAGAAGTAAAACAGACTTATTTTTTCAACCAGAAAATACCTCATAGCCTAAGATTGTGTGTAAAATTCTTTAGTGGAGAGAATTTTAAAAAATGAGAGGACCTCACATTTGTTGTCCTCTCCCCAATCCTGATGGTTACCCATCCCAGTTTAAATTGCATAGCAACTAAATCTACATGAAAATATGGTTGCTTGTAGCACCTAATCAAGTTAAAAGTCATGGCTTACCTTTAAAATGGATCAAAAATAGTGCATGTAGAAAGGAAGTAGAATTTCTCTAGCTGGGTGCCTAGCTGTTGCAGACAATTGAGTACTGAAGTAGTTAGTCACTGACCAAGAAATGTTCAGTACAAGCAGACCACTCAATCAACCCTAAACTTACCCATTTTACATAGTTAAATTGCTTCTTGCAACTGTAAGGGGTTACTTATCCTGTGAGCTCCTTTTGTAGTATCAATGTGATTTTGATTTCTGTCTAAGATATATGTTCACTGATGTTTGGGAGCTCATATTCTAGGAACAACTCATGGGCATGCATAACCTAATTATTCAGTCAATTGCTTTATAATACCAAAGTTACAGTTGTCAAGGTGACTTTTAAATATTTGGCTTACATAATCTTGCTGAGGAGGATAAAAATACCACCTCTAGCAGCAATTGATAACCTGTATTGACTAACTGACACTGTAGGTGATCTATATCTTATCTCTTTCAGCATATACAATTGATTGCTTTGAGCTCTAGCACTTTATTGCCTACATTGTTCAGGGAGCATGGGGGTCACTTCATGACCTAGGTAGCATTTTAGCATTTATCATCCTTGTTTCAGTCCTGATATTTAAGCATATGTTTTGGTGATTGCCTGCAAATGTTTTTTAAATTTCAACTAATTAAGGAATAGTCTGTACCAGGGCTGGCAAAATGTTGTTCTCAAGGTGCAGGAACAGCAAGTTTTGTTTGTTAGGTGCCAACTCCTCAAAATTTTGAAAACTTTGAAAAGTGAAGCTGAAAGTGTCCACCTGTCAGCTTATGATTTTGATCCCCCACAAATATTTGCAGGTCTGGTGTGAGCTAGTAGCCCACCCCTGATCTACTTACTCAGGTTAGTGTACAGCAAATGTTAATTTTTTTTTTTTTTGCCATAGTCCAGTCTGCTTCCCTTGAAGAGGTACTTGTATTTTTTAGCATGATAAGTATTACAGGGTATTTTTCTCTTCTGTTGAAGTCACTATAGCTTGCTTTGTACGATGTGATGGGCCATCAAGATTCCTCTTATTGCCCATGCCATTGCTTCCAGTATGACTATTCCTATTTCTGAACTTAATACCAGCATCAGCCTTTGTAGGGAGGATTTGTAGGACAGTTAAAATTGGCAGAAAGAGGGTATATCATTCGGATGTTGTCATTAAATCTCTGGCAATTGAATTAGATCTTCCAAATTTATGTCTTTTTTAAAAAAAAAAAAATTCAAGTTTTTTGCCTGCATTGTCATCCAAATAAACACTAGATATATACCAGAAAAAATTCCAAAATTATATATAACTGCCTGTATAGAATGGACCCAAGCAATTTTTAAGAGTTTGCATGTATATAGATACATGAAGCCATCATAGTTTTCCATGAGGGGAGATCAGTGCTTCCAGGACAGATTACACTCTTGCCTTTCACCAGGGGGTGGTTCCCTTTTTAAAAAGAGTTAAAGTATACTATTTACATTGACCCATGAATAAGTCGACCTAGCTTTTTGGGGTCAATTTTTTGACTAAAATTTCTAGAATTATACATGAGTATATACAGTAGGTGGCACATCTTAAAGTACTAGGAGTTTCAAAAAGTCTAGCTTGAGATATAGTAGTTTCTCTTCTGTCCCAAAGACAGGCAAGACATTGACAATTTCATTTACTGACTTGTATTATCTGATGACTTTCTATTGTCTGCTTCTTGCAGTGGGCCAGCTGCTACAGGGATAGCCCAAACCTGTCTACTGAATGAAAGTGTTAGCATGTGCTTACAACCCAGACCATCAGAGGGGATTGACAATCATTTGGCAGCAATTAATGAACAAAACATTGAGAAAGTCATGAATACCTTACCAAATGTCCCACTAGATGACCAGAAATTTTACCAGGATATACTAGTAAGTGTTCATACAGAACCTTTCATTTTAACATTCTTATTTAACCAAAGTTTGCAAATAGAATTGGCGCAGAAATTATGTCCCATTTTTGAAAAAGACAGTTGCTTGCTCAGCAACATGTGTCTACTTGTGTCTCCACATTTTCCTCTAAATTCTTGAATAGAAGGTATTGCTCACTTGTTTCTAGCATTCCATGATAGATTGTTCTCTACATTTTATGTGATGCATAGTTAAGACAGTATGTGGCACAACAGAAGGTAACATAGGGACTTTCTAGATTGGCAGGAAAGTGTGACATGAAGTTGCCTTTTCCTTAATGCTTAGCAGCTGCACCGCAGCCTTTAGATGGAGCTGCGCTGTTCCACAGTTTTTAAAAAAGAAGCTGGGAAAACCAGCACCTTTTTAAAGGCACTTCTTCTCCCCTAAAACGCAAAAAAAAGCGTTTTCATGGCACACTTTCCCTTTTTCTCATCTAAAGGCTAGAGTTTCATGCAGCCATGAACAAACTTCTTTTTGCCAGTCTAGAAAGCCCCATAGTCATGCATTTATCAAAAATGAAACTGGATAATTAAGAAGTTCAGATATGAGAACATGATTGTCTCTGATAGGCTGTATATATAAAAATAAATGTTGATGCATAGGTTTGTGGAGAGCTTCTTGATTTGATCGCCTTTGTAAATGCTATAAATATAAAACCTATTCAAGAAAAGCAAGTGTTTCCTTTGAAAGAAGATGGTAGAAGGGACATTTGAAATTAGTACTGTATAGGTATGTTCCAAAGTAAGCAATGTTGATCTATAAATTAGTTAATTCAGCTGTTCAAGTGTCTTTACACCCAAAACTAGCTGCTGTGATGAAGGGATGCTTATGTTAAATAAACATTGAGTCCTAAACTCTTTTAATTTTTCAAAACCCTGTGATTTTCAGCTTTATCAACATAACTCTAACAGTATACCAGGGGCTACTTTATTGTGTGCTTTTACTTTGATTAGCTTATTATATTTTTCTATAGGGTCAAGTAAATCATTTCTTGAAGGCATCTTCTGAAGCAAGCAGTTCCTCTGTAAAAGAGGGTGTGATCAGTAAGGAATGCAGCACTTCTTCAAAATTGAGCAACACTAAAAGAGATTCAACACCTGATCCTGTCCTGAAAAATAAAGACAGTGTTTTGAATGCAACCTTGAAGCAGTTAAAAAAACTTGGAGTAAATTTTGACTGTCCTAATCAAATGAACAGTGCTAACAAAGTAGAGAATGCCAGGTATGTTAAGCGAAAAGGTGTTGCACCGGGAAGAGCGGGGGGGGGGGGAACCATTGCTCTCCTTGTATTGGCAGACTATGTACCAGCACTCTTGGTTTCCATAGCCATTGGTGAAGGATAGTCCAGTCCCTCATGGTTGATTTCATTGGAAGCAAATTCATTTGAATTATTCAGATTGGATTTAAAAAAAAACAAAATAAAAAATCAGTCCTGCAGTCTAGTGATATCTGTAGGGACACATGTTCTGCACCCCTCTTCGAAAGAGGGAAGAATATCTAGACAAAGACTCTTAGATAGCTTCATTCATCCACAGGGCTAGACTGTCACTTGTTCTGTGTTATATGCACTTCTGGTTCTCCTAGCATGCATCTTGGAGCTGAAGGGTTTTAAAAAGTGTAACTAAGTGAAACAGTTGAGTTTAGGGTCCATGAGGGGATGGAAAGATGAAAAGGTAGGAATAAGCTTAGAGGGAATAAAGGTTGATAAATGATAGAAAAAGATCATTATTCTCCCCCAGCCAGTCCTCCACATTGGAAACTAAGTAAAATACTTAGTTTACTGTTTTCCGTTTGCCCATTTCTGTAAATAAAAGTTTATATCACATTATCCTGAGTTTCTTGGACAGTAAGAATACAATGTAACAAGTACAATGTTACCTTTTGCTGCCTTTTGCTGTTTTCTTTCATGTAATATTATCCTTTATATTCAGATGGACTTCATTTTAATCCAGGCATAATTCTCTTGTCCATCAAACTCTATTGAAAGGTGTGCTTGAACAAAGTATAGTTTAAGAGCAAACCAAACCATTTATTTCTTTTGCAAAATCTCCTTGTTATTCACAAAGCCCAGTCATATTTTATAGCTAATAAGAACAGTAGTTAGTCTCTTGATACTAGAAGTTAAGCTTCTCTGAAGATACAAATCTAGCAAGATGTTCATCCTTATGAGACTAGTATTTTCTTAGATCTTACTGTGCTGAAGAATAACAGAAAATGTGTATAATTTTTTTTTTATTTTATGTCCTGATGACACTATCTAATAATAAATCACGGGCATAGGGAACCAATGGTCCTCATTGTTGGATTACTACTATTGTCTAGACCAGCATGGTCAGAAGTCATCAGGAATATTGGAAATGCAGCTCTATAGATGTGCCAAATCTTTTTAGAGGATGTGAATTACTACTCCCCCCCCCCCCCCCAGGTTTCAAAAATAATTATCATAAAATCTTACAAGTTTCTGCAAATGGCATTTCTGAAGTGCAAGCTGTTAGCTACTTTGTAAATCTACAGATGAATTCACATTTACCTCCTCTACTGCCCTCACACTATAACTATGAAGATACCTAATTATATGGTCACTTGAGAATGAAATAGCATTTTATAAGAACTAGTAATCCCACAAATGATAGTTTCGATAGCCATGTTCTTGTGTCTAGAAAATGAAAATATTATGATCAAAGGATTAAAATGTGTGTAAGCAGTTGTACAATGCATAGAATACTGAAGACTTAGATTATTACCCATGTGGTCCATGGGCTACATGCTATCCCAGGGACATTCTTGTGTCCCCAGGGGTCAACATTTTTTTAAAAAAAATACTCCAAAATGTCTTCTAGGAAGGTATGTGGGCATTCTGCCACATTTTTGGTCTCTTGAGACATTTGGGGACCATGAAATGCCTTCCAAAAAAAATTTAAAAAGGAAGTAACTTCTGGTTACTTACTGTTGTTAAAAACCTTTCCTGGGGCTAAGATGCCTCACAAGGGCCACAAACTTAGCGGAAATATCCCTTGCTCCCCCAGAAGGTCTTTGGAGAGTGTATAGTGTTTTAGGGGTGTCAGTGGGAGGGAGTGGCTCCCAAGGTTTCCTGGGATCTAATACCGCCCCCTAGCCTCCCACAGCTGCCTGCCTCTGGCTTAAAGAAGTGTATAAAATTATGCCAAACGTTGCTACAGTCTACTAGTTGCAGAAGTCAGCTGGTATGTATGAACAGGTTACATTTTCTGTGAGAAACTGTACAAGAAAGGGTTGGAAGGCATTACAGGAACACCACAGCAACTGGCAGCACCATATCTTTTACAGTATTTTGACAACAATCAAAATACTTGGCCAACCTCTTTGACAACAATCAATCAATGGAATCTTGATAGTTGTGTTTTGATCTGATATTTATAGATAGATGGAATAGGTTTCAAGTTTGTTTCACTGATTTACGCTATCTTAATTTCTTTCTCTTTTAGTATAATGGCCTGTATTCATCCCGAAGCAGTGATTCCAGGGCTAAACTACATCTCATTTGCTAATGTTGGCATGAGTGGCTTAACTCCCAATGGTGTAGATCTGAGTATGGAGGCAAATGCTATTGCTCTCAAATATTTAAGTGAAAATCAACTGTCACAACTTTCTCTGAGTCGTTCAGGTCAAAAGGATTCTTTGACTTCATCTTTACAGACTCTCCTGCATACTAATACAGACAAGACGTTGGTGGGTTTTGGCTTAATTTCCCCAAACAATATGTCTTTTGCAACCAGAAAGTACATGAGGAAATATGGGCTCTTACAAAGCTGTGATAGTAGTGATGATGATGAACAGCTGACTGATTATTGCAGAAGAGAAGAGAACTTAAATCCTGTCCTACAGCTGGATTTCAGCCCTGTGATAGATGGCTTAGCCTGCTGGAAAGACCCTTCTGAAAGAATTGGCAGAAAAGAAGTTCCTCTTAATCTCATACACCATGGCAGTGAACATTGTAGTAGTGATGTGTCAAACTCAGAAGGCCCCATATTAAGAAATGTTACTAATGCAGTCCTTCCACTCAGAATCCGTCATCAGTCAAGTGAAAGTTCAGATCCAGTTTTAAAAGACTTAATGCCAAAAATGAAACTTGTATCTGGAAAAGCAGAATTTACACAACATCCTGACAAAGAGAATCTGGATATTCAGATTGTACCTGAAACACCACAAACACCTGCTGTTGATTACTTAAACCAAGCAGACAACATGAATTCAGTGGGTACTTTTCTTGATGTACAGCAGCTCAGACAGTTGCCAAAATTATTGTGACCTTTGTTTTATTGCTGTCTCTTTGCAGGACTTCAGTATCAGTTTTGTCACAGTTCAAGAGAATCTGTTGGCTAAGGATCTCTATCAGAGATGTTCTTGCCATTTCATCTTGGCCAATCTAGTTGCCTTGTATGATTGCTTAGCTGTTACATGAGAGACGTGTTTACACCTCTGACATATTTCAGGTATCTTGCCCTAATGTGAACATGGCTTGTTGTGTGATGTGATGTGATGTGATGTATGGCTTCATGAGTTTTAAAAGGGGACAGGGTGCAACAATTAGTGTTGAAGCAGACAATGTATATTTGTTACTCACTTGGTCTTTTTGGATTCACTTAAGCATTAGTATAATGCATTTCATTTTATAGCTCTGATTTTTTAAAGAATTTAAAATAAAATGTGGAAGTGGCTTTTAATATCAAATCATGAAGCAAAACCAGCTCAGCAAATAGCAGCCATATCTTCTGTTTTGGTTTTGTATCAAATATAAGGAACAAATGTTTCATACATTGCTGGTCTGGAATGTCCAAATCGAATGTCCAAATAAAATGTACTATAATATTTTCATATATGAACTTGTTAAAAGCAGATTTTTTAAAAAAAAATCCCTTCATTTCTGGTTTGTTGCATCAGTTACCAAAATAACTTTGAATCATCTTCCACAAAGAGGACTCTGTTGGAGCCTTTTGTATGTACTAGAAGTCTGGCCAAAGGACCATAAACAGTCACTTTAGTGGTAACACTTGTATCTGTTCAGGTTCTTCAACTGCACTGTTGGAATACTTGGGGTGTCAATATTTTGCGGGTAGAATCACACTATCATTGATGAAGCCCAAAAGACATGCCTTGGCCTGTCCTTGTCTAATGGTAATGGATACTTTTCCATTTGTGCAGACTAAGGAAGTAGACAGAATCCCTGGAGAGATGACAGCCGCCAAGTGTTCTACATCTTTTCCATTTCTAGTTCATTAAAAAAGTTAATGGGAGATTGACCACATTATTATTTCTTACTCACCTCTCCATATAGATCGTTAGTAAAGGATTTTGTTCATGGTGGAGGGTAAACATTCTAAAGTCGGTTGTTTTTTGATGCTCTCCACCAACCATGAAATAAAATCCATAGAAAATTGGATTAAATAACAGCCATGTTATTTGACCTATCTTCTATTTAAGATAGTTGGACCTGAAAGGAGAAACTTCATGCACATCCAGCTGTGGCCAGGTGTCTACCCTAGACTATTTCAGCCCTTCCTTCGGCAAAACATCTGAGCCCCAAAGGCAGTCCAGTAGTTGAACTGAGCCCCTTAAAGTTACACCCCTTCATTTGTGGATTTGTGGAGTCCTGGTGGCACAGTGGTTAAATGCCAGTACTGCTGCCACAAGGTTGTGAGTACTCTCACAGGCAGAGCTCCAAGGTCCACTCAGCCTTCCATCCTTTCATAGGTAGGTAAAATGAGTACTCAGCTTGTTGGAGGCAATTAATTTACAGATTGTAAACTTCTTAGGAAGTGCTGAGTACATTTTCTAAGGCTTTTCACTTATCATTCCTTGTTCTTCTTTTGTAATTAAATGGAAGTTCTAAATTGTTGTGTAAGAGGTAGGAGACAATCCCCACATACACAGTACTCCTACATGCATGTATGTGTATACATTCACACACCTGCCCAAACTCCACTAAACTGCCACTGCATTATTTGTTTATCAGTGGAGAAATAGACCAAAAGCAGCAGTTTATGAAATATGCCAAACATTTCTTTGTCTCAAAATGCTACAGGATTCCTTCTGGTAATTCCTTTTTATCTTAATATACTAATTGAAGGCAGACACGCACAACAGCAACAAAATATTTGGCTTGTGGCCTCATTTACTGTACAGCCTCAACACTACCAGTTATGCTTTGCACACAATAAGAGTAAACATTTTAACCAAAACCTACCCTTTCAAAAAGGAGAAGATTGTTGAAGGGGAGCCATATGATAAACAGAGGAGAGCCTTTGTGGTGTAGAACTGGTTAGAGGGTTGCTGGTATCTGGGAGGGAGCCTGGTGGCACAGTGATTAAATGCCTGTACTGCAAGCCAAAAGCTTGTGAGTTCGATCCCAGGGGCTCTAAGGTCCACTCAGCCTTTCATCCTCACGTAGGTCACTAAAGTGAGTATCTAGCTTGTTGGGGCCAGTTTGCCTACATGTTGTAAAACACTTAGGGAGTGCTTAGTTCACTGATAAGCAGTGTAGAAATGTACTTACTTTCTATTGCAATCTGGAAGATCTGGCTTCTAGTCCCAGTTGAGCCATGAAACTTACTGAATGACCTTAGGACAGTTATTCTCTCTTAGCATGATCGCCATACGGGACTGCTGGCGCAGTGGTTCAATGCCTGTACTGCATCCACTCACTCAAAACCATAAGGTGGCGAGCTCAAGACCAGCAAAGGGCTGAAGCTCGACTCAGGCTTGCATCCTTCCAAGGTCGCTAAAATGAGTACCCAGATTGTTGGGGGGCAAATAGCTTACAATTGTAAACCGCTTAGACACTCCTTAAGGGTATGAAGCGGTATATAAAATGAAGCTGTTTGTTTGTTTTGCTGTGCAGAGCAGGACAGCCTGGATAAATATAACAAATCAATGAATAATTTATAGGAAAACAAATCAAGCCTGTGTGGGAAACTCCATATACTCTCTGAATGAAAGGTTTTCCCTTTAATTTCTGAAATAAGATGCTGGACTACCCATTCAGTGGTGCTGGCGTGTGTGTGAGAGAGAGAATGCACTCTGCACTTGCTCAAGAGTGTTGGTGCAATCTAAAGAGGCGCATGAGAAAATGGCCAGACCTTAAATAGACTATGCACCTCACCCCTATCGCATGTTTCATTCTGGTAACCTGTGCTACACCAAAGGTTCCTGGTCCGTCAGTGGAGGCCAGTACCCTCCCTGCAGTGCCTTTCACCATGCCGGTCCAGGTATATATTATCTGCTGAAATAACCCTCCCTGAAAAACACTATATTGGATAATTAATGGCTAGCTTCCAGTGTTTCTTTTTTGGCCATGGATTTGGAATATCTAATGGTATGATAACACTGCAAAACACACTGCAGAAATAATCCAGGCTAACACCACTTTCTGCCATGGCTGAATGAGATGGAATTCTGGGAACTAGTTTTTGGTTCTAAACTAGTATCTGTCATACATAGTGGGCTGGAGGAGGGCATAGCCAACTGAAGCTTAACCATATAAGACAGAATTCAGACATTGCTGTATTAGTCTGGAATATCAGTATGCAAAAAGATCTTGCAAATACATCTGAGGAAGCTGATCAAATCTACAAAAGTCATATTACAACTGCTTTTGCACAGTTAGTCTCATAGGTACTGCAAGATCTCTTTGCATACAGATAAGACAGAATCACTCTTGGTCAGTCAAGTGCCGATCAGGGAATAAGGATCCAACCTGTGCTGGATGAAGATGACCTGCCCTGGAAATGCAAGTTTGCAACTTGGGGGTACTGAAGTCAACCCTGAGCTTGTTGGTGTAAGTTTTAGTGAAAGCCAAGAGTGCACTGGCAGATTTAAGACTTCTACCCCAATAGAGAAGGGCCTTATATCCTGTAATTTGGGATTTGCCAAAGATAGCCTGATTAGGGTGGATGATGTTGGCATCTCAATGACCTAGGTTTGAGCACCAGCTGCAAGACCCTGCAGTCCACTGCAGCTTCAGCTGATTGAAGCTGTTAAGTTAGTGATGCCTCAACAGCATATATGGTGATTTCCACATGGCCACTCTGCTGGTCTCTGATAGAGATGGCTAGAGGCACTGATGCAGGTGTGCCCTTTGGTATGGGTGACTAAGTTTCTATTGGTGACTTCCCCAAGGATCTATGGCAGGTAGTAATTCAGGGCCTGATCTACCTGCTAGGAGTGGAAACTGACGCCTTCCTTGAGACATCAGATCTCAAAACAGTGACATCCCATTTAGACATCTATAATGCGCTCCATGTGGGGCTTTCAAAAGTGTTGAGAAACTTCTTCCAGTCCAAAGAGATGCAGCCATACTATTGACTGGGCTTGTTACAGGAAATACACAACTTAGGTGTTAGAACAATCCTGCAAGTCTGTTGGCTGGCATAATTCAAATTGCTGGTACTTAACTACCAATCCCTTTCGTATGGTTTTAGGCTATTTGAAGGATGGCACCTTTATATGTTATCAGCCTGTCTACGCTTCGGAAACATCAGGGGAGGCCCTTCTCTCAGTCCTTCCATCCTGGAGGGAATATGAGAGAGGGCCTTCATTGTGGCTCTCTCCAGTCTCTGTCTTGTTTGGCTAGTGAAGACAAAAAGCGTTTGGGGAATTGTTTATAATAAGGAGAGGTTTTTTCCTTCAGTGCTGTACTGTTAATATCTGTCTTTAAAATGATATTATTAATTGTATAGATTAATTATATTCCAATAAAGCTCTTGTATGTTTTTACCTGTGTGTTTTATCTGCATCTGTTTTAAGTGTTTGTAAAGCCAGTCATGAGGAAAAGGCAGAAAAATTAAATAAGTGACAGCAAGCAATGCCAGTATCAAATATCTGGATTTCTGAGATATATTCTGATAGAATTATCATATTGCTAAATGTTGAAGTTTCTAACATGGATGTTAACTTGAAGGATTATTTCATAGAAAAAATACTCTCATCACAATCCTATACTTATCTGCAAATAAATTCTGTTAATCTCAGTAAGATTTACTGTTGGTTAGATATCTATAAGCTTCCTCCATTTAGGTAACAAGAAGTAAGATTTTATGAAAACTGGTGCTGAATTCAATTCTAATACTGTTCATTAAAAAAGCAGATGTCCAGAATAATATGTGCAAATACAGTTAGATAAGATAAGGACTGTTGATGATCAGTAGCACAACACTGATATCCAAAACACGGCAGAAATAATCCAGTTTGAGATTGCTTTAACTGCCCTGGCTCAGTGCTAGAGAATCCTGGGAACTGTAGTTTATTGTGGCACCAGAGTCGAGCAATTTCTACACCTGTGCCAATGTTTTCCACTGTTCTGTCTTACAAACAACTGTCCAGAAAAGTGGTTTAATTGAACCTTTTAAACTCTGTGTATACATGCCTTCATCTCCCGTCAATTTATGGCAACCCCATGAATTTCTTAGTGGTTTCTTAGGCAAAGAAGAGGTAGTTTGCCAATTCTTTCCTCTGGAGTGGAGCCTACCATCCAAGTATTAATCAGAGTTGACCCTATTTAGCTTCCAAGTCAGACAGGATCTGGTGCATTTACGATACTTAGGCAGGCTTATTTATAAATCAAACCCAGAACAACACCAATTATTATTGCATACTGTGCTGGTTCGAATTTTGGTGAGGAAGAAGTGCTACGATCAGCATTTGTTTCTTTCATGTAAGATGCACTCAGATATGTCTGATCACACCAAAGTGCTATCAGCCTTAATGTGAGATCTATGGGTTCTGACTGTGGCTGCTCAATGTTAAACTTTAAGCACTCTGCACTTGCTCTGAGTAACATATTCAGTAACATATACTTTCCCTATAGGAAAGTATAGTATCATTCAAAGTCCACAAAACAGTGATACATTTATTGGGTCAAGCAAAATGTGCATTGTACATGTTGCAAGCTTTCGAAGCTCCACTAGCTTCTTCATCAGGCAAAGATGTTAACAATCAAACAGAAGGAAAGGAAGGAAGGAAGGAAGGAAGGAAGGAAGGAAGGACCATGTTAGCCATAGCCCTGGTCAAGATGCAGTGGTTGTTCTTAGTTCAAATGTTATGGAAAAGTATTCATGCAGGTGAGCTCCTCTTCCTTCTGACCATGTGGATACTGGGAGTGTCAGTCCGGGAAATAAAATTTATATTCCATTAGCAAGACAAAAAGCTCCTGAATCCTTTCTGAGGCTTCAAGCTTGCTAATGGAACTGAAAGTTTATTTCCTGGACTGAATATCCCAGTGTCCCCATAGGCAGAAGGAAAAGGGGTCCACCTGCATGAATACCTTTCCATAACATCTGAACTGAGGACAACATCCACAACAACATCTTGGCCAAATGCAGGGCTAGGCCTAAAATCGTTATTTTCCCTCCTCCTATGTCATTTTTAACACTCTTGCCTGATGAAGAACATGCATTATGTGCATTTTGACTGGCCCAATAAAAGTATCTCTGTTTTTTGGATTTTGGATGCTCTCTGACTTCCTTCTATGTTCCAATGTTAAGTCCAGTGGTGCCCAAACTTTGACCCTCCAAATGCTCTGGACTTCAAGTGCCAGAAGCTCCAGCCAGCTTGGCCCAACAGTCAGGGAATGCTGGGAGCTGAAGTCCCAAACATCTGGAGGAGCAGAATTTGGGAACCACTGATGACTTAAAACAGATTCCTGTTGAAATCAGCACCAAGTGAAGGAATGGGAAAGGGGTTCCTAATGTAATGTAATGTAATGTAATGTAGCAGGGACCCTCTCCCTTCCCCCCTTTCCCTGCCAGACTGGCTCTGACGTTCTGGTTTCCTGCCAAGGGAAGCCATGCTCGTGTTTCCTGGATGGATATGAAACTCCAGGCAAGGGGCCTGGCTGGCTGACAGTCGTGACTCTTCTCCAAGGAGCATTTCCAGCTTCCCACCAGAGTCGTGAGAGGCTCCTCTTTCCTCAGATCACGAATCCATGGGCAGAGGAAGAGGTCCTGAGCTATATCCAGCCCTGTCCAGGGGACCAGAACATGTCCTCACCGTACAATGGAGAACATCCCAGAAAAATGGAGGACCTGGCCAAATCAAAAACACCCCCCTCCAAATCACACACTGCAGGAACAATCCAGTTTGAGACCTCTTTAACTGTTCTGGCTCAATGCGAAGGAATTCTGAGAACTGGGAGACATTTAGTTTTTTCTCTGTCAGAGAGAGCTGGGGCCACAATCATCAACATTTCCCAGGATCCCCCATCACAAGCTGGGATCTTCCAAGGCTGCCAAGGTGGTCCCTTTGGACCTCCTCAGTCGATCCCTCCTGGCCAGTCAGTTGCAGAAAAGATCCACTTGCCCAAAGCGGAGATGTCAAGGGAGATCGTGCCCTGGGATGGCCCCCCAAAACCTCTTTGGGGATGCCCCTAACCCATGATCCCCTTTCCTTGTCACTTTCGAAAGGCAGCAAGTACAAGGTGACCAAATGTCCGAACCTCAAAGGAGGACAAGGCACTGCAAAATGTGGGGCATTATGTAAGCCATGGCCGGCTAAAAGCTAAAAATGCTCATATAAATTCATTCCATACCGTTGGTTTACAGCTGCATTGCTTATCTTGTATTTTTATTACCCTTTAAGTATTTTATTTTATTTTATTCCATTATCCTGTCCTGTCCACCTTATCCTCCTAGTTGCAGGGAGGACACAAGTAGACCCATGCCTGGAATGGGCTTCTTAGTGATCCTCAAAATGGAGGGCATTTTGGGATTCCTCCCGGACAGAAGGGTAAAATGTAGGACACCTCCTGGAAAAGGAGCACGTGTGCTCAGGATCGGGGTCTCCTCCTCGTTTTAACTGTAAACAGATACTTGGAGTAATGTCCCATTGCTGTTTGTATGTCAGGTAGTTTCCGACTTATGGCGGCCCTACCAAGGCGAACCTATTATGGGGGTTTTCTTGGCAAGATTTGTTCAGAGGAGGTTTGCCATTGCCTTCCCCTGAGGCTGAGAGAGTGTGACTTGCTCAAGGTCATCCAGTGGGTTTCGTGGCCGAGCTGGGATTCAAACCCTAATTTCCAGAGTCCTAGTCTGCCGCTCAAACCACTAGGCCACTAGGCCTCTCTATATAAGCATAAATCAGACATAAATCAGATCAAAACTACAGAGAAGGATGTAATTCCTTGCTTAAGAGATCACAGAGGTGTATTCTTTGGAGCAAATCTAAGCAAAGTTGTCATTCTGTTATCTTCTGAAGGCCGGCCAGAAGTGTGATCTGGAGTGCTTCCTCTAGTATCCTTTGAATATGTTTTACTACAACTTTCCGAATCCTCCATCTGTCGGGGATCCTGGGAGATGCAGTCCAAGGCAGGTAGAAGACACCAAACTAGGGAAGGACAGACCGATCTCGAAAAAAAAAAGCCTGTTTATGAATCTTAGGATGCATCTACACTGTAGAAAGAATGCAGTTTGACACCACTTGAAATGCTGCAGCTCCATCTGTGGAATCCTGGGATTTGCAGTTTTGCAAGGTCTTGAGCATTTTCTTCCAAGGAGTGCTGGTGCCTCACAAAACTACACATCCCAGGACTCTGTAGGATGGAGCCGGGGCAGTTAAGATGTTGTGAAGAGGCAAAGTTCCCAGCAAATATAGCTGTACAATCCTAGAAATCAAGGGGAATGAATCAAAACAGGACTATACTCATTAAATGGTGGGACTGGATCTGGTCAGACCGTAGTAGTTTTAATTTAAATTGATTGTGTGTTTAATTTATTTAATCGTGGCGTGTATTATCCCCTGCTTTCCGAAGCAAATCGATATGGGGTATCGATTATGAGGAACAGAGCCAGGCAGGGTGGCACGCAGTCTTCTGGAAAACATCATTGATCCAAGGCACTGTTTTGAATCTTATTGCTTTCAAGGAGAGAAAGAACTGCTGCGTAAAATTGAACAAACTTCTGGAGAATCTCAAGGCGGAATCATGATCACCGAAGATGCTGCAAGGATAGCCTCAGAATGCTATAATAATTATTATTATTATTATTATTATTATTATTATTATGGTGGTGGGATCTCCCCTCCTCCTGTGGGAGAGACGTCTACAGTGTATTTTCCAGAGAACCAGGAGAAAAACAGTTACTCCGCAGCAATTAATCACGGAATACAGGAGGAATGAGGTGGATGTCATTGCCTTAGGTGAAAAAATACATAAAATAAATAGTATCCAAAGATGCCCGATTAACTAATAGTGGTTTGAATGTTGGACTAATGAAGACCAGGGTTGGACTCTCCACTTAGCCATGAAACCCACTGGGGCAAGTCACACACTCTCAGCCTCCAAACCTTCCTTCCTTCCTTTCTGGTTTAAGATTAGAACAGAAACTTTGCAGCTGGATGTATTGCCTATGTTTCCGAACACTCTGTATCCATTGGAGAGAATGACTTGCAGGGAAAGCCTATTGGTATATCTCTCTGAGAGAGAGTAAAAAATGAGATTATCACACGAGGGTCAATTCCAGACCATCCAGCAGTTATCCCATGATTGGCGGTGAATATCCCATTATTGGTAAGGGGGTAATTGTGGGATGGTAATGGGATAATTGTGGGATGCTTCTGGAATTGACCCTCGTGTGATAATCTCATTTGATATGTTGGTAAGCTTTTCCCTGTTCTCCCACAAGCCTCCCCCTCATCTCCACCTCTGAGCATCATCCAACAAGAACTGTGGGTCCATGTCCTCATCCGACCCCACCATTTTAGATTAATAAATCTAAGTATCTGGTTTTTGAGTGTTGGGCTGTGATTCTGGAGACCAGGGTTCGATTTCCAGCTGGCCATGAAACCCATTGGATGACAAGCCACACTCTCTCAGCCCCAGGGGAAGGCCGTGGTAAAAGCTTCCTCTGAACACACCTTGCTGAGAAAACCCAATGACACCTTAAGTCGGAAAGGACTTGAAGGCACACAACACTTGAACCTGAAGGCCTCCTGCCTTTCCCTCATTGTCCCACTCTGCTTATCCATTGTTCAGTTTGCCCATTCCCAAAGATAGTGGCCCTTTCCCATGAAAAGATTGAAATGTATTTACTAGAAAAGCCTAGTAAACTTGGAAGGTTTTAGAGTTGTAAGCCGCCTTGAATCCCTGTATTGGGAAGAAGGCGGTCAGTATAAATAAACATAAACATTAATAATAATAATAATAATAATAATAAACATTGCTATTATTAGTGAGTTTACATTCTGCCAGGTGCTCTCAACTGGAATTTTGGACCATCAGTGATTCAGATTCTATTCAAGAATAAATGAGGCAGTGTGGCAAACCATCATCATCATCATCATCATCATCATCATCAGATATTAATGAGTTTTTCTCCTTCTCTGCTCCCTCCTTTCCTTTCCTTTCAGAGGCCACATTCAGCCCTGCTTCTGCCAGCGATGAACAACATTGTTTGGCTGTGACAGTTTTTAAATATTTGGCTGTGACAGTTTTTAAATATCCTTTTTCTTTGTCTCCTAAATTGCACCAAGCAGGCAGCTCCCTCCAGTCCCTGGCTCTGATTTTTTTCCCCTCTAAAAACACACACATCTGACACAGATTTCCTCCTCCTCGTATCTCGACCCGTTTTATTTTGGCTCATTAAATTAAATTAAGAGCCGGGGCGGTGTTCCTTATTTAATGCACCGATGTGTGTGTGTATATGAGAGAGAGAGAGATGGATAATCACCTCCAAGAAAGCGAAAAGAAAGGCCTCGTTATTCCAGTGTGGGCAGTCTTGGTGCATATTTTATTACAACAACTCCCCCCTTTCCCCCATAATAGTCTCATCTCTCTCCCTTTTTGCAAAAGCACAAATACACACACACACACACAGCCCCCAGTCTTGCAAAGCTATAAGGCATGCATTCCAAAGTGCTTCCTTCTCTCTCTCTCTCTGCATATCCTTGCAATAATTTTTCCGCTTTCCTTCGATAAAATTGCCCCATAATAATGAATCATTTCATAAATAATGGGTTTAGGGGCTTATCAGGGCAGGCGGGCCAGGGCCAGGGCCTTATCTCTCTTGGCCACCTTGCTCCAGTGTTCCGCTCTCCATACTAAAGAGGAAACTGGACTGGAGCAAAGGAGGAGGAGGAGGGCCACGTCTGTCTCTCTCTTTCTCCTCTTTGCAGGGAGGAAAGAAGGAAAGAGAGGCGGGCTTTATTGTATATTTTCATTATTTATTTATTTTCATTTTTTTATTTTTTAAAAAGCAAAGCAAAAACACACATCTAGCCGCCATGAATAGGTTCCCCCCCCAAAATGGCTCCAGTCCTTTTGCACCAATGAAAAGCAAAATGGTGAGTAAAGAGAGAGGAGGGTTTTTAATTTTATTTTTTTATTTTATTTTAATATTTTTTTTAACATAGAAAGAACCCAATGTTATTTGTTTTATCACGGGTTTCTCTCCTCCCTCCCTGCCACCCCCTTTCTGCATTTTATCTTGTCTGGCTTTTGCAACCGCTGAGAAAGGCTGCGTCGGGTGTTTTGTCGGGAGTCGTAGGTTATAAGAGAGGGACAGCCTTGTTTGGAAAAAATAAAACATGTATAAAATCAAAGAGTTCCCTTTCTCTTTTTTTGACCCAGTGTGTGTGTGTGTGTGTGTGCAGTGTGTGTTGGTTTTGCACGCCCAGACATGTTTAATATTTGTCTCTGAAATATTAAAATAGGGAAGGGGAAATTCCAAAAATACCTGTATTTTTAATACACACGGACACAAATATATATAAAGATAGATAGATAGATATTAAAATAAATAGATATTAAGAGATATATATATTAAGAGAGATAGATAGATATTAAGAGAGAGAGAAGATTAAGATAGATACTGAGAGAGAGAGAGAGAGAGTTGAATAGATATTAAGATAGATATTAAGAGAGAGAGAGAGAGATGGATAGCTATTAAGAGAGAGAAAGAGAGAGGGATGGATAGATATTAAGATAGATATTAAGAGAGAGAAAGATTAAAATAGATAGATGTTAAGACAGACAGACAGACAAATAGATTATTTGGTGGCAAGGCAGCTGGTTTCCGTTTGCAAAACTCTCAGCAGCGTTGAAAAGCCGCCATCCCCGACTCAGAGCGGCTGTTTCCTAAACCGCTTTGAATCCGGATCTGTGGCGAGAAGATGTGACTGCTGTGTGATATCAGGCCCCTGGTTTCTAATTCCGCAGCTGCCGAATAAAGGCGAGGCGATCCGGAGTAGGCTTCTGACTTATGACATGTACTCCCAATTTACGCACAGCGCCCGCGGAGTCATTCTGCCCAAGGGACTCGGTTTGCAGGGAAGGGCATTCAGTCGGGGTTGCGAGAGGGAAGGCTCCCCGAAGAGGAGGAGGCTGGAGAGGGCCTTTCCCTCCGCAGTAAACCCAAGGAAGGCCCGATGGGAAGCTTCTCAGGGCCGCTGGGCCTTTGGGTGCCATTGTCTGCCTTTTCGGAGAAAAGAAAAAGAGGGTGGCTAAGGGAGACACACTCACACAGGCACATGTTCTTGGAAAGGGAGAATATATAATCTACATGGCTACATAGATGTTCTTACTTTCCAAGAATATATATATGTACATATGTATATATATATATATATATATTCTTGGAAAGTGAGAACTTATATATATACACAGAGAGAGAGAGAGAGAGAGAACGCTCTTTGTGCTAATAAACAATCAGACTCTGATCGAGACTTTCCTTTCTTCCAAAGGGATCTCTCTCTCTCTCTCTCTCTCTCTCTGTGTGTGTGTTCTTTCCTTTTCTTTGAAAGGAATATATATATATATATATATATATATCCTTTCAAAGAAAAGGAAAGGCTTGATCAGGGTTTGGAGGAGGTATATATAGAGACAAAGGGAGGGAGAGAGAGAGAGAATGCTATTTATACTGAAATTTAATCCAAACACTGATTAAGCCTTTTCTTGTCTTCGAAAGGAAGAACACACACACACACACACACACACACACGTATGTATATGTATTCTTCCTTTCGAAGAAAAGGAAAGACTTGATCAGGGTTGATATATGTATATATATAGAGAGAGTGAGACAGAGAGCGAGCGAGAAAGAAAGAAAATGCTATTGGTACTAAGAAATAATCCAAACCATGATCAAACCTTTTCTTTTCTTGGAAAAGAAGAACACACACACACATAATATAATATATATATAGAGGGGGGGGGGGGGGGAAGAAAGCTATTTGTACTAAAAATAATCCTATCCTTTCCTTTTCTTTGAAAGGAATACACACACATATACATACACACTACCTTTCGAAGAAAAGGAAAGGCTGGATCAAGTGTGTGTGTGTGTGTGTGTACAGAATGAGAGCGAGAAAGAGGTATTGATAAAATCCTGATCAAATATAGGGCTCTTTTGAAGCTGGGTCTTTTTAAAGGGGGGGGGGGAACTTTCCAGGTTGTTTTTTCAGGGCACTATTTCTCGGGGTGACAAAAGTCATCATGCCTAAATACCGGTTATAATATTCAGAATAAAAATGACTCCTCTTTTCCACCATTCTTCTGATCCTGAACGTTTTCCGATAATAAAAAAACCCCTCTTTTTCCCCCCTCCAGGATTGTGTTTCCTTTCTCCCCCTCCTTTTTCCTCCCTTCTCTTTGCAGACCTTCCTTCCTCAAAGAGATCGAAGAGCCAAGAATAGTCGAGGGCAAGCTTCTTTATTTTTACTATTAGTTTGTCGAGGAATAAACACAGATAATGCACTTAAAAAAAAAAAAAGACTGTTTCCTTTAGTCGACAGATTTGGGTTTAGCCATTTTTAATTGCCGGGTGAAAAACATCATAAAACAGATAAAGACTGTTTACTGAGATAGAAAGCGTTGTGTCTTTGTTATACAATCAGGCAGAGATCATTGAGATTAGTATCAAATACAAGCACCAGGGCTCAAATTTTGCCTCTTAGTCCCGACTAGAGGAAATCCCACAAATAAATCCCACTGGATGTTAGGTTTTCTCTAACTGGGATTTGGGATTCAGATCCACAATTATTTCTCAAAGGATTCCAGTCTTCCTAGGCGGGTGTGTGTGTTTCTGTGTGTTTAAGGACTGACAGAGAAATAATCTGGAATACGGGATTACAGGAATACGGGATTGCAGGACCGAATAGTCCCGTGTACTGTATATATGGTTAGGGCAACAACATCCCAAATCCACAAGACAGTGATAACTTTATGGGGCCAAGCACAGTGCACAAAATGCACGTTGCATGCAAAAATATATGCCCAAGGCGCATGGTTCATGGTAAATCCTGGTGAAAAACGTGACAGCCACCTTAAAATGCAGTTTCTGATTGTGTGTTGTAAAGTGGCTTTTTAAAATTAATTCCATAGTTCATGAATGTCCTGGAATTTAAATTTTAAATGTTGGGTTAGAACAGGATGGTTTGATTCTCTCTCCAGGATTCCGATTCTGAGACTCCTTAAAAATAGGGCAGACAGATGTAAAGATAACAATAAATCAGGCGGAAAAGAGATTATTTGATCGCAGCGTCTATGATTACAGCTCTGGGCCCACAACAAACTCCAACGCCCAGAATTCCATAGCCTTGAGCCAGGGTAGTTAAAGGGGTGCCAAACTGGGTTATATCTCCAGTGTGGATGCAGCCCCAATTAGTATACTTCTCCAGGAGGCTAAGTCCATGGGACTCAAGAGAGATAAAGGAATTAAAGACCCTCAAAACAACGGGGCGTAGTGTTCTGAGTGTTGGACTGAGAGCAGAGTTCGAATCCTAACTCGGCCATGGAAACCCACTGGGTTAACCTTGGGCAAGTCACACTCTCTCAGCCTCAGAGGATGGCCACGGCAACCCTCCTCTGAAGAAATGTGCCAAGAAAGCCCCGTGGTAAGGTTGGCGGAAACGACATGAAAGCAAAACAAAACGCACACACACAACACACAACCACACGCCCACTAAAGGGGAGGGAGCAGAGATCCAAGGAGGGAGAGGAACAAAGAGCTAAGGAAAAAAAAAAAGCCGCCTTCCTTGCCTAAGGCGAGCAAAGGTTTTGGAAAGTAGGCTTCTAGGTCACATAGGTCTCAAAAGCAGACGACTAGACAAAGAGGGGGGTTGTCTACATGGTAGAAATAATGCAGTTTGATACCGCTTTGAGTGCTGTAGCTCCGTCCTATGGAATCCTTGGATTTGTAGTTTTGCAAGGTCTTGTCTACCAAAGAGTGATGCGACCCGACACAACTCCAAATCCCAGGATTGTGTAGGATGGAGCCCTGGCTGTCCAAGTCGGGTCCAACTGCATGGTTTCTACAATGTAGATGCAGCCGGTAAGGATCCGCCTCAACTACAGAGAGGGAATATTTATTATTATTATTACAACACCTCTCCCTGCAAGTTTTCCCTTATGTGTGTTGCTCCTCCCACAGCTTTTTGGGGTTTCCAAGAGGGCTTCTCCCACCCTTTTTCTCAAGGCCAGAGCTATGGCTGGCCTTTCTCCATGACAGAGAAATAACCTGGAATACACAATTACAGGAATACACGGTTTCAGGACTGAATATCCCTGCGTATATATATATATGATGAGTGCAACAACAACCCAAATCCACAAAACAGTGGCACCTTTGTGGGGCCAACCAAAAAGCACACAAGACCTGTTGCAAACAAATTGCATGTTGAAGGTTACACGGTTCAGGGTAAAAACCCTGGTGAAGAATATGGCAGCCACCCTAAACTGTAGTTTCTGATGGTGTCCAATATTGTGTGTATTTGTGTGTGAGAGAGACCTGGCTTTTAAAAAGTACGTAATCCCCCAATTTATGAACTTCCTGCCTCCTTGGCCCTTGTCTCTTGCCTTCCCAGTGCTTCAAATCCATGGTGCCAAACCCTACAAATGAAACCGAATTAAAGCCGCTTTCCTTCCTTAGGTGTCTCCGGCAACCTCTTGCAGAGATGGATGGAAAAGAGTGGGCAAGAAGAACACAGGCTTTGTGGAAATAAGTGATAACAGGTTTCTGCTGCTACTTAAACTTGACAGAGAGAGGAATTCTTTGGCTCCCTCGGAAGAAGGTCAGAGGATTGAATTAAACTGGTAGGAAGGCAGCCAGAGAAAGATCATGAATTGCGGATATTTCTTTCTTTCTTTTTCAAACAGGCTTTCTCATATTCTCTGCTGTTCCCCCCTCACACACTTGAGCCCCAGCCCCTTGCAAAGAGACTCAAAAAGAGCGACCTCAGCTCTGCTTTTGGCCCAGTGAAGAAATCCTTCCACACTACAGAGTTATAGAGCTACGATCCCACTTTGAAGGCCATTGCTGCATCGGAGAGGCCTAGAGGCTTGGGAGCAGCCAGCGAGAAGGGCTTCTCCTCCATTCCCACACGAGATATATCTCTGGGGATATGGAGAGAAAGACTTACAGTAAAGCTTAATACTGTAGTAATAATAATATGAAACTGTTGCAACGTGGGAGGATTTACACAAGGCTTGATGTAGCCGACTAGCTCCTTACGTTGGTGTGAGCCCTGCGTCCCAACATCATATTTCAGGGATAAAATCCACATCCTTATATCCAGGCTGAAGGCCGTTGTTGTGTGCCTCCAAGTCGTTTTGGACATATTGCAAAAAAAAAAAAAAAACCCCAACCCGTTTTTAGTCGTACCTGCAACAGAGGGGGATTTCTCCCTTGAAATCAATGGCCTAAACGTGCAGTTCGCATCTTCCAGGGCATCCCTTTGCACATTTACTCAGAATTTACTCAGAATTAGTGATGCTTGTGCTCACAGAGAAGTGTATATAGGATGGCCGGCCTTGATGAAGTACATGAAGCTCGGAGAGCCATTTTAGCCTGCGAAGACCAGGCTAGTCCCAGTTAGAGCAGACCCTCTGGATC
Source organism: Urosaurus nigricauda (assembly GCA_034509955.1). Classification (NCBI taxonomy): domain Eukaryota; kingdom Metazoa; phylum Chordata; class Lepidosauria; order Squamata; family Phrynosomatidae; genus Urosaurus; species Urosaurus nigricauda. The sequence continues at coordinate 73,663,191 of JAOEGL010000004.1, read as the reverse complement.
AATGGGTAAAATGGTGGGTAAAATACGGATAAATCCCATTAATTTCAACACGGAAACCTGGAAGTCTGGACTTTGTAGAGATACTGGAGGAGATACTAAGTGTTGTAAATGTGTTGTTGTTGAGTGCCTCCAAAGTTTCACACTCATGGTGACTCCAACACGGGGCTTTTCCATAACAGGGTTTATAAATCGGAAAAGACTCGAAGTCGCACCAAAACATCAAGACATTCTCTGTAAAGTTCTTGCTGAATTGAAATGTATAGTTATAGTGTTGAAGTCGAGAGCAAGTGTGTCCTAGTGGTTTGAGCGCTGGATTGTGACTCTGGTGATCTGGGTTCCAATCCCGACTTGGCCATGTGAACCCAGTGGAGAGTCACACTCTCTCGGCCTCAGAGGATGGCAATGGCAAACTCCCTCTGAACAAACCTGGCCAAGGAAACCCCACGGTAGGGCCGCCACAAGTCGGAACCAACTTGAAGCCACACAACAACAACAAAAACAACAACAAGCAGTGTGAAAAGGTCCCCAGGCTTTAGCTAGTAAGACATCACTGCCATTTTATATCTTTTTAAGGATCTTCACCCTCAAAAGCCAGAGCCATTCAGTTCAATGGGACTTTCTCTTGCGGTGCGGGTCATTTATTTCAAAAGCCACTCATGCAAGTATAGAAACGGATTTCGGAGTTCAATTCCTTCGGCATCCGTTACTATTTTCCGAGAGAGGTTTTAGACCTGAAGCGTGAAATTAAACACCCCGCAGCTCAGCGGAGAAAACCCGACGGAAATAATTACGTTGCACTTAAGCGGTTTGAAATAGGGAGCTTTTTCTCCCCCCAATTCCTCCTCTCCCTTTTATAAATACCTTCCAAAAGGACCCTATTTCTGGATGCTTTATTGTGTGTGTGTGTGTGTGTAAACGGACCACAAGCAGTTCAAGTTGCAATCCTAAACACACTTTGAATTAGAGACCAGATCTCATCCTATGCTTAGTCCGGTTTGCAAAAGGTAGCAAATCCCAGCAGCAAAACCTGGTGCATCCCAGGAGCAAAACCTGGGTTAACCATGTGTTAAACAGGTTAAGTCGGGACTAATATCCATCCTATTAACATCCCACTTCCAAGAAAGCCTTTTTAGGACTGCAGTTGGCCTGGCCATTCAGGTCTAACTTAGGAAAAGTGGTTTTTGGGATGGCTTTGCTGGACGAAATGAACGCCACTGGGTCGTCTGTGCCATTTGTTCTCATGACAGTCAGCCCGATCTCCCAAGAGATGATGATGATGGCTTCACATTTCAAGGTAGTTTATATATATATATATCTGTAGAGAGGTCTTGTAGCCCCGTTGAGACTAACTGAAAGGAAAGACATTGGGAGCATGAGCTTTCCTAGACGTCAGTCTACTTCCTCAGATGCATTTGGAAATGCAGTACTGTATTATCAAAAGAAGCAAAATTCACTTTGCACATTGGGAAAGGGAAGCAACGTGTAGCCCCACTTCAGCATATAATGGGACTCCATCCCTACATCTGAGGAAGTGGACTGAAGTCTAGGAATGCTCCTGCTGCCAACTTCTTTCTTTCAGTGACTCTCAAAGGTGCCACAAACTCTCCCTATGTACTGATTCTACAGACTAACACGGCTATACCTTTGATTTCATTTAAACGGTCAAAGGCGGAAGGCAAACCAGTTTTTGTCTAGACATTTGGCCTGATGAAGAATCCAGTGGAGCTTCGATAGCTTGCAATGAGTCTATTGTGCATTTCGGTTGGCCAATAAAGCTATCACTCTTAAGTGGATATCTTTAATTGAGGTTAAGAGGGGTGACTGATATCTTTCCCTTTTCTTTCCCCTCAGTTGTGATAGGATTTCTTTTCTCCGGCTTGTCCTGGAGCCCGGAATAAGGGGCCTCACATAAGACTCGGAGGCTCCGCTCCGGGCCCCACAACAAACTCCAACTCCCAGAATTCCATAGCCTTGAGCCAAGAAAGAGTTAAAGCGGTATGAAACCGGGTGATTGTCAGTCTTGGCGGTCCCCACCGAGGCAGCCTCCTTCTCGCCGGGGCAAAAGGGCCACGTCGGAAGGCGGCGCTTCCTCCTTTCTTCCCTCCCTCCCTTCTTCCCATCCCTTCTTCCCTTTTCCCTTTCTTCTCCACCGTCTCCTTCCTTCTCTCTCTTCTCCCCCGGCTTTCCCTTGACGTCTCTTTCTCCTCCTCCCTTTCCTTCCTTTCTTTCTTTCCTTCCCTCCCTCCCTCCTTCCTTCCTTCCTTCCTTCCCTCCTTCCTCTCTCTCTCTCTCTCTCTCTCTGCCCAGAGGATGCTGATGGAGAAGCCCCCCGGGGACCCTCCGAGGGATGAAGAGGCGGCCCCTCGGGGAGCGGAGGAGCAGGAGGAGGAGGAGGCGGAGGGAGGCCTGGGGGAGCCGGACCTGGGCTTGGGCTCGGGCAGCATCAGCCTCGGGGGCGGCCTCCTCCCTCGGAAAGGGTCTGCCAAGGAGGGGCCCCTGATCGAGCTGGGCCGCCCAGGGAGGGCCGCCCCCATAAAAGCCCGCGACGCAGAGCCCGGCGGCGGCGGAGGCAGCAGCATCAGCAGAAGGAGCAGCAGCAGCCCCACCGCCGCCCTCCACCTCCACCCGCTGGCCCTCCCCACCGGACCGGGACCCGGATCGCCCCCCGCCCCGCCGACGGCCCCCCGAGGAGCCACCGCCACCACCGCCGTCCCCCCCACCGGCAGCCTCAGCCTCGACGGCCGCATGGTGCAGCTCAGCCCGCCCTCGGCGCCCGCCCTCCCGCTCCAGCCGCCCGCCCGAGCCGCCATGCTCTACGGACTCCCCGGGACCCTCGCCGCCCCCGCCAGGTCCGTCCCCCGCAGCCCTGACTGCCCCACACGGGCCCCGTCCCTCTCTCGCTCTCTCTCTCGCTCTCTCGCCTTGGTCCCCTCCCGACGGCCCCGGCTCTGCCTTTGGGGCACCGGCAGCCTCTCGGGGTTCCCCTCGCCTCCCTCTTCTCCTCTCCTCTCCCTTCTCCTTCCCCTTCCCCTCGGTTGGTTCCACCCTCTTTCTCTCTTTTCCTTTCGTTTATTTGCCTCCTCCATGTCCTTTCCTTCCCTTTCCTGCTTAATTTTCCATCCTCTTTTCTCTTCCTTTCCCTTCTCCCAATTTCGTTGAGTTGACTTCTTCCCTTCTTCCCTTCCCTTCCCTTCTCTTTCTTGCTTCGTTTTCCATCCTATGTTCCCTTCCTTTCCCTACCTTCCTCCAATTTCATTTAGTTGCCTCCTCCATTCCTTTTTTCCGCTTAGTTTTCCATCCCTGTTCTCTTCCTTTTTCCAATTCCCTTCGCATATTCCCCTCCCTTTCTTTCTCTTTTTCTCTTTCTTGTGTCAGCCTCTGTTCTCTCTCTTTCCTTTCCTTTCCCCAATTAAGTTGCCTCCTTCATGTCTTCTGTTTCTTCCCTTTCTACTTAGTGGTTCCCACCAATCCTTTCCTTTCCTCTCCCCTTTCCCTTGACTGGTTCTACTCTCTGTTCTCTTTCTCGCCTTTCCTTTTCCTTTCTCCAATTTCATTTAGTTTCCTCTTCCATGTCTTCTGCTCCCTTCCCTTCCCTTCCCTTTCTTGCTTAGTTTTCCATTCTCCGTTCTCTTCCTTTCCCTTCCTTTCCTTTCTCTTCCTTTCCCCAATTTCATTTAGTCACCCCTTCCCTTCCCTTTTTCTCTTTCTTGTTCCAACCTCTTTTCTCTCCCTTTCCTTTCCTTTCCTTTCCTTTCTCCAATTTTGCTTAAGTTGCCTCCTTCATATCTTCTCTTTCCTTTCATTTCCACTTAATTCTTCCCCCTTTCCTTTCCCTCTCAGTTCTCCCTTTTCTCTCTCTTTTCCCTTCCAATTTTCTTTCTCTTCTTCCTTTTTGTGTTCTCTTTCAGAACCAAAACTCCAGAACGGAGCCCCTTCTTGTCTTTCCCTCTCATTGAGGGGCTCTGCTTGTTGTTGTTGTTGTGTTGTGGTGTTGATGTTGTTGTTGCTGTCGCTGTAATGGCCGATGCACAAGCGGGGTCTGGATGAGCTCCAGAGACTCTGCCCGACCAGAGAAAGAGCAGGCCTTCCCAGCAAAAGAATCCCTTCCTTTCTTTGGAGCTAACTACCGATAGATATCATTGTTCCTTTTCTGCAAAGAGACAGGGCAAAAGTAAGGGGAGAAGGGCCAAAATCCAGCAGCTCATCGCTATCTATGTAGACATCCTTTGTAGCATTTAACACACACACACACACACACCTATGTTCTTCATTTTTGAAATTTATTTCATGGAAGAATGGTAAAACGCTTCATACCTTCAGATACTATGGAAGGGTTTGTTACTAGTGCTGGCATACCTATAAATTGCATCCAAGTGACAAAGGAATTGCTTGTTTTTCTGGATTTCCCCCTCTTTTTAGATTCTCTCTCTCTCTCTCTGTATGTATGTGTATACACACACACATACACACAATCTATGTGAAGCCTCTGCTGGTGGAATAGATCAGAATTAGGGAGAAAATATTTCCTCCCAGGGACTGTATCGAGTGTTCAATAGGTGATTTTTTTAATGTGTTGCCAGAATTATTTAAATTATTGTTGAGGATCTTCGATTAAAAAAAATATTTTTGTTGCCGGCAGAAATGCCATGCAATTTAAACGACAAATCACTTCTGTGTTATGCATGAAGGCTTTGTAAAGCCACAGCCTTTTTGATTTTTGTCCAGGTTAGCTGATGCGTTGACAATGATATCCTGGCATAAAATACTTTAAGCCGAGTCAATATCCTTGTGATCTAAACAGAAAAGAGATATGTTGCAACACACCCCTTAATTCTTCTCTTAGAAACAGCTTAACAGCGCTGAAGGCAGGTATATCAGACCAATATATCGTAAAAACCCGTACTTAGAAGATGAATGGATTTTTAATGGAACTGACATCCATATAAATTTGCTTAGAAATTGCAGATCTGGTTCTTTGTGTTTGAGAGCATTTATGTTGTACACAGGCAGCACACACAGGCATACGCCCATAACAAGAAAATGTACCTTTCATATATACATTGTCTATTGAAAGGACTGCATTAATAACGTATTATAGGCTTTAGTGGTGGTCTGCTGAGTTGGACCACCTGCATCCCCCCCCCTCATTTTGTTATTTTTCTGCTTCATGCTTTGCAGTGGTTTTTTTGGAGAGCCAGACAACTTCTCAATGTACAACAACCGAGTGAAAAGAAGACCGTCTCCCTATGAAGTGGAGCTCTCTGATGGTGAGAAATTCCCTTCTTTTTCCTCCTCTTTGGTGGTTATGGTCATTCTTGCAATGTCACAAATCTTCTGGCTTATCTGCTGGACCAATGTCTTAGAGGAGGACCCACAAAATTTTTTTGCAGTGTGGAGTCTCCTGTTTGGGTCATTCAGACATAGCCTTTCCCAGAACACCCCTTCCGACAGCAATAAACCCATATTCTGTTCCCCAAGAACTATTTTGTAATTTTAAAAAATCCCATTAGGATTTGTCCCACAATTTAAGCAAATAACAGCAAATTTAGGGGTTGCCCTAAGTGCTCCCTGTTGTGTGAGTAGCTGTTGCCCTTTTTTCAATACCCCAAATAATGATGGGCCAATAGTATATATTATTTAGCTGTTAATATATGATGAAAAGCAGTGCTGGTGACAATGACAAAGAAGATTATGCATATGTTCAGGATTAAGTATGAAGAATTTGAAAGCAGAGAGAAGACAATATTCACCTAGTGCTTTGTGACTTTTCCAGGGCTGGTCATAAAATTTCATTTCACGGAGCTGCTATGGAAGCACTTCATGTCCATATTGCATAGAGATAATAAGAACAATAACTGTGTTGGCTGGTTTTTATTTTATTTTGGAGCGGATCTCTAAAGTGGGGTCAGTAGATTGCAACCTAGGGATTCCCACTTTACTATGAAATTTTGTGCTGGACTGGGAGACAAAGCAGCTTTGGTTCCTCCTATACATTCCCCCACACTTCTGTAATGCAACCCTTTCCCTTCCCTGTTGCAATGGGAGGTTTTCTGTAATTTCAAGACATACCATTGTGTCTTAATAACATTCTGTTGCTCTCTCTGCTATTTTTGTTACCTTTGAAAACACACTGGGAGGGAAGGGCTGAAACACATATAGCCACCCCCCCTCTCTTACACACACACATACACACGCGCACACACCAGCATTGTGGCCCATGGAATAATTTAAATCAAGTGTGGGCAACTGTGCTAAGGGTCCATTTTTTGCTCCCATGCCTTTAGCTGGCCACAGGGATGTGTCTCAATCAGCTTGGAAGTGGTATCCAGACTTATTGAGACACATCGCTGTAGTTGGCTAAAGGGTGTTGTTGTTGTTGTTGCATACTTTCAGTTTTTTTCTGACACATAGCAACCCTATCACAGGGTTTCATGGCTAGATTTGTTCAGGGGGCATTTGCCATTGCCTTCCTCTGAGGCTGAGAGGGTGTCACTTGCCCAAGGTCATCCAGTGCACTTTGATGGCTCAGCAGGGATTTGAACCCTAGTCTCTAGGGTTGTAATGCAATGCATAAACCACTACCTCACATTGGCTCTCCTTGTTAAAACATGAGAACAAAAATTGTGCCTTAGCACAGTCACCTACTCCTGCTTTAAATTATTCCCTGGATCTTTGACTTTCAACTGAAATTTAGTGAGGGAAATGTTTTGATCTATGAGGGAACTGGAGGGCAAGTTTCTGTGGTGGTCTGGGCATTTTCCAGCTGATTCTGGAAATCTTGGGGGCTGAATGTAAAAAATGAGGGGTTGGTGAGAAGCATGGGGGTGTCTCCTTGGGGGCTTTGGAGGGCCACAAAACAGCATACAGCCCTCCATCATCACTTCCTCCCACCTCTGGGCTTGCTCTGAATTGAACCGTAGGGTTGTTTGGTGGTGCAGTGGTTAAATGCCTGTACTGCAGCCACTCATTCACAAACCATAAGGTTGTGCGTTCAATACCAGAGAGGGGCTCAGGGTCGACTCAGGCTGGCATCCTTCCAAGGTCACTAAAATGAGTATCCAGCTTGTTGGGGGCAATTAGCGTACACATTGTAAACCACTCAGGGAGTGTTTAAGTGCACTGGTAAGTGGTATAGAAATGTATTTGGTATTGCTCTTGCTACATGACTGGTGGGGCTGCACTCTGCTTGGTTTACATCTGTTTGGTTAACGTCAAGTCCCAGAATAACAACTTTGTAGGATCTATGGAAATCAGGCCTGTACAAAGTTGACCCATTAAACTAAGCACAGATTCTTGACAACCCTGGCAGCAAAACCAGGCAGCAAAACCAAATGTTGTGTAGCTGCCATGCATGGCAGCTAGACAACATTTGCTCAAACACAGGTTGTTCAGACCTGGACTAAATGAAGAATGAGTGAGGATGGTGATGAGGAGTAATAATTTAAAGAAGGAACCTCAGTTAGCAACCCTGGGAACCAAGAGGTGACTGTGACATGTCCATCCACATGTCATTTGATTAAGAATTGCTATGGAAAAATTGGGTTACTGGGATCATGGTAGCTTAATTATCTTAGGATAATTAACTAACTAAATGCCTTACAAAGGTCCAGACCAATTCCCAGTGTGAGATTGTCACCTAAGAACCTGATTAGGATTTTAGGTTAGTATATTTTAAAGCAATAGAAATACCAAGTATTTGTCCATGATCTTCCTACTTTTCTGCACATACTGATTCTTTTCTGTTTGCTTGTTTTAAGACATTCAGTTAAACTTAAAAATATTCAAAAGAAAATCCTAGCTACAGAAAAGATCCAAGTATCTGTCTTTTTTCAGCTTTCAAATTTTAAAAAGTGGGTTTTAAATTTTCTCAATCACTCTGTTCACATATATGGGCACAGTCCTTTCCCCTTCAGCCCTATTTCTCTGTGGGTATTTTGCTTCATATTCTTTTATTAACAGTTGCTATGTGTGTTAACAGTGACCTCTAACTAGCTGGGCAGCTATACCATAGACTCTATTGATAAGCATAGCATTTTATCAAGTGCAACAGGGAATCATTTATTCCCAAATTGAAACTACGGCAGTTTATACATAGACTGATTGTCATTTGGGCAGCTCATTTTAAAAATCAAAGACTCTTTGCTAAGCTGGACTGATCTTCAAAACAGGATCATGTCCTTGAAGGCACACAACAGCAACCTTAAGGACAATGACTCTCATTTTAAAACTCCACACAACTTCTATCAGGTGTACCTTCCTGTGGAAGTGGGTTTTCTCATTCACTTCAGCAAAGGAGGAAACACTTGTGTGCCCATCCCTTTGCAAACATAAAGCTTTCTTCGCCATTAAATTTAATAAAAAAGAGCTAGCTGCCTGAAAAGATGGACAGGATGGTACCGCTTTCCATGCCATGTGTAGGAGCCAATTGGACCAACACTTAAGGGCAATAGGCTAAACTAGGGAGTTCAGGGTAGGCTGCACACATACATTTGGTCTGTCCTCCAGGAGATTTGGCCACTGCTCCATTTGCCTTGGCATCTCAGCTTGCCTGAGAGAGCTCTCTTATTCTGTAGGGCTAGTAGACAGCAGAGCTCTAGGAATGGATTAGAGAAACAATATGAACATAAATGTCATTACAATGCAGCAGGAAAGGCCATACACTTATAAAGAAAAGATGTTGCAGTAAGTACATGGGGATTAATCTAGGAGTGGCCATTGCCTATGCTGACTTGGAGGTTCTGGGAGCTTCCAAGCTTTGATTCATAATGATTTTAAGATACCCATACTAGATGTACTTCCTTTTGTTTTTAATTTGGAGTGAAAGTGACAACCAGAGAGTTTTAGAGAAACAGACTTGTGGGATCTCTATTTTGTTCTTCACCAGATGCCCAGGAGCCACCAACTATAGCCACGTGCCAGAGTAAGGAATTTGTTTGGATTAGCAGAAATGAATAGAGTTAACAGTACTTCCAAACAAAAATCTATTCCTAATCCCGCCCCCTGACTTTCATTTTCATGGTATCATGTAGAAGGAAGAGCCATTTTGTTGTTTCTGTGGCCACACCATCGGGAGTCAGAAATCTTTGCTGATCTGTTGCAAATCATCTAGAGACCTCACAGTATTTCCCTGTTTTCTGTGCATTTCAGATCTAGAGATGTATGTAGCAGATGAATAGAACATGATCTTAAATAAACACATAATCAATACTTCTGTAGTTCAAAGTGATAAAGTACCTGAAATTGCCAAGCATAATTTGCTGTTATATTACTTCTTATTTCTGCGAGGCAGCGATTATATTCTTTAGCATGATGGTTGTGGACTGGCATTGCCGATTGGGTCAGTCCTACACTGGAGGCTGATCCTCACATTAAGGCCACTTATGGACATGACTGACAACCAATTTAATGCGACTATGCTAGGTTTGGTAGTTATGAAGGTTTATGACAGAATACTGAAGTCAGTAAGACACCTGAATGAGGTTTAAGTTTGTTCCTAGTCAGAATATTTCTGAAGTAAACAGTTGACAAAATAGGACTAAATCTTACCAGTGAGTTAGGAGTACTAGTGAACAGAAAGGATGTATCTATTTCTAGTTTAACTAAGGTAAGCAATATCAATCATAGTATTTATGCCTGTTCAGAGCATTCTGTAAAAAAAACCAAACATTTGGCATGGATAGAAAATTGCACTAAATTCATAGGGTGGAATTGAATGGGAATATAACCATGCATTATCAGTCTGGAATAGAGAAATACCTCTGCCAAGCCAAATGGGGGTCAGACCTTGCAAGTCAATGATATCAGGAGTGTTGATGAATCACCGAATCATAGAGTTTGATTATTCTAGTCCAGTCTCCTGCCATGTGAAAATGCATAACAAACACTTCTGAGAGATGGCCGTCTAACCTCTGTTTGAAAACCTCAAAAGAAGAAAAGTCCCTTACACTCTGAGGCAGCTAGTTCACTGTCAAACAACTCTTACAGTAAGGAAATTAGTAGTAGTTCTTCTTAATGTTTAAATGGAAGCTTTTTTCTTGCAATTTGAATCTATCAGTTCATGTTCTAATCTCTAGATCATCAACAAACTCACTCCATCTTTTACATGACATCCTTTCAGATATTTGAACCCTTGGTTATCATATCTCCTCTCAGGGTCCTCTTCCCCAAGCTAACCATACCCAGGGTCTTAAGCCATTCTGCATGGTTTGGTTTCTAGATCTTTTATTATTTTGGGTGCTTTCTTCTGGGCAGATTCCAGCTGGTTTATATCCTTCTTGAACTGTGGTGCCCAGAATTGGGCACAGTCTTCCAGATTAGGTCTGACCAGAGCAGAATAGAGTGGTGCCGCTACTTCTCTTGATCTGAAGTAAAAAGGCAAAAAGTGTGAGCTGGGAAATTAATGGTTCATTTATCAATTTAGCAACAAAAGGCAATGGAAGCAGCATTGTTCCATACATTTGAAAAGATTCCAAAACCCATAGTTCGGTATACCATTATAACAGGAATGGGAGTCATGTGGCCTTCCCTGTTTGTTACCACAACTTCCAACATTCTTCTCCATTGGCTAGGTTGACCAGGGTTGCGAGGACATTGTCCAGCTGTACCTGGAGGGCCACATAGCTTCCACCTCTGCTAAACCTAATATCACAAAATAAATGCACCAGATTCTATCTGATCTTGGAAGCTAAGCATGGTTAGCCCTGGTGAATAGTTGGATGAGAAACTGCTAACAAATAGCAGGCACTGCAGGTTATATTTCAGAGAAAGGAACTGCCAAAACCATCTCTGCGTATTTCTTGCCTAAGAAACCCCTAGGAAATTCATTGAGTCATCATAAGTCAACAGGCAACTATTCACAGAGAGAATAGAATTTTTAAAAGATGGTTTGGGAATTTTAACTCCCAGACTCTCCAGTAGTCATCCAGTAGCCCAAATCAGTATCTTTGCCAAGCTCTGCAAAATAGTGAGCAATTTTTCAGGTTCTGTCTTTAAACAGAAGCTGGATGGCCATCTGTCAGGGATGCTTTGCTTGGGATTTGTACTGGATGGCAGGGAGTTGTACTGGATGGCCCTTGTGGTCTCTTCCAACTCTATGATTCTTTGATTCCAGAACATTTCTGAGGTTTCTCCAGTTTAACAGGACAATGCCTGCAGTAGTGGAGTGGAATAAGAACTCAAAGAGTCAGAGCTCCAGGAGATCTTTATTAGCAGCTATGGTATCAATCTACTTCAACTTTTCCATTGCCTTTTGAGTTTACCAGTAATCCTCACAATATCAAAATGGCTGCAGAATGGATTTCCCCAGCAACCATATATTATTGTGAATTCATTCCATTGTAATGCCGTTAGACCCAATGATTTTAAAAAAGAGCTGTTCAGAACTGCTAGAACTTGTTTGTTCATAGAAACCAACACAATTGCTTGTATTTTTGGATTCCCCTTGGGGACAATCTTAGGATCTGATATGTACATTTGTCAGTACACTACCGCATGTGTCTAAAGAATGGGCTTATTCTAGAAAGATCATGTTCATGAGGTCTGTTAGATCCCAAATGCCCTTTCCTCAAAGACAGAGGGACAGGGAAGTTATAAAATGACTCCATCATGTTCTGAAATCAAGGATGATAATTTGACCATCCTTGATTCTGGAACATGATGGAGCCATGTCACAACTCTGTTAGAAATGCTGAAGGAAATTCTCATCTTAAGGGTTGGACATGATGATCAATTAAGTGTCTTTAGATTTTGTTTTCGGACAGCCTTGCTAAGCATTGGCATGGCAGATAGCAACATTAAAGTGCTGTGATGATCAGCAAAATATTCCTTGGTGAGCAGGGCTTTAGGCAAGCTGCTGTTTGAGCTGAAATTCCTACTGTGACCACAATTAAACTCTCTGACCTGAAGAGAATACAGAATCAGACATTATCATTCTAAGTAGCAGAATCATCATGCCACAATGACAGGTACATGCAGTTTCCAATTGCACACCTAAGCAGAATAAGATTCTAGAATTTATCTGGTGATATAATGACATTTTAAAATGAGGAAGCAAAGAAGCACACCCATTTTTTTCAATTAAAACCTTATTTGTCAGCCATTCTTTGCTTAATTAGAACTCTGTTGTTATAAGGGCAACACATTGCATTCACAAATGAAGGTCATGAAACAAATTTTTGTAAATATTTTAGTCAATATGGAAGATGAATTTTATTTTGGATCACTGCTGTTTGGTATTTCTGTGCTTAGGATATTCGGTATCCAGAAGGTCAAGCAAAAAGAAGATAAAAAAGACAGAACAATAAAGAACAGCTACCCTCCCCCCATATCCAAATCCACAATACAAACTCTGCTTGATTTAATCCATTTTACTTATAATTTTGCTTTATAGCTTTAATGAGAAAACTTACTAAAAGAAGCTAGTCAACTAGGAACTGAAAGACATTAGGTTAGAGCAGCCCTTCAGATGGGTCGACTATAACTCCCATCATTCCCAGTCAGCACAGCTGTTTGTCATGCTGTATGGGAAACAGGAAAATTGAAGCTCAACACATCTGCTGGATTACCCATGGAATTCTGTGACCTTTGTGATACAGTAGATATGTTACAATACAATACAGGAAAAGGGATTCCACGTCAACATTAGGAAGAACTTCCTGAGAGTAGAGTTGTTTGTCAGTGGAACACATTCCTCTAGAGTGTGGTGGGCTCTCCTTCTTTGGAGGTTTTTAAACAGAGGCTGGATGGTCATCTGTCAGGGATGCTTTGATTGTGATTCCTGCATGGCAGGGGGTTAGATTCAATGGATCCTGTGGTCTCTTCCAACTCTATGATTCTATGATTCAATGATTTTCACAAGTCTAAAATTCAGAGACATAACCGTGTTAGTATGGAATATCAGTATGCAAAGAGATCTTGTAGCACCTTTGAGATTAAAATGCATAAAGTTGTAGCTTAAGCTTTTGTAGACCTGGTCTGAGGAAATGAAAGCTTATGCTACAACTTCATGTACACAGTCTCAAAGGTGCTACAAGATTCCTTTGCACGCAAGTCTAAAATGTTAGAGTTGTATTTGTGGGCCCTGAGTCTAGCTGCTCTCCCATTCATGAACTCAAGGGTTATCTGAATTTAGCCAATGATGCATTCAAGCAGTTCCTCTACAGTGTCTCTGCTCCCTAGCTAGCATCTCATACTTCTTCTTACAGTTCATCTGAATGGGTGAAAAGCCTCAGTATTTGGCCAGTGTTCCTTCTGTAGGGATTGGGTCCCAGTCAATTTCCAGACCAGCTGGAACTTTAAGTGAGATTAAGTGATTTTAGTCTGAATGACAAAGTGCTAAACTCATTTTGGAGTTCAGAACTTTGGATAGCTCCTTTAACAATTCAACTAAAATCAAGAAGGGATTTACCAGAGGCCATTGCTTGAAGTTCAAAATTAAAAATTTACTGTTTAAAATGTACTGCTAAGCCAAGGTTTTACACAGTCCTTCCATGAGTCCAGTCATAAGAATTCCTAGATACATCTTTAGGATGCATCCAGATGAAGGCCTCCTACCACTATCAGTCAAAAGGTCTTCTACACTATTTCCACTATTTCTTCCTCATTGCAAGGGGAAAAAAAGGTAGAAGTATTGGTGGGAAAACACAGGGTCTTGCAAGTAGTAAAAAGCCCTGTTTGAGCGGTTGTAGGATCAAAGCCTCATCTACAGAATCTGAAGGTTTTTCAGATGCATGCACAAGCAAGGCAATTCTGGCAGAAATTTCCTAACATACTGTATGATGATTTTGAAGAAGACATCCATTTTCAGATTTCAAAATAACTCTTACTAATATAAGCAGATGCAGAACTTGGAAAAATGATTTCTTTGGATTATATTTTCCAGAATCTTCCATACAGACTGGGGAATTTAGGGAGTGGTGGTCCCAAAATGCAACTTCTCCACGCTCATAAGGGATCTGGCCTTTAGTCTTGCTGACCAGTAGAGTCTGTGAATACATTAGGAGGTGTTTTCCTTGAGCTTTAATTCACATTTGTCTAGATCCAACATCAACACCTGAAATTTTTAGGCAGCTGCCAAGGCCCCAGTCCTCCAGCAGCTCCTAGATCTGCTAGCCACCATTTTGAAATTTCCACAGCGCTTGCAATGTAGACTAAGAGCCACAGTTTTACTGTTCCCAGAATGTCATAGGTGTTTGTCAGGTGCATTTAAACTGATCTCAAAAATCTGATCAAATAAATGTACAAGGAGGGGAAGTATGCTATTCCTGACTCCTTCCTCTCTTTTTCCATTCCTTTGTGCATAAGGAGAGAATATTCCTTATTGCTTTCCTACTCACCCCAGTAGGTTTTCACTATAGATGCTGATAAAACAAGCCAATTTCATGGCCACGCAAATGATGCCAGTTAAGTCAATTGTGTGTGGTTTCTCAATCTGCATAATAGATCATCTGTGCTGAGTAGTGATAAATGTTGCTTACAGAAAAGAAAGGAGAATGACATTTGCTGCTGCCTTCTGCTTTAACGTATGGTGATTCTTGCTCTTATGCACAGGGTTGAACTGGTCGCCTGGGTTGGCATCAGGAAGGAAATTTCCCCTGCGGCACATTGGCAGACACCGGGGCTTTTTCGCCTTCCTCTGGAACATTGGGCAGGATCATCTGTTAGGATCAGGTGGGCGTATCCCACACGATCAACTTCCTGCTTTGATTTTAGGGTGGGCTAGCTGGTAAAACACAGTGAGGTATCTCAGGTCTTAATGGCCAGCCAAACATGGGAATCCAGAAAACCAGCATATTTGCCTCTTAGCGTTGATGAAGTTGCTGGTAATGGTCTTGTGTGTTACAGGGTTGTTTTCAAGGGTGTCTTTACATTAGTGGGAAGTACTTGTGTTTGCACAATGTGGCACACCCACATTTCATTGGTCTAACCTACTTATTACATTGAAACCCCACTCCAGAATGACCATATGAGGTGTGTGGGTAGAGGACACTGGTGAAAATTGGGTGCACCACATTACATGTGGAGGTGTTTTCCAGTAAAACAGAAGCACCCATTGGATACATCCCACAGGCTGTGAGCAATTGTATCTCTTTTTGTTTTCCAGCCCTGGGCCTCAACTGCAGGAGTATTTTGCTTTTAAAGACCCAAATGCTTTCAGTATATGTATCACATCATGCATGTTAGATCATCCAGTTAGATGGCATTTAGACCAGAGACAGTCCAAATAATAAACCATATATATTTTTTATCCCCAGTGCTTTAATTTAACAGCTGAAAAATATTTAAAGATACATAAAAATGTCAGGACTTAGTATTTTATGTTGTGTTTTTTGCTAAATGCTCTAAACATTTAACATATTCATTTTGAGCATCCTTTCAAGCCTTAAAAGGTTGGCATGATTAGTCCTATATTATAGATGTGAGACTGGGAAAATAGTGGTTTACCTATCTTAGTGAGCTTCAAGTCTGAACTGAATTTTTTGCTGGAAGCTCCCCAAATATTCATGAGCTTTAAAGAGACAATAAGAAAGCTTATGAGGTAAAGTAACAACATGACTCAGTATATGATCTTCCTGCTTGCATACAATATCTGTGCTGCACAGCTGCTCTTGCCATTAATTCTCTAGTCAAAGTCCAAACTTAAAACTGTAGAGAAACATGAAACTAAAAAAATCCTGTTTTTAGTTCCAAGAGTAGACCCACGTTATATCAACACTTATGTAAATCAGTTGGACTAAGGTACAAAACTGCAGAAATAATCCTGTTTGAGACTGCTTTAACTGCCCTGGCTCAATACTAGGGAATTCGGGGAACTGTAGTCTCATGAGACATTTAGCCTTCTCTGTCAGAGAGCAATAATGCCACGATAAACTACAATCCCAAGGATTTCTTAGCACTGAGCCAGGGCAGTTAAAATGACCTCATACTGGGTTATTTCTGCAGTGTGTTTTGGACCTAAGTGGTTAAGCCAGGTTTGGAGTATTAGTTGTGATTAACAATAGGATTTAACCTGCTATAATTCTGGTTTGTGTCTGTTGAAGATATAGATTTATATACTTTTTACATACAGATATCAATCACAAACCTACTTCTTATCTACCCTAGTACTAGGAATAAATCTTGGGACATGTGTACCAGGCAAGTCCATATTTGTAAGGAAACAGACTTGTTTTGATGGACACACAATCCATATTTGAACAGTCTGATTTATAAATAATGAATGAACGTGGACATACATTGCATCCTAAGTCTATGAAGGTTTTCAAGTTAAACAATATTAATCTAAACAAACAACTGGGAAGACAATTGGTTTCAAGGGACATCTGCTGTGAAAACTTTACTGATGATCTCTCTGCAATGACAACTATTGGGCACATTAAACTTAAATTTGAGAGGCATGGATATGTCTAGCTGGAATAGAATATAATGGCTTAGACAGGGGATGTGAATTATGTTGCCTTCCAGATGTTATTGAACGGCAGCTCCTATCAATCTTAACTAGTAGAACCAATGGTGAAGAATGTTGAGAGCTGCAAATCACAACATGTGAAGGGCTGCATGATTTTCACCCATGGTTTGGACACAGAAGTCATATAATTGTTTAGACCAAGGTATGCACATACAGAGTCTAGTTCGCATAGCAGAGGGCTTTCTTAGTACCAATGTAGTCTTCTGTATTTCCTGGACATCTGCTCTTGGTATTCAGGGGACTTTCTGGAATGGCATGGAAAGGGTTGCATTTGGAGAAGGGAGTTAGCAAAGATGGTGGCCATCTTTGAGGGAGTGGACATGTGTTTTCAATTGCACTAGGCATCTTTGGATTAAACGAGTGTTTTACAGAATGAGACCCCTGGTTTGAAGTGGGCTATTGTTGAAGTGTGGGCAATGAATCCCTTTTCTGATAATGTTGCACGTTCCAAAATATCAAACAGCTGGCATTATTTTAAAGAGAAACTAGTGAGCTATACATGCCACAGTGTGAATTGTTTTGGATATAAGAATAGCTAGTTTAAAACAGAGTTGTATATCTTCATAAATTTTCTTGTCTTGGACAAGAGTGAATAATTTATATATGTTTCTCCCCACTGTGAGAATGTCCTCCAAAACTGTGCAATTTTCAAGGACCATTCGCAGTTTGGGATTTATACTGCCAAAAATCTGCACATGTTTTTTTAATGTTGCAATTTGCATAGACTGTGGAGAAATGTTGTTTTCTGCATATAAAGTCATGTTTTCTTCACATTAACATTTCTGCACAGAAAATGGCATTTTTCACACAGAATAAGTCCTGGAACATGAAGGTTCGCATCTATCCAGGACTCTCCTTGACAGAGAAAGCCCCTTTTCACCTGGGATTGAAATATTCACAACTGTTCTTTTTTGTCTTTAGTTTAAATCATGTGTGAATATTTTTTCTGTAAAAAATAGATCTTTCTTTTGCAACATGAGGATAATGAAGCAGCATATTTTAGCAGGGGGCAATTTTCTTTTAAAAATATTACATGGACATTTCTTTCCTTGCAGATGCCTTGATTGCAGGCCAGCCACATGCATTGTACAAAGTTCTGGTGTTTTACCAGAAATAATGGGAGAGGAATACCCCAAGCTCTTAAGGCAATGCTTGGAAAAGTCACCTTTTGGATTACAACTCCCAGAAATGCCCAGCCCAGCAGCCCTCAAATTACTGGAGCTGCTGTTAACAAAAACAACTTTCCCGAGCCAGATTGTAGATTGCCCTGCATCATATGGGAGGAATGAAATGAACATCTAATATTTATCTTCCATGTCTATGCTGGCAGATATATGCATGTTATCTTTGAATACCATACTATCTTAATGGGCCACACATTTTTTTTGAAACAGAGCCATTTCACACAGTGTATTATATAGATTCAAATGCTAACTTTCTTTTTCTTTTTTGTCATTTTTAGGTCCTCATACAAAGGTGGTTCGTCGAATATTTACAAATAGCCGTGAGAGGTGGAGGCAGCAGAATGTCAATGGGGCTTTTGCTGAGCTCCGTAAGCTGATCCCAACTCATCCACCTGACAAAAAGCTCAGCAAAAATGAAATCTTGCGACTGGCTATGAAGTACATCAATTTCTTGGCCAAGTTGCTTAATGACCAGGAAGAAGAAGGGAACCAAAGGGGCAAAGTAAGCAAAGACACTGGCATAGTGCAAGAAGATCTTCTTCAGGACATGCTGTCTCCAAACTCAAGCTGTGGAAGCTCATTAGATGGAGCTGGAAGCCCAGACAGTTTCACTGAGGAGCATGAGACATTAGATCCTAAGCACACGAGAGCTCTCCACCATTCTATTCTTCCTATTGAAAGCAACACGCAGCGATGATGAACCTACGGAGAGGCACAGGCAAGCCCCTGGATACCTAGTATTTGGAATTTATGCATGTCCTTCCTTCCTCCTCCTCCTCCTCTTCATCTAAAGAATAAAATGGGTACTTCTTAAGTTTTCCGTTCAGCCACAACAATCTGAGAAAGGAAAGAGCAGCAGGATGTAAGAGAATAACTGGATTAAATGAAGTCCCTCTTCCTTGCTTCAGTCCTTGATGCAGCATCCGCCTGCAAAGGTTGTTTTGTTACTAGTGTGTTTTTGAAAGATTTAACACTGTGGGCTTGAAATATGCAGGTGGATCTTCATAGATTTGTACCAGCTTTAGAAAAGATATGACACTTTGTCCCTGTTCAGATTACCTCTGTTTCTTCAATGTGTTGTCCCAGCTCTCTCTCTTCTGGTCAGATCAAGCATCCTTCCTGTATGTACATCCTTGGTCATGGAAACCCTTAAAAATAATTCAGGCTCTGTGGTGGTATTTCTTCCTCAGCTCACATGGTGGAAATTCATGCAATTTATCTTTGGTTTTCAGACAACAGCTTTTCCTTTTTAAGGAAGTTAACTTTGTGTTGTGGCTTTGTTTGTTTTTTGTTTGTTTTGCTTTCATTTTGTTTAATATAGTCCAGTTTTGGATTGTTTGAGATCTTGTACTTATCACGTGGGATTCTTTTTGTTTAATGCCAGCTTGCAGTATCTGCTGAAGTTATTTTTATTTTTTTTAAAAGGTACATCAGCATGGGGTCTTGCTTTCTAGCTTCTGACAATTCATCACAGTGTTTTCCTCTGACAGGGGTGAGCAGTAGTATTTCCTTGGACATGTTGTTTTGAGGTCCCTTGCTTTATTTTTCCTGAAACAAGAATGATGAGAAATTGTGTGTGAGCATGTGTGTATGTGTCATATATATATATATATATATATATATAAAACAACATTTCAGAAATGCACTTTTGACTTGTTTGGGTTTACTTCCATAAACGTTATCAAGCACAATCCACCAGGAATCATTCATCTTTGCTGGTCAGCACAGCTGAGTTGCATTTCGGCTCTGGAGGCAAATGGCTAACTGTGCTGTGCCATGAATTCATGAGGGATTTTTTTTATAGGAGATCTTAACAACTGCTCATGAGCTGCTGTTCTCAGTAGCTGAATGGATGCAAAGCTCTTTTGCATTCTGTTGTACAGTTTAGTCCTATGGTTGTGTCTTTTCTGCAGTGAGTGCCTAGTTTACACATACCTGTTCTAGCCATTTTGCATTTGCAACCCGTCTGATTGGCCATCATAAGGTTGCCACTGGGAAGCCATTTTGTTTTCAGAAAATAAAATGGCTTGGGAATCCAAACAGCTTCACAGAAAAATTTCTAATGGAATGCTGATTGGCTTCTGATGTGTGTGGGATGGGTGGATATTGTAAAATATTTTTACTTTGGGGAGACAATGTTGGAAAAGGAAAAAGGATTGTGTGTGTGTGTGTGTGTGTGTGTGCACATACATGGCGCATGTGGGGGGCAGAAACAGAGAAAGAGATATGGAGTGAGAGAAAGAAAGAATAAAAGAGAGAGATTGTTTACCCTGTTGGACAGTAGCCCCATAAATTACCCAAAAAATGCTGTAGAATTGTCTTATTGCTGCTACACTTAAACATCTCTCTTCAATTTTTTTTAGCTTGAAAATATATTTTATTAACTGGAAATAACAACAGAAAGAAATCTATAGACTGGAAGAGAAATGTGAATGTCAGAGTAAATGACTTGGAAAGCACTGAATTCTAATTCCTAGGCTGCAAGGATAAATATAAAATATGAATTAGGGTATAAGCCCCACTGAACAGAGAGATTTAATTCTGAATAACTAACCACAGGATTGTGCTGTTTGTGAGTTTCACTCAGGCACTGCTTTGTGTAGCCATCATCATTAAGCCAGGTTTGGAGTATTTTCTTCCAGACCTAGCTGTCCCTTTTCAGTGTTTACACAGACTCTTTTCCTAGATAAGTATCTAAATGGGCAGTTGGATGCAGCTTCATCTGGCTATTTAGCTAACAAAAGCTGTGACAGGGTTGCCCATCCTTCAATAAAGAGAAGATTGGAATTTATCGAAACCAGTGTGCTAACAATATGTAGGAGAGCAGGAGAGAGACATTACTTTTTAAATGCATTGGTCTGAGAATGGTGCATGGACGTATGTATGCCTCATGAAGGCCATCAAAAAATTTGAAACTTTCCTAATGGTGACAGCACTTCCTTGGGAACACTATGACAAATGTAGATCTAATCAGCCTGTAAAGGAAACAGAAGTTCAAATGCTCTTCTTCATGGAGCAAGTGAAGCTTTAATTTAGCAGCCCTAGTAATTATAATAGTTACAAATTGGCCAGAGCAAAGATAGGAAGATTAGGATGTACTGATAGACCTTTGGATGATTAGCAAGGGTTTTTGTTTCCCAATGGTTTAACGGTGGCTATATCAAAATGTCCCTCTTCCAGTCAAGCTGCTAAGTCACTGGTCTATACTAATTCAAATGTAGATATATACTTTTATTAACAGGCAAGGGAAATATGTAGCCCTCCAGATGTTGTTGCACTGGAACTTCCATCAAGTCCTCAAACTTATCTATGCTGGTTGAGGATGACAGATTTGTAAACAAACAGTATTCCCCATCCCAAATTTATATGCAGGTCATCCCACTTTATGGCACACAGCTATGGCAATAGGTTACTGGTACCTCCTGAGCCACCATTTCACATCCAACTGTTGTTGAGGAACTTCTGGGGAGAAGTAAAATAGCTTTCACAAACCTGAAGCTTGCTGTGATTTTTAATAGGCTGTTCCCTTTTCTCCACCCCAATCTAGCTCGCTCACATGAAAGCGATAAAAATACATCTTTGAAACTGATATGGTAATTAATGTGTTTCTGACAAATTATTTCCCTCCCCTGTAAAAATGTCCTGTTTTTGTAGAAACTGTTTTATCTGTACAAATACAGAAACTTGAATTCTATCATTTGGTGTATGTTGACATCAAAAGTGGGCGGGGGATCAATTATCTGATTTGATAGTTTCACATTTATTACCAGTCTGGTGGCACAACAACATGTAGATACCCTTGTTCACATTTTTACTTAATTTTTCACATTATATTCTAGATCAGCCTATTTTAACTTGGTGCCCCACAGGCAGCATGGAAAATGGGGTGATGGGAGTTGCATTCTAAAATATTTGAGGGGAACCAGATCGGAGAAGGCTGTCCTGGAGGGATAGAGTAATTCCCATTTTCTCACTGCTGACTAACATCACCACTCCTTAAACCCTTTTCTCATATGAAGGGAATGGCTCTCCTATTCTAAAGTACATTGGTTGGGACACAATATATTAGACAGTTTACTTTTTAAATGTGACAGAAAAAAAAAAGCAAAACGTATCGTACAAATAGCTGCCCTAAAGACATAATTGAAATGCTAAGGTTTCTGAAACAGCCATTTTAATGGAATGGTGTAAGGCACATTCAAAAGGTAGTGTGCCTTCAAATATGCGTGTTAAGGATTGCAGCTGCATAGACAATTCTATACATGTTTATTTAGAAGAAAGTCAACTGAATTCAATGGGGTTTATTTCTGGGCATGTATGCACAGGATTGCACCCATACTTAAAATGTTAGTGGTATGTGTATGAAAAAGGAAATTTTGTCACTGAAACTGCTAGAGTGACAAAACAAAAACAAGAGAAACAGCAAAAGAAAAGCAATGCTAATGATTGATGTGTTAACCAGTCTTTTTTTTGGTTTGCATTCTGCTGCACCAGACTAGGTATCAATCCCCTCCAAAGTAAAATCACAAAGCACAACCCAGAATTCTTCCATGTGTGTTTGTTGGTACTGGTTCATGGCAATCATGAGAAACCATTCTAAAAAAGTGTGCCAGGAGTTTATATTAAAGAGTCTCAGTTGTGCAGCTAGGTTTTTTAAAAAAAAGAGTTTAGACTTAATCATCTTGTGGTGGTAGTGATGGGGTGGCTTTTCCTTCTAAAGCTTAGATAATAATATGTATTACTTAACTTAAATCAGAGGCTGGACTCCTCTTGGTGTCTTACACATGTATAACTTCCTCTATGGATGTGGTCAGATATTTTTGTCCATATTTCTTTCAAGATCATGGAAACAGAGTTGTGTAAATGGTTCCATTGTGCATGTGCATTTGGTTGCACGTTTGGTTGTGCATTCAGTTGCATAATCCATTGTACATTTGATTATGCAATTTTAACACACAACACAAGGGTTGTATAACTCTGCACATATAATTCTGCACATTACCCTATGCAAATCTGATGTTTGATCTTGGCCAGAATGTGATTTTGCAGGCCTTGCTGCTCATTCCCCATAGTAAGGCCTTGGACTTCCTTCCCTCGGTCTTTGTAAGAATAGCTACATCTATGATAAAGCGGCCTTTCAAACTATACAGTTATAGCATTATGGTTCCACTTTAACTGGCACTGCTGCATCCTATGGAATCCTGGGATTTGTAGCCCAGGGAGGCACTATAGATCTTTGGTTGAGAATATTAAATGCTCCCTCCCCCTCCAAAAAACTGCAAATCCCAGGATTCCACAGTAACAAACCATGGCAGGTAAAGTGGAATCAAAGTGCTATAATTGTGAAAGGGCCCAGCATCTACTTTTCAATTATAAACTAAGAGCAAGGAGAAGAAAAATGACATGTGTAGCACAAATCACAGATAATACATGTGACTGTGGAGTGGCAAGGGGAAAAACACACTAGGCCTGATCTTGAGCCGAAATGTGCATGGTCCACTAGCCAGTTGCTAAGTGGAAGTGTACTAATAAATATGTAGCACCGTCCATTTGGTTCAGAACATTTCAAGATATGTGGAGGCCACACTATGAAACACAGTGCGTCTCCTTTGGTCTCCCTCTGCTCTTCCTTTCCTTCTCTGCCTTCCAGGAGATCTCTGTAGAGCTGGCTCAAGAGAGAGAATCTTATGGATCAATGTATGGTGCTACACAGTCATCTCTAGTTAGTGGGTGAAATGTGGGTGTCAGGGAGGACAATTCCTGATATTTAGACAGATTGTTCTCTCTCTCTCCCTCAAACACACAGATAGATAGACAGACAAGCATGCACGTTCGCACACACACAGACACAGATTCACTACCAATCCATGTGAGGGCAGGGAACCAATTTTTTAAAAAATAATAAATTGTAAACCAGTCTGGTCTTCGTGGCTGAAGAGCATGGTATAAATTCTCCAAATAAATAAATAAATGTGAGAGAATGGTACATCCCATGTCCCTTTCGAGAAATGCAGTCTCCTTGTAGTCTCCCAGCACCCCTATACAAGTATCTGAGATCTGTTGATGTGTACTTTAAATTGTGGTTTGGATGGTACATCTTTACTTTCCCACACCTCCTTTCTTGCCTGCTCTGTGTCTTGTTGTATATAACACCTTTGAAAAATGTTAAGTTCTGAAGAGGCAGCACTTTTGGTCAGTGTTGTACTATGTGATGGATTTCTTTCTTTGCTCACTTTGTTTTTCTGCATTTTATAGCAGAAATTAAGTAACCAGAACTGGTACCTTTTTATTCTTATTACCTTTGTAAAGCCCACAAGGTGATGTGCTATTTAGAAAACACATTTGTTGTAATGTGTATGTATATATAAATAAATATATATATATAATGACTATATTGAGGATATTTCTAAATAAAGATTTACAAATCAACAGTCTCTAGTACACCTTCTTTTGTCAACAAAGGGCTGAAATCCTGCATAAGAGGAATTAGACCTTGTCTCCCCTATCTCCCATCCCTACTCCCCCCCATGTATGTTGTTTTATAATATTGAAATAATGTGTTTAATAATAATATGTAAAAAATAAACAAAACCACCCCACAGTTTTCATGCTTGCTGTACATTGATTTCAGCCCTTAAGTGGCCAGTTGAAAGTGGGCTGTGATAACAGAGAAACATCAGCTATATCCATATAGCTGGAAGACTAAGGTTAACCTCCAGGAGATCTGGAGCACTCCTGGCAAATGAGACAAGATTTCCTAAAGGAGGAATGGTAGGCCTGGGGTTCACTTTTATCACTCTGGGTCTCAAGAATTGCATGGATGAAAAGCAACAGCAACAACCAAAGTGTTCAGAAGGAATGAAAAAAATGGTATTTTTTTAATATTAAAGAGTGTAGAGAGCCAAAACTATTTGGGAAAGAATAAAATGTTGCATCAGGAGGCTTCCGAGAGCAGTAAAAAAATTTTTTTTAATGGCCAGAAAAACATTGGGTGGGAATTCTGGAGGTGTTGAGAGCCACAGAAATGTCCTGGTGGGCTGCATGCATCTTGGGGTCACTCTTTGCCCACCCCTGAGCTATAGGCACAGAACTGGATTCTCCTTTTCCTCTACCCACCTTTCCAAGAAATGGCTAAGTAAATGGCTAAGTCCAGGGACCAAAATGAAAGAAATGGCTTTTAAGGGGCATTTGGTTGTTGCACAAAGGAGGTAGTGGCTTCTTCCCTCTGTAACAACAGCAAAAATGTACATCAGCTTAAGTTAGACTTATGTCCGCATCTGTCATTGACAGGCTGCCAGCCAAGATTTCTTTACTTCCAACACAATCTAGATTCGCTCAGAAGGACAGTCCTTTGTCTGCTAGGAAGATTGGACATATTTAGCAGTTATGATTAACTGTTGTTAAGTTGACCTTGAATTACTGTAACCCTGTGCATTAGAGACCTCCAAGTTACCCTGTTATCAACAGTCCTGCTCAGGCCTTGGAAAGTGCAAAGTCATGGCTACTCCAAGTTCATCCACCTGCTGTGCAGTCTTCCTCTTTTCCTGCTGCCCTCCAATTTGCCAAGCATTATTGCCTTTTCTAGTGTGCCGTGTCTTTTCATGATATATCCAAAGTATAAGTCTCAGCTTAGTCATCTTGGATTCTTGAGAGAGTTTAGCCTTGATTTGCTCTAGGACTCAATTATTTGTTTTTTTGGCAGTCTGTCATATCCACAGATATGAGAAGGTTTTCTTCTTTTCAGTGTTCTTTGCTGTCCAGCTTTCACAATCATACGTAGAAATTGGGAATATGATGGCATGGACAATATTTTGCAAAGTGGCTTATACATTTAGCTGAGTGGCTGAGATGTCTTAAACCCTGATCTGATATGCTATGAGGGCTGGCCCTAGATATTTTACTGCCCGAGGTACCACCAGAATCCAAATACATTGATAGCCCCACCACTATAATGACTAGCATTCCTAAAACCAGCAGGGAGAGGAAAATATCTGGGAGAGGGAGGCTCAGTATGAACAGCTGGTTGAGGGTGTGTGTGATGGTGCCACTACTGTCATGACCCCCCCCCCCCCAGCATTTTCTATCTAGAATGGTTGCTTCAGACTGCACAATGACAGGAATGGCCATATCTGCTACAAGATACAGCCATAGTTTCCAGCAGTGGCAGCAAAAAGACAAAGCATATCATTGAACAGCTGAGTTCCATCAATAGTGGGCATTATGAAATAGAAGTGGAGACAAAATGTCCATCAGCACCATTACTGGGCTAGCCAGGCATGCCCAATAGGACCTCTGACTAGGATGGGGCATGTGTCCTGTTTAACAGTCAACAGTAAGCAGTCCTCTAATCGAAGGTGTAGTGGAAGACAGTAGGGCGATTGAGAAAAATCCCATTGCTATACTTATGTGTATGGTGGTGACAGGCATTCAAGGAGGGCAGTGTGACTGGCAGGTTCCTAACTGTTCTGATGGATGTTGCTTGGATGTTCAGTTGTGTAGGTGGAGCTGTGCCTGCATGGCATTGTGCTATAGGCAAAATGGGGAACTGTTGCATAAGGGGGTACTGGATACCTCTTTTTGTAAACATCTGATTAATACAGCCGTCAGCCTATCCAGGAGTTGCAATGACCCAGAAGGATTCTCACAGGTACATGGAAGGGACCTACGCTTAATCTGATTTAGAGACAAGTGTAAGAAGGGTGGGTATGAACCCTGAAACTACCCATCAGGTTAGCACCTGGGCAGCAAACCAAGCAGATACACAGTTCACCTGGTCACAGTCTTTTCCATCTTGGTGAGATGAACAAGCTTTGTGCATGTCTGTGCTCTATTTTGTCCCATTTTTATGATGGGACACTTTTTTTTTGACATTTTTATGATTTTTGCATAAATAGTACTGCCACCTCTGACACTCATGGTCTGTGCCAATATTGGGACACCTGACTGGTCAACAGCTGTGTGTCTCCATAGTATTAATTCAGGGTCCCTCTGATGCTGGTAATGGTATAGAGGCTGTTTCTTCTTTGGCCACTGTGGGTGAATTTTTCTTATACTGTATATTGCATTCCTGAGCATATCATATACTCTTGGTCTCCATCATAGGGCTGGTAATATTTTTTTAATGTCTACCTGTTGTTGTTGTGTGCCTTCAAGTTGTTTCCAACTTATGGCAAACCTATCATTGGGTTTTCTTGGCAAGTTTCTTCAGAGGGGATTTGCCAATGCCATCCTCTGAGGCTGAGAGAGTGTGACTTGCCCAAGATTACCCAGTGGGTTTACTTTACCTCTTACCTACAAGGAACAATTATTCCACTCCAGCTTTGGGCACACATTGACAACACCTTCACCTCAGTGTAGGACTCCATGGAACTGGTTGGCTCAATAATTTGGTGGCAATAGAACTGAAAGCCAGCATATCATAGTTGTTTGAATGTTGGACCAGGACTCTGAAGACCAGGGTTTGAATACTGGCTTGGTGATGTAAACCTTTGTGTGACCTTGGATAAGTCACACTCTCTCAGCCACAGAGGATGGCAATAGCAACCTCCTTTCGAAGAAACTTGCCAAGAAAACCCCATAATAGGGTCAGAAAGGACTTTAAGGCACACCACAACGACAAGAACGACAAGAGAAGCAAATATTAACACATCATACTACAGCTAGCTCAAGGACTATACTGCTTCATGTTTTGCATAAGTGACCTCTTTTGGCTATTTTGCATGACTTGTTCTTGCTGCTCTCTTCTTTCATATAGTTACATGCACTATGTAACTCATCAGAATGAACATACCCCAACAGCCATGTTGTAAGACCTGTTGGTGGTTGACAATGCACCTGTTTTTGCATTCCCAGAAAGGGAGGAAAGCAAACATGTATAGCCATTGGACTGCATCCCTGCTAGGTAGTTCACACATTGTGCAACTTTCTATGCTCCAAAAAAGTGTGTGGCAGTGTAAAGCCATGGTTCATCCATTCTTGTGCTTTGAAATAAGTGCCCATGGATGGCACTCCAATAACAATAGATGTTTTATAGAGATCAAGGAGTGATCAAGGAGTGAAAGAAGAGGATAAAGTAGAGCAGCTCTAACTTGTTGGAATGTCAGCTCTGAGGGAGGGAGGGAAGCTCCATCTCTAAGATCTGCAGATGGACAGATTCTCTTGCCTTCTCCTTAAGTAATCATACTCTGTGCATATGCAAAGTTATTTCCCCCTTGCATTTTATTGAATCATGAAATCAGAAGGGACCCCAGAGCCATTTCAAGTCCAACCTCTTGCTGGTGCAGGAATCTACCAGTAAAGCACCTCAGGAGGTTTTAACCTTTTTTTTGAAAACCTCCAATGAAGGAGCATCCACTCTTTCTGAAATAATTTGTTTTGCTCTATCGAGGTCTTTGTTTAGTATTGGGGAGGATGCAATCACATTGAGGGGGCTCTGTTTGGTGAAGGGTGGAAAGGCATACTCTCTGGCCAATGATACATGTTCAACATGTTGGATAAAACATTAGAATGCTTCTCAGTTCCTTTTGAGGTTTCACCTCTCTCCTAAAAAAAGAAAAAAGAAAAACACTACTGAATCTCCTTTAGGAATTTTGCTAGAAATTCCCACCCAGATTTGTTTTGTTTTTAGTTTTATTAATACAAACCTTACAGAGACATAAAAACACATACATACAATCAGTCGTTCAACAATCTTTCAACATATAAATACCACATAAAACAAAATAAATGCTACTATTAGTGATATCTTATTAATACCTCCAAGATACCTCTCTTATTGATTTCGCCTCTGCTTACTTCAGCTCCCTATACAACATCACAAAATTTCGATCATCTCATTATATAAATATTTACAAATCTTACAAATTAACCTTTTATATATATTTACATATTAACTGAAAGCTTTAGGAGTCATTTGTTATACTAGCAGCTTATTAATCAACGATAAAATAAACATAAAAATAAGCAATCTTATTCCCTATATTTATTTCACTAGAGCAATAATATCAAAAAAAGAAAAAAGATGAATCAAGAACTGCATTACAATCTGTTTTCTCTGTATATTGTTACCCTTTCCCAATCTTCCTCAACTAATTTTTTATTTTTATCTCTCAATAGGGCTGTAAGGTAGTCCATTTCCATTGCTTCATATTCCTGAGCTAGTCTTCTTCAGTTGGTAAATATGTTTTTTCCCAAAACTTTGCAAAGATTGTTCTGGCTGATGTTACCATATATAGAATTACCCTTCTGGTTTTTTTCCCTCATGTTCTTTTTGGATTTTATTGGTCATGTTTAGTAAAAAGAGAAGTGGATCAAGAGGAATTTCGATATTTAATATTTCTGTCATACTATTATGAATCATCCTCCAATATTTTATGGCACTTCCAGCATTTTGCTGATCCCACCTTATAAATCAGATTTAATTTCCTACTCACCCAGATCTTTGAAGTGAAATGTCATCACCAGCTAGGCCTCCTTTCTACCTGTATCAAATATGACAGAGTTATCTATACCCTGTTTTTTAACCAGAGTCAAAAAAGAAGGGAAAATAGTTTTCTTCTTTGCTTTTTAGAAATGTTTTTCATCCCCAACTTTATCTGTCATAGAGAGACTTTAAAAAAATAGATAGATAGACAGAGTTATCGAAACAGCTCACAAAACTGGAAATCCCAGAAGTCCTGAGCCATGGCAGTTAAAGTGGTGCCAAACTGAATAAATTCTGCAGTGCAGATTAAACCTCTGTCAGAGAGCTCTGTTGCTGCATCAGATCCCAGGATGGAGCCATGACAGTTAGAGAAGTGTGAAACTGAAATAATTGCGCAGTATGGCAGCAGCACGACAGGCAGGGGGTTCTTAGAACTGTATTTTTAGAGAGTGACCTTTTGAAGCTCTGTTTTTGACACATAAGGTGAGGAATGCAAATTATTTTCAAAAGACAAAAAATAAAATGTATTTCCTTCCTTCTCTCTTTTTCAAGAATACATTTTATTACATTAATAAAGAACAGACAAGTTAAGCACAGTCTCAATAGTGTCGGTTTTCTGTATCTGTATCATTAATGGACTCTCTATAGTCATCCATTCAATTAGGCATCCTGGTTCCAGTCATTCCCCATCATCATGATGGAAAGCCCTTCATCTCCTCATTAATATACAGAAACTGCAATGGGAACAAACAGTTTATTGCTTTCTGACTCTGCTGAGCACATCTCTCTTACCATATGCTAGCCAAGAAACCTGCCAGTCATCTCCCTTGCTTTGCGTTTTTCTCATGGCAGGATAACAGCTGTGTTGGACTGCTAGACTCTAGAGAGAAAAGACAAAAGCTGAACCTAAAATATGAAGGAATAATCATTCAGGGAGTTGGATTCAAGCCCTGTCTTGCTCCCTCTGCTCATATTGGAAGGATTCTCTCTACACATATACCAAAACTCAGACAACCCTATCAGTTCTGTCAGCCTGTGTGTTGCATTTTTAGAGAGCTGGACAGACTGGAGGTCAGGGAAGGGTAGTCCCCTTCCACTAGCTCCCCTTCCAGTACCTAAATCTGCTTCCAGTCCAAGAGACTTTGGCTGTCTAATAAACAGAAGGCAAAGTTTCATGAACTTTTTTTTTTTAAAAAAAAGACACTGAAATACAGGGGCTGCATCTACACTGCAGAATTAATTCAGTTTCATAGAATCATAGAATCATAGAGTTGGAAGAGACCACAAGGGCCATCCAGTCCAACCCCCTGCCATGCAGGAACTCCAAATCAAAGCATCCCCGACAGATGGCCATCCAGCCTCTGCTTAAAGACCTCCAAGGAAGGAGACTCCACCACCCTCCGAGGGAGTGTGTTCCACTGTCGAACAGCCCTTACTGTCAGGAAGTTCCTCCTAATGTTAAGGTGGAATCTCTTTTCCTGCAGTTTGTATCCATTGTTCTGTGTCCTAGTCTCTGGAGCAGCATAAAACAAGCTTGCTTTAACTGCCATGGCTCCATGCAATGAAATTCTGGGATTTGTAGTTTTGTGAGATATTTAAGCTTCTCTTTCAGAGAGTGCCCAAACAAGTGGCAAATCCCAGGATTCCATAGGATGGAGATATGACGCTTTAAAGTGCTATCAAACTGCATTAATTCTGCAGTGGCAGCAGCCAGGATCTGATCTCCAAAACTCTTCTGAAGCAACAAAACAGCAAGTTTATGTGAGGTAACAAAAGAGGGAGTTTTAGCAACATGAACAGAATGACATAGGGCAGTGCTTGAATTTTCTAGAACTTTGGGTTGGGTGAGGGATAGTGTCCAAGAATGGGCCAAACTGATGATGGAAGGCTAGACAGCTGTCCACGTTGTTTGACAAAGGCGCATACCTCCATACATCCTGTTCTGCACCTTGCTTGTGGTGCAATTTCTGTCCAGCCCAGGAAATGAAAGAGAAGCCAACAAGTGTCCCTGTGGATACCTGGACAGGTGGAGCCTCCATGGAGCATGTCCTTTGAAGTTCCCCAGATAAGCAACCATCAGTTCTGCCCGACTAAATAATCCATCTTCTTGGATGTTCAATGGCACAGTCTGCCAAAATTGCCCTGAGCCAAAGGTACCTTTGC
This sequence comes from Urosaurus nigricauda, assembly GCA_034509955.1. Taxonomy (NCBI): domain Eukaryota; kingdom Metazoa; phylum Chordata; class Lepidosauria; order Squamata; family Phrynosomatidae; genus Urosaurus; species Urosaurus nigricauda. The sequence continues at coordinate 73,631,957 of JAOEGL010000004.1, read as the reverse complement.
ACCTCCAACCCTGTATGATAGCACCAGCTGCTGAAATGCTTTACTCCTATTCAAGAGGGAATGTAATGCAACCCTCTCTCAAACATGCATATGGCACATATATGGAGAAGGACTCCTTTGCCAGAGTTTTATTTCAGCTCGTAAAAGCCCAGTTCATCATGTTTGCTGAGAAGTCCAGTGCAAGATAGAAACCAACTTTTTGACAAGGCAAAAGAACTGAATCAATTCTAATTCACAGTTCAGTATATGTATTAAAGAATGAAGTGGAAAGAAGTTGAGAAATAGGTAGTTCTTTAAACACGCATAACACACAAACACACCACAATTATGTGAATAATCTGAGTCAACAAGAGTAACTCACCAGTAACATGAATCAGGCTGTAGGGATAATCCAGTTTGTTTATGTTTAAGATCCATAGTGTGGAATCCTTAGATATGTAGTTGTACAGGATCTTTAGTCTTCTCTGCCAAAGTATGCTGGTACCTCACAAAACTGCAAATCCCAGGATTCTGTAGGATGGAGCCATGACAGTTAAGAAGTATTAAACTGCATTATTTCTACAGTGTAGAAGCACCCTGTGGGGAGGCTTCTCCACACTCCTCACTTCTTCAAGAGCATGTGCTGCCTACCAGAATCTTTTATTAGGCCCACTTCCTCCAAGTTTTCTATAAGGCTGTTCCTTTTATATTAGCAGATCTCTTAACTTTTAAGCTCTAACCCTGCTAAACCTCTGGCAGAGTGACCATGTGGTAGGTAGGTTCATGTTGAACAAACAATATCTTGGCTAAGGTCTTACAGTGCTGGGATGCACAACATAAATACCTGTATGTGGAGTTAACACCTTGACTGCATCACACAACCCTGGTGTTGAATAGCAACATTGGGTAGGAGAATGTGTACCTAAAATGCATAACCAAATGCCCAGTTGGAGGAGTATGACTGCCCATTCTGCAGGGCCAAGTGGACAAGCATCTGCAGAGAGTACACATCTAGGTGTGTAATGGCTCCTCATGCACCACTCTGTTCCTGCAACCATGAATTAAATGTGGATATTGTGCATTGGACAAAAATGTCCAACTCCTTCTTCAGGGAAACTTACACCTGTGTAAGGAATCTGCCCATTATATTTATAGATCTTTTCTTTCATTTTAATAACTGGGGCTAATATCCTGCATTGCAGTTATGGATTCATAACCTAGAGTTCCATAACTGTTCCATATTCAGTTATGGCATGCATTCATGATCATGTCACTATTATTACAGTCTTAAATACACCCATCTTTGGCAGCCAGCTTACACCTCAGGGAGCTCTGACTGATGGAAGTCTGTTCTGTGGGTGATTCCTCATCACATCACAGATTGTTGGTGGGGTGGGTTGGAAATGTTATCCTGCTATGCCCCAGTCACCAGCAGAACAGACCCTCATTGCTTGGAGCAATGCTGGCTATAAAGGTAGGTTTGGGGGGTAGGTCCAGAAGGAGATGATACCTAGTTATACAGTAGTAATTAAGGGGTTATCTGCATGGACCAATAAAATGTCCTCTCCCTGTTTCCACAACAACCAGTCTGGATGATATTTGGCTAGTTCAGCACTGAACATGAGGTATAACACCCTTAAACATTTTTTTTTTTAAAAAATCACATTTTGCCCCAGATCTTCCTGGATGATCTGGAGCCCTCCACATATTCACATTGTGTCCTGCTGTGCTGCCTAGTGCCTCCTTGAAGACTGTTGTGCTGGAATTATGTGCTAGAAAGCTCTGGTACACTTCCATGAATTACAGCAATCTTTAATCTCTAATCTCACCAAATTACAAATGCCAAGATTCCATAGGTTGGGACCATGACAGTTAAAATGGTGTCAGATTGCTATAATTGTGTTGTGTAAATACATCCATTGAAACAGAAAACAGTACAAATGTCACATCTCAGTTGTGTGAAATATGCAATGTAAAACCTGGCAATTAGTAGAAATTTCTGTTACTCAGCTACTGAAACAAACCTAGAAGAATCTGAGAAAGTGGTTGTACCTTTTCTAATGATATCAGAGAAAAACATTTCCCTTCAATAATCAACAGCACAAACCTACGGCCTTGAAAAAATAGTCCTGTGTTGTGCTAATGTACAAACTCACCAATATGTAAACATTTAAACCCACATGATACCACACAATAGATACTATCAGCCACAGAACACTAGCGGCAGTTCATTTCAACATGAGGGCTTTTGTGAGTTCTCATAAAAATAGCTTCTAATTTTTAGGAAATAGACAGCAAAATCCAATACACACATCACATCAATACCTTTATTAGGTTACTGTTAATATAGACAGAACATATATAGACTGGCTTTTAAAACCTATATCCTCAGTCCACTCCTGGCCAGGAAGAGATGTGGCCTCTGCCTGCAACATTCCTCAATGAGACTACTTTAAAACCAACTGAAACCATCTAGAATAAAATGGCTTCATCGATGTCAGTTTTCCCCATCTGTATGATTTTTAACATCTTCGCCTGATGAAGGAGACAGTGAGCTCTGAAAGCTAGTATAACGTATTTTGCACCTTTTGGAAGGCCTAAAATGGTATCACCCTGGTGTGTATTTTGGATTTGTTGTATTTTGCTGCGTTGTCTCAATGGTAACCCCAGAATATATTTCTTGGCAAAATGACTTTCTTTCTTTCTTTCTTTCTTTCTTTCTTTCTTTTCTTTCTTGTTTGAGTTCCTGTAAAAACAGATCTTAATTTTTTTGAAAATGAGATCTATCTATCTATCTATCTATCTATCTATCTATCTATCATCTATCACATTCCTGCTTGAGTTATTAATGAGTTATTGCACAATAGTTGACATGGAGAAATAGTCTGGCCATCTAAGCTGTGTTTTCTTGGCAATCTAAACTGTGAGCTTACCTACAATGGAAGACAAAACTGAATTAAGGGTTCTGTCAGGTTTGCCCCCTTCCCCACTTCCTTCTACCACCCAGCAACCATCAGCTAACCCTTTTTTTGCCTTCAGCACACCCTTAATATTTTGAATATTTTATTCTCTCCAGTGGTGAGAAAGAGTCCATGTGTATTAGTGACCTTGTTTGATAATTTTTGCATTAGCTTGGCAATTCAAGGCTGGGGGAAAAAATTACAAAAAGCTGGGAATGGTTGGGGGAGTATATTTTCATCTGTTACTAAGCTGCTTGCACAGTTCTCATAACTATCAGGGGTGGCAACGAGATGGGTGATGCTTGTGCACTTTGATTTTCTGTTTACTTCACACTATATAACCCGTGGGACTTAATCTTCCATTGGCCTGGGCTCTGGGAAGGGTCACACCTCAACCCAGATGTCTTATACAGCTAGTGATAGGGAATTTCATTGTCAGCTGGGGATAGTCTGGGTAGAATTAGTTTGGGGACCCAGTTCTACCAATGGTTGTGAATTCACTGGACCCCATCAGCAAAAGGGCTAGAATGCTTCTCTGCTGTGTACCATCTGCTGCATCATTTACCACCAATATAGTAGTAATGTGTGTCAGTGTTCATCACCAAAAAAACCCTTGGGGAGGCCTGGAACTACACCCAACTCCAAAACAGGATATCTACCATAATAAATTCCATATGATTTTGAGCCAAAGAGGTGCGCAGGTTGCATTGTGCTGCTCCTGCATGCTGACATATTGTCAGCGGCTGGTGGGATCTTGGAAGAACTGACATTTCCACAGGTCCCCAGGGGCTTCCCTACCATTTGTCAAAGAAGCTTCAATTATCAGCTTACTAAATATGGCCTGAGAAGTCCTGGATAGGGACAGACACACTATTTCTCAGTGGGAAAGGGAGCGGGTAGTTGGATTATTATTTTCTAATTAGCAAGTCTCTTCCGCCGTGGAGGCTTGCCCTTCTCTTCACTCTCAGGCCACACCAACATGGCTATTCCCAAGCTCCACATAACAATATATATACAATCTATTCTCCCTGCCCCACTGCCTTTATCTATTGTTGCATCTCTTACTCTTGGGACACACCGTATATCTGCCTCCAGAGCACCGCAAAATAAATGACCTCCTTTGTTTCACTTGTGTAAAAGCAGAGCTCAGGAAAGTTACTTTTCAGAGTACAGATCCCAGAATCCACCTGTCAGTAATGCCCCTGGATGGGGGATTCCGGGAGTGACTGTCCCAAAAGTAGCCTAATCTCTGGATAAAAAAAGCTCGACTAAGCTCTGAATAAAGGTCTTATTTATATGGTTGTGACATTTAAAAAAAGCACAGTCTCATTCCTCAGCACTGATGGCAAAATTGAGCCTGTTGTTGCAATCCTTTCTTCCTGCTGTGACAGAGAAATCATCGGCACATCTCCTTCTTCACAGCCTCCTTCCATACCTGCAGCTGCTCACTTGGGCATTGGCCAGCAGAAGAGGGACTATGGCTGTTCTCCTGTCTGTGTCTCATTCCTTTCTTTTTTTCCTTTTTTTCCTTCTTTACTTTTCCTTCTTAAAAAAACACACCAACAACACGGAGCCAATTCCAGTTATTGCAGTGCTTTGCAAGCCAAATCCCTCCCCAGTGTTATTATGGTAATGCAAGGGGGCTTGTTGCCACCACTAAGCAGATGTGGGTTGGTAAAGAAAGAGCTTGTTTAACAGACACCAGAAAGGAGAGGAAAACCTTTTGTTAGCCACTTGCTGGGGTTTTGAGTGCACTTGTAAGGAAACAACAGCGTGTAACTGGAGTGCTTTGAATGGAAAGTGGAGGTGATGAGATACGTTTCACTTGATTCTGATGGGGTTCCCTCCCCTTCCCCCCCTCCCTCAGTTTAATTATAGAAGTCACTTGGATGTAATACTGCAACAATCAGTTCCCTAGTTTTAGAAAAAAGAAGAAGAAAAGAGAAGAAAAAGACTGCCTTTCAGACATCAAATTGGGTGCCTGCTGGAGAAATAAATATCTGCTAATCCACAAATGCCACCAGCTATTCTGGGACAGTGTGGCTAAACAGGTAGATGGAATAAATCTGAAAATCTTCATAGCAATAATCCAAAAGGATATCTTTTCAAAAACAAGAGACTAGTGCTCATGAAAGGCCTGAAACCAGATGTGAAACAAGTAAGGTTTTATTCAAGGCCTTCACAAGACAGAACGTGGGCAGTCTAGGTGCTGGTGAATCGATGACATACAAAACCCCAAATGGCATTGGACCTTGACACTTGAAGGAGTGCCTCTCTCTGTACATGCCTGCCTGAAGTGTGAGCTCTGCTAGAGGGACCCAGTGTGAGGAGGACACGGGAGAGGGCCTACTAGGCCATGGTGCCTAGTTGTGAAATGGTCTCTCTTTGGAGGCCAAACTGGCACCGACCTTGGTTTATTTTCTATGCCACTGATGAGATAACTGCCGTTAAGCACTTTGTAAGCTGAAAAGTGCTATATGAATGACCAACAAACATATGAAAGTATGAAGGATGAACTGAATGGGTAGCACATGATAGAAATGCCCACACCACATTTGTCCTTGGAATTCCTCCCAAACCTTAACTACATGTAATTGTTATAAGATTGTACTCTATCTGCTAGTTTCTGTAACTCTTTGTTAGGTATATCTACCTACCTGGGACATAATAAAGATGTGCTTGCTGTGCCATGCACCCTGATCATTCCTAAGTCCCTCAGACTTGTGTTGCAGACATCAACATTTATGTCAAAACCGTCCAGTCAGAAGTTGTTCCAAAGTCCATGGGTTCCATGGCAACTGAAATGCTTTCTGGACCCACTCTTTCAGCGGAACACACTCTTGATTTATTTGTTATTGTTATACTGACTAGGATCCACAAAAAGCTATGTTTGCCCTACCTCCACCTGGGCTACTCTCATGCCTTGGCACCTGGACTTAAGGAGGACAAATTGACCTTTTCCCTCCTCCCCAACATCTGCCAGTGAAGAAGACTTGGCTGAGAGAGTGTTTGTTTGCCCTACCTCCACTTGGGCTCCTCCCATGCCTTGGCTTCTGGACTTAAGGAGGACAAATTGACCTTTTCCCTCCTCCCCAACATCTGCCAGTGAAGAGGTCTTGGCTGAGAGAGTGTTTGTTTGCCCTACCTCCACCTGGGTTACTCCCATGCCTTGGCTCCTGGACTTAAGGAGGAGTCTTGTCTCTCCCCCCCCCCACACTTTTTGTCTTTTCTTTTCTTTTCTTTTTAGATTGTGTATAGTTCAGATTGTTTTAAGATTGGGATGGGGGTTGAGAATGGAGATTTTCTTTTTACTTGCTTTGATATGTTAATTGTTATATATTTTGCTTTGTTAATTTTATTTTTTGTTATAATTACTATGTATTTTTGTTGTTGCTATAACTGCTTTGTATTTTTGCTTTGTTGTTATTCTCTTTTGTACCCCGCCCTGATTGCTCGTTCAGAGGGGTGGGCTAGAAATAAAACGTATTATTATTATTATTATTATTATTAATGCCAAATATAATTTGGTAATTTTAAAAACATAATTTAATTTCTGCTGATTTTTTTTTTATGCACAGGGAAAAAACCCAACACAGTGTGGCATCCAGCTGACTCTAGGAAAGAGGGAAATACACTGCCATATAAGAGACTTTAAGGATTTGGGAACCTAGGGAATCAGGAATGCTGTTAGGATGCACACATGCTAACACACAGTTGAACAAATTAGTTCAGTTTCTGGTGGCCAGAGTACAAAGAACTACAAATAAATATCAGGGGTGGAGAAAATATCTAAACAACCTTTGTTATTCCTTACCCTATTCCTGTATCTTGCAATAAACATGAACCAGGCAGCAAGAGATACAAGGAACTTAATCAAATAGATTTAGAGAAACTAAAGGACATCAAATAAAACTTTTGGGGCAGTGCTGGTTGTGTGGTGTGTGCATGCACGCAAAAAACAAGATACTTAGAGGTTGGGGAGAGTGACCTGGGCTACAAGTTTGGGCCAGTCACAGGGAAACCATGCTTGGACATTGCATACTCATGTTCTTGCAGTCACTAATAGTGAGAGCCATGGCAGACACAACCCCTATTCCATTTGTGCTACCAGTTTCACCAGGTTCTGCAGGGGCTGGAATGGTGTTGCACTGCATTTTTTCTCTACTAGACATGATTTCTGTAGAAAGTAGAGATACAGGTTAATGTTCTTCTGTCTGTAGGATAAGAACCTAAAACATGAAGTTCTCTTTGATTGCATCCTTCCATTGCCAGAATAAATGTAGAATGAAATAAAGCAAGAACTAAGGAGAGAGGATCAACAGAGAACAGAACTGGTTCATGTGATTTGTGCTCCCTTCAGCATCACATATACTAAAATTGGAATGAGACAGAGAAGATTAGCATGACATGGTTCATGTGGTTTTGCTAATGATGTGCTATAGACAGCTCCAGTTAACCTTCCCCCCTCAGTCTGCTTATGTCTCTTCTCTTCTCTTCTCTTCTCTTCTCTTCTCTTCTCTTCTCTACCACAGGGTGGTACCATTGAGCAGCATAAATTAAACCCTGGCTATTGTTTTGTCTGAGACGGATAGTTCAACAAGTGTGTATGAGTGCTTACAAAATGAAGAATAACAGAGAAATAGTCACACTTAACACTGATGCACAATTATGAGATAACACTCATTTTTAAAACTGTAGGAAAGACAACCAAAACAAACCATTTAAAACATATTTGTGCAAAGCTGTGAAAGACCTAGTTCAATACTCCACTCCTTTCACACTACACCACATCTGTAACCTACTGAATTCTGCAGTCTCTGAGCTCTCTAGCAGAGAAAGCTAAATACTGCATGAAACTGCAAATCCCAAGATTCTATAGGATAGAGTCATGACAGTTAAAGTGAGATCAAATGACTATACTTGTGTAGTGTCTAAGAGATCCACGAAGCAACTGCTAAACATACAGTGGGCACAGTCTGCCTGGGCAGAGAGTGATGTTATTATTATTAAGCTTTATTTATAAAGCGCTGTAAATTTGAACAGCGCTGTACATACTGAGTATACAAAATAAAATTAAAAACCTGCCTAAGGCATACAATCTAATAAAACAAAAATAATAATGTTAAAACATCTTAAAATACAACAAACACGGATACATAATAATCATCATTCAATCAAGTTGTGAAGTGGTACGTTTCCCTAAACAAAAACATATTGAGTTCAGCCTTGAAAGTGGCTAAAGAGGTGGTAGTCCAGAGATGTAAGGGAAGGAGGTTCCAGGAATAGGTGGCAGCATGGGGAAAAGGGCAAAGCCAGGTGAAGAAGAGGAAATCATCAGTTGTGTCCTGTAGCCCAGTATTACTAGATCTCAGATCATGGGCTGGACAGTATGGAGAAATAAGTACAGACAGATAGGGAGGTGTCAGACCATAGAGAGATTTGAAAGTTTGCAAAATAAACTTATATTGAATTCCACAAGGAATGGGAAGCCAGTGAAGGAATAATAATACAGGAGTGATGTGATGTTGGCACCAGAAACTTTATGCTACATCTTCTGCTTGATCCCACTAAATAAATACTATAGTAGAAGTTCTAAAGGGCGTGCAGTTTAGAAACTGATGATGAGAGCTGGGTTGTCATCTGCACTGGATGTAGCTGAGTGATTAGAATCAACATTGATGGACAAGGCCAACATCATGCAGACAGGATGTCTGTCTATCGCCTCCAGTATCAGAGGCAGTATGCCACTGTACATTTTATCAGTTGCTGAAGAATGAGAGAGGGAGGATGCAGTCATGCTCGTGCTTTGATTGTTGGGTTCTCATAGATAGTCCAATTGGTCACTGTGTGAACAGAATACTGGCCTAGATAGGTCTTGGATCATATGGCCGTATGACTTAAAAGATCAATCAAGTTAATGGGGGTTGATCTGCAAGGGATGCAGAGGAATGATATAGAAGCTCCAGACTATGCCAGTTTGACTGATTGCTTGATCTCTTGCCTGGCTGTCTCTCTGTGTCCCTGCAGTCTCCACATTATCACTGTGTACTGTCAGGCACTAGCACCCTCTGTTAATTCTCCCAAATTGCTAATAATTATAACTCTGGCCAGTCAGCACTGATCACCTCCAAAGGAAGCATCAACAAAGCCATAATTTCCCGCTGCTTCGCATGACTGTGTTAAATCTCCTTAATTATTTTCTATCCCCAGTTCAAATAAATAAGAGATGAGTCTTATTTGTTTGAAATAGGAGGAGAGAGAGAAAAATAATAATAATGGGATTTCACACAGACATGTCTGCAAAGAATATAGTTTCACCCAAGAGACGTGGGGAACATTTTCAAGGGGGGAAATGAAGTTCCAAATATAACCTGGGAAGAGATTTCTCAAGTGGCCAGCAACTAATTTAAGCACTTTCTGAAAAGTGGAGAGGGAGATGAGGTGGAATGCCAAAAGCTAACTTCTCCAACCTCCAGAAGGAGTCTGCTGGCAAATTTTGTTTGCCATGTTGCTAGTCCCTTTGCAGCTCTCTTCTACTTTTGTTGTTATTGTGTGCCTTCAAATCATTTCTGATTGATGACAACCCTAAGGTGAACCTATCATGGCAATTTCTTGGCAAGATTTGTTCAGAAGAGGTTTGCCTTCCTCTGAGGCTGTGAGAGAGTGTGACTTGTCCAAGGTCACCCAGTGGAATTCCATGGCTGAATGGGGATGTGAACTGTGGTCTTCAGAGTTGTAGACCAATACTCATCATGCTGGCTTGCAATATGGCAATTAGAAAAGAACTACTGAGATGCCCAAAGTCATCCTAAGGACTGTCAGCTGCAGAGAACAACTTTACTAAGGTGCTAGCACAAATAAATGATTAGTGAGGTTTTGGGGTCTGAAAGCAAGATAAACTTGGTTCCAGCCTATCTACTGATTCAAAGAACTGATCAACACAGTGTCTAGATTTAATGCTCATAAAACGAATGTCTCTTCATGTGGCTTCAGGGGTGGTGATGAGTGAATTCTGGTACTTTATCTTTCATGGGTTTATTATCTATTTGATACAAAGCCTCTGGATTTGAAACCCAAAATAGAGTTTTAGGTGTTAATTTGGATTTGTATCTCATAGAATCATGGAAACACAGAATCATATAGTTGGAAGAGACCACAAGGGCCACCCAGTCCAAACCCCTGCCATGCAGGAATAATACAGTAATCAAAGCACTCCCAATAGATGGCCATCCAGCCTCTGTTTAAAACCCTCCAAAAAGGAGGTTCTACAGAGGTTTTATACTTAAAATAACATGTCTTACAAAATGGTTATTAAAGTCTTTGTTTACAACAACAACAACAACAACAATAATAATATATTTATTTGTATCCCACCTCTCCCTGGGTTGGATCTTTCAACTTGTCGTAACATAAAAAGGCATTTTAAATTATTGCCCTCCAGATTTAACAATCTATCATCATTTAGTGTTATCTACTCTTTAAATTCAGACCAAAGTACATGCAGAAAAATATAATTTCAAATCTGGTAGTCCAACCTCCTCTTTCCTTTGAATCTTGTAACAACTTAAACCTTATCCTTGTTTTTTTTTTTTTTTTTTTTTTATAATTTTGTCATATAAATTTGGACCTATCTTTTTGCCAACTCTCAAAAGGCATATCACTAGCTAAGACAGATATAGTTTGGGGGAAAAAATAACATTTAGGCAAAATATTCATTTTTATAACCAGAATTCTTCTCATCGGTGACAATTTCAATTTGTTCCATTTCTGGAAGTCTTGTTTAATTTCATTCCATATATTTTTATCTGGAACAAATTTTGAATTTTATTGGTCATAGTAACTCCTAGATAGCTATATGCTATATTTCAGAGGAAGAACCTGGCAAAATTTCCTCTGAGTCTTCTTTGCCTAAGAAAACCCTGATGAAATTCATGGGGTTGCCATATGTTTATAGGTGACCTGAAGATGACACACACACACACACACACACACTGATGCTACTAGTTCCCAGTCTTGTCACTGTGGACCACTGCAAGATTATATACAGCAACCTAATCTACAAGCACATTAGAATGTGCAAAAACAATAATCCCGCAAAGGAAACACATTATCTGGCCTTGTTACTTCTCCAAGTAATTTGAATTGATTTTTCCCTAGAGTGGTTAGGGACTACTGCAGCCTGCCCTGTCTTTTCTCTTTGGCTAATGAAGCTTTACCAGTGACTGTTAGTGAATTTCTATTAAGACCTCCTTTTAGAGGTTGTTACTGGGCAAAACAATTCTTGCTCCTGGGAAAGATGCCTATGAATGTGTAATTGTTAGTCCATGTCTGGTAGGGATTAGCATTTGAAAGGAAGAGAATTTGTGTGTGAACCTAGTTCGAGTAGAGGAAGATCATTTCTGTTAGCTGAAGCAAAGCAATGTAATCTTTGATTATAGTTTGCACATTTAATTTTCTCCTGCTCAGGCCTCCTCTGGCTAATTATTTCCACGAAATATTGTTTTCTTTTTTCTCCTGGAACTCCAGTAACATGTATATTATAGTATGTGATGAAATAGTAGAACTTTGACCTCTGTCTTATCTTCTTAAATTACATATTCCCAATATTCAATGTGTGTGTTTATGTGGAAGAAAAAGAAAGAGAAAAAGAAAGACAGAAAATGGGCTGGCCCAACATACTTTCTTGTCTGAGGGTAAGGACACGATGGCACACCCCTCTTTTTTCATTCCACATACAGAAGCAAATTGGACTGGCAGTTGAATTGTAGTTCAATACTGATAGCACAGGGCAATGTTATCAGTAAGGATTTAAAGAGAGCAGGCAGGTTTAAAGGGCACAGGACAGGCTAAGTAGTCAGTGGTCTCATTCAATGGGTTTCTTAGTCATGTTCAAAATGGAGGACATTGCTCCTGGACAGAAGGTTGAAATGTAGGGCATGTCCTGGAAAAGGAGGAAATCTGGTCACCCTACACATGCACTCCTCTCCCACCTTGCTCTATGCTTTGACTGACTTGCTTGAGCCAACCAAGGCACCAGGGAAAGAGGAGTGACTGTGTACACCCCTCCCATCTTCCCCAGTGTGGCTTGCTTGAGCTGGGCAAGGCACTGCGGAAAGAGGAATGAGTGTTTACATGTCTCTCCCAGCTTCCCTGGTGCATCACTTGTCTGGTTGTGTCCCCTCCAGCAACCCTGGATGGTCAGTTGGGTGGCTGGTGCCTCCCCCCCCCCACCCAGCACTACCAGGCACCTGAACAGAGTGACACAACATTAGGGATGCCACTGCCTTTAACAGGCCAGGAGGCTCAGGGGAACTGACTATCTGTGGCCTGATGTACTTGCCTGACTCTGCCTAATGACAGGGCCAGCTCACAGGAAGAGAGAGCCAAAGGGACAATAAGCTTAACTTATTGTTACAGAAAGAAGAAACATTTTGGGTGAGTTTGCTATGAGATCCTGATTAAGGGATCTCAACTCCTCCCCCAGGCCAGCATGCTGCTGCATGCTGCACCACATGGCAGGCAGTGTCACGGCACATCTCTGGTGCTGTGTCTCCATGACGCAGAGCCAAAGGATCACTGAAAAGCCGTGGAAAGGTGAGATTGGTGCTGTGGCATGTAGTTGCCACAGCCCCAATCTGGTGCTAAAAGGGGTGACTGTAGGCTGCCCCTTAGGGGTGGTCTGTCGAGCCCCTAAGTTAAATATTCTAGACTAGGAAACAAACAAAAATAACAACTACAGATGACTTACAAAACATTAAAGTAGGCAATGAAGACACTGAAATAATTTATGATTTCCCATACACTGGCAGTAATCAGAATGGAGACTGTTGTCAAGAAATCAGAAGAAGACTTGGACTTGAAAGGACAGCTGTGAAAGAACTAGACAAGATCCTGAAGTGTAAAGATATATATCTGAATACTAAATTTAGGATTTTACATGCCATGGTATTTCTCATTTTTGTGTATGATTATGAAAGCTGAAGAGTGAAGAAGGTGGATAAGAAGAGAATCATCGCATTTGAGATGTGGTTCTTGAGAAGAGTTCTGCTGATACCGTAGACTGCTAAAAATACAAATAAATGGGTCCTAGAGCTATTCAGACCTGAACTCTCTCTAGAAGTCAGGGTGATTACACTGAGGCTGTCATGCTTTGGTCATAAAATGAGAAGAAACGATACTAGAAAAGGCAATAATACTTGGTAAGGTAGAAGGCACCAGGATAAGAGGAAGACCACATTCCAGATGGAAAGACTCAATCAGGTAAGCCATGACACTGCATCTGCAACACCTGAGCAGCTCTATTGATGACAGGGTAACTTGGAGGTGTCTCATTCATAGAGACACCACAAGTTGAAGTCAACTGGATGGAAGTTAACAACAAAGGAAGCAAGAATGTCATAATGACTGGGACATTGCTGGGCACTGAACCAGCATTCCAAAATCCAAAAAAACTTTAAATCTCCCTTCATTTTTCTTTAGTTGTTGTACAAGCTGCAGACTAGCCCAGTGACGTCTGTTTCCATGTCACATAAGAAAGGCAGGTGCTTGAAAACCTACCTTTGAAGTTTTGTTCATAATATTGGTTTTTTTCTACATGACAGTGCCAACATGTTGAAGCTGTGGCTAGAAAATAGCACATATGTGGTAGATAACATTGCTCAAAGTAGCCCTTAGGATTCCAGTCTAAGAACTCTCAAGCTTTCATTTTTTGTAAAAGGTGATTTTAAAAGTTCTTTCCTCCTTTGCATTTTCTCAAAGATGTCTCCATGTGTAGATTTGGAAATGATGGCAGGTGGCCACCTTTGCTGCCCAGTCGACCCAAACCAGAATGAAAAATTGACTGTTTCATTGTTCCTAATCTTCACCCTGCATCAAATCGGCAGTGAGATGGGAGCATATTTCTGACTGCAAGCTGCATTCGCTGATAAGTCATGGAGGCTGATAGCACTGAAAGCCACATGAAAGTGATAATCTGTCATGGGAGCCTAGCCATGGGAGCATTTTCTGCCCTTCTTTTCACTATCTAGGGTGACCCCAGATGGAAAGGGTGATCTCCCTTTAATTGTAATTAGATGCTTCATAAAGCCCCTCTCTCCCTCCAACTCTTGTGGTATTTCTACCCAGAAAAGCTGTTTGTAGATTTGCAGAGAAAAAGCTAAACCCAATTTCATTAAAAAAAAAAAAAAAAGAGTTGAACCACAAGTCACCCTGTGGAGTGACTATAATTTGATTCCCACAGAGTTTCTGAGCCTGAACTATTTTAAACGCAAAAGTATGTTCTGAACTCTCCAACTAATTCCCAGGAGATAGGTGATGAGAGTGAGACATGAACATCCATTGCCAATATATCAAGCAGATTGAGCGGTGATATGCTTATGTATGTTTGTGGAGAATTACATTTTGAATGTCCAATCACTATTTTATATATTAACAGAAGCCTAGAGTTGGAGAGGTCATCTACTTCAGAAGTCATCTAGAGCAATCCACTGCTCAATGGAGAATTTGTGATGTAGGGCAGGAGGCTGCCCCACCTCTGATCAGATATCACCAGCAAAAGAGAGCTTACTATCTCTGAAGCCAATTTATTCTGCAGATGAATTGCTGTAACCACTAAGAAGTTTCTCCAAAAGTTTAGCAAAAATCTGGTGCCTTGTTTCCCTATCATGTCAGTTCCCCACTCTAAATTGTCCCTTAAGAAGCATCTGTGTGCTCTGCTTGCTGGGACCAGGTAGGTACTGTATTTTGTTCCTCAATAGTGCTAATACCAGAAGAGTAATGGTGAATGTTGGGGGCTGGGATGGAACTAGATTGGGAAGACAGAAAAGTGAAGGACTGAAGTAACCTCTCAATCCCAGAATCAAAACTGGTTTCCTGCAAAATTCCCTGTGATTTTTGGTGAGTTTATGGATTTGCCATGGCACACCTGTTTCAGATTTCAATGGGGCTAAATTTGGCATTTGTTTTATTGTTTCACATATTCCATGGGTGAATCTTGCCAGTGAAAACTGGGCCAGTTCTATGGCCCAGAGGACTCACTAGGGTCCTTTCACACTAGCCAATTGTAGCATTGTAATTCTGTTTTAACAATCGTGACAACAATGTATGGAATCCCAAGATCTGGAGTTTAGGAAATTCTTGGCCAGAGAGCTCTAGGTAGGATCTCCCAATCTGCCCATATGCATGCTCAATCTGCTGCCCAAATGGTAACTGCTGTTGATGGGCCACTTCTGGACTTCTTGCTCTCCCTTTCAAAAATGTTTTCTCTTTAAACCAGATGTCTGGACTGGCTTGCCCTTCAAATAAAGAATGGCATCTGTAAAGTAGGACATGTGGTCACCCCATATTAAGAAGACATCAATTCATTCATGTCCAAACCATCATCCTATGTGGGATTACTCTAACATCCAGAATTCTAAGTAGTGAGAACTTGTTTCATATTTTAAAGACAGATGTTATTATGGAAAAAAATTGAAATCATAAATCAGACAAAAGGGTAAGATTGAATCTTATAAGATATCATTTCCTGGCATTATAGCTGCTTACCACTTCCTTTCCACAACTAGAAAGATTAAGTAATCACACACTTTACTGGGCTACTTTTTTAAAGTACTGTCAGCCAGTTAATTAAATTTATATCCTTCCTTTTTTCCAATGAGCTAAAACAGTACATATTCCCCACCTCTCTCCATTTCATCTTCATAACAGTCCTGCTAGGTGTGTCAGAGGGTGAATGAGTGACTGACTCACAATCATCCAGTGAGTTTCATGGTTCAATAGGAAACTTGATTCCCCCAGATCCTAGTGCAGCACTCCATGACAATTCATGTCTTATGGTTGTACTATTTGACATTGTTTCAACTGGTTTCAAATTATCTGGTTTTAACTGATATATTTATCAGTTTTAACTATATATTTTCATCTTTTTAAAAATAATTGTTACCATTTATTGTTTTAATTCGATTTTATTGTAAGCTATTCTGAGATTTCCAGATATAGTGCAAGGCATAAATAGTTTAATAAATGAAATAAACAAACTTCCATCAACAGCAATCAGATTGTGAAACCAGAATTAATTCAGATGACTCATCTCAGAGCTCAATTAATGTGTTTTTAATTTGCTTTACCATCATAGTTATTAATCAGAAAAAGCAATGAATACAATGGATTAAGTGTGCCTTGCAAACTCAGCCAGTCATAGCCACAGATCAAATAAACTAGGATATAGATACAGGTAGTGATTCAGATATAGGTACAGATACACACATGTGTGTTGAAGCTGAAGATTGTAGCTCATTTGAAGTACTATCCTCTGATCATAGATGAGCTATTTTCTTTTTTTACATCACTTTTTTTTTTACAACACTGGCTTGTACATAGCAAGAATTCCACCAAGAATTCACACCAAGAATTCCACTAGAACATGATATGATGCCTTTCGGCCTATAGCCATGGGGAGGAGTGGGGACATTCTGGTTGCTCCAAATGTTCCTTTGGCATCCTTTCATTTGCAGTTATGGACTAGCCATTGATCTTACCTGGTTTGGCTTATTTATTTCCTGATGATGGATGGGGAGCCACAATCAGCCAGGAGGAAAGTTATGCACATGTATACATGTGAGAAAGTGCATGCTTGTGTACATTTTCCTCAGCCAGTCACTCATTTCATCTTGTCACCTTCTCTCATCTCAGCCTGGGGTTTGCCTGGTTCTTCTTGCTGCCAGCACCTTTCAAGATGGAGAGAGGGAGGTGTAGTGTATGCTTTCAGCTGTGCCTCTGTTGGCCTCAGCGCTTCTTTAAACTCAAAACTTTTGGGCATGCTTTGTGGTTGCATCTTGATCCCACCACCCCATGGCATGCGTCTTTCACCATCTATCAATGACCTCCTGCTTGGAGTTCTGGCAAGATTAAAATTAAGGGCTAAGACTGTCCAGTTTTAGTTTGTTAATAGTGCTTTAATCTTCTACTATAAGATATATCCAACTTTCTCCTTGTCAGAACATGTCCAAGCCTTAAGATCTTTGGAAGAGGGTTTTCCAGTCCTACAAACATCAAAGGTCCATCTGGTGAGAATGCAGGAGAGGGCTTTCTTGGTGGCTGCTCCCAGCTTGTGGAATTTCCTTCTCTGGGAGGCTAGGCTAATTCTCATGCTGCTCTCATTTTGTTAGCAGATAAAGACATTTTTATTTAAACATTAATTTGTTGTGCAGAAGCATCTTTTCATAGGGAGTTGTGGTTTAAAAAAATCTTTATTATATTTGAATTTTTTTTTATATTTTTAAAAATTAATGGTATTTTAATATGACAGCTAGATTCTGTTTTCACTTTTGTAGCTTTCTCTTGCTGTTGGCCACTTGGTTCCCATCTTGAGAGGTAGATGGGACAGCATACTCTTAGGATGCGGTATAAGTAAAATCAAAAACTCCAATAAAAAGACTTGTTGGGACATCTTTTTTGTGCCTGCTGCCTTTCTGTTTGCAAAGGACATTTCTTAGTGTGTTGTACTAGTTTTATCCTTGTGATGCTTAAAATGGTTTTAATATCTATTTTAACATAATTTTTGTACGCTTTTATCTACATGGACTTTAACTTGCATTTCTTTTTATCTTGTAAAGCTGTTCTTAATTCCAGCTTTGGGGAAAAGATGGGGTATTAGAAAAATAATGTAATACTGTTGAATCCACATTTCTATTCTAGTTGGAAGAGTTAGTGTGGTGTAGTGATCTGAGTGTTGGACTAGGACTCTGGAAGACCAGGGTTCTAATTTCCACTCAGCCATGGAAACGCATTGGGTGACATTGCATCAAAAGTCACACTCTCTCAGCCTCAGAGGAAGGCAATGACAACTTAATTTGAATAAATCTTTATAATAAGCCTTTGTCATGGTCACCATAGGCTGGAGCGAACCTGAAGATACATAGCAACAATTCTATTTAGGCTTTGTTACTGACAGTCACAGTCAGAAAATTCCTACCTGAGAAGTTTAGTCTTCTAAGGGTTCTGTAATAAAGCAGAATTCTCTGGACTAAAATGTCATGTCCTGAAACATGTTGCTTAATAAAGTATTTCAAAGTAATGCACCTCATTTAACAATTTTGCTACTCCTCTTATTATTCCCCAAATTTCTGACTATGGTCCTGAGTGACTTTTGGTCATGGGCAATTGTTGCACACAAAAGAAAGAATCATAAAAGTAATATTGGGGCTTTCTAGATTGGCAAAAAGAAGTGTGTTCATGGCTGCATGAAACTCTAGCCTTTAGATGAGAAAAAGGGAAAGTGTGCCATGAAAACGCTTTTTTTTTTTTTTTTGGCGTTTTAGGGGAGAAGCAGCGCCTTTAAAAAGGTGCTGGTTTTCCCAACTTCTTTTTTAAAAACTGCGGAACAGCACAGCTCCATCTAAAGGCTGTGGTGCAGCTGCTAAGCATTAAGGAAAAGGCAACTTCATGTCACACTTTCCTGCCAATCTAGAAAGCCCTATTGTTTCCAGTGGTACTTGAAGAATTAAGCCACTAGTATCCACATTGGAGGGTGATTTTGAGATGTATTAAAAATATAATATTCTCAGAGAAATGATACTGTTTCCATGAATCTGTCTGGGAAGGTTGCCAATGGACAGCTGATAAGAGGGAGACAGGCAACATACCAAACAAAGGCAAAGCTTTCCTATAGCAAGAAAATAGTTCTAAGAGCACAGACCGATACCAGTGTCTGAATAAGCCAAGCCAGAAGTCAGTCCAGTGTCCAAATAGAGCAAACCCAAAAACCTGTCCAAAGTTCAGAGTTCCAGAGGGCAGATCCACAAGTCCAGTCCAGGGTTAAGAGTGCCAGAGGGTGGGTCAGCGAGTCCAGTCCAAGGTCAAGAATTCCAGGTCAGTCCAAGGTCTAAAAAGCAAGGAGTCAGAGAGCGCAGCATTCTCCAAAGGAAGGTGTTTATATCAAGTGTTTATATCAGGCTCACTCATTATCTCAGCTGCTGGGTGTTTAACAAATGCTTTTCAGCTAACCTTCAAGAATGCTGAAGGCACACCCTTTTTGTCCCCCTTTGGCTGAAAGAAGGTATCTCATTGTCCTGCTGCTCTATGTCTCCCAAGTTCCCCCTGCACCTGAGGGACCAAGTCCTCCTTGTTGTCCTCCGAGTCTACCTCTTGACTGGCCATGACAGAATCTATCCCAGGCTTTCTACTGAATTTCAGCGGAGCAACCAGATACTGAACCTGTTTGAGGGAACAGGGAGCAGCACCTTGGAGCTTTCTTTAAAGGGCCTCCCATGCTTGTTTGGGAGTAAGTAAGCAAGCCTCAGCAGTGTGTTATGCACTTCACCTAGCATGCAGTTCTTTCTAAAGACCATGTTTTAGTCATTGAGATGCCTTGCAAATGTTCTTTCTAGTCCCTTTAATGTTGTTCCAGATTTCTTTGCACCAGACACTTATAACATGTTCTGCTTTGAAAGTAACTGACAGAACAGGGACCAGAATTCATTGCTGACTCCTATGCCAGAACCGCACCCCAAACTGCCCTCAACAAATCCCATGAATGATTTGGTGCTGTTTATTGCCTATTTATTTCTGGGATAAGGGCTCTTTAATGATGATGTGTGTGAAAATGTTCATTGTGATTGTGTGATTTTAATGCAATTTTCACTGTTTAAACCCCCGACTTTTCCTTTGTGATAAAGTCATAAGACAAGGAAGCAACAGCCATTACAGGATCTGAGAAGAGCTGTTGATGACAGGGTGTTTTGGAGGTTATCACTCATAAAATCACCATAATCTGAAGTTGATTTAACAGCACTTAATAACAACATACATAGTAATTTCTTTTATACATAAGTGGAGACCTTGAAGTAGACAGTACTGGGTAAAATGTACTTGGTAAAGAACAGATTGGTATGTTCTTGTTCTTCCCCCTTTTTAAAGAACATTCTGTGATTTTCTGGCCCCTAGGAGACATTGAGCTTACTGCAAATCTCTGCTGGCTTTTTGGGATGCTGGGAAGAATGACTATCAATCACACCTGGTTTTCAGATGGGAGAATGAAGATGAGGGAGATCACCCAGCTGAACAGGGCTTTGGAGTCAGTTCTTTCATCTCCAGGACCAAGAAAGATATCCTAGACTGTTTACTGCATTTCAGAGTCATTGTGCCAATGCCTAATAGCCTTTATCTTTTTAAAAGCAAACATTTTAAAAGTCTGGTGGAAGCTTAGGGCCAGACTAGATCCCACATCTGACATTTCAGCCCATGAAAGCTTAGGTGATGAAAAATCCATTAGTCTGTAAGGTACCACAGAAGTCTTGTTCTTCAACAAGCGATGTAATAATATGATCACACTTAAGCAATTTTAAAATTATTTCCCATAGAGAGCAGTAGCCTATAGGAGCAAACAACAAAATCAACTTATTCTGACATATGTTACATACTTGAGCAACACATTTGCTGTTGCACATAGAATTATTTCTATTTAAATTTTGTATTAGGTATTTTAATTCTTTCTTACTGTTTAATCCTTTTTTAGACTTATTGGTGCTTTCTAGATTGGCAAAAATAAGTGTGTTCATGGCTGCATGAAACTCTAGCCTTTAGATGAGAAAAATGGAAAGTGTGCCATGAAAATGCTTTTTTTGTGTTTTAGGGGAGAAGAAGCGCCTTTAAAAAGGTGCTGGTTTTCCCAGCTTCTTTTTTAAAAACTGCGGAACAGCGCAGCTCCATCTAAAGGCTGCGGTGCAGCTGCTAAGCATTAAGGAAAAGGCAACTTCATGTCACACTTTCCTGCCAATCTAGAAAGCCCCAATGTTTAAATTTTATGTTTTTTTTGGGGGGGGGAGGGGAAGGGGCTTTTAAATTGACTGTGATTTTATTGTACTTTGTTTTGATTCCCCACCCAGAAAAGGCGGAATAGAAATAACAATAACAACAACAATAATATTTAAAATATTTATATCCCACCCTATATTACAGGATCTCCCTTGATATGATGACTGGAACCTCTCTTCCTGTCTACTGGAAGGTAAGTAAGTCTATTTGTTGGCTTTGAACAAACAGTTAAATTTTCAGTATCCCTGATAATAACAACAAATCTACAAATTTCAGATGATATGAATACAGCCATCCCACACAACGTACCTATTTCTTAACAGACATGCCAAGAAAAAAGTGATAGCCTTGTGACAGAAATGTTATCTTCAGAAAAACTGTCTGGATCTCTTATAAAAAACAAGTTTACTTGATCTGAGGTTGACTTGATTATAACAACAAAAATTCTAAGTGTAAGGGCATAAAAATTAAAGAAATTATTAAATAAAATACAAAGTAATTTAAGATATAGCAGAGAAAAACCTTTATACACGAACCCCGTTTTAGTTCTGCAAATTTGTTGAGACTTAAAGCCTGATTCCAATACTTCTCACTTTGCTGAACTTTATGGTCTTTATGGTCTTTTCCACTCAGTCATCTCATGATATGTTCAGTTTAATGATCCTCATTTATAGAGAGAGTTCAGGCCTGATTTTCTCTACTCATTCATTTGTCTTTTTAGGAGTCCATGGTATCTGTAGAATTTTACTTCAGTACCACATTTCAAATGCATTGATTATATTCCTGTTGGCTTTCTTCATGGTTCAGCTTCCATACCCATACATAGATACCTGGGAGTAATTCTCATTGAATTCAGTGAGTCTCATGTGGGTTAACATGCATAGACTGCATTGTCAGGCATTCTGAGTTATTTATCATGTGTGGACTAAAACACATAGGACTAAAGATGCTCTCCTGAAAATAAGGATAACAATTGAAGGAGTATAATTCATTACCAGGTATACATGGAAGATGAAGGAATGAATGTGATCTGACTCATTCAGCCATCAAAACAGTTATAGTGACACCCTGAGCTACAGATAGACTACAACTCCCAACATTGATTTATTAAAGATACTCAGCAAGTAAAATGTTGCTTAGCCATGTAGTCTGGTCAGGCAATTCACAGCAATGAAATGGAGGGTCAGATTAACATTAAAGGATTAGTAGTGCACATCCTGTGATGTGAAACAGGGATAAGAATGTGGCCCTCTAGATGTTGTTGGACTGGAACTGAAAGTAGCTGTTAGCTATGCTGGTTACAGCTGCTGTGAGTTGTAGTCCAATAACATTTGAAGGACAATATGTTTCCCATCATTACTTTAAATTGTGCCTTCAGTAAATGCTTGGAGAAAGATCCCATTGCTATGGAATTTTTGACATTTGTTTTTTGCATGTGCAACTGCTCTCACAACTAGGGTAGTTTTCCTAATATGTAACCAAGCTTGAATCTACCTAGTTAAGCATTTTAAGCTGATTACTTCCTGTCTGATCCTAAAGGAGAGAGTAATGTTCTCTGCCATCTTTTAGGCAGTCCCTTAAATATTTGAAGATTCTTATCAAATCCCTCTTTTTATCTTTCTCTTTTCTCTACTCTACACACACCACAACCAGTCTGGTTGTGTTTTAACTTTTCCTCATTGATCAGTGAAGGGTGGTATCATCACACTGGCCCCACACAAAGAAATACCTGAAAGAAGTTCAAAAGCCACATAAGAGCAATATGTCCATCAGGACTGGCAAAGAAGGCACAAAGTAGGGAACACAATGTTGCATTCACCAGAACTCTTATTCAGGCTGGAGTAGAGGACACAAAAATATTCCTGGCCACTGCTAAGGTAAAATGCCTGTCTGTCAATTTGACATGACAGAGACTTAAATGGCAATTTAAATTCACCCTTATCGACTGAATCATATATAGGGTTTCCAGAATACTAAGGCTTGGACTCTTTTCTCCATTTTTCTCTTTTCTCTATGAAGAACAGAACACTGCCTTGAAAGGTATATAAATATATATTTCCCATGTTTATGCCCCTTGTAACACCACCAGGGCCCTTTTCTTGCAACATCACGTGGAATCATTCCTAGATCTCAGGGCCTAGAATAGTCTTGACTAGACAACCCTGTTTGATTACCCCAACTAATGAAAAACCCATTGAATCAATTGTTAAATGGTGAGTTGGCACATGTGATTGGTTCAATGAAGATCCTGAAATTGAGACTAATAGTAGGATTTAGGACTATGTATGTTTACACAGACATAGTCTCTCATGTGTCCGCTGGGCAATGGTGTCACTATGCATGCGGACTGCACTGGGTGTCTCTCACTGTGGGCAAGACATTCTTGCTGGTGGCCAAGCAATGCCCATACCCACTGCATTCTGTTGGCAGTGGTATTATTCCCACCATGTGCTACACTTACTCCTCTCTGTGCTGCTCCACTCCAGAGAAATGAATACACTCCCTCGTACCTCCATTGTGACATCAGCACCTTCTCAGAATGCTCCTCCTTACATTACACAAAGGAATATCAAAGCCCTGGGAGCTGACTGGCTCAGGCACATTGTGACTTGTCCCCCCACCCCCACCCCGCATGCTCCATTCCTTCTTCTCTGCATGGTGGGCCCTTTAATTATCTTTATGTCATGCCATTTTAAAAGTACAACAAAGACGCTTAAAATATTAGCTCAGAGTGGAGGGGAGGGAATTCTTTTCTTTTTCCCTTGCAAAAGCAAAATTTCAAAGCTATGTGTCATATATGCTTATGGCATGGTAAGAATATAATAATAATATCAAGAATTAATATGCAGTTGGCCCTCTGTTTTCATGGGGGATCCATTCCAGAGCACCCCCCCCATTCAAATGGAGACTCATGCATATTCAAGCCTCACAGGCTTAAATGGGATGAACCCCTGTGCGTGCAACACAAACTTAAGGTGAACCTGTCACAGGGTTTTCTTGGCAAGATTTTTCAGAGGTGGTTTACCTTTGCTTTCATCTGAGGCTGAGAGAATGAGACTTGCCAAGGATCACCCACTGGGTTTCCAGGACCCAGCAGGAATTTGAACCCTGGTCTACCAGAGTTCTAATCCAACACTCAGAACAACTACCCCATGCTGACTCTCCCTTTAATGGCTCTCCATTAATCTCTGCATCCAGCAAACAATACTTGGTTTAAACTAGTATCTTTACATGTTCTTTTCATTGATTTTACAGTTTCAATTTTAGAAAGCAAGCAGGCTGCCTGCAGTTACAATGGCTGCTACATTTAGCTTCAGCAGTGAGAATCATACTTGAGAAATATTTGCTGGACACCACTGACGTTTTTGTTTTTCATGTCCCAGTTTTCAGAACTTTCATAGATTTATTTTGGTCTGTACTTTCTTCTGCACTGTGTACTGAAGTCCTTGAGACAGTACTAAACTTTTGGTTCCTGAGCTCCTTCGTGCCAAATAACCACCTTTCCTTCTCTTCCCCCTCTCCTTTAAGCCATTAAGGAGCCAAAGCCACAGCTCTGCAAACAACATATAACAGCCTAATGCCAGGACAAAGAGGAAGCAGATAAAATAATTCTATCCCTACCTAATTTGCTAAAATATGCTGGAATGATTTGATTTGCATAGCCTCCTGTGAGTGGCAGGCCTCCAATTAGTGTGTTTGATAATCTACCAGACTCATTACCTAGCAGAGAGGAGTGCTTAAACACATCTTGGGTCTTCAAATCTCACATTTTGCCTTCTTGTATTCATCAGAGAGGAAGAAACACACCCTTCTGTTTACAGCAAACAGTTCAGGGTTCTGCTCATCAAAAGCCTTCACCCAACATCCTGCACTGCCAACATGAAATCGCTATCGACTGTTACGTTTTGCCTCTTGGTTGCTTTGAAACCAGTGAACTGCCAAATAGGTAATAGATTTTATTTGACTGCTTGGGTTGGTTCTTGATTCATCTCATACTCTACACACTTGTTGATTTTTCCACGGTTTCCTTGAGTGGATATTCCTGTGCTATTGATTCTAGAGTTCTAGAGAAAAGGCAGGATATAAATAAATATAATAACAATCAGAATGACAATAATGACAATAATAGATAACATAGCAACAATAAACTAAATGTTAAATATTGTATTCTCTCCTGTTTTGCAACTTAGATTTGTTTAGTTTTCTTGAACATGAAAAATACAGTTTTATGAAATATATGTTACCAAATTGTCTCTTAATGCTAGCAAAGATTATCTGGATAGCACACTGCAAAATGTATTACACAGGACTGTTTTCTTCCCTGTTCCATCATTACTATACATTCTAAGCAGTTTAAAAATATGAATGATGAATGGCTGCCAACCCATTCACTAACAGTTGCCCTTTCTTTTGTTTTGTTTTGTTTTGTTTATTTCTTTAAATGTTTATATTTTTCCCTATGTTCAAGCACCTCAGGCCCTCGATAACACCCATCCTCTTTCTGTAGAAACTATCATTTCCCCAAAATGGAGTGGGGGGAGAATGTGCAATGTACCACAAACAGTCTTGGAAAAGCTTTTGTGAAGCAAGTTCTAATTTCCAGGCACACATGAGGGGGTCTATCAGCAAACCCCAAATAAAAGTGGTTACCTTGCTGTGATCTAAAGAAGGAATCCTGGAACATTCAGCTAATACACAGTTCAAATCATGGGAGAAGGTACATCATGTTGCTTCTTGCTTAGGCTAAGCAGTCTCTTTAGTACCTGAACAGGAGACATCTAGTTACTTGGGATGTGTGCTAGCTGTCAGATTTAGTTCAGACCCTGATTTGGTGGTCAAGATCAGTTTAGTTTTGACTTGGAAGCTGCCTGATTCAGTAGAGGACCTATTTTTTAAAACCAAATTATTGTGCCCCTCATTAACATTAGCAGGAAATCAACAAATGAATATAGATCCCACTCCCCTTGTTTCCAATCCTTGGAACTGGATTAAATTTGTAGGCACAGTAGCCTTGGGAGGACAGTGCTGTGTGTGCCATGCAGCATGTTCTGGGTCTCTTAAACTAAGCTGCTGCCTCCAGTGAAATAGAAGTAGGGAAGATCCATCTTCAAATCCATTGCCAGTTCAGTCAGCTTTAGTACATTGAATGGGGGTGGAGTATCATCTTGTCCTTTGCCTCAGACAACAAAATGATTTGTTCTTTATATAGGGAGCCTGGGCAGAAAAGTATTGATGTTTGGAAACACATTATCTGTCTCTTGACATAATACCTAATATACTGGGTACACTCAGCTTCAGAGAAATCCTGCTTTGGTTCAGACAACTTCTGAATCTGAGTCAGTTCTAGATTGCATGTCAGAGTGGTAGCTGGTGGGGGCAAAATGAGGGTGCTGACCCCCAAATAAGAATTCAGCCCACTCGTTAAATTTTCTTTCAGCCCCCAAATTTCTAGCATTGTGGAGAGTAAGACACTGAAAACTGTTCCCACCTAGAACTCATATTTGCTGAGTTTGCATTCCCTTGGTAATGTTGTCTGCCCCTGTCCTCTGGATGTCTTAACTATATTTCTAAATGCTCACCTGAAGTCAAAATTTTCTGTTTTCAAGATTTCTGGGTAACAGTATTTTCTTGTAGAGAAATAAATCAGTAGCAAAAAGCTGCCCATCATAAATATGGTCAGGTCAAAATTTCTGCAGTGGGTCTGTCCAGACAATAAATTCCCATGTCAGATGCATTTAGCACCAAACTAGAAATGCAGGAAGTTTTACTACTGGGGAGAGTTACAAGACTGTACAGGTTTTCTCTCAATAACACTTCCATCATCTGTTGTTGGATAGGACTATGCCACCCACATTGGCCCTGGCAGGGTCCCAGTTTCCTCGTTGACTAAAAAGGTTCAGTACAGGTTCTGATTTTTAGGAGCAATAAATCTGAACATTGACATCTGGCCTTTCTCTTCATTTGCTTTGTAGAAGTCATTAAAACAAGTAGAGTTACTGAGGTTGGAAGTTCCAGCAGTACAAATAAGCATTTGCTTTTATGTAATTATCATGGAAGACAGCAGTAGCTTCTTCTTTCCTTTTGCTTTCCAAGTTCTTCTGATACCTCCAAGAACAGATACTGCAGCATTTAAATCAGAACATTTAAATCAGCCCTCTCCAAGCTGGTGCATTTGTAATGTCTAGGACTAAATTCCCCCAAATCTCCCATAGATCATCCGAGGGGGAGAACAGGAAGATTCCTGATCCCTTTCCTTTCATCACATCTTCATTTCCCATTTCTGCAGTCTTCCACTCACTGGGACAGCAAGAGGTTGGATGGGCGGGGAGGAAGCTTGGCTACAGTACTTTTTTGGAATAGGGCTCCCACAATTATCTAGCCAGCCTGGCCAGTGGGAGTTGTAGTCCAAAAATGTAATGTATCCCAGCTTTGATAGGTTCCCTGTGTGTTTAACACTTGGAAAATCAGGGTTCCAGATTGCAAGGGGAACTGACACATGTAAGGAGAATGCCCCACTTCAGAATTTACAATTCAAGTACATTTGATGTTTCTTGCACACAACACAATTATAGCAGTTGTGATACCACTAACTTCCATGGCTACATTTTGTGGAATCCTGGGATTTGTGGTTTTCTAAAAGTATTGAGAATTTTCTTCAAGGGAGGTCTGGAACACTAGAACCCAATTATCATTCAGGTATTTGAGACCGCTGCTCAAGTATCTTCATAATGTCTGAATTATATGTCAAAGGACAATTGAAAAATATCCACCAGTTTTGGTTTATTTGTGTCCCAGACATCTAGAGAGAAAATATTGTTGCAACTTGTTTAATTTCTTCATATTGGAATTAGAACATTTGTTGTGCTGTATTAAGCTACTAAATATGGTCACCCATGAATTTCTTGCTAAAGGCATGAAACGTGATCGCATTAAATTCTTCACATTCACTTTCTGCCCTGCTCCCTTTTCCTCACTGTCATCAAGGAGCTGACCCCTGCAATATATTATTATCTTAACCTTATGAGAACATTTACTCTCTGTGTTAATATGTAACTCTTTAAACATTGGCTGAACATAACATGTAATTTAGGAGAGTAGAATGATCCTGTTCTAGCGCCCTGAACATCATCATAGCTCAGAGAAATTCAACAGTTACAAGAGGGGTGGACAGTATCATCCCTGAAACTGCAACAAATTTGTTATGCGTTGGGGATGAGAGTCACTTGTTACACAGCCCTGATGTTATTGAAAACAGAGAATCATAGTCAGGATAAATGTTGCATTTCTGAAAGTTATAAAAAATTTGAAGAAGAATATAACTGGCAAAAGCTGGAAAAATAAACTTACTGAGAGGAATTGTTCTTTTTCCTCATCAGTTTTAGCTCCATGTGGCTTTCAACTGGGGTTGGGGGGAAGGTGGTATTGAAAATCCTCAAAGCAGTTGTTGTTGTTGTTATTGTTGTCGTTAAACTTATTTATATCCCACTCCCCACCCCAAGTTGAAACTCAAAGTGGCTTACAGTTTTAACTTCACATTATTTCATTTTATCAATGACGTTGTCTGATAAATTTCCTGCATTTTCAGTTTTTTTTTCTAATTTAAATCTAATTTAAATCACATTTCTGAGCAGAATCTCCCTAGTGTGATAAGGTCCTTTAAAAGAAGGACCTTTCCTGATGATCTCAGTTTGGGGCCAGCTCATATGGGGAGATATGATCTGTCAAACAGCCTGGGACTGAGCCTTACAGGGCTTTATAGATCATAACCTGCACTTTGAATTGTGCCCAGGAACAAACTGGCTGTTCAAGCAGATGATTCATGTTATGCTTGCTTGGATGTTAAGTTTATACATAGGCACATTGTTAAATTATCTGAGTATATCCGATGTGGTGTTCTTCCCTTTTAGTAACTGTAGTGCTATTCCCTTATACTTTGGTTTCCCTGTGAAGTTAGTGTAGGATGGCTCACAATAGAGAGGGTAGTTGAAAAAGAGGATAGTTGTGTTCAAGGAGGAATCCACTCTTGACACAACTATTAAAGGGGCAGAAGTCCTCTTGCCATTTACAGCTGGCTACCCTAGCAATAGGAGCTGGGGTGGGATGGGGGAAATTT
Source organism: Urosaurus nigricauda (assembly GCA_034509955.1). Taxonomy (NCBI): domain Eukaryota; kingdom Metazoa; phylum Chordata; class Lepidosauria; order Squamata; family Phrynosomatidae; genus Urosaurus; species Urosaurus nigricauda. The sequence goes on along the minus strand of JAOEGL010000004.1, from coordinate 73,603,094 downwards.
GGGTAGAATGATGGTGTAGGGAGAAAGAGTTAACTCTACCTTCCCAAGTGCTGTGGTCACAACATTGTTCTTCCCTTCCCATTTCAACAGCTTCTGTTGGTGAGAGAAAAACCTGGTAAGTCTAATGCATTTCGTACATTTACTTTTGTACCCTGTGCAGGTGAGACCCACCCACCTCACCTTCTTTTCTCTGATGGCAGCACAAGGGGTCTTTTTTGATCCCACTGCTGCCACCAATTATGTGATGGCGATGGCCATTATCCCACCAATTCTTCACTGTGAGACTCGAACTTGGGACTCTCTTAAGTGTCTCCTGCACCATAACTCTTTTTAGATGCCAGCCCTCAGGGTTCCAAGTTTCCCCCCAGCTTGACATCAACTATTCTTTGACAGCCACACACCCACTATCTAATGTGTCCCAAACCTAAAAGACTTTTCTCAAAGTTGGTAGCATTTTTAATATGTTTGTGAAATCACTTCAGGCAGCTGCTTGTTGAAACAAAGCAAGAAATTTATTTCCACGTCAGGCTGAATACAGTATCTCTTTGAGTGGATGGCATTCACAATGGATACAGTGTATATATATTTTATTAGTCACACAGTTTAACAGTTTCTTTAGTTTGTCTTTGTAATTGTTTCTTTATAGCTTTATATATATTTCCTTAAAGACTTAAGTTCACACAGAACTTTTATTAAACTTTTGTATCTTATAACCCTTCTGGCTATCTGTAACTCCACTAGTCACCAAACACTACGTCTCCTGCAGGACACTACAACAATATAATTAAGGACCTTCTTCATCCCTTTCTTGGGTACTGAAAACACTTTCTAACTGCTCCTCACAGAAGCCTAACCTCACCTCGATGGCTCTTCACCCCTCAAGGCACACTAAACAAACCTGCTCCTCCCTCTTATATACTCATTCCTGGGAGCAGACCCCACCTTTTCCTGACTTCACTAGTGCCAAGGTTCTAATCTGCCTGTTGTCTCCACGTACCTGTTTTAACCCTTTGTTACTACTTTAGGGATTTTTATTCAACTGGATGGACATGAACTCAGCAGCAGAGTTTTGTGGGCTTATTTTAGAATGGTTGACTATTATTTAGACCCTATTCCTGTGCTATGAACAGCTGTATGACAAGAGGAAGTGTACGAGAGGAAGCTTTTCCTATCAGCTCATCTCCGTGCTTCAAAAACCTTGTCTACAGACAGCTGTTTAAGGGATAAGAGAAGCCTTGCCATAATTTGGTAGCACTATATCTGATTCACTGTGGAAGCATTTTATCATAGCTTCTTTCCTGGTCTTGCATTCACCTCTGGCATGCTACACTTTTCCAGTTTTGTTTCTGATTCTGATACTGTCTGGATGTTAATGGATAATTTATTTGAATTATTAGAATGTGTGTTAGGGTTCATCCCAAATTTTCTGTTGTCATCATTGTCACCATCATCAAGGGAGTTTATCACACAGGAGGAATTTCTCTCAATTTCGAAAGAAATTGAAGTGACCCAGTTTGGAATTGAGTAAATTCGCTAGTTCAGCGAATTTATGTGATTCTGTATTGACACTGCATTGCATTCAGAACTGCTTAAAATTGCCTCCCAATGCCCAAAATTGCAGGATAGTTTCTCATGCAATCATGCGAAACCCCATGATTGCATTCGGAAGGACTTCCCTTTGCCTGAAAATGTGTGTGATCAGCTTTCACTCGATCACGCGAAACCCCATGATTGCATTCAGATTGCCATTGGATTATACTTCCAATTCCCTTTGTGTGATAAACTCCATTGGCTTGAATGAGTTCCTCTAACCTGGAATGCTCAAAGGCTAAGAAATCTTTTTGGCTAAATCTGATATTTTTTTATTCTTTGTGCAGTGAAAATGGCAGTACAGTATCTGCAATACCATTACCAGTGGTATACATTAACACATAGAGTTGCACTAGAGGACCGGGAGATTCCTAGAGAGATGTTCTCTCTAGGCATTCCTAGTTCTCCAGTGTGATTCTATGGTATGTTTCCACCTGAAGTTATTCATTTCCATAGGGTTCACTATTATTCATAGTTTCACATTACCACAGTAAGCCTGGAATGTATCCCTAGGTGTTGTATTATACTATAGGGGCTGTATTATACTATTAAGGCAGTAGGTCATGTAATCCAGGCTAAGTTCTGGAACTAGTTTAAAATTCTGCAAAGGAAAAGAAGATACCAATACTTTGGTGGTTGTACACTTTGACATGAGCAAGGCACCACCACCCTGCCCCCATTTACAATTTCTAAAAATTCATCTGCACAATTACTAAATAGTCTTGTCCCCCCCCCTTTTTTTTTTTTTTGCAACTGGTCACTTCAATATTTTACTTTCTGCTTCCTGGCTGTTCTGATATGGATCACAGCAGCTGCATTGTTACTAAACTAATGCTACATCACAGGTTTTCCTCTTCATCCCATCCTATTTTGCCTGATAGGTTTGTGTGTGTGTCAGAGGGCAAAGGATGTTCTTTGTATTGCTCAAGGAAGACAAGATGTAAGATGGCAGGAGAGAACTTTGGACTGGTTTAAACTAGTCCAGCATTAACTGAAGCACAACAACTGCAGTCACATCCCCCCTTTTCTTAGAGCTTTGGACCTTTTGGTATCAAGAATTCCACAAATGCTTTAAGATCTGGGAGAAGTGCAGGAGGAAACCTAGGAAAGTACTCAGTTACCAGCTTTTACTATCCCTCATCATCATGAGTCTATTTCCTCGACAATTTCCACATAAAAAAATGGAGATTTGCTTCTGAAGTTCAGATGGGGCCTTCTGTTTTTGTTCTAGACCAGTGGTTCCCAAGCTTGGGTCTTCCAAATGTTTTGGATGCCAACTCCCAGAAGCCCCAACCATCTTGGCCAACAGTCAGGAATCCTGGGGGCTGAAGCCCAACATACCCGGAGGACCAAAGATTGGGAACCACTACTCCAGATCTTCATACATTAAAAAAAAAATTAAAAATCTGGAAACAAAATAATGCAGGAAAGTTGCTACTTTGGATTACGGATCCCAGAAATCCACAGCCAGAATGGCCTAGACTACAAGTGAGAGAAGAACAGGGAATGCCTTGGTTCAAGACACACACAGTCATGAAGGTCATGTGTGAACTTGGGCCAATAACCATCTTTTATCCTGTCTAGTTTCCAAGTCTGTCCTTCATTTATGTTTCCTCAAGATCTCCAACTTGTCACTGTGCAATCAGATTGCTGGGCTAGATAGGCCTTGGGCTTGTTCTCTTATGTTCTTAATCTCACTGGGCTGTTGTGATGATAGAATTGTATCAATTGGGGGTATTGGATGTGACCATGTACAATGCCATTAGATCCTTCTGAAATGCAAAGGATAAAATTAGAATGCATAAAGCAGATAAAGCAGGGAGGGGAGGGAGGGAGGAAGGACATGTTTTAATATTCAGAAAGCCTACTACTACCCGAGTTCATCTTCTCCTTGGTAAGAAGGCTCCTGGAATCTAAATTCAGCACAAGGCATGGGGGGCTTTTGTTGAATTTGGAGACAATTTCTTGGCTAAGCAATTAAAATTCAACAAGTTCAGACTTGCTTATTGAAGTAATTTTTTGTAAAAAATGCAGAACTTGAAATTAATGTGTTTGAATCAATTTGATAAAATTCATTCATTCATTCACTGTAATTTTAAGCAATAATATATTCTAATAATTGAATATTAACACTGTTACTTCTCTGAGTAGCAACTATCATTTCACATTACTTTATCTTGTTACTTTATTTGATAAGTTAATGGAGGAGTGGTTTGGTGACTTTTGATCATATTTAGAAGTATTTTTTGGCAATTTTTAAAAAGTTATTTTTAATTCATTTTTAATGTATAAGTAACATATTTTTGGTCCTCCTCCTCCTCCTCTCCTCCTCCTCCTCCTCCTCCTTCTTGTTTCCAACATATGGAAACCCTAAGGCATGGGGTTTTCCCCTATTATGGGGTTTTCTTGCCAGGTTTATTTAGAGGGGGGTTGTCATTGCCATCATACTAGTAACATATTATTAATGGCACTTATATTTATACTTTTATTAACTACTTTGTATAGTTTTTAATTGTATTGTTTTAAAACCTGTTGTTAGCTGCCTTTAGTCCTATCACTGGCAGAAAGGTGGAATATAAACAAATAAAGTAAAGAAATAAATACATAAATAATATGATGAACTAATGCAAAAAAATTGTGTTTTAACTTTTGTACTAGAAATTGTAATTGTATTATGTTTTTAAATGCCGCCATGAAGCCCATGTTTGGAAAAGGATGGGACTGAAATAAAATAATAAGTAAATATGTATAAATTAATAATTTACACTGTTAACAGCAATAATGAATGGCAATGCTAACTTTTTCAAGCTTTGAAAACAAATTAGTGATTTTTATTTTGGTAACAGGTTGAAATAAAGGTTTAGGGAACACTGTCTCCACCTTTGACAGGTCTGCTGTGCTAATCCTCTTTGGAACAATCTAACAATTCATGACAGATTGCAACATCAGGGAAACTCAGCCTTATTGTCTTTTCAGGGTGAGGCAAATGCTGGGTGTTTCTATTCCAGTAAAGAGGCATCATAACTCAAGGGTCTAGGCTGGTGCAGTTAGTCAGAATCTTATGAAGGAAGCAGCTACCCTTACAGAAAAGAAAATATTTGTCAGCAGGGCTACTGTAACCATGATGGCTAAATTGAATCAGTCTGAGAGCAAAAACTAGAAAATGCATTACTTTCCTGAATCCACTCTCTGCATTTGTTATGTGAAAACATTTCTACAGTTGGCACTTCCTCTGTACAGAGACAGCCTGAATGAATGCCATTCTTCAGATTGTCAGCCAAAATGTCTTAACACACACACACACACACACACACACACCACCAACCCTGCTCCTTTTGTTACAAAACTAGTCTGACAGTCAAACTATATGTTAAGAGAAGTGCTTATTCCCTGTGGTTAACATATTCTCTGTCCAGTTATGAGGTTTCCTCAGAAATATACAATTTATGCAATAACCAATCACAGAAAAAAGCAGGGCTAAATGTGACATGTGTGAGGAAAATGATGTACCATGACAAATAGATCTGTCCCTACTTGAAGTACCACTCAGCCAAGGCCTCCTTCAGCTGGAATAAATAAATAAATAAATAAATAAATAAATAAATATTTTTTGTTCCTGTAGTTCCCAGGGATTTTTAAAATATTAAAATTATGTATCTGTTGTCCCAGATTATTTTCTAGCAGTTCCTAGCATCAGTTGCAATATTTTATTCCACCTTCAACAAAAGTCATGAATCCTTATTATCCCCCCTTTCTTGCTTTTCCTCTATTCCTATCTGCTGGGGGCAGGGAAGGGACTTTAGGAACACAGGAATAAACAGGACATCAAAATTTGGGAATTTTGGTGTTTTCTAAAGGAAATAATTTGACATATTTAAGCACTGATGCTGAAGAATCCTGGGGTACAATCAGATGCTAAGATGTATTTGGCCCCACCTCTGAATATTTTAAATAGAGTTTTCATAAATACTTCTTTTAAAATTTGGTTTTATGTGAATCTTAATTGTTGTTATTGAATACAGTGCTTACCTTCTCTGCCTTACTGTTATGTTATTTTCATTTCAAGAGACCTTTATTTCTAAATGATTGGATGCTGGGTCATGTTTGGCACAAATTTTTAAATGTTTACTTTTGAGTCCAAATGCAAAGTCTTAAAAAACAGCACACAACAAAATTTTGTATTAAATAAATGAGTAAATATATAAGGGAATGAATAAATAATATTATCTTGCTCTTTCCTGCATTAATTTTACACAGACAGTTAACTACAAACTTGGCACATCTGGGGAAATGTCAAGTCCTAAACAGAGCAAAGCTTGAGAGTAACAAGTTAAAATAACTTATTTACCTGTAACTTCCTATTTAGAAATAAATATTCCTATTTAGAAATAACATTTTTACAGTAATGGAAAAATGCCATTGATGACACATTTTCACTGGCATCCTAGTAGTGACATGTGTATGTGTGTTGTGTGTTGTGCCTTCAAGTCGTTTCCAATTTATGGCAATCTTGAGTGAGACTTATTCAGAGGAGGTTTGCTATTGCCTTCCCCTGAGGCTGAGAGCATGTGCCTTGTCCAAGGTCATCCAGTAAGCTTCATGGCTGAGTAGGAATCAGGTCCTGGTAAATTTTCCTTATGCCTGCATATGTTGTTGTTTTGGCACTGCAGAGGTTAGTTTGCTTTCTTCCCTCTGCAGGACACAACACCCCCCCCCCCAACTTAACTTAGAACAATACAATCAGAAAGAGACCACAAGCACCATCCAATCCAGCCCTCTGCTATGCAGGAATACACCATACAGATGACCATCTAGCCTCTTGTTTAAAATCCTCTAAAGAAGTAGACTCCTCTTTCTGTCAGGACAGCTCTTTCTGTCAGGAAGTTCTTCCTAATGTTTCAGGAGGAATCTCCTCTTTATAGCCTATAAAGCATGGAACGCATGGCCATTCCATGCCTCATTGAGAGTCGGCAGGATTGGAGAAGTGACTGGCTATGTCTCTGTAGCCAAATGCAAAGTGATCACAGCAGATCTGAAACCTTTGAAGGACCCTGACAGATCTCAGTGGTGCTGTAATCATTTCACATCTGGCTATGGGGAGATAGCTAAGGGCCTCTCTGAGCCTTCCTCCCTGCTCCCCATGAGACACACGACTCTTTCAAATGGGAGGAATTTCTCCCAATTCCGAATGGAGCCAATGCGGATTCATGTAAATTCGCTTGTTTAGCGAATTTACCTGAACCCCTGCTCCGTTCGGAAGGCATTCGGAATTACTTCCCATTACCCGAAAATAACCCCCCCTTGCCCGAAATTGCGTGAGAAGCTTAAATTCGCAATAATGTTAAACCCATGATTGCATTTGGAGTGACTTCCCTTTGGCCCGAATTTGCGTGAGAAGAATTAATTCGCAATAACGTGAAACCCCAGGATTGCGTTTGGATTGCCCTTGGCTTATACTTCCAATTTCCCACGTCTGAAAGAGTCCACAGAATGTGTGTGTGGGTGTGTGTCAGAGCCTATGCTGTGCATATGTCTCATACTAGATATAGGATTACAATCAAAGGATGTAACAAATTATTAATATTTTCTAGTTTAAATGTTTTTTAAAGAGCACTTAAAGGCATTTTGAGTGCAGTTTTTCAAATTGTATGCCATTTTCTCATCAATCTTAAGTTTTTCAAGTAACAAAGATAACCACATAATATGTTTACAAAAATGATTACAAGAGAATTGATCTTTCAGAGAAAACCCTCACCAAGTTCAAGGCCAAACAGTTTTGAAGAGAAATTGCTCTTGGTTCATAATACAGCCAGCAGTGGAAAAATGAATCGATTTACATTCTGTACCAGATCAGAATTTGGAAATACCTCTCTTCACAGAAGAAGTTATTTGGAATTAATTGCTTTTTGCAATAGCTAAGATATAACCAAATTATACAAAAACTGCAGCTTAATAAAGGACAACTTTGTCTCTTTTTAAAAGGGAAATTGCATTTGTTTTAGTTCTTTTTATAGTTATAGAATCATAGAATCATAGAGCTGGAAGAGACCACAAGGGCCATCCAGTCCAACCCCCTGCCATGCAGGAACTCCAAGTCAAAGCATCCCTGACAGATGGCCATCCAGCCTCTGCTTAAAGACCTCCAAGGAAGGAGACTCCACTACACTCCGAGGGAGTGTGTTCCACTGTCGAACAGCCCTTACTGTCAGGAAGTTCCTCCTAATGTTGAGGTGGAATCTCTTTTCCTGCAGTTTGCATCCATTGTTTCTCGTTCTAGTCTCTGCAGCAGCAGAAAACAAGCTTGCTCCCTCCTCAATATGACATCCCTTCAAATATTTAAACAGGGCTATCATATCACCTCTTAACCTTCTCTTCTCCAGGCTAAACATCCCCAGCTCCCTAAGGCGTTCTTCATAGGGCAAGGTTTCCAGACCCTTCACCATCTTAGTTGCCCTCCTTTGGACATGCTCCAGTTTCTCCACATCTTTTTTGAATTGTGGTGCCCAGAACTGGACACAGTATTCCAGGTGGGGCCTGACCAAAGCAGAATAGAGTGGCACTATAACTTCCCTTGATCTAGAAACTATACTTCTATTGATGCAGCCTAAAATTGCATTGGCTTTTTTAGCTGCCGCATCATACTGTTGACTCATGTTCAGCTTATGGTCTACTTGGACTCCTAGATCCCTTTCACATGTGGTCTCATTCAGCCAGGTGTCCCCCATCCTATATCTGTGCATTTCATTTTTCCGCCCTAAGTGCAGAACCTTACATTTCTCCGCATTGAATTTCATTTTGTTAGCACTGGCCCAGCTTTCTAGTCTATTCAGGTCATTTTGAATTTTGATCCTGTCCTCTGGGGTATTAGCTACTCCTCCCAGTTTAGTGTCATCTGCAAATTTGATAAGTATGCCCCCAATTCTGTCATCCAAATCGTTAATAAAGATGTTGAATAGCACTGGGCCCAGGACAGAGCCCTGTGGGACCCCACTGGTCACTTCTCTCCAGGATGAAAAGGAGCCATTGTTGAGCACCCTTTGAGTTCGGCCAGTCAACCAATTAAAAATCCATGTAACAGTTAACTTGTCTATCCCACATTTTGCAAGCTTGTTTGCAAGAATGTCATGGGGAACCTTGTCAAAGGCCTTACTGAAATCGAGGTATACTATATCCACAGCATTCCCTTCATCTACCAAGCTGGTAATTTATAATTATATAATAAAGCTGGTAGTTATAAGGAGGTAACTCACAACTTAGATAAGTTGTTTTTTTTAACCTTAGGCCAGCAGCTCAAAATATTCCTAAGGCATTTTGCTATTTTTTCAGAGCAAGAAAGTAAAGAGCTGCTTTTAAAACATATAACTAACACAGTGACTAACTACTTTCATGACAGTGGGACAATAGCTTTAAAAATTACTTTTACAAGTTACCTTTCAGTGAGATGATCGTGAACTTAAGCAATATTCCTAAGCAAAATTAGTAAGCAGAAGTTCTTCAGTCTCAACCATTTATCTTCAGGTAGTGCCTCATCACAGAGTTGGATCAGAAATAAAATCATGGCATTATTTCATGAGTACTCTTATTTGTTGTGGACAGTTGTTTAGGGCATGATATAAGAAAGGAAGATAATGTATTTATGGTGTTTGGAGTAAAGATTTTAATCTTCTAGATTTACATATATGTCCAACTTTTCAGGTACTGTTACTCCTATTTGGACACTCAATAAACACAACACTACGGTTGGTATTTAAATGTATCTCTTCCAGATGCATGATAGTTTATAGTCTTTGCACACACTCTACTACAGCCAATACAAAACTAGGCTACTTACCCATATTAGAAGCCATAATAATCCCTTTTCTTTTTAGGTCACGGGCCACTCCAGCCATGGATGCAAGGGATCATTGCAGTTACAGTGTTCTTGGTTTTGGCATTAGTTGCTTTTGTTATCAATAGATTATGGTGCCAAGATAAACAGTAAGTGTTTACTTTCTTTTGTTACACCTGTCTGTACAAAGATAAAGGTATGGTGATGCACTCATTTTTAATATAGGTTGCATCACCTGAAGTAGGTGCAATGTAAGAGGTTCTGTAGTTGGGTTTTCATGGGTTTACATTTATTTCTTTATTTAACAATTTGTATTGCATTCTATATCTGAGGATCCCATGTACTTGTACCACACTATCATTTTTAAAAGAATATGAATGATTTTAAAAGGCTGAAAGCCTTTAATACTTAAGACAATTTAAAACCAGTTAAAGCAACTTAAAATAATGTAAACTATAGTGCATGTGCAGATCAAATAAAATTCATTAGATCCTACAGGCTTTAATAAAAAGCCATATATATGTGACTTCAGAACTGATCTGTTTCTGTGTCAATGAGTGGATCCACACCAGTATAATAATCCAGCTCTAGTGTGCAGTATTCTGTTGCAGTTTCACCCTATTAATACCACAATTACTGGTAACAAACCTTGCCGAAATTGTATTGATAGTCACGCTTTTTGTTTTGGTAGCTCTTCATGGATTTAATCCAAATACATTTATGAATATATATATATATGGTAAAAGCTGCAGAGGTAAAAGGTAAAAGCTGGGATTGATGGACTGAAGGTATACAGGTAAAAGACTCTCTACTACTATTTTCCACATAATCCACTTTATACCGAATTTGCTCCAAGGGGAGAAAATATTCTGCCCCACAACACAAAACAGAAGCTTCCCAATGGCTTGTTTGTTTGTGTGACTGAAATCAGCATTATGACAAGATTCATTTCCCATTGTTCAGAATGGCTTTTAACTTTAAAAAGAGACAGAAAATCAACAGAAGATCTTATCACATCTAGTTTGGTGCTCAGAATGTAGCATTTGAGATCAAATCTATATCACGTCTAGTCTGGCCCTTAGAACGTAGCATTAGGGATTGAATCTATGCCCTCTTCTACAGTTCCTTGCCAAGGTTGTGCAGAGTTTTATCTTTATGGAATCCTGGAGTGACCTCAGAATTGATCTGTTTCTGTGTCAGTGGGTGGATCCACACCAGCAATATAATCCAGCTCTAGTGTGCAGTATACTGTCACAGTTTCACTCTATTAATGCTACAATGATTGGTTGTAAACCTTGTATTGATAGTCACACATTTTGTTTTGGTAGCTCTCCATGGATTTAATCCCAGGTTACTTGAGAGAACGCCTCTCCCCACATAATCCGCCCCGCACCCTAAGAACAACTGATAAAAAAAACTGTTAAATCTCAAAAACACGAGACTAAAGTCTACGTCTCGCTCAGCGTTCTCAGCTGTAGCTCCAAAACTATGGAACGACCTGCCGGAGGAGATCCATCTGATGCCTACATTGGAGGCGTTCAAAAAAGCACTAAAGACGGATCTCTTCTGGAGGGCATACCCACCCGACCTTATGTAACCCCCATTGACCCAGGAACTCCCCAGATTATTGATGTGACTGTGGTAATTGTTTTTAATTGTTAATATATTGTTTTAGATATTTTACTGTATTGGATTTTAATATGTTGTAAGCCCGCCTCGATCTGTAGGGAGAGGCGGGAGATATAAATAAAATTTTTATTATTATTATTTATTTAATATGTTTATGAATGGAATATATATATATATATATATATATATATTTAAAACCAACAATTGTATTTTCACAGTCTTTTGACTGTGCACAAATACATGATGGAAATTAGGCATTCTGTGGTTTTCAAATTTTCTAATTTCAAGGAACATTCTTTCCACACTGTCTTGCCTACTGACAGACAATTGAAGATAGTTCTGGCCAAAATGGTAGCTTCTCCTTGTTTTCCTGTATGAACAGTCTGTAATCTAGAATGAATCAACTATTCTCCTGTGACCAAGCACTGTGGTGGGATGGGGGTTGGGGGGGGGGGAGAAACCCATAGTGGTGGACAAGCTTCTTTGCAAGGAAGATTAACTGGTGGAACAGTCCTGATAAATTTATTTGGAATCCTAGGACTCCCTGAAACCTAGTTAAAAAATCTCTGATCTATCAGTTCAATTATTTCATACTGCCAATATTGGCCAGAATGATCAATTATGGACTTTGTTGCATAACATTATGCATATTAGCTATGCAGCAGAGCTGGTAAGGGAACCTGATTATGAAAGAGAGAAGATGCACAGCAGGATACCGGGAAAAGTGTCTGGATGCATATGAGGCTCTACCAACATGTATCAGCAATCCCTAGCTAATGGCCTGTTGTGCATTGGTCCCATTGTGCATCAGTCCCGAAGCATAATTGTTATTTTGTTGACTCCACTACATAATAACATAACAGTCCATGCTGAATAAAAATGTTGAGAAACTGTTCAGTTCTAATTTCCATAGAGTTTAGGCCCCAGGGGATTTCTTTCCATTGTATGTCATAATAATATTATATAATTTTACTCTTCTAACATTTACAGCCATAGCAATTCTATGAGAAAGTGTGGGCATTTATTTATTTATTGAATTTATATCCCACCTTTCTCCCAAAATGGGATACAAGGTGGCTGTCCAATAATCCACTGTTATTTTTTGCTCTGTAAAAGTATCTTCCTGAACATGCTATGAGAACAAAATATTTCCTCGAACTGCCCTGCCAGTTTGTCCTTGAACTGACATCTTTATTTGAGACCTTTTATCAACTGACTCTATTGTTGGGACAGGCTCCCTGTCTGTAGAAAGCTTTCTTTAGGAAGATGTGCCTGACACTTTCTTTACTGTCGCTCAGGCCTGAAACACAGGGGCAAAATGACGTGGCTTCTTTAGATGATGCATGCTGTGCCATCGTGGAAGAATTGGGCCAAGAAGGAGCAGATAGAATCTGCTTCTTCCAGCAGCCCAGTTCAGAACCATGACAGCAGCCCAGATTGGGACCAAGCATGTGTGGTTGCCACAGTCCCAGCGTGAACACTCCATCCAGGGTGTCTGTTTCAGGCCTTGGATGTCAAAGACTCTTCTCTTTTCCGTACTTTTGAAACTTTACAACTGGGAGGTGTTTCTGTGCTGGTTATCCAGTAGTTCCACTACTTTATCAAAAATTATGACTCCTGCTATTCCTTTACTGTTGTTGTTTAAAGTTCTACAGTAGCCATTTGAGTACTTAATGGGGGTGTGCCTTTCTACTTTACTCAGTCCATAAAGTTATTACTGCTTTTTCATTTATGATATATGATTTTTTAATGACTGTTAGACATTACCTGTGAATTTTGCTCTTGAAATTGTAGTGTGTAAAAAACACAACAACAAAGAAACATTAAGTTTCTGGTGTGTACATGTGGACATAATATCCATCCTTCTTATTTCCTAATGCTTCCTCTAACTCTTTCTACAGTGACTCCCTGGAAGGAAGAAACAAAGAGTTCTCCATGGAAGTTAACAAAGAAGAGGTAGTCATTTCTAATGGCACAGAAGGAAGGTATTCAGCAACTGCAGCAAATTATAGGTTTGTATAACTAAGGGGGGTGGGCGAAGCAGACAAGGAGCAGTCTCTGGCTGTTCCAGCTATGATTGGGCTGTGACTGGGCCAATCTCAAAGCAGGTTGCCACCTGTGGTCTCAAGCCGCACCCCCCTGGACTCAGATTAAAATGGCTCCTTTTTGCAGCAGCTTTGGGCTCTGGTTATGTAGCCTCGGAGCAGCTTCCAGCCACTTTGGGAGCATGTGTCATGTAAATGCCATGCCCCAAAAGTGGCTGAAAGCTGCTTCTTTTAGCTCATGTATTTCAGGCCTAAGTAAAATATAACAGTATACCATCTACTCTGGTAAACTCCAATTGTGTTCAATTGGGGCTTATGCCCAGGTATATACATGTAGGATTGTAGTCCAAGTCTGTCCCAAGCCTGTCTTTCATACAAATTGCAAAATAGATATGAACTTCATGAGAAGGTAGGACTCCAGACTAGCTCCAGGCTACCTTTCTGATAACTCCTTCATGTTTCTGTTACTTTCTATGTTATCTTGACAGATTTCTTGCCAACTGACCACATTGCACAATTATAGCATTTTGAAAACACTTTAATTGTCCTGATTACATGTTATAGAATTCTAGGACTTATGGTTGAGCCAGGTATTTAGAATTATATGCCAGAATTTTACCTGTTAGTTATGTATCTCTGCATATATTTAACTATGTAGCAGAGGTGTTAAGAAATCCAGTTACTGAATTTTGAAGATGTGTAGTGGGACACCAGCAAGTATGTCTGATGCACATTGATGTCGAGTACTCACTGGAACCAATGTGATGTGCATCAGTCCTGCTGTGCATTGGTCCAATTGTGCACTGAGTATCAATGCACACCAGTCCATTGTGCATTGGTCAATTGTGTCCTATCAGGCACCAATGTGCATGGGTTCATATCAGTCCAATATCATTGGTCATTCTGCCAGTTCTGCTACATAGTAACATAACAGCAGCTCTCTACTGGATGTGGGATGTTATTTAACTACACAATTCACAGTAGTAAAATCACAGTAGTATTCTCGCCACCTGCTGCAATTTCCTGAACAAACAGCAGAGAATTCCAAATACAATTTTTTAACCTACCAAATACAGAATTCCATAGACTGGTGAGATAGCAGTTAAGCTGGCATCAAAATGCTATAACTGTGCAGTGTGGACACATACCAGATATCAAATTATGACCAGACTATCTGATAAATATCAAGGAACTGATGAATAATTGCATTTGTCAGTTTTTAATTTGGCCATCTGGTTAGCAAACTTCTATGACAGATTTCTGGGAGTATTAGTCCAAGTAATGCTTCCAAGTTCTGATTTATTTCTTCATGCATATGTATGTGCACACCTCCATAAGTATCTGTGCATCACATGCAGTATCAAACAAGCATGCATGCTTCAGTAAGCATCTGTGCATCACATTCCAATTTCATACATAGATCCTTCCTTCCATCCTTATGAAATCAGCTGCTGTTCAGTTCTGACATGAACAGCAGTGTGGTATTGTTGGTAAAAAAAAAACAGAAATGCCGGAGTTCACCTCCTTGCTCAGCTGCAAATCTCACTATGTAATCTTGGACTACCAACATAACCTACCTTGCAAAATCAGTATATGAGTGTATTAATGGAATGCAATTTAATAAAACAAATCTCCTCCCCACCCTTAATATTTCAGATGTGAAGAAGGCCCACATGTCTATGAAAACCAAGTTGAGCTTGAGTGTGACAACACAGCTGCACATCATTGTGAAAAAAACCCTGAAGTTCTTACTACTTGCATGTAGTCTCACCATCTCTGGGTATCACTCACTTCTCAGTCCTTTCTTTTAAAAACCCTCATAATATAAACTCCATGCATGATGAGATCAGTTTTGCATATCAGTTATGGCATATAGATCTGATTATTCTGTTACAAAGGATTGACTGATAACTAATTGCAGCCAAAATTCCATTTCTTATTGCAATAAAAAATTTGACACTGGAATTTCTTTTTGTTTTGAGCTGATTTCTGAGCATGGCTGCACATATTTTCTAGGTGAAAACTGGCATGTGCTGTTATTTCTTACTTTATATGAAAGGGGCAAACAACAGGTTCTTTACAGATCCTATTATCTGGCCTCATTTTGTTCACTTACTATTCTGTCTCAGGAACATTTGCCCAGTTGGTATTGATGGCCCACAAGCCCAAGCAAAAGTCTTCCATAGCCTCCTGTCATGCTCTGCCATTTAAGAACTGCTCAGATAGAAATGACTTTTCAAGGTAAAAGGTAAAAGTTTTCTCTCTGATACAGATTGGATACATAGGGACAGTATTTATTATTATCATTATTAAGTGAGTAGGTATCATTACCCTGTGGCTGTGGGCAAAGGTGAAGGCATGGTGAACTCCCACCAGGCTGCTTCTACTTTGCTTTCTTAATGGAACCCGAGGTCCATCAACTAGAACCAAGTAGAAAACTATGGCATGAGAGGAGGACATAGAATTAAGGAACAAGGGTACCTCTGACCGCATGCCCAACTGAGGAATTTGTTTTCAGTTCTAGAACTAAGCTCACACACATATCCATTCCTGGTTCCCCTTCCCATCAAACATCTTTGCACTGAAACCTAATTTAAAAGTGGTCAAGACTATCTGCTGTTACTGTTGCTAAACAATTGGGATTCAGAAGACTCTAGAATTTTTTTTAAAAATTACTTAAAGATCTACCAGTAGATCCAAAACTACTGCTCCCTCTTCCAGTGCCATGGGAACACTGCAGAGGCAGACTTGTTACGAAGATTTGTTCATTTGGATAAAGCCACCATAAATCAAATATGCAATCCTTAGAAGTAAATTGTATGCATTTCTTGCCATATCTACAATGAACAAACTTTTGTTATTTGGCTGTGTACTTGGCTGTGTACTTTGCTGATGGAGTAAAGTTGTTACTTCTTAATGAACTCAGGAACAAAATCCCATGTATCATTTACCAATATAATAATGGCTAACTGTTTTTAAAATACCGTAACTAGTAAAGTAATTTGTTCTTAACTGAAGTGTAAGTGTTTCAGTTATGGACATCAGCTTATAGATGTTGGCTGCTCAGATGTCAGCAAATTTTCTATACATGTATAGGACATAAAAAAATATTAATGTTACAGTAAGTTACAGGATTTTTCCAACATTTTTTCCCAGTGATTATGACCCAGCTGCAGAAATGTTTTCCTTCCTTAAAACCTCTACATTCCTTTCCCCCAACACATTAACCATAACTAGATCATTAATCTTTAGATTACCTCAGGTTGACTCATAATGATGACGAGTAACATGTTACTTTGAGGCCTGAGAGAACATGCTGGTGTTAGCCATGGCCTTTCTCCTCAACTGTTTTCATCCTGTATGGATATAAGAGAAAGAACGGATACAATGGACAACACCTCTGAAATCACATGCACCAAGGGAAATCTTATCACAGTATGACTCTATAAAAGGCATGAAATGCTCTCTCATTTTAATTTTGTGCATATATGTAAATATATATATATATATATATATATATACACAGATTAACTCAGACTCAGATTAACTCACACTTTCATTTCAATTAAAGATAAGAACACTTTTAAGAGTGGTCTTAGTGTAATGAGTGAATACACTCTTTGTTTCTTTCATAACTACTTTTATACTGTCTTTGACTTAATCAGGAGGCTCGCATCTCTACTAAAGAAGTTGTAGCATCTTATGACATTTTGGTCACAGGTGTCCTGAAGCCTTTTGAAAATAAGCCTATTTTATGGAATTTATATTGCTGTCACATTACCTGCAATACAATACACACAGACACACCATATATGTTCTATCATTGTTGTCCCTTCTTCTTTCCAATCACTTTGCAGTTACAAAACAAACAAACAAACAAAAATTTGAGAAACAATGCAGACATGTAAAGGTCACAAATGTCAATTATTTTAGCCTGGGCCTAATAAAGACTACTCCACGTGGGTACAAGGAATTGTGTGACTTTTCAGATGTTGGTGGACTCCAGTTCCCTTCATACCATGCCAGCTTAGTTGATGGTGAGGAATGATGGGTGTTGCAGTCCATCAGCACCTAGACCACAGGTTCTTCATTCTGAGCTGACAATCAGTTTCCTTATCTGTGAAATCACATTCCCAACTCTTCTGGCTGCAAGGAGAAATTCAGAAAGACTTCTTCATATTGAAAGCAGTATGAAACAGAATACCCTATCCCATCATACAGAAAGTATGTGTAAGAAAATCTAATTGCACAACTGTTGATTTTGATGATACAGTGAATCAGGTCACCTTTGAGGTATGACTGGTGATGAATGACCTTTCTTCAAGCAATGGCATTTGGACTTTGTGCTTTTTGCCAGGCTCTTTATTAATCAATACCCATCTTGCTCCCAAAGGAATGGTTTAATCTGGATTGTGCTTTAGTCAATTTACATGCTCAAGGCCGAATGGATATAATATAGGCCCATGATTAGAAATCCCAATTGCCTTTTCTAATTCATGAACTTTTATGAGAGTCCAAACAAAGGAGATTATCACATGGGGAAAAGGAGGGGAGTGAAGTGGATTGCTCCTGTCTTTATCGCGTCACGCTTATCCCATCCTTCTCCAGTCAGTGAAATGGAATGGCTCCCTCACTTTGTATTAACAGGAATTTTGGTTAATACAAAGTGATGGGGCCATTCCACTTCACTGACAGGAGAAGGACAGTATAAGTGTGACATCATCTGATAAACTTTGCATGATAAGTGCGAGATCATCTGATAATCTTAGTGTGATCGAACAATAAGGATGGAAGTGATCCACTTCGCTCCTCTCTTTTCCCCCCGTGTGTTGATCTCCATGTCACCTGATGTTTTTCTGATGGCTGCTATGCTATTATAGTGCTGTTATTCCACTTTGTCATGGTTCTGTTCTATTGAATTTTGAGACAAGTAATCTGGTGAAGTACTAGAGCTCTCTGGCTGAGAAGTCTAAATGTCCTCCCTGAACTGGAGATCCCAAAATTCCATACGACAGGACCATGGCAGTTAAAGTGGAATGACAGTTCTATAATGCTGTAGCGTGAATGGGTCCCTAGTGTAGACAGAAAGACATGAAACTGAGGCACAGTGGGAAAGGGGGAGATGTCATCCATAGGAAAGGTGGATGACATGTTGAGAGACAGTCCTATTTTCCCTGCAGTTTGTTCTGTGTGTGTGTGTGTTTTTTTTTTCCTAGTCAGAGTCATTTCTTCTCCTGCAGAACAAGTCCTTTCCCCACTCTAGATTTCTCTGGGCTTAAAAAGCAAATGGAATTCCAACTCGACACAGAGTCAGTTCCTTCAGAGAAAACCAGAAGGCTAAGATGCCACAATCACATTAGTGTAGAAAATGCAAACATACTGGTTTGGGAGCAGTCATTTTCATACCATTCTTCAAAAGTGTCATGGTACCACTCTAGTCCTGGCCTCTGTCTTCTGCATGCCTGCCTTCGTGATCCAACTGTCCTGGCCTATGGCATTGCCAGCATGTATTTTAGTCTGTATTAAATTCAATTGGTAGTCACAGCAACTGATTAAGGTAAAAAAAGAAGAAAATTAAAGGAAAAAATTGGTCGATTTATTTGGGAATAGTAAGAGGGATTGGGGAGAGGAGCAGAATCATAGCCACTTGCACTAGGTGCAGTTGCCCACATATCTGAACTGCTTCAAGAGGAATGCATGTGCATTAACAGTGGGAAAGCAATGGGACTGGGAAGCATTGATGGGTTTTCCCCATCAATGAGAAGGAGCCCTTCTCATGGACTACTACAGACCACCTACTGGACAGACACAACATTATGTGCTAAGGTACATCCATAGATACTGCTATCTTGCTGTAATTCCATTTTGGCAGCCCCATGGGATAAAGTCCATAAGATTCTAGAAATACGGCTGCAATCTTCTGACTGATACTCCCTATACAGATAGTAAAAAGACTGAAATGGAAAGTGGCTGTCTGAAACTGAATATGAACTGCCCGTTTTAAAAAAGAGGACATGAAGGAGAAACTGGAACACATTTCATCGGTTACATCTGCTGTCTCCCTATCCTCCATGAGTCAAAGGAACCCCTTCATATATGAAGAAACAAAATGTTTTTTTAAACCCTCCAGTTTTGTAGCCTAATTATGAAACCTGACTAGGTAAAAATCAAGAGACAAGATAGAAATTAACTAGGAAAATTAATGCTAGTTTCCTACCCAGATTGTCAAAACAACCAGAAAAAGTAAAGGACAAATCTGAAGATGGCAAGAAAACAAGTGCTGGAGTTTGCTAGCAAGTTGTGCAACTGACTAAAGTAGGTTAGGGTTTACAGCCTGGCTTTAAACATGTGTACTAGGCTTGCGTTGCAGATCACCACTGCCATTGTTGTCACAGTCACATACAGTATTGGGTCTTAAAATGGTGCTGAGCATCACCTCCTTTAAAAAGTTCAGGAGGAGCAGTTCATGACAACTATGTGGGACCAGGAAATGTTACCCACTCAGCTATGTCATGCCCAGTGTGTGCATGGTATATGATGAAAAGCACATGCAAAACTGCACTACACCCCTTTGAAATGGAAAGCTTTTGGCTTACAGTGAGAGAGCAGTGACTGCTAATGCTAGGAGCTGTTCATGGCAGTGAATGTCCACTTTGTCAGAACCATTCTGTAAGTCAATAAATTAGAGCAGAAGGTGAACCATGTGAAATAGTGAACAGCTCTTAGTAGTGTATAGACATTAGGCAGGATCTTTTAAAAGAGTTATAGTGCTGCCCTCTAGAGGTCAGAAGTGTGTTTAAATTAACAATAGCTTTAATAAACAATTCAAAGACAGAGCCCTGTTAGTCTTGAAAATCAGTATGCAAAGGGATCTTGCAGCACCTTTGAGACTAACTGAAAGACAGAAGTTGGTTGCATGAGCTCTAGTAGACTTAAGACTACTTGCATTGAAAGCTCATGCTACTTCTATCTTTCTTTTTAAATAAATTTTATTTGCATATTAAAAATTACAAGATTACAAAAATAAACAAAGAAAAAGAGAAAGAAAAAAGAAAAAAATGTAAAAATATTCAAAACTATCGTAGTCATTTGATAACAAATCTTTTCACAGTAGATGTTGTATTCTTAATTATATTTATCCTTTTCAATTAGTCTCAAAGGTGCTGAAAGATCTTTTTGCATAATGTTTAATAAACAAGTGACTGGAGTAATTATAAGAATGAAACAAAAGCCAGGTAAATTTAACTGACTGATCATATACAAAAAAGGTATAAGAGGACAGAAGGGGCAGACTAAGTTGACAAACCAAGGAGGCAGTGAAATCCAAGATACTTCTCTAGGGGACAGAGAATACCAACTGTACTAGAGTTGTATAATTCTATTATTTTACAACATTCACATATATTGATCTAAACCACCTAGGCAGGGCTTCAGCTTCTGGCTGCTTCTTTGTTACAGCTTTCTTCTCCAACACCGTCTTTGAGAATCAGAGTTTGAAAAAGTTACATTTTGGACCACAGCTCCCATAATCCCCTAACCAGCCAGACCCCTGGCCCTACTTTGTGTCTTTGTCAATTGCATCTGAGCAATCTTAAAGGTCACCTGATTCCTGTTCTCTAGTGACATCTACTTTGTTTCTGTTTGAATGATAAAAAATTCTTTGTAAATGTGTACGTGCAGGTCCGCCATAGTAAATTTACAGATTTGTGAGTTTTAGGGAATTCACAGTTCTCTTGTGTCCTCTCTCTTTTGCTGATGCATAAGTGTTCAACCTAGCTCTGTATGTATATGGAAATTCCAGCTTTAGCAAAAAGCTGCCTTTGCTGATTTGAGAGACTTATTATCTGGTGTAAATGCCTTTTCCTCATAGGTAATGACAGAGGGATTTGCTTTTGCCTAAAGCTTTATCTTTCCAATTGTAAACACAGGTTTTCCCTAGTGCAGCAAGAAAGCAGCATCACAAATAGGGATGGGTGGGAGGGAGGAAGGACTGAGGAAATAAATTTATATGCAATGAGATACGCAATAGCTGAGAGGAAATGCATGGCTATGAATCTTATTCAAGGATTTTAAATATTTAATTGTAAGATAATAAATTTATTGTTAAAGCCCAATGGTACAGATAACAATTCCAGGTGTACAGTTAATGTGACTAACTCAGACATAATCAGTCACGATACCTTATCCTCTTTTGTCTGTACTCCTTGATGCAGTTTCATTGCTGGTTATTAACATTTTTCTTCCAGGTAGGAGTAAGAACAAACAGCTTTCAGTTTTGGTTTCTAATTTTGTTCCTGTTATAAAATGAGGAAAGTGCTTTTCGTTTTTATTGTCAGCAAGACTGCATTCAATTTCTAGCATTTGGCAGGGAAGGTCTGGCGCATGATGCTAAGATGATGATGGTGGTGGTGGTGGTGGTGGTGGTGATGATGATGATGTTTATTTGTTACCCATGTCCCCCCATGGATCAAGGCAGGGCACAACGTTGATAAATAAACAACAGCAGTTAAAATACAAATCAATTTAAAAGGACAAATAAAATGTTCACATATTAAAACAATCCACATCTAAGATTTATCATCTAAAATTCACAATTTAAAAATTCACAATTGCATGCTGGAAGAAACTGGTCTCTAATTCTCTTTTAAAGTCAGACAGCATATTCAGCTGTCGAATTTCTTCTGGCAGGTCTAGGGGTGTCTGAAGAAAATCTCCTCTGGCTGATAGTTACCAACCTAGTCCTAGTTTACTGAAGTAAATGTCCGCCAGAGAATCAGAGTGTATGGGATGAATGATAAACCAGGAGGTGATCCTGAAGGTAACCTGGACCCAAACCATGTAAGGCTTTAAATGTAATAGCCAACACTTTATATCTTGACCAGAAACTAACTGGCAAGCAGTGGAGTAATTTTAAGATTGGTGATATGCGTCCACTCTTAGATGTTTCAGTAATCAATCAGCCAATTCCTCCCCACATTCCTGGGGATGACAGGAAATTTGCTCCACCTCACTTTTTATTTTTTTAAAAAGGGAGGTAACCCACACTTCATTTCCAGATTTAAAAGAAAATCCTAAACACACATTTTGCTAAAGTAAGGTTGCATGTGACCTGTACTGGATTCCTAAGATCCATTCAAAACTATACATTTATTTCTGGTTGTTGCAGTGATAATGGCATAACAGGATTCAAATTCCAGCTGGGCCATGGAAATTCACTGGGTGACCTTGAGCAAGTCACTCTCTCTCAGCCTCAGGGTGAGAGAGGAAGATAATGGCAAACCTCTGAACAAACCTGGCCAAGAAAACAAGAAATGACTTGAAGGCAGTTGCAATAACAAGCAATGATAAATCACTCCAAGTTGAGTCTGAGTAGCTGGATGGTAGCAATGACTATTATCTAAAAATGACAGGCAGCAAACCACTCTTCTCCACTCTTCCATAATTGTACAGCCATCTCACATTTCAGTATCAACTTGATGGCACATCATCATATAGGAAATTCAATTTTTTATATATATGCTAGAATC
This sequence comes from Urosaurus nigricauda, assembly GCA_034509955.1. Taxonomy (NCBI): domain Eukaryota; kingdom Metazoa; phylum Chordata; class Lepidosauria; order Squamata; family Phrynosomatidae; genus Urosaurus; species Urosaurus nigricauda. The sequence continues at coordinate 73,580,475 of JAOEGL010000004.1, read as the reverse complement.
AGTTAATGTACATTTTCTTTTCTTTCTCAAAATACTTAAATTCAGTTTTCCCCTGTTATTCTCAGTTATTTGCTCTCGGATGTGCTTTGTAACCTAAAATGTACCATAAATGTGTCCCTGATCATTAATTTTTTAGCCAAAAATCTGGCACAAGCGGAAAAAATAACATGGAAAGAATAGGGATTGGTTTCTGCACCACAAAAAAAGAAAAGCCCAGCACAAACTTTTTATTCAAAACTAACAATATGCACCTGGGAAATGAAAGAACCAGGTGAGGAAAGCTTCCTTCCTTCCTTCCTTCCTTCCTTCCTTCCTTCCTTCCTCCCTTTCATTTTCTTTCTCTTCCACTTTTTTTTCCATTTTGGTGGCCAGACTTACAGATTTATGCTTTGTTTACAAGCTGGAGTAGCTGGTGGGGCAGGCATGTCTGCACTCTCCTTGTTTCTCCATTTTGCTGTTCATGCATGCTCAGTAAGAGATTCTGAAGATATCTACTGTTTTCCTTGCCTGTTGTAGCCAGGCACAGATGGCTACAGTAAGATTAACCAGAACAGAAAGCAGCTCTTTCCTCAAGCTTTATTTATTGCATTGTTTGCTGCAAACAAACTGCTACAATCTGAACCAAAAATGTGTTCCTCCAGCTCCTTCCACCATCTTTCCATTGCCGATGCTGCTTAAAACTTGCAGCTAGACAGAAGAGAAGGAGGAAAGGAGTTCGGATCTTCTTTTTTATGAGGCTTTGTTACCTGAGGTTTGCCTCTACCAATGCTGAAAATAGGAATTTCCTTCCCCAAACAGAAGCATGTAAATTAGGAGCAACTGTTTCAAACTGATTTCATTTCTAAATAAAAGCAGGTAAACTTTATTCCTTATGTTTGTACTATGTTTCAATGGTAAAATAAAAACAACAGCTGCATGCATATATTCCTTTCAATGCATTTCAAGAGGTGCACCTTTATAAAAGGATGTTCTTCATGATTTCAGTCTTCCTAAAGAATGACTCAAACAGTACTACCTCATGTTTGGCTCACTCAGTTTAGGAATATGATATTTAGCACAACAGTCTTTATTTTTCTAGCTTTGACATTTGATTTTGGGGTCCTCCTTGTACCCATTTCCTTATTCTGTTTGGTTCAGAGGGTGACTGGGAGATGGAGGATCATAATTTGCAGGTTGCTATGTACAGAGGCAGGTTGGAAAGACATTTTGGATTGACACTGTGCTGCTGCAGAGCAGAAGAAGATGCTGGCTAAGAACTACACTTATCCAGCAAGCATGAACATGGTGGAATTAAACATTATTACTTAAAACAAACAAAAGCAAATTAGCTTTGCATTTGTTGAATGGCTGTCACTTTGTCAGAAACCCTCTGTGCTATCCATGTACAAAATTGTAATTTCCATTGCCAGAGAGGTAGGTAAGGCTCTCAGTGCCCAGGTGGCATCTGGGCAAGAATTTGGACAGCAGCGATGGCAGCAGTGTGTGTTTGTGTCCCGGGGTGGACAACACAAAATGGCATGAAAGTTTTCTTAGTCTCCATGCAGGCAAAGGAAAGAAATGAAAAATGCCATCCTTTGTGGTTTGTACACCCAAAAGCACTCAAACAAACATCCCCTGAGCTTCTCCTTATCACTTTATTACACCTGCTAGAATGAATAGATTAAAATGCAGTGGAGGGAGTGAAGGCATAAGAATCCTGCAGAAAGACTGGGTTTTGGGATTGTTAATTATTCTCTGGGGTCTCTAATCTTTAACAGGCAAACAGCACCACTAACTGTCTTAAACCTCCTCCTGGAAGACACTGATAATAAACCATCTGCATGAAGGCACCCAATTATCTAGCCCTCTGCAGCCGCCCCTGACATGGCTGTAGCAGGAGATAATAAATGCACAGTATGTAATAATGACACGTCATTTATGATTATCTCCCCGATACATGACCTTTTAGTTCTATTGTTTGCACTTGGAGGGAGGGAAAAAGAGAGAGAAAGGGAGAATATTTGGTGCTAAGCGTTTGGGCACACACATCCATCTTTGTCAATCCTGTGATGTAACTTTGTCACAAATGCTGCTGGAACCTATTGGGGCAGTTTTGCTGGATTTATGGCCCATCCCTTCAGACCTCTTTAATAAATGGCTGCTTGAGTTGCAGCCATCGTTACCATGGAGATCCAAGAGAAAGGCTGAAAAGATACAGAAATAGCATCATGCCGAAGGAAGCCATTAGAATCAGCGCTTGGATGACTAGAAGTCTAGCTCAGATACTGACTACTTCAGCCTCTTGTTCATTGCTGCTTCACCATAAATAATTTTGTAGTATGTAATTTTGTTAGCATTCACAGGGAACTAAAACAAAGGAAGCAATGCTGAATTTACTCAAAACCAAGGTCAACGACAGCATAATGGGCTCTAGCCGAATCATGATGAGGGTCCTCTAAAATAAAGAAATAAATGATGAATTAATTTAAAAGTTGAGAAAGCTCAAATGGTCATTTAAATGTGATATAAGGATGACAGAAACTATTGGAGGCTGAAATGGCCCTCCTAGGATGGCTTTGTTGTTGCTGTGTGCCTCCAAGTCATTTCCGACTTATGACAACCCTAAAGTGGCCCTATCATGAGGTTTTCTTAGCAAGTTTCTTCAGAGGGGGTTTGTATTGCCTTCCTCTGAGGCTGAGAGCATGTGACTAGCCCCAGATTACCCAATGCATTTCCACAGCCAAGCCAGGATTTGAACCCTGGTCTGCAGAGTCATAGTCCAACACTCAAACTACACCTCCCAAATTCTGAAAATAAATAAATAAATAATAATAAAAACTTTATTTGTATACCGCCCTTCCTGCGATCAGGGCGGTGCACAGCATGTTAACAATATAAAATCACAATAAATAACAATAACAACAAATAATAATATTAAAAACCTCAATACGTATTCAGTAGTGATGTTTCATCAGGTTAACGGGAGGGGAAGTCATAGACAGGGTGAAAATCAGGAGTAAGCCTGATTGAATAAATAGGTTTTTAATTCTTTTTTAAATTGAGGGAGGGAGGCAATCAAGCGGAGCTCAGTGGGCAGTGAGTTCCAGAGGCTCGGGGCAGATGTAGAAAATGCTCTTTTGGCAGTAGTTGTTAGCCTAGCCTCTGGAACATTCAGCAAATGGTGCCCACTTGATCTAAGTGTGCGGGGCGGATTGTGTGGGGAGAGGCGGTCCTTTAGGTACTCTGGGCCTAGGCCATTTAGGGCTTTATAGGTAACGACCAGCACTTTATACTGAGCCCGGAAGCGAATAGGCAGCCAATGGAGATCTTTCATGATAGGTGTTATATGGTGGGTCCTGGATGCACCAGTGACCACCCGGGCTGCCATATTTTGGACTAGTTGAAGCTTCCGAGTGTGATATAAAGGCTGCCCCATGTAGAGCGCGTTACAGAAATCCAACCGAGAAGTTACCAGAGCATGTACTACAGTTTCAAGGTCCCTCCGGTCCAGGTAGGGACGCAGCTGGCGTATCAGTCGAAGCTGATAACAGGTGCTCCTGACCGTCGCATCCACCTGAGAAGTCAGGTGGAGCGACGAGTCAAGGAGCACCCCCAAGCTGTGAACGGTGTCCTTCAAGGGGAGCGTGACCCCGTTCAGAACAGGTGGAACCACCTCCATCCCTGGGCTGGGAGAACCTATCACGAGTACTTCCGTTTTCTCTGGATTCAGGCTGAGTCTGTTTTCCCTCATCCAGTCCATTACCGATTCCAGACAGGCCACAAGAGGAGCGACGCCATCCCTGGTCACTGCATCAGTCGGAGACATAGAGAAAACTATTTGGGTGTCATCAGCGTACTGATAACCCCGCGCCCCATGTCTCCGGATGACCTCGCCCAGCGGTTTCGTGTAAATGTTAAAGAGCATGGGGGACAGAATAGCTCCTTGAGGGACCCCGGATTTAAGGGGCCTCTTGTCGGAGCAAACGTCCCCCAGCTGCACCATCTGGAACCTCCCAGAGAGGTAGGACCGGAACCACTGGAGCGCAGTGCCTCCGATTCCCACCTCCGCCAGGCGCTCCAGAAGGATACCATGGTCGATGGTATCGAAAGCCGCTGAGATGTCCAAGAGCACCAACAGGGACACGCTACCCCTGTCAATGCCCAGACGGAGATCATCGACCAGGGTGACCATGGCAGTCTCAACTCCGTGGCCGGCCCGAAAACCGGTTTGAAATGGATCCAGAAAATCCGTTTCATCCAAGATCGATTGAAGCTGGATTGCAACCGCCCTCTCGATCACCTTCCCCAGAAATGGCAGTAACGAAATTGGCCGATAATTATTATGCACCAGGGGGTCGAGGGAGGGCTTTTTAAATATTGGTTTAACTATGGCCAATTTTAGATGGTCAGGAAACAGTCCCTCCCTCAATGATGCGTTGATAATTTGGCGTAACAAGGAAGTTACTGCCGACCTCCCCTGGGCTACTAGCCATGAGGGGCAGGGATTGAGAGAGCAAGTTGTCTTCCTAACGCTTCTAAGGATCTTGTCCACATCCTTGGTACTGACAGACTCAAACTGATCCAGTACAACCGAGTCCACGGAAGCTCTGGATGCCTCTATTCTGGTTTCTGTTTCAACCCTGGCATCCAGATCTTCGTTTATCCGAGAGATTTTATCCGCGAAGAAGTTGTTAAACTGGTCACAGCAGGCCTTAGTAGGTTCCAGGATCTGGTTCGGGGCAGGAGGGAGCTGAGTTAGCTCCCTCACTACCCTGAACAACTCTGCTGGACGCAACTCCGCGGACGCGACACGAGCAGCATAGAACGAGTTCTTAGCTGCTTGTATCGCCTCTCCATAGTCCTTCAAATGAAGGTCTAGGAGAGCCTTGTCGGATAAACGATGGTGTTTCCACCAGGCGTGCTCTAGCCGTCGCAGGACCCGCTTCCTTGCCTGGAGATCTTCCGTATACCAGGGCTTCTTTTTGGAAGCAGGCCTGAGAGGGCGCTTAGGAGCGATACTGTGTATAGCCCTGGAGAGATCAGTATCCCAGGTGGTAACAAGGGCATCAACAGTGTCGCCGTCACTTCCAGCCATATGCCCCTCTAGGGCTTCTTGGAACCTATCAGGTTCCATCAGCCTTCGAGGGTGGACCATCCTAATAGGTCCGCCACCCCCGGGAGGGGAATTGGGTTGATGCCTTGATGTTAGCCTCTATCAGGAAATGATCCGTCCATGACAAGGGGGAAATGTTGGTAATTTCCGCCCACGGAGCTTCCATGTCCGTACAGAAAACCAAATCGAGTGTATTCCCCGCAAAATGCGTTGGACCCATAACTAACTGAGACAGGCCCATGGCTGTCATGGTATTCATGAATTCCCGAGCCGCACCAGTTGGAATTACGTTGGCCACGAGGGGGATGTTGAAGTCTCCCAGGACTAAAAGCCTGGGGGACTCCAACATCAGCTCCGAGACCAACTGTGTCAGCTCGTTAAGGGAGTCTGTTAGCGCACGGGGTGGCCGGTAGACCAACAGAATCCCTAGACTGTCTCTAGCCTTCAGGGTCAGGTAAATACACTCGATATAGGAAGTATTTGTTTTCAATAGGGATATGTAGGGATATGGGGAGAAAAGACAATTTCATCATATTTTCACATTCTGTGGGCTATTTTAGGCCAGGAGAGGCCTTTTTTCCAGCAGGAAATGAACTGGAAGTTCATGCCCAAGTCATTTCTTATTGGGAAAATGTTCTCTCTTGCACCTAAAGTGAGTGAGGAAGCCATGCCAACATTGCTTCCCACAGTCCCTCTAGCCTCAGTACATCTCAGGGTAGGTCTACATTGGCCAGAATATGCTGGACTGCTCCCAGAGTATTCTGGACCCAAAGCTGTCCCAAATTCCCTTGTCACCTGGACACTCTGTAGCAATGCCAGGTGGCTGCCTACATGCATGTCCTACTATGACACTCATGACCACCTCTGCTGGCACAAGTTGAAAATGAGGCGCCCAACATTGATCACATGGATGGGCACTTTGTTGTGACCTTAGAGTAAGCAATTCATGTCAGCAGTGATGGAAGTGGGTGGCACAGCAGGACACACATGTAGACAGCCCCTTGGCGTTGCTGTGATGTGCTTAGGATTTTCCGGGAAAATTCAGAACAAAAAATATGTTTTAAAAATTTGATTTATGGGAGGGATATGCTGGATTCAGTACAGAACTGGCCTTACCACAGCCTATACTCAAATCAGAGTTTCATGTGGACAGGGCAACATGATTGGGCGTGGGAGAATGGATATAAATAGCCCATGTACTTATGCTCTTAATCTCTTGGAGAAAGGTCTTCTATAATGCTCTTTCGGGGACCACATGATCAATGTGAAAATGGTGTTGATACTGATGTTTAGCAGCAATTATGTCAGCAATACCAAAGGAAAATTTGCTTGCTCTAGGAACCAGTCTTGTAATAGCCTTTCCAGAAAACAGGTTTGCAGAGTTCATACAGTGTTTCTTTCAATGAGGTAAAAATATTACTTATAGAAACTGATTAGAAACAAACACACTGCAATTCAGGCCTCTAATAATAACAATAATAACAACAACAATAATAATAAATGAAATTTTATTTATATTTTCCTGCCTCTTCCAGATGGATTGAGGTGGAATTACAACCCAATAAAAATATACAAAGCAGAACAATAAAATACAATGACAATTAACAATTAGTTTCATTAATAATAATAATAATAATAATAATAATAATTTATTTGTATTTCCCGCCTCTCCCTGCGGATTAAGGCGGGATTACAGCATATCAAAACAATACATACAGTACATCTAGAAAAAGTCCCGATACAACAGTTAAAATTAAAACTAGTTAAAACCATTAAAACCATCCACATATATATCTAAGCAGACAGTTACTTAATTTTACATGAATAATTGTGGTGTTCCAACAATCTGAGGGGGAATCTCAATAAGATGTTATATAAGATCTGATGGGTATACCTGCCAGAAGAGATCCGTCTTCAGTGCCTTCTTAAATGATTCTAGAGTGTATATCAGGTGGATCTGCTCCGGCAGGTCATTCCAAAGTTTCTGGGCCACTGCTGAGAATGCCGTATGAGAAGTTGATGTTAATCTCGTACAAGTATAATCTAGTAATTTCTTGTCTGATGTTCTGAGGGTGCAGGGCGGATTATGTAGGGAGAAGCGCTCCCTCAAGTAACCTGGGCCCAAGCCATGTAGGGCTTTAAAGATAACGACCAACAGTTTGTATTGCGCCCAGAAGCTGATTGGCCGCCAGTGGAGAGATTTTAAAACAGGGGGAATATGCTCCATCCTGGACGCCCTGGAAATCAGTCTGGCTGCTGCATTTTGGATCAGTTGAAGCTTCCGAACTTGGTACAAAGGTAGCCCTATGTAGAGCATGTGGCAGAAATCTAAATGAGAGGTTATCAGAGCATGTACTACTGCTTCTAGGTCCCCCCTGTCCAAGTAGGGGTGCAGCTGGCGTATCAGCCAAAGCTGATACCAGATGCTCCTGGCAGTCGCCTCCACCTGCGATGTCAATTGTAGGGATGAGTCCAGGAGCACACCCAAACTGCAAACCTTGTCCTTTAGGGGAAGTGTGACCCCATCCAGGACTGGTTGATTGATCTCCATGCCCAGACTGGGAGAACCTATTGTGAGTACCTCCGTTTTCTCTGGATTCAACCTGAGCTTGTTTCCCCTCATCCAGCCCATTACTGAGTCCAGGCAGGCATTCAGAGGAGGGATGCCATCCTCAGTCACTGCAGCAGTTGGAGACATAGAGAAATGAATTTGGGTGTCATCAGTGTACTGATAACACTGCGCCCCATGTCTCCAGATGACCGCTCCCAGCAGTTTCGTAAATGTTAAATAGCATGGGGGACAGAATGGCGCCTTGAGGGATGCCAGATGTCAGCTCTCTTTTATGAGAGCAGCTGTCTCCCAGCATCACCATCTGGAACCTACCCGAGAGATAGGACCAGAACCACTGAAGTGCAGTGCCACCGATGCCCAATTCTCTCAGGTGTTCCAGAAGGATACCATGGTCAATGGTATCGAAAGCCGCTGAGATGTCCAAGAGCACTAGCAGGGTCACACTTCCCCTGTCAGTGCCCAGACGGAGGTCATCGACTAAGGCGACCATGGCTATCTCAACTCCATAGCCTGCCCTGAACACGGTTTGAAATGGTCTAGATAATCGGCTTCATCCAAGACAGCCTGGAGTTGGAGGGCAACTGCCCTCTCGATCACCTTGCCCAAGAATGGTAATAGCGAGGCCGGTCTATAGTTGTCCCTTATTAGGGGGTCTAGGGAGTGTTTTTTTTTTCAATAGAGGCTTAACCACAGCCTGCTTAAGCTGGAATGGAAATTTCCCCTCCCTGAGGGATGCATTGATGACACTTTGGAGTAGTGTCACCACTGCATCCCCTCCCTGTGTGGTCAGCCAAGATGGGCAGGGATCGAGAGGACATGTTGTCCTCCTAACAGATCCAAGAAGCTTGTCCGCTTCCTCGGTACTTACAAGCGCAAAGTGATCCAGTCTAACCAAGTCCACGGAGTCACTGAACACTTCTCTCTCAGTTTCTGTTCTAATGCTGGTGTCAAGATCGGTCCTTATCCGAGAGATTTTATCGGCAAAGAAATCATTAAAAGCATCGCAGCAGGCACTTGTTGGTTCTGATAATAAGTTCAGGGTGGGAGAAGGATGGGTTAACTCTCTAACCACCATGAAAAGCTCTGCCGGATGAGACTCTGCTGATGCAATACGAGCAGCATAGAACAAGTTCTTTGCTGCGTCGATTGCCACTCCGTAGGAACTAAGGAGGTCTCCAAGGAGTGTCTTGTCAGATAAGCGTTGATGTTTCTGCCAGCAGCGCTCTAGTTGTTTGCAGCTCGCTTCATTTTACTTAGGTCTTGAGTGTACCAGGCCTTTCTGTTTGGGGCAAGCTGGAGAGGACGCTCGGGAGCGATACTGTTAATGGCCCTGGTAAGGCCATTATTCCATATGTCAACCAGGGCTTCAACAGGATCGTCATCAGCCCCAACCATATAACCCTCCAGGGCTTCTTGGAACCTTTTGGGTTCCATCAGCCTTCAAGGGCAGACCATTTTAATAGGTCCTCCACCCCCGAGGGGGGATAAGTTGAAGCCTTTAATGCCATCTTGACCAGGAAGTGGTCCATCCATGACAGGGCAGTGGTGGTGATAACTTCTGCCCATAGATATTCTTGATCTGTGCAAAAGACCACGTCGAGCGTATTACCCACACAATATGTCGGCCCTGAGACCAGTTGGGACAGGCCCATGGCTGCCATGGAATCCATGAACTCCCGAGCTGCACCTTTTAAATCTAATGAGTTGGACTCGAAGGGGATGTTGAGGTCCCCCAGGACAAGGAGCCTGGGGGACTCCAACATCAGCTCCGAGACCAACTGTGTCAGCTTGGCCAGGGAGTCTGTTAGGTTACGGGGTGGACGGTAAACTAACAGAATCCCTAAACTGTCCCTGGCCTTCAGGGTGAGGTAAATACACTTGACATAGGTTATTACACAGATAGGTCTCCTCGTCAAATTAACAGAATTCTTATGAGTTAAGGCAATTTCTATCAAAAAGTGAAAGTGGGATAAAGATATTCCAGATATGGATTCTATCTGGTGGGACGTTCATGAAATGGATGTTCATTTTTATCACTGAGGCTGAAATAAAGACAACATATTTCTGCAATTTGCTAAAATTCATACCAAGGAAAAATCTTTGGTATGTATGTTTGCTAACTCACCTCAAGTTCAAGTATCTTTAGCATGTCTTTACTCAAAAGTAAGTCACAGTGATTTCCACAGAGCTTAATATTTACTCAAACCTAAGTCTCACTGACATTGACATGCTCTAGTCATTGTGATTAGGATCACAGTCTTATAATGTAATTGTTGGTGTCAGCAGGTGTGATCCTCTGAATGGAGTTTTACTTATGAACCAGTCTTCCAGTGGAAACAGAGAGAGTCTTGCCAGTTCTCTTTCATTTGTAGATCCTTTTGACCACTGAAAAACTACTCTGCTGGAACTGTAGTAAGGGGGGAGCGGAGGGATTGCCTTCCCTGCCTTCTGCCAACTGAACTGTCCCATGAAGAATGTTCATTTAAAGTCTTTTCCGCTAAGAAGAAGAGTACCTCAAGATCATACACAGTAGATTTAGGGGACGATATTCTTAACAAGCCTTGATGTGGAAAGTATAACAAATCCAGTTTTCCATTTACATAGTTTGCTTGGATTTGTCACTCCATTAGGGATTCCAACTAAACACTGTCAGATTATAATATTAACTTCACAAAAGAGCACTTGAGCAGAATTCTTCTGGACTTGATTTTGAATGCAAATGGCAGGTGAATGCTTTTTATGTTCTTGAACAGTGGATTTCTTTCATTTTTATTTAATAAAACTTATGTTCAATTAAGAATTCAAAGAGTAGGATACGGGTGTCACAAGGGACATCTATGTACAGTGTATATGAGTACTTTTAGAAACAAGCAGCTCTTTATTTATTTCCCTCCTTTTTTCCTCCATGATGAATTTGACATGCATATAAACAGTTCTTAGATGGTTTTGAATCATGGTCCTACCTAGACTCACACCCTGCTTGCTTTCAGCTACTTTCTACTTATTTCTGACCATGAATGTTTGTTAGCATGTAGAAAATCAGAAGACCTAAACAAAGGGAAGCCTACCATTGGCATTATTAAATTCTTTACTTATAACTCTGAGGTATATTGATAGCAGCACATTTAAGAATGGTTTCAATTAAAGAAATAGAGTAAATCTCACACAGCAGGAAGATAACAAGCATAAAGAACAAGTGTACTGACATTGCCCACCAAAAGCACACCATAACAGGAACTGCTATGACCTGTGCATCTGTTCAGTGAGCTTTTGGTGGCCAATGTCAGTACATTTGTCCTTCATTCTTATGGTCCTTCATCTTTAATCTGGATTTGGACTGGTCAGCCCTTCAGAAAGAGGATGTTTTCCAGGAGAGGACTGACTTCTTGCAGCCCTTCAGCTATAGGGAGGATGGTCCTCATTACTGACTGAGAGTTTCAGTACAAGAACATCTCTGGGGTGCCATGAGTCCCACCCCTGCTCTATACAGTAGGGCTGCTTTGATCCCACACATTAAGGAAGCCTGGCATAGTCGCTTTGTCGATGGAAGGAAGCAGGGCAATTTTTTATTGCTTATGTTTTTTCAAAAATAAATGTATTAAGAATGTATATGTAAACCAACACAGTAGTGTCAGATGATATATAAACAGCACATTTACAGATTCTTCCAAATAGGGAAATATAATAGGCATCACCTTATTTTAAATTCCAAATCTTTGTAGTTTGATTAATCATTTCTTTCCAAAGATCAGCATGGGAAGTTGGGATGTGAAACTCAACTGATTTTTGGTTGTAAGTGAAACAAATGGATAGCATAATGCATGAAAGTTATCATTATGTCTGACTTCATTTCATAATGTATCTACTAACTAAGCTTTTCCATAGGAACTATGAATCATACTTTGTCTGTCTTCTGTGAAATGGACAAACTTTCCTTTTTTAAATTTTACCTGTTTTGTCTAACCATCATTCTTGTCACAAGACAAAACATACCAGATGCTTATCTGATAGAGACTCCTTGTCAGCTGTAGAGACAGAAGACCTAAAGTGGGAGCCAATTCTATATTCTGGCTTGTTGTTATTTTGGTGAACAGTTCATACTAGAATTGGAGTGGCAGGGAAAACCAGCACATATAAATGTGTGTGTATGAATGTGTGTGTGTTGTGAGCCTTCAAGTTGTTTCCAACTTATGGTGACCCTGAGATAACTCTATCATGGGTATTTCTTGGCAAGATTTGTGAAGAAAAAGTTTGCCATTGCCTTCCCTTGAGACTGAGAGGATGTGACTTGACCAAGGTCACCCAGTGGGTTTCCGTGGCTGAACTGGGAATTGAATCCTGGTCTCCAGAGTTGTAGTCCGACACTAAAACCACTACACTATGCTGTCTCACTACATGTGGATATAGCTATCCTCCCTTATATCACCAGCACACTTCTCGAATTATCTTATTGGCATAACCTAGCTTCAGACATGTTAAATACCATTTGTTCACAAGTTTAAGTTTGTGTTTTTTCAGTTTAGCAGAGAATGAATTTATTGGTAACATTTTACAGATTTTATGCTGGATGTTTACTTCAAGATAAATACCTTTTTCTCCCATACCATTTTTATTCATGGGGAATGTGAGTTTCCATTTGTAACACTACATCTTTAAAGCAATGATTTGTTGTTGTTGCTATTAAAATGCTTGACAGAATGAAAGAAAAGAAACAGAAGGAGACAATGTGCATATGGCTAAGAAAGGGAATAGGCAAGTTGGTACTTTCTAGAAATGGTTTTAACTTCTAATTTTAAAAGGCTGCATGGATATCCTTGTTGCAAATCTCAGATTTGATATGGGAAGCCAACCTAGTAGAAAATTACTAGCCTGACTATAAAGACTATCAATATTTTTATTTCATATGACATCATGGTGAGAAAGCAGCAAAATAAATCCTTAAAGCTATTTGTTCTTTGTATAGAAAACCCACTGTTTTGCATTACAGTTAAATAATGTAGGTGTGTGAGAGGAAGAGGGTGAGAGGAAGTGTGCATAAAATCATATAAATTAGAACAATTGTATATGCAGATTATCTGGATTGTACACAGGACTTGTTAATACCCTGTTCAACTATTCTTTTAAAGATGAAAAAGTGACATACATGTGACCATCATTATAGCTGATTATAGCTGGGCCATTAAGCTATGATCCCTATTGATCACAGGCCAGTTCTAAGGGCTAAAAGGGGGGGCAGTTCAAAAGGTTGATCTTTAAAAAGGATATATTGCAAAGTCAACAATGGTTGATTGCTTGTTAAATTGTTCATGTGAATACACTCATCCAAAATCATTAAATTTGTTCTGAAAGGGGAAAGAACAATCATAGATAAGCAGTTGCTAAGTGTACGTTGTAACAAAGGAAAATCTTGGTTCAAATCTTTGTAACGATAAAAAATGCTAGGTAAGTAAACTTCACTATGCCAACAGAAGCACATATTTGTTGTTTAATAGTGCAAATATACAATTTATTGTTGTTGCTGTGTGCCTTCAACTTGATTCCAAGTTAGGGCAAACCTAAGGCAACAGATTTTTCTTAGCAAGTTTTTTCATAGGGGGGTTACCATTGTCATCCTCTGAGGCTGAGAGAATATGACTTCCCTAGGGTCACCCAGTGAGGTTCTATGGCCAAACAGAGATTTGAACCCTGTCCTCCAGAGTAATGTTCCAACAGTCAGACTAGTGCACCATGTTGGCTCCCTATACAATCTATACATCTCTTATTTTTTTTATAACATCATTCATAGTCCTTTAAACTTGATGGGCAAACTGATAGTCATCAGCAACTGGGGTGGCTTACAACGTTTAAAAGTATACATATCATATCCCCCCAACCCTCCCCCCATTAAAATAGAATTAAACAATTTGCAATCTAAAGCATAATAAAATATAACTGACAATTTAAAACATTTAATAAACATACAGACCAACAACAATACAGGCAAACAACAATAAATAAACTAATAAAACAGCAAACAGGATCAATATATTACTTATTCTCTTTGGTGGCTGGGCATCTATTCAGGAAAGGTCTGAAAGATCCATCTTAACAGCTTTTTTAAAAAAGCTATTTAAGGTGGTCACATGATGGATCTCGTCCAGCAGGCCATTCCACAATCTGGGAGCAACAGCTGAGAAAGGCCTCTGGGCAGTTATAGACAATCTAGTTTTCATTGGTTGTAACAGATTTCTCCCAGGAGACCTGAGTGTGCGGGGAGGATTATATGGGAGGAGGCGGTTTCAGAGATAGCAGCCACTCACTCAAAACCATAGGGTGGCAAGTTCAATACCAGCAAAAGGGCTCAAGCTTGACTCAGGCTTGCATCCTTCCGAGGTCGCTAAAATGAGTACCCAGCTTGTCGGGGGCAAATTAGCTTACAGTTGTAAACCGCTTTGACACTGCTCAGGCAGTATGAAGCGGTATATAAATGAAGCTTGTTTGTTTAACGAATTGTAAGTTGCTCTGATAACCTTGGCTGAAGAGCGGGATATAAATAAAACAACATTATTATTATTATTATTATTATTATTATTATTATTATTATTATTTGGACCCAAGCCATTTAAGGCTTTAAAGGTAATAACCAACACCTTGTACTGGGACCGAAAACTTATGGGCAGCCAGTGGAGAGATCTTAAGATCAGAGTAATATGGTCAATCCTAGATGTACCCATCTAGAAAGTGAAACCAGGATTTCAGTTTTCTGTCAGATGATGTGAGCAAACCCTGCTTGAGGGCTCCTGCAGGGAAAAGGATACAATAGTGGATACACTGGGTTTAAGTCAGGTTTAAACTTTAACCATCATATTTGGTGGCATTATATCTGATTGCTACAGGAAAAACATTTTACTCTGAAAAAAAAATATCCAAGTTTTAAAAATACTTGAATGCTAGAAAACCATCCCGAAATATATTTCAGGCTAATTCATTGAATATTTTAACTTCTGTCCATACTTCTCATCAGTGGCATATGTGCAATTATGCTTTCTAAGTTCCTTTGCTGCCACCTTGTGCTTAGATTCAAAACAGCCAAATAATCCACCTTTATTTTTTTGGTCTCTCTTCTTTTTCCCTTTGATTTCGTTTACATTCATGCAGAGATTTCAATTGTGAGTACATCATGATTGCAATTGAATTGTTTTACACCATTATAAAGTATGAGACTGCAGCTCTAACTGTGCTTTTATGTTAACCTGAAAAGAAATCAGAGCAGCAACTGATACCTTACCAGAGAATATACGTAAAAGGTAAAGGTAGTCCCTTGACATGAATGTCTAGTCATAACTGACTGTAGGGGGTGGTACTCCTCCGTTACTGAGCTGAAGAGTAAAGATGAATCTGGTGGTCATGTGGCCAGCATGACTGCACTGAACATTGTTACCTTCCCACTGAAGTGGTACCTATTTATTTACTTCCATTTGCATGCTTTCTGAGTGCTGTGTTGGCAGAAGGTGGGACTAGTGACAAGAGTTCATCCCATCATGCAGCACTTGAGCCTCAAACTGCCAACCTTCTGATCTTCTGGTCATCAGAACTGCCATCTTAACCACTAAGCCACTGCATCTCTTGAATATACACTGAATATACACCAAATATACACTAATATATACCAGAATATATACCAGAATATATGAATATGTATGTATGTATGTATATGTGTATGTATGCTATGAATATATACCAAAAATATACACTGTCTAAAAAAACCAAGGGCATGCATTTGCATTAAATGCACACATATATAGATGTAAATTTGGAAATAACTGCTATAATTTAACTAGATATGCAATATGTTTGCTAATAGCAAGAAAGATATTGATCAAGTGACCAGTTTGTTGTCCAGCTAACTTCAAGGACAGATTTAAGTCTACATCCAATTTGCTTGTTTGTTGCTTACATAACACGTTATACTCTCTAAAAGTGTATTAAACAATTTTAAACAAGTTTAAAGCCATGCACCTGTACAGAGTGGACAAAATCATTAGGCCTCCAAAGCTTTGATAAACCACCATGCATTAATTTGGTGCCAAAATGAAGGCAGTGTTGGTGCCCATCAGGCCTCCAAGGGGAAAGCATTCCACAACTGGGGCACTACAACATAGAAGACCCTCTCCTACATCCTCATATAGTATATTGATCCCACTGTGGGATACAGAGAAAAGCTCACCTTCCCTGAGGACTGGATGCATGAAATATTTCACATTTTAAACAACAACAATATTTATCTACATTTGCTGTTACATAGACACTACACGGGGAATTACTATTTAATTAAAATCGATGATTTGAAAAAGTATGTAGCCCTCAGCTCCAATAGGAAAAACTCATGTAGAAACTATGTCTATAAATTAAAGATCATGTAAAATTCAAAGTGTCCACATAGGCTAAGACATTCATACCTCCAAATTAGAGAACAGATTTTCTTTTTAAAGTTTTTTACTTGTAAATCCCATCAGCCATAGGCAGCATAGTCAGTGGTGGAAGATTATGGGAGTTCCAGTCCCAGAAGACCAAGAGGCTCCCCCATTAGAGAGTGACAGTGAGCCTGTGAATATCAGTTGAATTGCAAACAAAGACCATTGATGTCTAGGTGATTAAGGGTCAAGGTCTGCATTAAGGGGAATACATTTTCCCTGTGATCTGCTACACAGTGAAAGTTTTCCCCATTTTTCTTCTACAATGGGATTTTCTCAGCAATATATGCCTTAGCAATCAGAATTGCAAATTAGATCTGTGATTATCTGCCAATCACTAATCACAAAACAAAGCACACCAAATGCAAAAAATAAAAAAATAAAAAAATGCCCCCCTACGCCTCCCCTCTACGGCCTTTTCTTACCCATCCTCTTTTCCAGACCCCAGAAAAATATGCACAGTTTCAAGATTGGGAGGTACATGGTCTGTACACAGTTAAGGACCTGTTTCATAATGGGACAACTGTCAAAACAGAGCAACTAACCAACGCTCTGGACTCTATTCATGAGAACTGGTATCAAATAATACAGATACAGTTATTCTAAAAGAAACTGCTTCAGAAACAGGAATACCCTCGCCCACTTACTTTTTTTCAAAACATGTGTGTCTCTCCGGGTATATATTCCAAAGGCCAAACTGCATGCATATATAATTGTCTTTTAGAAGAAACATTTGGGAACTCAGTACTCCATAAGGCAGGATGGGAAGCAGAACTTTCCCTTTCAATTGATAGTAAGAGCTGGGGGAAAATATGGACACATTTACCATTTAAAACTAGGTCTATTGCTATTAAAGAAAACACTCTCAAGTTGGTCCATCAATGGTACCTTACCCCAGTTAAACTGGCTCGTATGTCTACCAATGCTAATCCAAAATGTTGGAGGGGATGTGAAGGCAGGGGAACTTTTGTACGCATGTGGCTGGATTGTCCCTTGGTGCATAAATACTGGATAGAAATTTTACAACTAGTCTTCAACATCACTAAATAAAGTATACCATTATCACCACTCCTTCTCCTGTTCTCCATTTTTATGGATGAAAATAAATCCCTGCAGCATAAAGAACTCATCAGTTTCCTTTTGGCTGTCACCAGGCTTGAGATAGCCAAGAAGTGGAAAACTGGAAAGTTGAATATTGCAGGATGGTGGACTAGACTCTGGGACTTGTGGTCAATGGAGAAAATTGCAGATAATAACAATAGAGTGAGAGGTTTACACTCTAGATTGAATTTTCATAAGATTTGGCACCCACTTATTAAATATATCCAACAGGATTTACTCTCTAGACACCCTCCAATATTAGCTAAATTTTTATGGAAAGACGTCTTTCAAGATCCCTGAATACACCTCTTGTTTATCATCTTCAGGACATTAGCTGGGTTAATGTCTTTTATTTATTGTTGTTTTGGTATACTGCTTGTTGTCTGTTGTTCTGTTTTAGAATGCATTAATAAATTATTTAAAAAAAAACCCACAGAAAAAACATATGCTATGACTAAATACAACTTTCACCACTTGTAGGAACACTGTTCTAAATATGTGCTAAATGGATAGTCTAGTTTGACCAATAACATAGCAACTATCTCCGTCTGAGTAAAATAAAAATAAAAGACTTCCCCATTCATCGATTCTGCTCATAGCTATTGTTTGCATTTTAAAATGTTAGTTTTAGTCTTATACTGTATAATCTTGTTTTATGTGGGGACACTATGTATATCTGGATATATTTTAGCCTGCTGTACACTGCTTTGATTGCCTGGAAAAAAGCAGGATAACAATTGAAATTTTATTATTTTATTATTTATTTGAAGAATAGTGAATGTTTTCAAGAATTTCTTTCTCTTTCTCTCTCATTAGGAATTGCACTGGACATCAGTTTGCCATGAATGAGATGATGATAGTTCTAGCATTGACTTGGTTTTGTTTTGAAACTCTGCTGGGCTCAGAAAATCTTCCCATTCTCATTCTTCAAATAGTTCTTACATCTGAGGTGGGATGCATCCCATGCTGAAGATGCTCAGCAGAGACCATAGATTTCTCTAAGACCTGATTTCTAAACTGGCATCAAGAAGATGGAACTTTATGGAGCTTTTTTTCCATCTAGAGGAGTCAAAATCTGCTAGACAATTAATGCTTCAGCCAACAAAGTATAAATACATAATATATATGGGTATGCATAAATCATCCTTCATTTGATATAAAAAGATATGTTAAACAAAGGTCATTACAGAATCATACAAAAAACCCACATTGGATTTCTCATTGAAGAAATACAAAGATTTTCTATAAAAATATTCCAGATTATTATATTTAATGGATAATTTGCCCATCTCTCTTTTTGGAGCTACTTAATCAGTGCAAGCAAGAGATGACACTTCAGATACTTGAACAAGACAGTGAAGTAATAATCTATGTTGAGAGAAGCTGAGGTTTTTCATACTTTAGAGAAATGCTAAAAGGCTTCCCTTCAGTTGTGCAAAGAAGGCTTGCTGAGATTGCTGTGGCATCAGCACCCAGCAGATCAGTCTCTTCTCTATACACATGTCCAAACATGTTGAATCTCAGCACTCATGATAGTGGTGCTGAAGAACAGTATTTTGTGGCATTTTTTCCTGGGAGGGATATATATTTTTCCTGGGACAGATGAGCTAGCTGAACTATATTTAACCATAGAGATTAAGCTCAGACATTCTCATTGGAATCAATTGATATGGACCAGGAATAGTCTCACTTGCTACTGAGCTAACATGGGATCAAAGCCTGGAAAAATTAGATTTTTGGGCTACAACTCCCAGAATCTCCCAGTTAGCATGGCTGCTACGAGTTGTAGTCCAAAAAGTAAACTTTCATAATACAGGAATCATCCTCACAATATGGAAATTATACTTGACAGCAGTTTGCCATGAATGAGCTGATGGCAGCTTTGTTTTTCTCTTGCAGTCTGAGATTTTTAACCCTGCAGGAAACCCCCTGATTCCTGTTTACTGGGATGTTCTCTACTCCATGAATGGCATACACCTCAAGCTGAAGAAATGCTGCTGTTGACAATGCTGTAGTGCAGGGGATGGTATAAATGGGTACCAGGTAAAGCCCAGTCAAGCTGGCAATAAATGGATGCTTGATCTTTATAATGTATATATATATATAGAAATGCAGTGTTAACAAAAGGACATCTAAAAAGTGTTTCCAGGTAGGAAATAAATGCAGCCCCCAGGCAAAATGAACACTGGGGTTGGAAACAATGAATAATATCTTAACATCCCAGAAGATGGCAGCAATGTCAAACCTCTTCAGCTTCCCCAGAAAAATACAAATGCTTTCCTCCCAAACTACTGCCAGAGTTTCATAGTAGTTCCTTCTACAACCGGAGATCAATAGACCATTCATGTGAACCTTTACAGAACATTTGAGATTATCACATTAGGGTCAATTCCAGAACCATCCCACAATTATCCCATTACCATCCCACAATTATCCCATTGTTGGCAATGAATATCACCTTATTGGCAATGGGATAATTGTGGGATGGTTCTGGAATTGACCCTATTGTGATAATCTCAAATGAGAGAGATAGCAGCTGTGCATTTTACTTCCTATCTCTGGTTCTTCAAATGCTAGATAGCTACTTTTTTAAAGATTGGGAATTTGAACCAATCAATAGTATACCTCATATGTGAGTATCAGATGAATTGGTGAACGTGTATGTAAAAGTCAAGCAATATACATGTTTATTTGTATATGTTTTGACTGCATTTACATCTATTATAAATAGATACTCCATCTACCTCTACAAATTATATACGTTAAGAATAAAGTCTTTAAAAGTTTGTACTTTTATGCCACCTATGGCTGAAATCAATATGAATTAGTTCCAGATTTTGTCCTTATTGCAAGACTAGTGTGTGAAGATCAGCTTACTTGCCTGAGACATCTGAGAAACCTTTCCAGTCAAATAGGCTTTAAGCTTGGGATGGGCAACTTCCCATGGCTGAGAACCACCAAAGGTAATACTAGCCCCAATCTGTCATTCCCGTTGAACTTTTTGCTGAAATTTGGCAATTGCAATGACTCTCTATGGGGTAGAAAGGTACTTGAACATCATCCTATCTGCAGCGCCTTGAAACATTGCAGGGTAGTGCACCTATTTTCCTGAAGCTCCAGAAGAGAACACAACAGAGGGGGCTGCCATGATTTTGATGGTGTGGATGGTAAGTATGGTATCACATGTGTATTACAGAAATGGTATGTAAGGATTATGTACAGCCCTTGGGCCACATGTGGACTTTGTTGTCTGCCTTCAAGTTGTTTTCAACTTAGGGTGATCCTAAGTTGAACCTATCACAAGGTTTTCTTGGAAAGATTTGTTCAGAGAAATGGGGGGTTGCCTTTGTTTTCTTCTGAGGCTAAGACAGTGTGACTTGCCCAAGGCCAACTAGTGGATTTCCATACCAAGCAGGTATTCAAACTCTGGTCTCCCAAGTTATAGTGTAAAGCTCAAACCACTATGCCATGCTGGCTCTCTACATATGGACATACGTAGACTACCCCTGTTTTAAAGCCTTCAAAATGACAGAGTAATTTGAACAGTGAGAATGGAGTTTATCACACTGGAGGAATTTCTCTCAATTTCAAAAGAAATGAAAGTGGGGCCAGTTCGGAATTGAGTAAATTCTCTAGTTCAGTGAATTTACGTGATTGCATATTGGCACTGCATTGCGTTCAGAACTGCCCTAAATTGCCTGCCAGTGCCCGAAATTGCATGTGATAGTTTCTCATGCAATCATGCGAAACCCCATGATTGCATTCAGAAGGACTTCCCTTTGCCCGAAAATGTGTGTGATGAACTTTCATGCAATCACGCGAAACCCCATGATTGCATTCAGATTGCCATTGGAATATACATCCAATTCCCTTTGTGTGATAAACTCCTTAGAGAGTGAGATGCAAAAGATTCAGAGAAATCCAACATTCTGTTTCCTCTCTATAAAGTCACTGGGGGAGAGATGATTCAAAGTAGGAGATGGGGGTAGGGGGTAGGATGAGTGAGTTAGCCCTTCTCTAGTCACCCAGTACATGATTTGCCCAAAAAATAAATTATTTTTACAATATGCAAAAGATACTGCCAGAACTTAGAGAACCCAAATGTGACAAACCTGTTGTGCCTTCACTGCCATTTCTGACTGAAACTGGTAATTTAACTGAGCCCATTTTATTGCAAAAAGGATAATATTGTTTTATTTCAGTTGTTAAATTGTTTAATATGTTTTCAGACTATTTACAGTATTTCTTATTGTTTTGCATTTTATTTATTGAAAATTGCTTTAAATGTCCGTATGCTACCCTTAAATCTTGTGATACAAGGAAATATTAATACAGGCCAGAATTTACATATGCAGTTATGAATGTGTAACCTAGAGTTATGCATTTGTGGGTGGCTTGTATTCATGATCCCTATGGATCACTGTTGTTGTTGTTAGCTGCCCTTGAGTCTACCTCAACCCATGTTTTAGAGACATCAACTCATGTTTTAGAGACACAACCTGGTTGTGTCTCCAGTCCCCCTATCCTCCACTGCTCTGTTTAGGTCTTGTAGATTCAGCCCCATGATCTCCCTAATTGAGTCCATCTGATGTGCAGTCTCTCTCTTATTACTAGAAGTCCTCCTAATGTTGGTGGGTGTACATGTTCCCTCTATGGCCCTGAATGTACTCTGCACTATAGTAGCCATGAATATGGTCCTACTGGGTCACGTAGCCAAGGCCACCATCGGTCCAAGAGCGAGAGACCAAGTACAAAGGCAGAGAAAATTCAGATATGTGTGGGAGCTGCAATCAAGGGAACATTCACACCTCTAAAGGCAGGAAGGCCAGATAATTTATAATAATTTTGGAGAGGGCTAATTTACAACTCCATTCCCCGTCTTTGAAACCTTATATTGAGCCATCTTTTCCCATGCAAATTTGGCCTCTTTGATGTAGCATAAACAACCTTTGCCTCAGGCTAGTTTTGTCTTATAAAAGATCCCCAAAATTCTTTTGTTGGGAGAGCTGGTATGGAGTGAAGGGGGACTGCTGGGCACAACTGCTGGGCACAACTCGCCGTACCTTCCAGTGCTCCCAGCAGTTGAGTCCTACATTCTGCCACGAGACTGCATCTAAAGGAGCAACCCAGTCTTAGGTAATTATCCCCTTAGTGAAGCCTTTCCTATTCTTAGCTCTTGTGTGCGTGCTTGTGTGCTGTTTTTCCCTTTAATAAAATACAGTTCATAGAGAGAATTCTGCCTCTGCATTATTCTATTCCAGCAACCTCTGTATAAAAGTGGGGAAATGATTCCATAGGGCTGTTTGTAGCTCAGCCCATTATTTAACTGAACCAATTAAAATTCCCCTAAAGAGACTCATAATTACACTCCCTTTCTGGCACCATTCATACTAGCCCATTTGCCCTGGTTAGGTCTGGATCAGATTGTGCATGCCATTACCGAACCTCTCTGGAAAAGAGTTCATACTAGCCCTTGCCCCCATCATTGTAATTTGCCCCGCTGGAGTTCACACCCTCAAAAGCAGTGGTTGAAGGTGGAGCCTCCTTGTTAGCAATCCAATTATGTATCATGCTGCCATTCATCAACATGTAAGTGCTTCCCCTCTTTAAAAAAATAATCAAGCAGCATGGGGCTCCCTTTCCTCCCCTCTCTGATCGGGCCCCTCAGCTTGTTGACAGCTTATGCACATGCATCAGGATGGGCTGAGTGAGGGGAACGTGAAAGGGATTTGTGCCTGTGGTGGACTCCCCTCCCTCCCTCCCTCCCTCCCTCCTCCTTCTCCTCTTGCTGCTGCTGCTGGCCCCATGTTAGGCTTTGAGGCCTGAGTATGAAATGTACAGATGTGCACAAAAGGTAAAAACAGGAATTGTGGCTGGAGTTGACTGCAGCTGAAGGCTGGAAAACAGACACTGCTCAAGGTCAGTATGTGCTTGCTTGCACGTAGGCCTAATGTAAACAACAAGAGTCTTCCTGACTGAGGGGACAACATTGTAGGTAACACAAGGAAGAAGAATCACCAGAAGAGATTGTGTGGAGTAGTGAGTGGCTGGTTGGAGAGATTTGTCGAGTGTGTATGTATATTTGTAAATACAGCAACTGAAGAATAAAACCTCTGAGGAGAGAGTTTTGGCTCCAGTCTGTTTCATCAACTGGGAGGAGGATTCCTGATAAAGCCGAAGCTTCAGGGTCGCTGGTAATTCCAAAGGCATCAGAGATTGCTTGAACTGTGCACTTCTCCTTGTTTACATCAACAAGGGTTATGGGGCCCAGATGTTATCTACTCAGGCATCTCCGTTTGTTGCTGTTGATGTGCTGTCAGTGCTGGAAGGCTGCGTGGTAAGATTTTTTTGGACTGTTGTCTGTGTCTTATCACTATTGACAGTAGAAGCTGGGAAAACTGCCAGGACTCTATCTTTACACTGCTTAATGATGGAGGCAGTTAAATTTCCTAAACTAGATTAAACTAATTATGCAGCTTGGAGTTCTTATTGTGAGGCATTGCTGGTCAGAGAAGGACTGTGGGATGTTGTTGAGAGAGGACCCACAGCTGATACTCTTGAAAATGATAAGAGAGCAAGAGCTAAAATTTTCCTTATAATCACGCTGTCGGAAATCAACCATGTCCTGGAGAAGAGAACCTCAAAGGCCGTCTGGGATGCTTTGAGGGAGTTTCACCAATCTAATACAGCTTTGTCAAGAATGATTTAGTGTAGGAGACTGTATGCCTTCAAAATGCAGAAAGGACAGTTGCCAGAGAAGCATCTGGAGATCATGTCTGATTTATTCAGCCAGGTGCAGATGAGAGGTGTTGTCCTAGTATCTGAGCAGAAAGCATATATCCTGCTTGGGAGTCTTTCTGAAGATTTTGAGAATATTCTTTGGAGTTTTCAGAATTTTAATGAAGCAGACATTACTGTGGAGCTGGTAGCTGCACGTGTCTTGGAAGAGAGCCAACGTTGGCAGTACGAGGCAGGGCTCCAGAAGCAGCATGCAGTACCAAAACAAACACACCCAACCGGGGATTTCAAGGAGTTGCAACAGGAGAAAGCGGCTGTGTCCAGGGAGAGAAAGTGTTTCCACTGTGGGAAGCCAGGTCATCTCAAGAAAGACTGTAGGAAGCTGGCAGCACCAAGAAAACAACAGCCTAAAGATCCTGTGACCAGGAAAGGTGTTGTTACTGTGGTAAAGAACAATGACTACAAAGCCCATCAGGCTGTAACCCCTAAACACTGTTGGTTGTTAGACTCCAGAGCCTCTGGGCATATGGTTAATGATAAATGGCTATTGAAAAATAAGGTGCCATCTAATGTACATTCAATTGATTTGGCTGATGGTGAACCAAGGGAGGCAAAAGAGATAGGAACTCTTGTATTATTAGCATGAATGACCAGGTTTGTGCTAAAGCAATCAAAAGAAACAAAATGTACTATATGGTTGACAAGGCAGAATGTGAAATAGTCAACAATGTGCCTTTGCACTTAGACTGTGCTCATTATTACCATAGAGTCATGGGACATACAAGCTTCACGAGTTTGGGGAAGCTGGGGGAAGTGTGTCCAGAATTTAAAATGTCTTCCTGTTCAAACCACCTGGATTGTTCAGTTTGCAGCAGGATAAAGCTGAAGGCTTTTCCTGTGGCCAAATGCAGCAAATGCACCACACAAAGACCTTTTCAGGTTGTGCATGCTGATTTGGCTGGTCCTTTGGCCAAAACCATGGGCAAAAATCAGTACTTCATGGTCACTGTAGATCGTCACACACAGTTTTCGTATGTGATGCTCATGAAGGAAAAAAGTGAAGCTGCTGAACACATCCAAGATTGGGTCAACATGATTGAAAGGGAGTTTGAATACAAGGTGGGGTCGTTGGCTACAGATAGAGGTGGAGAATTTATATCTAATAACCTGAAAAACTGGTTGAGAAGGAAAGGAATACGCCATAATATGACTAACCTGGCTATTCCTAGTGAGAATGGCTTAGCGGAGAGATGTATTGGGGTCCTAAAGCAAATGAAAGATTGCATGATGCTCGATGCAGAAGCACCTGAGCAGCTTGGGGGAGAAGCAATTTTGACAGCAAACCATATTGCCAACCGCACTTGGAATTCTTTTGTAAAGAAAACACTGTATCACATGTTGTATGGTAGACCACCAAATCTCAAATACCTGAGAGTTTTTGGGCAGTATGCAAATGTGTATGTGCCTGAAAACTTCAGGAAAAGGGGGGATCCTAAATGGAGAAGGTTGATGTTTGTGGGATATTCTGGAAACAGCTATAGATTTCACCTAGGTCATGGGGAGATCTTGCTGTCCAGAAGTGCCAATTTTGAAAAACATTCAGGCTGGGAAAAGCTACATGCAAACAAAGAGGTTTTTCTCAAGCTGGGGCAGAGGGACATAGGTACTGGAAATGGAGGGTTTCCAAAACAAGAAGCATCTACTGAGTGTGAACCTAGTACTTCTGCATCATCTTCTGCAGAACATCACACACAAACACATCCAACATTGCACTCACCAGTCACTATACAGAAGTTTGAAAAGGTGTCCATGAAAGACACAGAGGTACAGACTAGTTCTGACAGTGAGGATGAAAGAGGCAGAACAAAAGTGATTGTGTCAAGGAGAACTCAGAGGGTGAGGAGACCTCCAGATAGATTTGTAGTGCATGGTGCAAGAGCTTGTTCAGTGGTGGCTGATGAGCCAGAAAGTTTTGAGGAGTCGCAATCTTATCCTAAGGAGGAGCAGGAGATGTGGTTTTCTGCCATGAATCAAGAATACTTGTCTTTGCTGGATAAGGAAGTGTTTGAGGTTGTGGAGAGGCCTAAGAACCACAAGTTTGTAGGTTGCAAGTGGGTTTTCAAAAGGAAAGAAATGCCAGATGGAACCCATAGATACAAGGCAAGACTGGTTGCAAAAGGTTTTTCACAGCAGAGGTTTGAGAATTTTGACAAAACCTTTCCACCTACTGCAAAGCCAGAAAGTTTAAGGCTGGTGTTTGCTTTGGCAGCTAGAAAGAATCAAATGGTGAGACACTTTGATTTTGAAACTGCATATTTGAATGCTTATCTTGATGAGGAGGTGTTCATGGAACAACCTTTAGGATTTGACAAGGACAGTGATAGAAAGGTTTACAGGTTGAAAAAGGTGCTGTATGGTCTGAAACAGAGTGCACGTTGCTGGAACCTTTGCATTCACAAAGAGCTGGTCAAATTGGGGTACAAACGCAGCATTGCGGATGCGTGCGTATATATAAAAGGTGATGTGACTACAGTGATTTACGTTGATGACTTGTGTGCCACAGCGAAGTCAGAGAGGGAAATTCAGTTAGTTCAGAAAGAGTTGTCCAAGCTCAAGGATCTGGGAAATCTCAAGACTTACTTAGGGATTGAAGTACAGTGGACTGAGGATGGCAGATGTTTGTTGAGCCAAAAGAAAAAAATTGAGAGACTGATTGAAAAATGTGGCTTGCAAAGTGGAAAAGTTGTAAAAAGTCCAGTGACTTCTGGAAGTTCTAGTGCAGAGTCATCAAATGAATTTGAGAATCCAGAATTGTTCAGAAGTGTAGTAGATAGCTTGATGTTCATTGCAAACAACACTAGGCCAGACATTTCGTTTGCAATTGGAGTGCTTAGCAGAAAAGTAAGTGTTACAAAAGTAGAAGACTGGACTAGAGTGAAACATGTGCTTAGGTACTTGAAAGGAACCAAAGAAAGAAAGTTGGTGATACAGGGCAGTGAATAACAGCTTGACTGTTATGTGGACAGTTCATTTGTATCAGAATTGCATGTCAGAATGTCAGTGTCAGGTAGTCCAATAATTTGGTGCAGCAGGAAGCAGAATTGTGTTGCTTTAAGTAGTACAGAAGCTGAATTTGCAACATTGTCTGAAATTGCAGGAGAGATCCAATGGATAAGGCAATTGCTTGTGGATTTGGGAGAAAAGTGTGAAGAACCTACTGTAGTTCATGAGGATTCACAGTCATGTATTGCAATGTCTGAAGCTGAGAACTTGAAATGTAGGACAAAGTACATTGGTGTGAGGTATAAGAATGTGAGAGAGATGGTTCAGAACAGAATCATAAGTCTGGAATACACTGGCACCAGGGATAACATTGCTGATGTTCTCACAAAGGCTTTGCCAATTGAAAGGCATGAACAGCTACCTTGTTTGATAGGCATGGCACCATAAACACACAGATTTTGGCTGTTCAACAAGTGTGTAAATATCAGAAGATGGAAAACACAAATTTGGCAAAATGATACACATCTGTACATTTTGGAGGGGCATGTTAGGCTTTGAGGCTTGAGTATGAAATGTACAGATGTGCACAAAAGGTAAAAACAGGAATTGTAGCTGGAGTTGTTTGCAGCTGAAGGCTGGAAAACAGACACTGCTCAAGGTCAGTATGTGCTTGCTTGCACATAGGCCTAATATAAACAACAAGAGTCTTCCTGACTGTGGGGATAACATTGTATGTAACACAAGGAAGAAGAATCACCAGTGGGGCTCCCTTTCCTCCTCCTCCTCCTCCTCCTCCTCCTCCTCCTCCTCCTCCTCCTCCTTCCCCTGCTGGCTCTCTTTCCCTCATACCCCCTTTCCCCCAAGGAGCCTGTGGTCTCCAGGGAGGGAGGGAGGGGAACCAGGAAGGCCCTCTGTCTCTTCCTATAGGAAAGCCTGGGAGGGAGATCCCTGCCTTCGCCCCGCTGGAGTTCCTGTATTAGCCAGCGGGGCGAAGGCAGGTATCTCCCTCCCAGGCTTTCCTATAGGAAGAGATGGAGGGCCTTCCTGCCTGAGTCCTCTCCCTCTCTCCCTCCCTCCTTCCAAGGAGACCACAGGCTCCTTGGGGGAAAGGAGGTATGGGGGAAAGAGAGCCAGGAGAAGGAGGGAAGGGGAGTCCAGGCTGCCACAGTCTCAAAGCCCTTTCATGTCCCTCTCACTCAGCCCTGATGCATTCGCATAAGCTGTCAACAAGCCGCAGTTCCTGATCAGAGAGGGGAGGCATGTTCCACCCATTGCCCACCTTCTGTCCTTGATCCCTCCCCCTGAATGAGCCGAACATGACCGGGGCCAAGTTCACATTGGCTTGGCCCCAGTTTTCCCCAAAAGAAATGGGGAAAACCCCGGTTTCAAATACATTGCGCCAAGGGGGATTTGCTCCTCATCTCTTGTGCAAGCCCCAAATCCACTTGTGAAAACACCGACGCCAGTGAGAACTTCTTACTTTTAATCCGGGTTGCAATTCGGTTCAAAAGGTAGTTTGAATAGCCCCTCTATTCCCTTTTACCTTTCCTATCATTATTTTCTTTTCTAATGAGCCATGCTTTCTCATGATGTCACCAAAGTATGACAGCCTCAGTTTAATCATCTTGGTTTCCAGGGAGAGTTCAGGCTTGATCTTTTCAAGAACCCATTTGTTTGTCTTTTTGGCTGTCTATTGTATTCTCCTGAGCACCACATCTCAGATGAGTTGATTTTTTTTCCCTGGTGAATCTGTAAAATTTCACTTTCTTCCTTAACACTCCTTATTAATTGTTCCAAGTCCATGATATTTTCCACTAGTGATATGGTATCATCCACACATCTTAGATTCTTTACGTTCCTTCCTCTTATCTTTATTCCTCCTTCTTTTGCATCTAAACCTGGTCTTCATGATGCTTTCTGGATACATGCTGAACAAGTCAGGTGATTAAATGCGGTCTTGCCTGACCCCTTTACCAATTGGGAACCATCTTTTTTCTCCCTATTCTGTTCTACAGTATTTGTACCCTCTTGTCCTAAGTACAGATTTCTAATCAGGATTGTCAAATGTAGTGGCACTCTCATGTCTTTAAGAACATTCCATAACTTTTCATTGTCTATGCAGTCAAAGGCTTTGCTGTGTTCTATAAAAATACATAGTTATTTTTTTTTTAAATGTATTGGTGCACTCTATTAGCTATAGTATGTTTGCTATATGGTCCCTGGTTTGCTATATGATGCCTTTCTTGAACCTTGCTTTCACTTCTGGGATAACACTCCATATGTGATTGGAGACATACTGTAGAAATGATCCAGTTTGAGACTGCTTTAACTGCCCTGGCTCAATGCCTTAATTTTAATTAATTTTAATTAATGACTTAATTTTGTTTGCATGGGAAATTAATGCTAGGGTCCTATAGTTGCTGCAGTCTTTTGTATCTCCTTTTTTGTGGATGGGGATGTATATCAAATGTTTCAAATCTGATGGCCACTGTTTTGTTTTCCATATTTATTGATATTTTTTAGTTAACATTGTCTGTATGGATTGTATCAATTTAACTGGAATACCATCTGGTGATTTATTCTTCCCAATTTCTGTTATTGCAGCTTCCACCTAGCTTTCGAGAACTTCAGGTTCATCTTCATATGCATCTACATTCCACATTTTTCATCTCTTATAGCTTTTCTGTGTATTGCAACCAATGTCTTTTTATTTCTTCTTGGTTTTGCAGTATGTTCCTCTTCTCATCATAGAGCATCCTGGGGAATATGTATGTGACCATTAGAAGAACATTCTCTGTTGCAATTCCCCTTTACAACAGAGATCACTCATGGAATATGGGACTGAAACATCAGTCAGCTGTTTCCCAATTGACAGGAGAAGATTCTTGTCAGTGTATGTATGTATATATGTACAGTATATGTATATACACACACACACACATACACACACACCACTAGTATTAAAATTTCACAGGACAAAATATTTCAGCTGGCTGAGGAAGTGGGATGATGCAACATCTGGTAAGGTTGCACCATGGTGACAAACATGGATTGTCATCGTCACACCACTTAGAGGACATGCCCAGGATGACAAAACTGGCATGATGCAAGAGGCCAATGCAAGGGACAACTGAAAGCCCCTGTGTGAGGAGTTCATGCCATGGACAATGTATACAAATATGGGTGTGACCTATGGACAGTGTGGGTTATTGTTGAGGAGTGAATGGTTGGTTGCAAAGTCATTGTTGTGTATATAGTGCTGTGTATATTTTGTAGTATCATTCTGTAAATAGAACTTGGAGTCTCTGAGTATTTCTTTAGCACCTTGTGCAGTTGTAGGTGCTAGGAGCACTGCAGAGCCCAGCAGAGAAGCACCAATAAGTGTGGACTGAGAGACTTCTTTGGTCTTAAATTAGTAAATAGGTAGAAATTGTGAATATGAACCTGTCACAGATGCCTAACTCTAGGTTGCTGATATTGTTGTTGTTCTGTGCCTTTAGGTTGTTTCTGTCTTATAGCAACCCTAAGGTAACCCTGTCAGAGGATTTTCTGGGTCTCAGAATGTGTGACTCCCCCAAGGTAACTCAGTGGGTTTGCATGGCCAAGAGAAGAATTGAAGCTTGATTTCCAGAGATGTAGTCCAACACTCAAATCACTATACCTATCCTTATAGGTTAAATATTTGTAATTGCCTTGTGTTGTGGAGAACCCATACACTTCCAGGAACTGTTGCTCCATTTGTTTGCTATTCTTTCACCTAATGATTTTGGATGGTCACTCCCTCCCACTTTCCCCCACTGCTATGAGTCCCTGGACTTTGGCCCTTGAGTCCACCTACAGTAGCACGACTGGATTAGTTCTTGTATCTTTCCAGTTCTTATTTGGAATCTCAGTCCCTATGATCTGAAAGAGGAGAGAGCTTTAGCCCTCAAGATGTTTTGGCCTACAACTCCCATCAGACCAACTTAGCATGGCCAAAGATAAGGACTTGTGGAAGTTACTATGCAAATTATCAGTGAGAGGGTTAACGAAAAGAATTAACTCTAGTTTCAAAGAAGAGAGCCTGCCAAAACAGATAACTTCAGAAGCTAAGCTAGATCCAGGTGGTCGACCTTGAAAAGTGCCAAAAATGATAAGCAGAAGGACAGGCTGTAAACAAGATAGAAAGACCCAGATATGTGTTGACTCACTTAAAGTAGATATGCTACTGCAGGTGTTATGAATATAGAGTTTAGGAGAAGGAAAAAAAATGAAATTTACATGCGTAGTTGCTTTCTCCTGATAACAAAATGTTATAAAAGCACTCTCCTTTGAGTTGCTATTTGACACAGACTGGCGAAGCTATTTCGTCTGTTTCCTATTGCATGCATGCAATAAAGCCATCTTGACTCTGGACCTTGTCTTGATTATGTTCACCCTGTTCATTGAACCTTAACATTTCAGGAAATCCAGTTTCCTCACCCCTGCTCTATCTCTAGCCAAAATCCATGTTTATTTAGATTTATACCTCCTTTGAGTAAATATGAACAGGGTCAGTTGTAAGGGCATCTACTGATAATTTTCAATGTAAACTGGATTTGTGAATGCAATATTGGCCTTACACTTTCATGTAGAGGCTTCTTAAAATCTAAAGTTCATCCCTCTTCTTTTATTTGCATCCAGTTTGTTTTATAAATGAGTCACACTTTATAATTTAAGTGCAATAAATGCCAAAAGAAAACAATGCAACAATTTAAGAGTGATTGTACAGTCTAAGCCTTTAATCTCTAATTGTTCATAGCCTCTGAGGATTCCATACAACTTTGAATCATTGTGTTCTCTCTTTCTATTTCTCCTGCCACTTGGCACCAGAATAATCATTTCCCCCCACTAAGAAATGCCAGGCAGAAATGGCTGATTAAGTAAACAAATGAGGTCTAGTTTAGAAGGAACAATTGCTGTGTCATGCAATATTTATTATTTCTTTATTTTTTAAAAAATGTTTATGCTGCACCTTCAATAGGACTTGTTTTTATGCTTCCAATTATAACATAGAATACAAAGCAATAAGCAGCAACCCCATATCTATCTGCAAGCTGTTTTGCAGGCTGTGGCAATGGGCAGGGAAGAACAAACACACCATTTTCTTCTAGAATGGTGTCCTCTTCCTGGGCCTCTTTGCAACATTTTGTAGGCCTGGGAAGAGGCAACCAATCAATGGCTGCACTTGAGGCTGCTTTTCTGGGCACCATGCCATGAAGCAGAAGGCTTCAGTTAAGTCCTCCACTCCACTGGGAAGTGTAAATTTAGGCAGTCTCCACTCACCAAAACAGTCTAGCCAAAAGTGGTGGGAGGAAAATCATGGGAGCAACCCAAGTGGTGGAGTGGCAGAGCAAAGAATCAGCAGAGCAAAAATATGGTGGAGCAGTAAAGCAATGTAATGATGAAGCAGTGCAGTGGAAGAGAGTGACATCACCTTGGCAAGCAGAACAAAGAATTGGCACTTGTGAAGCAGGACAAGAGGCAGTGGCTGTGCAAAAGTGCTAAAGCCAGCATGGAGGAGGAGCAGGCTAGGCCACCCATTCCCAAGAAACACCCCTTTTTAGGGCTAGAGGCCAAGAGATAGGAGGCTTAAAGCTGGGCTAGCTGAGATCATTCAGCAAAGGAGATTGGGAGTTTTTGCCGGGGACTGGGAACACTTCCTTTCTGCACTTGGTGGGGGGAATGGGGGATATTGCAGGAAGAATAAGAAGGAAATACAGGTAGCTAGCTAAGTAGAAGGTGATCATGAATTGAATGAATAAAAATCCCAGCCTTACACATGCGGGGTAACAACTATATACAGATTACTCTTCCTAACACCTTACTTTGGATTTGTTTTTCACACATCTGGGGATATTGAATATTTGGGCATGTATAAGGAGTCAAATATCACCATAATGGCTAATATCACCATAAATAACTTAAACTGCATAGTTAACTGTCATTGTATGTATATATATATACACCATTGTGTTAGGAATTTCACAGGATAGAATATGGCATCTGAGGAAGCAGTTGGATGATGCAACATCTGGATTATTAACATCACACTACTCTTGGAGGACATGCCCAGGTTGACTCAACAGTGTGATGCATGGGACAATTGCAGGCACCTGTGAGGTGAGATCATGTCATGGATAGTGTGCATAAATATAGGCATAACCAATGGACAGTGTGGATTATTGAGTAGTGGATGGTTGGTTGTCATGTATATAGTGCTGCAGTAGTAAAGTATTGTAAATATAACTTGGTGACTCTGACTATTTGTTTAGCACCTTGTGCAGTAGTGGGTGCTGGCAGCACTGCAGAGCCCAGCAGGGCTAGATGACGGGAATGGAGTGTGCAGCTGATACAAACTCTTAACTGCACACTTCATTCAGCAACACATTACAGTGTTAGTAATAACATTGTTCACACTTGTGGTGGGGAATGCCTATGGCAGTTTGGAAGTCAACCAGCAGCTCAATGCTTTGTCAGCTTAAAAATGCCGGAAATGCTGGTTTTATAATCTGTTGCTGTGTGCCTTCAAGTCATTTCTAATTTGTGATGACCCTGGAGTGAATGTAGTCCAGGGTTTTCTTGATATCATTTATTCAGAGGAGGTTTGCCTTTGCCTTTGTCTGAGACTGAGAGAGTGTGTCTTGCCTGAGATCATCCAGTGGGTTTCTATGGCTTAACAAAGATTTGAATCCCAGTGTCCCAGAGTCCAAGCTCAGCACTCAAAGCACTACTTACAGCAACTTGGTAGTATAATAGGGTTATCATATTTTGGAAAGCAAAAAAGAAGACACATTTACTGACTGACATCTCTGAGCCACTGATCATTATGATGACTCTCACTTTAAA
Source organism: Urosaurus nigricauda (assembly GCA_034509955.1). Classification (NCBI taxonomy): domain Eukaryota; kingdom Metazoa; phylum Chordata; class Lepidosauria; order Squamata; family Phrynosomatidae; genus Urosaurus; species Urosaurus nigricauda. The sequence continues at coordinate 73,546,649 of JAOEGL010000004.1, read as the reverse complement.
TACCTTATAAATGTGGGATAGCTGTAAGAGGAGAGACACTGCCATTCACTGACCTGGAATTCACCAGGTTAACAACATAAAAAAGTCAACAATATAAGACTGGCTGCAATCTATGTCTGAGAATGGCTGTGTGCCATCATGCAAAAACCTCTGGTCATGACCCACTCTACATCATGATCTAAGGCAGAGGGCATATGAAGAATAGCCTCAAATTAAGGGGTCAGTGCAACCCTGTATCTACAAACACATTGTTACCAAACCTGCTCTTTATGAAATTTTGGTATAAATGATATCCCATATCACCGCTAGATGAACTCTGTCTGCCTGTCTGCCATTATGGGTGAAGCAGGAGAGCATGTACCCACCACTCCTAAGAGGAAATCACCTTTTAGCAAATGTTGTTCCCCAGATAGTCTAGGAAGTTGCAAATGAGATTATCATTATGCCCATGCAATCAAGAGGTGCAATGTTTGCCCTCCTTGAGCTGCTTACCCCCTCCTCAGACTGTTGTCAGACTGTTAAATCCCCCCAAAATAGAACATTTCTACATAGGTGTCTTTTAAGTAATTATACATCCTTTGCCAAAGGCTTAATTCTGCTCTTTAAAAACCCTCAGATTCTTGCTATCAGGGCTGCGAGTCCAGTTGCAGGGGGAACCTATGTTCCTCTGACATCAGGTCCAGCTCCCAGCCCAGTCATCCACTCAGTGACTGAGCCCCATCTTCATCTCAACTAATTGGACTCCAGGAGAAACTTCATCTTTGGTAAAATATCAACCTAGTTCTTGCCCATGCTAAACCCTTGTTTTCCCTGAGCCTTGTATGAATGTGTGCGCTAGTGAACTTTGTGTGTTTGTTCCCTGTTGTTAATAAATTGGACATTAACTGAAGAAGCCTGTCTCTGCTCTATTTCTTGAACTCCTGGTCTACTCCATATACAATATCAGGAGGATGACCCTGCAGGGCTGTTGTAGCTAGCCCATCTCACAATATTGAGCTAATTATAAATTCCCCTCACTAGACCCTTGGCTACAATTCATAGAGAATGCAGGCAAGTAATCTTCCCCCGAGGTCTGAGCACTCTGACTGGCGAGCAATCGGACTGTACCCATCTTGGAACTTAGAGAGAACAAGGATTCAAAGAAATTGCTGTAGACACAGAAATAAATAGGAAGCTGTGTGATTGTGTGAGTGGCCATAAGAGCAAAATCCCATTTCTGACTTTGGTTGGATGTCCTGCATACTGGCTCTGTTTTATCATCCAGGGACTCTTTCAGACGTGGGAAATTGGAAGTATAATCCAAGGGCAATCCAAACGCAATCCTGGGGTTTCATGTTATTGCGAATTAATTCTTCTCACGCAAATTTGGGCAAGAGGGAAGTCACTCCGAATGCAATCATGGGTTTTACGTTATTGTGAATTTAAGCTTCTCACACGATTTTGGGCAAGGGGGGGTTATTTTCGGGTAATGGGAAGTAATTCCAATTGCCTTCCGAACGGAGCAGGGGTTCAGGTAAATTCGCTAAACAAGCGAATTTACATGACTCCGCATTGGCTCCATTCGGAATTGGGAGAAATTCCTCCCGTTTGAAAGAGTCCCAGGTGTGGACTCCAGCCACCCCTGTGCGTGATTTTCTCTACCTGTGGGTTGGGAGAGATTATTAGGAATACCCTGGCCAGGTATCCTGAAAATTCCCTTCCCCACTTCAGAACTAAACTTGCAGCTAGAAATTAGCACAAGGAACTCCTGCAGCCAAATCCAGGCATTTAGGCTGCAGAGCAGAGTCCCAAGGCAAACCTCCAGGTTGAGGCATCCTCACATGGAAGAGCCTGTTTTAAAATGGTGAGCCAAGGAACCCTTAAGGTCTTGGCATGTTCTGTTTGAAGCCAGTGGGTTCTAACTCCTTGCTTCCCCTATGGGTATACCTCTTAAGGTCTCAGCCCATCCAGCTAAGCGAGTTTAAACCCAGGGCCTTCTTTTCTAGTATTCCTTTTAAGGATCACTCTATCTGGCTGCACTGGTTTTAACCCCAGCTTGTCTCCACTAAAGAAGCTAGAGAAAGATTTTCAGTATTGTGGGTTGGGAACACAGACAGATCCCTACCCATTGTACTATCCGAAAACAAAGCAAATAAAAAAAAGGTCCGATAATAACTAAAGTCACATAACCCAAAAATCACTGTCACAAAACCCCCTTGGTCGTGCAGGATAAGGCAAAGGCTAGGAGATGTCCTTGACCAGAGCCCTTGAGATCCAATAATTGCAAGGGAAGAGGTTCCAGAGGGAACAATAAAGGAAAAACTCAGCAGGAGTCTAGCTAGGGACCCAAGTTTTGGTGTTGTTTTCAGCTGGGCCATGCGAAGTGTGGCTGCAATATCAAAACTCCTTAGTGAAAGCAAGGCATGAGGCCAAACTGATGTCTTGGCCAGGTCTAAGCAGAGGATCACCCGTAAGATCGCTCGCTGCAGAAGTGCAGGGTCCCTCACATGAAGTGGGAGGCTACAGGCCAGCCCTGACCCAGAATTCTTAGGAGAGGTTCTGCGAAGGCCTCGAGGTGAGGCTCCAAGAGCCACAGTCCTCTGTGATTAAGAGGATTTGAGAAGAGGATTCCTTGGGAAGCCTTGAGGCAAGGTTCCTGGGATAAGTCAGGAGGATCTATTGGAGGCTAAATCCCTTCTGATAGAGCAGGGGTTAGCATGGAAAAGTTTCCCACAAAAAAGGCAAACCCCTTTTAAGAAGAGCTTTGGCCATTGTCCTCTGTGTTTTGGAGGAATGAAGGCAAAGTGGAGGGAGAGAATAGTCAGCTTCCCTCCAAAGACTAGGGCTTAGATATCCCCCTGGAAATTTGGTCACTTTGATTTGGATCAAGTGGTTTTAACCCAAGCTCCACAGTGGAAAAACCTTTTAAGGTCCTCACCAACTCAGACTGAAATTGGGTCTAAACTCTGAGCCCATCACTCAAAGACTTTGAAGTTTTGCAACAGACTTGGAGGTTCACCATCCTCCCACTGGAGGTTGAGAAACTTAAGATTCTTAAGATCCCAAGGGCTCCCCAACTAAAATGGAAAGAGAGCTGGCATCCCAAATCAACCTCCTTAAGACACAGAATTCCATTTTAATAGCCTCCCTTAAAGATGCCTTAGTCAGGATCCAAAAATTGGAAACAGCAAATTCCAAGCAAGAACCAGTCTTTTCCCCCATCACAGATTCTTGTGTGATGGTAGAGTTGTTAGGACCCCTAAATCAAGAAACCAGCATCAAGTGGATGCTTCAGGATGCCAATAGCCACCCACTCACCACAGGTTTACATTTGGCAGAGTGGGCCAGGTTGTGCATGTCCCCCCAATACAGAGATGCATTGGAATCAGCAGTATTGGTTCAGAACCCGTTGTCCATTGATATGTACTGTACTCCTGGATGAGAGAAATCTTGAGCCTCTTGTGGCCAGGACAGCTGGCTTAGGATCTATATTATGAACAGGAACAAAGAACAAATGTGGATCCAGAGGATTCATGGCCAGAAAGATGTTGCTGGCAAAATTAGTTCTCCCCACCAACAAAATTTGTTTAAGATTTATATAATGGGTTCCATCCCAAGAGCAAGGAGATTATAGCAAAACGCCATACGAGGAGCTGGACACCTGTTTAGGAAAATTAAGGTGTCTTTCTTGTAGTTTTTGTTTAATGGTAGCAAAAAGGCAAGAAAAGTCCCTGACTCCCCCCCCCCCCTCAGGAAAATAGCAAGAAAATAAGGGTGAGTTCCCCAAGAGAACGCTTCCCTGGTCCACCTAAAAATCCACTCAGCCTGCTCCCACTCTCCCTAGGAAACAACAGCCCTCAGAAATAATTAATAATAATAATAATAATAATAATAATAATTTGTTTTATTTCTAGCCCGCCCCTCTGAACGAGCAATCGGGGCAGGTTACAGAAGAGAGTTAAAACAACAGCAGTTAAAACCCCCAAAATACTTCATTACCCTCATTCCCAAGAGACAGACATCAGCAGTTGTTCTGCAAACCTCAGAAAAGCAAACCCTCATAGCCCACATGGAAAGTAAAATGTCACTCTTCTTTCTAAACATACCCCTGCTGCAGTTCGGACTACTATCCGCAAGCAAAAAGATAATGGCCATGCTCCATATGAGCACCCAGAGGCCAAGAGGGTCAGAACCACAGGAAACAGGGCATGGGATTCAACCAAAAAACCCCAAGCATTGCAAACCTTCCCAGCCAGGCAGGCCACAGAAAGGGAACCCTAGAGGCCATTCATCCCGTCTCCGCGGTTTACATTGGAATGGCAGTGGGAGATGTGTTCCTAGAATGAGTGACACTGTCTCAGTTTCATCCCAGCCTCTGGACCAAGAAGTGAGTGACACTGTCTCAGCCTCAAAAACAAAAGAACCAGAAGGTAGTTTCTGGAAAGGAATCTTAGAAACCACCCTTTAAAAAGCCTAAAACCCTGCAGGCTTGTGCAACAGAACTTTTGAAAGTGCTAGGATGTTAGAAAGAAGGGAGTTTTCTTTCCCCCTCTAGAAATCTGGTTTGAATAAAACTACAGCCTCATGGAGACTTGGCTGCTAAAAGCCAAGAAAATCGGATAATGGGCAAGGGAGTTGCAAAGCCCATCATCCTGATAATGGGAAATTGTCCTTGTTTCCCTCTTCTGTGACTTACCACACCTTGGTGGGATTTTAAGGTTTAAACTGAGATGGGAAGATGGGAATACAAGGTGATGTCCTACATTCCTTGATCCTACTAGATTGAGAAATTGGCTGTTTAAAAATGATGAGAGACTGATTGCTCCCCCCCTCCCAATTGCTGTGCCCCCATTCAGCAGTTCCAGTTTATGCTTTTGTGTTCTTTTTCCTCTGTGCCCACGGGGCAAGTGGATAAGAATCCAGTAAGAGTTTCCAAACTGAGTAAAGAAAAATGAGGGAATATAACATAGGAAGCTTGGGAGGAAGAGACCCCTCCTCCTCTTTTTCTGCTTTGAAAGATAGAAACAGAAAAGTGCCTCACTATTTCCTTTTTTTTGGCACTCTGTACATGCTCAGATGCCATACAGAACACAAAGTTCATAGCTGCAGACTCAAGTTGTTTATAGCACCCTTGTTTCCATGGAACTAATTTGGAATTTTAAAATTCACTTTGGGTGTGGTTTTAAACACATTCCCCCATGTGTTTGTTCTTTATAGGTCTCTTTTTGAGTTTCTTGGCTTAGTTTTGTGTAGTTAAGATTGCCATTCTATGTGTTTTATGGTTTTAGATAGCATTGGGTTTGTAGCAGTTTATATTCTTGTCTTGGTGATGGTGTTCTGATTCACCTCGTGGCAAGAGGCCATGGTCTGCACTCTGCCTATGAACACAAGCTCTCTTGGCTGAAACACAGACTAAAACCAGTCCCTTTTGTCTTTTCTTTAGAGGTGGTTTGTTTTATTAGGATTTTGTCTTTTGGTATTGCTGTGTCTATCATGTTGTGTCCCTCCAAGTTCTTGAGGAAACACATGGTCTGGATCTAGCAGTTGTCTTTGCTCCATTTCTTGAACTCCCAGTCTACTCCGTATACAATATCGGGAGGATGACTCTGCAGGCCTGTTGTAGACGGCCCATCTTGCAATATTGAACTGATTATAAATTCCCCTCACTAGACCCTTGGCTACAACATGACTAACTCCCTGCTAGATTCATTGGAATTTCTGAGTAATATGGATAGCCTTGCATATCACCTTAGAAGTATAGGGTGCAATATTTAATTCTTTGAACTACCAGGGCCCTTAAAAAACAGGAGGTTGTTTTCTACTCTGGAAAACCGGTTTTAAAATATTAGTGGATGACCTTTCTCCTTGGCTTACTGGTAGAATCTACAGATCTCTCCAGGTGAAAGGGGAATCAGCCGAGCATTTCAGCACAGACACTGACCTTCCAGTGGAGTGAGAGGAATGTCACTGGTTATTGATTTCTGAAACTACAGCCAGAAAAATAAAAAGCCAGCAGCAACACTGCTCTCAGAAAAGGTCAGCACCTGCATCACCATGCCTTCCATGCTTGAGAGAATGGCAGGAATCCCTTCTTCTCAATTTCTGTATCTGTTTATTGGCTTCATCTTTCTCTGTGGGCTACTGAAAGTCCTTCAGCTATCCTGGAGGAAGAAGAAGCTGCTCAGAACCTTTAAGCATTTTCCAGGCCCTCCCAGCCACTGGTTTTTTGGCAACAGCAGGCAGGTAAGAAAGATGACAAGGAAGAAGAGGTGTAGGGTCTCGCTTGCCTTGTTCTCACAAGCAAAGGACAAGGGACATTATTCTTCTTGCTCAATGAAAGAGTGAGTGAGGTATTTTATAGTGCTCTCAACAAGGCAATAAGAAGAAATTAAATAAAACTGAATAACAATGGACAAGAAAAATGGATACTGTTTGCTTGGACTTGGAATATTAAGGGCCATACGCAGAGGATGTTATTTTGTAATAAGCAGCCACAGAGAAGCTTGTATGTGTATGTGCTTTGCTTCCCATAGGGAAAGGATGCTACTTTTGTACAGACACAATTTGCTGATTAGAGAGATCTTGAGAAAAAACCATAGTGTTCATTGCTGCATTTTCTTCTGGAAGTATGGAATATCACATGGCTTTAAAATGTCATGTTGAGGTATTTTATTGAATTTGAGAAACAGCATAGATCTGCATGAATGAGGCATTTATTGAAGATTCTTTGCATCCTTGACAGGGAGAAGAAAGAAGAGAGCACTGACTTATTGACATTAAAAACAGCAGTTAAGGTTATCAGGTGCAAAGGTGATGAGGTTCTGCCTGGCAGCCTTGGATGACATACTTCATTTGCCAAAATCTTCTCTTCTGTAAAAGAGTTAGTAATACAGGAGATCTGTTCTCTGCCTGTCATAATTCAGCTGGAGTAGTCCAGATACATTTCGGGGTGCTGTTGTATTAATGAGGTTTTAAAAGCATCAGGAGAATTGTGATTGGAAATACAGTGCAAAAATGTTGCTAGAGCAAATCAGAAGTGAATTCTATGATTGTCCATCAAACAACTGTATAGATTGTTAAAATGAAACTAGATTTCATCATACTGAAAATAGATCATCATCTTTCTTCCATGCTTCCGTTTCTGTAATGTTTTTAATGTCTGTTCTATTGGTAAACATTGAATCTCTCCTCCAGTGCAATGGGTTTTTCATTTTCCTTAAACAAGAAAAACTTTTACACAACCCCCCCCCCCAATTTGTTTTTCCAATTAGCAATAGCAAGACAAGGAAAAAACATTAATCCCATTCATATGAAGTAAAGTCAGGACCAGATGAAGAAGTGACATTACACCCAACTATTGAGCTAAAGACACCTAACAGCATTATAAATTTTTAATTTCTCCATCATTGTCATCTCCTCCTCCCCCTCCTCCTCCCCCCCCCCCCCACTACCACCACCACGACCACCACTGCCTCCTCTGGTAGAGATCTTGTGGAATCTCATGATGTATATTGCTTCTCATGAAGAAGCAATATACTGCTTATCTTATCTTCACCTTGAACACCTTGTATCTGGCATTGGCTCTTGATACATGGGCATCACCAGGAATGCATGGGCATCACCAGGAAAACACAATTCAATTTCTGAATGTTCCAAGTTTGTTTGTAGGAATGCCTGCTTTCCTTTTGTCCAGTAGTAGAAATGCCAAGAAGACAGATGATCTTTCTCCTCCTCCTTAAGCAGTATTCCCATGAATAACAAGTGGCAGTAGAATTCTTCTTTATTCATGCAATAATTGTGGGGTAATTGCAATATCATGCAATGTTGTGTTGAAATCTTCACCCTATTGCGCAATATTGATAGGAGCATCCCACTATGCTCCCATCTTTTTTGTCTGGGTGATAAAGTACACAGACATACAAAGTTTGCTCACCTGCTGTCATGCTAGACAATCAGGCAAATTAAAGCCTGGAATAAATGTACTTGAGAAGCAAAGGTACTGTCACTTTTGTTTCTGCCAAGAACATTATATGGGAGAAAGCCCTGCTGCTTTTTGGAGGCCATAGACAGCTATTTCTTTTTTGCACAAAGCATTCCTGGAAAATGACATTATTGTTGTTGTTATTTGTATCCTGCTTTCCCCCAAAACTTGGGACTCAAAGCAGCTTACAGTCTAAAAACACAGTACAATTAACACTTACAAAAGTGAAAATTAAAATGGAAGTAAACAATTACAAAGTTAAAACAGATCATTTATTTAAAAATAGAATACAATTTAAGAAGATCATAGCACATCCATCAGTGAATCCATCATGCACCATAATTTCTGAATGAGATTTGTGGATTCAAATTGTGGGGTGAGAGCAATAGCCAGTGAGCTGGAAAAGAGAATATCAAAGCAGGAGAAGGAACCAGAGTCTGAGACCAAATGTGAGCTGTGATAGTCCTGAAGATGGGGGCAAGAAAATGTAAGTTGAGCAAAAAGGGGCACTTCTAGTCCATCTTCTCCTGGATATAAGGCTGCCCACTTCTCAAAAATGATACCTATCATGGTCAAAAGGAAATGTGCAGAATATGAATTGCAGCTTGAGCAGGGAATTGTGGATTTTAGCTATGTGTCCTGGAAGCAGCTTTTACATGTGGCCAGATTGCAGGATGTGTGCGTGTCATCTGTGCCTTTTTATTTGAGAGTAAAAGATGGGATGTAGTACAATCTAGAAATTTAATCACTTACTCTTCAACAACTTTTTATACTCAGGGTTTGGCATTTGGACATATATATCAATACTTTTAAGTGCCTCTAGCATGTTCCTCCTCCCTAGTTGTATCATGTCTCCCACTAATTATTTTATCTCTTGGAGATTTTGAATCTCATTTTACCCAATGTAGGTAAATTTAACTAACTTTCTAACTTGTGACTTTTACTTTTACCTGGTACTATCTTTTGGGAACCACTGCTTCTGTCTAATGAACTAAATTGTACTGTATTTTAGCAGTCTTTACATCTTAGGATCTTAGGTGCAGTAAGGTAATTTTGGATGCAGGATGTAACACTCTGATGGAAGGGAGACCATTCTATAGAGAATGATGAACATTACATCTCTTACTTCAAAATGTAGTTAGTGAGTCCTGTTATATTTGCGGGGTCCTTATTTTCTTTCTGTTAGTAAGAGTCCTTGATTTCTGCTCCCAGATCCTATGTTTTCTTTATTACTTATTAGGAAGTATTTGTGTTGCAATGAAATGGAGAACATGAAAATGTCTCTCTTGGCTTGTACTCACAGAACAGATTTTCATGGACTACATACCATATATTCTCAAATATAAGCCAACTTCATGTATAAATTGAGGTCAGGTTTTGGGACCAGAATTATGGATTTTGCCATGACCTGTGGATGGGTCAAGGGTAAAGCTTGGAGGCTCCTTCAGTGTGTGTATGTGTGCCTATGGCAAGAGCAACTTTCACTGCGGCTTTTCTTCATTGTTTCAGCTTTTGTTTCAGCCAGACACATGAGTGGGATGGGGATTCTTAAACAAAAAGCAATATCAAGTCAGTCACCCAGGATTCTTTCTTTCTAAACTCCTCTCCACACTGCATGGGGAAATCTGAAAGAGCTGCTATCATGTATCCATAGTGACCTGTAATTTTGGGGATTTGGGGGTCAATTTTTGGGCATAAATTTTTAGACTTATAGAACAATTCCATTTTGAACACTAGTCTATATAAACATGCAAACTTCTCTTTGTAAAATATTGTAAAATAATATTTACATAATCAGGAAGTAATTTATGGTAAATTTTTCCTTCTACTCTGTCATTGCAGGTCATTCGAGGCAATGAACTCAATAAGATCGTGGAATGGGCAGGAAAATATCCCTATGCCTATCCTAGGTGGTTTGGTGGCTTTGCAGCTGCCTTGATTGTCAACCATCCAGATTATGCCAAAACTATATTTGGTCGTGGAGGTGAGCCTATTGTATCTGTCAAATTCACCTTACTAATACTCTGAGAGTGTAACCCCAACTCATCATGAGCAGGGAGGGAGTTAAACTTACTATTATTTAGAGAAGATTCAGTCATTACAGTTATGATGCAAGCTTGTATTTCTGAATAAAATAGATTTTTCTGTAATGTTTTCTCCACTCTACATATATTATTTATGTTGGAACTACCCACTAAAGCAATGTTTCTTAAACTGTTTGATGTGTGGGACCAACAGGGATCTCCCCCCAATGTGACAGGGACTGGCACCATATTTGTACCCTGAGTATAACTGTTTCTTTCTTTCCTGGAAACTTGCTGTGGACAGGCAGCCAATTGTTCACAGATGGCACCAGTCCATGGAGCACCACTTTGAGTAGCTAAACTCCAAGAACATGTGTTACATTTTCTTCACTGGCTTCTCTTGCTAAGTTAAAACAACCTGGATCCTACTATTATGCAGAGAGACAGTATCTGAGGATTGGGAACCAGGAACAAGGTGTTATTGGAGTTGTGTGTATTCTGTGTCTTATTCTGCGCCATTTAAACTAGCCTGTTGATCTTGGGTGTGCAACAAAATACAGTCCTGGTAGCAGCGCTGAAGTAAAATTCAGAAGTAAAACTCTGCTCTAGTTCTGTAAGTATGAGAGAAGAGGTGCTTCAGGTAGCAAAATGTTTTAGGTGAGCCCTAGGTAAGCATGTTATGTCCAGATCACCACTGAGATAGCAGAGCCCAGAACTATGAAGCTTACTCAGCCTTCCTTCTGCCTCCATCAAGTGGTGTCACTACCCTGTTTCCCTGAAAATAAGACATCCCCAGAAAATAAGACCTAGTAGAGGTTGTGCTGAATTGCCAAATTTAAGGCCACCCACAAAAGTAAAACCTAGTTTTTGTGTGTGTATATACCATATATATATATATATATATATAGTATATAATAAATGTTCTTTTTTTTGTTCAACAATAAATGTGAATTCTTCTTCATAGAAAAATAAGACATCCCCTGAAAACAAGACCTAGTGCATCTTTGGGAGCAAAAATTAATATAAGACACTGTCTTATTTTTGGGGAAACATGGTAGGGGAGGTGCAGGGGTGACACCCAAAGGAGGGGTGACTCTACTGCCCTTTAAACACTTACTTTTTGGCAGAAATGAGCTGTGGCATTCACCTGCTTCCCTTTAAAATGCTTTAAGACATGGTGGGAGTAGGGTGAGGATCTGTGGGAGGAGAAAGGAGAGACCCCAGAGTTTTTTAAAATTCAAATTTCTAATTTAAAAAATTTAAATGAGTTACTGCACCTGGTGACACCAACTCTAGGGATGCCACTGCCCCCATCCTGATGCTGCCTAGTTTTCCCGTATGCTTTTCCTATGGAATAAAATTCAGAAGTGGATTTACAACCCTATTGGCATGAAAAAACACCAGCTATTTACTCCTTGTGTGACCTCCATCTCATTGCCTCTGCAAAATAACTACAGATTATGATGTTTTCTGCACAGGAACTAACACTGAAAGCCCTGTGGACGAGGGTCCTGCCAATTTCTCCCTTTTGCCTGAATGAGTCCAACACCTCACTGAATTCCTGGGGAATGTCCTCTTCTGTTAGTGGAAGAAGCAGCTGGGAACGTTCTCATAATAATGTTGCCTGTTGCCAGTGTTAGTTCATTATATCAATCTCAATCCCCCAAATTTTATTTTGAGGTGTGAGTTGAGCATCAATGGCAAGAGTGTTGTCCCCCTTCCTCAATCTTCTCTGCTCCTTCCCTTAGTAATACTGATACTACTACCCAGCTTGTTTGCACCACAAAGTGGTTTCATGATTGCGTTTGCTGAATAATGAACTTAACTTGATTTTATACAGCTTGGATTAACATTACAATTGTTTGAAGTGCAACATTGCTCTGTACTGAAAAGTTAATGCTTCAGAATGGGCACTAGTGCTAGGGTTAGATTGTTAGAGTGACCTGTGGTGAGCTCCCTTTTAGTCTACCTATCTTGGTCCCTCTGTTAGGTAAACTGATACTCTAAGGAAATTTCCACTCCTTTTCTCACTCCCATTCACTCCCACTCTTCCCCAACACCATGCTAGAGATGTAGCTAGATTATAATAGCTCCCTCTGTAACTTTCCTAAGGAGTTTATCACCCAGCATTTTAAACCAGCTCCAGCCTCCTGGGCTGGAACCAGAATACAGGATGGAGGATTATTGCACACTAAATCACTGCTGAACCACCATCATCCCAGTTCCCAGCCATACTCCACCAGCATGTTTAGAAATTGAAATGCTTTCCAGCTTTGGAGCATGGCTGATACCTGGGCTGATGGCGGCTGGTGGTTACCTGGAGATTTAGTGTCTGATAATCCCAGCCTCCATCCCACATCCTGGCTCTAGCCTGGGAATCTAGAGCTGGTTTAAAATGCTGAGTGATAAGCTCCTTAGACTGGAGTTCATATAATAAAGACGTAGGAGCTTACTGCATGATTTAATAATCTGTTTTACCTTTATCCATTTTAATTCTTAATTTGGGCTGCATGCTGATCTTATCAAAAGTTTTTGCCACCGAATCTGCTGCCCAATTGCCACCGAATCTGCTGCCGGAATACATAGTGGGTGCATCCTCACTTCCAGGAGGGGTCCTCGTGGCTCTTTTCAGATCTGGGAGCTTTCCGGTTTAAGAAAATGACAGCCAGAGTGCTCCTGGAAGTGGGGATGTACCCATGATGTATTCTAGCAGCAGATTCAGTGGGAAAACCTTCCGATAAGATCAGGATGCTGCCTGAATTAAGACTTAAGAAAGAGGTAAAATTGATTATTTAGCCATGCAATAAGCTCCTTAGTTTGTTCTCTGAGCAAGTGGTGTCTTTGCTTCTTAGTCAGAACCTATATGCCAATGTACTGCACTAATTTCTAATAACAGTTGATCAATGGTATAATTATACAGCACTGTTTGTTTCTTAAACTACTGCATGGGCAAGACATGCCAACTCACAACAACAGGCAGATGACATAAGCTTGATGTATTCAGAAACATTTTAAAAAGAGGAGTATGAAACATAACTATACTGCAGTGAAAAGAAGAAATGAACCAATGCAAGGAAAAAAATGTTGGAAAGGATAAGAATTCACCAGATAAGATTTCAGCATAGAGACACACAAAATACAAGATGTATAGAGACAAATACAAGATGTAGCAAGAAAGAAAACTTCAGTAGAATGTAAACAATTGGAAGGAGGAATTTAAATAAATTGGGGATGAAAAATGATTGGAAGGATTGGGAAAAAACTATTATAGGGTAATAATAATAGTATGAAAACACAAAATAAAAAACCCTCAAATATACAAAACAGGAACTGAATTCATAAGATATTCAGTTTTGACATGATTCATATTTTGGAAAAAGACAGGGGGTTAAGGAACATAAACATGAGACTAGAAATGTAAGAGACTTCAGGGAATCACTCAGCAAGACAAAAATATTAAAGGAAAGATTGATTTGGGAGAAAGGGAAGACATAAGGAAAGAAGATATATACACACACACACAAACTCTAGAGCATGGAATATTCTAGAAAAAAGTCTGAATAAAGCTACTAGATATTTTCTACCAGTACATGTACTATTGCAATGTCTCAGGCTATGCTTACCTTTGACTCTATTCTTGCATTTTTTTTCCAAGAATCTTTTCTATTATATTTTTCAGATCCCAAATCTATGACCACTTATAGGTTTTTCCTCCCTTGGATTGGTATGTAAAACTGTAATTAATAGATGGGTAGATTATAGATAGGTTTGGTAAATGTTTGATGTTAGGTATATGCACTGTATATGCATTAAGTGAACTTCAGCCATTCTGAAAAGTTAAAATCTCAATCCGTTTTCTATCTTTTGAAGTTCCCCCATACCTGTGTAAGTCTAAGGCAAAAAACACTTCCATTTATACCAGCCTTTGACATGAAGACTGGGGTGAAGACATCACAGAGAGTTTAGTTTAAAGCATGCAATATCCTGGTTACACAATGTATGATTCCCTGCCCCCCCATCTCATACTTTCTTGATTGATTCAAGGTCAGCTGCTCACAATGCAATTAATATTTTTCTGGGCAAAATACAAAGTGTTGGTTATTACCTTTAAAGCCCTACATGGCTTAGGCCCGAGTTACTTGAGGGAACGCCTCTCCCCATACAATCTGCTCTGCACTCTCAGGACATTTGGGAAGCTGTTACTAGAATGTCCAAATACCAGGCTATGATCAACGTTTGACAAAATGTTCACTGCTGCTGCACCAAGGCTTTGGAATGACCTCCCAGAAAAGATCCGTCTCATTAATACTCTAGATGCCTTTAAGAAGGCATTTAAGACAGATCTCTTACCCTTCTTACCCTTCTGATCTATCTTAATGGACTGAGAGAACAACTCCTCACTTGGACGATTTGAAATATTGTACTGAAAGTGGTAATTGTGGTTTTGGCTATTGATCGATTGATATGTTATTGGTTTTAGAATTTTATATTGATTGTATTATTGACTTTTATGCTGTTCTCCCACCTCAGTCCATGGGGAGAGGCGGGATATATAAATAAACATTTTATTATTATTTATTATCTTATTTTATTTTTGCTGCAAGAGTGTGTTAAATACAATGGGCCCTTGTTCCAGGACCCTCCGTGGATAACAACATCTGTGTATGCTCAAGTCCCATTAAATATAATGGCACAAGAAAATGATGTCCCATATATAAAATGAAAAATCAAGGTTTGCTATTTGGAATTTATGCTTTTTGGGAATATTTTCAAACCATGTATGTGCAAATCTGTGTATAAAAAAATCCATGGATAAGGAGGGCCAACTGTAGTGAGGTAGAAATGCTAAACCAGTTAAACAAGTCAGAAGTGACATCAAGAAGTTGTTAATCTAAAAACATCAAAGGATGTACACAAAAGCAAGTAAACAAGTTTAAATTCCACTGATTTCCTGTGAAATGAACAGCGATTATGAGTGTACAGCAGGATCTTATCCCAGATATTTGGTCCTCATTTGGTTCTTTTATAAATGTATGAAAATGTTCAGATAGATCTAATTTGCATCAGCTCTCTGGAATTTCAGGCAGGACTTTCTTCAGACATTCAGGTGCCCAGAAATGAAGTTAGATTGTTCCACATACACAGTGTATGCTCTACAACTGAATGACAGACTCTCCCAGAGCATGTCTGTTAAAAAATACCTACCCATATATACTCGACTATAAGTCAACCTCATGTATAAGTTGAGAGCAGGTTTCGGGGCCAACATTATGGATTTTGATATGACCCGTGGATAAGTTGAGGTTAAAACTTATATACAGTATGATACATGCCTTCACTGTCCTGATTTGGCAGGGACACTATTTAAACCTCTCTTATCCTAAATTTTCAGTTGCATTTAAAAGTTCCACTTTGTCCTCAGCCTATTTCAGTTGCTGCAAATTTATTTCAAAGTGCAAATTAACTCAACAGAGGATGAGGAGGTGGGAATCTTGTTCTTCCCAGAAGACTAAGGCAAAAGGACACTTCTGTAAGCCTTTTCTAGCTTATGTGTTCTTCCTCATTAATAACCTCTGCTATCTTGACTACACTCTGATGTTGCATGCCCACAAGTGTTCCAGTTTTCATCTGTGAGACGTTGGAAGAGGGTAAGACATTAGAAATAGTTTACCTTGCCAAAATCCCATGCCTCTTTTGATCAAAGATAGATAAGAAAAATTATCATTAAACCCTGTAATGTTCTGAATAAAATCTTGCTCTTTGTGCCTACAGGAAAAGGGCTTCTAGTCCTAGATGGACCAAAGTGGTTTCAGCACCGCCGCCTGTTAACTCCAGGGTTCCACTATGATATTCTGAAACCTTACATAGCACAGATTGCAGATTCAACAAAAGTCATGTTGGTATGTAGTCCTGCTGTTCTGGCTGCTACCATTACTTCATTCACTTGGGGAAAAGAAAATAGTCTGGAGTAAGGCTGGACTGTCAAAAATTATGGTCTAGTCTTCAGAAATCAATAGGGAACAATACAAGTTGTAGTTCAGCACATGTGGAGGATAGCAGATTGGAGAAGATGAGTGGGAATAATGAAATAACTTGCCATTTATATATAGGCAGAATGGGAAATATCTAGCAAGAAGCCACTATTTCCCATCTACACAAATGTGGACACAGCAAGCTCAACATTTATTAATGTTATCCATTGATAAGTTTCTCTATGTGTTCATATGACAAACACACACTGATGTCTGACCTGTGATATCTGACCTATTCCAGCTATTCTAATTTGGACTGCTAATTATCCTAATCTTTATTTTCTGTGTTAGGATAAATGGGAGAAACTCATTGGCAAGGATGACATGGTGTCTGTGGAGATGTTTGAACATGTCAGCTTGATGACTCTGGACAGCATCATGAAATGTGCCTTTACTTCCCAGAGCAGCAACCAGGCTTGCAGGTTAGTTTGTCCAAAGTGATTCTTCTTGTCATCATGCCTATTCTTATATAATTACTTTTTAAATACTGCTTGTCTTTACTTTCAGAGAGTTGGATCATTACATCAAAGCTATTTATGACCTAACCTATCTGGTGTCTCAAAGAATACGTAACTTCTTATATAGGAATGATCTCATATACCCATTCACTTCAGCTGGACGACATTTCATGAAAGCCTGCAGATTGGCGCACAAATATACAGGTAACACCAAGTCAGATTACTCCTTATTTACAGGAGAATTAAATGGAAATGTAAACCTTCATTTGTTTTATTCACAAAAATAAAGCATTTCAAAATTATGAGAGGTTTTCTGCATTCTGGAGATTTTTTTCACATTTTAGGAACTTTTCACAACCTTTTTGCACAGAAAACATGGTATTTGTTGAAAAGACACTATTTTCTGCACTAAAATACAGTAGCATCCCTGGGGGCACAGGGGCAGACTTTACTGGGTGACACCCCAGAAGGGGGGTGACATCCAGTTGGCCTTCCGCCCCCCACAGGCACTACTTTGGCTCCCACGGGCACTCTAGGGGCTGCGCAAGCACTCTAGGGGCTGTGCAGGTGCTCCTTGGGCCTGTGTAGGTGCTCTAGGGCCCATGCGGGCACCATTTCAGCCTCCGTGGTTGCACCTCTGGGTAACATGTTTCCCTCTACCACATCTTTCCTTCCCTCCTACAATCCCTTGCATTGCCTTTTATCCTTTTTTGGGGCATCCTTAATTCTTTTGAGCAATTTTGAGAAAGCACAAGCGATTGCAAGGGGAAGCAGGTTATAGCAAAGCATTAATCTCTTCCTCTTCTCTTCCCAGCTGTCCATCTCTTTTTTTTCCCCTTGACCTTTTCTGAGAGAGAAAGAAAGGAAAAGAGAAAAAAGGGGGGAAGCACAAAACATGCTGAGGATACTGCTCCTTCTCCTCCTCCTTATTCCTACTGACTGACTTTTTCCCTAGGTGCGGTAGGTGAACAACAAGGAGAAGCTCAGAGAATTCCTATGATTGGTAGTGCCTCCATTTTGGGGCATTGGCCTCAGCAGATGCCCAAAGATGCCAACTATTATCACAGGGCCCTGGGCCACACAATGTTTGTTTGGAGGCTTCTGATATACCTGAAGACATTTGTTGTTGATGATGAAGTGGTTATAACAAAATGAAAATAGTAAAAAGGTGGTGTTTCTTCAGCTGCTGCTAAGCCTTAAAACAGATCTAACTCTCCAAAAAGCAATATATCAGATTTTCATTTTGTTTGCTTGGCCTTAAAGAGTTTAGGCTTGCCACCTGGGGAGTTCAGAGGACATTCCTTCAGAATCAGTGCGGCCACGTCTGCGGCTCATGTGGGTCTGTCGGCTGATGACATCAAACAGCTGGGTCACTGGAAATCTAAGGCCTTTTTGAGCTATGTTCGGCCTGGCCTGGACTTGGGGGTGGAACACTGATTCCTTGTTTGCTCTGTTTTTGTTGAGTATTGGTCTTAGGGTTGGCGGGAGGCGTTATGTCCCATAACTGCCTGTGTGGCATCAGCATAGGCCTGGATCTGGGGTGAGGGGTTTCCAGAGCTCTCTGGCTCTGGATTGGGAGTCATCGTGACCCGGGTGGAAGGAGCGGAATGGGTGGCCAGTGCGGGGGCCACCAGTCATTGTACACCCGGTGACTAGAGTGCCTTTCAATTCGATTTGAGGCAGCGCAGTTGCGTAACGGCGCCACAGGGCGGGGCTTGGCACCTACATCATCCCGATGCTTGGGTTACAAGCAACCATACATCATACAACCATTGGGGTTGCTGATGTCCAGATCCAGACCTTATGCTTTGAGCCAACCCTATATATATATATATATATATACACAGTTTTGTCTTATATTTTCTGTGTTCCATTTGTGGCTTGTTCATTAAAGTTGTGGCCAATTTTAGTCCAGTCATGTCTCCTGTGCTTCTTGATGCTCGACCTACAAGGCAACTAACTCTCTCCGAAAAGCAATATATCAGATTTTCATTTTGTTGTTGGGACAGTATTGTTAATCTCAATTTCTTATTTTTTGTCACAGAAAAAGTAATAGAAGAAAGAAGGAAATCATTCAGGGAGGAAGGCGAGGTCAAAAAAATTCAAAAGAGGCGATATTTGGATTTCTTGGATATTCTTCTTTCTGCTAAGGTAAGAAATGTTAACCATAATGGAACAGATACCATTCACTGTGTGATATGAAAAGAAATATAAACAACTACAACACCAATTATCCCATATCATGATAGGTAAACTCCTGTGACCAGTAATCTCCTGTGGCCGTTTTGTCATCCTGGTCAAAAAAGAAGCACAATAAAACACTGGTAGACCAGGCAAAAAGGATCTGTGAACCCCACTTCCTGGAAGATGAATTGAAGCACCTAGACTACAGGCTAATGGTTACTCCAGCTCAGATACCAGAAGGGCTGCCAGACCCAGAAAAACATACAGGAGTGAAGACAAATGT
The DNA here is from genome assembly GCA_034509955.1 of Urosaurus nigricauda. Classification (NCBI taxonomy): domain Eukaryota; kingdom Metazoa; phylum Chordata; class Lepidosauria; order Squamata; family Phrynosomatidae; genus Urosaurus; species Urosaurus nigricauda. The sequence goes on along the minus strand of JAOEGL010000004.1, from coordinate 73,527,708 downwards.
AATGATGACCCAATGGGAAGGAATTTTTACTCTACGTTAAAGAAGTCACAGATAGAATAGGGAAACAGGTGAAGAATCACAACTTCCAAATGACCCACAAACGCTGACAAGTCTACATAGGGACCACCAAACACAGTGTTCAAACATAAATAAAAGAACACGAGAGACAACGTACACTGGGTCAGCCAGAAAAATCAGCAGTAGCAGGACACGTTATAAACCATCCAGGGCATAAAATTCTATTTGAACACACTGATATTCTGGACCATGCCAACAACTATCAGGTCAAAATGCACAGGGAAGCCATTGGAATCCAGTTTGAGTTCGAGTCAGTGATGTTCACCCCCAGGTCTTATTGCCAAATTCATCTGGGAAAAAGGTCATTCTCAAGTGGTCTCCACTAATATTCTATATACCATTGCAGCCTCTCCTTTACTTTGTGGATGATTTTCAGTGCATGGTGACTTATAGGGAGTTAGGGTACTCATAATTTCTCCTTTCATTGCCAAACAGGTGGCAAAAAAGTAGACTTGGTGAATCTGAAACCGTGTAGTTTTACTATGTTGCAGTTGAATGGAAAGAGATTCCTTAGTTTTAGGTTTTCCACTCATAAACTGGCCTTGAGTGTGGTATAGTCTTTGGTCTCTCCATTCTTTGAAATGATTAAATTTATCTGGCATATGTAAACTTGGATGGAGTAAAAAAGACCAAAATATGTCTCCAGTTTTTTTCATATGGCTCCAACACACACTGCAGAAATAATCCAGTTTGAGACTGCTTTAACTGTCCTGGATAAGTGCCAGGGAATCTTGAGAATTATAGTTTATTATGGTACCAGAGCTCTCTGATAGAAGAAGCTAAATGTCTCACAAATCTACAGTTTCCAGAATTCCTTGACATTGAGCCAGAACAGTTGAAAAAGATAGCTTTCCTCTAACCATAAGAATCTTTGTACCTTTAACCCATTTGAACTCTTCCCAGTAGCTAATCTCTGTATTTCCTCAGGATGAAAATGGAGTTGGGTTATCTAAAGAAGATCTGCATGCTGAGGTGGACACTTTTATGTTTGAAGGTCATGATACCACAGCAAGTGGGATCTCCTGGATCTTATATGCAATGGCCCAGAATCCAGAACACCAACAAAGATGCAGGGAGGAGATAAAGGAAACTCTGGGGGACAGTGACACTGTGCAGTGGTGAGAGCTTTAACTCAATGTGTCTGAATCTTTTAAAATCAATTTAACAGTCTATTTGAAGGAAAAGCATACTTATCTTCTATTTCCAAGGTCTAGAATCAGGTCAGTTTAATAGGGCAATCACAGAAGCCATCTTGTCACTTCCTGCACCTCCCCACAATTTACCTTGTACAAATACTAGCAGTGAACTCTTTGGATTACATACTGCAAAATTCTAAGTATGCTTACTTTTGGGTAGACATTGACAGGATTTTGCCAATCCTGAGTCTTCTTCTACTTTCATTCATCCATTTTAAACAAGATGATTCTGCTTTAAAACCCTAGGATCCTTCTGGTCTTATTTATCTTTGCTTTACTACCCATCACAGAAAGTCCCACTGATGTCTCATTAGTTTTGTAATTTTGAAGCTGTGGACCTCCAGATATTGTTGAATTCCATCTTCTGTCATTCCTAGATTTTATGAACAATGTTTGGGGGGGGGGGATAGCATTGGTAATCCAACAGTGTCTAAAGGACCACTGTTCTTTACCCTGTTTTAGGAGAAAATTCTCTTATGCTAAGCTTTGATTGAAACTTAAAGCTTTTTTGCTGAAAAAAAGAGAGTCATATACTATTACTACTAGATCATCATCACCATCACCATCATTGTCGTGTCACTTTTCTCCCATAGTTGGGAGTCAAGGCAGCTTACAATTTAAAAGGACAACACAGCTAAAAACATACAAAAATAGAATCAAACTATTGACAGTATTAAAACAATTCAAACCTAAAGTTAAAAGAATACAATGCAATTAAGAAGAGAAAAGCAATTTAAAACAATTCAGTTTTAAACAATACAGCACTACTTAGCCCATTCTTTAACCACATTCTTTTTTAAAATCCTGTTGCAACAACCCAAAAAAATTTTTTAGCTGCTAACAGAAGGACAGCAAGAAGGGGATCTGTCCTCTTTGGGAAGGAAGTTCCAGCGCCTAGGGCAGCCACTGAGAAGGATCTTTCTTGTGTCTCCACTAAACATGCTTGTGATAGTGAGGGGACTGAGAGAAAAGCCTCTCAGGGCCCGGGAAGGCTCAGAAGGAGAGATGAAGAATGGCTTCTGCCTACATGGATATTCCTCTGTTCCATCTTAACTGAGAATAACTATAACAAGATCTTGACAAAATGTGCAATGTTGTCACCTCCTAACACATTGGTCCCATCCAGAGGTTTCACTAACTTTCTCTGGATCCATAGTTTCTAAGATTTCTGCCTTCAGTTTCGCAATTGCACATACAGTGAAATGGGATGAGTCTAGCATGCACATTCTTGGTACTTCCATAACAACTCAGCACCCTAGATACAAAATGTCTAAATACAGTGTAGATCTTACAGTCATCGACTCTAGCAGTTTCATAGGATACCTGTGTGCTAGAGACAAAAGGAGAAATATGGATATTCCAGAAACATTTGTGTGACAGTGTTTGTTTGTTTATTTTATTTGTAAATATTTGCATATGACCATAGCAAAATATTTTAAAGTGGTCTGGAGATCAGGGTTGTATTCCTTGCTCAAGTATAAAAACATATGGGGTGACTTTGGGTAAGTCACACTCTCTTAGCCTCAGAGGATGGCAACCCCCTGTGAAGAAACTTTCCAAGAAAACCTTATGTCCAGATTGCATTAGAGTCATTGTAATTCAAAAATGTCATGGAAGCACACAAAAAGAACAACACATCAGTAAAATATAATATATATGAATACTCAGCACATTTCTTTTTCCTGAGGTCCAAAAGATGGATGTTGATCTGCACTAAATAGGGAAGGCTTGCTCAAATAAATATGTTTTTAACAAGCACCAAAAGCTAAGGACAGTTACAGTGTGTTAAAGTTTTGATGGATGAGAATTCCACACTGTAGGTATCACTACATAGCTCTGAATGATTGACCTCAAAGACCAAGTGGATCTATAACAAAGAAAGTGGTATTTTAAATAATCAGTTCCCAAGTTGTTTTTGGCTTTATAAACTAGCAATAAAACCTGTCTCAAATGCATTATTATGCCCACTTGTTACAAAACTGCCAGTACTTCCCATCAACCTTTTAGTGAAAGGAAACGAACCAATGGTTCCCAAACAGTGGGGTGGGAGCCCTAGGAGGTGAGCAAGGGTTGCTCAAGAGAGGGTGCAAAACTTGGACGTCCTGATCCCTCCTTCTCTTCCCAAGCTTTTTTTTAATGTCTTATACATGCCTTAAGTTGGATATTAAATTTACCTAAAACTGCTCTAATTTGAACAATGTTATTTCCTTATAAAATGGTAAAATATTAATATACATAAATATGCAAATAAAATTATGCATACTAATTTAACAAAATATGTTTATTCATTTACTATGTGAAGTGGGGGGTGGGGTGGGTGTGGATTGTAATGTCTGCGCATAGATGTTAATGGGGTCCCAGAGGCACAAAGTATGAGTACCACTGTCTTAAACATAATTTTAATTGATCTTTCCAGGGATGACCTTGGCAAGATGCCATACACCACCATGTGTATAAAGGAGAGCCTCCGTCTTTACCCTCCAGTCCCTGGAGTGTCTCGACAACTTAGCAAACCTGTAACATTTTGTGATGGACGTACCTTGCCTGAAGGTTAGTTCACTCTAGTATTCATTGTGGGACATGGTCAGGCTTCTGAAGTGGAAAAAAAAATCTTTAGGCTAGCATCAGACTCTTTTGTAAAAAAAAATTAAGGTTATCATTGTGCTCTTTTGCAGAAAATAAACAGTGATTTGTTTTTTGTATATTTGTTTGTTTACTTGTTTTATTCTCTGCCTTTTCCCTGGTGATGAATTCAAAGTGGGTTACAAAAAAGTTTAAAACATAGTTTACTTAAAACTGTATTTACAAAAGTTTTTAAAAATTAAATTATGTTAAACAGCTCATTGTAAAAACAGTTTAAAATACACTTAAGACATAATTAAAAAATAAAAAGGTAAACCTACAGCACACTCAAACCCTTCTGCATCATAATTTAAACACCAAAGGCCTGCCTAAGTATAAAGGCCTTTTCCTACTGATGGGGAAAAGACAGAGAGGAATCTGAGAGCACCTCCCATGAAATAACATTCCACGACTTGAAAACAGCACCTAAGAAGGATTTAAAAAAAAAAATCCCTACCCAACATGCTTGTAGTGTTGATGCAATGCCCTTCCACGGGAGGCTCTCTGCTAGCCTTTTGCCTACAGGTAAAGACATTCTTATGCAGGCAGGCTTTTTGAAGTCAGCAAGCCTGGTTTTATTTTGGGTGGGTGGGTTTAGATTATGTTTTTACTTTTGTATATGTTTTGTAATTTTATATTGGATATGTTTTAATTGTTTTGAATTTTATTGCCATTTTAAATATTTTATCTATGAGCCGCTTTGGGTGCCTCCTGGGAGAAAGGTGGCATATAAATGAATGAATGAATATGTTTATTACGGCACTTGGCCAGCACAGAAATAAATAACAGAAATTACAGAGAATCTGATATGTAACACAAGGATGTTACATTATATTCTTACAAAAGTGTATTTACCAATAGAAAATAAAAATACCCATAGCCTCAGTTCGTAGCCTACTCATGGGTACCAAAGCATTAAATTATGTTGTCATAATAATAGTACAGTGAATAAAAGCAATAAAATAGTTACCCAAAGTATCCAGATTTACTACAACTGTTTTAAAAATTTTTTACAGCAGATAATTGTGGCTGCAAGGAACTTGGCAACTGAAACAGTTATCTGTTCCTTGCGGTCAGAAAGGAGATAATTAACATAAAATTGCTCTTGTCTGCCGGGGAAATGTTGTAAAAGTGGGGTTATATATAAAGAACGAAATTCTTTATAAAGGGAGCAGCAGAAAAGAATGTGTCCAATTGATTCAATTTCATCAGAGCCACAAGGGCATGGTCTACACTGATAGGGTATTTTTTTAATATCTGCCTTCAACTACAGCTGATGGAATGATATTGAATCTCGCAAGCATAAATGCTCTTCTGTACTTGAGAATATTCAGTTTATCAATATTCATGAGTGAATGCTTTCTCAGTTTCTCCAATTATGGGATAAAGGGCTTGTTTTTTTATGATTTTGTAGGTCGCTATCTTTAATTTGCTGGGTAATAACAGTTTTTGCTTTGTTATAGCCCAAGAAAAGTACGTGGGACCTTGATAGCCCAATAGTAGAGAGCTTCGCTATTAAAGATTCTTTCCAAGTTAATATGAAAAAATCTGTTAGTGTTAACGGAGCCAAGCCGATCAGATTGAAGAGCATTTTTAGCCATAGGTTGAATTTTCTTATCCAGATACGAGCCTCAATTGATAACAGTCCAGTTTCTAGGTGCAGAATAAGATTTGGTACATTATTTGGGATCCCCAGGATCGATCTCAAAAACATGGTTTGGATGACCCCAAATGGAGTAAAGTCGCTGAAGGAATAAAAACCTCCAAGCCGTACAAAAGCTGAGCTAGTACTTTAGCAGTGAAATCCTGTAAGATTACAGGTACTTACTATCCACCCCTATTTTACAAAAAAGGAACACAGAGCCCTGACAGTTTTTTGGACATTCAATATTGTACTTTTTTGATGGTGATTTGCAAGTCCCTTCTCGTGGAAAGCTATTCCTAAATATTTATAGGATGACACTTGTTCGATGTATTCATTGTCAATTGACCACTTGTGGCATATTCGCCTCTTTGAAAAGCATATAAATGAAATTAATTAATTAATTAAACAGAGATATTCCAACCACTCATATCTGGCCATCTAATTTGCATATTATGCAAAGTAATTTAATTATTCATATTATTAATTTACATTTTGATGATGCACCATAATTCAACATGTTAATCATTGAGCTTGTTGTACCATTTTGTTTCAACCTCAGTACAAAGCAGTGGCGTCACTAGGGTTGGTGTCACCCGGTGCAGTAACCCATGGTGTCACCCCCCTCATTGACTTCCTCCCATTTCACACTATACAGAATCCTTAATAATGCTTTTTTGCTCTAATGTTACTCGTAAATTGTAATTCCCATATGCCACTGAATGTGATGCTAATAGTTGTGACAAAAAACTAGCAAAATTAAAATTAAAAAATGCTTCAAATTACAATATCATATGCACAACCTAAATGAATTTACATATACATGAAGATCTGGTTAAAATGTGATGTTTTTAAAGAAAATGTAAAAAGAATATTTTTAATAAAAATATTTTTTTTTCTTTAAAAAACTAAAAACTTGAAATTTGAAAATCTGAAGCCTCTCCTCCCACTGAGCTTCACTCTACTCTCACCATATCATAATTTATTTTAAAGGGAAGTAGGTGAATGCCACAGCTCATTTCTGCCCAAAGATAGATATTTGAAAGGCAGTGGTATCACCCCCTCTTAGGGTGTCAGCTGGTGTGAACTGTAACCCCTGCACCTCGCTAGTGACGCCACCGGTACCAATCTAAGAGCTCTTTTTTTCTTCTTTTGCCCCCATGCTGATATAAAGAGAAGGAGGTTTGCAAGCAGCCCCAGAGAATAAAAGGATTCCCTTTACTCTCTCGAGGCTGTTTGGAAATGGTTCCACCATGCTGTCCAGCCCTAGGCTCAAGCTGCTGAAACAGTCACTACACAACACAGGGCTATCTCTGCTTGCCTCCTTTCCTTTTTTGCCTTCTGGACCCGTCAGGGGAAGGGAGAGGGATTGGAAGAATAAGATGGCAATGCCGCACCTGCGCAGTAGCAACCAGAGCCTGCAGGGTGAAATGAGGCTTCCCCAGTGCCAGTCTACTCTCACAGTTTCCTGCTTCATCGCCACTGCCACATTTTAATCTATTCATTACTTACAGTAAAGGAGAAATCTGGAATTTACTGCTTTGACTGGCCCAGCTGGCTGTGACATTTTTTAATCCCTTCAGTCTAGGACTTTCCAGGTTTTCTGGGACAAATGGCAACCCTGTCATCGTGAGGTGTGACCAACATATTTCAGTGATTTAGTACAATTGATGGGGCAACTCACTTTAGTTCAAAAACTGGCTAATGACATCGATGAGAGGGGATACTTGGTTCCATCTGAGACTTTGGAAGCCTGGAGCCTCCCAGAAAAATTTTTGGACAAATAAAATAGCCAGCTGTACTCTCAGAATAATCAAGGGGACATGACTAACTATTTCAGGTCATTGTAGACCCTGGACCTTTGCCTGGAGATATCACTTCTGGTATTGGGGGGGGGGGAGCCCCCAATGTGATTTTAAAAGGACTGGGAGAAACAAAAACAAAAAAAGGCTCATTATGGCCCTGTAGCTTTCTCATGGCCATTGTAGTTATATGCCTTCAGGTTGTTTCTGACATATGGCAACCTTAAGTTGAACCTATCATGGGTTTTTCTCAGCAAGAATTGTTCAGAAGGGGTTTGCCACTGCCTTCCTTTGAGGTTGAGATGATGACTTGCCCAAGTTTACCCAGTGGGTTTTCATGGTCAAGCAGGGATTTGAACCATGGTGTCCAAAGTCATTGTCCAACACTCAAACCACTACATCACACTGGTTCTCTGAGGGCATCGCTGACATATTTTTTTTTTTTTTTTTTGCAATTTGAAGTGAGGAGGGAGGCAAAGGGCATACAGATATGGCCTGCTTTAGTTAGTTCATAGTCTAGAACCCCCAGTTCTAGAATTCAGTTTCTACCCTGATTTTTGCTGTGAATAAGCTTTAGATAATTATATTTCTTGCCTATTGAGATTAACTATTTCTTTATTTTTCAGGTGCAATCGTGTTCATTAGCATTTATGCTATCCACCGAAATCCAAGCATATGGCAAGACCCAGAGGTAACTGTAATGAGTTAAAGGCAGGTGACCTAAGTGTAATTCCTAAGTGTGAAAGCATCCCAAAGCTGATCTAGATGTTTTAATTAAAGTTCAAGTAATTTCACCATGGAAACTTCATAAACTGGGTGTATTGCAGTTAAGGTAAAACTAAATAATCCCGCTGTTGCCTTCCAGCTCTGCCTGTGTGGTCCCCAAGGAATCTCTTTCTCTAGTGGAAAGCAGATTATTAACTGAACGTTTGGCCTGATATAGAAATGCTGTCACAATATCCTTAAAGAAGAAAGACAGGTACACTTGAGAGGAGGAGTTGTCAATCATTTACCCACATGCTATCTTCAGTGGTAGTAATTTAATTTAATTTAATTTCAGGGGGCAATTTAGTGGGAAAGGTTTATGAACACATATTGTTGATGTGTGCCTTCAAGTCATTTCTGACATATGGCTCCATGAAGGCAACCCTATCATGGGGTTTGTTTGCAAGATATGTACAGCATTCCTCTGATGCTGAGAGAGTATAACGTGCCCAGGGTCAGAGAGTGAATACGAACATTGGCTTACCTTGTGAGATGTTTGTTTTCAGCGATGAGGGCGGAGTCATCCTTCATGAGGGTTGGTTCCCCCTGTTTGCTCCAATCAGGCAGGACTATGACTTTTGGGCGTGTCCACCAGGGGAATCCATCCCCCTTGTTTGCCCAGTCAATGTATAGCCAAGCAGAGAGAGTTTATAACAATGAAGAAATACTAACAACAATAGAGAAAGTTTAACCATTTAACTATAACAATTCTAGACACTAGAACAAGGATCCTATTAACCTTACAACACCCCCCGACACCGAGAAAAAATTCCTCAGTTACGGGTGGGCAGGATGACTCCGCCCTCATCGCTGAAAACAAACATCTCACAAGGTAAGCCAATGTTCGTTTTTCCAGCGTTGAGGGCGGAGCCATCCTTCATGAGGGACATACCAAAGCTCCCTAGATGGGTGGGAACTGAGGTAAGGAATTATAGGATGGATTGAAGGATCCGTCTACCAAATGATGCCCCAGCCAGTTGGAAGGCATTGATTCGGCAGCGACGGATAAATATGGAAGAAGATGACCAAGCGGCCACCCTGCAAATATTGGAGAGAAGAACATTAGTGGTTAGGGCGGCAGGTGTGGCAGCACTGTGAGCGGAATGAGCGCTGACCCTTCCTTGCAGCGTATTACCCATCATCGACTCACACTGAGAGATGCAAGCCCAGATCCATCAAGCCAGGGTCGATGAAGAAAAACTTCCCAGGTATGTAGGACCGAAGGAGACAAATAGACTGTCTGATTTGCGCCATCGACAAGTGCGTTTGATGTAAATACACCGAACTCTGCCTACATCTAGTGTGAGCCAAGTCTTTTCAAGTTCCTTTTTGGGGTCAGGAACGAATGAAGGGAAAATGATCTCCTGTGCTCTATGAAATGTGAAGTTAACTTTAGTCATGAACATCAGATCCCGTCAAGCAGAACTGAATCCTCGCAGAAGATGCATATTTCACTCCTGTGGATAGTGCTCCTGGTTCAGAAAACCTTCTAGCTGAACTAATAGCATTAAAAAAAAAATACTGTTTTCCAGGTAAGAAGCTTAATATCAACTCTGTCAAGTTATTCAAACTGTGGTTTGGTTAATGCCTGAAGAACTACATGAGGGTACCAATTAGGGTATCTGTGAACTGTGGGAAGTTTAATAAGAGAAGCTGTTCTCAAAACTTTATATATACACCCTCTCTCACACACACACACATATATATGAATGATTAGACAGTTTCTGGGACAGTATGATTGGAAGAGCTGATGTCCAGTAGGTGCCTTTCAATATCCACATGTGAAGGTTTAATCCTGGATATGGTATTTGACCTTGAGTTAGGAGATCTTTGTGATTGGAAGACGAACTGGTTTCGTGACATCTGGAAGATCTCTGGAAACCCTGCCCTTCTGAAGTCACGAGAGACGAGACCGGAGCACCTACATGAGGGATCTGGAGTTTGGCTATTGGGAGCCACAAACATGCTTCCCGTCACCCTAAGCTGGCATCCAACCTTATGTGGAACTTCAACAGGGCCTAAATCAGGCAATCCTCTACAACTGGCAGCAAAAACCACCATTCAAAGAGGTTTGATTTAATCAGTGTATGTCAGAACAGATTATTTATGTGTACCATCTGTTTTTTGATACAGCTAGAAGAACTACTGTAGGCTCCTGGCATGAAATGGTGTTCATGCCAAACGATTAACTGAAACAGATCAGGCAGTGTAGATGCACCAGTAACACTAGGTCCAATAACTGGGAACAACCTACCTGCTCGAGGGTGTTCTTCATGGATCTTACCCTTTGCTTGGTCAGGTAGACTGGTCAGCGATGTGTCTACAACCACTCCAAAGTGATGCAGGTTCTGAAATGGAACTAGGTAGTTCTTTTCGTAAATTACCAGAAAAACATGTCTGGATAGGAAAGAAATCACAACTCGACATCTTATATATATCCTATGGGAGAGAATGAGATCTATCAGGACATTTGAAATTATGGGTCTATATGAAGGTCCCACTGTTTTCAAGACGTGTCTATCTGTGTAGTGCGTGTCACAGAAGAAAACAACAGACTGAATGGTAGAACCTTGTATGGAAAGGTTGGTAAGATATTTGTGATAACGTGGTAGCTTGGGCTGTGGGCAGGAGACCACTACCCAAAAAACAGGAACACACAAAAATCTTGGAGGAGACGTGTCTCCAGAATTGTCTGGAAAATCTCCCATCTGAACCTGTGATTATTATAACTCAATTGTTATTAGATAGATAGTTAGGAAAACACGACCTGATGGAGCGAAGGCAGGAACTAGACTGGGCAAACAAGGGGGATGGATTCCCCTGGTGGACACGCCCAAAAGTCATAGTCCTGCCTGATTGGAGCAAACAGGGGGAACCAACCCTCATGAAGGATGGCTCCGCCCTCAACGCTGGAAAATTCCACAATTAAACAATGATTCAAACCCTGGCCTCCATAATCATTGTCCAAATGCTCAAACTACTACACCATGCTGGCTGTCATAATGAACATCTGTACATCCTTGGTTTTCAGTCTCTGAAGCTGCATTTGACCCCATAGCCACACATGAAAATCAGGATCAGACTACATAGGATTGGAAGTTATATGTAATTTGGCCTTTTATCTGTGACATCTCTTGCCTGAAGTTTATCAGCACCAGATCAAATCCTTGGATCAACCCCTCAAAAACATCTTGAAAGTAATGGAGAAATAATGTCATCAGAAACACATATGCTTATTTACTCCGATCTACTGAGAAATCTGTAACCACATAAATATTTGTGGAAAAAACATGTGATACTTAGCTCTAGCTGCCTGTAACATCTGAATCAGTGTGGTACACCAAGTTCTTGGCTGATGTTGAATTCAATAAAGGTATGGATGTGGGCCTATAAACTGAGCTTCAGTCTTGGTACATCAGCTATCTGGTAAGTGAGCTGTCCTATGTGCAGGAAATATGGGGCTATACAGTCTGGCACTTTGTGCTGGCCTGTGGGCGGGGTGAGGGCTGAGCATCTGCACATGCCAAGCCCTTCGCCACCACCCGGGTGCCATTTTGGCATTTCAGAAGGGGGGTCTCCCACACTGTGCTGGGGAGCTTATGATACCCCTTCCAGGGAGCTACTTGCTCCCTCCAGGGAGTGGATTGGCGCAGCTGTGTGTGGTTGCTGCAAAACCAATCAGGGGCAAAAAGGGGAGTTGCATGCTGCCCATCTGTATAGCCCCTAAGTTTATTTTCCATTGTAGATAGTGCTATAGCTCTTCTGAAAAATAGGTTCATTCTGCTAGAATATAAGAATATCAATTTTCTGTGTATGGCTATTAAAGCTGCACAGTGAAGAAAAAGATCAACTTTTTTTTTGAAATGTGGGGCTTGAGGAAAGTTTTATGGATATCATGGACAGCCAAAAAGAGAAATAGACCATAGAGAAAATAAAACCTAAATTCTCACTAAATATTAAAAAGATTATATTAAGGCTATTGTACTTTGGATATAACATGAGACAATTTGACTCATTGGAAAAGACAATAATACTGAGAAAAGTAGAAGACAGTAGGAAAGGACAAAGACCAGAGTACAGGTGGAATGAGTTCAGTTTATCCTGAGTCTGCAAGACCTGAGGAGGGCTGTCAATAACAGGATCTATTAGAGACCGGTCATTTATAGGATTGCCATAAGTTGAAGCTGACTTACCAGCATATAGCAACAAACACTGTTCCCAGATCTTCAGGATGGAATTTTGATCAAGGATTACTATGAATGGAACACAAAGCTCAGTGTTGAACACAAGGCTTGAATTATTGGAGGGGAACAATGAAGAGCATTTAGCATGATTAATATTGTTAGGTTTGATAGCCTTTAAATATGTTAAAAACTCAGGGCATAAAGATTCATTGATGCCAAAGATTATTTAAATGCTCTATACATTGAATCAAATCTGTTGTTAAGAGATCAGTGGGACAGCTAAAAATGCTAATGAAAGATCTTTGCATTATCTAGGTATTTGACCCCATAAGATTTTCACCAGAGAAGTCATCACAGAGGCATTCCCATGCTTTTGTACCTTTTGCAGCTGGATCAAGGTGGGTAGACACTTAATTCATTAAACCAATTAATTCATTTGATTGAGTGAAATAAACAAATTAAAAAGAATCTTCTGCATGGGGAAAGATAAGGTGCAATGTTTCTGGAAGTCCTGAAAGGTGACTAATAATTTAATGTTTGGCAATATAAAGCCTGCCCCACCGAAATAATGTGCTGGATGTTGCTAATTGTTGTGCTGGTTTGTGTACATATGCATGTTTAATGATTCATGTTTTAATTTGGTTTAAATTTTTATCATTTAATCTTGTTTGAACATTTGTATCATATCAACTTTTAATAATATATTTTTAAGTTTGTTGTAAGCTTCTTTAAGTCTCAAATTGGGGAAAAGGCAAGATAGAAATAAATATAATCAGCAGCAGCAAGAGAGAAAGGAAGAAGAATGAATAAGACGGACTTAGAAACATCATCAGTAATGTCATATGAAGGCCTAATGGTTTCAGGCTCCCATCAGTCTTTAGAAGACAAAATACACAAATACATTCTTATTTGCAAAGTGAAGAAAGGTCCAAGAAGCTGATGGCTCCTGAAAATAGTATCACAGAAGATTGATCTATTTCACCTCCACTTTCCCACTATAATCAACAGTTAACTAGGCCATATCCACAGTGATTCACAGAGAACCTTCTAACTCGAGAATTATCAAACCTACAAGCCATCAAAAGCCACTATGGGTTTTGCTTAATTGGTGAAACAAACCAAAAATGTTTTCCTGCAGGTGCCTCCTAATTTGCCCATTATAATATACTTTAATATAAAAACAAACTCATTTGTAAAATTGAAAATAGGTGGGTTTGATTCTTACACTACTTATGCAGTTTGACTTTTTAACAACAGCAGCAAAACCAACAAATAGTTTTCTAATTTGCATTTGCTTCTGTGGAACCCAGGAAGCTGCCTTACGCTTAGTCAAACCATTGGTCCATCTAGGCCAGTATTGTTGACACTGAGTGGCAATGGCTCTACAGGACTTCAGACGTGAGTTTTCCCAGTCTGTCTTGAAGACACCAGAGACTGAAGCTTTTGCATGCAAACCATGCACCATAAACTCACTTCATTCTTCATTGAAGGATTCTGGAAGTTGTCATACAAAAATGTAACTTTTCCATACTCTGGTTACACCTGAGTATATTGAGGCCACCAACTAGCAAGACATGGGGGGGAAAAGAGGAACTATCAATCCTATCTTCTCTGTAGGCTATAGCCTGGATACTTTAAAACAGAAACTTGTCCTAATTGATCATTTTGGGACATAAATAGATATAAAACTATATAACTATATATATAAAACTAGCAGAAAAATATTCTGATGTCATCTCTGCTTTGCTCAGTTATGAGAGCAGCATATCTTTGTACTACCTTTTAAAAAAATTCCCTGAGCTTTCATAGAAAGCTACTGTGCAAGTAAATAGTCTGGAAGATCATTTTCCATAAAATAACTAATATAAGATTTAGTCAGAATATTATCTGTTTCATACAACTTCAGCTGTCATAGCTCCACAGAACAAGATCCTGGGGTTTATAGTTTGATGTGCTTAGAATGCTTTGCCAGAAACCACTAGGGAGCTCCCTTGAACTGCCACTTCTTTTTGTACACTGGAGTTCTAGCAGAGAATTCTAAGGTCTTCAATATGTCCAAGGATTGCACAGAATGGATACATGTTAAGTGGAGTCTAATGGCTATAACTGTAAGTATATAGGAACTGTTCATGCTCCCATCATTGTCTTAAGAGCACAAATAAGGATGAAGATATTATAATAGTACCGCAACTGAGGAAGAGCTCCTAAAACACTTCACAAATCCTGCATATCTCATGCTTTCATTGTAAAAATATCTTATGGCTGAATTGCCCTTTCTCCCCTACCTGTATTTTAGAGCAGGAACATCCTCCAGACATGGTATGCCTATGGAGAAACTATCAGGCAGCTTCTAAATTTAGAATAAGAAGGAAAATAGAAATCAGTAGTGTTTTGTATCCCTAACATTCCTTGCTTCAGCTAACAAGGCAGTTTCAGGTTAGGAAAGTCTATCCATGAAAGAAGCGGAGATCCCTAAATAAGAGTATTGAGCTGGAAGAAACCATGGTTTGATTGATAGCTGCTACAGTTTGGAAAGAAATCTTTAGCTCTCCTCAAAGCTCAGATCAGTCAAGATGAACCACCTGAACCTTCTGGCAAGCCAGAGTTCCATAAATCATCCATCAACAATACAAGAATAGCAGCACAGGTTTATTGCAAGAGTGAGTGAGGAAATGTATGAAAACCTGTTTAAGCATGTTGGGAAAGCATTGTCATTACTTTCAGCCTGGCTACTTGTAGCTTATAAATTATGTAACAATGATTGAGGTACAAAGAGGTTGAGTGGAAATCTGTCTTTACATCAGGATACCTATTTTCACATTGTGTATTTTTTTAAAAAAATATTGCTTGTGGGGATATGGTGGCAGTATAATATGGCTGTATAGTATTTTAGAGCATTGGAAAATACAGCTCTGTAAGATCTTAAGAACCTCTTCTGGTCCCCTTTGTTTCCTTTTCTTTCAGGAATTGCATTGGACAGCAGTTTGCCATGAATGAGATGAAAGTGGCCCTTGCTCAGATCCTGCTTCAGTTTGAAGTCTTGCCAGATCCTGCAAAGCCCCCTCCTATTCCAGTCACGCAGATTGTTTTGAAGTCTGAAAATGGAATACACCTATTTCTAAAGAAACTCAACTAACATAGAAGTTTTTGTGTGTCTTTTATGTGTGTTTGTACTGTATATGTAAGACAAGGCAACTTATGTAAACCTTCTATCAGATATTGGGGAGTTACAAGTTCTAATGCCACTGAAGATGGGAAGGGTTGCTTTCAGGAACTACCATGAAAGAAGCTCTGAGAAACATTTATGTAGGATCTGTCTCCAGAGCAGTGGTGTCACTGGGTGTGATAACTCATGGTGTCACCCATCCCATTGACCTGCTCCCATACCAGACCACACAGAATCCTTAGCAAAAAAATAAATAAAATAAATAGCAATATTACTTGTAAATCATAATTCCCATATATTAATAATTGTAATAGCTATCATTATGAGATAAATGACTAACAAAATTAAAATTACACCTTTAAATTTACAATATCATACACATATATATAGTAGTGCTTTCTTGTACTAATGTTACTTGTAAACTGTAATTCCTTTATACCATTGAATGTAATGCTAATAGTTGTGACAAAAAACTTGTAAAATTAAAATTATAGCTTCAGATGACAATATCATATGCACAACCTATATGTATTTACATATACATAGTGAAGAGTTGGTTAAAATGTGATGTTTTTAAAGGAAACTTTAAAAGATTTTTTAAAAAATAGTTTAAAACTTTGACATTTGAAAATTTAATTTTAAAATATTCTGGTGTCTCTCCCCTCTCCTCACACTGAGCTTCACCCCACTCCCACATCTCTTAAAGCATTTGAAAGGGAAAGAGGTAAATGCCACAGCTCATTTCTTCCAAAAGGTGTCACCCCCCCTTTAGATGGCACCTTGTGTGATCCCCCACCCCCGCATCCCCTAGTGATGCCATGACACACAGCCTAAATGTATCTACATTTACATAGTTTCAAATAGTTAAAGTGAAAATTTGGTAAGATGTGATATTTTTAAAGAAAATTTTAAAAGGTTCATTTTAAAACCCCCAGAATTTAAGGTTTAAGTTGGATTTCTAAACATATATTCATGTTACTCATCAGTGAGAGGAAGAATGTTTTATCTAAGATCCAGGTGCTAACACTCAGTAGATTTCTGTTTTTAAAGACTGTAAAAGTCTAATTTCAGTTTCAACATACGCTTGACTTAAAGGTTTAACTTTCACGAAACTTTGTGAGTTTGTGTGTTTAAAATGAAGCATGCACTGAAGTACTTGGCTGAATTAAAAACCAAGTGAAGTTGATCAGGAAACATAACTCGGGCTCTGCACAGGCCAAATAAAATGAACTTTTCTGATCGGCTCAACAAGAAGTCTGGACAAGACATGGTCCAAACCCCAGTTCTTACCCAAACAGACCAAACAATGTACAGCCTGGGGTATACCCATCTTAAAATAGAGTAATTACTATTTGCTCTGGATCTTCCTGGAAGATCTGGAGGCCTCTTTAGTGATTCTGGACAGCTGTTCACCGTCACACCTCTGTGTTGTCAGACGACAATGCCATCATAACGAGTCACTTTATTTGACGTCAGAACAAGGTGCCCAGTTATGTAATCAATGCTGGATGCCTCACTCCAATCTCAGAGGAAAGCAACTCATGGCAGCAGGTCCCAGAGGCACAGTTGGATATGCATGCAGCTAAAGGTAACAGGAGAAGGGGATAACTCCATGGCCAGGATACGCCAGGCTGATCCCAGAGTATCCTGGACAATTCACACACCACCTCAGTTATCCCTGACCAGTTCCCTCATGCTCAAGTATCCTTGTGGTCAGATGGAGCTAGGTCACACCAGGAGGAGGTAGGAACCTAGAAAGCCATGGGTACATATTTTTTGACATATGCAAAATCTTCCTTTAATCTATGCTACTGCAAAGAGGGTATATTTATCCCATGAACTTCAACTCAAAAAGATACTTCAATACAATGGACACAAGAATTAAATTTTATTTTCTGCTGCTGCCACAGAGAAATTCACAGGGTAAATATGGGCCAGCCTAACTTTACATACCTTGCAAGCTTTGCTGTTAGCCTAAACTTTAAAGTAAGTGTGGGCATGTGTGTGTCTTCAAGTCACCTGGCTACTTATGGTGACCAAATGAATTTCATAGGGTTAGAGAACTTTTATCACTGAGAAATAAAACAAAATAAGGAGTTCCCACACTCCACCCGTTTGTTGTAGCAATGTATGTTGTAGCAATGAGTCTCTCTAGGGGAATTTTTAATTAGCTCAATTAATAGGTGTGCTACAAGCAACCCTTATGAGAAAGTTTCCCACCTGTATACTGAGAGAAAAGGAACAAAGGATCTTAGCAGAGGCAGAATTCTCTAAATGAAGTATTTCTCTATTAAGAGGGAAAATCACACAACAATCCACATTTACTCACACATATATGCTAGGAATAAGAAAATCAGGAGTTAGCTTGGAATAGTTGGGGGCTGAAGTAACTGCGACACCTACACAAGACGAGGCTTGACTCTGGGTCAAATTGTGAGGGGGATGGTGTGGTATACGGCCATTGAGGTGAGTGGATGGGGGGGGGGGGGTGTGGACAGATAAACCAGGACTGGTCAGAGTTCACAGTTACAAAATGTCCCTGTGCCTTCTAACTAGTCCACTAAGAATTTTGGGGATCTTTTATAAGCAAAAAACTAGCCTGAAGGCAAAGGTGTTTGTCTTACATCAAAGGAAATCAAATAATGAATGTGTAAATCAGCCTTATCACGCTTGTCTGGCAAAACATCCTGCCTTAATTGCCTGTCTTCCTAACTTTGAAGGTATTAAAGTTTTTCATTTGCAACTCCCAAACTATTCTGTTTGATGTGTATATGGGATAATGTGAATGTGACCACTTGCCTCAGAGATTATGGTTGCCCAGAGTACAGCGTCTGTTTGAGGTCATAGAGAAAGCAGACACACACCAAATTTCAGAAGATTTTGGCTTAGCATAACATTGTGCACAGACGTTCTCTCACTCAAACCCCACATTCTTCCACTGGCCAGTTAATATTCAGGTTGGGAGAGGCAACATCAGAGAAAAGATGGGGGGGGGGGCAATATTGGTTGTTGCATAGATGGCACAGAATTCTGAGCTCCACAATGACCAAAAAAGTGAGTTATGATGGCATTATATCAAAGGAAATAAAGGATTGCTTGGTCTGGCAA
Source organism: Urosaurus nigricauda (assembly GCA_034509955.1). Lineage (NCBI taxonomy): Eukaryota > Metazoa > Chordata > Lepidosauria > Squamata > Phrynosomatidae > Urosaurus > Urosaurus nigricauda. The sequence continues at coordinate 73,509,145 of JAOEGL010000004.1, read as the reverse complement.
TGTCCAGGTTGAGAATAAAGTTGTAAATCAGCTTAATCGGGCATTATATGCCACTATAACTCACTAACAGTATAGTAATTGAAGCATCCGTCTGAACACTTTGGTGTTTTCTCCAAGCCTACCCGTGGGTCCACGTCACATGTGGATTGTTTTGGTTTGACTACATGAAGCATGCACTCTGAAAATTGAGAATGATATTAGTATATATGATGATTTAGGCCTACATCTTCTGGATTTAATGCCCATCTGTTGCAGAATACTATGAAAATATTAAAGGCCTTTTAACATCTTGTATGTTCATCTTAAAATTCTGAAGTGAGAAGCAAGCTGCTAAAAGAAGTCCCCCCTCAAGTCATATCCAATTTGTTACTAATTGACATATGAGTCAGTTTATTGGGGCTGTACAGACCGCCCAAAAGGGGCTGTATGTAGGTGCCCAGAGAAGCGCCGGAATGGGGCAGGGACTGTCTCACCGGCAGGCCCAGAGGCCCCATTCCGCCACTTCTCCAGGCCACAGAGAAGTGGCAAACTGCCACTTCTCTGTGGCCTGAAAGCGTGGTGCAGCAGGTGCCCTGGGCACCTGTTGCACTGCGCCATCCCAGCCGCTCTGGGCACCCGCTGCACCCCACCATCCCCAGTGCTTCTGAGGGAGAAAGAGGCGACGCCGCAGCCCCTTTCTCCTTGGGGTCCTTGGCGTGGCTGTGTAAAGGCTGCGCCAAAGTCAAGCAGCTAAAAGGAGCTCCATTTTGGAGCTCCTTTTGGCACTGCAGAAAGGGCGCACTAGGTGCCCTTCTGTGGTGCCATGACATCAGGCGTGTGCCGCATTGTATACACGCAGCACACGCCATGATGCCATCATGGCGCTTGAGCATGGATGGTGCCATTTTAGAATGGCGACATCCATACGCATTAGGGTTAGGGAGCGTGCAGATGCTGCTCGCTTCCTAGCCCTAATCACGCCCCACGGATGGCCCGTTTTGGCCGTCTGTATCGGGCCACAATTGACTTAACAGGCCTGATCCATTTAGATTTGCAAACATTAAAGATTAACTGAAACCACTCATGTGAAGGAAGATTTTATAAATTAATGCATGCAGATGATGTATTACAGCAGAGAAAAGTTTACTACTAACTTCTATCTTTCGTGAGAGCTGCCAGTTCATGATGAATTACCCCTGAGTTCTCAAAAGTTTTTTCTTGTGTGTTGTTAAATTTTCAGGCACATGGGGATTCCCTGTTTTGACGGAGAGTTAGGGTGCAACAGCACACCTGGAGCCCTCCCTGTTCTGTTCTGTTCTCTTCTGAAGCTTCAGGAAAATTGTTGCACTGCCCTGCAATGTTTCAAGGCATTGCATATAGGAAGATGTTCTATCATCTTTCTACCCCATAGAGCATCACTGCTATTGCCAAATTTCAGTGAACAGTGCAATAGGAATGAGAACTTGGTGCTGGTATCACCCTTGGTGGTTCTTGACCATCCCAAGTTTAAACACTATTCAGCTGGAAAGTTTTCTCAGATGTTTTAGGCAAGTGTGGATTATTTCTGCATTGTGTTTTGGAACTAAACCTTCAAACACTAGCCTTTCAATAAGAATAAAGTTTGGAGCTAATTTGCATGGATCTTGTTTTCTGCCATAGGATGCATGAAAGGAAAAACTTTTAAAGACTTCTTTTTTAACATATATTCTTTGTAGATGGAGATGGAGTATCTATTTACAATAGATGTAAATGTAGGTAAAACATATATACATACACATGTATATTGCATGAGTTTTACCTAGACTTTCATAGAAACTGATCAGGAATAGACGACACACTGCAATTTAGGCCTCATGTAGAATCTATTTGCTGGAAAATTCATGTGTTTTTTTTTTAAAAAAAAATCAATGAGGTTTGAAATGAAGACAACATATTGCTGGAATTTGCAAAAATTCATACCAAGGAAGAGTCTTTGGTATGCATGTTCACTAAGAGGTAAGTCACTTCAAGTTGAAACATCTTTATATGTCTTTACTCAGAAGTAAGTCACAGTGATGTCCACTGACATTGAAATGCTCTAGTCATTGTGATTAGGATCACATCATTAGTGTAATTGTTGGTGCCAGCAGATGGGATTTACAAATTCTCTGAATAGAGTTCTGAACCAGTCTTCTAGTGGAGACAGAGGTAGTCTTGCCAGTTCCCTTTTCAGTTGTAGAATTGTTTAAGCCCTGAAAAACTATTATGCTGGAACCATCTAGAACAGTGGTAAAAAGGGTAAAATTGCCTTCCTTGCCTTCTATCGAAGTCTTTTCCACTAATAAGCAGAGTAACTCTAGATCCTACCCAGTAGATTTAGGGGATGATATTCTTAACTAGGCTTGATGTGGAAAGTATAACAAATCCAGTTCTTCATTCACATAGATTTGCTTGGATTTTCCATTAGGGATCCAAACTAAACACTGGACTCTTTCAAACGGGAGGAATTTCTCCCAACTCTGAATGGAGCCAATGCGGATTCATGTAAATTCGCTTGTTTAGCGAATTTACATGAACCCCTGCTCCATTCGGAAGAACCCCTGCTCCGTTCGGAATTACTTCCCATTACCCGAAAATAACCCCCTCCTGCCCGAATTTGCATGCGAAGCTTTAATTCGCAATAAAGTAAAGCCCATGATTGCATTCGAATTGGCTTCCCTCTTGCCCGAATTTGCGTGCGAAGAGTTAATTTGCAATAACATAAAACCCATGATTGCATTCGAATTGACCTTAAATTATACTTCCAATTTAGCCTCGTATGAAAGAGTAGACTGTCAGATTATCATATTAACTTCACACAAAATCAGCTAAGCAGAATCCTTCTGGACTTGGTTTTTAATGCAAATGGCACATAGTGCTTTTTATGTTCTTGAAGAGGTGATCTCTCTCTTTTTTTCTTCATTTTTATGTAATGAAAGAGTTCAAAGAGTGGGATCACAAGGGATATCTATGTGTATGAGTCCTTTCAGAAACAAGTGGCTCTTTATTAATTTCCCTGCTTTTTTCCCCATGATGAATTTCACATACATACAAACAGTTCTTAGGTGGTTTCCTGTCCTGGTACTGCACAGACTCAGACCCTCCTTACCTTCAATGTTGCTGCTCTCCACTTATTTCTGACTGTGAATGTTCCTTAGCACCAGAAGACTGAAACAAAGAGAACCCTACCATTGATATTAACAGATTCTTTAGCTGTAACTCTGAGGTACAGAGGCACATTTAAAAATGGCTACAATTTAAAAAATAGAGTTTCACTATGTAATCTGATACTTACGTATGCTATTGGTTTGTTCAAATTCCCAGTCTTTAAAGAGTAGCTATCTAGACCTTGAAGAACGACAGGCAGGAGGCAAAATGTGCAGCTGCTATTGATCTCATTGTTTTTCTCTTGGTTTTCAGAAAGTTTAGCCAATGACTGGAGTCACAGCTCAGGTTGGCATTTTTAGGGGCTTAAAATTATATAGTGACTTTTCAATTTTCTGCAGACGTGACTTATGATAATTTGCTTTCCATTTCACTGTATAGTTTTGGTGAATCCACTGCTTTTTGAAGCAGCATTCACACCTCCTGTACTGTTGGTTCCTGTCCTTAGCTGTGCCGACAAACTTCTATTCAACAGCACTGGGCACTGATTGAAAAGAAACAGAATGAGTCACCATAGAGACATGCAGTATGTAGAGCAAATCCTTTCACTCTGCTTCAGACTCTTGCTATGCTCAAACAGCAATTGCAAGGAAAGGATGTCTCTGATGCCTAATATTCATTCCTATCTCTATATTCTGTTGGAAAATGTCCTTGGATTGTGTTCTAGTGTGCAGGGTGAGTAGTTTGAGCTTCAAAATGCAAAAGTTGAGTATGGAATAACCACATGATTCCATTCTATTCCATTTACAGAGTCATATGCAAAAGATTCAGAGAAATCCAACATTATTATTATTAGTATTATTATTATTAACCTTTATTTATATAGCACTGTACATAAAATCTGGTTAATTAGACAATGAATTAGTTCCCTGCCCTCAGGCTTACAATCTAAAAAGACACGACACAAAAGATGGTGGGGAAGGGGAGAAGGTCCAACTATTCTTCTCTCCCTCTGAGGCCTGGACCAAGGCAGATGAAGGGAGGGCCCAGCTTCTGAATCCATAATTAGAGTGAGGCGTCCTGGGGCGGACAAGGGCACACACCTGGGAATGTTTCCCTAAACAATATAATCTTTAACTCAATTTTGAAACTGTTTAGAGAAGTGATGAGAACATTCTGTTTCCTCTCTATAAAGTCACTGGGGGAGAGGTTATTTGAAGTAGAAGATAGGGGGATGGGATGGGATGGGATGGGATGAGTGAGTTAGCCCTTCTCTAGTCACCCAGCACATGAGTTGCTCAAAAAATAAATTATTTTTACAATATGCAAAAGATACTGCCAGAACTTAGGGAACCCAAATGTGACAAACCTGTTGTCTCTTCACTGTCATTTCTGAGTGAAATTAATAATTTAACTGAGACCATTTTATTGCAAAAAGGATAATATTGTTTTATTCCAGTTGTTAAATTGTTCAATATGCTTTCAGACTCCTTACAGTATTTCTTACTATTTTACATTTTTTATTATTGAAAATTGCTTCAAATTTATCGTGCTACCCTTAAATCTTGTGATACAAGGAAATAACAATACTGGCCAGAATTCACATACTGTATGGAGTTATGATTGTGTAACCTACAATTATGCATTTGTGGGTGGTTTGTATTCATGATCTCTGTGTGTTCACTGTTGTTGTTGTTAGCTGCCCTTCAGCCTACCTCAATTCATGTTTTAGAGACATCTTCAAGCCTTCTATCCTCTACTGCTTTGTTTAGGTCTTGTATATTCAGGCCCATGATTTCCCCAATTAAGAGTATCCATCTGAGGTGTGGTCTTTCTCTCTTTCTACTCCCTTCTACCTTTCCTAGCATAATTGTCTTTTCTAGTGAGCCATACCTTCTCATGATGTGACCAAAATATGACAGCCCCAGTTTAATCATCTTGGTTTTCAGGGAGAGTTCAGGCTTGATCTATTCAAGGACCCATTTGTTTGTCTCAAAGCACTGCATCCCAATGTCTTGGTCTTATAATATGGTTATCATATTTGGAAAGCAAAAAAGAAGGCACATTCATTGACTGTCTCCTTTGACCCACTAATGTCACTTTAAATACCTTATAAGCATGGGACAATTGTAAGAGGAGAGAAACTGCCATTCACTGACCTGGAATTCACCAGGTTAATAGCATAAGGAGAAGGTCAACAACACAAGACTGCCAACAGTCTAAGCCCCAGATACTCCACATGTTGTGTGCCATTATGCAAAAATGACCCACTCCACATCATGATCCAGGGCAGAGAGCATATGGAGAGCAGCTTCAAATTAAGGAGTCAGTGCAACATTGTACCTACAGACATGACTAACTCCCTGCTGAATTCATTGGGATTTCTGAGTAATATGGATAGCCCTGAATAGCACCTTACAGGTGATGTTTACTTCTTTGAACTACCAGAACCCTTAAAACACAGGGGGTTGTTTTCCACTCTGGAAAACCGGTTAGAATATTAGTGAATGACCTTTCTCCTTCTTGCCTTACAGGGTAGAAGTTTACAGATTTCTCCAGGTGAAAGGGGAATCAGCTGAGCATTCCAGCACAGACACTGATCTTCCAGAGGTGTAAGAGGCATGTCACTGGTTATTGATTTCTGAAACTCCAGTCAGAGAAATAAAAAGACACAGCAACACTGCTCTCAGAAAAGGACAGGGCCTGCAGCACCATGCCTTCCATGCTGGAGAAAATAGCAGGAGTCCCATCTCCTCAACTTCTGTATCTGTTTATTGGTTCCATCTTTATCTGTGGGCTACTGAAAGTCCTTCAGCTGTTCTGGAGGAAGAAGAAGCTGCTCAGAACCTTTAAGCATTTTCCAGGTCCTCCTAGCCACTGGTTTTTTGGCAACAGCGGGCAGGTGAGAAAGATGACAAGGGAGAAGAGGTGTAGGGCCTCAAAAGCAAGGACAAGGGAACATTATTCTCCTTGCCTAATGAAAGGGATTATCACACAGCTAAATAAAGTGTCTTACCACTGCCAAATTCCATCTTCATTCAGGCTGCATGCTGGTGTTATTGCATGGCTTTTCTCCTCTAAACCACCATCCAGTGCTGGCCCCTGAACTCTTTTCGACAGCCATTTTTCAAAGTCTGGAGCTTTCCGACTTTGAAAAATGGGAGCTGAAGCAATTTCAGGGACCAGTATTTGAACCACGCTGTACCCAGATGGTGGTTTTGAGGAGAAAAGCCATTTGATAACACCAGCGTGCAGCCTGAATGAAGACTGAATTCGGCAGCAGTAAGACACTTTATTTAGCCGTGCAATAATCCCCAAAGAGTGAGATATTTTGTGGTGATCAATGAGAACAAATTAAGGTAAACTGCACAACTACATGAAAGAATAATGGATGCGGTTTGTTTAGACTGGGATTATAAAAGACCAAGAGGGTGTTATTTTCTTATAAGCAGCCACACAAAGGCTCAGACCTTTTTACAAATACTTTCCCCCAATATGTTTTCCAGTTAGCCAAAGTAAAACAAGGAAGAAACAAAGTTAGTAATCCCATTCATATGAAGCAAGGTCAGTGCTCTTGACAGGACCAGATGAAGAAATGATGTTACACTTAACTATTGAGTTGAAGATGCATGATAGCATTATCAATTTTTAATTTCTGCATCATTTTTATTGTCTCCTCCTCCAGTAGTATCTTGTGGGATCCTATAATCTGAAGTAAAAACTGGCAGTATACCACTTATTTTTTTTAATTTTATCTTTAGCTTGAACATTGGTCTGCCTCTTATGAATTGGCATGGGATAACAGAGATTGCATAACCTTCTAGCATGGGCCTCACCAGGACTCACCATTCAATTTCTGAATGCTCCAAGTTTGTTTGTAGGAGTGTCTGCTTTCCTTTCTGTTCAATAGTAGACATGATAAGAAGACAGGTAATCTTTCTCTTCTTCCTTAGATGTAGTGGGCAAGATAATATGAGGGTAAAGTGTTGCTTAGAGCCTAAACATCCTAAAAGCATCAGATTCCATCTTATCTTGGAAGGTAAGCAGGGTCAGTCTTGGTTAATACTTGGATGGGAAACTACCAATGGATACCAGGTGCTGTAGGATATATTTCAGAGGAAGGAACTGGCAAAGCCACCTCTAAGTAATTCTTGCTTAAGAAAACCCTATGAAATTCATAGGATCACCACAGGTTGACAGGCAACTTGAAGGGACATACAGTCAGCCCTCCAAATCCACAGATTTTTTTATCCATGGATTCAAGCATCTATGGTTTGAAAATATCTTTAAAATATATAACTTCCAAAAAGCAAAGCTTGATTTTGCCATTTTATACAAAGGACACCATCTTACTATGCCATTGTATTTAATGGGACTTAAGTATCCATGGATTTTAGTATCCACAATGGGTCCTGGAACCAAACCCCATTGGATACCACGGGCCCACTATTGCTCAGCTGCTGCCATGTCACACAATCAGGCAGATTAGTTTGAAATAAATGTCTTTGAGAAACAAAGGTACTTGATGATGTACTGTCACTTCTATTTCTGCCGAGAACATTATATGGGAGAAAGCCCTGCTGTTCTGGGGGCCCATAGAGAGAAGCTATTTCTTTTTTCCCCACAGTAAATTCCTGGAAAATGACAGTACATTCATCATACACCTTAATTTCAGAATGATATCTGTGGATTCAAATTGTGAGGCAGCAACAAGGTGAGAGCAATAGCCAGAGAGCTGGAAAAGAGAACATCAAGGCAGGAGAAGGAACCAGAGTCTGAGCCCAAACGTGAGCTGTCATAGTTCTGAAGGTCAGGACAGCAAAAGGTGAATGGAGCAAAGAGGGGCACTTGCAGTCCATCCTTACTGGATATAAGACTGTCCACGTCTCAAAAGTGAGACCTATCATAGCCAAAGGGAAATGTGCAGAATATGATTTACAACTTGAGCAGGGAACTGCTATGTGTCCTGGAGGCATCTTTCACACCTGACCAGACTGGAAGGCATGTGTGAATGCATCTGTATCTTTCTCTCAGAGAGTAAAAGATGGAACATAGCACAATCCAAACATTTAATCACTTATTTCTCAATTTTTTTTAATAATCAGGGTTTGGCTTTGGACATATGTATCAAAACTTTCAAGTGCCTCTAACATGTTCATCCTCCCCAGTTGTACCATGTTTCTTACTAAATATTTTATATTTTGGAGAAATGGCATGGTTTTTAATTTAATTTTACCTAATGTAGGTAAATTTAACTGACTCGTTACCCCAAAGGCTGGGGATCCCAGGTGGCTACCCACAAATTATCTTGTAAGTCAAAAAATGTATCCCCCAAAATGGACTCCAAAATCCTGGGTAGACATATACAAAGGGATTAGGCTGAAGTCTTTGGTGATCTTATTGTGGTGATTGCCCTTGCTTCCTCCTGTGCTAGAACCAACCGGTTTTCCAAATACGGTATGGCCAGGTTTCTGCAGTGGGGTTGCCTTTCCAGGTCATTCATCTCAGTGTCCCTTTTTATATTAAATTAATTTGAAAATTGAAGGGTAATCAAGGGCCTGAGATTGGAGTAACAAACTTTCTAACTCATATCTGTCACTTTTACTTTGTACTGTCTTCTTGATTGGAACCACAGTATCTGTCCAATGAACTAAATTGTACTGGATTTTAACAATCTTTACATCTTAGCATCTTAAGTGCAGTAATGTAATTTTGGATCCAGGATGTCACAGTCTGATGGAAGGGAGACCACTCTATAGAGGATCATGAACATTGAATCTCTTGATTCAAAATGTAGTTTGCCAGCCCTGTTATATTTGGGGACCCTGATTTTCTTTCTGTTCTTAAAAACCCTTGATTTCTGCTCCCATGTCCTATCTTTACATTATCACTTATAAGCATTTAGGAAGTATTTGTGTTGCAGTGAAATGGAGAACATGAAAATGTCTCTCCTGGATTGTACTCACAGAAACAGATTTTCATGGACTACATAATAATCCCACTTTGAACACCATTCTAAATTAAAATGCAAACGTCTCTTTGTAAAATATTGTAAAACAATATTTACATAATCAGGAAATAATTTATAACCATATATGGTATGTTTTCTTCTTTTACTCTGTCATTGCAGGTCAGTCGATATGATGAATTAAGTAAGAGCATGGAATGGGCAGGAAAATATCCCTATGCCTATCCTAGGTGGATTGGTGGCTTTGCAGCTTCCTTAGTAGTCCACCATCCAGATTATGCCAAAACTATATTTGGCCGTGGAGGTGAGCCTATTGTATCTGTCAAATTCACCTTCTTAATACTTTGAGAGTGCAACCCCAGTTTATCATCTTGCAGCATGAGCAGAGAGGGAGTTAAATTTACTATTATTTAGAGAAGATTCATTCACTATTGATATGATGTTAGCTTGTATTTCTGTCTAAAATATATTTTTCTGTGATGCTTTTCATAGTCTACATAGATTATTTATGTTGGAACTACCCACTAAAGCAATGTTTCTTAAACTATTTGATCTTGGGGATCCAAAAGGGATTTCCCCCAATGTGCCAGAGGGACACTGGCACCATATTTGTGCACCCTGAGTACAATTGTGTTTTTTTTTCATTCCTGGAAACTTGCTGTGGGCTGTTCACAGATGACACCAGTCCATGGAGCACCACTTTCAGTAGCACTGTTCAAAAGTCCAAGAGCATATGTTACATTTTCATCAGTGGCATCTCTTGTTAAGTCAAAACAACTTAGAACCTACTATTATCCAGAGTGACAGAATCTGAGGGATGGGGACCAGGAGCAAGATGTTGGCATGGTCTTCTCCAAGACCATGCTAGAAATGTAGCTAGATTAAAATAGCAATCTCAGTAACATTCCTATCTTATCTGTACTACTGCAATATCACAGACTGTGGTTATTTTTGATTGTATTCTTGTGGGTTTTGTTGTTGTTTCAAGAATCTTTTCTATTATTTTTTTTCAGATCCCAAGTCTATGATGACTTATAAATTCGTCCTTCCTTGGATTGGTAGGTAAAATAATAATACATAGATAGTTTGTTTTGGAAAGTATTTGATGCTAAGTATAGGCACTGTGACACCCGTTAACTGGACTTCAGCCATTCCCAAAAGATAAAATCTCAATTCCTTATCTGTCTTTTAAAGTTGTCCTATACCAGTGTAAATCTAAGACAAAAAGCATTTCCACTTATGCCAGCCTTTGATATGAAGATTGGAGTGGTGGCATCACAGATAGTTTAATTTAAAGCATGGAATATCCTGGTTACACAATACATGATTTCCCCTCCTGATCTCATAGTTTCTTAATAGATTCAAGGTTAGCTATTTACAATGTAATCAATATTTTATTTCTGCTGTGATAGTGTAATAAAAGATGAGACGGACATGTTAAATCAGTTAAACAAATCAGAAGTGACATCAAGATGGTCTTAGTTTAACAGCAGCAAAGGTGAGCACAAAAACAAGTAAAAATGTTTAAATCCCACTGATTTCAACAGCGGTGTTGCATCTGTGTCTTGCATCATATCCTCTTGTGATGTGAATGGGAATTAAGTGTGTGTGTCGGGATGCATATTTATTCCTCATTTGATTCTTTCATAAATGTATGATAATGTTCAGACAGAACTAACTTGCACCAGCTCTCCAGGTTTTCAAGCTGGACTTTCTTCAGATTTTTAGGTGCCCAAAAATGAACCTAGGTTCTTCCACCTACAAAGCGTATGCTCTACAACGGAGCCACAACCTCTCCAAGAGCATATCTGTTAAAAAAACTTCCATATTGCAGGCCCTCTCACTATCCTGATTTGGCAGGGATAGTACTATTTAAACCTCTCTTATCCTAAATTTTCAGTTGCATTTAAAAGTTCCACTTTGTCCTCAGCCTACTTCAGTTGTTGCAAATTGATTTCAAAATGCAAATTAACTCTGCAGGGGATGAAGGGATGGGAATCTTGTACATCCCAGGAGACTAATGCAAAAGGAAACTTCTGTAGCCTCTCTTAGCTTATGTGATCTTCCTCATTAATAACTTATGCTACCTTGACCACCTTGACTACCTTGATGCTGTTTGCCCACGTGTCCCAGTTTTCATCTTTGAGGTGTTGGAGGAGGGAAGGCATTAGAAATAGCTTCCCTCACCAAAATCCCATGTCTGCTTTGATAACAGATAGATAAATTATCATTAAGCCCTGTAATATTCTGAATAAAATTTTGCTCTTTGTGCCTACAGGAAAAGGGCTTCTAGTCCTAGATGGACCAAAGTGGTTTCAGCACCGCCGCCTGTTAACTCCAGGGTTCCACTATGATATTCTGAAACCTTACATAGCACAGATTGCAGATTCAACAAAAGTCATGTTGGTATGTAGTCCTGCTGCTCTGGCTGCTACCATTACTTCATTCACTTGGGAAAAAGAAAATAGTCTGGAGTAAGGCTGGACTGTCAAAAATTATGGTCTAGTCTTCAGAAATCAATAGGGGACAATACAAGTTGTAGTTCAGCACATGTGGAGGATAGCAGATTGGAGAAGATGAGTGGGAATAATGAAATAACTTGCCATTTATATATAGGCAGAATGGGAAATATCTAGCAAGAAGCCTCTATTTCCCATCTACACAAATGTGGACACAGTAAGCTCAACATGACCTTAACTTTTATTAATATTTTCCATTGATAAGTTTCTCTATGTTGACAGAAGTGTTCATATGACAAGCACACACTGATATCTGACCTGTGATATCTGACCTATTCCATCTATTCTAATTTGGACTGTTAATTACTCTAATCTTTATTTTCTTTGTTAGGATAAATGGGAGAAGCTTGTTGCCAAGGATGACATGGTGTCTGTGGAGATGTTTGAACATGTCAGCTTGATGACTCTGGACAGCATCATGAAATGTGCCTTTACTTCCCAGAGCAGCAACCAGGCTTGCAGGTTAGTTTGTCCAAAATGATTTTTATTGTCATGATTCCCATTCTTATATAATTAATTTTTGAAAATACTGCTTATCTTTTTTTTCAGAGAGTTGGATCATTACATCAAAGCTGTTTACAACCTGACCTATCTGGTGTCTCAAAGAATACGTAGCATCATCTACAGGAACGATCTCATATACCCATACACTTCAGCTGGCCGACTTTTCCTGAAAGCCTGCAGACTGGCCCACAAACATACAGGTAACCCCAACCTACACTCAGATTACCTCTTATTTACAGAAGAATAAAATGGAAATGTTACAAACATGTATGTAAACCACATACAAGAAGAAAGCATTTCCAAATTATGAGAGGTTTTCTGCATTTTGGAGATTTCTTTTTCACATGTTAGGGACTTTTCACAGTTTTGCACCAAAAATATGGTATTTGTTCAAAGGTTGATATCAGTGTGTGCTTATCATATGAACACTTCTGTCAACACAGAGAAACTTATCAATGGATAATATTTCCTGCACCAAATTGCACCGAAACAATTTTTGCACTAATTATATATATTTTTTCAAAATCCCAAGAATTGAAAAATATCTTTATACTTTAAATTTACAAATATTTGTTCTTTCTTTCTTTCTTTTTTTATGGAGTGAAAGACTTTCCTTCTGAAAATTACTTTCCTTCTGAAGTAATTTGCCCATATTCTTTTATTCTTATTCTAGCCTTATCCTTGATTAGGAGTATTTCTTCCTCGTACAGAATTTGTGAAGAAATTCCCCAAAGAGTTACCATATTAATCTTTACAGCGGACTGTTCTTATGTGTGGGGCTTCATTCTGGACCCCCTGTAGATGAAAAAACAAAACAGTGGGACCTCAAGTCCTGTGGCATTCAATGGTGGCATACACATGCACTCACATGGCTGCTCTCCCAGGGCCATGTACATGGCAATTGAAATCAATGGGGCTTGTTATCTGCAGATGGAGGCACACTGTACTGAAAAATAATTCTCTTTCTTACTCTCACAAGTGCTACATGTTTCTTTTGTAATTTTTAGTCTAAAAATAAGGCAATGGCATGGGTAATAAAATCAAAAGTAACCATTCCATGAACAGAAGGGCTCCTTCCATTCATGAATGAGACTGAGTTCCACCAGAGTCTCCTCTCTGGAGAAGCAGGGCAACACATTTCCTTTTTCCAAAACTTTCCTTGCCTCCTACAATCCCTTCTGTTGCCTTTTGTTTTGTTCTGGGGGTATCCCTAATTCTCTGGAACAATTTTCAGAATGCACAAGATTGCAAGGGGAACCAGGTCCTGGCAAAACATTCCTCTCTTCCTCTTATCTCCCCAGCTGTCCATTTAGTTACCTTTTTTTCTCTTTCCCTTGACCCAGTGGGCACCTTTTCTAGGAGAGAGAGAGAAAGGTAAAGAGAAAGAAAAGGGGTGGGGGACACAATGCATGCTTAAGATGCTGCTCCTTCTCCTCCTTCTTATACCTACTGACTTCCTCCCTAGGTGCGATAGGTGAACAACAAGGAGAAGGTCAGAGGGTCCCCATGATTGGTAGTGTCCTCATTTTGGGGCATGGTCCTCAGCAGATGTCCAAAGATGCCAACTGTTATCACAAACCCTGGCCACTCAATGTTTGTTTGGTGGCTTCTGATGTACCTGAAGACAGGTGTTGTTGTTGTTGTTGAAGTGGTTACAACAAAATGAAACTGTAAACAGTAAACAGTGGTGTTTCTTCAGTTGCTGTTCAGCCTTAAAACAGATCTAACTCTCTCCAAAAACAATATATCAGATTTTCATTTTGTTGTTGGGAAAGTGTTGTTATTGCATACATCTGAAATCTCAATTCTGTAACTTTTGTCACAGAAAGAGTAATAGAAGAAAGAAAGAAATCATTCAGGGAGGAAGGCGAGCTCAAAAAAATTGAAAAGAAGCGATACTTGGATTTTTTGGATATTCTTCTTTCTGCAAAGGTAAGAAATGTTAGCCATAATGAACAGACATCATTCACTGTGTAGTATATAAACAGAAATATAAACAACTACAACACCAATTATTCCATATCATGATAGTTCTTACACTGTATGAAATGCAGCTTGTGCGTGTAGCTAGATAATAATGTCCTGAATAATGTTTAAATATGAGGAAATTGTTGGCCCTCGGTATCCACAGATTTTTTTTTTAATCCCTGGATTCAAGCATTCACAGTTTGAAAATATTCAAAAAATATATAATTTCCAAGAACAAACCTTGTTTCTGGCATTTTGTATAGGGATTACCATTTCATTATGCCACTGTTTTAATGGGACATGAGCATCCAGGGAGTTTGGTATCCATGGCAAATCCTGGAACCAAACCCCAGTGAATACCAAGGGCCCACTTTACCAGGAATGTTTCTGAACTTCCTCTTCTGCCAAATCTCTTCCTAGATTTTGGAATTTCAATAACCTGGTATTGTTTTTGCAGTAGAAACTGGTATTGAAAGACTATTTTAAAAAAAAGTATTCAAAATGCTCCAAAACACATTTTTGAGTGTTGAGAAATTTTGATAAATAGAATCCAGGATTGATGAGAACTTTCACAAGTTGGGACATATTATCCACAAAGTTTGTACCTGGATGTTTTGCACAGAGAACAAAATTTTGCTGCATGGAAAATTATTTTTCAATGCAGAAATATCAATTCCTTGACAGAAAATGCTTTTTTTCTGCACAGATGGGACCAATTCTATATAACAATTGCACATGGGTGATTTGCATTAAAAATAACAGCATTTTATATGATCAAATATAATTTTCCCTGCAGAAAATTCTGTTTTCTGTGAGAAGTAACCATGTGTGAATTTTACACAGAATAAGTCACAAATTGCAAATAGCCTTTGGTAACTGTGTGGTTTTCACAGACTTTCTTGCAATGGGAAGAAAATAGCTGAAATTACTCATTGCTACTTTTGAGAAGAAACTTAGGCCCAGTACACATGGGTGGCAAAACACCACCACTCTTTGCTGTGCATCGTTGCCACAGCAACCAAACCATGGGGCAATGATGCGCAGCAAAAAAAGAAGCTGCCAAAACATCTTCCTTTTTACAGCATCGCAAGCAGGAAGGGGCACCACCATGACGCCAATTCTTGCCAGCGATGTCTGGTCTCTGTACCACGTCATCATGGTGGCTCCCATGTGGACAGGAGGCTGCAATGATGCCAGCACCCATACATACTAAGGTTCCAGAGTGTGAGGTTCCTGTACTCTCCGGAACCCTAGAATCGGCACCAGAACGCTGCTTCCATCCCGTCTGTACTGGGCCTTGGTGAAGAGTTATATTCCTAAATAGAATCAACATGTGAGGAATTCTTTGAACCCATTTCCTTTATTTGCCCCATTGAGGGAGAAATTGGTAACAGGAAAAGATTAGAAGCTATTCCCAACCGAAATGAATTTGATTTTGAAAACTATCACTGAAAATAAATAGGGAATCAGCTTCATGTAATAAAGGTACAGTGAGCAAGTACCTTTGGGGATCCCAGAGAAATTATACTGTAATGATGTAAATTTAAAGTGAGAGCCAGTGTGGTGTAGTGGTTTGAATGCTGGACTATGACTCTGGCGCAGGAATGTAAAATTTCCAGAAAAATTTAAAGCCACTATAAACCTGTCCCCCCCCCCCCATTTTTTTAATGGAAATTTTCAGAAAAATTGAACACATTCTAAATTTGCAATTTTTACGGAAAGTCATTCTGTTACATTAGGAACATAAAATATCACTATGTTCATTTGGATCTGGCATAGAATTATCACAATTGGAATATTAAAATAAAGTGTATTCAAACATTTGTTAAAAACAGAATTTACTTTTTAAAAATGTTTATTTGTAACAAATGGAGCAGCAATGTCCTGAACTGCATGGAACCTCTTTGGCTTTGCTAGTTTATGTGAAGCAGGCATTTACGAAAGAAACCATCAACATTTGTAACAAAGAATATTACAGCATTTATATTTTCTCTCCTCAGTATCAAATGCACATAAAGTAACCATTCCCATTAAAAGAAGGGGGGGTAGTATATGGATAAGATTTGACCAAATTATGAATTGATAAATTAAAATCATCCAGTGGTTCTAGTCTACTTGGCACTAAATTTGAATTTAGTCATATATTTCCAGCCTAAAGTCTGAAAAGGAAGGACTCACAATTATCCCAAGTATAGGCTACAGTAGAGGGTCACAGAACCCAAGCTATGGCATCTCATGAAATCTAAACTGGAAATTAGGCTAGATAAGAAATGAAGAAAATGTTTAAGATTGTGAAATCTGAACTTCATCAAGAAATTAGGTAAAAAGGAAGACAAAGAAAGGAAGGAAAACCTAGGAAACCTACTGCATCTTTGTTCAAAAGTCTAGTCCAGGAGAAAGCTATTGCTGTGCAACACACACACACACACACACACACACTCAAAAAGAAAGATTCTGCTAAGGTGTTGCTGACTCAAGTCTTTGGAGGACATGTTGGTACATCTCCACATCATATGTGTAGAATCTGAACGAAGTAGAAAAGCCCAATCGAAAATGTCATCCATTCCATTTATCTGCAACTTGAACATTGACCTGCCTTGAATAATAAATGACCAATGTTCTTATTTAAATACAACTTGAAAAAGATAGCTTTCCTCTAACCATAAGAATCTTTTTACCTTTAACCCATTTGAACTCTTCCCAGTAGCTAATCTCTGTATTTCCTCAGGATGAAAATGGAGTTGGGTTATCTAAAGAAGATCTGCGTGCTGAGGTGGACACTTTTATGTTTGAAGGTCATGATACCACAGCAAGTGGGATCTCCTGGATCTTATATGCAATGGCCCAGAATCCAGAACACCAACAAAGATGCAGGGAGGAGATAATGGAAACTCTGGGGGACCGTGACACTGTGCAGTGGTGAGAGCTTTAACTCAATGTGTCTGAATCTTTTAAAATTAATTTAACAGTCTATTTGAAGGAAAAGCATACTTATCCTCTATTTCCAAGGTCTAGAATAAGGTCGGTTTAATAGGGCAATCACAGAAGCCATCTTGTCACTTCCTGGACATCCCCACCTTGTACAAACACTAGCAGTGAACTCTGCTGGATTTTGGATTACATTCTGCAAAATTCTAAGTATGCTCACTTTTGGGAAGACATTGACAGAATTTCGCCAATCCTGAGTCTTCTTCTACTTTCATTCATCCATTTTGAACAAGATGATCCTGCTTTACAATGCTTTACAACGCTAGGATCCTTTTGGTCTTAACTTCATCTTTGATTTACTCCCCATCACAGCAAGGCCCACTGATGTCTCATTATTTTTGTAATTTTGAAGCTTTGGGCCTCCAGATGTTATTGAATTCCACCTTCTGTCATTCCTAGATATCACAAGCAATGTTTATGGGGATGTAAGATTGCTAATCCAACAGTGTCTAAAGGATCACAGTTCTTTAACCTGTTTTAGGTGAAACTTCTCTTGTGCTGAGCATTGATTGAAACTTTCATTATCATTGTCATCTCACCTTTCTCCCAAAATTGGGAGTAAAGACAGCTTACAATTTAAAAGGACGATACAACTAAAAACATACAAAAATAGAATCAAAGTATTGACAGTATTAAAACAATTCAGACCTAAAGTTAAAAGGATACAATGCAATTAAGCAGAAAAAGGCAATTAAAATAATTCAGTTTACTACTGTAAAATCTGTTGCAACAACAACAAAAATTTGGCTGCCAACAAGAGGACAGCAAGGAGGGGACTGTTCTGTCCTCCCTGGGAAGGGAGTTCTAGTGTCTAGGGGCAACCACTGAGAAGGCTCTTTCTTGCACCTCCAACATACATGCTTGTGACAGTGAAGGCACTGAAAGAAAGGCCTCTCCAGGGCCTGGGTAGCACACAAGGGGAGATGAGGGATGGCCTCTGCCTACATGGATATCCCTCTGTACCATCTTAACTGAGAATAACCATAACAGGATCTTGACAAAATGTCCAACACTGTCACCTCCCAACACATTGGCCCCATTCAGAGGAACCCTAAGTGTCACCAACTTTCTCTGGATCCATAATTTCCAAGATTTCTCCCTTCAGGTTGTAACAGGACATACAGTGGCATGGGATGACTCTAGCTTGCACATTCTTGGTGCCACCATGATAACTTAGTACTCTAGATACAAAATGCCTAAATACAGTTTAGATTTAACAATAATTGGAGATTATAATCTCCATTGATTCTAGAAGTTTTATTAGATATCTGTGTCCTAGAGACAAAGGGAAATTATGTATCTTCTAGAAACATGTGTGTGACAATAGTGTTTGCTAATTTATTTTATTTGCAAATATCCAAACATTTCAAAGTGGTCTGGAGGTCATGGTTAGATTCCTTGCTCAAGCATAAAAACACACTGGGTGACCTTGGGCAAGTCACACTCTCTCAGCCTCAGAGAATGGCAATAGCATCCCCATCCCACCCCCACCCCAAAGAAAGATGCCAAGAAAACCTTATGATCAGATTGCCTTAGTGTCTCCATGAATCAAAAATGACTTGGAGAAACACAGCAAAAACAAAAACAACACATAAGCACTAAATAGGGAAGGCTTGCTCAAATAAATATGTTTTTAACAAGCACCAAAAGCTAAGGACAGTTACAGTGTGTTAAAGTTTTTATGGATGAGAATTCCACACTGTAGATATAGCTACATAGCTCTGAATGACTGACCTCAAAGACTGAATGGATCTATAACAAAGAAAGTGGTATTTTAAATAATCAGGTCCCAAGATGTTTTGGCTTTATAAACTAGCAGTAAAACCTGTCTCAATTGCATTATTATGCCCACTTGTTACAAAACTGCCAGTACTTCCTGTCAACCCTATTGTGAAAGGACATGCTTAAACCAATGATTCCCAAACAGTAGGGTGGGAGCACTAGGAGGGTGCAAAACTTCCCAAACTTTTTTATGTCTACAAGTTATACATGTGTTAGGTTAAATACTAAATTTGTTTAAAAGTGTTCCAATTTGAACAATATTATTACCTTATAAAATGTTAAAATATTAATATACATGACTATGCAAATAAAATTATGCATACTCAATAAACAAAATATTTTTATTCATAAACTACATCAAGTGGGAGGGGTTGTAACATCTGTGCATAGATGTAAAGAATGTCCCAAGGGCAAAAAGTATGAGTACCACTGTCTTGAATATTAATTGATCTCTTTAGGGATGACCTTGGAAAGATGCCATACACTACCATGTGTATAAAGGAGAGCCTTCGACTTTACCCTCCAGTGCCTGGAGTGGGTCGACAACTTAGCAAACCTGTAACCTTTTCTGATGGACGCACCTTGCCTGAAGGTTAGTTTGCTCTGGTATTCATTGTGGGACATGGTCAGTCTTCTGGAGTGAAAAAAAAACCTTTTGGTTTGCATCAGGCTCTTTTGTAAAAATTATTAAGTGTACCATTGTGCTCTTTTGCAGAAATTAAACAGTGATTTATTTATTTTTTTATTCCTTTGGTTGCTTGCTTGTTTTATTCTCTTCCTTTCTTCTGCTGTTGAATTCAAAGTATCTTACAAAACAGTTTAAAACATAGTCTAGCTAAAACTGTATTTACAAAAGTTTTTTAAAAAATTCTGTTTAAAAGCACATTGTTAAAACAGTTTAAAATATATTTAAGACATAATTAAAAGATAAAAAGATAAAGCTACAGAACACACAAACCCTACTGCCTCATAATTTAAACATCAGAGGGGACTCTGAGAGCACCTCCCATGAAAAGGGGGTTCATAGCTTGGAAACAGCAACTGAGAAAGCTTTTACCCATTTCCTACCCAACCTGTTTATTGTGCTGGTGGGACTGAGAGATATTCCAGCCCCTCATATCTGGGCCTCTAATTTTCATGTTATGAAGATTATTGTAATTATGCATATTACTAATTTGCATTCTGATAATGCAAATTCAACACTTTAATCATTGCAGTTTTTCTACCATTTTGTTTCAACCTCAATCCCAGTACCAAGCCAAGAGCTCTTTTTTTTCTACTTTCGTCCCCTTGCTCCTGTGAAAAGAAGGAGGATTTCAAGCAGCCCCAGTGAATAAAGGGATTAATCCCTTGAGGCTGTTTGGAAATGAAGTTCCACCATGCTGTCCAGCCCTAGGCTCAAGTAACCAACACAATCACCACACAACACAGGGCTATCTCTGCTTGCCTCCTTTCTTTTTCTGCCTTCTGAACCTGTCAGGGAAAGGGAGAGGGATTGGAAGAATAAGATGGCAATGCCGCACCTGCGCAATAGCAACCAGAGCCTGCAGGGTGGAATGAGGCTCCCCCAGTGCCAGTCTACTCCACAATTTCCTGCTTGATCACCACTGTCACATTTTAATCTATGCATCACTTACAGTGAAGGAGAAATCTAGAATTTACTGTTTTGACTGGCCCAGCCAGCCAGCCAGGACATTTTTAGTCTCTTCAATCCAGGATTTTCTAGATTTTCTGGGACAAATGGCAACCCTATCATAGTAAGGTGTGACCAACATGTTTCAGGAATTTAGTATAATTGAAGGGGCAACCTAACTTTAGTTTAAAAACTGGCAAATTATATGGGTTAGAGGGCATACTTGGTTCCACCCGAGACCCTGAAAGCCAGGAGCCTTCCAAAATAATTTTTCCACAAACAAAATGGCCAGCTTTACTCTCAGAATAATCAAGGGAACATGATTGCCTATTTCAGGCCATTGTGGACCCTGGACTTGTGCCTGGGGACATCACTTCTGGTATTGAAAGAAAAAGAGCCCCCAATGTGATTTTAAAAGGTCTGGGGAAAACAAAAAATGGCCTATTATGTCCCTGTAGTTTTCTGGAAACCATGCCCTATGAGGAACGACTTATGGAGCAGGGGATGTTTAGCCTGGACAAGAGAATATTAAAAGGTGTTATCATAGCCCTGTTTAAATACTTGAAGGGATGTCACATTGAGGAGGGAGCAAGCTTGTTTTCTGCTGCTCCAGAAAACAGGAACCGGAACAATGGATGAAAGCTCCAGGAAAAGATATTCCACCTCAACATTAGGAAAAACTTCCTGACAGTAAGGGCTGCTTGACAGTGAAACATATTCCCTCGGAGGTGGTGGAGTCTCCTTCCTTGGAGGTCTTTAAACAGAGGGTGGATAGTCATCTGTTGGGTATGCTTTGATTGAGAGTTCCTGCATGGCAGGGAGTTGGACTAGATGGCCCTTGTGGTCTCCTCCAACTCTGTGATTCTATGACTCTACAATTGTAGTTGTGTGCCTTCAGGTTGTTTCTGAGTCATGGCAACTCTAAGGTAAATCTTTCATGGGATTTTCTCAGCAATAACTTTTCAGAAAGGGTTTGCCACTGCCTTCCTCTGAGGCTGAGATGATGACTTGCCCAAGGTTACCCAGTGGGTTGTTATGGCCAAGCAGGGATTTGAACCCTGGTCTCCAAAATCGTTGTCCAATACTCAAACCACTACATCACACTGGTACTTGTGGGTGTAGCTGGCATATTTTTTGCAATTTGAAGTGAGGAGGGAGGCACAGAGCATGCATATGTGGCCTGCTTTAGTTACCTCATAGTCTAGAACCCTCAGTTCTAGAATTCAGTTGTACTTCCCTGATATTTTTGCTGTGGAATAAGCTTTAGATAATTATATTTATTGACTATTGAGATTAACTCTGTTATTTCTTTATTTTTCAGGTGCAACTGTGACAATCAGCATCTATGCTATCCACCGAAATCCAAGCATATGGCAAGACCCAGAGGTAACTGTATTGAGTTAAAGGCAGATGACAGCTCTCACAAGTAATTCCTAAGTGTGAAAGCATCCCATAGCCTGCCGGCCACAGCTAATCTGCATGTTTTAATTAATTAATTAACTATGTAAACTTTATAAACTGAATGTGTTGCAGTTAAGGTAAAACTAAATATTCCAGTTGCTGGATGGCAATAATTGAAGAGACTGTTGCCTTCCAGCTCTTCCTGTGTGGTCCCTGAGGATGGAAAGCGGATGCTAACTGAACTTTTAGCCTGATATGGACAGGCTGTCACAAAATCCTTAAAGAAGAAAGATGGGAACACTTGAAATGAGGAGTTGTTAATCATTTATCCACATACTATCTTCACGGGTAGTAATTTAGTTTCAGGGGGCAATTTAGTGGGAAAGCATTATGAACACATATTGTTGTTGTGTGCCTTCAAGTCCTTTCTGACTTATGGTGCCCTTAAGGCAACTGTATCTTTCTTTCTTTCTTTCTTTCTTTCTTTCTTTCTTTCTTATTTGCAAGATTTGTTCAGCCTTCCTCTGATGGTGAGAGAGTATAACATGCTCAGGGTCAGAGAGTGAGTTTCCACAGTGAAGCAATGATTTGAACCCTAGTCTCCAGAATCATTGTCCAATGCTCAAACTACTACACCATGCTGGCTGTCATAATGAACATCTGTACATACTATTATATATTACCATCTTTCACCTTGGATTTCTGTCTCTGAAGCTGCATTTGACCCCATGGCCACACATAAAAATCAGGATCAGACTACATAGGTTTGGAAGTTATATGTAATTTGACCTTTTATCTGTGACATCTCTTGCCTGAAGTTTATCAGCACCAGATCAAGTCCTTGGATCGACCCCTCAAAAACATATTGAAATTAATGGAAAAATAATGTCATCAGAAACACATATGCTTATTTACTCTGATCTACTGAGAAATCTGTAACCACATAAATATTTGTGGAAAAAACCATGTCATACTTATGACATGGACCTCTAGCTGACTGTAACATCTGTGAGCCTTATCACATATATCTGTCAAATTGTGATTCCCATGGGAGTGATGTTGATCGCAAAATGCCACTTTCCTTCTGTGGCTGCCCAGTCCCCAGCCATGGTGATGATGATGATGATGATAATAATGATGATGATGATGATGATGATGATGATGATGATTATTATTATTTATATTCTGCTTTTTCCTCATGGAATCAAAGTGCATTACAAAAGAAAGGTATCAAATTACAAGAAAATATAGCCTCCCCACCAATTTTTAGCAAAACAAAAATAAAATAATTATACAAAAAGCAGAAATAAAAGAATACAACAAACATAATGCCTAATAAAAATACAATTTACAAAATACTAAATCCATCTCTTTTCATTCATGTGATAAACCCATGAATGAGCTGCCAATAGTACGAAACCCCAAGTATGGAAAGCCATTCCTGGGGCAGTCACATTATTGGTAGCCACATGCTGCCACTGTCCCCTCCTACCCTCTTTTCCTTTCCTCACTATTTTTTTAAAAACATTTCTTTTTGCAGAATTCTGGAGTTCCACAGCCTCAAGGTTTCTTATAAAAAATTTAAAATATTGAATTGGGGCTGCAGAGCTCTGAAACTACATGAGAAAAGTTTTAAATAATATAAAAATAAAGAAAGCAATGCTGGAGAGGGAGAGCAGAGTTAAGGGACAGCATCAGAACGGAGTGCAATGTGGGCAGCAGTCCCCAGTTGTGCAAAAGAAAATCAGTGCAGTAAAAGGGGTAATAAAAGCAGTATGTTACCATTTCTATTTTTCCCCAGAATTGCAACAAGAAAGGGTCTGGTGAGATAAAGCCCTGAATCAAGTGTGGTCCAGCAAGTCCTTGGCTGAAGTTAAATAAAGGTCTGGATGAGAGCCATTAAACTGGGTTTCAGTCCTGCTACATCAGCATTCTTGTGAGTGGGCTATCCTATATCCAGGATATAAGTTTATTTTCCATTGAAGATGGGGCTATACCTCTTCTGAAAAGTAGCTATGTAGTTTAGGAGTACTCCTAGAATCTAGAAATATAAATTTTTCTGTGTATGGATGTTAAAACTTCACAGTGAAGAAAAAGATCAACTCACTTAAAATATGTTACTGGAGGAAAGTTTTATGAATACCATGGACTGCCAAAAAGACAAAAAGACCCTAAAGCAAATCAAGTCTAAATTCTCAACAGATTCTAAAAAGACTGAGGAGATCATTGCATGCTGTTTAAAGCGCCTTATCTTCAACAGAATAGAGATATGTTTAAATTTAAAGATAGGTCTTATTGCATTCACCTGTGGCTGCATCTTGAGTGAATGTGATAAGACCTGTCTTTAACTTTAAATGTGCCTCTATCCCATTGGGGATAAAGCACATTAAACAGCATGCAGTAACCTCCTAAACTGAGGCTATTGTACTTGGGATATAACCCAAGTTATATCCCAATCTGATTCAATGGAAAAGACAATAATACTGAGAAAAGTAGAAGGCAGTAGGAAAGGACAAAGACCAAAGTACAGATGGAATAAGTTGAGTTTGTCCTGAGTCTGCAAGACCTGAGGAGGGCTGTTAATAACAGGATCTATTGGAGTATCTATATCCTGTCATTTATAGTGTTGCCAATGTTGAAGCTGACTTGA
This sequence comes from Urosaurus nigricauda, assembly GCA_034509955.1. NCBI lineage: Eukaryota > Metazoa > Chordata > Lepidosauria > Squamata > Phrynosomatidae > Urosaurus > Urosaurus nigricauda. The sequence continues at coordinate 73,484,630 of JAOEGL010000004.1, read as the reverse complement.
CAGCACATAACAACAAACACTTCCAAAATCTTCAGTATGGATGAATTTCTGAGCAAGGATTCCCCCCCCCCACTTTTTTTTATCCAAATATCTTTATTATAGTTTTATATCTCTACCAAATTGTTACATCCGTATTAACACCATCAGTACAATCTCAATACATCCAAAAAGAAAAAAAAAGAAAAAAAAAGAGTACTCATAAATCCTTTAGCCATATATAATCTCCTATTTCTTTCTGCCTTTTCATCTTCTAATCTTGGCTTCCTTCCAGTTGTCTCTGGTCCCTTAGGAGCTGCTTGTTCTTCTCTTTATGGTTCCGGCTTAACTCATAAATACAATCCAACATAAATACATTAATGCATTAATTGCATCTATTTTACATCATCATTAATTACAACGACATAAATCACAATTAGTATACAGCTTAAAAATATAAATATAAATAAATAAATAACCTCTTCCACTATTCTTTCTTGTATGTCGTTCCTCTTAAATTTCTGCATACTTCACTCTCTCTATATATGTATATGTATTTTTATTTTATTAATATTAGATCATATCCTTTACATAATCTCCTTTTTCTGAATTTCTCAGCAAGGATTTTTATGAATGGAACCCAAGACTCAGGGTTGAACACAGGGCTTGAATTACTGGAGGAGAGCAATCAAGAGCATTTAACATGATTAATACTAACAGTTTGATAGCCTTTAAATGCATTAAAAACTCATGGCTGAAAGTTTTATTAATGCCGAAGATTATTTAAATGCTCTAAACAGTGAAGCAAGCCTGTTGTCAAGAGATCAGTAAGAGAACTAAAATACTGTCGCATCATCTAGATATTTGCATTATCTTTGCATCATCTAGGTATTTGACCCCACAAGATTCTCACCAGAGAAGTCATCTCAGAGGCATTCCCATGCTTTTGTACCTTTTGCAGCTGGAGCAAGGTGGGTAGACACAACAACAACAACAACAACAACAACAATAATAATAATTTCTAACCCGCCCCTCTGAGCGAGCAATCGGGGTGGGGTACATTTAGAAACATATACAGTTAAAATATTGCAATCTATACAGTCCATCCCCACCTCCCACCCCTTAAAACAAGATTAAACTAAGTCATAATTAAAACAGTATCAAAGTCTAAAAGCAACACAACATTTCGAGGTCCAAGTATAGGCGACCTCGGATGTCAAATGGGAGATGGGGGAGCTGGGGAGTCATCAGGAGACGGGAGGATTAACTACTATCTGGGAAGGCCTGCCGGAAGAGATGCATCTTGGTCACTTTTTAAAAGCCATCCAAGGTTGTAATAAGACGCATCTCATCTTGTAGGCCATTCCACAGCCTGGGAGCAATAGCAGAAAAAGCCTTCTGGGAGGTCTGTGACAGCCTAGTTTTGATATGCTGTAGCAGGTTCCTCCCAGAGGACCGTAGTGTATGAGGGGGCTCATATGGGAAGAGGCGGTCCCTAAGATAGGTTGGACCCAAGCCATGTAAGGCTTTAAAGGTCAAAACCAACAACGTGTACTGTGCCCGGATTAATTCATTAAACCAATTAATTCATTTGATTGATTGAAATAATAAATTAAAAAGGATCTTCTGTATGAGGAAAGGTAAGGTGTAATGTTTCTGGAAGTGCTGAATGGCAGGAACATCTTCCAAACATGGTATGCCTATGGAGAATCTATCAGGCAGCTTCTAAATTTAGAATATGTAGGAAAAGGCATATCAATAGTGTTTTGTATCCCTAACATTCCTTTCTTCAGCTAACAAGGCAATTTCAGGTTAGGAAAGTTTATCTGTGAAAGGACAGAAGGTTCCTAAATAAGAATACTGGGCTGAAGAAAAGCATGGTTTGATTGACTGCTGCTACAGTGTGGAAGGAAATCTCTAGCTCTTCTCAAAGCTCAGATCAGTCAAGATAAACCACCTCATGCTTTTAGCAAGCTACAATTTCATAAGTCATCCATCAACAATACAGGAATAACAGCACAGGTTTATTACAAGGGTGAGTGAGGAAATGTATGAAAACATGTGTGTAAGCATCTAAGGAAAGCATTGTCATTACTTTCAGCCTGGCTCCTTCTAGCTTATAAATTATGTAACACAGATCAAGGTACAAAGAGGTTGAGAAATCTGTCTTTAGATCCGGATACTTATTTTCACATTATGTATTAAAAAAAAATTGCTTGTGGTGAAAGGGTAGCATATAGTACTTTAAGCATTGAGAAATAAAGCTCTGTAAGATATTAAGAACCTCTTCTAGCCTTTTCTCTCTCCTTTCAGGAATTGCATTGGACAGCAGTTTGCCATGAATGAGATGAAAGTAGCCCTTGCTCAGATCTTTCTTAAGTTTGAAGTCTTGCCAGATCCTGCAAAGCCTCCTATTCCAATTGCTCAGCTTGTTCTGAAGTCTGAAAATGGAATACACCTGTTTCTAAAAAAGCTTAACTAAAGTAGAGGTTTTATGTGTCCTTTATGTGTATCTGTATATGTAAGGCAAGCCAATTTATGTAATTATGTAATTTATGCTATTGAAGATGAGAAAGGTTGCTTTCAGGAACTTCCATGGGAGAAGCTGTGACATATCTACCCCACAAGAAATATCTATGTAGGATCTCTCTCCAGAGAAATGGCGTCACTGGAGTTGGTGTCATTAATTACAACAGTCATATATTCACCTTCTGTCCTAGATTTATTGACATGCCATTCCATGCTGTTTGAGCCCTTGCTACGGTGGTGTAGGCATTCTGTACTATTATAATAAGGACAAAAATATTTTGAATCTTTGGATAATATTACTTAAATGTGTGTTTATGGCTTTGTACCACAAATTGGTTGTTATGTATAAATGTTTGTATTTAGGTAGCTGATGAAATCTTCAGGATGAAACAAAGACTATAACTCCCAGGGTCTTTTGTTCTACTCCAGTCTCCATTCTACAACACTCCTTATTTACTGCTTGGAATGCTTAGTATTCAGGAACTTGGGATTTTTCCATTAGTAGGAAATATTTGACTTCCTAAGAATCCACATTTGATGTAAAAATCCTAAGGGCTTCCCCAAGATAGTTAAATATTTTGGCATCTTAGCTGGGGATTTTCACTATGGACTTCATGAAGCTTTCACACCTTTGCAAAATTACTTCTTGCTGTAAGCCAAGTGTGCCCTGTATATGTAATATTTAATTTTATATTTAATTCTATTTTAAGGGGTGGGTGAGGGGGATGGGATTGTTGTATTTTAACTTGTGATGCTTTTACTATGTTGTACCCCGCCCTGATTGCCAGTTCAGAGGGGCGGGCTATATAATAATAATAATAATAATAATAATAATAATGAATATATATGTTTATATATATTTTTATGTGATTGCATTGCCAAATGCCAAATTGTTCAAATATCCTGGTGAAGTCCTGAGGATTTTTACAACAAATGTGGATCTTGCTTATGTAACTTTACACAATCACATACTATTCTACATTGTACACCAGTTTTTGTCTAGTATTTTCTGTTGTTGTTAGGGAGGCCACAGTGGTTTTTCTTTTGGTTGTATTTATAATGAAGCATACACTGAAGTGCTTGACTAAACTAATAGCCAGGTGAAGTTGAACTAGAAGCATAAATTGAGCTCTGTCTGCATGGACCAAATAAAATGGCTTCCTTCTATTGGCTCAGCAGGAGGTCTGGACAACTCATGGTCTAAACTGCAGTTCTCATGCAAACACACCAGTCAATGTCCAGCCTGTTCAACACAAAACCTGGGTCAAAAACTTACTATTTGCTCTGGATCTTCCTGGAAGATCTGGAGCCTTCTTTTGCAATGCTCGCATCCCATTGTGCCACTGGATGCTGCCACCACCACCATGGCTAATCACTTCCTTTGAGAACAGATCAAGGTGCCTACCCAGTGCCTCAATTGACCTCAGAGCAAAGTGACTCATGATGGCAGTGCCCAGGGGTGCATCAAGATATCCATGCATTGCAACAAAGGGCCCCAGGTAACAGGCGAAGGGGTAACTCCATGGCCAGGATACTCCAGGCTACTACCAGAGTATCTTGCCCATGCAAACACCACCTCAGTTACTCCTGACAAGTTGTCATTACAAGTTGGCATTTAATGAATATTTTGATGTATGCTAGAGTGAGGAATGGATCTTATGTGAATTACGGTTTTTTCCTTGCTTGGTGTTGGAAGCTGGTATGATGATCTCATATTTGCTACAATATGTTATTGCTTAGTGACCCCAATAAATGATTTCTGCATTGTCAGAATTTGTAGCATATTTTTAATCTTGGTGATAAGAACTTCCTTAAAGCAGGTCTCCTCGAGTAGAAAGAAGCTCAGTTTCTGTAATCCAAGCTGTACGTCATATTGAAATTCATTCCATGTTCAAGTGAACAACAGCAAATATAGACTATCTACCGGTACTATAGAAATGGGTGCTGTCCCTGGCCTTGTGCTATCTCATCTATCTTGGCTGTTAAACATCCAAATAGTGGGTGCTGTTCTGCATATTATTATTTGATTCTCAGTGGACTAATATAACAATGATTCTACATAGAATTGGGAATGAAGCTACTGATTTCTTTATTGGCTTAGTTGCAGTCTTGGAAAAAGACTGGAGGCAGTGGGGAGGAGAGAACAAGCTCAGCAAACTCACCTGGCATGAATGATGACAGAGAAGGAGGCAATTGGGTGAAGCTAACACCATCAGGAAAAAAAAAATGCTGCAACTATAAAGAAGAATGTATGAGCAGCAGAGGGAAATCCTGCATGTTCAAGCGGCCTGCTTTATTGGATCAGACAAGGCCATACCAGCAGGAGGGAGGAACCCATAATGGTATGGATGCATATTTTTTGACATGATATGCCAAATTTTCCTTCCATTTAAGCTACCTCATAGTCTGTTTATCCCTCACATAGTTACTTCAAAATAGTGGACACAAGGATTCAATTTGCTTTTCTGCTGCTGCCACAGAGACATTGACAGGGTGAATCTGGCCCAGCCTAGCCTTATATATCTCACCAGACTGTTGTGAGGTTAAACTTTAAAGTAAGTGTGTGTATGTGTGTCTGAAAGTCACCTGTTGGCTTATGGTGACCCCATGAATTTTATAGGGTTAGGGAACATTTATCACTGAGAAATAATCAAAAGAGAAATAGAACTTCCCATACATCACCACTTTCTTAGCTTGCACTAGAAGGTCTTGCTTTCCTCCTATTTTCCATTGGCCAGTTAACAGCTGGAGTGGAGTGGCTGGATTGGAGAAGAGGTGGGTTGGGGTTGGGGATTTTGGTTGTTGTACCATTGGTACAGAATTCTGATCTCTACAATGACCAAAAAAGTGAGCTATGATGGCATCATAACTCACTAACAGTACGGCAGCTCAAGTGTATTTCTGAACACTTTGATGTTTTCTCCAAGCCCGCTGATGGGTCCACTGCACAGGTGGATTGTTTTCTTTTGACTACATGAAGCCTCCACTCAGACAACTAAGAATGGTATTAGTATATATAATGATCTGTGCCTATATCTTCTGGATTTAATGCTCATCTGTTACCAAATACTATGAAAACATTAAAAACTTTTATATATCTTGTATGTTCATCTATACAATTCTGGAGGATAAAGCTGTTAAAAGAAGTGCCCTCTCAAATTATATTCAATTTAATACTAACGTTAATACTAGAGCCTAGTAACAAACACAAGCTTGATCCATTCAGGGCTCATCAACTAGATTTGCAAACAACATAAGAAACAGATTTAAACAACCAGGAACCAGAGGAAGTATGGTCAGAAGCCAGGAACATAATAAAGCAAATCAGCACAATTTGGAAGTAGGTAAGGGCCAAAATTAAAATAGGCTAAAGTTCTTTGGGCCACAGATAGATTTTCAGCAGCTCACTTTCCAAGAAAACGTGTAATTAATGATTAAACTATTTTGTAAATAAACCATATAATAAAAAAGAGAAATTTCAATTAATACCAGTTAATTACCCTTATTATGATTTTCACTTTTTATGAAATCACATTCATGTTTAAAAAATTACTTTGCTAAGTGCTACAAGTTTCTATGCAAACACTTGTACCTGCTGTAAACATTCAATAACTCTGGGCTTATCCCACATCTTTTCATGAACTAGATTTTCCTGTTTTTGAAAAGCTGCAACAGATTTTTCTTATAGTTGACAACATTTAGTTAAAGGGACATATTACACTTTTTCTCAGCAATCAGTTTATCGTACTCCAAAATCATGTTTGAAATTGATGTTTTCAAAATATCTTCCAAGTGTTCAAAAGGTCAGGGTTGATTGTTAGCTAAGAGATTGTTGCATTACCTTTGCTCCAGGCATAGACACAAGGTGTCTTTTTAAGAAAACTGATCTTATCACATTCACTCATCACTGGGCAGTAGGCAGCCCATATGCTTCTGTTGCAGCTTTTCAAGAACAGGAAAATCCAGTTCATGAAAAGATGCGGGATAAGCCCTGAGTTATTTACAGCAGACATAAGTGTTTGCATAGAATCTGGAGACTTTATCTGTAACCTGGGAATTTTGGTCGGAAAGGAGGGAAAAAAGGTAGCATTCATATGGTTTACTGGCGATTTTTTTGGAGAGTAGGGGGCTTGAAAAACCGCTTCGAAATGGCAGGCTGGAGCTACCCATTTTGCCTCTGAAGGGAGCCCACAGCAGCCAAACCACGTGGGCTCCCACCACACCAAAAAGAACCCAGAAAAACCTGGTTCTTTTTGGGATGCACCCAGGGTGCCCTTGGCACCTTTTTGTGCATCTATGATGTACTCACGATGCAGTGACGTGTGGATGCTGTGTCGCATGTACGTCATCATGGCAGCCCCCATGTGGATGGGAGGCCACCATTATGGCACTGCTGGCACATCCTAGGATTGTTGTTGTTGTTGTTATTTATGGTATTTATACCTTGCCCTTCAGCCCTAAAAGCTCTCAGAGTGGCTTTAGAACCCTAGAATTGGTCCCAGGGTGCCACAAAGCCTAAATGATTAAAATGTCACAAACGGTATAATAAAAGGAACAATGAATTAAAATGTGCCTTTTTCTCCATCACATGGGCACATATGATATTTCCCTTCAAAGTGCAGATAGTAGGAAATTAATGTAGACTACTACAAACAGCTTTTGAACTTGGGGAGTTTTTAAAATACAAGCCTCTGACAGCAAAGTTCCCTTTTCAAGGTTTGTTTTTTTTAATATGCCTGCCTAGTTCGTCTCTTTCCTTATTCTCCATTTAGCAGCAATTTTTTTAGCAGCATTGGCATTGAAAGGATGGTTAAGGATTGCTCAGGAATAAAATTGGACTACAATGGAGGAGGCTAGGGGGAGAGTTCCCCTTTTCTCCGCCACAGCCCAGCCTGTACTTAGGAGAAAGGTCAGACTGCAGAGGAGAATACTTGTGAGCAACCACACAGCTTGGCATTCTCCTTGAGAGTAAGGCTGGCTTGCAAAAGAGCCTTACCCAAGAGGGTGGTGGATGTTAGTAGGCAGCTACCACACATTCCACAGGATGTAGTGCCTCCTCTTGTGGGCCACTGAAAATGGCTTGACAGTGCATGCAGCCCCCGGGCCATATGTTGTGCAGGCCAGTAAATAAAGGAAGAATGCAAACACATACTTTCTGTGGTCAAAAAGAAAGAGAAGAAACAGGACAGTCAGGGTGCAACAGCACACCTGAAGCTTTTAAACTTTCCCCTAAGTCTTCTAAAAATAATCAGTATATAGACAAAGAGCACCTTCCACAGCTTAGAGATAGTAGTAACTTTGTATGATTGTAAATACTGATTCATTTAGATAATCCTGTGTGAAATTATTTGACATCCAACAAACTTGAAATCTTGCATTTTTATTACCCTAATGGTTTACTTTTATGCATTTAAGAGATTTTATACATTTCCCATTCATAAAACTTTTGTAACCTTTCTTTCTCTGGAGAGAAAGAAAATTCAGCAATGTGAAGAAGGCAGGAGGCTTAATGAGACTATTAGACCAGCCCTTGTAACCTCATCCCTTCCCTTTCAAATGTAGTTTGGCAGCTACTGATACCAAGTCAAACCATACTGTATTTTCTTAAAGGGGGTTGGGGGAGTTGCTGCTGCTTGTTCTGTGAAGACTCTGAAGAAATAGCATTTTAGATAGATTCCCCCCCCACCCTCATATTTCCCGGATACTGCATCTGGATAACCTTTTTTCCCCTTTAATGCATGGATCTGCTACAAAGACCAAATCATCAGATATGAATATATTTTGTTACTATCGGAACTGACAAAATAACATTTTTGTCTGTTTTTTTGTGGATTAGAGTTACTTCTTCTTTGAAAATATACATTAATCTAAAATGTGTAAGTTTAGATTGGAGTCTTGTACCATATTTTAGTCCTAGTTGGGAAAGTGGCCAGCTTTGTGGATAGGCATCTCACAACACTAGGGTTACATGTATCAAAGGAGTTTCTTCAGCTTCAGATGCATTCCATTCTCAGAGCGTGTGACAATTTGAGCCACAGGAACTGGAGGGTTTTCTGGATCTGGTTCCAGCTCAAAGTGCAGCAAAGTCAATGCAAGAGCCACTTTCATCTCTATGATAGCAAACTGTTGTCCAATGCAGTTCCTAGGTAAAGAAAAGGACGGAGCAGTATTACATTTTGAAAGATATGTTCCAGTAGAGGCTGGTGGTTTCCATGGCAGTGGGATGGTGATTTCCTTTCATGTTTTAGTTCACAGGTTGAAAGAGTTATCCAACATGTTGAACACTCTTCAAAAACATTCAGCCCCATGGATAACAGCTTTAAAGAAACTGAGTGGATTCACTGCCCACCTGACATGGAAGTCAACCACCACCACTGATACTGTATCATCATGGAATAATTGGTAAAACAAAACAAGCCCATTTTGCCACACTTACACTGTCTAACAATGTTCATATTGAGTGAACTCTCAGCATCTATGAATCTGATCGACATCATTTCCAAGACAGCTAGTTTTGCAGAATGTATACCACATGCCTATGGTTGGCCCTACACTAGAGACAGAAAGTCAGACAAAGGCTGATTGTGGGGTTTCTTTTCTTTTCTTTTTTAGAAGGGTTGGTCTTTGTTTATATTTAATATGGCGAGTCATCTTCCTGCAATATATTTGAAACACTATATAAAAAAATGAGAAACAACATAATGTCAAAAGCCACAACAAAACAAGTGTCAATCCAATTATTACATAGCAAAACAGTTTTGTTTATTGTTAGTTGCCTTTAAATCAGCCTCGACTCATGGTGACCCTGTGAATGAGAAGTCTCCAGGCCCCCCATCTTCCACTGTTCTGCTCAGATCCTGTAGGCTCAGCATTATTGTCTTTTTTAATGAGTTGTGCCTTCTCCTGATGTGACCAAATTACGACAGCTTCAATTTAGTCATCTTGGCTTGCAGGGAGGGGTCAGGCTTGATCCGTTTGTCTTTTTGGTAATCCACAATATCCTCAGCACTCTTCTCCAATACTGCATCTCAAATGAATTAATTATCTTCCTATCTGATTTCTTCACTGCTCAGCTCTTATATCTGTATATGGTGATGGGGTACACAATGGCTTGGACGATTCTAACCTTAGTGTTAAGCTTTACACTTTAGAATTCTATATCTTTACACTTCCAAATCTGTGATGTTTTCCACTAGTAGTATAGTTTCATCTGCATATCTTAGGTTTGTCAACATTCCTTCCTCCTATCTTCGTTCCTCATTCTTGCATGTCTAAATCTGCTCTATGTATGAGCTTTTCTGAATATAGGTTGAACAAGGTGATAAAATGCAGCTTTGCCTGCCTCTTTGCCAATTGGGAACCATTCTGTTTCTCCATATTCTGTTAATACAATTGCCTCTTGTCCTGAGTACAGATTCCTCATCAGGACTATCAGATGTAGTGGCACTCCCATTTCTTTATGTGCATATCATAGCTTTCCATGATCTTTGCAATCAAAGGTCTTGCTATAATCTATAAAGCACATGCTGTTTGTTTCTTCTTCAGGAATTCTTTGGTGCACTTCATTATCCAAATTGTACAAGAGCAATTTAAAACAATGAAACATGCACAAGCTCTGAAATACCTGAGAATATTTTAAACCCCCCCCCAATAAACACCAGTTAAATGTGTAAAATTCCCACAAAAATATTGATAAAATATGTGATGAAATCAAACAAGGAAGGGGAAGTCAATTAAATGTCTCTGGAAATCATAATGACTGCAGACTATAATATTGTTATAGCCTACCTGGGATCCAGATAAGTTTAGGGAATCAGGCACCTGATGCTTTCTCTCTTACACACTTTTTAGGAACACAGGAATCTCAGATACTTCACTAAAGCTACCAATAACTGAACAGTAGGGTCAGGCTATGAGGGTCAGACTATTTAAAGGGACTTCAAAAACAGAAACATCACCAAACCTAGATAAGATTCCCTGGTATTTCAGTCATAGGGTGAGGTTCAATGAGCAGACAAATTAGAGAGAGAGAGAGAGAGAGAGAGAGAGAGAGAGGGAGAGATCCAATATCCACCCCCTTTTCTATTTTCAAATGTTGACATGTATGGGCCAAAGTAGAATAATTCAAATGATTTTAATGCATTCTCAGTGGCTGTTGATGCTAGATTATACAATCCGCTTCACTGGTTGTGAAGCTGAATGTATAATCTTTTGAAACACAGCATGACCACAAAAATCTCAATATTTATTTGAATTAATTAATTGATTGATTTTAATATTTCTATCCCATCCTATATCAAAGTATCTTAGGATAGTGCAGAGGTAGAATCAATATCAACAAGTTAAAAAAATTAAAACAATAAAAATTATATAGATTAAAAACATTCTAAAGACATTAAGAAGTTTAAATAGATTTCAAAGATTACAACAGTTTTTTTTTTATAAAAAAAATCATACATGGCATTTGAAATAATTTAGTGATAATTTAGTGATGCCCAAAGGTTTTAATAAATAGCCATGTTTTCACTGGGTGCCTGAATGAAATCAATAATGGTGGCAACTAGTTGTCCAAGAGGAAGGTCTTCCTCAATTGGGGTGCTATGGCTGAGAAAGCCCTCTTTCACATTGTGGAGATTATCAGATGGGGAAAAGGACGTCCCTGTCCTGTCCTTTCCCTGTCCTTGTCCCATCCTTCCCACGCGAACTTGGGAAAAACTTTCACATGATGTTGCGCCAATCCAGACATTGTCCCGTCTGGAAAACACAAATGACTTTCATATGATCTTGCACTGATCTTGTCATTGTCCAGTGAGTGAAGTAGAATTGTCCCCCATTTCCTTTCGTTTAGTATTAATGGAAGAATCAGTTCATACAGTTCCACTTCACTGATGAACTTGACCAGTGCGACATGTGTGAATTTCTTTCGTACAATCATGGTCATGGATGGGATAAAGATGGGAGAGCAAACTGTTCCCATCCCATCTCATCTCCATCCCATGTGATAATCTCCTGTGTCTCGGCCTCGCTGGTGGGACACAGAGGAAAGCCCCTCAAGCAGAACTCAGTTCTTGGACAGACACATACAGGGAGAGGTGTTCTCTCAAATATTGACATCTTGAGCCATTTAGGGCTTTAAATGTCATTACAAGCACCTTGAATTCATTCCAGAAGCATACTGGCAGCCAGTGCAGTTCTTTTGAGACCGACATTATACGAAGTCAATATGGCATTACCATTAGCAATTGAGTCCTTGCATTTTACACTAGCCACAGTTTCCAAATCATCTTCAAGGGCAGCCCCACATAGAGTGCACTACAGTAGCCCCATTAAATAAGCTATATGGTTGCTTATGCATCAGCTCTCAATTTTGTGCAACATTAGCCACATCCTCAATGACTGTCTTTGATTCTTAATTATATAAATATAAATAGGAGTTGCTAAAGGAGGAGGAGGAGGAGGAGGAGGAGGAGGAGGAGGAGGAGGAGGCTGTTAAAGTGCATTCCCACTCAGTGTATGATATTTAACCATCTGGATGAGGGTTGTTGGTCTGTGTAAATAAATCCAGAACTGACCAACTCAATCTAACTGGTAAGTCCTTAAATATCACTACCTTGGCCCAGCAGCAAAAGGTAGGTAAGCATAGGGATGGCGTAAACATGAATTCTCTGGGGAAAATCTCATGGGATCAAATACCTGAAAGAGAAAATGAAAAGTTTAAGTATCTCCACTGAAGCCACAAACATTCTTGAACCTAGTTCACAATCAACTAGATGCATGGTAATCCTGTGGAACTCCTTCATGTGCCACCTCCTAGTCTGAGGCCAGCTAATAATAAGTGCTCACTACCATAAAGAAATTTCAGCTTTTCACACATACACAAAGGGTGTTCAGGCATTTCTTGACACAGTTTGTTAATCTGATTTCTTAAAACAGAGGTTACTCTCAGTGGAGAAGTTAATCTGATTCATGTTTTATTTCTTATTTTTCAAGACCTGTCCAAGGTGCTGAATTCAAATTTAAAGACATGTCAAAGACACTGTTCAGCTGCTTGTCACATTATTTTTCTCATTCATTTTCCCATTCTGGAAAGAATCAATTCAGGCAAAGGTATTTTCTGTCCATCTTCTGCAGTGCAGACAGATGTACTGGATTCATATAGGTTCTATTCAATCTCCTTATACTCTTTTGGACTTCCTTTAACTCCACTGTCTTTACCCCCCACAAACTTGCACATTGTTATGACTCTTATTACCATTGTTCTTCAGACTTGCTATTGCAGTTCTCAGTAAGTCTTGCTCTTCCACTATTTTCTAAGTAGGCATATCCAGGAGTAGCTGTATTGGCTGCCCAGCAAAGTACAGTAATATCTAAAATCTACAAAGCGGTGATGCCTTTATTGGAGTAACAAAAATGCACAAAATACATGGTGCAAGCTTTTAAAGCTCCAAGGGCTTGTTTATCAGGAAAAAGTGTTAAAAATCGTACAGGGGAAAGAAAGAAAAATGGCAATGTTGGAGTCATAGGCCTACATTTTGTCAAAATGTTGTTATTATTGTTCTTAGTTGAGATGATACAGATGGATCTCCATGCAGTCAGAGGGCATTCCTCTATTTTGGCCATGTCTTGTTTTGGGAGCCAAAGTCATAAAGTCCAGGATATAAAATTTAAGCTCCATTAGCAACACAAAATATACCTCCTTTGAGATTCAGGTTGTCTCTCCTGTGTGAGGCTACTTGTTCCCTTCTTTGGCAAAGACCACTGAATTTCTCAATAATCTTTTGTGTTGCATTTGGAAAAGTTTTAGATGCTGTAAAATATGCCAAATGCAGCCCCATTTTTTAAAGTTTTAAATTTTGCTTTGCCCAATAAAGATAGTGCTGTTTTGTGAATTTGGGGTGTCATTGTATTACTAGGCATGCACTACATCTAGGTAGGAAAATTAAAAGCACAACTATAGGACACAAATATATGGGTGACACCTAGCTTGAAAGCAGCACATGTGAAAAGGATCTAGGAATCTTAGTAGACCACAAGCTGAACATAAGTCAACAGTGTGATGAAGCCCCCAAACAAACCAATGCAATTCCAGACTGCATCAACAGGATTATAATGTCTACAGCAAGGGAAGCATTAGTCTGCTTTGTTCAGACTTCTCTTGGAATAATGTGTCCATCCCTGGGCCTCACAATTCAGGAAAGATGTTGACAAGATTAAATGAGTACAGAGAATAGTGACCAAGATGATCAAAGGTCTGAAAGCCAAGCCTTATGAGGAACAAATGAGGGAGCTGGGTATATTTAACTTGGAAAAGAGAAGACTGAGATATGACATGATAGCTATCTTTAAATGTCTGAAGGGATGTCATGGAGCCAACTTGTTTTCTCTTGTTTCAGAGATTAGAATACAAACCCATGGATTGAAATTACAAGAAAAGTGATACCACCTAAACATTAGGAAGAACGTGTTTTGTTTTTTTTAACTGTAAGAGCTGTTCAACAGTGGAATAGCCCACCTCAGAAGGCGGTAGACTCTCCATATTTGGAGGTCTTTAAGCAGAGGCTGGATGGGGCATCTTCTAGGAATGCTATAGTTGCATGGCAGTGGGTTGGACTTGTGATCCCTTCCATTTCTAAGATTCTACCATTTTTATTCACCTACCTCTGGACTGTTCCACACTTCAGGGTTTCTGTGGAGTCCAAATAGACTTAGTCCAACTAGGAAACCTGAACAGAAGAAGAACCATTCATTGTAATACATTCCCAATTTTCTGTAAACTCATAGTCTCACTATGGAAATTAGGAACTCTGCTAACTAATGTGGTGATTTTGCTCATCCCAGATAGAAAAATTAAGGCACCATCACTTTTGCCTTGGTGACATCTGCTGTAATGGGATGCTACACGAGGCTTTAAAGAATGTTCAGAGAACTACAATTAGTCCATCTAAAAGGTACTCTCTTACATCTCTACCAAGATGGCCCCCAATGTGAACTATGAACTGCCAATCATGTATAAGACTGGTTCACATGATTTTCCTCTCTAAAAAGGGGTAAGCAGTATTTTAAAAACTGGGCCTCTGCACAATGGAATCCTTTTATTTAGGCTATTTCACAGAAATTAATAATGTTTTATTAATTTGTGCTTTATTGGAAATAACATATATTTCCCTTAAATGGACTTTAATTTTGTAGCTGTTTTGATATAGGGCATTTTACAATTTGCTTCATAATATATTCTCTCTCTCTCTCATCTATGCCAAAACAAAGTATTAAATATGACAAGTGAAGAGCTGACCTTTTGGCAGGGTTCGTCCATCATCAAATATCAGAGGCGAATTCAATACTCGAGCTATCAGGGGTACTGGAGGGTAAAGTCGAAGGCTCTCTTTAATGCACATAGTGGTATATGTCATCTTCCCTAAGTCTTCCCTGTATAGAATTGGGGGAGTCAGGAAAATTTACAGAGGAAAAGATGAATCAGCAGTTGATTTTGCTTTGAGCTCCAAACTTGACCAAAACATATTTCACATTTGAAAAGTAAGGCTTCATATCTGGATGAATTAGAGACTAACTAGACTTGACACAGAATATTGGTAAACACTGTTACCCTCATCAAAAAAAAAAAAGTAGTATATTTGGGGTTTTAGTAACATGAAAAAGATTATATGAACTCATTCCGAAAAAGATTTAAAACAGGAAAATAGTATAAGAGTCAAAGGTTCAAAAACCTTCCATCATCAAACATGCATCTAATTTTGATTTGGAGGAGGAAAGAAATGTTTTAAAATGAAAAGCCACATAGGGTCAACTATATATCTGAGAAGTGTGTTAATATTTAGCCACAAATACCCAAGTAGTAGTATTCAGTCAACATATACCAACATTCTGCTTTTCCCTGGTATGCCAAGATTTCTGAGGATTTCTGGCTTATTATAATGTGTAAATTGGGCCCCCATACATTGCCTCTGTACAACTTCCATAGTGGTACATAGTGTCAGAAGTGTATATGGAAAGTGACAGACAGGTATAGAATGGTCCAGAGTATATTTGCATAAGACTGAAAATTGGTTGGGGCAGTAAACTTAAGAGGCACTGCTTCCATCCATCAATCCTTCTATTTATATCCCAACTTTCTCCTGGATTGGAACTCAAGACAGTTTACATATAGGCATAAAATGGGATAAAAACACATATTGTTCGAAATATACAAAATTAAGGTTAAAACAGTATTAAATAATAACAAAATTAAAACCATTTAAAATCTTACAGAGACTAAAAACCATACAGCACCATTAAAACCCCTTTGTTAAAAATCAATTTCCAAAGCCATGATTGGAAAGAAAGGTCTTAACCTGTTGCTCAAAGGACAACAAAGGACCCATCCCAGCTTCCCAGGGGAGAAAATTCCAAAGTGTGGGAATAGCCACAGAGAAGGCCTTCTCCCATGTTCCCATTTACTATGTCTGTGAAGGCAGTGGGTAGAGCTGGTGGGATCATAGTTGGGACTAACAATTTGAGTTAGATGAATATAGCCTAAAAGCTATATCTCCCATCCATAGCTGCTATATTGGTAAAAAAAATGAAAGATTATGTAAATATTCTGATAGAAGGAATACTCTACAACACATGTGTGAAGGTATCTATGGGGCAACACAGACCGCCCAAAAACGGCAGGCTGGAAGCACCCATTTTAACTCCAGAGGGACGCTGCAGCAGCCAAATGTGCGGCGTCCCTCCGGAGTAAAAAGAACCTGGAAAAAATGGGTTCTTTTTACGGCACCTGGCATCATCATCATCATCATCATCATCATCATAATGTTTTATTTCTATATCCCGCCTCTCCATTGATCGAGGTTGATTGACCATTGGTGCACCAGTGAAGTAAGGGACATGCAATGATGTCTGTACGCTGAGTGTCCCTTACGCTAAGATGGTGGCCCCCATGTGGATGGGAGGCTGCCATGACGCTGACGCCATGATTTGCTAGAGTTAGGAAGCATGTGGTTGGTGTGCACTCCCTAACCCTAGTATTGGCGGTGGCACACCACTTTTGGCCCATCTGTCTAGGATCTATGTTTACCATTGTGTGGGACAAGGAAATATGTAAAATAATGATTCATGTTGGAATCACCACAACCCCTGACATTTGTTGTTTATTCTAAAAAAAAAAAAAATAAAATAAAATAAAAGAACCAGTGACAATAGTAGAAGATCTTGTTTATGGAATGCTTAACTTATATCGACAGTTGGTCTCAGTGGCTACTGGAGAACTGAAAAGTATATTTTGATCTGGGAGGTTGAATAACTTTTATTTTGTTTTTAGAGCAAATAGAAATGTCCAAGAATACATGGAAAAGGTGTTCCATATCTATGCCACCTCTGTTTATTCAGGAGTGAAAAATGTGAAATAAAATCTCTCTCAGAATCTGGATATGTTACCATGTGCCCTTGGTATCAGCTGGGGTTTGATTCCAGGACCCCCTGGGGATAATGAAATCCATGGATGCTCAAGTTCCATTAAATACAATGGAATAGCAAAATGGTGTCTCTTATATAAAATGGAAAATCAAGCTTTGCTATTGGGGGGGGGGGGGGGGTTCAAGGTGTGGATGCTTGAATCTGTGGATAAAAAAAATCCATGGGTAAGGAGGGCTGACTGTACTTTCTAGACTATTACTCCCAGAGCTGTAATTGGCCATGGTGGCTGGGAGTTCCTATTCAACAAAGTGAGTGTTCAGTATTTTTTTCTTCAAATCTAAGTGTTACTGTAGTCAAGCAGTCCAGTCTAAAAGAAAGAATTAAAAAGAATACTGAGACCCACCATTGAATAGTTTCTTGGTCCCCAAGGACTTCCTCTATTTCTTCTCTACATCTCTGCTGGTGTTCAGGGTTTTGGGCCATGCAGTAAAACAGCCAAGAAATTCCACTGGCTGTAGTATCATGGCCTGCAAACATGAAAGTGTCCACCTCAGCACGTAGATCTTCATGAGCTAATGGATTTCCATTTTCATCCTTATAATGTAAGAAGACTGTCAGTTTGTTTGTTTGTTAGTTTGTTTGTTTTTTACAATTTATCACTAATATACTTACAAGGTGGAGACAACTACTGAGATATATTAATAAGACATATAGAATAGCTGTCCAAGCTATTGTATTAGTAATCTTCTCTGACTATTGTTCTCCCACCTCAGAGGCATGAAACCTGAGGCCCTCTAGATATTTGGATTACAATGCCCATGATTTGGCTACGGTAGATGGTGTTTCTGGAAGATCAGTCTAAACTATGGACCTTATCAGACATCAGAAATTGGAAGTATAATCCAATAGCAATCCGAATGCAATCATGAGGGTTCACATTATTGCGAATTAAAGTATCTTGCGCAATTTCAGGCAAAAGGGAAGTCATTCCGAATGCAATCATGGGTTTTACCTTATTGCAAATTAAAGCATCTCATGCAATTTCGGGCAAGGGGGGGGGGTCATTTTTGGGTAATGGGAAGTCATTCTGAATGCATTCCAAACACAATAGGAATTTATGTGAATTCACTCAACTAGCAAATTCACATGAATTCAAATTTGCTCCAATTGCAATAAAGAGAAATTCCTCCCATCTGATAAGGTCCTATGCAAACATCATCAGGTTGTTTGTTTGTTTGTTTGTTTTTGTGGGTTTTTCGGGCTATGTGTTCTTGAATAATTTATTTCTGACATTTTACCTGCATTTGTGACTGGCATCTTTAGAGAAGATTCTTTGAAGATGCCAGCTACAGATGCAGGCAAAACATCAGGAATAAATTCTTCCAAAACATGGCCATATAGCTTTAAAAATCCACAAAATACTATGGATGCTGGCTGTGAAAGCCTTCAACTTCACATCATCAGGTTGCCTATCTCTGTTCCACAATTACTCACTAGTGACTATATATCTTTTTGAAAATACTCAGTTTATGAAATACTGATGCAAATAATTAAGGCCCACTCCTACAAAGACATCCAGCACAATGCAGGCTGAGCAGCCAGCCTCTCTTGCCCTGCCTGTGCATACATGTGCATATTTTCCATGCCCCTTGCCTCTTGTGAAATGGTTGCACCACTGACCTTTGCACAAAGAAGAATATCTAGAAAATCCAAGTGCCTTTTCTTGAGAAACTTCTCAAGCTTTTGCTCACCCTTGAGGACCTTTATTCTCTCTCTAATTACTTGATCTGCATTAGAGATATGAGAAGAGTAAAAAGAACAAACAGAATACAAAGAAGTATCCTTCTTCCAGTCAATGATTAAAATACTGTTTCCTGAAACCATATTTTTTACGTAGGCTGTATCAGCACTGCAGAAATAATACAATTTGACACTACTTTAATTGCCATAGCTCCATGCTATGGAAATCTGGGAATAGTAGTTTGTTGTGGCACCAGAGCTCTCTGACAGAGAAGGCTGAATATCTCACAAAACTACAGTTCCCAGAATTCCCCAGCACTGAGCCATGACAGTTAAAGTGGTGTCAGTCTGGATTACTGCTGCATGCAGATGCAGCTTTAGTTTCAGGGCAAGAACATTCAGTTTTACTGATGATGTTGATGTGATCTATCTTTATATACATATATGTGTATGTATGACTTATAAATAAGATAACCCAGCAATGGAGAACAGGAGGAATCACTGACATGTAGTAGGCAGTTTACTGAAATAAGTATTCAATTTATAACTGAAGATCAGTGCCAGGTCAGATGAAGAGAATGAAAAAGACAGAAGAACCAAAGTGAAGAAAAACATAAAAAGAGATGGTCTGCAATGGAAGAATTAAAATCCCATTTAATTTAAAAATGAGATACAAAGGTGAACAAACAGAAATACAATGCTGACTTGATTGAATACCTGTTTAATACTACATGCACAAACATACTACACCAGAATACATGGTTTAGGATAGGAACAGGCAAGGTGTGACTCTGCATATAAGTATGCAACGTGATGCTGTAGCACCCTTGAGACTAGCTGAGCAAAAGATGTTGTAACATAAGCTTTCATAGGACTCTTTCAAACGGGGAGGAATTTCTCCCAACTCCAAATGGAGCCAATGCAGATTTATGTAAATTCGCTTGTTTAGCGAATTTACATGAACCCCTGCTCCGTTCGGAATTACTTCCCATTACCCGAAAATAACCCCCTCCTGCCCGAATTTGCATGCGAAGCTTTAATTCGCAATAAGGTAAAACCCATGATTGCATTCGAATTGGCTTCCCTCTTGCCCGAATTTGCATGTGAAGAGTTAATTTGCAATAACACAAAACCCATGATTGCATTCGAATTGACCTTAAATTATACTTCCAATTTAGCCTTGTATGAAAGAGTCCATAGACTTGATCTGCTTCTTCAGATGCTTCCTCCAAGAATCTGAGGAAGTAGAACATGTCTACAACAGCTTTTTCTATTATTTCTTTTGCACAGTTAGTTTCAAAGGTGCTAGAACATCACTTTGCACATTTATATTCCAGACTAACATGGCTATGTCTCTGCTCTCTGCATATTGTTAGACTTCAGTTTCCATCATCCTTCAATGCTGGCTAGGGTTACAGTTGATAGGAGGAGCTTTCCAGTATCTGAGATACTACTAGTTCCTGATCCTTGACAAAGAGAAATATGAATAAGATATACCTGTATGGAGGTGAGCTAATCTACAGGCCTTGCGGAATTGGCGCCCTTGAGAACTGAACCAGTAAATGAGGTTACTGTGGTATGGAGGTGTCTTCGCTCTTTGATACACCAGAAAGGTGAGGTCACTGATAGTTTTAACATAGGAACTCTCCCTTTGAAGAGGAAACAAAACATGGATGAATCCAAGGAAGCTCAAGTCTTATTGTCATGAAGATTTGAAAGACCTGACAACTTTTCTACACTATAGGCTAATCGCAGTTTGTCAATATTCAGAAAAAGTACCTCCTTCAGATATGATATTTTTAACTGTCAATATTGAGAAAAAGTATTACATTGAAGCATGATGGTATTTTTAACTGACCTATCCATCTGGCAGTTGCTTTGGCAACTGAAGGCACACTTCATGATACTGTCAAGGGTCATCAAGCCAACATGTTCATATATCTCCACTGGTGCTTCTGGGTCTTCCAATACCAACTTCTCCCATTTTTCCTTTCAATGAAATATAGAGACAGAAATGTAAAAAAACAAACAAAACAAACACACACACACACAAATTTGTAGGATCCTGTTCTCCATCAATTGGTTTTCATTATCTGTTTTGTGTTCCCAGTTTACTGAAAATTAACATCAATCTCAGGAAAATATGAAATACAATTTATACCAGTAACAGTGCAAACTTTCACATGTTTATTCAGAATTGTTGAATAGCACATGACAGGGTGGTTTTTATATGGGGTGTTTTAGTTATGTTTTTAACTTTTGTATGTTTATTGTGTTAATTTTAACACTGTTTTATCTAAATGATTTTTAATAGTTTTAATTTTTTTATTGTAAAGTCTTTTGAGATATTTTTATCCTGTGAGCCCCCTTGGGTCCCTTTCTGGGAGAAAGGTAGCACAGAAATAAAGAAATAAATCCTCTAAGGCTAAGAGAGTGTGACTTCCCCGAGGTCACCCAGTAAGCTTCCAGGGCTGAGTGCGGGTTCAAATCTCATGAAGAACTAGCCCTACACTCAAACCTCTATTGTACACTGACTCTGCCACTAGGTTTTACTCCTAGATAAGGTTGCACAGATTTGCAGCTTTAGGTTGATATCTCTACATTCCTAAGTAGATATCTATTATTTTTGTTGTTGTGTGGAAAAGGGAAGGCCAGAAGAGTGGTAGCAAATCTCTAGTCTTCCCTTTTCACTCTTCTATGAACATCTCCTTTAAAGATACTAGGTGGTAATAGTTGTCAGGTGGAGAATTTAATATGGAATGGTAGCTTCAAGTGCACAAACTCTATGTATCTATTCAGTTGAACAGACACATTTGGGACTTTGGTCAATCAGTCTGCCACAATTATGGCCAAGGTAGAGGTGAAAGTGAAATTAACCATAGCATATCAACAGAAGCACTTTTAAAGATATAATAGTTAACATGGAAAGCTCCTAGAGAAGTTTACTGAATATTCTTCAGAGGTTCAGTGTCAAGACCTATACACAATATTTCAAATATGTTTGTATCATACATTTGTATAAAAGCACTATGATATCTGTTGTATTTTTTATTCCTTTCTTAATTATCCTCAACTTGGAATCTGTCATTTTGACAGCATCCACATACTTTGATTAAGTTATTGCTGTTATTGTCATCTGCATCATCGTCATCACTATTTCTACCAGGCTTTCCTCTTAAAATCAGGACTCAAAGGTTTCAATCTTGATTAATAATAATAATAATAATAATAATAATCTTTATTTGTATACCGCCCTTCCTATGATCAGGGCGGTGTACAGCATTTTTACAATTAAAAAACATTCCAAACAGTACAGTAAAAACATTACAATAAAACAACAGGTAAAAGCATTATCGTCCCAATGCAGTGTACAATGGTTATTTCCAACGGCTTATCGGGGGGGGGGGGGGGTAGCAATAACAAATGGCAATCAGGGATAAGCCTGGTTAAATAAGTGTGTTTTCAGCTCCTTTTTAAATTGGGGGAGGGAAGCAATCAGGCGGAGCTCAGCAGGCATTGAGTTCCAGAGGCTCGGAGTAGATATAGAAAACGTTCTCTTGGCAGTTGTCGATAGCCTAGCCTCTGGAACTTTTAACAAATGTTGCCCGCTTGATCTAAGTGTGCGGGGCGGATTATGTGGGGAGAGACGGTCCTTTAGGTATTATTAAGTGTCCCTTGGAATCATTACTTCTATCTTCAACTATAAATGGAAATGAAGAAGCAAATAAAGTTGTGACACACCATGAAGCTGAAGTACTGGGTTCAGAATATTGGTGATTCGTTGTTGTAAAGCTTAGGGTTAATATTAATGGCCCATATCCTAATTTTTCTTTCTTATCTGCCTCTCCTCAAGGATCGAAGTGGGGTTCAACATAGGTTAAAACACATCAAACCATTTAAATACAAAGGTTAAAACACATAAATATAGAATACATCCAAAGCATCCAAACATAAAATTCAATTCACCACAATTCAAGAGATATTGACAAGCTGGAGTGTGTCCAGAGGAGGGTAACCAAAATGGTAAAAGGTCTGGAAACCATGCCCTATGAAAAGCAGCTTAGGGAACTGGGTATGTTTAGCCTGGGAAAGAGGTTAAGAGGTAAAATGATAGCCCTGTTTACATATTTGAAGGGATGTTATATTAAGGATAGAGCAATCTTATTTTCTACTTCTTCAGAGATTAGGACACAGAGGAATTAATTCAAACTACAGGAAAAGAGATTTCACCTCAGCATTAGGAGGAATTTCCTGACAGTAAAAGCTGTTTGACTGTGGAATACACTGCCTCAGAGTGTGTTGTAGTCCCCATCTTTGGGGTTTTTTAAAGAGAGGCTGGATGGCCATCTGTCGAGGGTGTTTTGATTGGGTCTTCCTGCATGGCAGAGGTTTGGACTGGATGACCCTTGCAGTCTCTTCCAATTCTATGATTCTATTATGATTCTATTATTCTAAGAATAGCTATGGTTTACTGAATATAGAGCAAAAATTATCTCAAAATTCTGCAACATAGACTAGAAATCATACAAAGATGGTGAAATCCCAGAGGTACAAGCAGGGTTCAGGAAAGGAAGAGGCACTAGGCACCACACTGAAAACATATGGTGGCTAATGGAGTGCACCAGGTAATTCCAAAAGAAAATCAAGATGTGCTTTATAGATTATAGCAAAACCTTTGCATAGATCATGAAAGTCTATGCAAAGCCCTTAAAGACATGGGAGTGCCAACACTGATAGTCCTGGTGAATAATCTGTACTCAGGATAAGAGGCTACTGTCAGAACAGAACATGGAGAAACAGACAGGTTCCCAACTGGCAAAAGGGTCAAGCAAGGCTGCATCTTATCACCCTACCTGTTCAAGTTGTATGCAGAACATATTGTAAGAAAAGCAGGCATGGGCACAGAAGAAGGAGGAGTAAAAATAACAGGAAGGAATATAAACAATCTAAGATACACAGATGACACTATAATACTACCAGAAAACCTCAAAGACCTGGAACAACTACTAAGAAAGATCAAGGAAGAAAATGCAAAAATAGGCTTGCTGTTAAACATAAAAATCATGACAAAAATCCCAGTTACACTAGCATAATGAAAAGGTCCTGTTCTGTACTGGGAACAAGGGACCTTTTGAAATTGATTTCAGACAGGGAACGGAGTCAAATCAGAAATCATGCTATACTGCCAGTGGGAGTGAGCCCCAAGTGGGTCCTAAAGCAGATCAAGCCAGAAATCTCCCTGGAAGCCAAGATGACAAAACTGAATCTGTTGTACTTTGGACACATCATGAAAACACATCATAACACATTATGAAAACAATAATGCTAGGAAAAGTGGAGGGAAGTGGAAAGAGACGAGGGCCACATGCTAGATGGATGGACTCTGTTTGGGAGGTCACAGGTATGAGTTTGCAGGAACTAAGCAAAACAGTCAAGGACTGGACAGGGGGTCTTGGAAATGTGTCATCCACAGGGTCTCCGTGGGTCAAGATCAACTCAAGGGCTGTTTACAATATAAATGGATCTGTAACTCTAAGTTACAAATCCTTAACTACAATATAGGATCCCAGCCAATCTTCTTTTCTTTTTCTTTTCTTCTCGTGGATTTTTTTAGAGTTATAGGTTACCAAAGGAAAAGAATATAAATGGATATCACTAATATTGGCTGGTGTTCCTCCTTCTCGAGGAATAAACTACCAGCAACCTGCTGTCATATAAACATTGCTTACTCTAAAGCAGGAGCTAAAGAAGTTTAGTCCTCCAGATGTTTCTTTGACTAAAACCCCCATCAGCCTTAGCTAGAAATAGTGAGGAATGCTGGGAGCTGCAGTCCAGCCCCTCCCCATATTCCATTGTGTATTACACAGTAAACCTGCTTCTCAATACCTGTAATTTAAAGAACATCTAATACTATAGAATAACTGTAAATTAAAGAACATCCGTCTAACTATAAGATTGTATGTACAGCACTGTGTAAACTTACAGCACTATATAAATAAAATTGATAACAACAACAACAACAACAGCATTAGAGGAAGGCATTCTCTCAGTCCTGCCATAATCACAGGCTTGCCTGGTGAGGACATGAGAGAGAGCCTTTTTGGTGGCTCTGGAATGCCCTTCCATGAGAGGCTAGGCTGGTTCACTCCCTGGTTTTCTTTTGCTGGCAAAGAAAAACATTCTTATTTAAGCAAGCTTTTTAATGCTTTAGTGGGGAAGGTTTTTAAAAAAGATGCTTGTTCTATTTGTTTTTAACTTTTGTATTATTTTTAATTAGTTTTAGAGTGTCTTAATGTGGTGTTTTAAAATTGATTTTAAACTTTTTGTAAACATTTTTAATGTGTTTTTATGGAAGCTGCCTTGGATCCTGACTTGGGAGAAAGGCAGCATATAAATAAAGTAAAGTAAATAAATAAATCCTTGGTTTGGTTTGCTGGCCCAATTGGCCTAAAGGCATCTATGAATTCATGGGGTTGCCATAAGTCAATAGGTGAATTTAAGGCATGAACACACACACAATTTGTTATGAGGTAGATGTGCTGTTAATCTCCAGATGATGGTTTGATAGTATGATAACCAATACCTTAAAGTGGCTATTTTAGTAGAGCATTTTACTTTAATGGGTAAAAACTAGCCAGTTAAGATTTCCTATGGAGCTTCCAGATGGATTATGCTGGTTAGGCCAGCCTGACAGCTGAATGTAACACACATGCATTAGAAACTAGGTAGAAGTTGAGTCTCCCTTATCCAAAATGCCTGGGATCACAAGTATGGTATTTAGGATTTGCTTTGGTTTTTGAAATATTTGCAGAATATATCCATGTATTTGCATATACATACATAAAGAGATATTTTGTAGATTGGACCCAAGACTAAACACAAAGGGGCTTTATAGACCACCCAAAAGGGTGGTCTGTAGCCTCCTCTTCTTACTGCAGACCTTTGCCGCAGCAGCAAGACGCTGCATCGAAGGTGCGCAGTTAAAAAGGAGTGGGGAAACCCCGCTGCTTTTTAGCGTCACAGTTGCAATGCACTAAAGGCAAAAGGTGCCATTGGGCCCCTTTACATGGTCACAACTGCGCAGCTCTGTATAGAAGCGGCACAGTTGTGATGGCATCATTACGTACAGCATATAAACAGTGCTACGTAACGACGCAGGCATCGTTACGTGCTAGGGCTAGAGAGCATGGAAATGTTGCGCACTCCACAGCCCTAATCACAGTGCAGGGACAGGCCTTTTGGGCCATCTGTACTGCACAAAAATTTATTTATGTACATAATTTGAAGGCAATTTTATACACATATTTTAAGTAATTTTGTGCATGAAAACAAGTTTGCCTACTCTGAACCATCAGAAAGTAAAGGCGTCACTAACTCAGGCACCCATGAAAGACATTTTACTTTTTGGAATATAGTGAAGCATATTAATACTTAATTAGTAAATAAAAACAAATACAAAAACAACAATAATGGGATCAGAGAGGAAAGAAAGGCTAGTCAGTTTCCCTCATAAAACATTTTGCGGCATATCTGGAGCCAAGGTCTCAGGCTGCCCAGCTTTCTTCCCCAAATTTATTTCAGATCATCTGTATAGTTGACCAAGGTCACTATTTTATATTTATGAATTTATCAAAGTGTTAGTTCGAGTATTCTGGGGGTGCGTTTCCCATTACAAAAGAAAAAAATGAATTGTTGATTCACTTAAATGACTCTCGTTCCCATTTCAAACCCGTTCCTGTCCCAATGTTTTCAATTCCTGTTGTGACAAAGAAAGGCAAACACACACATACACACGAACAATTTTTCCAGAGTGTAGTTTCTAAGCAGTTATTTTGAAAACAATTGATTCCGAGCAGTGTTCAACAAGTAGGAACAACAGATCGGAATTGCATTATTCTAGTGGGGAGGGATTAATGGCAGAGGGGTGTGTGTTTGCCATCCCTCTCCAATTGTTTTGGAGTTTTCACACACACACACACACACACACAGACACACCAGTGCTGCCTTTTTTGTTTGTTGGTGTGACCTATGGGTGCTTTTAAAAACATAAATTAATCAATAAAATTAATCAATGGAGCGATAGATTGATTTCACAACTACTTGCGGAGGCAAGTAGTTGCTAAACCATTCTATTGCTTCATCAATTAATTTTATTATTTTTTTAAAAAACATGCCATCTCCCATGTCCTCCTCCTCCTCCCCCCAGACCCCCTATTTTTCCTTCCCTTTTAATTGGGGGGGGGGGGATGCTGGCCATTCCTCCTGGCAGGCTCCTTGAGTATCATTATTATTCTTATCCGAATAGGTGCAGCTGTTGTCATTCTGGGGGTGACTGGAGTCATTTCCTTCCCCCCTCCTCTTCCTGTTCACCTTGTGATCTCTTTTCTCACCCTTCTTTCCCCCTGGACTCTCTCTCTCTTTCTCTCTCTTCCCAGAAGAGCTCCTTTCTCTGCCCAACTGGGAAGGGACCGGGGGACCGGGAAGAGAGGAGCCATTCCTACCAGCCACCCTCCTCCTCCTCCTCCGGGGCATAGTGGAGTTTATCATACAATGGAATTTGGGGATATAATGCAGTGGCAATCCGAACGCAATCATGGAGTTTCACGTAATTGCGTATGAGTGTATCAATTTCAGGCAAAAGGGAAGTCATTCTGAACGCAATCATGGGGTTTCACGTAATTTCGTATCAGAGTATCTCAAGCAATTTTGGACAATGGGGGGGGGGTCATTTTTGGGCAATGGGAAGTCATTCCGGATACAATTATATTTCACGTAAATGCTAAACTAGCGAATTTACGTGAATTCGAATTGGCTCCATTCGAAATTGAGAGAAATTCCTCCCATGTGATCAGCTCCAATGAAAAGTTCCCAATTCATAGTGGTAACGAAGGACCTTTTAGAATTGATTAACGGTATGGAGCGAAGCCGAATCAGAAATTGGGTTATACTGCAAGTGGGAATGAGCCCTGAGTATTCTTTCATCTAATGAATTTCAGTAATCTTTCTGAGGTGTCAGCAGATTGGCAATTATGTTTCCTACCAGCATCACTTTGACCGACTCCACCACTGGAGTCACATAAGATTTCAGAATCTCATAATGGAATCCTGGGGTGAGCAGCTTTCGGTGTTGCTGCCACTTTGGTCCATTTAGGGTCAGCAGTCCCTTTCCTAAGAAAAGGAAAAGCATGGGAAACTTTAGACATGAAAAATGATAAGAGTTTGCAATGTTTGCATACCTGTGCCCACTGATGGGTAGTCCATGTTTGCAAACTTCCTGTTTGTTTGCTTTGCCACACCAGCTCTCTTCCTGCACCACTCTAACTTATAGCCATTTTCCCCTATCTCTATCTCTTAACTTTAAGATTGTCTATGGACAAGTAATTTGTAAGTAAAGCTACTTGTATATGTTTTACAAAGAAGCTAATCTTATTTCTTTTCTCTTTTAGATTCTATGCCTGTGGATGTGTGTGGGACTGGTAGTTGGTCAGCTTCTGCTTTCCCAATTTGATTATTCTGTTTGAGAGGTCCAGTACTATCTCTCACATTTCCCAACAAAAGACAGTGGATTAACTACCGTATTAAATGTTCATGGTACAAGATCAAGATCTGTTGAGAGCAACATATAATACAATGCTCAGTTTTGAAAGCAGAGGGAGAATGTTCTGGCTCTACGGAAATCTGACCCCTGTCAAAGGTGCTAGCCTCTTAACAGCTCATAGAGATCTGTGGGGCACAAACAAATTTGAATTCCTACATGGATATTGTACCTTCTTCAAAAGCATCTGAATATGAAAATATCACAGGTATTTTTATACATTTCCCAGGATCCCATAGCCAACATGGCCAGATTCTGGAGGGGTAATAATAATAATAATAATAATAAATTAAAAAACAACAACAACCAAACTTACATTTTTCATGAAAGCTAAAAATTTGGGAGATGGGCCTGAAATATTCCTGAATGAGTTTCTCCTGGCATTTGCTTGAGCAGGCAGAGGAATCTTTTAAAATTCTGGACTGTTTCTTAACCAAACCAACAATCCCCAAAACTTCCCTAAAACAAACCTATTGTAACAATCCTCAACAAACAGATGAGTAATTTTCATCAAAACACCCTGCTCCCCATGATATCCCTGTTTTAAAGATGGAAAAATAATGATCAATGTGTCATTTTCCATCATATTTTTGACTTGCTGTAATAACAACAAAACACGTGATGGCTTAATATCTGGCACAACTGACCTCATCACTGTAAAAAGATAGGTGCCAGTTGTCAATTAGCTCTGCAGGTGTAATTTTTCTAAACCATAGAAACTGTGAGGATTTTAATGTTTGAACAGTTTTGGGGCAGATTACCTTATAAGCAGAATCCCTGTAACACTTCAGTTATGAGCAACTGCACTCTCCTTTAAGAGTAGCTTCTTCATTTATGGATTTAATTTTGTACATATGTACACATCGTGCATGACTGGCAGCCTATTGTTTTAAAAACTTTAAAGCAGGATTGTACTTCAGACTGCAAATTCTCTTTCCACAGAAATCTTTCTAACATGAAAAAATGAAAAATGAAAAATACATACCAATCCATGGAACAATGAAGTTATAGAGGGCTAGACATTTGGGATCTGTGTAGAACAAGAAAGAACACTTTGTGTCAGGGTAACATCTTGAAAAGTTAGTAAGGGAAAACAAACAGATTTTCCTCTCCGTTACTAATAATTTCAATTATATAGTAAAGAAAAATTTAAGAAAAAGACATGAAAATACAGTGAACATGCACACAATTCATAGATAAATTGATTTCTTTATGATTGATAATACAGATTGGCCTTGATCACTTAAAATAAATCATGGAAATAAATTAAAAGAAATCTGACCTTGGAAGCTAAGCAGGGTCAGCCTGGTTAGTACTTGGATGGGAGCCTGCCAACAAATATCAGATGATGTAGGCTGTATTTCAGATAAACATTACAACACTATGCCCCACTTTTACACTGGCCAGGTATCCCAGAAATATCATACCATAGCTAATGGTTTTAAAGGCCAATAAGTGGTTCTAGAGAACTAATAGTATTACACTCTCCCTGGCTACTCTGCAGAGTAAGTCATCCATAAATGGCGACAAAGGTTCAGAAACCAGACTGGTATGGAACCAAGCCATTAGAATAATCCAAGACCACCTGGAACTAAGAAGCCACCGTTTTTCCCAATAAGAAGGCTACATTAGATACTAGATGGGTACATTACAAACTGAATAAAAGAATCTAGATTCCCTCCCACCCCCAACGAGGGTTTAACACTGTCTCCTTACATGCAGTAATCAAATGGTCCCTTACAGAGGCAGAAAGTACTATAGAAATGTTGACAGGTAACCTGGATGCTGGTAGATTTAATATGTTGCTGTTGTGTGCCATCAAATTTTTTCTGACTTATCACCACCCTAAACCCATCATGTGGTTTTCTTGACAAATTCCTTCAAAGGGGGTTTGTCATTGCAATCCTCTGAGGCTGAGAGCATGTGACTTGCCCAAGGTCACCCACTTGGCTTACATAGTAGAACCTGGATTCTAACCCTGTCTCCAGAGTCCTAGTCCAACACTCAAACCACTACATCATTCTGGTCCTCAGAAAGGGTATTAACAGCCATAGATTACTGGATTACTAATAATAATCCAAATATCAGTTGGTAGGTCACATAGTGCTAAATCATTAATTGGCTAGAATTGGTCACATCACCAAGCTACACAATATTACTCCCCAAAGCAACACAACTAAAGAGCACCCATCTATGACTCAAACCAATGATGGCATCTGAGGCAAGGAAGAAAAAAAAAACACTTCTGTCTACACAGTGTGATACAAGTGGGTCACAGAGGGTTAAGGATTCTGTGTGATCTTCCAATATCATAAATATAACTATATATATAGTTTCTTATCACTCAAAGTTTTTCGAGCCAGCATGTGCAGGTACATTGCTGGCAGAGAACCAAGATTTCTTCATCATCTCAGAGTACATCTTTATGGCATCTTATGGCAGAGTTCATCCTTATTTCTCTCTTCCATTCAGCCAGGCCCATTACATAGAGGTAGGTCAAACAGGATCAAATAATGGTATGACTATGACAACAGAGCTATTTCCAGCTTTCCCACTCATGTTTCCCCATCCATGGTTGTATAAACCAATATAAGTCCATTATGTGCATTGTCACATACACTGAGCTAGATATTAATTGAAAGAGACAGGACTATGGTCGTTATAGCAGCTATGAAATCCCGAACCAGCTTAGATAGGCATGTCTTTGGTGGATATGCTTAAGTTGCTTCATACCACCTTGCTTGTAGTCTTCAGCAAAAACTACTGAGATCACTTAGAGCTCCAGCTGGAAGCATGTTGTGCAGTGCTGTGGATGAAATACCAAAGGAATATTTTTCCATATGCAAATCCCCAATGCCAAGTACACATAGAGCATGAGGGGCAGTTGTGAATCTGGGGACTTTGGGACTTGACAGACTGCCCCTTTCAGCGCTGGATAAGGGCTGCAACAACTACATGCCGCAGCCCCAATCTGGCCTTTCTGAGGTGTAAAGTTCACACTAAAATCCAAAGATTCACAATGCCCAGGCACAGAAGCCACCAACTACCCAAGGACAGTTGGTGTCACTAGGGTTGGCATCAGCCAGTTTGGTAACTCATGGTGTCACCTCCCCTTAAAAGGGGTGGCTGCAAAGGCCGGCTGCTTGCGTAAGGGGGATGTCTCTTTCCAAAAGTCCCTGGAGAAGGATGGGCAGAAGCTCTGGAGGCACTGGCAGTGGAACAAACCTCAACCCTCAGACATCTTATTTTGAAGGGCAGCAGGAGGGAGGAAGGAAGTGAAGAGGAGGGGGAAGAGCTGGTCAGAGGTTGTTTTTGCCAGATGGAAGCTACCCCACTTGCCTTTCCTCACAGACGGCACAAGGACTGGGGTGAGGTTGTCTCAGAGTTACAAAAGCCAGGATGAAATCACGGCCAGCCTAAGACCTGGTTTCGAATGCTGGCGCAGCCACTGAGTAACCTTTGGGCAAGTCATACTTTCTCAGCCTTAGCACTTCCGCCCTCACCTCCAAGAACCTTGGCAAGGAAACCTTATGATAGGGTTGCCTCTTAGGGCCAATATCAGTAAGAAACTACTTTTAAAGGCACACAACAACAACAACGGTCCACGGCAAGGAGGGGAGGAGGAGGTGGGTACCAAGTGTCACCCCCTTCTCGGGTGTCACCCAGTGTGCTACACACACACACACACACACACACACAGTGACGCTGCTGCCCAAGGGCAACACTACACTGCTCTAGGCAGAAATGTCAGGGTAGGTTTTTACAATCAGAGTCTAGAGTCTCCTACAATCAGTTGTATGCAAATACTTACCACCTCTGCTGTATACAGCCTTAGCATATTCAGGGTGGTTGATGGCCAAGGCAGCTAAGAAACCTCCGTACCACAGAGGAAAACAATGTGGATATTCTTCAGTCCATTTCACTAGATTTCTCAGTTCATCCCCAGATTTCATCTGCATTGTGAGTTTAAACATAATCAGGATATTATACTTCTAAATGCTGTGCTGAAAACAGAATATACAAGGACAATTACTTTGTAGGAGAAAGGAGTCTAGAAACATGGTGGGAACTTGCCATGGAAGGAAAGAACAAAGAAGTCATTCATAAGGTCTCACCTTCGGGTTCTTCTGGTCACAAAAGGTAATGAGCAGAAAGCAAAATATTTGATATTTTAAAATAGTTTTTCTGTGTTCCCAGGAGTGGCCAGTTCCTTGATAATGTTGGTTTTCACCTTGCTCTATTTGCTGTGCAAAGCCCTCCTGCTCCTTTATGCATTGAGCTGCTGCTGTGACTTCAGGAGATTTATTTCATGGTTTGCTGTGTGGATCTCCTCCATCTCTTTACTTCTGTTATTATTTGCTTGAAAGAATGAGCTCAGTTATGTTGCAATCCCATAAACACAACCTGGAAGAAATTGTCTACTTCTGCTTGTGAGTAAACATGCACATGATTCCTTTTTCTACACAATGTATTGTGCTATGGATAACTGCCACCCTTTGATTCCTAGTCAAAGTGTTATTGAATACCTCCTCCCAATAGACTGCACACAGAGGTATAATGGGAGTGCATGCTGTTAGTATAAAATATGCCTTTAGGGTCTTTTAGTCTACATTTTAAGCAAGTCTCATTTTGTTGTAGTTAGGGGTTATACAGACCGACAATTAAGTTCGGCCTGGGGGCAGAGTCGGGGTGTGGCGCCCACATGACACATGCCCCAACTCTGCCCCTAGGCTGGCGTGATGCCGCACACCGCATCACACGGTGTGCAGAGTAATGGCGCTCCTCTGGCACTGTGTCTACATGATGCTGTGCCAAAGGAGCACAGAAAAGCTGTGCGCTGGTGGCTATGGAGCCCTTTCCAGGGTGCAAAAATGAGCTACTTTTTGCTGCTCCTTTTTGCACCACAAAAAGGTGAGATTGGGACTGCAACATGTAGTTGCTGTAGCCCTAATCCAGCACTAAAAGGGGCAGTCTGTCGAGCCCCTTATTTTCCTAAGATACACCAGAACTGTTACCTTTTAAATTTGTTAGTAATTGCTAAGGTTGTACTTGGGGTTGGCTAAACAAAAAGTGGAGATAGCTTCCTCAGCCCTAAGATTAGAATAAAATAAGCCAGTGCTACATCCTGTAATGATAAAGCAAACGTTTTTCTCAGACGGAGATCATGGAAGGAGGGAGGAGGGAAGATTGCATGTCTGACAAATGCTTGCTTAAGCTAAAAGATTCTATAAATGCTTAGTGTTTTCAGAATAAAGTTGTCCATCTTGACTATTCTGAACTCTTGGTTGGACTTAGAGGGTGGGATTGGAATGCCTTGGCCAATGCTGTCTCTGTGTGGGTTTCTTACTTCCTAATCAGTTTCAAGGCTCATTCCACTTCTATGTCTTACCTTGTGGATGCATGGTGAGGCTAATATTTCAGTATCTCCCAACAGTGCCTTGCTGCACATTGTTGCAGAGGACTGTTTTAATAAATTAATTAAAATCTATAATTGTAGTTTTACAGAGCATGTGCAAAAAAAATTCATATATTTGGCCTAAGTTTATTTTCTTCTAGAATAAGAAAATAACTAAATCCCAATACAGGTCAAATATCCCATATCCAGAATTCCATATTCTGAAATGCTCCATAATCTAAAATTGTCCATATGGATGGCTGAGATAGTGACAATTCAGTGTATTCAATTTTGACAATTCAGTGTATTCAAACTTTGTTTCATGCACAAAATTGTGTAAAATATTATGCATAAAATTACCTTCAGGCTATGTGTATAATGTGTAGACAAAACATAAATGAATGTCATGTTTAGACTTGAGTCTCATATCCACAATATCTCATTATGTACATGCAAATATTGCAAAATCTGAAATCCAAAATACTTCTGGTTCCAGGCATTTCAGATAAGACAGACTCAACCTGTATGTGTTAATATTGTTAGAAAGGTAGCAAGATTTTTTTTTCCCATCTGCACAAATGAGGAGACAGGAACATGCTGTGTGCATGTGTGAAAGGGAGAGAGAAGATAATATCTACTAATGATCTATGTGTGGAACAATGTTGTCTGATATGGTTGGAGCTTCCCCTCTCTCTTTTGCTAGCTAGTACCACTAACAAAAGAACCTCCAGGCTTCAACTATGATATACATATTTCTCTTCTTATCATTGCCAAATGCCAAATTTATCACAAGTCTATCACGTGCTCTTCCTCTGTATCATTGGTTATTTTTAAATGTACTGCCATTAAACCTGGAGGTTCCATTTATCTGTCATAATCAAGTAATACACAACTATTCACTTACATTTTCTCTATGAAAGGTGTCCTTCTATGCCTCATCTCTTTCTGGAAACCACCCAAGCTAGCTGATAAACTTGGCATCATCACAAACCATGTCTTGGAGTGATCACCAGAACCAGATCAGTAGCATTTAGCTATGCTTCTGCTATTATTTATAGGACAATCTTTTTCTTTCCCCTGTTTAACAGAACAAGGTTTAAAGCTATGAACAACTTGTTGATAGTCAAAAATAGGTGGCTGATTTACAGCTCCATATGGCAAAGGGGGACTTTGGCAATCCTTGCTCTGATCACTGTTTTTATTATATGCCTTCAAATCAACTCCAACTTGTGCCAACCCTATCCTAAAAATTTTTTGGCCAAATTACATCTGAGACAGTTTGCCTTTGCCTTCCTCTGAGGCTGAGAGAATGCAAGAAGCCCAGTGGGGTTTCCATAGCTGAGCAGGGATTGGAATTCTGGTCTCCCAGAGCCCTAGTCCAATATTCAAATCACTAACTATACTATCCTGGCTCTTTGCCCCATCAAACTGGGTCTTTTCATTATAGTAATTTCTCCAGCATGTCTCATGCTGTGTAGCCTTGCTCCTGCAGGGAGCTGCAGGCATCCAGCATAAATTCCCAAAGTCAGCAATCAGCCTCAAGTTATGGAACCAACAAAGCATCAAAGCATTCATTCACCACAAACTTGTCCAGTTGTACAGCTGTTATCTTATCTGTTGAGATCTAATCATTGACTGAACTGGATTTTACAAATCCATCTTCAGTTCATTATAAAAAGGAAAAAATGCAGTTTTACAAAGCAAAAGACTGGGGCTGCATCTACACTGTAGAATTAATGCAGTCGGACACCGCTTTAATTGCCATGGCTCAATATTATAAAATTCTGGGATTTGTAGTTTTATGAGATATTTAACAGCTTTGGTGTCACAACAAACTTCAAACCCCAGGATTCCACAGGATGGAGCCATGACAGTTAAACTGGTGCCAAAATGCATTAATTCTGCAGTGTACCAGCATCCTGGGCATCCCAAGCCTTATCAAGAAAGGCAGAGAATCCCTTACCATGCGAACATGGCCATACAGCCAGTGAGAGGGAGGTCCTGGGAAATCCCTGAAGGCCTTGATTAATTTCTGTCTTGTCTGAAATAGTTGGATGGCTTTCAGAGTCACACAGGTCAAGACCAAAGCACCAGTCAGTTGGAAAAGCTGAGACAGGTTCCCAAGTAGCCAAAAGCACAAGGCACTTATTAGACTCTCCATTGCCTGTTCCCTACTTGCTTGCTTGTTCCTTGAGTCTGGAAGAAATACTGGGAAAATCCCTGCTTGTCTGCTGTTTATCTCAGGATCAGAGAGCTTGCAAAGACTCCACCCACCAACTCTCATCCTCGTGGTTGCAAAAGAGCAGATGCAAAGGAACAAAGGGTCCTGAATTGTCATTGCATGAGATGCTACATCTACTGAAATTCCCTCTTTTATACACCCCATAAAAATAAGCGGCCCTGCCCCTGTGTGTATAGGATTTCTCTCCTTCTCCCTTCTTTTCCAACCTCAGTTTATATTCCTCTTACTGGAAAAATTGTTGAAATTAATTATGTAAGAAACAGAATCACTGAGTGCTCAGTTATTGTATTAAGAGCAGTGCAATAGAAGTATAGTGCCTAGATCACCCCCAGATTGCCTGCAGAGTGTTCACTGCCCCAATTGCTTGCAGAGTGGCGATTTAGAAATAAAATTTATCATAATCATCATCATCATCAAGGGAATTAACAGTGCCACTCTAATCTGCTTTCATCAGGCCTCACCTGGAATACTGTGTCCAGTTTAGGCACCACAATTCAAAGAGCATGTTGACAAGGTGGAGTGAGTCCAGAGGAGGGAGACCAAAATGGTGAAAAGTCTGGAAACATGTCCTTTGAGGATTTACTTAAGGAGCTGTTTATGTTTAGCCTGGAGAAGAGAAGGTTAAGCGGTGATATGATTGCCCTACTCAAATATAAATATCTGAAGGGGTGTCATATTGAAGATGAAGCAAGTTTGTTTTCTGCAGCAATAAAGAATAGGACCTGGAGCAATGGATTCAAACTACAGGAAAAGAGATTCAACTTCAACATTAGGAAGACCTTTCTGACAGTAAGAGTTGTTGAACTGTGGAACACACTCCCTGGGAGTGTGGTGGAGTCTCCTTCCTTGGAGGTTTTTAAACAAAACCTGGATGGCCATCTGTCGGGAATGCGTTTATTGGGAGTTCCTGCATGGCAGGGGGTTGGACTGGATGGCCCTTGTGGTCTCTCTCAACTCTATGATTCTATGTGTAGTACACTGGAGAACACATCACACTGACCTGAAAATAGCCTATTACAAATAAACAATTGGGTAGAACTATAGCAAGGGCAAAGTATCTGGCAAGCTTCCATATTTATCACATGCATTAATATCCTAACATTATTCTCCAGGCGGAATCATGAGAACATGTGGGTGGGGTAGGATGTCTCAAGGTCAACACATAATCATGCTTACATAAAGGCTGAACACCCACACAAGAAATATATTGGCTTCTCTCACACAATAATTTTGTAGCTTATTTATTTATGATCTTGCTGTGTGTCTTCAAGTCATTTCTGACTTATGGAGACCCTAAAGCAAACCTATTATAGGTTTTTCTAGGGCTGAGAGTGTATGACTTGTCCAAGGTCCCCCAGGAGATTTCCATGGCTATGAAGGGAATCAAACCCTGGTCTCCAGGTTGTATTCCAAAGTTCAGACCACTACACCTCACTGGCTCTCTTATTTATGTATACTTACATTTATTTGAAAAGATCTATATGCTGTCAGACACTATAAGATCTTCTAAGGAAAAAGAAAACAAAACAAAACACATAAAAATAAAGGTTATGCTAGCTATTCCAACATAAAACAATATGGTACAATAAAACAGAAAATGAATGGAGATACACTAAAAGGATAATTTTTTAAAAAGCAGCTCTATGAATAAGCATGAGCAACCAAATACACACACACACACACACACACACACACACCAGCAGCTAAGGGAAACAGCAAATAATGCATTACCCTTTGGATACATGGTAAAAGCTAATCGAGGAATCAGGAGACTAAGAATAGGGAGGTCAGCTGTGAAAGAACTAGCAAAGCTCCTAAAGAACAAAGATATACAACTAAGCAGAAAAGTTAGAATCACAGAAGCAATTGTATTACCGTGTATGGATGCAAGAGCTGGACAGTTTAGAAAATAGACAAAAAGAATAACTCCATTTGAGATGTGATGCTGGAGAAGAGTGCTGAGGATACCATGGACAGCAAAAAGATAAATAAATGGGTTCTTGAACAGATCAAGCCTGAACTTTCCTTGGCAGCCACGTTGACTAAATTGAGGCTGTCATACCTTGGCCACATCATGAGAAAGCACAACTCATTAGGAAAGACTGTAATGTTAGGAAAGGTGGAGGGAAGTAGAAAGAGAAGAGGACCACTTACTAAACTGATGGACTCAATTAAGGAGACCACAGGTATGAATCTGCAAGAATTTAGAAGAATAGTGGAGGATAGGGACTCTTGGAGATGTCTCATCCACAGGGGTCACCATGAAATTGAGGGTGGCTAACATCAACAGAAGAGCTAGGAAGGATAGATTGGGCATGAGGCTGTAGAATCAAAGTGTTGAAAAGTGCTCCAATGGCAATCTATTCCAATACCCTGACAGTTGAGGAATTTACTGTTAAAGCTTTCCCATTCCTGAGATGTGATCTGTTGTTATCAGGTAACGGAGAAAAAAAGCAGGAGATTCCTGTGTGGGACTCTGATGAAAATCAGACTTGGAAAAATCCCTATTTTCTAGCTGGTTGTCCTTTCAGATGCCTTATCTCACAGTATAAAGAGCTTTATAAGTCAAATAACACTGTGAATGTGCCTAATAACACATTGAAACTCTCTTGAGGGTTTTTAAAAATACTTTCCATCTGATCAGTAAACTAACCACCATTTTCTAAGCCAGTGGAAGTTTCTGAGCAGGCTTCAAAGATACACAAAGAAAGGGGGGAACCGAGCCTGAAAAGTCCATCTCCCTGTTCACCATTCCCTGCAAAGAGAACTTGGAAAAATACTTTTTAAAAGTATCTCAACTCCCAGAACCTCCCAGCTTGCATGGCCCTCAGCCAACACGGCCTTGGCAAAACAAAGTGGGGGGGGGGAGCTTTCCCAAGCTCTACCAAGTACAGGATGCAGAAGAGAGCCTCCAGATCTAGATACCTTAAACTTACCGTATACACTCAACTATAAGTTGTCCTCATGTATAAGTTGAGGGCACGTTTTGGGGGCAAGATTATGGATTTTGTTATGATCCATGGATAAGTCGAGGGTAAACTTAGGGACGTGTAACAAAGGATGTAAAGGATGATGCAAAGGAAAATAATACCAAATAACTTAGAAAATTCTGGTAGGCATAATTGTTTATGCTCATCCTAAAGGCTGGATAGATGAGAGAATAGAGGGGATCCATGCATTGTTTTGGTGCTCTCAGGATGGACTAAGCTCTTGCCTTCTACCCCTCTATTCAGAGAACGGGGACAGCTCCTATATATGAGTTAAAGTACAGTACTTACAATGACCTGTCGATAAGTCAAGCCAAGTTTTTTGGATCAATTTTTTGACTCAAATTTCTAGACTTATACATGAGTATATATGGTACATAAGATTTGTAATATCTTGCCTGATAAAGATTTCCTGTAGGGGGCAGTGTTTCTCAGTGTTCCTCATGAATAAATAATATTTTCTCCCTGCAGGCAAGGCATGTGGACATACCTGTCTGCCAGTGTGAACAAAACACGCAGCCCAACCCATGTTTAATTTGGCCTCTACCTTACTCCACCCTCATTTTTAAAAATCTATTCTTTTATCTAGTGGATTTATGCAAGATAACTTTCTGGAATTTTCTTTTTCTAAATGGTATTTGGGGCAAAGGAAAGTTACATAATGATGTATACTGAGCAATAGCAACCTTGCTTTAAGCTTTAAGCATAGCCATTTCACGTCTGGGGAACAATGAAAATAGATATATAAAATGAAGATGCATTATGATATGGTGGTTCTTGGCCAATATTTCCATCAAATGGAATAAATGAGACTCTGCACTTGCACATGTAAGACTGCCAGCCTATCCAATGTTCCCTGGGAGGCTCTCTCTGGGTCATAGGGCTTTTAAAATGATTTCCAAGTCAGCAAAGGGCTTTTCTTCACAATTAAATATTCCTCCTTCCAATTGAATAGGCTGCAATCAGGCTACATGATTCGGAGGAAATTGATCTTTTTGCGCCTTTCCCTGCAAAAACTCCATAAACTCAGCTGAAAAAGATTTTGTGATTTTTATTGGAGTATCCACAAGTATACACATTAACAAATGTGTGGCTAGCTGGTCTCTTCACATGAATTAGAGGGAGGCTGAATAAATGCAATTTTGTGCAGAAAGGGGAAGACAATTAAATTTCAATGTGAATGTGTATAACACACTTACATGTACACTTGTCCAGGGTGGTAACTCCATTCTGGATTCTGATTCAAATTGTAAATATGGTAGCCATGCTGAATGCATAATTAACATGTCCAAAATTCCATTTTTAGGGCACATGTTTCACGGTACAAACCCGTTTCTTAAAATGTACAGTATGTCAGGAATGAGATGAAAATTAATCGTCATTTTAAGTTTGTTGATTCAGCCTCTTGCCATTAGTAAGTGCTATACAGATGAAAACTGGGACACATGTGACCAAGCAACACTGGAGAATGGTTAAGATGGCAAAACTTATGAATTAGGAAAAACACACAAGCTTGGAAGGGCTGCTGCAATTGCTTTTGCCTGAGCCCAGTGGGAAGGGGAAAATTCTACATCTCCCCCTGGTGAGATAACTGAGTGCTAACTACGTTTGCATTTTGAACTCAGACTGCAGTAACTGAGGACAAAAGGAAAAAGTGGAATGAGGTGGTAGTGGAGAGATTAACTGGGAATTTTTAAAAGCAGTTGAAAAGATGGATGACAATGGATTGGTTGGGATTGTCCCTGCCAGAGTGGATCAGTTGGAAGCCATGAGTCAATCAATTGCCTATGAGGAGCTGGCTGGCAGAATGAGATTGTAACTGCACTCTTTGCCCTGCATTCCCCAGATACAGATATATAGAGGGACTGCATTTGTTGCTAGAAATTATACATAGCCATTCTGATGAATAGCCATTAAATGGTAAAGGCCCTAAACATAATACATCTAACTTACTTTTAAACTTGTCCAAGTTGGGAGACATAACTTCTTATGACAGCAAATTCCCTAGTTTTACCATTTGCTATGGAAAGAATTGCTTTCTTTTAGTTATCCTGAAGCTTCTACCATGCAGCAAACTTTAAACTACATAAATATTTAGGTCCGAGTCCAATTAAATTAGACTTAAATCAGTGGTAGCTGGGTCCAACATGTACAACAGCATATATAAATGGATGTAATCAAAGCAAATTCAAGTACTGTAAATTGAATAATCTGCCCTCTTTCCCCAAAAATGTGGCTTCTGGAGGAGGGGAGTGTTGCATGAAGGTGCAGCAGTAGGAGGGAGACTGAGGCCTAATCTGCACTGCAGAAATAATGCAGTTTGACACCACTTTAACTGCCACTTCTCAGTGTTATGGAATTCTGGGGTTTGTAGTTTGCTGTGGCACCTGGGCTCTCTGAAAGAAAAGGCTAATTGTCTCACAAAACTAGAAATCCCTGAATTCCGTAGCACTCAGCCATGGCAATTAAAGTGATGTCAAACTGCATTATTTCTGCATTGCAGATTAGACCTCAGCTTCTCCCCTGCAACAACCTCTTCACTTTAAATTGCCCAAACTTTCTCTCTCCAGCTTTCCAAATGATGGTAATAAGCATGGCTCTGGAATCTGGGAAAGAATCTGGACAGAGAGGGCAGTTTGGAGCAGAACAGTGGCAGGCAGAGCAGGTTTTAAACATAAGCTCACTGCCTCTCCCACTGTTTTCTATTCTGCCTTCTGAAGAACAAATGTGCCCTTTCATCTGAAAGCCCTTTGACATTTTCAAATATATAATCACATTACTTCTTAATAATCTATTCTCGGGTAAACACTGCCAACTCCTTTGACCTTTCCTCAGAGGAGTTCACATTCTGCTGATTAATCAGGAATTCTAAGTGCCTTTTAAGTGTTATTATTTTGGATCCCATGGCAGGGTTGCTGTTTTAGGCGGAAACTAAGCCAGGAGCTGCAGAACATAGAAAGCTCAGATCTCCTGGATAAAGAATATGTCCTAGATACTTCTGGAGGCCCATGAGCTGGTCTCCCCCAACCGTCACCCCCAATGAACTGCTTCCACCCAGTAACTGTTGTTCACTTTTTAGTGCCATAGTATCTTAGAGCACAGGAGCTCCTTGAAGATGTCATGGCTTAAAGTTGGGAGGAAAAAAAAGATTTTTTTTGAAAGATCTGCAAAATTATTAATGAAAGCTTCCACGTATATTTCACTTTTCTGACACTAGGAGAAATCCATGAGTGTAATATTCTTTTTACTCTGTTACCCTCAATGCAAGTGTGCCGAAGGGGATGCTCTACCACTTATCTCAATTTAGGGGAATTTTAATACTTAGTTCCAATGAGTAAATTTAGAGTGACCAGGTAACATAGCCTTAGGTATTTATCTCAGCTTTAAAAAAAATAAAGTTCTTTAGATGGGGGGTTTGATCCTTATTTCGACCCCAGTGAGGAACATGACTCACTGTGCTGTAAACATTTTACAGTATCATGATGTATCAGAAAAGTTTCTTCAGTTTCAGATGTACTCCATTCTTGGAGCGCATGACTATCTGAGACACAGGAATTGAAGGATTTTCTGGGTCTGGTTTCAGCTCAAACTGGAGCAAAGTCAAAGCAAGAGCCACTTTCATCTCCATCATGGCAAACTGCTGTCCAATGCAGTTCCTGAGCAAAGAGAGATATGTTACAATATTTTATTTTAATATAATAATAATAATAATTAATAATAATAATTTTTATTTATATTTCCCACCTCTCCCCCTGGATCGAGGCGGGATTCCAACAACAAAACAAAAGACAAAAGGCACATCAATATAGTATTATGCAATTAAATACATCCAATGCAATATAAAACAGTTAAAATATACATACTTAGTAAAAGAAACATTCCATATCTGTCATCAATTAGGTCTCCAATTGTCAATTTATGATCATCGCAGTTAGTACAAGAGGTCAGATGGATAGGCTCGCCAGAAGAGATCAGTTTTTAGTGCTTTTTTAAAGGCCTCTAAAGTAGTAATATGACGGATCTCTTCCGGCAGCTCGTTCCATAATTTTGGAGCCATGATGGAAAATGTTCTATTCGACGTAATTGCCAGTCTAGTGGTCTTTACTTCTAGTAGTTTTTTGCCTGATGTTCTCAGGGTGCGGGGCGGATTGTATAGGAGGAGGCGTTCCTTCAGGTAGCTCGGGCCCGAACCATATAGAGCTTTAAAGGTAATAACCAACACTTTGTATTGGGCCCAGAAGCTAATTGGCAGCCAGTGCAATGATTTTAATATAGGGGTTATATGATCAATCCTTTGTGCCCCTGTTAATAATCTGGCTGCCGCATTCTGTATTAGTTGAAGCTTCCGAACTTGGTACAAAGGTAGCCCCATGTACAGCGCATTGCAGAAATCCAGTCGAGAGGTTACCAGTGAATGTATCAATGTTTCAAGGTCCTCTCTGCCCAGTTAGGGATGCAGCTGGCGTATCAGTCGAAGCTGATACCACGCACTCTTGGCTGTCGCATCCACCTGAGCGGTCAGCTGGAGCGACAAGTCCAGGAGCACACCCAGACTGCGAACTTTGTCCTTTAGGGGAAGTGTGACCCCGTCTAGAACAGGTTGGCAAATCTCCATCCCTGGGCGAGAGGGGCCAATCGCAAGTACCTCCGTTTTCTCTGGATTCAGTCTGAGTCTATTTTCCCTCATCCAGCCCATTACTGACTTCAAGCAGGCATTTAGAGGGGAGATGCCATCCCTGGTCACTGCAGCAGTCGGAGACATAGAGAAATATATTTGAGTGTCATCAGCATATTGATGACACTGCACCCCATGTCTCCGGATGATCTCTCCCAGTGGCTTCATGAAAATGTTAAATAGCATGGGAGACAGAATGGCGCCCTGAGGGACGCCAGATGTCAGCTCTCTTTTACGAGAGCAGCTGTCTCCCAGCTTCATCATCTGGAATCTGCCCGAGAGGTAGGAACGGAACCACTGCAATGCAGTCCCTCCAATTCCCAACTCCCTCAGGCGTTCCAGAAGGATACTGTGGTCTACGGTATCGAAGGCCGCTGAGATGTCCAAGAGCACCAACAGGGTCACACTTCCCCTGTCGATGCCCAGACGGAGATCAAGGTGACCATGGCTGTCTCGACTCCTTAGCCTTTCCTGAAGCCAGTTTGAAATGAGTCCAGAAAATCTGTCTCATCTAAGACGGCTTGGAGTTGGAAGGCGACAGCCTTCTCGATCACCTTGCCCAAGAAAGGTGTCAGTGAGACTGGCCTGTAGTTCTGTCTAATTAAGGGATCTAGGGAGGGCTTTTTTAACAGTGGTTTTACCACAGCTTGTTTCAATACAGTTGGAAATATGCCCTCCCTAAGGGAATTGTTGAAGGAGATGTCTGTGTAATGTTTGGCAAAACAAACAAATCTCTATTCCATCTCTCAACCTTTGAGCATAGTATAATTTTACATTAACTGAATATTTGCTTACTGTGTAAATCTGATCCATTGTGGCACCAGAGCTCTCTGACCGAGAAGGCTAAATATCTCAAAAAACTACAAATCCCATCATTTCATAACATTAAGCCATGTCACTTA
Source organism: Urosaurus nigricauda (assembly GCA_034509955.1). Lineage (NCBI taxonomy): Eukaryota > Metazoa > Chordata > Lepidosauria > Squamata > Phrynosomatidae > Urosaurus > Urosaurus nigricauda. The sequence goes on along the minus strand of JAOEGL010000004.1, from coordinate 73,440,174 downwards.
AAGTGGTGCCAAAGTGCATTAATTCTGCAATGAAGAAGTAGCCTGTGTCTCTGAAAGGATGAACTACTTCCAAAGAATGTTTTCACAGGGCAACACACATTCAGATAATGCTAGAGGGGTGGGCCTCTGTTACTTTCTCTTCCCCACTTTTTATGGGTTTAGAGTTCTCAGAGGCATCAAGGAAGTTGCTAAAATTTGAAGAGTGCAGGTTATAAAGCAGTTCACACGGTGGCTGTAATATTTTAGAAGGATTGAGGAATGTGTTCCTTACAGCTCCATGTGACACAAGCACAACCCTCTGCCAGCACAACCCTCAATTTTTAATGATTTTTTGGGGGTGGGGGAATTATCCCCAAGTGGCTAAACACATGTACTGGAGAGCACAGGGACAATTATGCTACTTTATAAAAGCCACTCTGGACCATTTTAGGCTAAGGGGAGGCCTTCTTTTTAATACAAATTGTGTTGGATAAAAGGTTTTCTCTGAGCCTATAACAGTCCAGTAAAGACCAAAAACATGGTGGCCTGCCCTTGGTAGCATGCATCTGGAGGCAATAGTCATTTTTTATTTATTTATTTTTCCAGAAGGCAGGAGAGCAACTGAGAGGCAGGGCAAATATAGTTTCTTGTCCCGGGACAAATGTATTCTCTACTCCCCGCTAGCCTAGCAGCTAATGTAGCCTCTAACCCAAAAGAGTTGTACATCCTGGATTTGAAATGATTGTAATGACAGACGTATAGGTAAGATTCACAGGCATGTGTGTGTCCCTTGATGAAATTTGGAGAACCAGGGAGCTTTAGTTTCTCCATTTTCAGGCTGAAATGTTGAAAGTCCCACTGTACTTTCAAAATGAAATGGCTCAAGGGAAGGCCAAAATGGCTTAAAGGAATTTTTAAGAATTCTGGAGCAATTACATCCATCCATCCATCCATTTTACATTGTTCCAAAAGGGTAAAAGACAAAAAACCTCATGCCAACATTAAAAATGCATTTCTATTTTATGTTTACATAACTGAACTTTTTTTTTTTTAAAAAAAATACCCATATATCAGGAGCAATATTACTGTTGGAGAACACATTAAGTTCCATTAGTTGTGTGTATCCATTTTGTGTGTATCCATGGAATAATGTGTGCATTCATGGTTATACAGATCATAAAATAAATGTCTACTTATGATCCTTATATTCAGTTACAGTTAGGAGGTAGTTATCATATGAACAGTGGAACCCTCTACTTATCAATTCAGAAGCCATACTAAATTAAATGAGCATACTCCCAAGTAACACAGGGACTGTTTTTCTGGTGTTTTTGTCAGATCCGTGTCATGGATTGCCCTGGGTCTGATGTGGAGTCTGACTTGGAGCTTGAGGCAGAGACAGATCTGGGGATGCCTGGAGGTTCAAGAGGGGACCTTGGGTTGGAGGAACCATTAGTAGTCTCTGAGGAGATGCAGGATGCCGGAGAGGAAAAGGCAGACTCTATTCTGTCGGCACCAGGACCTCCGGAATGAAGACATGCCAAGGAACCATTGAGGTGCTCATCCCAGCTGGAGGCCAAGCAGAGAGCTAATCGGGAACAGCTGATGCACACTGAGAATCTTTAAAAGGAACCAGCTGCTTTACTCCCATGTGGCCGACAACCCTTCCTCATGGCTTCGTTGTTGCTGTGCAGTCTGATAACTGATACCTGACTCTTGTTGCTTGATCTTTGGATAGGACTTTGGACTATGTCTTTGCTTACCCTTTTGTTACGTCAGACTCTTACTGATAAACCTTGGGAACAGACCTTTGACTGCTTACTCCTTTGCTGTGCTGTCAGGACTTGCATCCTGCACCCTTGTGTCCAGTCCTCACATGAGGTAAACAGGACAATTCCTCTCTTTGGGACTTCTCCCCTCCCACTCACAGCAAAGGTATCCATTTGTTACATGAGATATCAAACAATGTGGATGGGTGTCTTACTGCTGAAGACCCCTGGCATAAATGTGTGACCATGTAAATAAAATTCTGAATCTAAGAATTTCAGCATAATTCAACATAAAGATATCACCAGCATTACCTTGCCCCAGCAGAAAAAGGCAGGTATGCATAGGGATGGCGCAGACGTGAATTCTCGGGGGAAAATCGCATGGGATCATATACCTGAAAAAGAAAATGAAAAAAATATACCGTAAGTGTCTCATCTGAGACAGCAAGAGGCCTTTGGGCTAATTCATAATCTGTTCCATGCATGGCAGTCATTTGGCAGTCCTGCATGGGCCAGGCCTTAGTCTTTGGCTACTACTACTTACAAATTCCAGTTTTTATGTACATGCAAGTGCACATTTCAAGCATTAGTTGACATATACTGTAAAGTGAATCCCGCATGTGGCAGATGTAAGGAGTCACATTACTAGCACATGCAGAATTTCCTGGCATTTTGTTACTGCGAGTGGATAAGTGAAGAAGCCCTTATATCAGAAGAAGAAGTTAAGCATTCTGGTACCCTCCAGATGTTATGGACTAGAAATCACATAATACTGAGCACTAGTGTGTCAGCAGGTGACTACAGAATCAAAACATCAGGAAAGCACCAAAGTTCCTAATTCTGATGGCATTCTACTATTGCATTCTCATCTCTCCATGCCATTGATACTATACTATACTATACTATACTATACTATACTTCCTTTGTGGCAGAACATTTGGAAAGAGTGTAATTAAAGACATTTATGATTTCTATTTTTCATCCGGGGGGGGGGGGGGGGAATCATTTGTCAAATTTGTACCCTACTCATCTCCACAAAAATCTCCTGAAAGGTGGCTAAATGATGCAAATTAGAATGCCAAATTTTGTTTGTTTGGTTTCTTTTGCTTATTATTTAGATTATTATATGTGAGAAATCCTTGTTAACAGTGAACTAAGTGTTCCTTTCCCTACTTATATCTTATGAACTCTCTTAAAAAATGATGTGCCATTCTTTGAACTACTGGCATTGTCCCTCAGTTTCCCTGGTTTTGGTATTTCAGTTTTAAGTATGCCTGGTTCCATCTATTTTCTTCACAGACATGATCACTACTCATTTACCTCAGGGTTATCCCATACTTCAGGGTTTCTGTGCATGGCAAATATACACAGTCCAACTAGAAAACCTGGAGGAAGAAGAACAATTGATTGCAATGTCAGAAACTTGCTGTAAGCTCAGTCCCTTGCTTCAATATGAATGTTGCAAACACTGCAAACTGATGTTATGCCTCTTATAAACTTTCTTAGACAAAAAGGATCTGGCCCTGGTCTCCCATGCTTTTGTGTAATCAAAATCAGACTTCTCTAATGAAGCTTCATACAGGTTTGCCTCAGAAGGATAATCAGAGAGTATTAACTGTCCCATAGTTCAGCTGCCATAGTATTTAAAGGAGGCTGCTGTTTGAAGCATTATCAGCCTGACATTTCCTTCATTTCCATCCATGGCTCCAAATTCACTTCAGGGCCCAATTTAAAATTGTGGTTTCACTTTTAACACCTGAACTAGCCTCAGAAGGCCATAAAACATTAAAGAACACCTTCTCTCATAAAAAAGTAGTTTACTGAAGAATAAAAGAATATATGTGAAGCACCTCTTCAATATGTACAGGGGGAAATAACTTATATCACCCTCTTATTTACTGCCTCCTTGTCTGACGTGGATTGTACTGAACTAGTATAACAGAATAATTGCAGAAGTGCCACTTCTCCAATATGTAACCTTCCTCTCCTGCACAGACTGGGTCCATCACCATGAAGGACAGATTCATGTTATTTGCTCACCGTCAGGAAAGGGGCCAACAGGCCTCCAAACAGTTTTATATACAGTTATTTTATGTTTTTAATTCATGTTTTAATTTATATGAGTTTTTGGGAGTTATAGCTAATGGAAATTCTATATTCCTATTAACTGGGCTTTTACTTTACAGTTGTTCTATCTAATTCAATCTTATTTACTCTTGAGCCCATTGCATTACTGGGAGCAACTGCTGGGAGAAGCCAAACCTCTTAAACTACACAAGGCTTGGAGAGGCTGCATTTTCCTTTAAGAAAGGAGAAGAAGGAGGAGGAGGAGGAGGAGGAGGAGGGGGCTTTAGTCCATGTGCTTGGGTGAGATCTAATCTAATTTACTCTTGAGCCCATTGCGTTACTGGGAGCAACTGCTGGGAGAAGCCAAACCTCTTAAACTACACAAGGCTTGGAGAGAACTTTCATTTTTCTTATCTAGTCAAGGAAGTTTTTAGACTATAGAAGGGAAGCTGGCCTGAAGCATCAGAGGAAGTTAATCAGAGACTTGCCTCTGGAAGAAGCTATTAGCCAGGAACTCACTACATAGGCCCCGTGACTTGAACTCAGTGTCAGAGCTTGGGAACAAAGGCCAAGTCTAACAAGGGAAGCCCACAGTCTTGTTTCAGTGCCTCTTTAAGACTTCTCAGTATGGACACTGAAGGCCCTGCAGCAGTCACCTGCAACACTTGTGGGATGTTTGTCTTCTTGCCTACAGAGGTGGGGAACTACACCTGCCCCAAGTGCAAGTTGGTAGCCCTCTTAGAAGAGAAAGTACAGCAGCTAGAGGAGCAGATATCTGCACTCCAGCATCATAGAGAGCAGGAGATTCTCCTGAACAGAACAGGCCAGAATGTCTTGGGTGGGAAACACACAGAGGAAGCTGCTGGGGTGGAGGAGGTCACTGCACATAAAACAGAGGTAGATGCTTGGAGGAAGGTCACACACAGAAGTAAGGAAACCAGGGAACGTTCTGTGAGCTGCTTGCAGCTGCAGAATCGCTTTGAATCTCTCTCTGTTGTCAGAGATGATGAGGAAAAGCAGCAGGGACAGACATCAGGGACAGAGCAGGGGAGGCTGAGAGTATCACGAAAGGGAACAGACACTGCTAAGCCTCGGAGGAGGCGAATAGTTGTGGTGGGGGACTCCTTGCTGAGGGGTACTGAAGCAGTGGTTTGTGGGCCTGACAAGATGTCTCGGGAGGTGTGTTGTCTCCCTGGGGCAAAGATCCATCATGTGACAGAGAGGCTGACAAGACTTGTCAAGCCTACTGACCATTACCCCCTTCTTTTGGTTCATGTGGGAACCAATGAGACTGCAAGGCACAGCCTTCAGAATATCAAAAGGGATTATGAGGCTCTGGGAAGGAAGCTGAAAGAGATGGATGCACAGGTTGTCATCTCATCTCTTCTCCCGGTGGAAGGGCATGGTCCAGGAAGGGAGAGGAAAATAGCAGAGGTAAATAACTGGCTCCGTAGATGGTGCCGCCAGGAACAGTTTGGATTCTTGGATCATGGGCTGCGGTTCCATGAGGAGGGACTTCTGGCAAGGGATGGGATTCATCTCACGCCAGTTGGCAAAAACATTTTTGCCAACAGTCTGAAGAACCTGATCAGGAGGGCTTTAAACTGAGTTATGTGGGGGAGGGAGACAGCATTCTGGAAGGCAAAAGGGATGGAGAGAATAGTCAAAGTGGCATAGAGGGAACAAGGCAAACAGTGAAAGGACCCAAGAGTAGGAGGCAAAAAACCATGCAAAAGCAGCAAGTAAAGAGGACACATGGTCTTAGATGTCTCTACACTAATGCACAAAGTATGGGAAATAAGCAGGATGAACTTGAACTCCTAGCACAACAAGGGAAATATGATATAATAGGCATCACTGAAACCTGGTGGGATGAGTCTCATGATTGGAATGTAGAAATAGAGGGATATAACCTTTTTAAGAGAAACAGGCCAAACAGGAAAGGAGGAGGAATAGCATTATATGTCAGGGATATTTACACCAGTGAAGAGATCGAGGAAGTCAATACTGTAAGTCAGGTGGAGAGCATCTGGATAAAAATTAAAGGAGAGGGAAATAACAGGGATGTTACTGTGGGAGTCTGCTACAGACCCCCAACTCAGGCAGAGGAATTGGATGATGCCTTTCTAGAACAGATGACAACACACTCAGAAAGGAGAGATGTAGTAGTGATGGGGGACTTCAACTATCCTGATATTTGCTGGAAGTCAAATTCAGCCAAATCCTCAAGGTCTAGCAAATTCCTCACTTGCCTGGAAGACAATTTCATTGTCCAAAAGGTGGAAGAAGCAACAAGGGGATCAGCCATCTTAGATCTTATCTTAACCAACAGGGAAGACCTAGTTGATGGGGTGCAAATGGTCGGATCCTTAGGTGGAAGTGACCATGTCCTCCTGGAGTTTGCTATACAGTGGAAAGATGAAGCTAGGCATAGTCAGACACGCATTCTAGACTTTAGGAGAGCTGATTTCAATAAACTTAGAGAAATACTGGGGGTGATCCCATGGTCAAGAATACTAAAAGAGAAGGGAGTTCAAGATGGATGGGAGTTCCTCAAAAGGGAGATACTAAAAGCACAATTTCAGACAGTTCCAATGAGGAAGAAAAATGGGAGATGTCTCAAGAAACCGGTATGGATGACTAAGGAACTTACAACTGAGCTAAGTTTTAAACGGAACATGTATAAAAAATGGAAAAATGGGGAAATCACCAAAGAGGAATTCAAACAAATAGCCAGCACATGTAGGGATAAAGTCAGAAAAGCTAAAGTGAAAAATGAACTCAGGCTTGCTAGAGAGGTTAAGAACAATAAAAAGGGCTTTTTGGATATGTCCGCAGCAAAAGGAAGAAGAAGGAAATGGTAGGACCACTGCGTGCAGAAGATGGCAAAATACTAAGAGGGAACAGAGAAAAGGCAGAATTACTCAACACCTTCTTTGCTTCAGTCTTCTCAGAAAAGGCAAAAGGTGCTCAACCTGAGGACAGTGAAGAAGGGGACAGAGTGGGGGAATTTGAGCACAGAATAAGTAAAGAGACAGTACAGGAATACCTGGTTAATCTAAATGAATACAAATCTCCAGGACCAGATGAACTACATCCAAGGGTATTAAAAGAACTGGCAAAGGTAATATCGGAGCCATTGGCAATAATCTTTGAGAACTCCTGGAGAACAGGAGAAGTCCCAGCAGACTGGAGGAGGGCAAACGTTGTCCCCATCTTCAAAAAGGGAAAAAAAGAGGATCCCAACAATTATCGACCAGATAGTCTGACATCAATACCAGGAAAGATTCTAGAGCAGATCATTAAGCAGAGAGTCTGTGAACATTTAGAGGCCAATGCCATAATCACAAAAAGCCAACATGGGTTTCAGAAAAAGAAGTCATGCCAAACGAACCTGATCTCTTTTTTTGATAAAATTACCAGCTTGGTAGATGAAGGGAATGCTGTGGATATAGTTTACCTCGATTTCAGTAAGGCCTTTGACAAGGTTCCCCATGACATTCTTGCAAACAAGCTTGCAAAATGTGGGATAGACAAGTTAACTGTTACATGGATTTGTAATTGGTTGACTGGCCGAACTCAAAGGGTGCTCAACAATGGCTCCTTTTCATCCTGGAGAGAAGTGACCAGTGGGGTGCCACAGGGTTCTGTCCTGGGCCCAGTGCTGTTCAACATCTTTATTAATGATTTGGATGACAGAATTGGGGGCATACTTATCAAATTTGCAGATGACACTAAACTAGGAGGAGTAGCTAATACCCCAGAGGACAGGATCAAAATTCAAAATGACCTGAATATACTAGAAAGCTGGGCCAATGCTAACAAGATGAAATTCAACACAGAGAAATGTAAGGTTCTGCACTTAGGGAGGAAAAATGAAATGCACAGATATAAAATGGGGGACACCTGGCTGAATGAGACCACATGTGAAAGGGATCTAGGAGTCCAAGTAGACCATAAGCTGAACATGAGTCAACAGTGCGATGCAGCAGCTAAAAAGGCCAATGCAATTTTAGGCTGCATCAATAGAACTATAGTGTCTAGATCAAGGGAAGTAATGGTGCCACTCTATTCTGCTTTGGTCCCACCTGGAATACTGTGTCCAGTTCTGGGCACCACAATTCAAAAAGGATGTGGAGAAACTGGAGCATGTCCAAAGGAGGGCAACTAAGATGGTGAAGGGTCTGGAAACCATGCCCTATGAAGAACGCCTTAGGGAACTGGGGATGTTCAGCCTGGAGAAGAGAAGGTTAAGAGGTGATATGATAGCCCTATTTAAATATTTGAAGGGATGTCATATTGAGGAGGGAGCAAGCTTGTTTTCTGCTGCTGCAGAGACTAGGACGCGGAATAATGGATATAAATTGCAGGAAAAGAGATTCCACCTCAACATTAGGAGGAACTTCCTGACAGTAAGGGCTGTTCGACAGTGGAACACACTCCCTCGGAGCGTAGTGGAGTCTCCTTCCTTGGAGGTCTTTAAGCAGAGGCTGGATGGCCATCTGTCAGGGATGCTTTGATTTGGATGTCCTGCATGGCAGGGGGTTGGACTGGATGGCCCTTGTGGTCTCTTCCAACTCAATGATTCTATGATTCTATGATTCTATGATTCTATGTTCTGATTGCTTTAAACAAAGGAAGAGAAAAGGCTGACCTTCTGGCAGGGTTCGTCCATCATGAAATGTCAGAGGTGAATCCAATGTTCGACCTATTAAGGGTACTGGAGGGTAAAGTCGAAGACTCTCTTTAATGCACATTGTGGTGTATGTCAACTTTCCTAGGTTATCCCTGCCAGAAAAAAAAACAACAACAGAAAAAAAAAACAATCTACACAATGTGGGAGCAATTGAATTTGTTTAAATGCTCCACTAGATTCATTCTGGATAGCACTGAACAGAACTATTTAATATATTGAAAAGAAGTAGGCCTTTTAAATTGATTGAATAAAAAAAAAGCTAGACATGACATAGGAGATATCAGATAAGAGTATATCCTATATTATATACAAAACAAAAGAGCAGAATGAAAGCCTGATTGGAGTTGTGGAATTGTGGGACAAATCTGATAAGCCAACTGCAAGTGCAAGGAGCACTTTGGACAAGGGATTTAGATTAGCAAAATAGTGCAAGAATAAATTAAAAATGGTGCAATTATAAATCAGTTATCAAAATATATTCAATTTTGATTTCAAATGAACAATGGAAGGCAATTAAATACAGGAGCAAAAAAAATAATGGAGTTATAATAACAAACAAACAGCTTCGTTTATATACTGCTTCATACCGCCTAAGGAGTGTCTAAGCAATTTATAACTGTAAGCTACTTGCCCCCAACAATCTGGGTACTCATTTTAGCGACCTTGGAAGGATGCAAGCCTGAGTCTAGCTTGAGCCCTTTTGCTGGTATTGAACTCGCCACCTGATGGTTTTGAATGAGTGGCTGCAGTACAGGCATTTAACCACTGCACCACTAGGGTTACTCTCTCTCTCTTTCCCCCAGGACAAATGTGGAATGTATTTTAAAATAAACTTCAAAATTAAATTTCTACTGAACTCCAGACATTTCTGTCTTCAGATTAGCAACTATTAGAAGAACACAGTATGAATTTGACACTGGCTGGAGATATCAATCTCCTGATTTCCTTCCTATGCATGTGGTGGTTGTGTGTCAAGATTCAGAGGTGAAAGTGATGGTTTTAATTACAAAACAGATAGCTTTAGAAACAATCTCTTTAAGTTTTTAGTTATACACTGCATAAATAACAAAGAATAGGGTGAATGACTATGTAGTTGAATGTTAAATAAAGAAGATGTTATGCATCTGTGCTACCATTTTTGTCTACAAATCTCCAAACAGATTTTTCTTCAAAGGAAGTTCACTGTAGCCCATATTACAGTTCCAAAGGAAAGATTAAAATAAAGGTGAAAATTACAAACCAAGTCCCACCATTCAATGGTTTCTTGGTCCCCAAGGACTTCTTTTATTTCTTCCCTGCATCTCTGCTGGTGTTCAGGATTTTGGGCCATGCAGTAAAGCAGCCAAGAAATCCCACTGGCTGTAGTATCATGACCTGCAAACATGAACGTGGCTACTTCGGCACGTAGGTCTTCATGAGGTAACGGATTTCCCTTTTCATCCTAATAATGTAAGAATGCTGTCAGTGTGATGGTTTATACAAAAGCAAATTTTACCAAGATACAATTATACAAGTAGAAAAAGACGGTTATTAAGAGAGAATTGCATAATATATATATATACAGAAATATTTTCCTCACAATATCAGTTGCCTCCTCTGTCTAGTATTCTCCTTCTCCTATTTTCCTTCTTATTATCTATAGTGTTTATATCTTTTTCTTATTTGTCTTATATTGGTCTTATTTATCTTATATTTGAAAGAAATATTGTTTTTAGGCACAAAGGACTAGGGCAAACTGTTAGGACCCACTGCACCAAAGCCTTCAGAGCACATGTCAGGTTGCCAGCATCTAAATACACATTATCATGTCTATTATACAGTTCTCTGCATGTGAACTGTTAACAGGCTTGTTTACAACACTGACCTTTGCCAAAATAAGGATATCCAGAAAGTCCAGATGCTTCCTCTTGCACAATTTCTCATTCTCAGCCTTGAGGGATTCCTGTCTCTTTCTAATTATTCTCTCTGTATTAAACACATGAAAGATGAATAAAAAGCAGACAGCAAAATATATATCATAAATGGAAAATAGTTGCCATTCTTGCTATACAAGCTATGCTGCATTTTTAGTTAGTTTATCAAACACAGAGCATGCGATAGATATTGTAGCCCATGCAGTTTCCAACTAGAGTAAAATCCCATGCTGTTCCCAACTAGATAAAGCAGTAGAGTAAATCCCAATGGAACTGAGATGTATTGGTTTACAGCTGATTCAATGGATTTACTCTAGCTGGGGCTAGCAATTGGATTAAGGGAAATTATATTAATGGTTCCGACAGAATCCTACTTGATATCCCCATATATTCAGTACAATATGAAGGGCCACTGACTAGTGGTGAGTGATTAATTGCCATTAATGTACTATTTTATTCATTAATAGCTGGGGATGAATGTCAAGCCAAATTAAGGGAAGTGTACAGAGAGAGAAAAATTCAGAGTCAAAAACATATTTTAAAATTAAATCTAATGGTGGACTAGAAAACATGCTGATCAAATAAGCAGATGCTTACAATTTAGAAAGGCTGCTAAACAAAGTATTCTAAAAGCATTTAGAATTCAAAATATCCTAACCATGGTATTATCACATGTCTTCATCTACATGTGGCTAACCATGAGCACATAACTGACTTGCATGTGTTAGGATCTTTACACCAAAATCACAGTGCATTACAACTAATTGGGACATCAAGGTGGCAAAAAAGGAATGAGATAACTCATCTATATTTTTTCAACAGTGTGTGCATGTGTCGCCAAATGTATATATGAAACCTAGAGACCCCAAACATGTCATGAATATGAAAGGTATCCTGCAGACGTACACATTGATATTATTTTGTTTAACAGATTTAGTATTCCCTATCCAGAATTCTGAAATCCCAAATACTCCAAAATCCAGAATTGTCCATATGGGTGGCTGAGATAGTGAAACCTTTGCTTTCTGATGGTTCATGTACACAAATTTTAAAAAGTATTTTTAAAATTATGTATAAATTTACCTTCAGGCTATATACCAAACATAAATAAATTTCATATTTAGACTTCAGTCCCATCTACAAAAATATCTCATTATTTACATGCAAATATTTCACTGCCACCCCCAAAATCCAAAACACTTCTGATCCCAAGCATTTTGGATAAGGGAGACAACCTGTGCTGTTGTTGTTGTGTGCTTTCAAGTTGTTTCTGACTTATGGCAAAGCCAGGAACCCCTACCATGGTTTGTCATTGCCTTCCCCTGAGGCTGAGAGAGTGTGTCTTGCCCAAGGCCACCCAGCTGGCACAGCCAAGTGGACAATCAAACCCTAGTCTCCACTGTCATAAGCACTCAAACCACTAGTCCACCTAACTGGTTTGAAGTCAATAAAATCTCTCTGAAGTCTGCAATGCCAGTTTTAGTCACCAGATGTCAGACATTTCCAGGCCAGAAAGGGTAAATCTGAAGCCTAGGCTAGGAAAATTTATTGCTCCACAGAGCTTCTCTTGCTTCATGTGATGTTTTTCTCTGCAGGAAAATTCTTAAGACAAAGGCTCTCCTTCTTTGGAAGTTTGTTTGGCCCCTCCCTTTTTAGGTTCCAAATTTTTGTTCTTTATTCAGGTGACAGTTAGAAGAATGAATCTTCATGTTTTATTCAAAAGTATAGCCGTGTTATTCTGGAACATCAATAGGCAAAGGGATCTTGTAACACCTTTGAGCCTAACTTCATGTTTTAAGAGTGGTAGAATTCAAATATATAGCCATGTTAATTTGTAGAATAAGTAGATAGAGAGATTTTGTAGCACCTTTGAGACTAACTGAAAGAAAGAAGTTGGCAGCATGAGCTTTCATACATTTAAGTCTACTTTCTCCAAATGCATCTGAGGAAGCAGACTTAAGTCTACGAAAGCTCATTTTGCCAATTTCTTTCTTTAGTTAGTCTCAAAGGTGCTACAAGATCTCTCTTCATGTTTTAAGCTGACTTCGACATACAGTCAGCCGTCTGTATTGGCAGGCTAGCCTTCCCTGCATTAGAGCATCTGCAGATGGCTGTGCACCATTACTGCCAATGATGGCATGTGCATGCAGCCATACCAACACAGCCATGCACATGTTGGCATCCATTGAAGGTAATGGGACTTGAGATCCCATGTTTTTTGACATCCATGGTGTGTATGTGTGTGTGTGTGTGTGTAACTGAACCCCTGCCTACTGTAATTTATCCAAGATACCACTGAGCCAGAAAGCCTTGGAAGGACACAGATAACAAGACCTCTTCTCATGCTCGAACAAAAAAAAAAAATTGTTCACAGTTTCCCAACTTCCTGCTAAAGAGAGACTGAACAATTTGATCTGGGAGCAGCCTTCAGTCACAGACACCCAATACTGAACCAGGTATAATACTGGAAAATCTTCAATTTGGTATGTCACAAGTGCACACAGGTATAATGTGCCATGCCATGAGTTTTCAAAAACTACCAAAAAACAAGACAAACATGGTTCCCCAAAACAATAATTGTTTATTAAACAGCTACTTGAGTAATGTTCAGGCAAAAATCCTGAGCCAGTGTGATGGATTAAAAAAAAAAAAAATCAAAGAGGCATACCTGTGTGGAGATGAGCTAATTTGCAGGTTTTGTGAAACTGACGTCCTTGAGAGCTAAGCCAGTAAATGAAATCATTTTGGTACAGAGGTACAAGTGTTCTCTCATTGATCAGAAAGGATAGATTGAAGATAATTTTAACATAGGAATTGTCCCTTTGAGGAGATAAGAAGGAAAGGTTAATTCTAAGGAAACTAACATTTCATTTTTATTTTAATAGCTGCTGCTTTAAAATATAAATTATTTCAAATTCATATTCAATATATTTCTGTTTTTTAAAAAGCAAGCATATGTAGCAAAAAAAACCCCAAAAGTACACCGAGTCATCATTTCCATTCAATGCTTCAATGAATCAATGCTCTGTTATTTAAAAACCCAGTGATGGAAAAGTTGTATTTGTATGTACAGTATTGTCTAGCCACTTCCTTTTCTTTTCCTTTCTTTGAATGAAGAATGTCCCTTTAGAAGGAGGTATGGAGAACTGGTAGTTTAAAGCTCCTATACCTTCTATTCACATAGAACAAAAATGGAAACCAGGTCTTCATAGATTTGTTCTGCTTTGCAATACTGTATTCCTAGCCATTTGCTATTTGCTATTTGGTATCAGCTTTTCTTATTGAGATACAGCAGCTTCTACACTTGTTCTCAGTGCTCTTTTGTCCACTAGGGATAAAATGGATTAGAAAGAGAGATATTAGGAACTTGACCTTCCCTTCTTCACTGTTGGTTTCCTCGATTAGCCACCAGTCTCAAATCACTATGGGTAGACTATATATCATCTGGTTCTGCCAGGTGTCCTTAAGTGACTGTCCTCTGTTGCAAAGAAGAAAGAACTAACCCAGACTGAACTCTTATTTTTCTGGCCTGTGCTGTCTGCTCTATTTTTCTTCATGACGGAGGACATGTAACGTGTTTGCTTGCCATTGTTGTCTCTTTTACAGCAGTTTAGAAAGGACCAGGCTGTTTCTATCCTGAGAACTAATTTCATGCATTCCTGGAAAAGTGCAGTTTTCTTATGATATAGTAAGGAGAAACAGCATGTTGTTTCTATTGCAAAAAGCAGTTGGTTTTATTGAGGTTTTCTTATGACTCCAATAGCAAATCCAAATAGTATGTTAAACTCTTTGGGAACTGTCTCTGTCAAGGCAGATTTCCAACTTTGATTGACAAAAAATGGCCCAAAACAAAACAAACAGCTTCATTTATATACCTCTTCATACCGCCGAAGGAGTGTCTAAGCGGTTTACAACTGAAAGCTACTTGACCCCAACAATCTGGGTACTCATTTTAGTGACCTTGGAATGATGCAAGCCTGAGTTGAGCTTGAGCCATTTTTGCTGGTCTTGAACTCGCAACCTTATAATTTTGAGTGAGTGGCTGCGGTACAGGCATTTAACCACTGTGCCACCAGGGCTCCATAGGCTTCTGGGAGAAGAGTTTACCTTTTCAAAGTTAGAGATCCCTTCTCACCCTGGCCTGAACACTAATTATACACATTTGAAATTATGCCTTTAGATCTCAGTGGGAAACATTTAGTATATTTTTGTTGTAAGGGATTTTCTAAATAAGTGGTGTTTGGGTTCTTCAGCTGGAAAATAGACTTGGGTATAAATCCAACTGCTAGTCCCAAGTAGAAATGGAACTAAGATGAGTGTTGACTTTCCACGATTCAAAATCTACTCAACCTTGCATTCCTTTAAGAGTATCTTACATCTCTTTATGTATGTAGTTGCCAGTGACTCAATGATGCCCAGACAGAACTCAGCCTTAGATAGGGAAAGATTTTACAGTGTTGTGCTCATGGCTGTTCTATCTTACAATTATGTTTCCCCATTGTTTACAACACAGGCTATGCTTGTGATGCCCAGAGCCCCAAAACAAACCTCCACATATCTTGGAAATGTATTTAAATTTTATTTTTTTATTCTGAAATTTAAATGTGAATTCCAGTATTAAAAGGTCCAGTAGAACACAACATACCAACTTAGATGGAAAAACCCAGGCTGTACTCAACTATTTCTTCCCTGGAGGCTGAATTCTATGTGAAGAAATTTTTGACAATATTCAAAAGTGAGTGAACCTGAAATGCCACATTTCAGGAATAATTTGTAAGTGCCCAAAATACTTGTGTTCTGGTGAGTTTTGAGGTTTTAAATTGCAGAAATGTGGAACTATCTGAATCCAGGAAACATGAACTAATATTTGGTGCATTTTTCAAATACATTTCCTTATATACCAATTTGATTGTTGAATTACACTCACTGGATGGGGATAGAATGTCAAATAAACATTGCCACAATAGCAATAGCAATAGCAACAGCAACAGCAGCTTCACTTATATACCCCTTCATACTGCCCTAAGCAGTCTCTAAGTGGTTTACAACTGTAAGGCAATTGCCCCCAACAAGCTGGGTACTCTTTAGCAACCTCAGAAGGATGCAAGGCTGAGTTGACCCTGAGCCCCTAGGTGGGATTGAACTCACCACTTTGTGGTTTGTGGGTGAGTAGCTACAGTACTGGCATTTAACCACTGCACCACCAGGGACACTGACTGCATACAATGTTACAATGGCAAAAATAAGACACTTTTATGTCCAGTTACTATTGTCGTGGAAGAAGAACATTCAGGCAAGGGCAAAACATGGATGCACATCAGGAGAGAGTGGACTTCACTTTGAACGCTACATTCATTTAAAGATTGATCCTGCATTTGACAATGACACAATACCTATGGAAGAACTGCCATAAGTGAAAATACTGTTGCTGGAGTCAATGAAGAGCTCCTACTAAATACCCCACAAAGAAGAGTGATAAATAAAGATCATAAGAACACCTTTCTCCTAAAGTATTAGTTTAATTACTTGCCCAGATATAAAACAACCTTGACTTAGCAACATTCAGAAATAATAACCACATTGAAATATGACAATAAGCTTAACTCACCGATCCATCTGGCAATTGCTCTGAAAACTGAAGGCACATTTCATGATGCTGTCAAGGGTCATCAAGTTGACATGGTCATATATCTCCACTGATACTTCTCTGTCTTTTGAGACCAACGTCTTCCATTTAGTCTTATAACACAATAGAAAGTAATGTAAAAAAGCAAATTTATTCATTGCCAGATTTCAGATGTCTGGTCTGGCTTGCCAAATTATTGAAAACCAGCACAATCCAATGTACATTTACTCAGAAATACTTCTCATTGTATTTAATCAGGCTTACTCCTAAGTGCAGCTCATAAAGGGACAAAGTAGGCCTTCCTTTCAGCAAAATGTTTAGTAAGGAAACTAAATCTTCAAGCCACATCAGCTAATAACAGTAATAGCGCCTAGTGTTTCTACTAGATCACACCATGGTAATGATATGCAGGGTGATTCAGCAGATACAGGATTCACAAACTTCCAAACTAAACAGATTCAACACAGTAGTAAGACCTGCTTTTCTTCCCTTTCTGGTCCAAGAAGAATGTGGTCCCGTGTACTACTGAGTCTCATTCATTCTAAAGCAAAACCACCACTATATTATTTCCAAACAGGCCCCTTTGCAGGATGGTGATGATGGGATTAAAGGTTTATGGAGGAAATTGCTCTAAACCTTACATATGCAGAGTACTAAATCAATATGGATATATAGAATACTGAGACAAAAATAATGCTGATCAGAGTGCAATGAAGAAGAAGGGATGTCTCAAGATCTCCTGGATCTTCTAGGAGTCTTTAAAAGCATCTGCCCTCAGTCTGGGAATACATCTACACTGATGAATTGTAGAATTTTGCACTTTAACTACCAGGTCTCCATCCTATGATATCCTGGGATTTGCAATTTGGTGATGTTAACTCCCTTAAACTACAGCGGCAGAGTTTTCTGACAGAGAATTCTAGGTTCCTCATGAAACTAAAAATCCAAAGATTCCATAGGACAGATCTATGGCAGTTAAAGGGTCATCACTGTGCTATACCTGCGTACTGTAAAATACACCCTAAGACATTATCAGTAAGCGTTGATGATTTTCAGCTGATTTTTAGATCCCAGATTTTGAATAGGTGGTACTAATTAGGTTACTGACAGAATCCTCACAACTGAGACTATCAAACATGTATAAGAAATGGTTTACTCTTTCAAATGCATCCTAAGGATGAAGGCAATGGTGTTTCCTACCAGCATCACTTTGACAGACTCAGCCACTAGAGTCACATAAGACTTCAGAATCTCATAATGAAATCCTGGGGTGAGTAGCTTCCGATGTCGTTGCCATTTTGGTCCATCCAGAATTAGTAAACCTTTCCCTGTGAAAGGTGGCAATGAGATAAACAGGCATGACAAAGTAGATTAATTATCACAATCAAAAGTATATAATACAGAAAGACCAGGATCGCTAACAGCTTATCAGTCTCTAGAGATCTGTGAAGCCAGTCCTTGCTTCCTTTTAGTTGCTGAAGATCTTGCTGAAGATCCTGTGTTAAGTTAAATACAATTGGGGACCTGGATCACACAGCATTTGTATTACGTCCAGAGCTTAGGAAATACTTTTTGGGACTACTACTCCCAGAAAGTCCCAATAGCATTCTATTCCATAATTCTTTCTTCCAGATAGGGGGGCATTTGCATTCATTGATTTAACACTGTATTTAACTGAGCTTATCTCAGTTGATTTCTACAGTAAAAAATGGCTCCTGAAGATACTCAGGACACTAAGGCTGCTATTAATAACAAGCAACACATCTATTAATTGCATTTGTATAGTTAACACCTCACTGGCTGTCATCTGCTGTGCAGCCCATGAAAAAGTCAATTACTCACGGAAACCTATGTCAGAAAGCACCAAATGCCCTCGATTGACTAGGTGTGAAATCACACCCTCTGCCAAGAAAGAAAGAAAAAGAAAGAAAAATGGGGTGGTTCTGCTTGTTTTTTACAGTTGACCCTCCATATCCACAGATTCTTTATCCACAGATTCAATCTTCCATGGCTTGACATAGTTTTAAATATATATATATATATATATATATGAATTTCAAAAAGCAACACTTGATTTTGTCATTTTATATAAGGACACCATTATATTATTATATTTAATAGGATTTGAACATCCATGGATTTGGGTATTCATGGGGGGGGAGGTCTTGGAACCAAACCTCAGTGGATACCACTGTACTTTAAAGCAGCCAGCAAGGAAAAACATACTGTATCTTATTATCTCAGACTCAGGCTCTTAGCCTAAACGTTTTTTGGGGGGGAAGGGGGCTAAGGAAACAACCAGATTCAGCTAAACATATAAGCTGATATGTTAAAAGTGAATTGACAGATAAAAGAAGTATTGGCATTCATTGCCAAAACACCCCCAGTATGAACGGAACACATCCTATCTAGAAGACCAAAACCCTTTGAAAATATAGGAGGCTTGTGGGATCAAATCAAAGGCCTATCAGTCCAGTATACCGTTTCTCCTTGTGGCTAATCAGATGTCTATGGGAAGCCTTAAAACAGGACCTAATTAAAAGCTGAGTTAAAATTTATACTGCAAACTTCACAGTATCTCCTTGGTCAGTAGCTTACTCCTGGGTAGAACTAATCGGTATGTGTGTTTGTATGTTGTATGTATGCAAGCTTATTCAGTTTGATTTGCTTTCTTCCTGTCTACACAATAAATATCACATTAGCTAGCAACCTAGGTAAAGGTAAAGGTTTTCCCTTGGCATGAATATCTAGTCATAATTGATTGTAGGGAGCGGTGCTCATCTCCATACTAAGCTGAAGAGCCACTGTTGTCTGAAGACAACTCCTGTGGTCATATGTCCAGCATGACTGCACTGAACACTTTTACCTTCTCACCAAAGTGGTATCTATTTATCTACTTGTATTTGCATGCTTTCGAACTAGTTTGCTAGTTTGACAGAAGCTGGGACTAATGATGAGAGCTCACCCCTTCATGCAGCACTCAAACTCCCAAACTACAAAAAACCTATTACAAATTCTATTCATATCAAAATCACAGTTATATACAGGTTGAGTATCCCTTATCTGGAAATGCAAAATCCAAAACTTTTTTGAGCTATGTATCTGTACTATATTTGTGAGGCTGGAGAGAAATGCAGCTGGAGAGAGATACAAGGATCTTTGAGATGGTGGGAAGTGTGGATTCATGCCAAGCACTACACTTGGATTCCTGCCATTTCACATCCTCAGTCTCTCTCCAGCCTCATTATGTATATGCAAATGCAAATATTCCAAGATCTGACAACCCCCCCCCCCCAATTCCAATACTGTATACGGAACATTTTTGCTCCCAAACATTATGGATAAGAGATGCTTGACCTGTCATATCATGAAACCATCAGCAACATTCAGGAAGAAACATCAGCAGACATCACCATAACATAATCATCTTACACAAAATAAACATATACTTTTAAACTGTTTTTAGCTTGTTGTTTTTAATTGTCTTTTAATTTTTTATTGTAAATTCTTTAAACGTTTTTATTTGTGAGCTGTCTTTTGTACCTTTGTGGGAGAAAGGCGGCATAGAAATGAAATAAATACATTGATAAATAAAAACATTAAAACCAGAACTAGATTCAAGATTGAAGTATGATACCTTTCCACAAAGATCTTACTTAATGGAACATAAAAATACATACCAATCCATGGAATCAAGCCATTGTAAAATAGAAGACTTTTAGGATCTGTGTAATGGAGCAATAAAGCATATAAAAACAGAGTCAGGCTAACAAAATGCAAGGTTACTCCATTTCAGATTTCTGTTAAAGTTATTAATCATTGCTTTTAAGTTATATTTAAGTTCTAATAGATGGGCCTGCATAAGAGGAGGATATGAAAATACCGTATAGTTTAACCAAATACTCAGTTAATATATAACCAATTCCTGTAAGAACAATTGTCACAGATAAAAATATATAATACATACGAATTATACATTTTTAGCATTTATTAGGAAACTGTTGGACCCCTGTTAAAAAGTACCTTGTTTTAATAATGATACTAACAATCATGACTTTAAATGGCATTTACTATATGTTTGTTTCACTGATACAGTGAATGTTGCGATACCTACATTTGATATAAAATTTTGGGAGACATGTGGACTGTATCATGACCCCTGCTTGACTCTTTCCAAGGCCCTCCATAAGTCCCAAGCGAGAAGGTCACGTAGGCAGGCCCCGCTTGGAGGAACTGAGTTCATAGTAAGCAGCTCTCTAGAGGAAGTAGGGAGTCGCCAGACCAGTTTTGCCACTGCCCTCCGGAGTAAAGACAATAGCCTTGGCTTCACACTTGATGAGCCAGTGATTGACTTCACCACTCAGCCATTAAGCTGGCTTCCCCTCCAAATGGTGTCCAACCTAAGCACATTGTACACACATTATTTGCTCTTGGCTTAAGAAAGTCCAGGCAATCAACACCTTTGTCTAGCAAAAATACATAGCCTCTGGGTATGTTCAGCACTATACTGTATAAGGTTCCCATTTTGAATCGCTCCCCGATGCTATTCTTGGAGAACAGGCTAGTCCATGCCAGTTTGACTTCTGCCTATAGCTCCCGCGGCCAATCTCCCCTCATCCTGGCAGTCGTGTCCATCATCATCATCATCATCATCATCCATCTCAATCTGTCTTCCAGGAGAAGTCTTCTATGGTAGCTATTCCAGCGGTCCCTTTCTCTCAAACCTAACTCCCAATCTTACTCCTCCCTTTTCTCTAGCATTGAACGTGTGTGTGTGTGTGTGTGTGTGTGCCCCCTTGCTGTGTCATATTTATGCCCCCTAATAAACTGTGTAATTTATTGGACTTAATTGGACTAGTGACACTTCTCTTGGGGTTTATCGGCTGACCTCTGGTAGACAATATTGGGACCCAAATTTGGCGTAAGATGGTTAGGATCTTCCTTTCTGCATATTTGAGCTAATTATAATTCCCCTAAGAAAGAGGATTCCTAACATGAAGAAGGACATGGTGTAACAATCAGAAAAAAAATGTTATCAATATTGTCCAGGCTGTAAATAAATACCTTAAAATTTTATTATGTCACCTAAATGTTAACCAAAATATAGTTATGAAACCATGTTGTTTTGTTTTCTCTGTATGATGCTCAGGTTTAGTGTGCATCATAACTATTTTGACAATCCCCTGAAAAGAAATTTCCACATCATGTGCATTTCACGCCAGTGCTGTAACTACCACAGAATAGTTTAATATAAACAGAGTTTTTGACTTTTACATTATTCTAATATTTTCATTGGCAGATAACACATATATGGAGACTCTTCATTCACTGGTCACAAAATATATCTTAAACTTTTTTAGATATTATACTTGTCATGTAGAGTAGGATGTATGTTTTGAGCTTCTCCCATTGTTGAGAACAATGGACACTGACCTAAAGGTTTGCTATGCCAAAGGTTTGGGTCCCACCCATTCTTGAAGAAGCAAGGGACAAATTTAACACACACCCTGGTATTTGTATTTTCCGTCTCACAGATCTAATTCTGAAAGTCAGTACCCTGGAAATTCTTCTGTGGCTCAGATTAAAAAACAAGTTGGCAATAGAGCTGAACTGAAGAGCATGCAAACTGAATTTGGAGGGAATATTTCTCTCTCTCACACACACCCCCCCCCCCGTACTCATCAGGGGAGTTACTATGTACAAAAGTAGTAGTGGCAGAAGGAAGGAAAAACACCTGTGTGTCCAATACAAGTCAAATTTGACTGACTATAGTATTCTGTAAGTATTACATGGATGTTACCCTGGTACTATAGGCAAAAGTGTGGGGCAAGTGTTTAGAATCAATAAAATATAAATACTTACCACCTCTACTATATACTGCCTTTAAATATTCAGGATGGTTGATGGCTAAGCCAGCTAAGAAACCTCCATACCATACAGGAAAACATCTTGGAAATTCTTCTGTCCACTTCAGTATACTTTTTAGTTCCTTCGCTTGTCCCATCTGCATTAAGAGTTTACACATAGATACAATGAAGTTCATGTGCTACTATACAATGTTATCAGGAAAATAATTTTGTTGTCGGAAGGCAGCTGAGTGTTCCAAGTGAAAAGACAATGAATAGGAGACTTTTTTTGGTGGTGACAGCTGGCCATCACAGAAAAGAAGACTGTGACAGCTGTCCTCCTTTCTAGTTAGGACTTTCAGGTCACAGCAGTTTCAGATTTCTTGCAGCTTAAGAAAGCTGTCTGCTGCACATCATTTTAGAATTCCTTGAAGGACTGTAAAACCTATTCAGTATTTGACAGTGAGTAAAATAAAGCTCTAGAGTAGATCCACCAGTTCTTTATCTGTTTCCATCACCCTATATATGTGGAAGGTGATCATTTGAAAAGAAGAGTCTCCTCTACTGACAGAAGATCTCCACACCATTTCACATGTCAGGAAGTCACTCATCAAAATCACACAGAGAGTCACTATAAATACTGGAGGACTTGTCCTTCAGAATTTGCCCTCTAAGTGTAGAGGGTGATAGAAATGATGGCTGCTATGAAGGCTACCATGTTCATCTCCTAATTTATTTTATTTTACTTCCAGAGTGCCTGAATAAGGCTGAAGAAACACATTTGTTTTTGAAATCAAGACTTCTGAGTTAACGAGGGTAATGTACACAGAAAGAGTAGTAGAGGTTGCTCTGTTGTTTGAAACTGTCCTCAAAAGAAAAGAAAATAGAGATTTCAGAGACATAGGACCTTATCAGATGGGAGGAATTTCTGTTTATTGTGAATGGAGCCAATTCGAGCCAATTCGAAATCACGTGAATTCACTAGTTTAGCGAATTCATGTGAATTCCTATTGCATTTGGAATGTGTTCAGAATGACTTCCCATTACCCAAAAATGACCCTCCATTGCCCGAAATTGTGTGAGATGCTTTAATTTGCAATAATGTAAAACCCATGATTGCGTTTGGAATGACTTCCTTTTTGCCCGATATTGCATGAGATACTTTAATTCGCAATAACGTGAAATCCCATGATTGCGTTCGGATTGCCATTAGATTATACCAATTTCTGGGATATCACTATGCACGGTAGAGAAAGCTTACGCTACAATGTTTCTACATAGCTAGCTCAAAAATGCTACAGTACAAGATCCCCTGGCATACAGACGTTTCATGGGAGAGATGGAGAAAAGCAATCATCTTCACTACAGGGCTCAGGGGCCTGTTTCTGTTATTTAAAATTATCACAATCTTGATAATCACCAGCTTGAGACAATGCCATAATTGTTTCCTAAGAAAACAACTGAAAAGAAGACTGTCCATGCCATAATTCTATATACAAATCTATGGTGTGGCCTCAGATGGATTTCTGTACACAGTTCCAGTCACTGAACTTTTTGAAAAATCTGCTATACAAGGGCAACCAAATGGGGAAGAGGCTGGACAAATTCCACAAGTGATAAAATTACAATATCTGGAGGTTTTAGTTTAGAAAAAAAAATTAATGGGAAAAACACAATAGGAGTGTACAAATTATTCATGATATAGAGAAAATGGATAGAGAATAGTTTTGCTCTCTCTTTTCTAAGAGTAAAACAGCAGGTCATCTAATGAACCTGAGAGGTTAAAGTTTCAAGTCAGATAAAAGAAAGAAATTTGTTTTCTATACATCACTTAGCTGATATGTGTGTGTTTGTGTGTGTGTGTATGTATAGGAACCCATGAAGTATAGTGGGGTAGGCGACCTGAAGCTTTCCAGATATTTTGGACTATAACTCCCATATCATAGATTGAATTCGGGAGTGATGGCTAATGTATACAAAACGATGCTCTGCTTTTTATGAAGCACACTTCTTGATTGGGAGTTAGGTGACAGAAAGGATGCATTCATTTTTGTTGTGCAGAAAAACTAGTTATGCTCAAAGAGGCTTTCAAGGCATTTCTGATTAAGCATGCAGTCAGGAAATCAGAAGAAGGTAAAGAATGGGAAGAATGGCTATGAAATGACTAGAAAAGATTCTAAAATGCAAAGATATGCAACTCAGCACAAAAGTTAGAATAATACAAGCCAATGTATTCCCTATGTATGGATGTGAAAGCCATGTATGGATGATAGGAAGAAAATAAATTAATTTCAGATGTGATGCTGGAGAAGAGTGCTGAGGATCCCATGGACATCCAAAAGGACTAATAAATGGGTTCTAGAGCAGATCAAGCCGGAAACCTCCCTGGAAGCCAAAATGACCAAACTGACTGTCATACTTCAGACACATCATGAGAAGGAAAGACTCATTGGAAAAGACAATAATCATGGGAAAGGTGGAGGGAAATAGAAAGAGAAAAAGGCTGCATGCCAGATGGATGTACTGTATTAAGGATGTCACAGGTATGGGGCTGCAGGAATTAAGCAGAGCAGTGGAGGACAGAGGGGCTTGGAGATGTCTCATGCCTAGGGTCGCCATGAGTCAAGATCAACTCAAAGGCAGTTAACAATAAAAACCTTTGATTCACAGACTGATCTCTGTAGCTTTATTATTATTCTCCTTGATGGAAAAACGTAGACCGAAAGACATAATTTCTTATCATTTTTTAACAAACAAGGCATTTAAAGAGTAAGTGAATTGTGCATGTTGGTGAGGATGGAAAAAAAGAGAGAGATGTAGATTAGTGGCAACTGGCAAATATAATTGAACAGATTGTAAGGCAAGATCTACTCCTTTAGGCAGTCTTTCCAACCTGACAGTTACTACATTGAGTTTTATAATCCATCTAGTTAATATATATGGTATATATATATATATATATAAATTGGAGGAAAGAAACTCTGATAGGATAAAGAAAATAAAACAGCATTTCTGAAGGCCAATCGTGATAAATTCCATGCCATTCTCTGTAAATCCCACCGTGCCCCAAACCAACACCTTCATTAACGAGATAACTAGTGATAACTCAACCAATTAAGTGATTTTTATTGGCGTCATTACTTGTTGACGATGCTGTAATGAATATTGACAGTATTAATTCTCCAGAGAGCCAGTGTGGTGTATTGGTTCACGTGTTGGACTATGACTCTGGGGAACAGGGTTTGAATCTCTGTTGGGCCTTGAAAACCCAGGTGAACTTGGGCAAGTCACACTCTCTTCAGCCTCAAAGGATGGAAATGGCGACACCCCCCCCCCCCCCGAAGAAACTTGTCAAAAAACCCTCATGATAGGTTCACCTTAGGGTTGCTGTAAGTTGGAAATGACTTGAAGACATACAATGGTCCCCCTGGTTACAAAGGTAATCCGTTCTGGATTACCTTTCGTAACCTGGAAGCTTTCGTTTCCCGGGGGACCGCTATATTCAATGGACCACGCGGCCGATTTAAAGGGGCCGCGTGGTTTTTTTTTTCGTATCCCGGGGGATCTTTCGGATCCTGGGGGATACAATAGCGGTCCTGCGGCTTTCGGATCCCGGGGTTTTTGCAACCCGGGGGATTCGTAAGCCGGGGGACCACTGTACAACAATACAACAATATTACAGAGTTGACT
Source organism: Urosaurus nigricauda (assembly GCA_034509955.1). NCBI lineage: Eukaryota > Metazoa > Chordata > Lepidosauria > Squamata > Phrynosomatidae > Urosaurus > Urosaurus nigricauda. Next base: position 73,414,588 of record JAOEGL010000004.1, on the reverse strand, counting down.
TTAAAACTTAAATCTTTCAGGTTCTGTATTGACCACAGCTAGGGGCAACATTACATACATCGTTCTCATCCGCAGTACACAAACATACCAGTTCCTTGGCCCTCTGTCTCACATTTGTACATGCATGGACACACACTCACAACCTCTTTCTGCAAGGAACTTTATTAGAATTTAGCGGGAGAGAAATGAAGGTGGGGGGAAAACTCAAGACTCAAGAAATCCCTTTCCCAGTTTTGTTTTGGGGGACAACTGGTACGTGTTTGTGTGTGTGCCTTTGAGTCGCTGATCGACTTATAACAACTCCACGAGTTTCATAGGTTTTTCTTAGGTAAGGAATCCTCAGATTTGGTTTTGCCAGTTCCTTCCTCTGAAATACACCCTGCAGCACCTCCATTAGAGGTCTCCCATCCAAGTACTAACCAGGGCTGGCCCTGCTTAGCCGTCAAGCTCACAGGGATTTCCCAAACTTTCCTCCTCCAGATCTTTTGGAGTTCAACTCCCAGAAGCCCCAGCCAGCTTGGCCAACAACTCTGGAATCCTGGGAGCTGAAATCCAAAATATCTGGAGGACCAAAGTTTGGGAACTCTTAAGCAAGCCAGCGTAGTGTAGTGGCCCAAGGGTAGGACTAGGACACTGGGGGAGACCAGGGTTCAAATCCCAGCTTGGCCATGGAAACCCACTGAGGAGTCACACTCTCTCAGCCTCAGAGGTTGGCAATGGCAAAACCTGTCTGAACAGATCTTGCTAAGAGAACCCCATGATCAGGGTCGCCATAAGTGGCTAACGACTTGATTGAAGGCACAAAAACAGCAGCAGCTTATTATTTAGATGTGATTTGCACACTACAACCATAGAGCATATAAAGTGCTAGAGCGGACTCTTTGTTTACTTCCGGCCGCTCTAGCATTCTGTATCCCACGGCGGATTTCTTTTACTTCCGGCCGCTCTAGCATTCTGCATTCTATGGTTTCTCTATTAAGAGAAAGAGAGAAATCATAGAGAGGGCATGGCCTAGAGCGGCAAAATGGGGTGGGGTGGGGTGGGGTGGGGTGGGGTGGGGAGGAGAGCAGGCAAAGAGCTGTTCAGAGAGACTCAGAGTTTCTCAGGAAAGAGAATAGACCTTTACCATGTGGATGTGTCCATAGAGCCAATGGGTGGGGGGTCCTGGGAAATCTTTGAAGCCCTGGATCAGTTTCTGCCTTGCCTGGAACAGCTGGGTGGCTTTCAGAGCCACACAGGTCAGGATCAGAGCAGCAGCAGCAGCCACCTGGAAAAGCTGAGAGAGGCTCTCTGGTGTTATCCAGGTGGACCCCAAGGCATCCATTACACTCTCCATCCCTCTGTGCCTCTTTGTTTTGAGGAATCCTGCTTGCAAAGCTCTGTATTCAATGCCAAAGCATTCCAGCAAAGGTTGAGCTGGACAACAGGGACTGGCAGTTGAAAAGTTAAAACTCCACCCACAGCCTCTTATTTCACTCTCTTCTGGCACCAGACCCACAGCTGAGCTGCAAAAATCACAGGACTTTTTCATAACCACTTTAGCTGCCCTGGATCTAAGCTACAAAATCCTGGGATTTCTACAGCCATCCCTCACTTAACAGAAGCCTCTGATAAAGAAGCTTCTGTTTTACAAAAGCCCTCCCTCTCCCTTTAATTGCCCCTTCGAAAGGCAGCTATGAAGGAACTGGACAAGGTCTTCAAGTTCAAAGGATTTTTACTGAATATGCTCGGCCCTCTTTATCCACATTTTTTTTAATCCATGGATTCAAATATCCACAGCTTGAAAATATTCAAAAATTATAAATTCCAAATAGCCAAACCTTGATTTTCTGTTTTGTATAAGGGACAGCATTTTGCTCTGCCATTATATTCAACGGGACCTGAGCATCCACAGATTTTGTTATCCATGAGGGGTCCTGTAACCAAACCCCACCAGATAACAAGGTCCTACTGTACTAAAGTTATGATTGTAAATGCCACCGTATTTCCAGTTTCTAGGCAGAGTTGTGAAAGCTGGGCAATTAAAGCAGACAGGAAGGAAATCATAGAATTGGAAGAGACCACAAGGGCCAATCAATTCAAACCCTTGCCATGCAGGAGGTTACTATCAAAACATCCCAGACAGATGGCCATCCAGCCTCTGCTTAAAGACCTCTAAGGAAGCAGACTCCACCACTCTCTGAGGGAGTGTGTTCCACTGTCGAATCTCACTTACTGTCAGGAAGTTCCTCCTAATGTTGAGGTGGAATCTCTTTCCCTGTAGCTTGCATCCATTGTTCTGGGTCCTGTTCTCTGGAGCAACAGAAAACTAGCTTGCTCCCTCCTCAATGTGACATCTCTTCAAATATTTAAACAAGGCTATCATATCACCCCTTAACCTCCTCTTCTCCAGGCGAAACATCTCCAGCTCTCTAAGTCGTTCCTCATAGGGCATGGTTTCCAGGCTCTTCACCATTTTAGTTGCCCTCCTTGGGACATGCTCCATTTCTTCAACATCCTTTTTGAATTGTGCCCACAACTGGACACTGTATTCCAGGTGGGGCCTGAACAAAGCATGATCTAGACACTATAATTCTACTGATACAGCCTAAAATCGCATTGGCCTTTTTAGCTGCCGCATTGCACTGTTAGTTCATGTTCAAACTGTGGTCTACTTGGACTCCTAGATCCCTTTCACGTGTGGTCTCATTCAGCCAGGTGTCCCCCATCCTACATCTCTTCACTTCATTTTTTCGCCTTAAGTGCAGTACATTACATTTCTCCCTGTTGAATTTCATTTTGTTAGCTTTGGCCCAGCTTTCTAGTCTATTCAGGTCATTTTGAATTTTGATCCTGTCCTCTGGGGTATTAGCTACTCCTCCTAATTTGGTGCAAATTTGATAAGTATGCCCCCAATTCTGTCATCTAAGTCACTGATAAAGATGTTGAATAACACTGGGCCCAGGACAGAACCCTGTGGGACCCCACTGGTCACTTCTTTCCAGGTTGAAAAGAAGCCGTTGTTGAGCACCCTTTGTGTTCGGCCAGTCAACCAATTACAAATCCATTTAACAGTTACCTTGTCTAGCCCACATTTTACAAGCTTGTTTGCAAGAATGTCATGGGGAACCTTGTAGAAGTATGCTGGTCAAAGACCGAATAAATTTACCTTGTAAAAGGCCTTACTGAAATCAAGATGTACTATATCTACGGCATTCCCTTCATCTATCAAGCTGGTAATTTTATCCAAAAAAGAGATCAGATTTGTCTGGCATGACCTGTTTCTCTGAAACCCATGTTGACTTTTTGTGATTATGGCATTGCTTTCTAGATGTTCACAGACTCTCTGTTTAATGATCTGCTCTAGAATCTTTCCTGGTATTGATGTCAGACTATCTGGTCGATAATTGTTGGGATCCTCTTCTTTTCCCTTTTTAAAGATGGGGACAACTTTTGCCCTCCTCCAGTCTGCTGGGACTTCTCCTGTTGTCCAGGAGTTTGCAAAGATTATTGCCAATGGTTCCGATATTACATTTGCCAGTTCTTTTAATCAACTCATTTGAAATGTGTGCTGGATTACAGCTATACAAAAGCTCTCCCCCTTTAATTGTCTTCTATCTTGTTGGAAGTTTTACTTTGTTTTGTTTGCAGCACTGGCATTAGGAAGGTGAAGGAGAGATGGAGAAGGACAGATTTTGAGGGCTAGGTTGTAGCAGATGGTCTGCAGTAAATAACAACAACAAGTGGAGTAAGGGGCACATGACCCCCGTGAATGGAAAAACCACAAATTAGAAAAACACTATGTTTTTACCTGAAATAACACCTCTCTAGGAATCTCTACGTCCTCCAGTGCAACTCTGTGGTCAACATCTGCCAGACATTGACCATAGAATTGTGCTTGAGGAGCTACACATGCCTAGTGGAGTGTTCTCTCTCGGAATCTCTAGGTCCTTCAGTGCACCTTTTGGTTAAAGTTGACCGTAGAGTTGCACTGGAAGACCTAGATATTCCTAAAGAGAACATATTAATAAAATCCATTAATAATCAAATCCATAAAGCAGCAAATGTGGAGGGACAAGTGTACAGTGAAGTTTGATCTGAGAAAGAATGGTATTCTACTTTAGCTGAGCCTACTGTAACTGTGTGGGCTCCCCTGCAATAAGCAAAGTATGTTGCTGCCTCCAGAAAAATTACTTAGCATCAGCGAAGAGCAAAACAGAAAGGAAAGGAGAAAGAAGATTAGCATGCCTCACCACCTATCCTGACATACTGAAAAAGCATAAATCTATAAATTTCACCACCAAACTGGAACCCATAAGAAAACAGGGGGCAGGGTACATAATTCTTGGATTCATTTTGCAAGAATGTTTCAAGTGGTCTCTAGAAGACTCAAAATGTTTTTGTTTACTTATGCAAGGCATACTTGAGCTGGTTGTTTCATTGCACATGTGCATAATGTTAGTTTTCAGTAAAAGGTTTGCTGAAACATGAACTGCTCTTCTTTTTTGTGGTATACGAACCTATCTCTGTTCTGACCATGTTATGTCTACCTCTGGTACCAAAGTTTCTGTTAAAGAAGTATAGCCTCGGAACGCATCTACTGTATTAACTGAGGTATAACTAGTTTTTATGACATATTTGAACCCTGTGACAGATGAGTCAGAATACCTCATTAAATGACAAACCGTAGGATTCCATAGGATGAAACTGTGGTGGTTAAAGTGAAATTATGTAGTGCAAAAGAGACTAATTTATTGGCAACTTGGTTGTAAGCAACTGTGAAACAGAAAAATAGTACTGTACAGTGCTGTAGCATATTATTATGTGGGGTCCGCTCTGGACCCCACAACAAACTACAATTTCCAGAATTTCACAGCATTGAGCCATGGCACTTAAGCCGGTTTATTTCTCCAGTGTGAATGCAGCCAAAGAGTAGTTGGGACCTAGTGTGGTGTGGTTGGTGTGTTGGCCTATGATGCTGGAGACCAGGCTTTGGTTCTCCGCTTACCATGAAACCCATTGGGTGACCTTGGACACATCACATGCTCTTATCCTCGGGGAAGGCAATGGCCAACCACCTCTGAGCAAATCTTGCCGAGAAAACCCCATGATTGGTTGAAGGTAAACAGCAACAAAAGACTAATTCAGAAGAAAGAAGTTTTAATAGCAGCCTGATAGAATGCCATAATACAATCATGAGCAGAACAACAGACAATACCCAATTTATTGTATTAACTTCTATCACACCATTCTTTCTCAGGGGAAATGTTTAAGGGAGGAGTAGTCTGAAGGCCAATATATGTTCATGCATACTATAGCAACTGTACACTTACACAGGTTGTTCTATTCACAAACCAATGCATTTAAACATTTTTTTTTAATTTGAGAGATTCATATCCAACTGTTCAGCATGAGAGGATGTAAACAAGAGTTTAAATCATTAAAAAATACAACAATATACTAAAAGCAACAGCAAAAACACCTAGCAAAATTGTCTCAGTCATTAATCAAACAGGAGACTGCATCAAGAAAACACAAGAAGGCTATGACTTGAAGCAGCTGTGAAAAAACTACTTAAGATCTTCAAATGTAAAGAAATACCATTAAATATCAAAGTCAGAATCATACATGCCATACTATTTCTAATTTCTTTGTATGGTTGTGAAAGCTGGCCAGTGAAGAAAGCTGATAGGAGGCAACTAACCCATTTGAAATGTGGTGCAGGAAGAGAGTTCTGTGGATACTATCTATTGCCAAAATAGAAATAAAAATGGGTCCTAGAATAAATCAAGCTTGAACTCTTGATATGAGCCAAAATGACGACACTGAGGCTGCCATACTTTGGATATATCAGGAGACTCACTAGAATAACACACTGGAGAAGACAATACTATTCGGTAAAATGGGCAGCAGTAGGAAAGAAGAAGACCACAATACAAGTAAAGAGCCAGTGTGGTGTACTGGTCTGAGTTTTGGACTAGGATGCTGGAGATCAGGGTTTAATTCACTGCTTGGCCATGGAAACCCACTGGGTAACCTTGAGCAAATCACACATGCTCAGTCCCTGAAAACCCAGTGTTAAGTTCGCTCTTGCCATGAATTGGAAACATCTTAAAGGCACACAACAACAAATATTACAAATGACTTGTCCAAGTCAGGAAAGCCATGGCCCTGGTTTTGTAAGACCTGAGCAGGGATGTTGATACCCGGGGACCATGGAGGTCTCTTGTTCAAAGGTCACCATTAGTCAAAGCTAACTGGTGACAAACAACAACAACAAATTATTGTAATACAAAATATCCCAATAGTATTACTGGAATAAAATATGGGGAAAATACATTTGGAAGTGATTGTGGTCTTTAATCAGTTTATATACGCCATAATGATAAGAATTCTGTCCTATAATTATAAAGATGTGAACAATTCTATACAAAGACCAAAAGTGCATTGGGTAGTATTAAAATTTAATGTGCTACCAATATTTATTTGGGAGTACCAAAGCACCACTGCTGAGGTGATATCAAAGATCAGTTAATAGCTTTCAGTTTCAGATATATCCCATTCTTGGATCGAGTGACAATCTGTGGGATGGGAATGGGAGGTTTGGAATGATCAGGCAGAAGTTCAAACCTCAGAAGTGTCAAGGCGAGAGCAACTTTCATCTCATTCATGGCAAACTGTTGTCCAATGCAGTTCCTGAGTAGAATTAAAAGCAAGAAATATGGCATTTTGAGCAAAAGCAGACTCCCGACATTTTTATATAAGTGACTTTTCTATTGTTGCTATAGTGGGCCATGGGTATCCTCTGGGTTTTGGTTCCAGGAACCCCATGGATAACGAAATACCAACAGCCCTCCTTATCCACGGATTTTTTTATCCATGGATTCAAGCACCCATGGCTTCAAAATATTTTTTTTTAAAGTATAAATTCCATATAGCAAACCTTGCCTTTTTATATAAGGGGCACCATTTTGCTATGCTATTGTATTTAATGGGACAGGAGCATCCATCGATTTTGTTATCCATGGGGATTCCTGAACCAAACCCCAGAGGATAACAAGGGCCCACTGTATGTGGATGTTCAAGTCCCATTGTATACAATGGCACAGTAAAATGGTGTTCCTTAAAGGTTTGCTTTTAGTATTTTTTTTTTGGGGGGGGGGGGAGGAAGAGGAATATTTTCACACTGTAGAGGGTTGTATTTTTGGCTACAGAATCCATGGATACAGAGGACCAACTGTATTTTTGTTTTCCTTTTGTTCCTTTTGGGTTTGTATGTTGTTTTAGAGGCAGTGTGGTATAGTGGTTTGAGTGTTGGACTAAAACTCCAGGTGACCATAGTTAGCATCCCTTCCTAGCCATGAAAATCCACTGAGTGAGTAAGGCAAGTCACATTCTTCACTCTAAAAGGAAGGCAATGGCAAATCATCTTCAAAGAACTCTTGCCAAGAAAACCCTAATATATAGTTGCTGTAAGTTGGAGTGGACATAAAGACATAACCACAACAGCGAGTTGTTTTAGCTGGCATTTTCTTCCAATAATTCTGCTTTGTGATATACGGTATTTACATTTTAATATTTTTAAAATATTATTTCAGTACTTTCATTGTATTAATATGAAAGCCACTCTGAAGAGTGGATAGTAATAAACAATTTAATAATGCACTTGGAAACAGAATACAGTCACCCCTCCGTTTTTTGTGGACTTATAGTCCATGTCTTCCTCCTGTTTACGAATGGCAATGGAGGGGAAAAAATGGGGTACATGCAGCCATTCAAGCCAATGGGGCTTGAATATAGATGATTTTTCATTTTTGCAGGGGGGTCTGAAATAGATCCCCCGCAAAAACACAGGGGCAACTATATATTCATCCTCAGATTTGGATCAAAGTGTTTATAAAGTACTAAGAATGTTTAAATATCTAAAACTGATACAGACCTACTTGCAGTTATTGTTCAACACAGTTATGCCTCTCATGGAAAATAAATATCTTTTAAAGAAGAAAGTTTAAAATAATATAGATTTTAAAATCTTTACCTCGGCCCAGCAGCAAAAGGAAGAAAGGCATAGGGGTGGCGATGACGTGAGTTTTCTGGGGAGAATCTTAGAGGATCAAAGACCTTTAACAGAAAATGAATATCTGAATTAGTCAAGGTGGTCATCAAGACATACAGACAAAAAGAACCTTTCCAAAAATTAGTATGTGATTATGATTCCATACACGCGTACCAAGTTATAAGTCCCACTGAACTCAATGGACCTTAATTCTGAGTAGGCATGCATGGGATGACAGTATTAGCAATCTCTTTCCCCAGCAGGTTTAAACAATGGAGCTGTGCTGCATGTCCTATCTTCCCATCAAGAAAGACAGAAAATAAACAGCATAACCTGAAGGAAAATTCCTTAACATTCAGAAATGTTTAGGCCAATGTAGACTTGACATTAATTGGATGGATCAAATTAACATAGTTAGTGTTTAGAATATAAGTAGCAAACATGTCAGACTGTGGGTGCTGAAGGGAGAAAGAGCTTAACCAACATCTTTGTGTGTGTACTTGTGAGTATGTGTACACTCTCATATGCTTGCTCATACAGGGGGGGATTTGAACCATAGTCCTGGCACAGGCCTAAAGGTGTTTAACCCTCCTTCTTTCCATGCTTATTCTCTAAATCATTGCCTGAACTTGGTATTAAGCATGAATAGAGGACAGTTCTGGTGGCATGTGGTTTTGTATCTGGACTGTGATGTCAGGAGAATCACTAAATCTCTCACCCCCTCACTTCACAATAGGGCCCCATGCACCTTGTTTTGACATAACAAAAATGCTTAAGCTGGATTGATATGTCTAACTGTCCAACTGGCCTGATTTATCAGGGACAGTCTTGACTAACCCCAGTTTTTCAGGTGCTTTAAACTGTCCCAGTTTGTCTCTCCTCCTTTCACTTTCTCCCTTTATCTTCACCTTACTTCAGTTGCTGTAAACTGAATTCAAAATGCAAAAGCAGATTGCACTCTATTCATTCAGCAGAGGGGAGAGGAGTGGATGGGGCAAAAGCAAACTGCTATAGCCTCACCTAGCTAGTCTATTCTTCATTAATAACATATGCCATCTTGACCACACTCTGATGTTCCTTGGCCACACACAATAGCCTCCATAGGTAATTTCCCATGCACTACTTTTCCCTTCGTGAGCATTCTTTTTCTGGTCAAAATAAGGTGAATCACCTCTCTAAGAGCCTTTTGTATATGCTATGCTCCCCCTGCATTGTTTAATATTAAAACAACAACAAGGAGGGTTTTTCAAAACTGAAATGGATTGTCAGCTTCTTCTGATTTTCTCTTTGGTCTTTTGGTGGAGAATTAATCCCAGAATCCATTGAGGTTGACCACCCCTTTAGTCTCATCACTAAATGGAACTGGCTACAGCTTTGAAACCCACTGGGTGACCTTGGACAAGTCGCATGTCACATACTCTCAGCCTCAGGGGAAGGCAATGGCAAACCTCCTCCTCTGATCAAATCTTCCCGAGAAAGCCCCATGATAGGTTCAAAAGTTGGAAACAACTTGAAGGCACATAGCAAAAACAATCCCCAGTCTCACTAGAAAGGCCTTGCTTTCTTAGCTTTTTATCTTCTTCTTATTACCTCAGGATTCTCCCAGACCTCAGGATTTCTGTGAAGGTTATAAATACCCAGCATAGCTAGAAACCCTGTGAAGCAAAGAGAAAAGTTTTCAGTTTGAAGCATTTTATTGTTTACTGTGCAGAAATTTTATTTAATTGTTATTATTAAATATATTTTGCAAAACTGCATGATTTACCAAAGCATATACAATTTGTACTGCTTTTAACCATAGCCTGAGTTCCTCTGAGTAATTCAGTAGAGTTCTCCTAGCCTAGAACTGGTCTTTCATTAGAACAGCATCAGAAGCTGTCATAAAATTCATTAAATTAAATTAATTATTGGTTGTATACCACTGGGACAGCAAGAGGTGCCTGTGGGATTACTTACCTTGGGGTTGAGCAGGGTGCCATGTTGCTTCAAACACCACAATGTTTTGGTCCAGCCCTTCCTTGAATTGCCAGAAAAGGTCCATCCAAAAACTACCAGGCCCAAATTTGTCTCACGGCTGCAATGCAACCACCTTGGGATCTTTAAGACCACTTTGAACCCAGGCAGTTAATGGGGACAACAGATGAACATATCCAAGCAGCATATATTGCTCAAATAAGTGTCATACACATTTCAGTTTCCACCCTTCCAATGTAAATCTATGAAGGGCTGCTGCTTGCATGCATGTCTGAGAAAGAGGGAGGTGTAAATCTTGAACTTTTAACTGTGACAATGAGCAGATTACTGCCCCTCAAACTGTAGGGCTGGAGCATAGTGTAAATTTTTAGACTGGAAGGGGATGGGAGAGTTAGGGAACCAAAACACAACTTGTCCTTGCCTCAGTTTGTTACCTTCTACCAAAGAAAATGGAATCAAATGACCAATCAGAGATAGGAATAGGGTAGGCTGAGAGAAAGCATTTCAGACGCAAGGTAAGAATGACAGTGTAGTTATGAGGATACCTTTCTGCCATCTCCTTACATGCAGTGAGGCAGTAAGGTCATCATATTGTCCTCATTCATGTAGGCATAATATTTGAGTAAGATGTATCTACTTATTTATCCACATTAGCTTAAATAGTGTGATCAATTGCTCAACAACATTTAGGAATAAATATTTAAATGACACACCCATGTGGGAAGATCCAAGGGTGTTAGTAGCAATTGCAAAAGAGCGTGTGGTACAATGTTACATCTCATTAGAAACAGTAGCAAAGTTGTATCATCCAAACTGGGCTAGGCCATGAACTTGGGGGGGTGGGGGGAAGAGAAGCATCTCTGACATTTTTTATCCATTTACAGATTGGCCAAGCCAGAACATCCTCTGCCAGCATATCTTCATCACTTGTGATTACTACCAGTTTATTCAAGCCAAATACTCCCTGATGCAGCAGTTTTTTGAAACACTGGTGTCACACTGATGTCCAGGATCTCTGTAATAATGAGGTTTGAATGGGCCTAGAGTCTAGCGGCACATTTGTACAGCAAATTTCCATATATACATCCAGTGTAGGTAGTTTCCAGTGAAAGTTGGAGATGGCTCCTGTATCTTTAATGGCTGGGCAGCAGAGGGAATTTCAGCAGGTGCTGCTTGTCATATAATTAGATAACCAGAAAAACCTGATGTAATTCCCTCTTCTCCACAGCCATTAAATATACAGGACATACCTCCAATTTTCCACTCTGACAACACTAGCATATGTAGGTAACTACCTTCTCCTCTCCTCTTCCACTTCCTCTTACATGTGATTTCAAGAGGTAGTGCTTTGAAATACTGATGAAGTCTTTTTTTTTTTTTAAAAAAAAAAAAGGTTAAAAAGGAAGTACAATTTTAAATTAACTGCAATCTGCAAAAGATGGGAGAAAGACAGACCTTTTGGTAGTGTTTTTCCATCTGGAAATGTCACTGGTGCGTTCAGTTCTCGTGCTATTTGGGGTACTGGTGGATAAAGTCGAAGACTCTCTTTAATGCACATAGTGGTGTATGTCATCTTTCCTAAGTCATCCCTGAAAAACATTAGGAAAATATTCAAACAAGTCTCACTTTTTTCCTCAAAAGCCAAAAAACCCACATGTTATCTATTTGTTAAGGTTTAAATGAAAAATTGTCAGATGTCACCCCAATATGAATAAAATGTTTCTAATTTGCCTACATACTAGACACCATTCCTATGTTTGAGCAAACAAACAAGAGATGTTCTAAACAAGTGGAGAAGCATCCTCAGTATGCAGGAAAATCTTATTTTTACTGTTCCAGCAGTCATCTATAAACCAAATTTCAAATAAAATTGTAGAGTACTGGAATTTTTCCCCCTCATAAATTAGGGAATGAAAATACTATATGACAGAAAATATATTTGTGATTATCTAATACATAGATAGGAATCTATATTGTCCCCAATGCATGCTATTTGTTACACACACACACACACACTTTTTATATTTTGTTTATTTTTATAATAAAGAAAATCAAGGTCAACACAATAACATATCTGACCATAACAATTTACAAGTTCCTTTGGGATATGGAAATAGATGATGGTGTGTGTTTCTTTATTCAAATTCATATTTAGATGGCAATTTCTCAGTGCTTTGCAATATCTGAAACCATGATTATTTTCCATTATGTCTTTGGTAATTTAACAACACAGTTCTTAAAGAGAACTTAAGAACTGAATTCTTCAGAGGAAGTGCCATCACGCATGCTGAGTTTTGAAAGACAAGTTCCTATTACTGAAAGATAATATGTTCGGGAATTTTATTCGTCTTATCATATCAGCTCATTCAGCTCTTGCTTGATTGAATAGATGTGATTTGAGATAGATTTTTTTTTTAAATGATGTAATGTTATCAGCCTAGGAGACACAGCAATAACAGAAAGTACAGACAGAAGAATAGAAAAATGAAATTGTTGTAAGATATATATTAATTTTTTAGCTGTGAACAACTCTTTTCTATTTCACAGAGCTAAGTGGCCATCTGTGGGATTTAAGCAGCCTTAGGCCTGTGATCAAGTACATCTTTGAAAACATTTCAAGATCATGTCCCTGAAACTGTACTACACAGAGGAAGAGTAAAAATGTGGTCTGACCATTGCACATGCTCCTGTTGGCCAAGAAGTTCCCTTATCTCTTCTCTGCATCTCTGCTGATGTTCAGGATTCTGGGCCATACAGTAGAAAAGCCAAGAGATTCCACTGGCTGTGGTATCGTGGCCTTCAAACATGAATGTGTCCACCTCAGCACGTAAGTCTTCATCTGATAATGAGTTTCCATTTTCATCCTAACCACACAAGGAACACAAGGTCCAACAGAATGAAAAATCATAAGAAGACATGACTCACTAGAAAAGACAATAATGTTTGGTAAAATAGAAGGCAGGAGAAAAAGAGGAAAACTGCATTACAGGTGGATAGATTCAGTCAAGGAAGCCACAGTCCTGAGTCTGCAAGACCTGAGCAGGGCTGCTGATGACAGGGTGACCTGGAGGTCTCTCATTCATGGGGTCACCATAAGTTAATACCAACAACAAACTAAATCTTAAAATTCTAAATATGAAACATAGACTGAGGATTAGACATTGGTTGAGATCCTTTTCTGCAGGAAATATAGTGGATATAATTATCAATGAGATTTCATTCTGCAGCTTTAGCTAACATCACTCATACTGTGTGAAGTTGAAAGCTTTCATGGCTGGCAGCCATAGTTTTTTGTGGGGTTTTTGGGCTATGTGGGCATGTTCTAGAAGAGTTTATTCCTGACATTTTGTCAGCATCTGTGGCTGGCATCTTCAGAGAAAACCCCACAAAAATCTATCACTCATACTCTTGCAGCATCACTGTAATATGTTAGAAGTTGTTGCAAAATGTTGATCGCTTCCTAACAAAACATTGAACATGGACAAGCCTCACTATTTCCACAGCTGTGCCCATTGCTGATTAATGTGATGGTCTAGCATTTTTCCTGTCCTGACATAACCCCTTTATCCAGTGCTTTTTTATGTAAACGCTGTCCCTTTCTGTGAGAGTGGCAACATCAGTAAGACATGTTGGCAAGAATTGAGCTTCCTGAGGAAATGCAACATAGCATCATTGTTTTAACTTTAAGGAAGCTGTGTAAAGTACACGCCCTTACAAATCTTATGAAGCTTTAATTTTGGCTTTTTTGTTTTAAAAGGTATGTGATAGGGTTGCCAGATCTCAGGATCTGGCCCTGATTCTCCATTTTTTGTGCATTATCTTCAGGCAGGAGTTGGGGGCACAAAGTCTTCTGTTTTGGTGGGCTCATCTCTGGGTGAGATGAAGTCTGTGTGCAACTTTCCAGCTCACTACTATTTGGAAGGCTTAATTAATTGGTTGCTGTACCTTCTAAAGACTCTCCAGGAGGCCAGCGTATTTACTTAGGGGCTAAATAGGGACTAAATAGACCAGCTCTTTGGAGTGGCTTGCTGCTGCCCCTTTCAGCGCCAGACTGGGGCCACGAGAACTACATGCCATGACCCCAATCTGGCATTTCCACAAAGCAAAAAGGACCCGCAAAAAGCGGCTCCTTTTTGTGCTGTGGAAAGGGTGTCTTTGGTGCTCTGGCATCTGGATGTAGTGCCAAAGGAGCGCCATGACGGTGTCTGCTGTGCTGTCAGGTACACAACATGACAGTGATGTCAGGGCAGTGTTGGGATGTGCGTTGTGTGGCTTATAATGCTGCTCTTTACAGCCTTTTAGTTAACTCCCCCCTTCTCTCCCAGTCATTCTGGTGCCAAAGTGTGTATAATATTTTGCCTTACCCCCTGCTCAGCCCTACTTCCACATTCTGACTAAAAACAAGTAGGTTAGATTAAATGGTCCTTATCCCATGTCCTTAAATCATTGAGAAGGAATAAAATCATCTCATTTTAACTTGATCTGTGGAACAGCCCCTGAAATGAGATTTTTATCTTAATTTCCAAATAGGAAAACATTACCCCACCCATCCCTCTCTGTATGAATGACAATCTGCAAACAGCTGTGTTTGTTACCTAATGCTAATCACTTAATGACATCACCAGGAGCTGTCTCTAGGTCTTAGAGTTTGTTCATCAAAACCTCTGGGCCTGGGACAATCCTGAACTGGCCATCTTAGTGACAGTGTAGGATTGCTAGCTGCTCCTTGAGTATGGGATAAGATGGTTTTTATATTAAAATAACTAGGTCATGATGCACAGACCATGGGACTCATGCTTGGGCCTTATCAACACTTAATAATAATAATAATGATAAATAATGTTTATTTATATATCCCGCCTCTCCCCATGGATCGAGGCAGGAGAACAGCATAAAAGTCAATGGAGTTTATCACACAGGAGGAATTTCTCTCTATTTTGAATGGAGCCAATTTGAATTCACATAAATTTGCTAGTTTAGCGAATTTACATTAATTCTAATTGCATTCGGAATGCGTTCAGAATGACTTCCCATTTCCCGAAAATGACTCCCCCATTGCTTGAAATTGCGTGAGATACTCTAATACGCAATTATGTGAAACCCCATGATTGCGTTTGGAATGACTTCCTGTTGCCCGAAATTGCATGAGATACACTCATACTCAATAACGTGAAACCCCATGATTGTGTTGGGATTGCCATTGCATTATACCCCCAAATTCCGTAGTATGATAAACTCCAATAATTAAATATTAATGGCAGTTAAATGTTGCACATGGAAAGGGAGCAATGCTTTGGAAAAACCATTCCTGCTCAGTCTAGAGTACTGAGTAAAATAATTATGTTTGGCAGACTTAGAAACACTCTTGTAAAAATCCTCACCTTTGCACAAAGAAGAATATCTAGGAAGTCCAAACGCCTCTTCTTCATTATCTTCTCAAGTTCTTGCTCATCCTTAAGGGACTCCTTTCTCTCCCTTATTACATTATCTGCAATAGATATAAGCAGTAAGTAAAGAGGAGCATAAGAGTTACGCAACATTCCTGGACTAAGTTGCTTCTGTGACAATGAAGCCTTTTGCGGAACTGAAATGATAGCTTAGAATTTTCAGTAACTCATGGAAGTAAATACGTTGAAGTCTAGCTTCTGTGTGAACAGAAAATGTCACTTTAGTTGGGAATAATACTTCATGCAGGAGACTATTGAGAATGGAAGAACTCTGGATGAATGAAAATCAAAAGGCAAAGAAAGAAAGAAAGAAAGAAAGAAAGAAATCTAGTTGAATGGATACTGAAGTGCAAATAATAAATGGGCTAAGCAGGAAGAACCTGAAAGAAAGGCAAGAGGAAAGTAAGGACAGAAGATGCAATGAATTCAGCGAAAATTAAGCAAAGACCATGCAAGCCCCAGAAATATTAAAACCAGAGTGGTGCTGGGGAAGGAACTATCCTTATAAAGCATACTTGTGTGAAGGTGGGCTAGTCTGCAAGCCTTGCGAAATCGGCGCCCTTGAGAGCTGAACCAGTACATGAAGTCATTGTGGAGCAATGGTGACTTCAGCCTCTTATTAAACATGTAGGAAAGATCATACACCGTACTAATGTAGGCATTATCCCTGTGGGTAAACAGGAAGTGGAAAACAGTAAGATTTTGAAAGCAGACATGGGACCTTTTCAGACGTCGAAAATTGGAAGTATAATCCAATGGCAGTCCAAACGCAATCATGGGATTTCACATTATTATGAATTAAAGCTTCTCACGCAATTTCTGGCTAAAGGGAAGTCATTCCGAACGCAATCATGGGTTTTACGTTATTGTGAATTAAAGCTTCTCACACAATTTCGGGCAAGGGGGGGTCATTTTTGGGTAATGGGATGTCAATCTGAACGTATTCCAAATGCAATGGGAATTCACGTGAATTTGCTAAACTAGCGAATTCACGTGAATTCGAATTGGTTCTATTCACAATAAAGATAAATTCCTCCCGTGTGAAAGAGTCCATAATCATATTACAGAAGATGCTGATAGACTACAGTTAAGTCCTGTTGAATATAGTACAAAATATCTCAAAATAAAAATGAATAGGATTAGTCTGAAAGTACTCCAGAATAACAGCAAAGCTCTAGAGTCTGTTACATAATGAGTAAGGAAGTGAGCATGCCTATCATTTTCATCTTTAATTCAGTATTGCTGAGATAAGGACAAATTCAATAAAAAAGCCTTCCACACTATCATTTCTTACACTGGAGTGGTAGCAGATACAACCATTAATTGCACAGGTTAATGGAAACTTGTGGTTCTCTCTCATGCCAGTGCAGGCAAGCAGAGCTGCATATGGCATACTAGTCTCCAAATGTTCTGATTTGGCAGTAGAAGTCCTGCTTATCCTCTGCCCCCCCCCCTTTTTCTGCTGCTTTTAAAATGTCCCAGTTTTTCTCTCTCTTCCTCCCTCTTTGTCCTCAGTTTAATTCCATTTCTGCAAACTGAATTCAAAATTCTAAGGTAGTTGATATTCCATAAGTTCAGTAGGGGGAAAAGAGATGAGAGGAGGGGCAGAGTCTTGCCCTTCTCAGTCGAGTCAGACAAAAGCATTTCCTAGTTTGTTTTTCCCTCATTAATCACTTTTGCCATCTTTGAGCACACTCTGATGTTGCTTTGCCAGACCTGTCCCAGTTTTCGTCTGTGAAAGCTTGAAGGATGTGATATAGCCATGGTTCTCACTTTAAAGAAGTCATCTTATACTGACCTTTCTGTTTGACAATTACTCTTATAGCTGAAAGCACATTTCATGATGGTATCAAGAGTCATCAAACTGACATGTTCAAATATTTCCACTGATGCTGAATTGTCTTTAGAGATCAGCTTTCCCAGTATATCCTAATGTTGTAAGAAAAAGAATTGAATGATAAAAAGGAACTCCAAAATGACTGACTTATTATTGAATAGTGAGTCATATTCTAGAGCAGTGCTATTGAAATTGGTGGTCTATGGACTGGCATTGTCCCTTGAGTCATCTGTTTATGGCCCCTGCAGAACTTGCAGGAAGGAAACCAGTTGTAGCCAATGGTCATAAATATGGTACCAGTTCCTGAACATAGGTGAAAAGCAGTGCTGGTTCCCTGTGTCAGATAGCATAAATACTATTCTAGGGTAGAACGTGGAATACTGTTTGAAAACTTGTAAAGCCTTTTTGGCCAAATCTCATAAGTACCAGTTCAATTGAAGTGAGACTTAAAAACACAGCCAATGCTTCCTCAGCACCTCTTGATTAAGGCAGGCATTCTTTTGTGGATCTAACATCTAATCCACACTCACAACACTGAGAATGACAGACGATAATCATAGGATAGCCCACCACATATTTGCCTCTCAAGATACTAATATGTTCAATAAGTGAGAACATTTGCAAGAGAGAAATCATTGGGCAACAAGCGTTACCTAAATTTTCTGTCTCCCATGTTTTACTGTATCCCTGCTAGTCATCCCTTCAAACCCTTCTGCCACAAGCTCTGCTGCACAAAGTAAGCTTAGTTGGGACCACTAAAGCCTGTAGGTAAAAGTGTGAACCATCAGGAAGTGTCACTAAGGATTAACCACTCTCTCTGCTGCCCACAGATGTCTCTTTTGTGGATGATCTCTCCCTTTGGGAAAGGTTTTACAAAGATAATAGCCAGATTAGTGGGAAGGGAGTAGCTCACCTGGCCATATGCCTACTCTACATATTTTCAATTCATGGGATGAGGTAATATGAACTCTACTGATATCACAAACCTGTAGCATAAATTGGTTATTTTAAAAAATCTAATTAGTTGCCCCCTCAAACATGATGAAAACCAGAAGGACCCCGTGGCCTACAAATCTACGTAGTATCATGCTGACAGTCCATGAAAAGTGATGCACTGATATTCAAACTTTAGATAACAAAATGAAATGCACAGAAACTTTTTCACATCAGCCACTGAGAGTGATAAAAATTATAATTTAACTTAGGGCTAGTAAAGGCAGGCACTTTGCTCTGGTCTGGACCCAAACTAGGGGTGTGCAGGGGGCTGCATGTTTACATGCTCAGCAGCCCTATTGTACACCCTGGGCACCATCTTGATGTGCCTCCATGCAGATGGGGCACACCATGATGATGTGTGCGTGCCCAAACAGCACTTTCTGCTAATCTGTACAGCCACTTAGATACATAAAGTGATATTTAATGTAGGCCTTTTAAAATTCATTATGCCCCTTCCATACCAGATATGGTGGCATAAATTCTTTGGCCCTAACTAAAATATCATTTTATATACTTATATGGGCTTCAGACTCCAAAGAAACCTTTTGAATCAAATTATCACGGGATCCTTGCATTATGACAATGGAAATCTGGAGGTTAAAAGGAGAGTTAAAAGCCACTAAAGTATTATCAAAGCTTTTGTTTTGTTTTGTTTTGGTTGTTTTATTATTATTATTATTATTATTATTACCACTAAAATGGACCACTACATTAAAACAGTGGCAGTTTCCTAAGAAGGAAGTTAACAGAAATGAGCTTGTAAACACGGCAGTGAGATTTCTTACCAGCATCACCTTAACTGATTCAGCCATGACAGTGATGTAAGGCTTTAGAACATCATAGTGGAATCCTGGAGTCAGCAGCTTCCGGTGTTGCTGCCATTTAGGCCCATCCAAGATCAACAACCCCTTTCCTACCAGGGGAAAGAAGAAGGTCAGAAACACAAGTCAAAAGCATCTGTTTCCTTGTAAATATATTTATGCTACTTTTATGGGTGCAAACTTCTCTAGGCATTATGCATACAGAAAACCAATATGCAGCTTGGCCAAATGTGCTGAGACATGGCCATTTTCATGGTTTTATTTAGCACTTTTATTTTTGATGTCCAAATAGTGCTTCTCCTGTGTGAATCTATTTCCTGGCAATCTCTGTTAATGGTTGCACACCCCAACCACCTCTGAATTTTTCTGTCCCCCCCCCCCCCCCGACTTTCCCATCTCTACTCTAGACCCACCACATTACAATTTAGCTCTTGTGGTTCCATCCCTTGTGATCCCACAGAATTAAATTGGAATTATAGCACCCTGTTTCCTTCCATACAGTACTATAGCCAACATCTTATCCTTCTCTGTTTCAAACTGACAATTTTCAAATTCAGTATGCTATAGTTAGGAATTTTGATTCCTAAGTAATATAAGCTGAAATGCCCTGCCCAAACAAATATATTGGACATATAAACCTCCAGCAAGCACTATATAGTAAACCCACACCAGCAAATTTCAGCAGACAAACATTTGTGTGCAAGTCTGATGTCACAAATATGACACAAAATACAGTGGTTTATGTAATTAGGAAGGAACTATACATACCAATCCATGGAATTAGGAAGCCGTACACTATAAGAGATTTAGGATCTAAATGGTTATATAAATGAGAAAGAAAAAAGATATCATTACATGAAACAATGTAGTCTTTTGCGAGTACAAATGTAAAGATTTCATTTTCTAAACTGTACCCTGCTGTCTCATGGAATCCTCCCTTCAGTGGACAGATATTTTGCATGTGTGAATGTGTTAAAACAGTGGACCATGAACAGCATTGCATAGCACAGACCAAAGTGACTAATTTAACCACTGCCTCTGTGCATGAAGGGAGAAGAAGATGAATAAACAAAAGAAACTGTCTGTTGTCAGTCCATTTTTGTTTGTTGTTCAGTTACCACTAAGTGGTTTAATGGTTGCTTCATACTATAACCTTTAAAACAATTTTTAAAAATACCCAAGAAACTTCAGCTGAAGTAGAAGCAGTTCATGTCCCTGATCACAGTTGCATGCAACAAGTCACCATTGTTATACTGGCTAGGGTGAAGACTGTGGAGCTTATCACACAGAGGATAAGGATGGGAGCAAAGTGGATTGCTCTCATCCTTATGTTGTCCTCATTGCACTATCGCATGAAAGATTATCACACACATCACCCTTATCCTGTCATTATCCTGTCTATGCAGTAGAATTGTCCCGTCAGTTTTCATTAATAAAACTTCTGTTATTAAAAAATGAGAGATTAATTCCACTTCATTGATAGGATAATGACAGGATAAGTGTGATGTTGTCTGATAATATTTGTGCAATCACGCAATAAGGCTGGGATAATGACAGAATAAGTGTGATGTCATCTGAATAGGACAGGAGTGATCCACTTCACTCCTGTCCTTTTCCCAGTGTGACAATTTCCAGAGGCTGAGCTATAACAACCATTGCAAGCATATGTATGTCAAAAACAGAATGTTACTCATCTCTTCTTCTCAAGACTTACTTGTTCTCAGGGTGACCAAATGTCCTCCTTTTTCAGGACATGACCCACATTTCAAGCTTCTGTCCAGGAGGAATTTCAAAATATCCTCCATTTTTAGCATGATCAAGAAGCATGAACTTATATTTCTATTAGTGTTTGTAGTTTTTATTTGTAATGTATTACATTTTTTCTTGGATGTCCTACATTTCACTGTGTCTTGTGCTCCTTTGCTGTTATGACATCTGGTCATCCTGCTTGTTCTCAAATTTGAAATGAAACTGAACTCAAATGGAATTTAAAATATCAAGAAAACAAAGAGTGTCATCAACTACTGCTGTGGGATAAATGCATGAAATGTGTCGCGATGATCAGAGTGGATAGTAAGATAATGAATTTCTTACCACTTCTGCTAAAGACCACTTTCGCATATTCAGGGTGGTTGATGACCAAGTATGCTAAGAATTGTCCATACCATATTGGATGGCAAGTTGGGTACTTTTCTGTCCAGGTTCTTGCACTCACAAATTCTTCCTCTGGTGTCATCTACATTGTTTGTTTAAATGTCAGTAATCAGTCCACAATACATCATGAGCATTATGTTTACATACCTGGTCAGCAATGCAAGTACTTTTAGAAAATGAGTGATAAGAGCAAGTTAGCAAAGATACATTTCTAACTATGGAATGAGTTTTTAGCATTCCACAACCACTTGTGTTAACACTTAAAAGCATAATTGCTTATTTTTCTTTTCTTTTCATTTCTTTCTTTCTTTCTTTCTTTCTTTCTTATTTTTTAAACTGTCTGCTTTCTTTCTCTTTTGCTTGGGCTTGTTTTCACCGAATCTTCTGTATGGAGCATAAGCTGATTAATCATGGACAAGTCATAGAATTCTGAATTTTGAGAGTGGGACATGGCCATTAAACTTGACAAAACAAAGTTTTCTGATCAGATAGAGGTTTCTCAAGCCATTACTTCTTTAACAGAAAATTTTGCACCAGAGGGAGAAATAACATGAAAAGATTATGGACAGATTACTGCACCACAAAAGAGAAGAGCAGTTCAACGTGGGTTGAAATTCCCACTTAACCATGGAAACCCACTGGTTGACACTCTCTCACCATCAGTGGAAGCCAATAGCAAATCCCCTCTGAAATGTTTTTTGCCAAGAAAACTCCATGATAGGTTTTTCTTTCCACAGAAGCTGGAAACAACAACAACAGAGGCACTAGAGATCTCTGGCACAGAATTCTAAATACATCTCTCTGAACTGCAAAATCCAGGATTTCATGGGATAAAACTTGGGCAGTTAAAGTAGAATTATAGTGCTATAATCCTGATAGTGTCTCAGGTCCTTGTGTACTAGCTTTCTAGTTACTACCCTGTTTCCCCAAAAATAAGACATCCCCAAAAAATAAGACCTAGTAAAGGTTTTGCTGAATTGCTAAATATAAGGCCTCCCCCAAAATTAAGACCTAGAAAAGTTTTTGTAGATAAATATATATACAGTATATAATAAATGTTCAATTTTTTGTTCAATAATAAATGTGAAATCTTCTTCATGGAAAAATACGGCATCCTCTGAAAATAAGACCTAGTGCATCTTTGGGAGCAAAAATTAATATAAGACACTGTCTTATTTTCAGGTAAACACGGTAGTGGGTTTTCAGCCAAGGCAACTTTGGCCTTTAGGAGGCAAGACCCTAACAATGCAAGGACCACAGCACCACCACTAGCACCATGTGCATTCCATTTTATGCACACAACAATACATACCCAAATACACACACAGGCACACACACACTGCTGTTCCAGAAGTCATCTTACCTTGTGGACATGGCCATACAGCCAGTGTGTAGGAGGGCCTGGAAAACATTTAAAGACATTGACCAGATGCTGTCTCTTCCAAAACAGCTGGATGATACTCAGGACAGCATAGGTAAAGCCCAAAAGAACCACTAGGTAGAAAATCTGAGAGGAATCATGAGGCAGCCAAGACCGAAAAGAATTCTTGACAAACTCTGGCACAATGCTCATAATTTTGCCTGTGTTTCCTGGTGGCTCTCTGTTTTCTTCCATCATGTTTCTTTTGCTCAAAGTGCCAGGTTTGATATAAACTCCAGACCTTTTGATAGCTAGTCACCCATGCTTGGAAACATGCCTTGTCTTCAGTGTTTTTTCTAGAGAACAGGAATTATTATCTTTGAGATAATACGCAGTAGAAAATCTCACTGTATGAAGTATCATGTTGCTAAAGCCTGTCATTGCCAAAGTGGGCTGAGCCAATGCTCAGCCAATAAAGCCTGGATTCTTTACTTGCACAAGAACCACTGTGACTGCTCTTTATGCTCGTGAGTGACAAAAGCACCCCTCCACCAGTCATTTGTCGACAAAGAGTCTCTAGTTCCTTGACACATGCCAACAAGTTAGGGACATCAAGCTCAGAGTTTGAAAAAAGTTAGTTTTGAGATGTTCTCAAGCCCTGGAAAGTTTTCAATGCCACTTGGACTTGAAAGGGGAAGAAGATCTCAATTTTTTTCCATGGGACATTTTGCCAACCCAAACAACATCCCTACATTTGAAAGGAAAGTTTTAAGAATGTAGCAGTGCCATACATAAACTGGTAGCTTGACAGGTTTATTAAAAGTGCTGTGTTACTGACAGAGCTGCTGTAGGATCAGAGGCAACCCAAAGCCCACTCTCTCCATCCGACTTGACTTGAAGAAAGCAGGCTAACTTAGGCTGCATCCGTACTGCAGAAATAATCCATTTTGACACCACTTTAAATGCCACGGCTCAATCTGTGGTATTCTGGGAACTGTAGTTTATTGTGGCACCAGATCAGGACTCTGGTGCCACAAATACATTTCCCAGAATTCCATACCATGGAGTCATGGCAGTTAAAGTGGTGTCAAAATGGATTATTTCTACAGCGCAGATGCAACCTTAGAGGGTGGAAAGATGGCAAGGTATATTCTCCCCTGTGTCTCACCATTCTCCAGTATCTGCTGCCTGAGGCAGCCACCTAACAGTAACTAAAGGTAGACTTGACCCTGAACACAGTGTTTGTTTGTTTGGAAAGGAAGCTGGGCAAAGGTTTGAGCCTGGCTTGTAACAAAGGGAGGTATTTTACTGTGCTTGAGTAATGGCACACACCCTTTTTCTTGTGGTGGAAAAGCTGATAGAGTGCAATATATGTAAATGCATTGTGTACATTCCCCTCCCCCCGCCCCAAACCAGGTGCCCATAGACAACTGCATTTCAGTTATACTTGTTGATTTAAAAATGAAAAACTCACTAATTTCTTTCATCACATGTAGTTCAGCACGCAGGTACACTATTTAAATGCCAGTTCAAATAGGAAGCAAAAGTTAGCTTTCATGCCAAGAAGGAATGCCATAAGAAATAAAGGAGATCTATAATTCAGTTTCCCAAATGGAAACCTAAAGTAAAAAATCATTCCTACTGGAGGGCTTTATTTGTGATCAAAACAGCAGTGTTGGAGTTGCGAGCGGTCTACCTTCCTCCTTAATTTTTCATTATTTTTAAATTAATTAATACATGTCACTGGCCATGCTTATGTGAGGATTTGAGAAGTTGTAGCTCTCCAAATATTGTTTTCCATTTCTGAGCCTTTATAAAATTTAGGAAGCTATGAGATAACCTATTCTCCAACTGTCCCAATTTGGCCAGAACAGTCCTGATTAATCCTCAGTCCTCCAACTTTTTAAAATGTCCCAATCTTTCTCTTCTCTTCCCATATTCTTACTTTGTCCTCTGCTTTCTTCAAGTTGCTGCAATCCAATTGCACAATGGAAAAGTGCTTTGAAATCAATCAGTTCATCAGGGAGGGGGGAAGATGAGAGATGGCAGCGAAGGAATCTTTCTCTTCCCAGTAGAATCTGGCAAAAGCAAACTGCCACAGCCTCTTCTAGCTTGTGTGTTCTTTGTTAGTAATAACCTTTATCATTGGCCTTGTGTCTTGTTTTTATTTGTGAAATGTTGGTGGCGATGTGATTGCCTATTTTCTTTGGTTTAAAGAAAACAACAACTGGCAGAAAAGTCAACACTTAATGCAGGAACACCAAAATCTTACAGTCCCCCCTCCCCAAACTTTATTTTGATTGCTTCACTATAGTTTGTAACTTTAAAAAAAAAAACCCTAAGAGCATATGCATTTTCATGTTATTTTCTGCCAATACAGAAAGTATATAAGCATGTTTGCCTAGTACATGCTGTTTTGTCTGCCCTTTTCTTTAATATATGCATTTATTTTTATTTTGTTTCATGTGCACATGTTGTTTATTTATTTATATCAACTATGTATATATTATAAGATTTCAGGGCAGCATAAAATAAATTCAAGAACTGAGAAATGTAAAACAATAACAAATAATTAAACAACCTTAAAATATAGTAAACAGTTTAACAATTAAAAGGAAACCAAACCATTTCAAAACCATATACGTGTACATGTTTGGATAAAATCATCAGAATGAAGTAAGTGTCACAGACCATCAGGCTTCCAATGGGAGGACATTCCATGACCGCAGTGCCACAACAGAGAAGACCCTCTTCTACACTTGCATACAGCATATTGTTTCTATTGGTAGAACACAGAGGAGGGCTTCACTAGCAGACCTTAGTCTACAAGCAGACATATATAGGAAGAAACTTTTGCAAGCATTCACCTCTTTTATAATTTTGCATATTTGAGCTTTCCCCCCATTTTTTCACTATTTTCAGATTTTTTTGTGCAGATTTTCCTTCGATAGATAGATAGACAGACAGACAGACAATATTTGTTGTTACATACTTTCAAGTAGTTTCTGACGTATGGCAACCCAAAGGTGAACCTATCATGGGGTTTTTGTGGCAAGATTTGTTCAGAGGAGGCTTGCCATTGCCCTTCCCTGAGACTGAGAGAATGTGAGGTGCCCAAGGCCACCCAATGGGTTTCATGACTGAGTGGGGAGTCAAACCATGGTTTCCAGAGTTGTAGTACAATACTCAAATCATTACACCATGCTGGCTGGTAGTGCAATGGTAAAATGTCAGTACTGCAGTCACAAGGTTGTGAGTTCAGTTCCAGGCAGGGAAGGTGTACTCAGTCTTCCGTCTTTTCTTAGGTCAGTAAAATGAGTACCCAGCTCATTGGAGGCAATTGGCTTACACATTGTAAACCACTTAGAGAGTGCTAGTTCACTGACAAGCAATATAAAAATGTGCTTGCTATATGTATGAAACAAACAAATCTTAATACTACTTGGCATTCATATGGTGCTTTAGTTCATTTCATAGATAATTGTGGGTATGTGTGCAATAGTTTTGCTTGTCATAGCAACTGTTAAAAGAAACTCTGCTGTGATAACCACTCCTTTCTACTTTTTCTATTTCAAAATGCATGAGACCCCCAGCAAGTGTGACTTTACCCAGGATAGAAGATCTGATGGTAAGTCTGGATACCATTTAGTTAGTTTCAGCCAGCTTTCCCCTCCCTCCTCTCCCTGACTGTATTTACCTCTAGATCAAAGAAGGCTGTAAAGTAATTCAAGCAGCATTACTTCCCTGTAAGAGCAGGGAAATTACTTCTTATGTAATCAGACAGAACCCAGGATCCAAAGTAAGAAGATGGCATTAAATCAAGAAAGGGAAAGAGAACAGAGAATGCACACAGTTTTATAAAGAAAATAAAACAAATTTTACAGAACTTAACACTGTATGACAAAAGAGCACATTTCTGAGTGGTAGGGGAGAGGATTCATTCCCAATTGGGAAGAAGAGACATTGCCTGCATCTGCAGAGCCTGCAAGGTTGATGAGGGATGTCCTGATCAAATCACTTTTTTTGTTGTTGTTAAAACCATCCACTAGTCCAGAGTCCCACTTTTAATTCCTGGGACAAGTCATTCAGCTTTTGTTATCTGGCCAGATAGCCTATCACCTAGAGTTAGTTTTAAGGCACTTAACCTCTGCTTACACGGTCTAGGTCACATACACTCACACTCTGTATATGTTCTGTGTCACCGTCAGACACCCCCCCCCCGACTTAGCCATGATCTTCTTTTCATACAGGTAATTCTAGGGCTGCTTCAACCCCCCCCCCCCCCAATCCTCTGTCTATGATGCCATTTCAGGTAACTCTGCTGCATTTGTTTGGATTGCTGTCTTGTGTGTGTTATTGCACTCTGCATGTTATCTAAATAGAACCTTTTAAATTCACCCAAAACCTGGCTTCCTCTCAGTTAGTATTGGTATAAATTGGTACAAACAGTCCAAAGGTTACCCAAGCCTCTTGCAAAGATAATTTCCCCAACATTTGAAGTATCACTAACAGCTGATGACCACCCCCTCATGTTCTTTGAGTAACAACAATGTTATGAAAATAATGCTAAACTGATAGCTCTTTGGTCTGATCCCTCACATCTTTTTTTTTTGGTTAACCCACAGGCCAAAAGAGTGATGATTAGTCACAAATAGGTAAATAAACTTATATGGTCCCCTTTTGGGGTATGAGGGGACCATATCTTACTCCACAATTTTTGGCCCTACCATTACTAACCCAGTAGTAAAGAGAAATGATGTCATTCAGACTGTCCCTAAATGTACCCTTTGCTATAAGAATGTCCAATTTCTGTTGGTTCAAAGCACATTGTCATTTGTGAGAAATTAGTGGGGAAATGCAATTATTATACACTAAATGAGAAGATCCAGAGGTTTATAAAAAGGATGATAATATCATTTTGGGGTATGAGACATTTGCTGTTGGGAAGGATGTCAGTCATATGACATGCAGGTGCCTGCAAATGTAAGGGGCATGGAGAACACAGGCTGATGAAATTTAATAGTAGAAAAATCAGTTCTTGACTTTCATCATTTAGATGACTGAGTTGCCATTTCATAAATAGACTGCTTGTTTCTGGATTGATCATTGGTCCAAAAGATACTGCAGAAATAATCCAGTTTGAGACTGTTTTAACTGTCCTGGCTAGGGAATCCTGGAAATTGTACTGTAGTTTATTCTGGCACCAGAGCTCTCTGACAGAGAAAGTGAAATGTCTCACAAAATTACATTTCCCAGAATTCCCTAGCACTGAGCCAGGGCAGTGAAAGTAGTGTCAAACTGGATTATTTTCACAGTGTGTTTTGGACCATTGTTTGTTTTCATTATCAAACATGCCTAACATACAAAGCCATCTGGGGAGTCTTAATGTTCAATGCAGCAGGATTAGAACCAGTGACACCATTCACAATAAGGACAGAAATGCTGCATCTAACGAGATTATCCCACTAACATCCATAATGTTCCAATCGCATCCCAGAAACTGTCTGTAAACTAACAATTAGGGAATGGGTGTTACGACATTTGACTCATAATTGTGCAATCGTAATGTGATGAAAACAAATACTATTGCACACCCTTTGCTGTAATGGTGTTCAAATCATTTGTAATGCCCCCCCTTTTTTTGCACATGCATACATTTGCTGTGAGGTTTGTAGTACTGTGCTTGTATGTGATATCATCATTCTATGGGCCTCATACTACCTCCTTCCTTTGATTTGGGCTTGGAAAAAAATTAATTTACCTCTGGAGCTTATCAGATGGAGTTTAAAACTGGCTCCAGCCTCCCAGGCTGGAGCTGGGATGCAGGATGGAAGAGGGGATTACTGCATACTAAATCGCTGCCTAATCGCCACCTGTCATCAGCCTGGGTCCTAGCCATGTTCCACCAGCACCTTTTAGAAGCTGGAAAGCTGCTTCCGGCTTCTAAAAAGTGCTGGCAGAGTGCAGCTGGGACCCAGCTTGGACCTGGACTGATTGTGGGCAGCAATTAAGCAGCAATTTAGCATGTGATAATCCCTGCCTCCATCCCGTATCCCACCTCCAGCCCAAGAGGCTGGAGCCAGTTTTAAAGTCCATCCGATAAGGTCCTGTGTTACTCTCCTCGTGTCACTGCCGGAATAAGAGTAGAGTTTTGGGGGAGGAGGGAGTCCTGACCAGTCAGAACACAAGGACAGATTGAGATTGGTAGGATCACCTGAAACAGCCTGAAAGCGATCGTGACAGCTATGAATGGAATTTTCCTGTTTTTGACCAGGAATGGGAGAAGGCTGGACTTGGTGCGGGATGAGTACTGCATGAGAATGGGGCTGTGCAATAACATCCATTCAGATTAAATTCCGTGCCTAGTCTGGTAGGAAAATGCTGTGCAATAATTTCCTATATCCCTCTCACATGCAAAGTAACACGTAGCAGCAGTAAATCAGCTACAAGAATCAGTTGTCCATTGAATGAATCTTCAGTCTTGACACATGTTATTTGAAATACATATTTAATTAAGATTGTATTATATCCAGATTATATTAATTATTTATGTTACATTAAGATGTAATTACAACACATACAGGCCAATATCATGTACATTTTTTATTGATTGTTAACAGGTTTTAATTGTAAAATGTTTAATTCTGTTTTAAGGGAGGGAAGGTTGGGGGTTATGTTATGTATAATTTAATGTTGTAAGCCACCCTGATTGCCTGAGTGCAGATGGAGCGAGATATAAATATTAATATTAATAATAATAATAGTAATAAATAATTTCCTATTAATGCATCACACACACTTGAGTCTCTTCTTGGATGGGGACAAAAGATTATACTCTTGCCTTTATCATCTAGCCAAAAATCAAAATCCAAAAAAGTTCTGAAACATATCCTAATCCCATGACTCCCAAAAGCTTCTCTATAATTTAAATTACCTCCCAGCTCCCTCCCTTTAGCAACAGAGGTTCCTCCAAGAATTTAACAACTGCCAAACTTTGGGAGGATTTCAAACTGCACATGCAGAGGTATGAGCACATATACAATCTCAGTCATAATCTGTTGGCATAGTGCATTTGTATCGTGGAGAGTATATATAAAATCCTTATGCATTTCATATAAGTATAACTGGATTATATATTGCAGAGTTAAGTGTAGTTATGGGCTGATGCATAACACTACCTATAAGAGTGGGAGGAAGTAATGCTGGGCAAGTGTGAGTAGTCAAAGACTTTAAACATTAGATGGTACAATTCTGCTGTATTAAAAAAGAGTTTTAAAACATTTTTTAAAAATGGCAGTAATACATCTCACTTTTTTCATGAGATTTACAGCTGTCAGCATCCTTTGCCTGAAACCTTTTAACTTTTCCTAAAGCAATAATTAATTTTTACTCCATTCTTTGCAGGTCTTTGCCAGAAATGAAAGATCAACTAATTCTGACAGGTTTTTGAAGAGAAATGACTACTTTTATTGCTGCTAGTTCTATAGAATTCTGTATTCTTTAATTTCATTATAGTACTTGCATTTACAGTCAATGCATTACAGGTTTTATGCAATTCTGTGTATTTTCAGTAGAAGAGATTAGTATAATTAAATAAACAGTGTATTCACATAGCTCCCAAGTGTGCATATTATCATTCAAGTTTTTTAAAATATAGATGCATTCCATTCCATGAGCGCATGGCAAGTTGAGGTTTTTCAAGGGGAAGATTAGCAGGGTCTGGTGAGACTTGAAAACGCAGCAGAGTCAAAGCAACAGCCAGCTTCAGCTCCATTAAGGCAAATTGTTGTCCAATGCAGTTTCTGAGAAGGTAAATATTCAAGTGGAAATCTGAACTGAACCGTAAAACAAAGCCATTGCTGCAAATGCCACCCAGTTGTTCCACTTTCCTCACACCCAGTTGCTACTTCAAAGAGTCTGTCTGATTTTGGTGTGAATGAAAGATGAGAATAATGAATGGAAACTGAACTTCATAGAAATCCAACATTCAGAAGTGTTTTTGGCACAAAATTTGGATTCTAGGGCAGAACTCTGAATTTCACCATCGTGGGCAATAAAGCACTACTAGCAGACCACGTTTTGATCTGTTTTAATTTGCAGAAACATTTTGTTGTCAATGCAGAATGGGAGTAAAAAACTTTACAGAAATGACTGCCTTGGATCGATGGACCTGTTCCCTGACTTAGCATGCTGTCATACAAAAGCATTCTAAAGAGAAGCAAATATGGTGGCATGTTTAAACTGTTTCACTAAAAGTACATTCAATCTGCAGGACAAATGAGAGTCCAATGAGAGTCCTGGGGCATCAGTAAGTAATACTCTCATATATCATACCCTTTATCTAACCTTCCTTCAGGAGGGATCTATTTGCTACTCTAAAAAAGAAAGAAGAGGAAAAGAAGCATTTTTTTCCTGCCTTCTTCTGAAAATCAGCTCCCATTTCCTTGTTACAAACTATCAGTAGTGAAGTCCGTGGGTCAGGATCAATCCATAATCTTAGGCCTGACCCATACTCAGATAAATCACGGCATAGAAAAGTTACACTTTGGACTACAACTCCCATAGAGCCTACACTGAGGGGTTGTGGGATCTGGAGACTAAAAGTAATTTCAAGTTCTGATATAAATTAAGTTCTGTTTTGTGTTTGCTATTTTTGGTCTTAGATCCACATATCATTTTATGAGCATTGTTACATAATTCGTTATCATTAGACAATTTATTACCTGGGCCCAGCAGCAAAAGCTAAAAAGGCATAAGGATGTTGATGAGATATATTCTCTGGAGAAAACCTCTCGGGATCAAAGATCTGAAAGAGATTAAAGTTTATTTGTTCAGGCTCAATACAGAGAACAAAACTACGTATCTGTTTCTCAGCAATTTCTGTTTAAAGCCAGATGAAAATTAGACATGCATTCTTGGAACTGGCTTAGACATGCAAGTTATCATCTGATTACTGCATTGTCAAATTATGACTTTCATGTTTGAATGGTAGAATTTTCATTTGCCTCACATGATCTCAAGATGAATGCCTATCATGGAGTGAATTCATATATTCATCAAACATACAAACATTGAGTGACTTGCATACATATGCATGCTGGCTTTTCTCTTGGCAAAATGGGTGTGCCTCCTAAATGTTATTTTGCAGTGAATGTACGCATATGTTCCTAATGCATATAGATCTGGTTCTTGCACTTCTCACCTGATGTTTGGAGAACATACTTGTTGCAATAAGCAATAATTACAATAGGCCCTTGGTATCCACAGGACCTTGTTTTCAGGACCTCTGTGGATGCCAAAATCTGTGGATACTCAAGTCTCATTAAATACAATGACATAATCAAATGGTATCCCTTATATAAAATAGCAAAATCAAGGATTGCATTTTGGAATTTATTTATTTTTTAAAATATTTTAAAGCTGTGGATGGTGAATCTGTGGATATGGAGAAACAACTGTATATGGGCATTGTAGTCCAACTATTTTGAGGGCCTCATGTTCCCTGCCCATGAAATGGGGGAATAATAGAGGATGCATCTACACTGTAGCAATAATGCACTTTTGACACCACTTTAACCGCCATGGCTCCATCCTACAGAATCCTGGGATCTGTAGTTAAGTGAGGCCTCAGCACTCTTTAGTAGAAAAGGCTAAAGACCTTGTAAATCTACAAGTCCCAGGATTCCATAGGATGGAGCTATAGCACATAAAGTGATGTCAAACTGCATGATTTCTATAGTGTAGATGCATTCTCTGTCTGATATTTTTAATATACTTTATAGCGGGGAAATCAAGCCCTGCCAGTGGAATGCTAAGTCATATTGAGTTAGAGCAAATATTCTTGCTCCAACTTGTCATGTTTTGCTTAATTCTATTGTTTTAAACAGAGTACAATGCCAGAACCCACGGGGCATCTGAGTTGCTTCCAGAGGCTCCAGAACATAAATTCAGAATCTCTCCATTATGAATTGATCTCATTTCTGCTGTATGCTTAAGTGCAATGTTGTGCTTAAATGCAATATTACTGTTTCTTAACCACTCTTGAGTGAAAACAGAAATCTAACACCTCATCAGAAAAGAAATTACCTCAGGATTCTTCCACACTTTAGGATTTTTATGAAGAGTATAAATATTCAGGGATATCAAGCTACCTGTTAAAGATCGAGGGAAAAGAGAAATTTCATTAATATGCAGATGACACAAGAGATATTGAATATACTTCGATTGAATTAAATCTGTTAAGAATTGCTCAAATTATTTACTAGTTGTTACAGTATCACAATGTATTTTGTGGCTTGTGTGTGAGTGTTTTAAATTTAGTGGCACATTGACTAAAAGAATGCAATGGTGGTAATTATGCTGGATATATGTTTTCCTGACAATGTGGCTTTTCCCTTATTGAAATTATTATGTATTTAAAAAGAGGAGTTACAGAATAGATCTACTTACAGGGTTTACAGAGATATAATTAAATCTTATTTTTATATATTTAGGGATTTTAAAAAAATATTTTAATCAGCATCCAAACCAGCATATATTTTAAAAATATTTGCTTAGGAACATGACACACTATGAACCCTATCGCATGAGGTTAAAACCCAGGCTTACCTTTCCTGAATTCAATTCTAATTTGGGAGGGAGCCAGGTCCTATCACACAGAAATCACTGCCACTGTCCATCCCGGATGCAGCTCGTGTCCTTGGAGATGCTTTGGTGGCCATTTTGTAATGTCAGAAACGTCTGTGTTGAAAAACAGGCTGGCTGGACATGGCTTTGACCCAGGCTGCATCCAGGCTCAATGTGGGCAGCGATTTCTGTGGTGATTTCTGTGTGATAGGAACTGGCTCCCTTCCGAATTAGAACTGAATTCAGGAAAGGTAAGCCGGGGTTTTTACCCCATGTGATAGGGTCCTGTGTTAGACTGAATTGGACCATTTGTACATCTAGCAGAATAGCCTCCATTCTGATTGGCAGCAACTGAGGTTGTTCACAGCCCTATCTAGAAATGCCAGAGTGGAGGTTTGGGACCTTCTGTACTTATAACAAATATTCTGTTACTAGGGATGTACCCACACTGCAGAATTAAAGCAGTTTGACACCACTTTAACTGTCATGGCTCTATCCTGTGGAATCCTGGAATATGTAGTTTGATGAGACATTCAGACTGGGTTGTCAGAGATCTCTGGTGCCTCACCAAATTACAAAGACCAGGATTCTACTGGACAGAGTTGTGGCAGTTAAAGAGGTGTCAAACTGCTTTAAATCTGCACCCTGATGGCCCTTCCCCAACTCTCTTAGGTGCTTCTGTATAGGCCAGAATACCCTAGGAGCAGCCCAGAGTATTCTGGCCCCTGAGCTGCCCCAACATCCCTCATTACCTGGGGCCCTCTGTTGTGACACCAGGTGGCTGTTCACATGTGTATCACACTGTACTGCCCATCATCACCACAGTGATTCGCTTCCTCTGAGGCCAGAATGGGGCACCCGATATCGATTACATTGCTGGGCATCTCATTCTGACCTTCAAGTGGTGGCAGTGGTGCAAAGCAGCACAGCAGAACATGTTGTGAACAGCTATCTGGGAAGATCTGGAGCAAAAGCTGAGTTTTTAAAAAAAGTGTTTTAAAGGAGGTATGCAGCAGGTTTGGTGTTGAACTAGCTGGAGGTCATCTGGACTGTTTGCACAAGAACAGGTGATTGAGCCCTGTATTGTCCAGACTCATTGCCAGGGGAATATGGGGAGGACGTTTTATTTGACACATGCAGACACAGCCTAAGTAAAAACCACTGATAATAAAAACAAACCTTTTTATTGAAAGGAAGAATAATTCTTCATAAGGAGGTGAAGTAGAACCAGGATGAGATCATCTTCTGTGTCTCTGTAAATTTTAGGGGCTTCAACTTCCAAAGGCAGAGAGAGAGAGAGAGAGAGAGATTTGAGTTGACTTATCCTGTAATATAAGTCAACCCAAATTTAGCTCTCTTTTTGTCTTTGGCATTTGAAGCCCATAAAATTTACAGAGACACAGACACAATCATCCTACCATGCCAAATGCTTGTCAGAAAACTCTAATTCTGGATTCCATTGCTACTCTTTGAGATTCCATCTCTTAGCGTAATGTAGTAAACAGTACTGTAATGAAGCCAACCTTTACACAAAGTCTTTCCATCAAAAAATGTGACAGGTTTGTTGAGTTCTCGATACACTTGAGGAACTGGAGGGTAAACACGGAGGCTTTCCTTAATACACATTGTAGTGTAAGTCATCTTACCAAGATCATTCCTGGTTAGGGGAGGGGGCAGGAGAGGAAAAAAGATATGGACATTGAGCAAGTGACATCAATAAGGAAAAATAATTCCCCAGAACTGAAAGAAAATCTGAAAACCAGTCTTACTTCTAGTAGCCTATCCAACTGATTTTTAAATAATGAATGTCAAATTCTATTATGATTCTTTTTAACATAGAATCATAGAATCATAGAGTTGGAAGAGACCACAAGGGCCATCCAGTCCAACCCCCTGCCACGCAGGAACTCCAAATCAAAGCATCCCCGACAGATGGCCATCCAGCCTCTGCTTAAAGACCTCTAAGGAAGGAGACTCTACTACACTCCGAGGGAGTGTGTTCCATTGCTGAACAGCCCTTATTGTCAGGAAGTTCCTCCTAATGTTGAAGTGGAATCTCTTTTCCTGCAGTTTGCATCCATTGTTCCGCGTTCTAGTCTCCACAGCAGCAGAAAACAAGCTTGCTCCCTCCTCAATATGACATCCCTTCAAATATTTAAACAGGGCTATCATATCACCTCTTAACCTTCTCTTCTCGAGGCTAAACATCCCCAGTTCCCTAAGGCGGTCCTCATAGGGCATGGTTTCCAGACCCTTCACCATCTTAGTTGCCCTCCTTTGGACATGCTCCAGTTTCTCCACATCCTTTTGAATTGTGGTGACCAGAACTGGACACAGTATTCCAGGTGGGGCCTGACCAAAGCAGAATAGAGTGGCACTATAACTTCCCTTGATCTAGATGCTATACTTCTATTGATGCAGCCTAAAATTGCATTGGCTTTTTTAGCTGCCGCATTGCACTGTTGTACTGGTTTTATATACAGTACTCTTTAACTACTGTCATGGGTTTGATTTGTTGCTATTCCCTGGCTTGATCCACAGAGAGAGGCCGATAGGAAACAACAACAACAATATATCAGCCTCAGATATGGAACAAATGTCAAAAACAGATTGTGAAAGTGCTTTCCAACTCTATATTTGTACTTCTAGTAAAACAACTATGGAACTTTAGAGAGAGAGAGAGATAACCAAGTGCTGCAGGCACATACGACAGTTTGTGTTTCTCTCCCAGTTGAGCTTGCTCTCCAATTTACCATGAAACTCAGGACAGCAGAAGCATGGAGCATTCTTACACAATCAGCACTGTTTGTAACATAGGAAGGTTTCTAGTCTCCGTGAAGACTGAACAAACTTTAGTATCCCATTTCCCACCCACCCCCTGCATATACCTAAGGCCTGAAAACAGCTTTAACTTCATTAATATACTTGAAATCCTATAACCATGCATTTGTCTCACACAGATCTCTATAACAGAAGAGAAGAAAGGAAACTCACCATTGCAATGTTTTTCGCTTCCCAGCAATATCCTTTATCTCTTCTCTGCATCTTTCTTGGTGGTCAGGGTTCTGGGCCATTGCATATAAGGTCCAGGAAATCCCACTAGTTGTAGTTTCATGGCCTTCAAAGAGAAATGTGTCCACTTCACAACATATGTCTTCATCAGATAATCCAGCACCATTTTCATCCTGACAAGCAGAGTAATTATCACTTCTAAAGTCACTGGAAACTTACTGTACTCTCTTATTTCATACAGCCACTTTGCCTCCTTTATTGAAAACAAGCACTACAGTTACTTGTTTCATGGGCAGGCATATAATAAAACTGACTAGTTTTTATTCCCAGTGTGATTCCAAGACTGTCTCCCACCCTGGTACCCTCCAGATATATTGCCCTACAGTGCCCATCATCCCAATCCAACATTGGCTGGGGGTAACTAGAGTTGTAGTCCAACAGATCTGGAACACATAACTTTGGAAAGCCTTAGAAAGCAACTAAGGAAAACATGGTTAACAGCTTCACCTATAATGTTTGGTTCCAAGGGGTTGTCCACATGGAGAAAATAAAAGCAGTTTGACCTTGTTTTGAGCCTCAGTTGTTCATATAACACACAAGGCCAAATGGGAGGAATCCAGAATGAACACCAATATGGAAAATGTGCATTATCACTTCAGTATATAAACTGTATGGCACAAGCACAGGGGAAAGCCAAGGACAATTGTGGAAGTGGTCTGGAGGTACAGGTGCACAAGTGACTAGCTGCATCATCAACCCATCACAGCATCAAGCTGTCACACAGACCATGAAGAGAAATTATGACAAGCATGGCAGGTCGCCAATAATGCAATGACTGTAATAAAAACATTAACAAAATTAAACAGTTTAACAAAGGGACATGAGGTGAAGGGGACATGTATAGAGGTCCTCTATGATTGTGCTTTATCAATGTGTTACTGGGTGCACCAATGCACTTACAGGTGGTGTATCACTTGTGTGACTATGTGACCAATCACACTGGGTGTTCAGTGGGATAGCACTGGGACGTAATTTGCAGTCACAGGCAATGTGTTCATGGCATGGTGCACAAGCATTGGGGGGAGGTGGAGGGAAATCAATAAGTGCAGCTTGATATCACAGAGTGTGGTCTGCCTCTGGGTGTTCAGCCCATTGTGGGAATGGGCCATGAGGATAGCAGGTAGTCCCTCCAATTCAGGAAAGTATGGAGGCAGCCCAGATTTTTCCCTTTGTTTGCTCAGTCCTCAATTGTCTTTTTAAAGCGGTAATAGATAATATTGTTGATGGCTACATGCACACCCTTTCTTTGGATTTAAATCATATAAATTCTACTCACCTTGGCACAAAGAAGAATATCCAGAAAATCCAGGTGCCTCTTCTTTTGGATTTTTTCAAGTTCTCGTTCATCTTTGAGAAGTGCCTTTCTCTCCTGGATCACTTTTTCTGTATTAAAAAAGGAATGAAAGGAATGCATTTTCCCCTCAACAAGTGTCAGAGTAGTATTACTGCAGATGAAATTGTTGTAGGTCTCCGATTTTAAAATGACATGAATTGTAGAAAATGTAACATTTATTTAAAAAATTGCATTCTGCTCTAGGTGTTAGCTTAGAGTTAATTCTAATGAGACCCACTTTTACAACTATTCACAAACATCTAAAATTTTGTAGACCTTCAAACTCTGATGTTCAATTCTGAAAACGAAATTTTGACTCTGAAGTATGAAAGCATTTGCTGGAAATACATTGGAAATATTTTGTACTTGTTGCAATTTCTTGCTTTCAACAGAATTAAATTATAAATATTAAAACAATTTAAAACACACACTCTAAAACAGTGGTCCCCAAACTGTGCTCTTTAAGGGATTTTGGACTTCAGCTCCCAGAATCCCAACAACAGCCAACATGACTGAGGCTTCTGGGAGCTGAAATCCAAAATTACTTAAAGGTCACAATTTGGAGACCACTGATCTAATGGATAAAAACAATTTAAAACAGTACAATTTAATACAAAACAACACTCTTGTACTGACCCTTTCCTTAAAAGCCAACAGTTCTATATGTATGCCTGAATAAAACAAAATCTTCCCTGGCTGATCTAAGGTCAATGCAGGCCTCAGTCTCACTACATAATGAACCGATTTTCAAACCAATCTGAACTGATTTAAATGGCCTTGTGCTGAATTTCTGGGGCAGTTTGCCAAGGGGGGTGCTGTGCTAAACCCATTTAAACCAGTTCTTCTGGATCTGCGGTATTCCACACTTCTTTTGAAATGAATCGATTCAGCACAAGTGTGAATGTGCTATCGATTTGATTTGGTTCCTGTGCTGCGGTCACCCCTAAGAGGCAACTACATGTTGAATCGACCCATTACTGAATGTGAACATGAAGTGGATTAAATTGAAATAGCTACTTTCAGTCATGGCTTGAATAGTGTGAATGTCTATTCAGTTCTAAATCGCTTCATCACTTCCACTCCAAAAACAATTTATTTTGTAGTGGGAATGAGGCGATGGAGGGAGCCATTCTAATTCCCAAGGGAGAGAGTTCCAGAGTCTGGTGGCAGCCACTAAGAAAGGCCTCTCTCATATTCCCACCAACTGCATCTATGAAGATGGTGGGACTGAACAGCCTAGAATTGCCAGTAGGTTGATCAAACCTTATTATCCCCCCCCCCCCCCAAATTCAATAGTCAGACTCTACCTGAGGAACCTAAAAGCCAACACTTCAAAATGGAACTGCAAATTGATTGTTGAGAGTAAAGGTCTTGTCATGTATTTCAAATTAGGAAATTATACTTTTTGGGATGACAGTTTCCAGAAGCCTTTGGTGACCATGCTGGCTGAAGGATTCCACCAGGAGTTCTAATCCAAGAAAATAAACTTGCCAAGCTCTTAGAACTGCAAAGTAGTAAAAGGACATTTTACTATTTTTTAAAATGAATATAAAGTACCATTTTGAAACAGCCATTGCCACTTTTTGTTTGTTTGTTTGTTTGTTTCCTTGTATTTGGTACTGTTCCACTTTATTTGTCTATATTCTTCCTGAGGATGGGTGTCCAGCCATTCCTGTTTTATAGAATGTTAGGTGTGAAAGCACAGGGAGATATTGAAGATAATAGCAGCAAGCAATACCTGTATGGCGATGTACAATTTTGCAAGCCTTGAAAAAGCGGTGTCCATGAGGGGTAAGAGAATAGATAAGATCATTGTGATACAGAAACCTCTGTATTCTTTCCTGCATCAAGCAGCTGAGGATAGAGATTTGCTGGACATACTCATTCTTACTAGAAGCAAGGTGAAGAAAGAGTTTAACTTAGATGTGAGATATATATATATATATATATATATATATATGGTACTGTAATTTATTGCATTTTCATTCTGCCTGTCTTGTAAGGAGTGAAGGTAAAAACATGAGCACTCTTCCAATCTACCATTTTATGGATA
This sequence comes from Urosaurus nigricauda, assembly GCA_034509955.1. Taxonomy (NCBI): domain Eukaryota; kingdom Metazoa; phylum Chordata; class Lepidosauria; order Squamata; family Phrynosomatidae; genus Urosaurus; species Urosaurus nigricauda. Next base: position 73,374,880 of record JAOEGL010000004.1, on the reverse strand, counting down.
TGAGAAGATAAAGCATTGTGCAATCGTGTTCAAATAACAGAAGGTTATGATATATATAGATGGTTGGCCATGGGGTCAGGAAACAGCATACACAAGGATTTTAAACTGTTACTTTGAGCCTGAGGACTGTGTGAGTTGGATCTTTCTGCATGCCAACTAACACTAGAAATACTTTTTAATGGTTTTTCTCCTCAGAATCTCTATGCATATTATCAGAGCTCAAGGGCTGAGATACTATAGCCTCTCAATGTGTAGTTAGAGTGGCCCTTGAAATGAAATTAACAGGAAGAAAACTGCAACAATAGGTACTACGGCAGTGTTGAGGGCAGGAAGGAGGGAACGACCAGCTTCAAGCTGCTTATTTCTTGAATCCTTGGTTTCCAGGGTGGCCACAGAGCAAACGAAATTTGGAAAGGATGGCTTGGCCATTTGCCTGTCCCATGGCATAGGTAGTTATACTTCTTTTACTCCCCCGGAGCCAGCAGACTCCTCCCTCTACCAATGCCATCTTCTTCTTTCTGTGCAAGACAGGAGAGGATAGAATCACTTCTATAATGATTCGTTTTGTCAGCAGGATGCTCCATAGCAGGAGTGGGCAAAGTGCAGGCGTGGGACTATCTGATGCCCTCCAAAAAACAAAAATTGATTATTTTATTTTTATTTTTGCCAACAGACATCCTGAACTTCCCCCTTTTTATAGATGGATGAATTACCTCTCTAAAAGCATCTAGAAGCATCAATTTACCTTTTTAAAAAGGTTTCCGCCCCCACCATGCATAGTTTAATTTCAAAATATACCAATTTTTCCAAACAAAAGGTAGACTACTTGTTTTTTCCAAGGAGGTTATGTGGCCCACCACCTCTAGTTGCCCAGCCAGCTTTCCCAATATTTTATTACAAGCCTATGATTTTTCCCAATGTTTTACTACAAGCCATAATGACCTGTGATGCTGGCAGTTGCTGTCATAACTGAAAAGACACTTCAACATGCTGTCAAGTGTCATGGAGCCAACGAGTGGGAAAATATCCAAGGATTTATCTTCTGAGATCAGCTTTTCCCATTTATCCTAATGAAAGAGAGAATAGAAAAAACATTTCATGAATGTAAAACATGTTTCTGAGATGAATAAATTCATGGCAATCTTATTTTTCCCAATCAGCCATATGGTTTATGTTGTACATCTCCAAAGGAGCATTAAAGGGTTATTCTATACTTAATAGAGCTATACACATTGTTTATCCTTCATACCCTTAAGAAAGATCAAGAGATTATCTGCTTTTCTATCAAAACATTGGTGCCCAGACTTGTAGAAATACAAGTATGTAAGGATTCCTATCAAAGCAACTGCATGCCAGGAGAATGCCAATCCCTGGATTTCTGCTTGTCTGCCAATTGTTAAAGATATTGTGGAGAATGCACTTTTTTGAAACTTCCCACTAGTGCCATCCTGAAGGCACCTCAGCATATTTACCTGAATATTTTAACTATTCCTTCAGTAAAATAATTCCATTTGAGAGAAAAATCTTCACCTTTTACATATTTCCATAACTTTTTACTGCAGGATCTACTGTCTCTTCCTGGAACTGTCCCAGATGGGGGAAAATAGCCACCTTTGGCAAGCTTACCTATGGTATGAACACCTGCACACCCTGCAGCATTCTCATTCTTCCCGGAATTTAATTCTATTCTTACCAGGGAAGAGAGAATTGAATTCCACCACAGATCTCCTTTTGCCTCCATCCAGTTTATGCAGTGTCCCAGCTCCAGGCAAAACAACAATAGCCACTATCACTTACAAGGAAATACAGGTGGCCAGTCCTTCTCTTCTGCCCACACAAAACCTGTATTCTTCCACATGCTCATTTTTTCACCCAGACTTACTTCTCCTTTCCGGAAATTGTTCTCATTAGCCTTTCAGTCTGGTATAATGCTTCCTCTCTCTCGGCTGGGCATTTAGGATGTGAAGCAAGCTATTGTCTTGGTTCTCTCATCAAAACCCAAGAAGTTGCTTACTCACCCATAAAGATCCCACAATCCATTCAGTGCACTGAATGACTTCAGTGTCAGTAGGACAGTGAAGCCATTCTGAGTGTTAGTCTGAAGGCGCTACCTAAGAAAATTACTGCACACAGCTTTTAAAGCACAATTATAGATCAGGGGGGAAAAGCCGCTTTGACGTTACCTAGCATATGATGCTATCTCTGACTCATAGCTGCTGTGTCCCCTTTCACCGAGAGGGGAAACCCATCAATGAGCTTGCAATCGCGCAAGTCCCCAGGTGCATACCAGTGCTGCTGGGGTAGTTGTGATATTGGCAGTCATGTGGTGTCAGTGTCTCCTCCTTTCTCTGCCTTCCCTCCCCCTTGCTAATCCCTAACAGCTTTTATTTCTTTTCTGTTTCGTGTGTGTGTGTGTGTGTGTGTGTGTGGTTTTTTTTTTTTTTAATTCAGTCTCAGTAGCAGAGCTCCAGAACGGTGTGAAAAATTATAATTTAAAAATAAGATGAAATAACCAAAAGGCATGTTAGTAGGGCATAGAGCAGGGACATGAGGTTAAGTGGAAGTCAGGAAGAGAGTATGATGGAGGCAGCATCCTAAGTTATGCAATTGTGAAAACGTGATATCGGCTGCTCTGAAACTGGTAAGTTTCCTTTAAAAAAGCCTGACATGATTGCTGCGAAAATGGTGATAAGGTTTGTGTAATAAGGTTCTAAGTTGCTGAATTCTATCCTTAAAACAAGTTCAGTCTTTTGTATAGCTAGACTATGTGGACTAAAACCTGGAGCAGTTTCACTTGAGAATGGACGCACCAGCCGCTGTTGCCTCTGTTTGCACCCTGATGTTGCTTCATGGTGATTGAAGTGATGGCAAAATTGAACAGAGATGCCACGTGAAATAAGAGATGGCTTTTATACCCTTAATAGTTGTGTATGGGAAGGAATTTCAGCAGGTGTTGCTTCTCATGCAAACAAGTAATAAGCAAAAGCTGTGGGATATATTCTTCTATACAACCATTAATGGTCCAGGAGCCCTGTCTCTTGTTTCATCTAGCAACCCTAAAACCAAACTAAGAACCAAATCAAAAGCAAGTTACTGAATTTAGGGTCCTACTTTTAAAAAAATGTAAAAAGTAAAAAGCTAAAAACAGTATTTTTGAAGCAGTAGTCACAGTATTTGGAATTCCAAAACAAAGGCACATCCAGTTACTAAGGAGCCCTGGTGGTGTCGCTCACTCAAAACCATTAGGTTGCGAGTTCAAGACCAGCAAAAGGGCTCAAGCTCAACTCAGGCTTGCATCCTTCCAACGTCGCTAAAATGAGTACCCAGATTGTTGGGGGCAAGTAGCTTACAGTTGTAAACCGCTTAGACACTGCTTAGGTGGTATGAAGCGGTATATAAATGAAGCTTTTTTGTTTGTTTGTTTGTTTATTAGCAAATGTACAAGACAGAACACATTTACATTAGGAGAGTTATGTGATTTAGTCATTACCAGGCTCATGCTTGCTAGATAGGCTTAGTTCAGGTTTTTCGATGTGGGCATTTAGGGCATCTCTGGAGCTCTTGAAGAGTTATGTTATTGGAGGGAAGAATGATAAGCAGTTAGAGGAAGCTGGGAAACAGGTGGTAGGCATGCTTGGAACGGGGTGAGTCCTGGCTTGAGGAGCACCAGCTATGTATATTGGTAGAAAGAAAATATGCTTGTAGAGACAACAGGCAGATTAGAACCTTGGCACTAGCAAAGGGAAGTGAAGCAATGAAAAGATGGAGGCTGCTCCCAGGAGTGAGTATAAAGAGGGAGGAGCAGGTTTGAAAAGGTTTGATGTTTATTGTGCCCTGAGGGGTAAAGAGCCATTGCGGCTAGGTTAGGCTGCTGTGAAGGCAGTTAGAAAGAGTTTTAGGCACCCAAGAAAGGGACAAAGAGTGTCCTTGATTAAATTGTTGTAGATTCCTACAGGAGACATAGTGTTTGGTGACTAGTGGAGTCACAGGTAACCCAAGGGATTATAAGATACAAAAGTTTAATAAAGGTTCTATGAGAATTTAGTCTGTAGGAAACATATATAAAGCTATAGAGAAACAATTACAAGAACAAGCTAAAGAAACAATTAAACAGTGTAACTAATAAAGTATTTATGCACCGTATCTATTGTGAACACCATCCACTAAAAGAGATACTGCGTTCAGCCTGACTTGTAAATAAATTTATTTCTTTGCTTCAACAAGCAGCTGTCTATAGTGATTTCTGAAACACATTAAAACACTACAAACATTGAGAAGAGTGTTTTAGGTTTGGGACACAATAGATAGTGGGTGGGTGTTTGTCAAAACATAGGTGGTGCCAAGCTGGGGGGAAATTTGAAACCCAATTGGTGGCAGTGGTGGGATCAAAAGGACCCACTGGGCTGCCATCCGACAAAGTAGCTGAACGGGTGAATCTCATCATGACAATGCTTCCTTGTTACATGTCACAGATTTGATAGAGCAACAGTTCTGATTGAGGTCTCAAACCCAGATTCATACCCAATGTGTGTTTGACATGCTGTCACAATATATCTCCAAATACACTTAGAAGTTTATCAGAAGGGGGAAAAGCTGGAAGTAAAAGGCATACTCCCAGCATAATTGCGCTGAAGAGTTTCAGATGATGTTGCACTCATCCAGGACTTATCCCATGAAAATCCAGGAATGCCTCAGCAACAAACCATTCAGAGGGAAGGCCCAGGAATGGTTTAGTTGCAGGAGCTGGATGAGTGTGATTTGTCTGAAAATCTTCAGCATGATCACGCGATTTTGCCGAGACTATGCCTTTTACTCCTGGCTTTTTTCCCTATCTGATAATCTCCTTAGTGTTTAGGGTTGTTGTTGTCTTTCAGTCATAAAGAAGAGACAGTTAACAGTTTGTTTACTCACCAGCATCACTTGAATGGAGTCAACCATCAGTGGCACATATGACTTTAAAATATCACTATGGAATGCTGGAGTCAGAAGTCGTCGGTGTTGGAACCATTTGGGCCCATCTAAAACCAGTAGCCCTTTACCTAGAAAGGACAGAAAGCTAATCACAGTCCGTCAAAAATATCTGCAGGCCATGGATGTTTAAAACCATCTGAACAGAAGATAACAAAATTTCATGATAAACCTCACTGTGTTGTGCAATCAGTGGTGAGATGCAAACATTTGATCAGCTGGTTACCCCTCCTGTCATCCCGAAGCTTGGTCATGACCGGGCAACTTGGCTCATCAATCAACATAGGTTTTGATCAATGCATGGATGCCAGATCCAGACTACATGTGCTTTTGGGCCAACACTGTCTGTCAATTGTAATCAATAAAGTTGTGGCCATTTTCCTTCCATAATTGGGTGTCTTGTGGTTATTCGTTGTGATGTTTCTCCTCCCCCCCCCCTGAAATATTTTTACCCAGTACAACAGAGGCTCAGAACTGTCAAGCAGGGCAAGAAAGGAGTTGGTCCTCAGTCACAACCCATCAGGCATTGGTCCCACAGCCACATATAAAAGCCTGACTGTGAGGGCAAAGGTATTTCCATCTTCAGTCCAGCCAAGAACTTGGAATGTGAGATGTTACCTTTCCCCAAACCAGATCATCTGAAGATGTTGTGAAGATTCTACAAGAAAAGCCACATTTGCTCAGAAAGTAATATGGGAATGGTTATCTTGGCACTTCCTGACAGTATAAACAGCTGCCTCATGTATCAGATGGTGAGGGGCAAAAAGTGATGTAAGGTATTGAAGGGCAAAGTTCTGTGAGCCATATGACCACTCCAGCATGCCTTACACTAACCTGGCAGAAAGCAACACAAATGTAAGACTTCAGTTACTGTTATAGTGGGCTATTATACATACCACGGAGAAGAACAATGGAGGCAGCAAAGTATGTTTGGCCAGTTCTGCTGATATGTCAAATGTAACCATCTTCAATTTAATCATATTTCACACTACAGGAATACAGTTAATGAAGTAGATACATATGTTCCCTGGCATTACTTCTTTAACAAAAAGTTTGACACCAGAAGCAAGAATAACACGGAAAGAACTGGGATAGGTTCCAACTCCACAAAAAAGAACAGCAGTCAAATATATTTCAGCAAGCCTTGTATTCAAAACTAATCAACCTGTATATGTTAAATGAAATGATCAAGTCAGGTAAGTCTTGCATAAGTAAACAAAAAACATTTTGAACTTTCTAGGGACGACCTGAAGACTTCTCCCAAAATATATCCAGCAATTACTCTTTCTTTCTCTAGCCTCCTCTTTTCCTAGGATTTTCATTTTGGTAGAAACTTACAGATCTAGGCTATTTTAAAACCATGTTTGGTGAAGCACAGTTATAATAAATAATAAATAAATAATAAAAGCTTTATTTTTACCACACCTCTCTGTCAGAAGACAATCGAGGCGACTTACACTTTTAAAAAATTACAATACCTAATTATTCCCTCTTTCCCCTAAAACATCAATTAAACACATTAACCATTAAAACAATACATTAAAATAATGAGAGACAGACAGATGGGGCTACAGAATAGTGAGATAGTGGATTAAATTGGTGGCTGGGTTTGCTCTTCCCTCTTCTCCGTGTTTCCCAGTTCATGCATGGTGGTGAGTAAAGGATTCTGGGGGCAGCTGTGTTTTACCTTGCCCATAATAGGCAGGCACACATGAACAGAGTAGAATTGGTTGCAGTAGAATCCTTTTCTTTCCTAGCTTATTGCATTGTTTATAACAGACACATTCCTGCATCCTGAAACTGAATGTCTGTGCTTCTCTTTCACTCCATTACTATCATCCTCCCAAAGCTCCTAAAAAACTTCCAGCTAGACCAGCAGTTCCCCCAAATTTTTTGGGCTCCACTTGGGCAACAACCCTAGCACTCCCCATGCCTATTTCTGGATAGTAGGTCTACTGGTCTACTGCAGATTTAAAAAAAAGTCTCAGCCCCTGCTCCCTTTACACCTGGCCACCTTGAGAGCAGCAACTGGACAACTGGCTGAGCGGCAACTGAGAAACATCACACGCATGTTGGCTTTGCAGCAAAGGTTGACACAGGTGAAAGGGTTCTCTGTCACTGCTCCCTCTGTACTAGCAAAAGACATGGCTAAGGGAGTGAGTTCATACAGGCAGGTGAAGAGCAGGAGACACCGCCACACAGCTCAGCAAGGCTGCACAGTGGTTTTAAGAGACCCTGAAAAGAGAGCTTTCAAGCAACCCTTATTCCCCACTATGGTCCTATAGGCCACTGGTTCTCCTTATCTTCATTGCATGTTAGTACTTTGACTGACAGCTCCTCAGCTGCTCCCTTTGCCTTCATTGCTCCCCTTGATCTTTCTACTGTCCCCAGAGGGGATGGTGCCACCCACTTTGGGAGTTACTGAAATTGACAAAGAATGAGTAATGAAAGGGGGCTTGACAAGTGTCAAAGACTTGATTAAAATAAGTTTCCTTACCAGATGCTTTTTTAGTACCTCTGTTTATTCTTTAGAATTCTGTTTTAACATGCAATACAATTTAACTTGTAATTGTTTTATAACTTGTATAAATCATGTTTTGACTGTAGCCTGTTTTGTAGGTGCTTGTAAGCTACCTTAGATCCTGTACAAAGAGAAAGTAATTGAATAAAAAATAAATTATCAAATTAAATTACATTATTAATAAATAAATCTTATGCCAATGGTGAAGTGCTTGCTTCCTCCCCTCTCAGAATTAAAATAAGTATATCAGATTGTGAATCACATGAATTTAGAGTTAGAAGGACATCTGTTCCAACTTACTTGGTGATGAAAGAAATATGCAACTTAACTATATTGGACAGATGGCCACATAAACTCCGTCTAAAACTTCAAATGAAGGAAGGCTCCCTTCCATAAATAAACACACTGATAGTCCATTCCATGGCTGGATAGGAATATAAAATCATAGAGATGGAGTATTGGAAATGACCCCAAGGTGTTAAAGGTGCACTGAGTTTACTGATTTGGCGGGAAATTTTCTCCAGACAGTAACTCTCTGCTGCAATACCTTACAGGTGGAAGGTTTTAAAAACAGACAATTAACCAGAATGGCACCACCAAAAATAAAATCAAACAAGTCTACTTGATTAAAAAGAAGAAAAATATAGCAGTAGAAATCAACAGAGCAGTCTATATTCAATGTAAAGTAAGGAGAGGGAAAATGACATGGGTGCTAAAACCCAACCCTGACCAATCTAAGAGGGACAGAGGGGTGTAGCCAAACTTAAAGGACTACTGACTAAAACACATGGATTTTCTTACCCTCCAATGGGAAGAAGAGTCTAGGCTTGCCTATGTCTCTTTGTCTCTCTTTGCCCCTTTGCCTATATTTAGCTTTTTTCCTAATTTTATGACTGTTACCTGGAGTGAAGAGGATGCCTTTGGGTGGACCAAAACATATGTTGTTCTATGGAAGATTGGAAAACAAAACCTTGTGCTTACAGTGATACATAAGTGCAAAGCTTGGGCCTGTGTGCAGAATGCAGATGTGAACGTGCCCTCTGGGTATTGATAATGACTCTTAGATGGTCTGGGGGTTTGAAAACAATGGAGATGCATACATGAGACAAAGTCAATTAAGTATAGACATTTACCCACTTTCAAATCCAGTAAGATTGTCCAACATACCTGGAAACTATACAATACCTCACAATGGGGGGCGGGGGGGGGGGGCGGGGTACCAGTCTGAGTTAGTTTGGCAGAGCCTCCATTCATTGGAAGTAAACAAGGCAATTAAGCAATTATTGCTCTCCTTATTATTCTCCAGCAGGGGGTAGGAATATTGAAGGGAAATTCCAGTTTGTACTCTGAACTGGACAGGGATCCAGGCTCTCCTGCTCTACCCTCCAGTATGTATTCTTACAATGCATGCAGACTCTGGCAAGAGACAGCTCCCTATCTCAGCATCAAAGTCTAACAATTCATATTTTATTGAGAATACCTTGTAACAAAGGGCAAATCCTCACAGTATCATTCATTCTATCAGGTGTGACACTACAGAAAGAATGCATGTACTACCAAGTTCTTTTATATAAATGTAGTAAAAAACATAATGTTCCTTACCAATCCATGGGAGAAAAAATCGATAAAAATCAAGAGCCTTTGGATCTGTAACAATCAAAAAGAGTAAAAACACAGGATTGATTTTTTTTTCCCTGCAAGGTATCAGAGAACAGAATGGCAACTCCTCCTGCAATTCAGGATGAGTGGTCAGACTCAGGAGGGGAGAGAGATGGAGAAGGACAGATAGACAGACAGACAGACAGGCAATCATTGATGAACAAGTTAATGTGCTTGAATACCCAGAAATGGACTTTTAGTATAATGCTAGAAGAGATGCAATCGAATTATGAGTGGGGATAATTTTCAGGTACTTTTCTGGACAACAGGTGTCAGAATTAGGGGACCTGTCTTTTCCTGGAGTAGTCTTGATGGTTTACCCTACTTCTTTGTTATTTCTACCTTTTCATCTGCCCTCATTTGTAAGTAAATAAATACTTTGGGTTTTTTTCAACTGAATTACATTTTTTTTAAAAAAAACAACAGTTTTTAAGTTCTGCTTTTGTGCCAAAAATGTTCACTTCTATGCTTTTTGGTTTATAGTTTTGACATTCTGTAGGACTGTGAAAAGTATATCAGTACTAAAATGGCCAGAACAAATAAGTGAACACTTGAAAGCAGTATGAGAAAATGTAATTGAAATCTTATCAAGACAGAAGGCTAAACCCAGCATTCAGAAAGTGGAACTTTCTTCCTGCCCATTTATTCTGCAGCCCTTCATGTTGACAGAGAATCAGCTCTGGACAGTTTCCCAGTCCTACAGAGTCAGATTTGAAGGAGCAGAGGAGGCTGCAGTGAGAGGTAATGACCTCCTGGTTCCACTCGCTCTGATATTTCATCATTTCTTTTGATCATGTTTGGACCCAGCCTTGAAACAAAATTTGTTTCAAAATATAAAGAAATTCTTATTTGTAGCTTGGAGTTCCAGCTTCAAATGGAACCCTGTCATCTCTATGGTTCATTCTCCATTGCTATAATTTTTATCCCTGTCAATTGACACTTCATTAATGTGGGATAGATTAACATTTGCTGCTCTATGTATAGTGATGTTTGTGTCACATTTTTAACTCTCCTGGATTAGAGGATTCTACTAAATTTTGTGGCTAGGTGTGTTGTTTTATTTTAAAAAATGCTTTTAGTATCTTGTGTGCCTAATGCTTGTCTAGTAACGTTACACAGGGTACTGACTTACATGGGGGGAAGCATTCCCAGGCATTGCATGACTATTATTTCTTATTTGACATTTTAAATTTGTTGCCTGCCTTACTTTATTGAATCCTTTCCTGTATTGTTATGTATTATTTATATGTATCATACCATTATTTCTTAGAATATATGCCATGGGCAGGTTTACTTTTACTTTTATCTATTTTATTGTTTGTATATACAGCATTGTGTAAATCTACAGCACTATATCAACAAAACATAATAATAATAATAATAATAATAATAATAGTGTGTACTCATTTTATTGTTTTAACTAATGCTAACATTTTTATTTTTGAGTGGTATCAAAAAGATCTTTTAATGCTGATGATTAGGTGTGTTTGCATATTTGTGTGTGTGTGTGTGTGCTTGTGCATATTGGTGAATGCAAATGTATAGTCCTATCAGAGGGAGAATAAAATATAATGGTTTCCATATAAACAATTAGATGATAGGTTTAATAATAATAATAATAATAGTTTATTTATAGCCCGCTCCTCTAATAAATACTCGGAGCGGGGTACAGCAGAATAAAAAGATACAGAGTAAAAACAACAATCACATCCCACCCCAACCACCCCCTTTAAAACTGAATTAAATCTAGACAGTTTAAAATTAACATAGTTAAAATTGGTCGGCAGTTATTAAAACAAAGTGCATTTTCATGAACAATCCGTGTGCAAGGCCGCATTAAATCGATTCAAGTAAGTATTAAGTAAAAGAATCGCTAATAATTTCCAATGCTGTTTATATTTTCAGAGCAGGGAGCAAGGGTTTCACTTATTCTCTCCTTCAGGGAAAGGCCTGCCGGAAAAGATGCGTCTTTAAAGCCTTTTTGAAACTAGCCAGTGATGTAATTAGACGCATCTCGTCCGGCAGGCCGTTCCAGAGCTTAGGGGCAGTAGCTGAAAAGGCCCTCTGAGAGGTCTGGGACAGCCTGGTTTTCATCGGCTGCAGTAGGTTTCTCCCAGAGGACCGAAGTGTGCGGGGAGGTTCATACGGGAAGAGGCGGTCCTTAAGGTAGGATGGGCCTGAGCCATGCAGGGCTTTAAAGGTTAGTACCAACACCTTGTACTGTGCCCGGAAACTAATGGGCAGCCAGTGGAGAGCTTTGAGCACTGGCGTTATATGCTCTCTTCTAGATGTTCCTGTGATAAGCCTGGCTGCCATATTCTGAACCAGTTGAAGTTTCCGGGTTAGGCACAAGGGTAGCCCCATGTAGAGCGCGTTACAGAAATCCAGACATGAGGTTACTAGAGCATGTACCACAGTCTCCAGGTCTTTCGTATCCAGGAAAGGGCGCAGCTGGCGTATCAGCCGAAGCTGATAGCAGGCGCTCCTGACTACCACATTCACCTGGCTAGTCATGTGAAGCGAAGAGTCAAGGAGTACCCCCAGACTGCGAACTGAGTCCTTAGGGGAGAGTGTGACTCCGTCTAGGACTGGGGACTGTATTCCCAATCCTGGTTTCGGACCGGTAACTGTTAGTACCTCCGTTTTGTCTGGATTTAGTTTCAATCTGTTTTCCCTCATCCAATCCATTACCGCCGCAAGACAGTCATTAAGAGGGGAGGCACCATCTGAAGACTGAGCCGATGATCTAGTCATGGAGAGGTATATCTGAGTGTCATCAGCGTACTGAAGACACTGAGCTCCATGCCTCCGAATGATCTCACCCAACGGCTTCATATAAATATTAAATAGCATCGGGGACAGGATGGCGCCCTGAGGGACGCCACAATTAAGCTCGATTTTGGAGGAGCAACTGTCCCCGAGCCTCACCCTTTGGGATCTGTCAGAGAGAAAGGATCGGAACCACTGAAGAGCAGTGCCTCCGATTCCTAACTCTCTCAACCGACCCAAAAGGATGGAGTGATCTACAGTGTCAAAGGCCGCTGAGAGATCCAAGAGCACTAACAGGGTCACACTACCCCTGTCAATACTCAAGCGGAGGTCATCGGTCAGAGCAACCATGGCAGTCTCCACTCCATGTCCTGTCCTGAAGCCGGTTTGAAATGGATCGAAGTAATCGGCTTCATCCAAGACTGCTTGGAGTTGGGTGGCAACTGCCCTCTCGATGACCTTGCTTAAAAATGGAAGCAAGGACACTGGTCTATAGTTGTTTCTGTCCAGGGGGTCAAGGGAGGGCTTTTTCAGGATGGGCTTAACCGCCGCCTCCTTAAGACAGGATGGTAAAATGCCCTCCCTAAGGGACGCATTGATCGTATTCCGAAGAAATATTCTCAGTGCGTCTCCTCCCTGGACGACCAGCCAAGATGGACAAGGATCGAGGGGGCAGGTTGTCTTCCGCATACTTCCAAGTAGCTTGTCCACGTCATCAGTACTTACAGATTGAAACTCATCCAGTAATGTGACAACAACGGAGTCGCTAGACACTTCACTTATAGGATCTGGAGAAAAGGTGGCTTCCAAGTCGGCTCTTATCCGAGAGATTTTATCTGCAAAGAAGGTGTTAAACGCATCACAGCAGGCCGTCGTAGGGTTAAGTAGGGGATTTGGCGCAGGGGGAACCTGCGTCAGCTCCCCTACCACCCTAAACAGTTCTGCTGGGCGAGACTCTGCAGACGCAATGCGTGCAGAGCAGAAAGATTTTCGCGCTGCATGCAAAGCCTCCCGATAGGCGCGAAGATGCTGCCTATGGCGAGTCTTGTCGGATAGGAGTCGAGTCTTCCGCCACTTGCGCTCTAGTCGTCGTCCAACCTGCTTCATCTCCCTGAGCTCTTCTGTATACCAGGGTTTGTGCTTTGAAGCGGGTTGGAGAGGATGCTCAGGGGCAATCGTGTCAATAGCCTTGGGAAGATCGGTATTCCAGGTATTTACCAAGGCTTCGACACGATCGCCAGCATTGCCAACCATTAAACCCTCTAAGGCCTTCTGGAAACCGATTGGTTCCATGAGCCTTCGAGGGCGGACCATTCTAATGGGTCCGCCACCCCCGGAGGGGCGAAACGCCGCTCTTAGTTCCACCTTGATCAGAAAATGATCCGTCCATGACAGGGCGGAGGTTTTCGTTACCTCCGCCCACGGATACTCCTGTTCCGTACTGAAAACCCCATCGAGTGTGTGACCCGCACAATGAGTGGGCCCGTTGACCAACTGGGATAGGTTCATGGCTGTCATAGATTCCACGAACTCCCGAGCTGCTCCAGATAGATCAGAAGGACTGGTCTCAAGAGGGATGTTGAAGTCGCCCAGAACCAAAAGCCTGGGCGACTCCAACAGCAACTCAGAGACCAGCTGAGTCAGCTCGGTCAGGGAGTCTGTTGAGCAACGGGGTGGCCGGTATACCAACAGAATCCCCAAACTATCCCTGGTCTTCAGGCTAAGGTACACGCACTCGATGTGGGTTGTTTTCCGGACAGGTTTCCTGATCAAGGTTAGGTTGGTTTTGTGGACTATAGCAACGCCGCCCCCCCGCCCACTTTCCCTTACCTGCTCACTGACCGTATAACCGGCTGGGAGAGACTGCGCCCATGTTGCGGCACTAGCATCTCCCAGCCAGGTCTCGGTGAAACATGTCAGGTCGGCCTGCTCGTCTTCTAAAAGATCGTAGATAATATGAGTTTTAGCTTTAGCCGACCTGACATTACAAAGGAGCAGATTAAGGGATTGTGGAATGGTTGGTATGCTCTCCGTCTTAGCCAAGGGAACAGAGTGGACTGAAGAAGGGATAGATATCAACCATCGATCCCTACTTCTTTTGTAACATTTCTCCACTCTGTTTCCACCATATCTTCCCTGGCCCCGCACAACTTCAATACCCGCACCTGGCTCAATCTTGGCTCCATTGCCGGAAGAAAATAGCAGCTTGCTGAGTGGAGTTACGAGGTGATTTCAGTAATCGTAGGAGTTCATGAAGGCACAGTGTTCATAAATTTCAAAAGCTAAGTCCAATTTCACCCCTATTTGCGACCAAAAACAGTATAGAATAGGGGGTTGAAACAAAAGTTGTTTTGTTTTGTTTTGTTTTGTTTTAAGATGGATTTAAAGAAGAAAAAAAATATAGAGATAGAAGAAGATTGGGACTTAGTGATAACTTATTAGAAACACAATTTAGAAAAAAAAAGAAAAAAGACAGTGAATTACGGTAACAATAAGAGAGAAGAATAAATGAAACCAATGAGGAAAAAATTAAGCATAGATTTTGATATATATATTCAAAGAAAAAAATCCAAAGGATATAGTAGCATGGGCGTGAAGAAGGAAAACACACAATATAAAAGAACTGAGTAAGATGGAGTATGGATGTTGTAAATATTGTAAAATAATGTTGTAATGCTGTAATGCTGTAAATATTGTAAAGTATGGGTTGTGATGTGATATATGTTGGTGGTGGGGTAAGTATGAATGCATTTTATGTTATGTTATCATATATTTTTAAACTGTAGTAAAATTTAATTTTAAAAATAAAAAAGAGAGAACTGAAAAAGTTCATCATAAGAGCCTAATAATGATGATAATAATTCTGTTATGTTAATTACAGAGAGAGAGAGAGAGAGAGAGAGAGAGATGTTTCATATTTTTATTTTGTAAATTGATTCAATAAATTTTTCTTAACCTTTGAAAGTAGTATTAAAATTCAACAAAAACACTCAGAAATAATTCCCATTGAATTCAATAGGACTTGCTCCCAGGTAAATAACTATAAAATTGCAGTCTAGATAGCATAGAATTTATCAATACAGGATAGAAAACTGGTTTTGTTGTCTCAGAATGGAGCATTCCATTACCTCCTCTGCTGTATACAGCCTTGGCATAATCTGGATCGTAAATATTCAGGAATCCCAAAAAAGCTCCATACCACATGGAATGGCCAAAGGGATATTTCTCCGACCAAGACTGCATTGTATGTAGTTCCCCAACCCGACCAAGCTGCAATAAAACCAATCAGTCAATCATATTACAATCATCTAAGTCTGGACTTCCCCATGGAAGCTTACTTGGGGATTTTCATTCAAGTTAACAAGGAAAACAGTTTCATAAATTCTAAGCTAGTATAACAAATTCAATCCATGAACAAATGAAATACCATTAAATAAATGCTTGAGTTATCCAGTATCTTTTCCCAGACATGAGGCTGAACCTGATTTCTTGCTCCTAGAAGGTTTTTTTCTTTGACATGGAAAACGATGAGAAACTTGAACATTTGCTCTTTATATGCTCCTGAACCTAAAAAATAAGTGTTCAGTAACTCCATATTAAACATCTCCATGGTGTGTTTTTACCCCTTGTTTACACACAGTCTCAGCCTCAGAGGAAGGCAATGGCAAACTTCCTCTGAAAAAATCTTGCCAAGAAACCCCCGTGAGAGGTTCACCTTAGGGCGATCATAACTTGAAACCAACTTGAAGGCACACAACAACAACAACAACAACAACAACAAACACTGATGAATATGAAACCTGATTGTTTTCATCCCAAACTGAGCTTTGGGCTACCCATAATGATGCATCTACCTCTACAAGATACCTTAGCACCACATTTGCCCATTACATTGTTTTTTAGGCTGCATATTCGACAAAACAACACAGAGAGAGAGAGAGAGAGAGAGAGAGAGAGAGAGAGAGAGAGAGAGATGAGGCATGATACAGGGGAATAGAAGTCTGCAGTTCACACATTCTTTAGATGAAGTGATTTATTATATAGATAATATATAATCTTTATATATAGATAGAAATTTAGTATACAGTACAGACAAAAATGGTCAACAGAAACTGCTGGGGTCTATCTCCTCACAGTTTGAGGTCATGTAATTCACTTAATGCAAGCAAAATTATGCTCAGAATTCTGCGACGTAAACTCCAACCATACATGGAGTGAAAAATTCCAGAGATCCAAGCAGGGTTCAGGAAAGGAAGAGGCAATAGGGACCACTCTGCAAACAGATGATGACTAATGGAGTTCATTCAAGATGTGGTGCTGGAGAAGGGTGTTGAGGATCCCATGGACAGCCAAAAAGGCAAACAAATTGGCAAATCAAGCCAGAAATCTCCCAGGAGGCCAAGATAACCAAACTCAGGTTGTTGTACTTTGGACACATCATGAGAAGGCATGAATTATTGAAAAAAACAATAATGTTAGAAAAAGTAGAGGGAAGTAGAAAGAGAGGAAGGCCATACGCTAGATAGACTCTATTAAAGAGATCATAAGTATGGGTCTGCAGGTGCTGGACACAGCAGTCGAGAACAGGGGGTCTTGGAGATGTCTCATCAGCAGGGTCATCATGGGATTGAGGCCGACATGAAGGCAGTTAACAACAACAAAAAATTAACTTGAACATCCCATTCACCCCCTCAAATTCAGTTAGGCTTTCAGTTGACAAAAGATCTGTTCCTCTGTTCCTCTGTTTTTAAGACACTCTTCCTAGGCTGCAAAATTCCAAAACAACAGAATCTGAGTAACTGCTAGATTTTTAAAAATAATTAACACATCTGTGTAACTGATACTTTTTAATTGTTTGAAATGATCAGTAGACTAATTAAATAAATTAATGTGATATGATCTGTATAATAAAGAGATACACTAATCCAAAGAGGGAGGCAAACTCAAATCCATAGTTGTACTGAGTGAGCAATACTTTTATTTGTTGTTGTGCCTTCAGGTTGTTTCCAGTTTATGGCAACCCTAAGGTAAACCTATCATGGAGTTTTCTTGCAAAAATTTGTTCAGATGAGGTTTGCCATTGCTTTCCCCTGAGGCTGAGATCATGTGACTTGCCCAAGTTCATCCAATGGGTTTCAATGCCAAATGGGGAATTGATCCTGGATCTCCAAAGTCCTAGTCCAACACTGAAACCACTATGAAGTTTAATCACACGAGGGAATTTGGGGGTATACTCCAAAGGCAATCCGAACACAATCATGGGGTTTCACATTATTGTGTGATAACTTATCTCACGCAATTTCGGGCAATGGGAAGTCATTCCGAACCCAATCATGGGGTTTCACGTAATTGCGTAATAACTTATCTCACACAATTTCGGGCAATGGAGGGTCATTTTCGGGGAATAGTAAGTCACTCTGAATGCATTACGAACACAACTAGAACTCACGTAAATTCGCTAAACTACCGAATTTACATGAATTCAAATTGGCTCCATTTGAAATTGGGAGAAATTCCTCCCCATGTGATAAACTCCTTTGTCACACCAACCAAAATGCCATAACAGATTGTGCAACCTTTGGTATTCTCCAGGGTTCTTCACTGAGCAGAAGATGGTACAAAAAACAGTAGGAAAGAAACTAGACCAGAGGTTGCTCCCTTTGGCATTTGATCAGCTGTTATTGTCTCTTTGTCCCATTTGCTTACTGTGCATTTTGAAATATGTTTTGCATCTACCTAAATCCAATTAATCCAATTCAATCTCGGTAGATCAATTGAATCTGCAAAACATTATCAGCATCATCTCTCTCACAAGCTTTTTTCCCCTTCTGATATTTATATTTAACCTCTAGCCTGAAAAGAAGTTCTAGAGAACTCTGAAACCTGCTTATTATTTATGCAATCTGGTTTTATCCCAAGGCTTAGGTGTTATTAGTAAAGTTACATGAGGCTTCTGATTCTACTACTGCATGTCCCATCATGACTAACTGAACTTTTACTTCCTTGCCTAATACTGCAGTTCACTTATAATGTTTATTATTATTATTATTATTATTGCCTTATAAATAAAGTCTACCTGTTCTGGATTAACATAACAGGGCTAAATTAGTCAAATCTTTATCATGCAGCTGACATTTATTTTATTTTTTACTCTCAAGTAAGAGTGCTTTGGCCTAATAAAGGTTTGACCTTCCAAAGACAGATGGGGGGGGGGGGGAGATCTAAATTTCTCCATTTTTAAAAAACAATTTCTCTGGAATATATGTGAACTTAAAATGGAGAAGGAAGCCATCAACGGAGTCCGCTTCAACCTGCATTTAGTCCTAGCATGGTATATGTGTGCATGCACAGCCATGTGTGAATGTAACTGTAAGCTTTAAAAATAGCTAGAGGGAAAAATTTCAGACTTGCCTTATTTATATATGATGGTCCTAATCTGGATCAGAACCCAACATGTTTGAGAATAAAAAAGGCAAAATAACATTCAGTTTTGTGCTATGCATTTACCATAGTATATATTTCAGCTCTCACTTCTCCTTACAGCTACCCCAAAGATAAACCAATGTTAATATAACTCAGTCATGTAGTTCAACTGTGCAGTCCATGGGCCACATGTGGCTATTTTGGTTGAGCTCAGTACCAGTGAAGCAGGATGGCAGGGTGCAAGTGATAGCCTGCCATCCTGTTTCATTTGGCATCAAATTTACCCCAGATTCTGAAAACACCAAACAGCCAACACTTTCCCTTTAGCCTTTAACACCATGAACTAGAGGTTTAGTGCACCAGCATCTGCAGCACTAGTTCACTTAGGATGAGTAAGGGGCTATACAGACCACCCCTAAGGGGCGGCAGGAGGTCACCCCTTTCCTTGCCAGATCTGGACTGCATTCTCACTCCGCAGCCCTGATATGGCCTCTGGAGAAAAGGAGCTGCAAAAAGCTCCTTTTTGTGCCCTACAAAGGATGCCATAGCTGCAGCAGCAAGGCTGTTTGGCGCCCCTTCAGTGCTGCGGCATCTTGACACTGCACCCCGACTTTGCCCCAGGCTGGCACAAAGTGCCGGTATGTACAGGGGCTCACTAAATGTGATATCTGTTTAAGAACAGTGGGTGGGAACTTGTGACTCTCCATACATTTTTGGATTCTGAACTCTATGAATCCATCCAGCATGACTATTGCTCTAGGATGGTGGGAATGATAGTCTACAACTATCTGGATAAACATAGGATAAAAAAATCCTTTTTTTAACATGTGAAGTCGGCTTTCACAGCTGGCATCCATAGTTTATTGTGGGTTTTTCGTGCTATGTGGCTATATTCTAGGAATAAACTCTTCTAGAATGTGGCTACATAGCCCAAAAACCCCCACAAAAAGCTTTTTTTAACAATTCATTTCACCAAGATTCTGCCATATAAGGAAGAAGTCCTACCTCATTGGTGTGGCCATAAAACCAGTGCTTTGGAGGGCCTGGGAAGCTCTCTAGTGATCTAACCAACCTCTGTCTTCTTTGGTACAACTGGATGAATTTCAGGAGCAGACTGGCCAGGCAGAAAGAAGCAGCAGCATAAAAAAACACATGAAAATCCATATCAATCCAATTAGGCAGGACAGCATGCACTTTTCTTAGTGACTGGTGGCAGAATCCAGGACTCTCTGTTTAAGTATAGTTATGGCTCCAATGCAATCGTATTACTATGCAGTTATGTGAAAGCGATTGGTGGTTGAATCATAGTTATCATATTTCAGTGGAATGGAATTAGCAGCAGCACTGCAAAAGTGAGCAAACAAATGAAAAAACAGAAAACATTCAACATTCTTCCAGTCTAGCTCTCCTATTCCACAGTCAGAATAGAAAATAGCTTGAGGTTGAGTGAATCAGTAGCTAAAACAAGAGCTCTTAAAGTGTATGCCTTGCTTACCAGGTATGAATTTTCTTGTTACTGAATGATAGCCCCTAATTCCAAAAGTTTCATCTTTGCTTTTTCAGCTCATGCTGGCAGATACAAGTTGTACGCTCTAGAACAGGATGAAGCAGTTTTGCATTGAAAGGTATGATAAGGCAATTGCCATTACCAACATATATTGTAATTGTTTGCTAGGCCTACTGTGACTCAAAATAGTAAGTGTAATGTTCTAAGGTCCAAATACAGATAAGGAAATGAATTGTAGGGTAAAAGACAACTGTATTTCAAAGACTTCCCTAGTTGAAATAGCTTTTCTGACTACCAGTCTGTTTCCAGGCACAATTCAAGGTGCTGGTAATGACCCATAAAACTCTATACAGCTCAGATAGTCTAGACTATCTGAAAAATCTGTATCTCCTCCTATGAACCTGTTGGATTACAGTGAGCCCTGTACATTTACTGGGATTAGGAGTGTAGGACCTGTGTGGAAATGTAAAAAATGCAAATAAAAAACCATTGTTTTTTTAACCTAAAAGAACACCTAAGAATTTTTAAGTCTTCCTGCACAACTTTATGGTCAACATCTGCCAGATGCTGATCATAGGATCATGCTGGAGGACCTCAAAATGCCTAGAAAAAAAAAATTCCTGGGAATTTCTAGGTCCTCCAGTGTGACTCTATGGTCAACTTCCAGCAGAGTCATGCTAGAGGACCGAGAGATTTCTAAAGAGAACTTATTAATCAAATCAAATCATAAAATCTACAAAAGCCAAAGCTGTAAATGTGGGGAGCCAACTGTATTACAAAAGGGGAAGATTTTCTTTCTGTCCCACCATCCTCCAGGTCTTGTCTGGTGAGGACAGAAGAGATTGTTTTTTTGGTGGCTGCTTCTAAGCTATGAAATTTCCTCCTGAGGGAGCCTCAAGTGACCCCCTCTCTGCACTCCTTTTGCAGGCAGGTAAAGATCTTCCTATCTAAACAGGCCCTCATCCTTTAACTGATTGGAGTATGAGTGCTTTGAATGTCGAATGTTTTTAATTGTTTTACATTAATCTCTCTAAGTAATTGGATTGAATTGATTATTTAATACTTTTTAAAACTTTTGTATCTTATATTATTTCAGCCATTCTTTACCCTAGATTGTTTAAATATTTATTTATTTAATTAGAAACATGAATTACAACAAATAAATAAACACTATACAGGAATAAAAACACAATAATGCATAAAAGAAAATATAAACATAACTGCTAAACAAACAAACAAACAGGTCTAATTCTCCTTCTATTCCCCATTCAACCTCCCTCCGCCATTCAGTCCCTCTTGACTTCCCATGTTTCTCTGTCTGAAGCCTTCGACTTTAACATATATGCCTTATATTATAAAGCCTTGGGTCCTATTTTAGGGAAAAGGTGTATATAAATCAAATCAGTAAGATTCTTCAAAATATTCCTGTACAAAAATACATACTTTATAGGTTTGGCAATTCAGATTCATCCCAGGTCCTGACATTTCTGGGCCAAAATATGAGACCTAGGGGCAGTCCTGGGCAATGTCATTGTTAAGGATTAAGTACCAACCACAGTTGTTCACAGCTTGTCATCAAAACTATATAGTCTCCCTCCCTCTCTCCCTCCCCCTCCCCTCTGTTTTGATGACAAGCTGTGAACAACTGTGGTTGGTACTTAATGCTTAACAATGACATTGCCCAGGACTGCCCCTAGGTCTCATATTTTGGCCCAGAAATGTCAGGACAACAAGGATTCAACCTAGATTCATCCTGGATTATTTTTGTAGTGTGAATGGAGCCTTAATTTTTAAATTAAGGCTCCATTCACACTACAAAAATAATCCAGGATGAATCTAGGTTGAATCCTTGTTGTTCAGACACATCCCGAATGCATTCAATGCATTTTGGCGGGGGGGGGGGCTGATTTTTAACCTGGGATATTTGATACCAGAAGTCTGTTTATAACCTGCAGCACAAATAAGGTCCTGTTTATTCCTTGCCTCCCCATAGAATAAATACAGCTGTATGTTTATACACACACACACAGAGAGAGGTAAGTATACATCCATATGTGTATATGTGTACACACACACATATATGTATATACACACATATAGTTATATGTATATGTACATATACCTATATGTGTGTGTGTATATATATGTATGTGTGTGTGTATTTGTATCTGTACAGACATACATATGCACATACATATAGCTATATGTATATACACACACACACATACTCATATTCATACGTGTGTATATATATGCGCACACACACACATTCATACGTGTATATTTGCACACACATGCACACACACATGTATATACACACATATAGGTATGTGTATATTTATACACACATATACAATTGATACATGTACACATATTATCCAGTTTGATATTGCTTTAACTGCCTTGGATCATTGCTAAGGAATTCTGGGAACTTTAGTTTTGTGAGACATTTAGCCTTCTCTATCACAATGATCAATGGGGCCACGAGGAAAAAACAATGACTAGAAAGAGCAACAGCAGAGATACTGGAAACACAGGGAAAAGAAAAATTCTTTGAACATTCCCCAATCGCTTCCATGATTGGCTGGTCGATATAGTGGAAACGAGGTACAGCAATAAACCAGTTTTAATTCTTCCACAGTGACATTTAATCGATGAAGCACTTGACTGACAGCTCAATACAAAAAAAAAGAAAAAAGAAAAAAGGAAAAAAAACGGATCCAGGGGCTCAATGGGAATGAGGAGCAAACTTATCACGTTTCAATTAAATCGTAGCAAAACAAATGGGAATGAAATCCGTGGTAAGTAACAACAGGAACAAATTAGTACAAGCCTAAATGGAAATAACAAGCAGAAATCGTGCTCACTTTGTGTCAAAACGTCAGAGCTACTTTGCTATCCAAAATCTGGATTTTCAGGCCGGTGGGCATGCCCCCTGAGTTTTCCTGAAAGATCCACATTGATTCGCATCTTTAGCAATGTGAATAAACTTCTGAATTGATTCTGATTGTTCTGTATCATTCAAGGGAATGGAGGGGGCTCCATTTTATCCTGAAATGATGGCATGTGTGGATAACAAAGGGGTAACAGTGAAGTTTATTACATTCATTTTTTCCTCCGTTATGGGGATGGGAATGGGACTCTCAGGAGCATGCCTGAATGGATTTTATCACACACCAAAACGTCCACAAAATGTCCCATTCTGGCACCCGTCCCCATTCAGTGCTGGGAAGATCATTTTTGAAAAATGGAAAACTTCAGTTGGACAAAAATGATGCTTCCCAGCACTGAACGGGGACCGGTATCGGAATGTGGCCTTTTTGTGGATGTTTTGGTGTGCAATAAAATCTGTTCAGGCACACTCCAGAGAGTCCCATTCAAAGTCCCCATAACAAAGGAAAAAATGAATGTGATAAAGTTCACTGACTTAAAGAGATTTGTGAAACCAAAACAAAACGGGAACAGCAAACCCGATATGCATTAGTGCAGCAACCCGTATCTCCTCTGGACAAAAAAAACTGATTGTGAATGCCCCCTAAAATAGAAGTCTCTGCTGAAAGGATTGTTCCTCAGATCAAAGTGATATAGAAGAATTTTGTTCCTTCTCACTGTCTTAGAGAGAGATCGGAAGAATAAGGAACAATAGTTGGAATCCTGTGTCAGTTTATACTTAACTAAGGCTGCATCCACACTGCAGAAATAATCCAGTTTGACACCACTTTAACTGCCATGGCTCAATGCTATGGCATTTTGAGAGTTGTAGTTTGTTGCAGCATCAGATTTCTCTGACAGAGAAGGCTGAATATATCACAAAACTACAGTTCCCTGAATTCCACAGGATTGAGCCATGACAGTTAAAGTGGTGTTGAATAGGATTATTTCTGCAATACATATGCAGCCTATGTACTTAACTAATTTCTCTAAAAAGACAACTAGCTGAATTAATCCTTTGTGGTCCAGCTGTTCTAGCTGCTTTTAAAATGTCCCATTTTTTTTCTATCCTCCTCTCATTCTCCCCCGCAGCCAGAGCTTACTAAAATTCTGCAAACTGAGTTGAAAAACAAAAATAGTTCACAATTAACTCAGCAAGTAGGAAGGGGAAGGGGAAGGTGGAGCCCAGCCAAGGGAACTTCTGATGCTTTGTCTCCCCTGTCAGATTTCAACCTAAACCCATAGCATAGGACTGGGAAACTGTGATGTGTCAAGGGGGCAGTTTTTTGCCTTTGACCCTTCAAAGACTACATGGACTGGCAAATATTCCAAAAAGGTCTAAAAGGTCTGGAAGTCCACTTCTGGTTTTGAATATGTAGCATATTGCAAGAGGAAGAGCTGCAACTTATTTAAAAGGTAAATTTCAATTGTCTCCCCTGGAGGTTTCATAGAGTTATAATTCACATTGAAGGCAGAGAACAGGCCAGGAAGCCTCAATATAGGTGAAGAACTGCAAAAACAGCCATGAAGAGCTAGACTTTGCCCACCCCTGCCACAGGTCCATAAGATTTCCTGCAGAGAGCAAGCTCACGTCCCTTCCTCCTTTCAGACTTGATTCCAACACAGGCTGACTTCATGCCAAACACAGACCCCCTTGGGCCCCCTCCCCTGTTCTAGTGGGTTGGAGAGAGAGGCAAAAAGAAATACAGGTCATTTCTACCTATTAATTATTCCAGGGAATGGAGATATCTCTGGCTCACAGGCCTAACTTAACCCAGTGAAAGCTTGTGGTTCCGATGATCAGGGAAGGGGCAGTGAATCCAGACCAGAATGTAATCCAGTCTTTAAAGGATTTATCCAAGGTGCTGAATTGCATTTCATACAGTTCATCACCTTGGAGAGTTCATTTAAAACTATCCCAAACCTGAAGTAACTATACTGTCTCACTGACATGGGAGACACCAGCCACCACGGATTCAGTTCATGATGGTCCAGGGGATGCACTCCCTTTTCCTGGGGTCTCCATCAATTCCCAAAGCTCCATCTTCATGTGCATCTCACCTTCTAACTGAGGTAAATTGTAGGTAATAAGTGATATCAGATTGCTGTTGTGTGCCTTCAGGTTGTTTCCAACTTATGGCACCCCTCTAAGGTGAATCTATCATGGGGTTTTCTTGGCAAGTTTCTTCAGGGAAGGTTTGCCATTGCCATCCTCTGAGGCTGAGAAAGTACAACTTGCCCAATGGGTCACCCAGTGGGTTTGCGTAGTTGAGCCAGGATTTGACCCGGGTCTCCAGAGTCATAGTTCTACACTCTAGCTGCAGAATTCCCCCCTCACAAGGGGACGATGTGGAGAAAGTCCACTGTGATTTCTGTTTCAAATCTGAAATAGCAGTGGGATTCCCATTAAGACTGTGAGGAATTCAAGCAAACTGGGGTCAGGGCAAGGCATTTCTTCCCTAGCCAGATTCCCAACTGGGAATATAAGTGCATCATTGAGAAACTATAGTGCTAACACAGGTTAGAAATGGCAGTAGATTGTGTCACCACTGTGGATGGCTGAGGAATCTGCTGCTGTAGGGGCATTTTACCTTGGTTATTCCTGAAGTTGTTCTGAACTGAACAGCTCTCCTGGTACAAGATTTGAAGAAGTAAAATATACCGTAACAATGGGAGAGCTCCTGTTCAATTCAGAGCTGCTGGTGCAGAAACAGTGGAGAGTGGATTTCATGACCCACACATTGGCAGATTTACTAGCCACCCCTGACCCTAGAATCATAGAATCATAGAATCATAGAGTTGGAAGAGACCACAAGGGCCATCCAGTCCAACCCCTTGCCATGCAGGAACTCCAAGTCAAAGCATCCCTGACAGATGGCCATCCAGCCTCTGCTTAAAGACCCCTAAGGAAGGAGACTCCACTACACTCCGAGGGAGTGTGTTCCACTGTCGAACAGCCCTTACTGTCAGGAAGTTCCTCCTAATGTTGAGGTGGAATCTCTTTTCCTGCAGTTTGCATCCTTTGTTCCGCGTTCTAGTCTCTGCAGCAGCAGAAGACAAGCTTGCTCCCTCCTCAATATGACATCCCTTCAAATATTTAAACAGGGCTATCATATCACCTCTTAACCTTCTCTTCTCCAGGCTAAACATCCCCAGTTCCCTAAGGCGTTCACTTCCAACTGTTTGCTCTTTCCTCCTGTTTAAAACAATCCATTTGTTTTAACATATAAGTTCCCAACCTAGCCAATGTTCTTTTAATGTTCCATGCAAGCTCTAAAGAGCCTCTGTGTTCTAAAGTGCCACCTACTGGCCATTCATCTAATTGCAGTTAATGCAAAACAGAAATATGTCTTGGAAACATATCCAGGGATAGCCATGTTGGCCATATAGCAAAGTACAGTAGCATCCAAAATCCACAAAACAGTGATACCTTTAATTGGCCAATCTAAATGCACAAAATACATGATGCAGTTGAAGCTCTACTAGTTTCTTCAGCAGGCAAAATAAACATAGTTTATTTTTCCCTCTCCTTCATGATTCTCAACACCTTTGCCTGATGAAGAATCCAGGGGAGTTTTGAAAGCTTGTATCATTTATTCTGTGCAGAAATATGCCTTGTTCTGGAGATGTTTCTCCAGCTGTTGATAGCTATGTTTGCCAGAATATGCTGTCAAGTTGGCTTCAACCGATGGAGACCCTATGAATGGGAGACCTCCAAGACATGCTGTTATTAGCCCAGATCAGGTCTTGCAAACTGAGAGCCTTTGCTTTTTTGATTGAGTCTATCCACCTATAATGTGGTCTCCCTCTTTTCCTGCTGTTTCCCACTTTACCAAGTATTAGTGTCTTTTCTATTTAGTCATGTCATCTCATGATATGTTCAAAGTAGGACAGCTTCAGTTTTGTCACTTTGGCTTCTAGGAAGAATTCAGGCTTAATTTGCCTTCTGGCCCATTTGTTAGTCATTTTGGCAGCACAGCTTTTTAAATGTCTTCATATGTTATACCCGTGCACTTTATTGAGATAGTTCCCTTTCACTTTCCCTGTTCCTTTCTCTTTTTCCTTTCTGCACAGAACTTTCCATTAAAGTAATGTTTGTGAGACAGATTCTACAATGTGGTTTAGAGGAGACAAGTGCTTCACTACTCCAATGGGATTGTTATCTTATTATTTGGGAAGGACTCAAAGCGATTTCATTCCAGAGATTTCACTGGAATATTTTGAAAAGAGTGGGCTATCCAGTTAGAGATGATGTCTTATCTCCTTCCTCACCAATACTGCAGCTAAAGATAGGTCTTGAGGCATGTGAAAGAAGAGGCTGACGAAAGAGTATTAGAGAGAAGTAGGGAGAACTAGACCTAATAATTAATTTTCTGTTGAAAAACACCACTGGGGTCCAGTTACCCCTCACTGGGGAACTGAAATGGCATATTTGATGGGCTTCAATTCCCAGGGGTATGTATACAGTCCGCTTCCAGGAGTATCTGCTAATATATTTGTAAATAAGGGCTAGAATCCATTTGGTAACTTAGAAATGCACAACCACTGTAGTTACATAGCTATGCAGTGTCTCCCACCCCAACCATTCTATCTCTGCTTTCTAAGCAACAGTCCATTCCCCTGGAACTCAGGAAGCAGAAGACTGATGTTCCCAACCCCTATAAATGATTTCCATTGCAACAAGCAGAAGCAGGATCCGTGCCACAATTCCCCCTTGCACCAGAGATCAATCACATAAGTAGGTTAGTAACATCAGTCTTCTGCTTCCTAGTCAACAGGGAATGGACCACTGTTTATCACAGTGGCTGCTGGTTGGGGGACTTTCACAGTCCATACAGATCACCAAAACTAGGTAATCCATAGGGATTGTAAATACCAAACAGTTATACATATGTAACTCCAGCCTGCACATTTATAATTGCTAAGTGAATTCCAGCCAATATTACACAAATGTCCTCAGACTCTGGTGATAATTCCTCCAAAAGAAAGCTAAATCCTGATAAGTGCTCTCCCTGTTGATTGAAGTTGCCCAGATGTACCTGTCTCTTCAGAACTGATTTACATATTAGATCTGGCATACAGGACGACCATAGAAATTAGTTTCTTAAAGCGGGGGGGGGGGGGGGGGGGGAGTATGTTATGTGGTAGCTGTAATCTGCAGCATTGGCATTTCTTCACAATAGAGGTGGATAATCCATATGTTAAACCAAATCTTTGCCTTATAACTGTCACATGACTTCCATATGGTCTCCCTGTGTGTCCCTGACCAATTCTGTGGGGTAGAACTAATTGTCCCCATGAAAAACTACATAATTAGTTCATTAGCAACAAGGTGCTATTTTGAGTTCATGACCTAAATATGTACACACAGTAATTAGGTCTTCAAACCTTATGGTGTTAAATGAAAGATGGTATCATCAATGCTATCTGCAGCAGGAGCAGCTGGGGCCCATTTTCTGCTGACATAAACAAAGCTCTTTCCTTATCCTTATGGTCATCACACATCAAGGTCATTGACAACATGAGTGCTGATATCTAATTGGGTAGCACTTAAATAATGTATAATAAACAATAAGTATTTTATGCCAAAAGAGCCTTTCCATGCAAAGTATAGCAAAATCAGTTTGCACAAACATTCAGAAGAAAATTTACCATACACACAGCAATATTCTTATGAGGAATGCAGGTAAACATTGGTAGTTTGGCTTTAGTCTGGCTTCACTGCACTTCCTCCACTGTTTCATTGTCCCTCTCTCTCTGGCTTTTCTTTGCTAATGAAGATTCAGGAAGGACTCATCCCACGCTTTCTACAAGCGTGTTGATAATTGAAAAGGCCAATCCAAGATAAACAAGTCCAGTTACAGAAAGCACAGCAGAAAGTCCCTTTGGGTGATGTTTCCAAGTTGTGGTTCTTTCTGCGTTGTCATTTCTCTTTGAGACTCATTCGGCGTGAGTT
This sequence comes from Urosaurus nigricauda, assembly GCA_034509955.1. Lineage (NCBI taxonomy): Eukaryota > Metazoa > Chordata > Lepidosauria > Squamata > Phrynosomatidae > Urosaurus > Urosaurus nigricauda. Next base: position 73,346,146 of record JAOEGL010000004.1, on the reverse strand, counting down.
CTCAAAAGAGGCTGCAGCACTGTGGATAGTGCATCTCCATGCCTCCCGATGTGAGGCCAGGGCAGACCATTATTGGTGATCAATTTGGCTGAGTTTGAGATGTTGTTTCAGGGAATCCTTGTATCTCTTCTTTGGGGCACCCCTCTTTTGCTGGCCTGTGGTGAGTTCACAGTACAGTACTATTTTGGGGGAGGCAGTGGTCCTCCATCCTAGAAACGTCTCCTGACCAGCACAGCTGTGTTTTCGATAGCATGGCCTCAGTGCCTCAATGATCCCTGCTTGCTCCAGGACAGCAATATTCGTCACATAGTCAGTCCAGTGTATATTTAGGATTGTACATATCCAGTGCTGGTGAAAGCATTTGAGGAGTCGTAGGTGTTGGTGATAGGTAACCCATGTTTCAGACCCATAGAGGAGAACAGACAGTACAATGGCTCTGTACACACTGATTTTTGTGCTTTGTCTCAGGTGTTTGTTACTCCAGACTCCTTTGTGAAGCTTTCCGAATATGCCTTTGCTAATCTCATAGAATCATAGAATCACAGAGTTGGAAGAGACCACAAGGGCCATCCAGTCCAACCGCCTGCCATGTAGGAACTCCCAATCAAAGCATACCCGACAGATGGCCATCCAGCCTCTGCTTAAAGACCTCCAAGGAAGAAGACTCCACTACACTCCGAGGAAGTGTGTTCCACTGTCGAATAGCCCTTACTGTCAGGAAGTTCCTCCTAATGTTGAGGTGGAACAATCTCTTTTCCTGGAGCTTGCATCCATTGTTCCCTGGGTCCTGTTCTCTGGAACAGAAGAAAATAAGCTTGTCCCTCCTCAATGTGACATCCCTTCAAGTATTTAAACAGGGCTATCATGTCACCTCTTAACCTTCTCTTCTCCAGCCTAAACTTCCCCAGCTCCCTAAGTCGTTCCTCATAGGGCATGGTTTCCAGACCCTTCACCATCTTAGTTGCCCTCCTTTGGACCCGCTCCAGTTTCTCAACATCCTTTTTGAATTGTGGTGCCCAGAACTGGACACAGTATTCCAGGTGGGGCCTGCCCAAAGCAGAATAGAGTGACACTATAACTTCCCTTGATCTAGACGCTATACTTCTATTGATGCAGCCTAGAATAGCATTGGCCTTTTTAGCTGCTGCATCACACTGTTGACTCATGTTCAACTTATGGTCTACTTGGACTCCTAGATCCCTTTCACACATATTCAGCCAGATGTCCCCCATCCTATATCTGTGCATTTCATTTTTGTGCTCTAAGTGCAGTACCTTACATTTCTCCGCATTGAATTTCATTTTGTTAGTGTTGGCCCAGCTTTCTAGTCTATTCAGGTCATTTTGAATTTTGACCCTGTCTTCTGGAGTATTGGCTACTCCTCCTAATTTGGTGTCATCTGTAAATTTGATAAGTATGCCCCCAATTCTGTTATCCAAGTCATTAATGAAGATGTTGAATAGGACTGGGCCCAGGACAGAGCCCTGTGGCACCCCACTGGTCACTTCTTTCCAGGATGAAAAGGAGCCATTGTTGAGCACCCTTTGAGTTCAGCCAGTCAACCAATTACAAATCCATGTAACGGTTACCTAGTCTAGCCCACATTTTACAAGCTTGTTTGCAAGAATGTCTTGGGAAACTTTGTCAAAGGCCTTGCTGAAACCAAGATATACTATATCCACAACATTCCCTTCATCTACCAAGCTGGTAATTTTATCAAAAAAACAGATCAGGTTTGTCTGGCATGACTTGTTTCTCTGGAACCCGTGTTGACTTTTTGTGATTATGGCATTGCCTTCTAGATGTTAACAGAATCCCTATTTAATGATCTGCTCTAGTACCTTTCCTGGAATTGATGTCAGACTAATTTGACGATAATTGTTGGGATCCTCTTTTTTCCCCTTTTTGAAGATGGGGACAACGCTTGCCCTCCTCCAGTCTGCTGGGACTTCTCCTGTTCTCCAGGAGTTCTCAAAGATTATTGCCAATGGCTCCGATATTACATTTGCCAGTTCTTTTAATACCCTTGGATGTAGTTCATCTGGTCCTGGAGACTTATATTCATTTAGGTTAACCAAGTATTCCTGTACTATCTCTTTACTTATTCTGTGCTGAATTTCCTCTATTCTGTCTTCTTCCCCATTATCCTTAGGTTGAGCACCCTTTGCCTTTTTTGAGAAGACAGAAGCAAAGAAGGTGTTGAGTAATTCTGCCTTTTCTCTGTCCCCTGTGAGCATTTTGCCATCTTCTGCACGCAGTGGCCCTACCGTTTCCTTCTTCTTCCTTTTGCTTCGAACATACCCCAAAAAGCCCTTTTTATTGTTCTTAACCTCTCTAACAAGTCTGAGTTCATTCTGCACTTTAGCTTTTCTGACTTTACCCCTACGTGTGCTGGCTATCTGTTTGAATTCCTCTTTGGTGATTTCCCCATTTTTCCATTTCTTATACATGTTCTGTTTAAGGCTTATCTCAGTTGAAAGTTCCTTAGTCATCCATCCTGGCTTCTTGAGACACCTCCCATTTTTCTTCCTTATTGGAACTGTTTGAAATTGTGCCTTCAGTATCTCCCTGTTGAGAAACTCCCATCCGTCTTGAACTCCCTTCTCTTTTAGTTTTCCTGACCATGAGATCACCCCCAGTATTTCTCTAAGTTTATTGAAATCAGCTCTCCTAAAGTCTAGAATGCGTGTCTGACTATGCCTGGCTTCCCCTTTCCGCTGTATAACAAACTCCAGGAGAACATGGTCACTTCCACCTAAGGATTCAACCACTTGCACCCCATTGACTAGGTCATCCCTGCTGGTTAAGATCAGTTCTAAAATAGCTGATCCCCTTGTTGCCTCTTCCACCTTTTGGACAATGAAATTGTCTTCCAGGCAAGTGAGGAATTTGCTAGACCTTGAGGATTTGGCTGAGTTTAACTTCCAGCAAATATCTGGATAGTTGAAGTCCCCCATCACTACTACATCTCTCCTTTCTGAGTGTGTGGCCATCTGTTTTAGAAAGGCATCATCCAATTCCTCCATCTGACTTGGGGGTCTGTAGTAGACTCCCACAGTAACATCCCTGTTGTTTCCGTCTCCTTTAATTTTTATCCAAATGCTCTCCACTTGGCCTCCAGTACTGATGTCCTGGATCTCTTCACTGGTGTAAATATCCCTGACATATAACGCTATTCCTCCTCCTTTCCTGTTTGGCCTGTTTCTCTTGAAAAGGTTATACCCCTTTATTTCTACATTCCAATCATGAGACTCATCCCACCAGGTTTCAGTGATGCCTATTATATCATATTTGCTTTGTTGTGCTAGGAGTTCAAGTTCATCCTGTTTATTTCCCATACTCTGTTCCCTTTACTTGCTGCCTGTGCAAATTTTTTTGCGTCCCACTGTTGGGTCCTTGCACTGTTTGCTTTGTTCCCTCTATGTCAGTTTGACTATTTTCTCCAGCCCTTTTGCCTTCCAGAATAATGTCTCCCTCCCCCATATAACTCAATTTAAAGCCCTCCTGATCAGATTTTTGAGACTATTGGCAAAAACGTTTTTGCCAACTGGTGCGAGATGCAGCCCATCCTTTGCCAGAAGTCCCTCCTCAAAGAACCGCATCCTATGATCCAAGAATCCAAATTGTTCTCGGCGAAATCAGCCAGTTGTTGATATCTACTATTTTCCTCTCTCTTCCTGGACCATGCCCTTCAACTGGCAGAAGAGATGAGAGGACAATCTGTGCATCGATTTCTTTCAGCTTCTTACCCAGAGCCTTGTAATCCTTCTAATATTCTGAAGGCTGTGTCTTGCTGTGTCATTTTTCCCATGTGGACCAAAAGGAAGGGGTATTGGTCAGTACGCTTGACCAGTCTTGTCAGCCTCTCTGTCATATTACAGATTTTGGTCCCAAGGAGACAACACACCTCCCGAGACATCTTGTAGGGCACACAAATCACTGATTCTGTACCCCTCAGCAAGGTGTCCCCCACAACGACCATACGCCTCCTTGAAGGCTTAGCAGTGACTGTTCCCTGCGATGGGCTCCCCTGCTATGTCCCTGAAGTCTGTCCATGCTGGTCTTCCTCATCCTCCTTGATAAGGGAAAGGGCTTCAAAATGATTCTGTAGCTGCAAGCTCCCACAGCTATTCCTGATTTCCCTGCTTCTCCGTGGGACATTCCTCCAGCTGTTTGCCTCTTGTGTACATGAAGTGACCTTCTCATCCCCAACGACTTCCTCCATGTGGTCCCCTTCCAAGATCATTCCTTCTGTTCTGTCCAGGAAAACCTCTTGCTCCCTAATATGCTGAAGTGTAGCTACCCTGGATTCCAGCTGCTGTACTTTCTCATCCAGGAGGGCTACCAACTTGCACTTGGGGCATGTGAAATTCCCCACATCTGTAGGCAAGAAGACAAACATCCCACAAGTGTTGCAGGTGACTGCAGCAATTCCCTCAGTGTCCATACCAAGAAGTGTTAAGTAACCACTGAAACAGGACTGTGGGCTTCCTCCTCAAAAAAATTGCCCAGTATACAGTAACATCAAAGGCCCCTGATGGCTTGGTCTATTCCACAAAATCTCTGTCAGTAAGCTCAATCTACTGGGAATATCTCTTTATAGCAATCTCCTGGTTGCTAACTTGTACTCACTTCCTCTGAGGTCGGGGGGAACCCCTCAAAAGTACTTTTAAAAAGGAAAAGATTTAAAGGAGAACCTCTAAAACAAAGTTTACAGATCCCCTGCTCCCTATATTATACTTTCCCCTGTTTGGGGAAAAAAATTCTCTCTAGTTTCATCTGACCTAGAAAAGGCTCTGGGAGGAGTTATATATAGCTAGTCTCCTAGCTCCTCCCACTTGTGACTCACAGATGTGACTTACAGAAGCTCCTCCTCCTCTGCAACAGACACATTCAGTGATCAATCTCTTTATCAATCTTGGCATTTGAAGAGATGATATTTCCCAAGTAAGTTAACTGCTGAATGGACTTAAGAACAATTTGCCTATGGTGACATGGGGGTGATAGTGTTCTTCCTGTGGTGCAGGCTGGTAAAGAACTTCCATTTTCTTCAGGCTGACTTCCAACCCAAACAGCTCTGCCCCAGTTCCAAAGAAGGATGTGAGGCGCTGCAGAGCTGCTTCTGTATGGGCAACAAGGGCAGCATCATCAGTGAAAAGCTGCTCACGGACTAGATAGTTTAAAGTCTTTGTGCGAGCCCTCAAATGGCTTAAGTTAAACAAGCTACCATCAGTACGGTAACGTATATAGATGCCATCTTCTTCTTTGAGATCTGCCATAGCCCTTTGGAGCATCATGCTGAAGTAGACTGTAAATAGAGTTGGAGCAAGAACACAACCTTGTTTCACACCATTAGTTATTAGAAAGGGCTCTGAGAGACCATTGCCATATCTGACTTGACCGTGCTGGCCCTCATGTAGCAAGATAATCATTTTGAGGAATTTGGGAGGACATCATTCCAGGATCTGCCACAGACCTTTTCTACTCACAGTGTCGAAGGCTTTGGTAAGGTCGACAAATGTTACATAGAGTCCTTTGTTTTGCTCTCTACATTTCTCTTACAGTTTTCTAAGAGCAAATACCGTATCTGTAGTGCTCCTATTAGCTCTGAAGCCACATTGGCTTTCAGGGAGAAGTTCTTTTGCAACAGCAGGAACTAATCTGTTCAGGGGTATCCTTGCAAGGATTTTTCCAGCAATGGAGAGCAGTGTTATACCTCGACAGTTTGAGCAATCAGATTTCACTCCTTTTTTCTTATACAGGGTGATGATAACTGCATCTTGGAGATCTGATGGCAGTTCACCTTTTCCCCAGCAACTCACAAGGAGCTCATAGAATTTAGCATGGAGTACATGACCTCCGTGTTTCCGAGCTTCAGGTGGGATTCCATCAATCCCAGCTGCCTTGCCATTTTCATCTGCTGTGTGGCCTTAAGGGTCTCTTCCAAAGCGGGAGCTACATCCAGTTAATTTTTCATCGGATAATGTATCATATGTTGGATAGCTGAGCCTTGGACTACTCAGTTGGCACTGAGGAAACTTTGAAAATATTCAGCCCATCAATTCAGGATGGAGGCTTTGTCTGTGATTAGTGTTTGACCATCTGTACTATATAAGGAGCGTTGGACCTGATAAGTAGGTCCAAACACTGCTTTAAGAGCTTTGTAGAATCCTCTGGAATCACCCAGATTTGCACAACATTGGGGCTTTCTAGATTGGCAAAAAGAAGTGTGTTCATGGCTGCATGAAACTCTAGCCTTTAGATGAGAAAAAGGGAAAGTGTGCCATGAAAATGCTTTTTTTGCGTTTTAGGGGAGAAGAAGCGCCTTTAAAAAGGTGCTGGTTTTCCCAGCTTCTTTTTTAAAAACTGCAGAACAGCGCGGCTCCATCTAAAGGCTGTGGTGCAGCTGCTAAGCATTAAGGAAAAGGTAACTTCATGTCACACTTTCCTGCCCATCTAGAAAGCCCTATTGTGTCTTTTCTGCTACATTGATCCACCACTTGTTCTGAATGTCTCAGAGTTTTTGTTGGAGTTTACTAAATGCAAGAAGGAAGGCTGCTTTTCTTACATGGCAAGATGGCTGAGCAAGGTGTGCCTGATGAGCAGTTCTCTTTCTTTGCCAACAGCTCCTGGATTTCTTGATTGTTTTCATCAAACCAATCTTGGTTTTTCTTGTGGGAGAACCAGAGGGATTCTTCCACAGACTGCAGGATACTGTTTTTGATATGTTGCCAAAGCACTGTAGGAGAAGAATTTATAGGATGGTCTTCAAGTTTCGTTGCAGATTTGCCTGGAAGTTATCTCTCATGGCAGCTTGTTGCAGCTTGTTGACTTGGAATCTCCTCTTTAAGATGTCACCCCTCTTAGGTTTGTGCTTAAGATGAAGATTTAGTTTGCACTTTACAAGGCGATGAGCTGTTTGACATTCTGCATTGGGCATCACTCGAGTATGACGGACATTGTGAATGTTTCTCTGGCATGTTTGGATCTGGGATGCATCCAGGTTGCCTTCAAGCTATCTTTCTGCTGAAAGATAGTGTTTGTAATAGTCAGCTGCTGTTCTGCACAAAACTCTAGCAGGAGGCATCTGTTATTATTACAGTTTCCAACACCATGCTTGCCTAGAACACCTTTCCAGGCTTCAAAGTTCTTTCCTATTCTGGCATTGAAGTCACCAAGGATAATGATAAAGAGATAATGGAATCAAAGTGACCTGTTGGCAGGATTTCAAGTTTGGAAGCAATGGAGTTTTTAATCATAAAGCCTACTCCTGAAGAGAACAACATGTGGGAGGCATAAAGAGATAATGCAATCAGAGTGACCTGTTGGCAGGGTTTCAAGTTTGGAGGCAATTGAGTTTTTAATTATAAAGCCTACTCCTGAAAGATGTTTTTCAGTTTTAGACTTGCCAGACCAGGAGAGTGTATAGCCAGCACTGTGTTCTTTAAGGCTGCCTTCCTCATGGAGACAAACTTCACTAAGAGCAGCGATGTCAATACTAAGTTGTGATAGTTCATGGGCTATTAGAGCAGAACTATGCTCAGGATGTCCACTATCTGCAGAATCTTGTATGGTTCTGATGTTCCAGCATGCAAGTGTCAGTCTGTTTGCACCTTTGGAGGCTGGTGTGTGCATTTATATTTTTGCTTTTGTTTGACCACATCAGAAGATGCCCGTAGGGCGTGGCTTGCCAACCGGGTAGATGGAGATGAGCTTTTGTTGGGCCACCTTTTCTAGGCCCCTCTCCGTATGGAGCAAGCAGTACTCTCCTTTAAAAAGGCTGCTTGGTCATTCAGCATGCTGCCGAACAAGACTGTCATCTCCTGGGTCAGCCTCAAGCGACTAAAGTCCTGAACTGCCTGCATGCAGGGTTGGGTCTGTGGCTTCCAGTGGATCTTTCACCTGCTATTTTGTCCCTCACCTATTGCTACAGGACTTTGGGGGGGGGGTGGAGGTCAGTTGTATCCTTCAAGCCTGTGCAATGGATTTTTCTGTTGGAGTGCAGCATGCACAGAACTGGCCTCACCCTTTAAACCAAAGGTTTTTCTGCTGAGGCCAAGCAAGCATGGACAGTGGCAGCGAGATCCTTGGGTTGTAGGTTTGATTAGAGTTTCCTTCTCTTAGATGGTTTACCTTACAGGGTTAGATGAGCACCATCTGCCCGGGTTAGGGATTGGAGTTTTCCTTCTTCCAGGATGGTTGCCATAAGGCTAAAGAGCCCATCCTGCCCTTTGATACTCTTGGTCAGACCCTTCGGTTGTGATCTGTCTGGCATGGGAGACCATATCAGTGGTTTATTCCACCAACAGCATAGCTCACAGCTTTATTAGGGTACACAAGCCTCTCCCCTACAACAAGGGGGTGTCAATGAAGAAGTGTTTCAATGTAAAAACTAGGTAAAGGTGGCATATTGCATCCAAACTCACTTGACCAGAGAAGTGATTACAAATGGGAGAATTAACACACGCAAAGGGTTGAGCAAGCATGTCTAGATTATTGTTGCTTTGTAAAATCCAAAGTACACATTGTGATATTTTTTATTGTGCTAGCCAGAAGGTGAATGGAGTTTGTACCTTCTAGCTGTTCTGATAAAGGTATCACCACAATGTGTATGTTGGATTTTGTTTTATGGTTAGAACAGGTATCTCTGCAATTTTTTTTATTTCAAAATACAGTGGTCCCCCGGGTTATGAATCCCCCGGGGTACGAAAACCCTGGGGTACGAAAGAGCCGGGGCTGGAAAAACGGCCCCGGGTTACGAAAAAAACCCCGGGTTACAAAAAAAAACCCGCGCGAAATTCAAAAGGTGAAAAGTTTTTCCCTATACTTACAGTGGTCCCCCGGTTTGTGAATTTTTTCGGCTTACGAAAGTGGTGCTGGAACGGATTACTTTCATAAACCGGGGGACCACTGTACCAAGGTTGTTGCTTTGTTGTTTCAATCAAATGAGTTCCTGTATCCTGGAGAGTAAAGAAACAAGTGCCCCAAACTGAATATCCAGTCTTACACTTAACCAATGTTAAAGGAAGGAGGGGAGAATTTAAAACAGACATGAAGATGGCCTGTAGCTGAATAGCAGTAAAATGACATGGTTTCTGGCTGTGTGTGGAGCACAGCGTTTAGATGATGCACAGACTGAATGTGGCTGGAAATCATATTGATGCCGTGCCATCATAAAAGTAAAGGGCAAAAAGGAGCAGATTTTTATGCTCATCAGCCTGGTTCTAGACCACAGCAGAAGTCTGTATCAGGGCCGGACGAGTGCAGTCATTGTGGCCCCAATACAAATGGCACTGTAGTGGTCATGCTGTGGCCCTTTTGGTCAGTGTGTTTTGGGCCACAGAGAGTTACTTGATTCCCATTTCTGCCTTAGCATTGCTGCAAACAAGAGTAGTACACATAAAGGGAGAAACTGCCTTTGGTGCTACTTATAGCGTGATGAAGCCTCTGATCTCTGACCCATAACTGCTGACCCATAACTCATCAATGACCCCCAATTGCACTATTTCTCAAGCATGAAATGTTGCTGTAGTGAAAAGGCTGATCTATCAGCCAATCACAAAGCAGCATGTGACCAGCCAATGGGAAGCCAGCTGGGCAGGGCTATTAAAGGGCCTTGCAGGGAGTGAAAAGGGGGTTAATTTTGAGGGAAAGAGTTACATTGAAGGGAGGGTGTGCTCTTAGAGTTCCTGAGGGAACATTTTAGTTTGGTTTGGTGACCACGAAAGAGTCTTGAGAGTCCAAAGAGGGACTGTGTAGGCTTGGGGAGTCTAGTAGGGAGAGGTTCAGAATGAGCCAGTTGTTGAAAGAGAGATTTTGGTCCATGTACCTCAGATAATATTGCCTGTGTGGCTGAAGGAATGTTAAGATTTTGAAAGATCTTCTTGTAACTAAGTAATAAGACAAATACACCAACTTTGAGTCTACATTATAGTTTATTTTGTTATTTTACAATAAATTTTTGTTAGTGTTTGAAATACAACTTGGTCTCTGTCTGAATTTAAACCACACTACCTAATATTAGTCACACACAGGTACTGTACCATCTTAAAGAGAGTGTTAGGGTGAAGCTTAGTAGGAGTCCTTCACAGAATTTTGGTGACAGCAGTGGGATTGAAATTCTCATAGGGCTGCCACAGCGGAGATTAGGTTGTGGGTGGACTGAGTGTGAGACAGAGTTCACCACAGTTGTTCATAGGGCAGTCGCAATATTGACAGTCACATGGTGTCAGTGTCTCCTCTTCTCCCCCCGTCCTCTCTCCCCTTTGCTATTATTATTTTTGAAAAAATAACCTTAAATTGAATTAGCAGAATGCTAGAATTGTGCAAAAAAAAGAAAAATTAAAAAATTTTTAAAATGAAAGGCATGCTGAGTAGGCATAGGGCAGAGACGTAGGGTTCAAAGGAAGTCAGTAAGAGAGTGCAATGGCAGAAGCAGCCCCAGCCATACAACTGATAAGACATCCAATAATGGCTGTTCTGAAACTAGCATGTCTCCATTTTTATGCTGGAGTATTTCTTTATCAGCTCTCAATACAGTAAAGCTTGCCTAACTGTTCTCCCTTGGATTAAACTTTGGGAGGGAGATTCCTGGACTGCCTTCAACCAGGACTTTTGCTCAAAGTTTGTTACTGAACTCTGAAACCATTGCTGGTCTTGACTTCACTATCTACGTGCCCCCTTCCAACTGCACTGGACTCAGGAAACACTGTTGGGGTCAGACTGTTTACCATCCTATCGTCTCTCAAAGCTCTACTGCAGGAATTATGCAGCTCTCTGGGTGTTGTTGGAATACATCTCCCATCTCCCAGCTTTCCTCACCATTGCCTAGGGCCATTGGGCCGGAAACAGATGGGTCAAATGACATTGTTTCTGACAGTGTTTGGGGTGCAGTGTTTAGATAGCATATGCACTGAATGCGGCTGGAAACCATGTTGATGCTGCACCATCCTAAAAAAACTGGGTCAAAAAGGAGCAGAAAAAATCTGCTTTTTCATCAGCCTGCTTCTGGACCGCAGCAGCAGCCCAGATCAGGGCCGGATGTGTGCGGTCTCTGCAACTCCAGCACAAATGGCACTGTAGCAGTCCCATTTGTTTCAGGCCACTGTTACTTGATTCCCATTTCTGCCTTAGCATTGCTGCAAGTAGGTAATACACATAAAAGGGGAAAGTGCTTTTGGTGCTACTTATTGCATGATGATGCCTCTGGCATCTGACCCACAGCTGCTGTGTCCCTGAAGCATGGTTAGGGTATGGCTTTTCCTTGATGGGGGAAACTCATCAATGACCTCCCAACTGCACTAGTCCTCAGGCATGAAATGTTGCTCACAGGGCAGTCGCATGGTGTCAGTGTCTCCTCTTCTCCCCTGTCCCCTCTCCCCCTTGCTATTCCTAAGCAGGTTGATTGTCATATCATGATTATGATTATGTTCTATTCTTTTTTTTTAAAGAAAGAACTTAAATTGCATTAGCAGAACTCTGGAATTGTGTGAAAAAGGGAAAAAAATTAAAAAATGAAAGGCATGCTGAGTAGGGCATAGGGCAGAGAAGCAGGGTTCAGAAGGAGTAAGAAAGAGAATGCGATGGCAGAAGCAGCCCCAGCCACACAGTTGATAAGACATCTAATAACGGCTGTTCTGAAACTAGTATGCCTCCATTTTTATTAACTGATGTAATTCCAGTGAAGATGGGACTTGTGTGGTAGTGTCTGAAGTTGACAGACCAGCTTGGGGCTCAGGGGAGGTCATTTAGCACAGAGCAATCTCTTCCAACACCCTGATGTTGCTTGCAGTGTCTACCACCTGGAATGTCTTGCCTTATCCTGCTTAATGGTAGATTCACGCTGGAATTTGTGGGGGCAGCTTGGCACTCATCTATCCATTGAGCACCCCACTGCACCCTCATTTCTATACACATTTTTCCTCCACTGTGATGTCCTTTTTTTTCAGTTCTTGTATTAGGACCCATGAAAGCAGAGGTGAAAGTTTTAAAAAATGCCCAAGGAATAAGTCTAAAAAAAAGGCAGAGACTGGTGTAGAGGTCCTTCCTTCTGGTTGCTTGAACTACCAGTCATCTCTTGCTTATTGTACTTCTTACAGGCTTAACAAGGACCTCAGCTCTGGAACTGCCTTCCTCACTGACCTTCCATCAGTAGCAAAGACTTCTTTATTTCAACAAGCTTTTAAAACTGAAGATTTTTAAAGAAAGGACTTTCAACACAGTGCTTTATTATTTTAATTGTATTCTTGTTAAAGCCCTTTTTATTAGTCTTAATTTGATTGTTCTAAATTGTTTTAATATTATGAATTAATTAATTTTTTATTAATTGATTTTAATGTTGGTCTTTTGTATGTTTTAGTTTTATTGCACTTCTTTGAATTTGTAAGCTTCCTTGATTCGCAGATTTGGGCAACAGGCAACCTTTTAGGGATTTACGTATACATAGCCACCATAGTTATGATGCTATGCACTGGAAGCTGTACTGATCCCCCAATCTGCACTTACTAGGAAGGAGGCACAACAAGTGATTGAAGTCTGTTCCTCTTGATCAGGAAGCAGCTAACTGATACTCTCGCCCCTTCAAATGAACAATCTCTCATGCTGCCTGATCTCTGGGCAGATGTAAAGTCCTTGTGCCCAAGATCACTCAGGCAAATGGAGGTGGGACCATCATCCCACTGTTTCTCTATTGACAGGAAGACAGATTTCTATTAACTGGAGTGGCTGCTTCCCAGTAAGTGCAGATTGGAGACCTTTCATGGCCCCTAAACTAGGGGCTATAGAGCAATTGTAAATATAAAACAGTCAAAAGAGTATTACTCTAGGGACTTTATCACACGAGGGAAATCGGGGGGGGGGGGGTTTAAAAAGTCATTTTCCTAGGACATTGGTGCGATTGCAGCAAAGACTTTCCCACAACATTGCGATTAAAGAGCACTTATTCTGGGAAGAACCAGGAATGCTTCAGCAACAAAACATTCACAGGGAAATCCCGGGAATGGTTTGTTTCTGGAGCATTACTGGTTCTTCCCAGGATAAGTTATCTGTAAGTATGATGTGTGGGAAAATCTTTGCTGTGATTGTCCCAGGAAAATACCTTTTAAACCCCCAGTTTTCCCTTTGTGATAAAGTCCTAAGTGACACATTCCAAACTGCCCCAACAAGATTTTGGACATTACATAGTAGTAGTAATAGTAGTCAGAGTAGAAAACAACTGCCCCTGGTTTATTTTATTTTTTTGAGAAGATTGTCATTTGATAGCCCAAAACCAAAATATTTGTTCTCAAATTATTTCAATAAAGAACCTATTCAATCTTGTTTCAGTATCTTCTACGCTCTCTCTTCTCCCATCCCACATTAATTCCTCTGAAGTTTCAGATTCATAGTTTTTTCAAGCAAAGGTGTATCCCATTCAGAGCACGCATGACAATCAGAGGGATAGGAATAGGTGGAGGCTTCGAAGGATCAGGAGAAAGTTCAAATCGAAGCAAAGTCATGGCAAGAGCCACTTTCATTTCATTCATGGCAAACTGCTGCCCAATGCAATTCCTAAAAGAAAAGAAAAGAAAGAAAAAGGAACTGGTTACAAAAACCTGTGCATAGAAACATATTCTCAAGACTTAGAACCTTATCGCACGCACTTTCCTTAGTGTTCTGGCCACAGGTAGGGAGCATGTGCAGCCTACGGAAAACAGATTTTACTGCACACCACACTGTCCTCAAGCCAGCCCCATTCCACTGCCTGGCGCCAGGCTGTTCCCATTCAGTGCTGAGGTACATCCTTTTCCTCTGACGGAAATGGAATGGAGCCAGCTTGAGGACAGTGCAGTGTGCAGTAAAATCCATTTTCCGTAGACCCCCTGCCTGTGCCCAGAACACTAAAGAAAGTACATGTAATAAGGTTCTGTATCTTTCTGTAGAGCTCTTTTGACCAAGAGGAGTTGCAATTTGGAGTTAGAATTTGGAACAACTCAGTTCTTTCTAGAGATATACCAGAATGGTCCTTAGTATCTGCTGGGGATTGGCTCCAGGATGTTCGTGGATACCAAAATGTGTGGATGCTGAAGACCCATTATATACAGTGGGATAGTAAAATTGTATCCTTTATACAAATTGGCAAAATCAAGGTTTGCTTTCTGGAATTTTTCATAAATATATTTTCCAGCTTTTGATGATGGAATCCGTGATGCAGATTGTGTGGATATGGAGGGCTGCACTTATATAGTTTTGTTCATGCTGCTTTGCTCACTTTCCTGGAGGGGAAAGTAGTTTGCCCTTCTCGTCCAGCTTAATTTGTTATTTCATGCCTTCAAGTTGATTCTGATTTACGGTGACTCTATCACTGGGTTTTCATGTCAAGATTTGTTCAGAGGAGAGTTGCTATTGCCTTCTTCTAAGGTAAAGAGGTAGAGCCATAGTGGCATAGTGATTTGAGTGCTGGACTACAACTCTGGAGAATTTGATTCCCAGCTTGCCATGAAACCCTCTGGGTGACCTTGGGCAAGTCACATGCTCTCAGCCTCAGGGGAAGGCAATGGCAAACTTCTGAACAAAGAGGTTGAGTGTGCAGATTGTCTACCTCTGATCTAGACACAGATACCAGGTCAAAGAAATTATTCTAATTTACATGTATGTTATAAGGTTTACCTTGGACCAGCAGAGAATGGCAAGAAGGCATGGGAATTTCTGCTGGATATATTCTCAGGTGAAAACCTCTGAGGATCAAACACCTAAAACAGAAAAGATTCATTATTGTTAAGAAGCCTTTTTGAGCATTTTAAATACATATATGTGTATGAATTTTCTTTTTCTTTTTTCTCTCTCCTACCTGAATGGCTCCAATTACCAGAGCAGAAATGATGAGCTTTTGGCCTACCAGATATTTGGAACTATAACAGTTAAAGTGGTGTCTAAGATCTCTGACTATGCCTTTGGTCAGGAGTGAAAGGAATTGCAGTTTTTCTCGTTCTTGATGAGAAACAATATTCACATGGGAGTTGGAGAGTTCTGTTGGGTAACTCTTTGGGGCAAGGGGGGAATCCTTTGGCCAAAGAATAACTGTTTTCTGTGCAAATACATTCTTCACCATGAGTCTCCATGTAAAAAAATAATTGAAAAATACACAAAACTCTCAGTCTTGCCTTGTGGAGGGAGAATTGTGGAAATTTGGTTCTTGTGTGTTAGAACAAAATGTGCAATGATTTACATCCCTAAATTGCTCTTTTAAGAGTGAATTGCTTGTCTAGGGCTGCATCCACATTGCAGAAATAATCTGTTTGACCCCACTTTAACCTTGGCTTAATGCTATGGAATTCTGGGAAATATAGTTTGTTGCGGCACCAGAGCATCAGAATGCCAAGGACCCATACCTCTGGATCTTTCCATATGCTGGGGTTCTTGTGAATAAGTTGAATGCTTACTGCAACCCAAGACCCTGAGAAGCAATCAATGATGAAAAAGAAATTAAGATGTGTTATACATTCTTGGATGTCAATAACAGCTATTAACAGGCTCAGATTAAAGTTTTGTTAGTAAGCTACCCTACACATTGAAGAAATGAATTGAAAAGCATAATTTTTAAAATAAATAATAATGCATATATTTAATAATACAAATAGAAAAAAAAATGAATGTACTTAAAACCATGTAAACTTTTCTTTTCCACCGGTGTGAATTCTAACAATATTGGCTTGTGCTGTCCTACATTTAAAACAAACAAATTTATCAAAATAAGACAAAATAACATATACCTTCAGGCAAAGTCTTTCCATCAAAAAATGTAATAGGTTTGGCGAGTTCTCGGGACACTCCTGGTACTGAAGGGTAAAGGCGGAGGCTTTCTTTAATGCATTGTGTGCAGTAGGTCATTTTGCTAAGATCATCCCTGGGCAAGATGAGAGTAAGATTTAAAAAAAAAAACAACTTCCATACAAGCAGGCCAGATCATATGTTGTCTGCATGTTCCCTAGCCAGATTCCATGGTACTGCTGTCCTAGGGCTTGTCCACATTAGTTCTATACGCCAAATTCCCTGTGGGGCTGACCACATAGTGTTTACACCACACAGATCCAAATCCTGAATTGGGTCTGGGTTGTTTACACAACACCCAGTCTCAGTTTGGGGTTTCCATGTCTTACCCTGCATTTTAAAACCTTACCTTTTGCTCTGGGTTTTCTAGAAATCCTGGAGCAAAATGTGGCAACAACAGGTGGCTACTGGCACCTCAGCATCCCTGTTAAGTTGCTTGGTGGACACAAGTCACTCTGGACTTGTCTTAGGTTAGAATGGAGCTCAGTGCCTTGATCTGACCTCAGAGCAACTCACAGTCACAGTGCTAGCCAGTTCACAGGGACCACAGCCACCCATCATCTTCAGCAGGTGGGGTATGAATTCAGGGGAAATGTGGGGGGGCAGAATATCCCAAGGGCAGCCAGAAATATTCTGGAAAGTGTAGACAAGTGCTCAGTAGAAATTATACCAGTGCTTGGACCATCTTAACATTCAGGTCCTATGCATATTCAACACTAAAAACACAATTACTGAAACAGAATCAAAACTAATGTAATACCATCAATAGCAGATCTATAACAACTCTGTCACCCACCAATCACAACCTCACACAGGATCATTTTTGGATCAATATGTAGCTATTGCAGAAACAACAGATGAGCATGATATCAAGTGCACCCCTTCTTCTATGTACAAGACACCAGCAAACTGCCAGGTAAATAACACCTGTTTCGCAATGTAGCACCATCAAGTTTTCTAACAAGTATATAGACAGGGATGATTCACTGGAAATTAAACACTTGGACTACTGAAAGCTTTTTGACAAAGAACATCATCCAAAGCTCCTCAGGAAACTAAGCAACCATGGGATAAGAGGGCATGTCTTGTGCTGTAATAGCAATTGGTTTAAAGAACAAGAAATGAAAGGTAGGAATAATACAAGTCTCAAAATGGAGGGAATTAAACAGGATAACCTGCAAGAGTTTGTACTGGGAATGTGCTTCTTAACTTTATTTAGAAATAATATGGAGTTATGGATGACCACTGAAGTAGCCCAATATGCAAATTATCTTGCAATATTCTGGACTTATAAAAATGTGGTGGTGTTTACATTAGAGAAAATAAAGTAATTTATATATGGATAAGTATTGTGGATATTATATGAAATAAAGCAAGTTGTCTGTTGGTAGGGGGATCAGAATGTGGAATTTTTGAAATGAGTGGTGACAGGTTCAAAATTTGAGGGTTTTGGTTTTTGGTTTTTTTACAAAAAAAAGTCTGGTGTGTTCAACAGTCAAACAGGATCAGAGAGCTAAGTAGGGAAAAGTTAGCAGGGACAAATGTCAGAATGGTCAGGGCAAATTGATCAGAGAGTGTAATCTGTGATGTGTGCTTGAAGAAGGTTAAATTAGAATAAGTATATAGGTGTATAAATACTGTACATACTCATATATAAGTCTAGAAATTTTAGTCAAAAAGTTACCCCAAAAACCTGAGTCAACTTATCCAAATATAAAGTATTATACTTTAACTCTTATATATAAAAAGGAACTATCCCCTGGTGAAAAGCAAGAGAGTAATCTATCCTGGAAGCACTGACTTCTCTCTGTTCTCTCACTGATCCAGCTTTTAATATGAGCACAAAGAGTTATGCCTCCTGGAATTTTCTAAGTTCTATGGCACTGTTTTTCTTTGCTTCATCCTTTATATCCTTTGTTACATGGCCCTAAATTTTACCTTTGATTTATCCATGGGTCATATCAAAATCCATAATTTTGGCTCCAAAACCTGCCCTCGACTTATACATGAGGTTGACCTATAGTCGAGTATATACGGTAACAGTAGGAACTAAGATAAAACACTGTATTGTAACCATGTGTTTAAAGAAGTAATTGTGAATAGTTTTTATTATATACTATTAAATGATTTTGTATATGCACACACACTTTATGGGATTGCTATGCTAAATTTAAATTATGGATAAGGCCAGGCAGAGTGGTGTCCCCACAGATCTTGAATATACTCAGTATATTCTTGCATATACTCAGTATACTTGCATATACTCAGAACAGTGACAGCTGATACAGAATGCAGGAGCACTCCTTAAGCAAGTATATGAATTCAACAAAATGTTGCTCTTTCCTCCCCACTCTCCTATCCGCCTCTGCCCATCACCACAATGTGTTGGTGTTGTTATGAGCCTTCAAGTTGGCTCTGACCTATGGTCCACCCTGTCATAGGGTTTTCTTGGAAAGATATCTTCAAAGGAGATTTGTCATTGCCTTCCTCTTGGACTCAGATATTGTGAATTGTCCAGAGCTAAACAGGGACTCAAACCCTGGTCTATTCCAGCACTTAAACTAATATACCACACTGGTGCATCTTCCTGCAATAAAGTCTTGCCAGCAACATTTGGCCATCAGTAGTCAGTACAGGTTGAATCTCCCTTATCCAAAATGCTTGGGGCCAGAAGTGTTTGGATTTTTTTTCCATTTTGGAATACATACATGATGAGATATCTTGGAGATGGGATCCAACTATAAACATGAAATTCATTTATATTTGTATATCTCTTACACACATAGTCTTAAAGTAATTTCATACATAATATTTTAAAATAATTTTGTGCATGAAACACATGCACAAAATTATTTGTGCATCAGAAATGCACACATTTTTGTGCATCAGAAAGCAAAGGTGTCACTATCTCAGCCACCCATGGATTTTTTTTTAATATTTTGGATTTCAGAATCCTGAGTAAAGGAAATTCAGCCTTTATCATATTCCTGGGCCAATGCATAGTTCTGCTCTCCTATTACAAGGTAAATTCATAGTGATCCTGCCCAAAGGTTATAATTCCTCTTATGTTTCTTTAAGAGTCATATTGCATTAAAAACAAACCTGCCAGGGAAAGGGATAATTTCGCATGATATTGAAGCATTGTCATTCTCTTCCAGTTGTAAAAGCATGGGAGAGAGTGGTAGAAATATCCTTTTTGACACATAGATTTGTCCAGTTTGGCAAAAAGGACACTACCTCTCCCACACTTTTGAATGAAAGTGCTCTGACATCATACGGAGACAGACAAGATAAACAGGCTTTTCTCTGTTTCCATTCCAGGTTTGTTTTAAATGTGATAAAGCTCTAGCCTTTCATTTCAACAGGAGCCTCTAGTATGAAACAAGAAATACGATGAAGAATATCAAATCTCTTTATTTGTAAAGTACTACAGTAATGCTGAAAAGCCCTCACTTGGTCTGAGGGCAGAGCCACATAATTATCAAAAAGAAAAGGCTTCTACTAAAAACAATAGCTCCTCACGTCTATAATAGAAACATAACTCATGTTTTGCAATTACTATGATGACTGTTTTTAATTTTACAATTAAAACAAAAATCAGGAATGGTGGGATGCCTAGCAGTAACAACAAGAGATGTCTGTATGTACATTGTGCTCATCAGAACTATTTGTATGATTATTATCTCAGCAATTAAACATAATTAAACATAAATCCTTACCACTCAATGGTGCTACGGTCTCCCAGGACAGATTTTATCTCCTCCCTACATCTCTGCTGATGCTCTGGATTCACTGCAAGACAATACAGCAACCAGGAGATCCCACCAGCTGTGGTATCATGACCTTCGAACATGAAGGTGTCCACTTCGGCGCGCACATCTTCATCAGATAGTCCAATGCCATTTTCATCCTAAACAGTGACAAACTTCACTAGTGGTAGGACATGGTCCAGAAATCCATGTTTCTGCCTCTCATTGCTGCATTAAATAACTATACCGAAGCAAATATGGACAATACTACATTATTCATGCTATATGATATCACAGAAGATGTGTTTTATTGACACAGAATGGGACATTAGTACAGTACTTATTGTGAAGGTTCCTTCTTGTTTCACATATAGAGGCTTCCAACAGTGTGTTAACTTTTCCTATTGACTAGAAGGTAGGAAT
The DNA here is from genome assembly GCA_034509955.1 of Urosaurus nigricauda. Lineage (NCBI taxonomy): Eukaryota > Metazoa > Chordata > Lepidosauria > Squamata > Phrynosomatidae > Urosaurus > Urosaurus nigricauda. Next base: position 73,326,167 of record JAOEGL010000004.1, on the reverse strand, counting down.
GGTGTGACTTTGTGTAGGCTCCTCCTCAGTTCTGTTTCATGCCTGAGCCTGAATACACTAATGTGAGCAGGACAGAAAATAGAGGTGATCAGTTGATGAGACCAGAGAAAAAAGGTTGGGATAAGTACCTCAGCTCAAGGGGCATCATGGTGTAGTGGTTTGAGTGTTAGGCTATAACTCTGGAAACCAGGGTTCAAAACCCCGCTCAGGCATAAAAACCCATTGGGTAACCTTGCGCTACCTAATAGGGGTTTATCGCATGCACTTTTGGGCCATTCTGGGTATGGGTTGGGGATGCACGTGAGCAAGGGAAAACAGATTTTATCACTCATTAAACTGTCGGCAAGCCATCGCCATGCCATTGCATGACTATCACCCATCCCTGAGCCGGGCTCAACCACCCAATTTTCCTCCACCGGAAGCTTTCCGACAGAGAAAAATCAGGTGGATGAGCCCAGCCTGGGAACAGGTGATGGTTGAGCAATGTCATGGCAACAGCTTGCCGAGAGTTTAGCATGTGATAAAATATATTTTCCCTCACTCATGTGTGTCCCCATCCCACACCCAGAACAGACCAAAAAGTGCATGCGATAAACATCCTACACTCTCAGCCTCAGAGGACAGCAACTTGCCAGTATTTTTTAAAAATGTATTCTTTAAAAGAGCTTGTCTCATATGTCCATTTTAAATAACCCCACAGAATTCCTTGCTTTCTGTGGATAGCTTTATGTCTCAATTTCCTGTTGGAGCCATCAAGCAGAAGATGGGAAGGTAGAAAAAGAGCAACAGTGACAGACTGAGCAAAGAAGGGACACATTGATTTACTAAAATATCAAGAAGGATCAGGAAATAGGCAAAATGTGAAAGTCTGAAGATATATACAGCTAAACTGAGCTGGTGATAATAGCAGGGCCTGAGTCAAGAGATTGTAGTACTAATGCTTCTGTTGGTACAAAGAACTATAGCCAGAATCTTAAATGGAGCTGGTTCTAAGGATCATACAACTCCTCTGGTCCTACAGCTCTGTCAGCTGCTGTCCTTTTTCTTGGCATAATTTAAAGTGCTGGTTATGATCTAATCAGTCCTATACAAATTAGGTCTAAGCTATCTAACAAATCATACCTCTCCCCCCACCCCTCACCCATTACCCTGCCTGGACTCAGAGATCCTTCTTTTGGCCCTACCCCCTTTCACAGGTATAGTTGATGGGAACATGAAAAAGGGCCTTCTCAGTGGCTGCCTCTGGCCTTTGGAAACCCCCTCCCCCTTAGAGGGACTAGGCTGGTCCCCTCCTTGTTGGCGGTGAAATATTAGCAAATGAAAATTATTTAGACAGGAGTTTACAACTGAAGACTTTTAAGGAAGGGGGCATAAGAGAGTGGTATATGATTTTAATTGTAGTGTTAACTGTGTTTCATCTTTTTGCAGTGTATATTCTAAATTGTTTTAACACAGAATTGTAGAGTTGGAAGAGACCCCAAGAGCCATTCAGTCCAACCCCCTGCCATGCAGGAACTCCCAATCAAAGCATCACCAACAGATGGCCATCCAGCTTCTGCTTAAAGACCTCCAAGGAAGGAGACTCCACCACTGTCAAATAGCTCTTACTGTCAGGATGTTCCTCCTAATGTTGAGGTGGAATCTCTTTTCCTGTAGTTTAATTCTTGTTCTGTCTGTTATTAATTATATTGTAATCATTTTAAATTTAAGCCACCTAGAGTCCCACCCATGGGATAAGGGTGATAAATAAATAAAGTTGTGAAGAAGATGAAAAGGAAGACTAAAAAAAAAAACAACAGTGGAGAAACTTTCTTCTTCATGAGGTGAAGAATGGAATGAACTCAAGAGGAGTAGTCTACAGAGGAGAAAACAGAGGAAACAGTAAAGTGTCATGTTCCTGGGCTTCAGGATAACATAGTTCTATCCCTACTATGCCAAACAGAAGAATGTAGAATTAGCAGCTAGTCTGAATCAAATTCTCCTTCTTCTATGTTAATAATAGGATACACATATTTCAACAAAGAAAACCAATTCATATATCATCAGTTGTTCCATGGAGACAAAAGGACTCCAGCATGGAAGCTGGAGCAAATATGAAACTTTTTTCTGATATTATTTTGTTCTCTGCCCTCCTCAAAATCAGGAGATAAACTGCTGCTGTTTGTATCATATGGAGCTTTCAAACCTTCAAAGAAAACTTCATGTATTACACCAAATTACAGCAGTCTAGCCTCAGGGCCACACAAGCATGGAATTATTTTTTGCTGCGACTTACTTTTGCACAGAGAAGAATGTCAAGAAAATCCAGGTATCTCTTCTGCTGGATCTTCTGGAGCTCTTCCTCATCCCCCAGGGACTCTTTTCTTGCCTTAATGATTTTTTCTGTGTGGAAAAGTGAGTAATATAACAATTTACTGGAAATTAGCAGTTCACGGAGAGATGGGCAAAGGTTAATTTCAAAGCAACAGTATACTATAATTGAGAAACTGTCACATGGGTAAGAGACTATTTGCTGAATGCCTAAGAATATTCATACGTCTATGAACCATGACATAGCACCATGCATTAAAAGATACCATCCGCATATCGTAAACAGAATGAATGAATGAAAATATTTCAAATACTAAACTAAGCTCTAAATGTCCTCACATTCAAGCTGGGAAGACATTCACACTAGACTGATCTATACATGTAATACTTAGGTGAGTAAGCAAGATGTGGTGAACCAAAGTAACCACTATCTCCTGTAGTAGTCATATTCAAAGAAGTACCCATGTCAGTCTGTATCAGTTTACAAAGGGACCTTGTAACACCTTTGAGACTGAGAGAAAAAAGTTTGTAAAATTAATAATAATAATAATAATAATAATAATTTTTATTTCTAGCCCTCCCCTCTAAACGAGCAATCGGGGTGGGTTACAGCAAAGGTTAAGAACAGTACAAGTTAAAATATCCTATTCCATCCCCCACCTCCCCCCCTTAAAAAAGAATTAAATCACAATAAAGTTAAAACAAATGTATAAACAAATAAAAACAGCTAGAACAGCAGCAGGAATTCCGGGCTGAGAATTTTAAACTATATAAGGGTGGAGAAAGCACAGGGGATGGGTTGGAAAAACTCCAAAGTCTAGGTTTGGAGCCGGGAGATGTTAACCATTTTCTGGGAAGGTCTGCCGGAAGAGATGCATCTTTAGGGCTTTTTTAAAGCCTTCAGCAGATGGAATGAGACGCATCTCATCCGGCAGGTCATTCCACAGCTTGGGGGTGACAGCTGAAAAGGCCCTCTGGGAGGTCTGCACCAGCCTGGTCTTCATGGGCTTTAGCAGATTCCTCCCAGAGGACCGAAGTGTGCGGGGAGGTTCATACGGGAAGAAGCGGTCCCTTAGATAGGATGGACCCCAGCCATGTAGGGCTTTAAAGGTTAAAATCAACACCTTGTACTGTGCCCGGAAACTGATCGGTAGCCAGTAGAGAGATTTAAGCACAGGTGTTATGTGCTCTCTCCATAAGCTTTCATAGACTCGTACTTTACCACACAAGGAAAGAAAGTCAAAACGGATTAGGAGAGTAGTGACTTTCTCTATGCCACTCTGCATGATACTGTAGCACTTCCATTCTCCTATCAAGGGGAGATGGTCATCAAAGCGTGCTTTTGGTCACAATGGCAAAATGCGTTTGTCAAAGGCATGCTTTGATGACCATCTCCCCTTGATAGGAGAATGGAAATGCAGAGCAGCACAGAGAAAGTCACTACTCTCCTGATCCATTTTGCCTTTCTTTTTTCTGTGGTAAACTTCTTGGTCTACTTCATCAGATACCTGAGAAATAAAAGAGCTTGTAATTATGTCCCAGTAAAACATTTACATTAGAACAGAAATGGCAAATAATCACTTTAAAAAATAATCACCAATCAACATTCTCCAGCACTCCTAACTTGGGCTAACTAATTATCCTTCATACATCTCTCTGGGGTTTGCTTCTAATTTTTCCAGTATAAGCAAAGGGACAAAAGGTGACTATACCCATTTTAGGAGGAGGCTTGAAGTAAGCTGTAAAGCAGGGGTGAGCAAAGTGTGGTCTTCAAGATAATGTTGCATGGTATTTCCCAGTATTCCACATCATTGGCAATGCTAGCTGGAAATTGCAGTGCAACAGTATCTGATGATGTTGTGTACTTTGTCCATTGTTGGTATGACACTAAAGGTAAAAGGCAAAGAATCAGGAAGAGAACCTGTATGAAGGTGAGCAACCTGGCATGCCTTCCGAAACCGATACCCATTGGGAGTGAACTGATATATCAGATCGCTTTGACCCAGGATGGAATTCAGTTTCTCATATTCCAAGGAGGAAAGTTCAAAGACAGCTTTGACATAGGAGTTCTCCCTAAGATTCAAACAAAGAAATCATACAGTCTTAATCCTTGTATGTGCTCACTGCAATAAAGTCTTAAAGCAATCTGGTAGCTGCAATGCATCTATGCAGTAGAAATAATCTGGGCTTTCGTTCAAATATCTTAGGATCATAACCTAAATAAAGTTACCTGCAATTTTGCCCATTCATGGCTGCATCTGCACTGCAGAAATAATTCAATTTGACACTACTTCAACTGCCATGGTTTCATCCTACCAAATTCTGGGATTTGTAGTTTTGTGAGGTACCAGCACTCTTTGGCCAAAGAAATCAAATGCCTTGTTTAACTACAAATCCCACATTTCCATTGGATGGAGCTACAGTACTTTAAAATGTTGTCAATCTGCATTTTACAGTGCAGATGTACCTCAACAAATTCCTTGTGATGGAGTAAGCTTTACTGGATTCAGGATTGTGCCACCAAACAGGAGTGATACAAGAGCATTTGAGGTTCTAATGCTCTATGTCAGTGGTTCTGAAATGGTAGGGCAGGATCCCCAGGAGGAGAACAAGAGTTGCTAAAACTTGTTGGTCCTGTTTCTTCCTCCTTCTCCTCCTCTTCCCAAACTTTTTATGTGTAAAATTTACACATGCATTGAGTTAAATATTGAATTTACTTAAATAAAACTGTTCTAATTTGAACAATGTTATTTCCTTATAAAATGTTAAAATATGAATAGACATGGATGTCCAAATTAAAATAGACACACTAAATAAACAAAATATGTTTATTTGTATACTACTGAGGGGGGCAATGTCCATATGTAGATGTAAACTGAAGTCCCAAAGGTAAAAAGTTTGAGTTCAACTGCTGTATGTATTTTACATGGTGAATATTTCAAGATCATGATTATTTTTAAAAGGGGAAATATTCACTGTTTAGATGTTAAAGCTATAAATGGCAGCTGTCCTTTCAGGCTTTCTGTCATTCTGCCATTACTTTTATGCATAAACTAAAGCTCACTTTTATTTTTGTTTTTAAAGAAGAACATTTACAACATTAAACAACAATGTTGAAGTGATTTTAATAAGAAATTAGGAAATTTGGGAGAGTGGTGAGATGTTGGCAGAGTCATTTTCACCTGAGTGAGAAGAGTAACTAGTGCTGTATTAGAACAGAGATGTTTTCCTCAATCATTTCAAATATTTTTGTAATTAGAACGGAGTAGTTAAGCTAGGATGGGATGCATCAGCTGAGTATTTCACACAGAGCTAGGAAAAGTTCTTTCTTTGGATTGTAACTCCCCCAGTCTACCAGCAAACCTGGGATTCTGGGAATTTCAGTAAAAAAATAAAAAAAAATTCCAAGCCCTGATTTCACATCAATGAAAGTGTAACATACATCGAGGATAGATTGCTGAAGTCTTTTAAATCACTGCTCAGTGCATTCCTGGCCAATAAGATGAGCCTCTGCACAGAGTTAAAGATTCACCAGTACTAACCTGCTCATTTGACAGTTACTGTTATGACTGAAGGCACATTTCATGATACTGTCAAGTGTCATCAAGCTCACATGTTCAAAGAGCTCCACTGATTTCTCCTGTGTGATCAGCTGTTCCCATTTATCCTAAATCAACAGATGGAAAATAATCTAAGACCATGGTGCTTTCAAAATGTAGGAACTGGAAATTCCATACCACATTTCTGGTAGCTTTAGTGTGCACTCCTCTGTTGGCTATATAGTCTAAGCCTGTAGTACATTTGTATGGACCATTCTGTTTTAAATGTTTTTAATCCATACAAGAGTATAAATTTCAGCTCAGTTTTAAAATTCTGTATTTTGCCCCTACCTCAGCGATTGTCTGAAAGCTCTGCAGTATTTGCCCTAAAGTGCTATTAGTTTTCCTCCCTACTAATTTTCTTGTGGAGGAGAGGAAATCATGCAGGCATACAAATGTTGTTCAATTGCAACTCCTCCCTGCTGGTCTGTACCAGTAGAATCACTGGGGTGTTGAGGGGGGGGGGGGTGCAGACCACACCAGGTGACACCTGAGAAGGGTGATGACAGCCAGTCAGCTGCCTTGCACCACTCCTACACTCCATCCACTATGCATGCTGCTCCATCACCAAAAATGCTTCTCCTTGCCCCCCCCCCCCATGTATGCAGTCCTGTCCTTTTCCAGGGGCAGGACTGCACATGGGGGATGGAGCACACACAGGACATGTAGCTGTGCATGCAGGGAGCACAGGGCAGTGAATGTGGTGATGGAGCAGCATGCGTGGGGGAATGCCATTGCTTCCAGGTCCTGTCATTTTCTGGCCCTGGAAGAGGGAGGGCACGCTGTCCCCGGAAGCCTCGCTCCTGGAAACGCACGACAAGCCCTGCTATCATAAGCCCCAGCCCCTGGAATGCCCACTTTCAGAAGTCCCACCTCCCCACGCACACACCAGGTGACACCTGGTGCAGGAATGCTGCTGGTCTGGACTGCTAACAGTCCACCAACATGTAAAGGTCTGCACAATCCCTACCTTTGGTTTAGTGCTTAATAAACATTTTATTTTTTAATCCAAAAGATATTTGGAAATATTAAATGTGTCTTAAGCATTTCTTATGTGCATATCATAATCCATGGTTTATGATAAGTATGGTTTATTGCTTAAGCCAGAAATCATGCAGCAGATGACCAAACAAACCATGTCCTCTTTTCTCCATTTCTGTTTTGTTTGTTTTTTTCTTTTGGTATTTTTGTCAGACAGAGATGCTGTCTGGACTGGCCATGATACTCCAAGATATACTGGCCACAGAGCTGCCCCAATCTCCCCACATTACCTTGGCCTGCTGTTCCAATGCCAGATAGCTGTTTGCATGCATTGCACATCCTGCTATGCTGTCCAGTGTCTGCCACTGTGGCATGTTGCTTTGCTTTGAGGTCAAAATGAGGAAAGATGATCACATGGTTGGGCACTTTGTTCTGGCCTCCAAACAAGCAAATTGCAGCAGCATAGCAAGAGATGTTTCAGACAGCCACCCAGAATTGGACTGGAGGGTTCTGGATTCCAGGAAGATACAGAGCAAACAGAAAGTTATTTTAATATGGTTTAAGAGGAGTATACCCTGGTTCTGGTGCTAAACAGGTTGGTCTGTTCACATCAGAACTGAGGTTGGGCTGTGTGTCATCTGGTTGCCACACCAACAGGACGAGGTGAGGATGCTTTATTTGGCCCATGTACAAAGGGACAGAGTTTGTAAGCCCAGAGCTAGGCATGGGTTAAATTATGGCTTGTGCCTGGCTCCTTAGCAGAGGTTGGTTTGCACATCACAACAAGCCAGATTTTCATGAACCATGTCATGGTGCAACATTATCACCAACAGCACTGCTATCAAGATAGTTAGGTAATTCTAGGAAAGCACTTACCAACATCACTTTCGTAGATTCAGCCATCAGTGTCACATATGGCTTTAAAATGTTATAATGGAAACCTGGAGTCAACATCTTTCGATGCTTTGACCACTTTGGTCCATGTAAGATCAGCAAGCCTTTTCCTAGGAAAACAAGAACATTCAAACATTTTCAGAGATAGTTTTGATATATTCAGTCAGAACAGTTTCTGCTAGTCATCAGAATTCACAGCAGTAATAGCGTTCATTTTGGGGTTTGTTTGTTTTTTTGCCTTATCTAACTCATTTCTTACAGTAATTGGAGAAATAAGTCCCTGATATACAAATTAAATTGAGATAGAGAAATTGGAATCTTTGAGATATCAGAGCATGACAATCCAAGCGCCATTTCTAAGCCACCCAACTGCACAAATTCAGACACTTCGGTAACAACCCATCTGATGCCAGAATTCTGATTCAGCAGAATTTCTAGAGCATTTTACGAATCTTCTTTTGAGCCTATTACTTCTTTGCTAACTGGAGCAATTTTGGAAGTCCCTTTTCACAACCTTCCTTAGAGATATTTTCTGTTGTGCCCCTACATTCTACGTTAAATGAGTGAGGAGTTTTAGCTAACTCATCACACTGTCCTGAATATGCACACCAACTTTCATTCCAGGGTTTCTGTTTTCAAATAAGATTTAAACAGCACATTACATTTCCTATTTTCTTCTCTTCTCTGAAAAGAGGTGTGGGATTGAATGGAATTTCAAAATAGAAATGTAAAAATGTGCCCTACCACTATGTGTATGAATGTGCAGGCATATGCATGTGTTGAAACATGTACATATGTATAAACCAAATTCCATTCCAACCTCAGGGTATGGATGCCAACACAATGCAAACAGAATGCCTTACAGGCAAGTTAACACAAAGGCTACATTTCATGCAGTGATCATAGCTTTTGAATGGAATCAGCTATACATTCTACCGGAAAATGGGTAACATTATAATCTTGCAAGCTATATTAATCTTTTCTTATAAACTAAAATTTAATAAATTCAAGACCTCTATACAGAATCTTAATTTATAATGTAAGATTAAATTGTAAAGTTGCAGAACCTGTCTGTAATTTTATTAAATTTAGGGGCATGACAGCTATAGACCTTATTTATGTTGCATTTATTTTCATAGATATTACCCTAGTACTATTTTCTATCACTGGGTTTGTATGAACTTATTTGCCTTTCAACAGAAATTCATAGAGCTGTTTACATAACATGAAAAAATAGTATCCCAAAGTATTGTCTAACATTATAGATTGGCATGTATTTAATTTGTGGGATTTTTTCAACAGAAATTCTTAAGGATTTTAAATAAAATGAGCATACCCACACCCCAAAAAATGTTGAGGAAGGGTGCTTTACCTTTAGCAGAGTTTTCTCACAATAAATACCAACATTGATAGGCCTAAGATGTAAACCCATATAATTCTAACTATGCTACCTATTTATGGCCTGTTCTTAACTGCCTTCAACTATTCTTCACCACAAAGGCTTTGAATATACATACCGATCCATGGGATTATGTTTCGATAGCTCACATTGTCCTTTGGATCTGTAAAGGACAAGTGAACAAGAGAAAATAAGTTGAAGCTTCTCCCTCCAGTTCTACTATTTCTTTATTTCTATAATCTGTAAGCCACACTTCATTAAAAAGAACTCCCAGAACAGTATACATAACATTATTCAAGACAAACAAGCCAACACAAAATAACAAGTATATGAACCAACCAGAGAACATGACAAATTCAATTAAAACTTAAGACCTAGATCCATTTTCTAGTCCCAAGTAGAGTAAACCCAATGAATCGACTGCATTTATGTAAATCCTGATTTATTATTTGTTTATATAAGGCATTAATTTATTGCCCCTTGGCGCATGAGGGCTCTTGAGCTGATGTACAATAGGTAAAACCACTTCTTAAACAAGCAGTAAATAAAAATAAAAAAACCGCAAGGCTCTTCCTAAAAAACAACAGCAGCTTTACTGTTTTTAGGTGAATTTACCATTTAGCTGTTGATTCAATAGGTCTACTGTAGCTGGGACTAGCAACTGGATTTTGGCCAAGATGCTTGGGTAAAAAAGGAACATTTTGTTCTAGCACTGACTAGAAAGCAAGGTCAGCGCACAAATCTCATCTGCTCTGGGAAGACATCCAAAAGTTGGGAAGTAGCCAGCGAGAAAGTACTTAGCACTTCTTCACATATTTGTCCCCAAACTATTACGGTCTTTAAAGGTGATGATTTATATCATGAATTGGTATGAAGATGAACAGGGAACCAAAGTAGTTTGGTGCAATATAACCACTTACTTTAGTTTTCCTTGTAAGGGTACATTGATGTAAACTGATAGGAATTCTAGCTATCAAATTCTACACTGGTTGACATTTCCAAAGTGCTTTCAAAGTTAGTTCCACGCATAACAGTAATTCAGACTAGAAGTCATCAGGTCACTGGCCACTGTGGCAAAGCTAACCTCATCCAGGAAAGGTAGTAAGAAGAGAAACAGAAAAATATGATAAAATATGCTTTGAGCCCCCAGGGCCACTCGGGTCTCTGTTGGAATCCCTTTGAAGCTGTTCATCTTTTCCTTCAGGAGAATGTAGCCCTATCCAGATCACCAACATCTAGGCTGAACACTAGTTTTCCAGACCCTGAAACTGCCTACCATGATGAATCTTTCCAGGAATTAGCTTCAGTATATTGGTCCTATTCTAATCCATCATCATATCTAACTAGCAGTTCAGTATATCTACAGCCTCACCTGCATTAGATTATACTGAGATCCAAAGATGGAAAGCATCAGTGTAATAATGCCTCCTAGCTTCACATTTTTATGGCATAGCAGACAAAATCAACCTTGTAGAATCCCATAGTCATATCTCTTGGGAACAAGCAGAACTTTCCCATAACTTCTTTCTAAAACTGTCCATGCAGGTATGACGGGAAAAGAGATTCCACCTAAACATTTGAAAGAATTTCCTGACAGTAAGAGCTGTTTGATGGTGGAACACACTGCCTTGGAGGCTTTTTAAACAGGAGCTATATGGCTATCTTTTGAGAGTGCTTTAATTGTGTATTAATGCATGGCAAAGGGTTGGAATGGATGGCTCTTGTAGTCGCTAATATTCTAAGAAGGAGAGCCCCCCCCCATGGCATCTGACTCCATCCAGCCTGGGAGGGACTGAAAAGGCTGGCCCAATGCCATTGGGTCTGGCCTCAATTAAGAATAGCCCTCCCTCCAATCCATCTGCCTTGGCCCAGGCCTCAGGGGGAAAGAAGAAATGCTGGACCTGATCCCCTTCCACTATTCCCCACCCCCATTCCCTTCTCCTTTTGTGTCATGTCTTTTTAGATTATAAGCCTGAGGGCAGGGAACCGTCTAACTAAAAAGATTGTATGTACAGTGCTGTGTAAATTTACAGTGCTATATACATAAAGCCTAATAATAATAATAATAAAATGATTGTATGAGCAGAACTATCTTATTGTGATTTCCATCCCCATCTCACAGAACTGGTTCAGCAAGATCCAATGATTGATACCACCCCAAACTACTAAGAGGTCAAGATCTGGTTATACTCTTCCAATCTGTTTGCTGACAGTGGACATTCATCAAGGTGGTCAAGATTATTTTCATGTCAAAACCTGATTAAATCTAGATTGAAAATGGTTTAGACAATCCATTATATCGAAAAGTTATTAGAGCCAAACCAGCAACAGCTTCTTAAGCTCCTTGTCCTAAAAATGAGTACTTGCAACCGACAGTTCTAATCACAATTTTTGGAGCAACCATTTGCTTCAAAACAACCAGGACTACAACTTATCCTTTAAAATAAGACCAAGCAGAGCTCCATACAACTTCTTTGGAGCTACAGACAATAGTATGCATGTAAGTCAAATTAAAATGTCTTTGCCCCAAAACTTATCACAGCCAGGCTTTGATGGTTCCAACATATCCTTTTTAGGGTACAGTTGTCACAGATCTTTGAGCATTTGTGAAAGCTCTGTTGGATGGATGGCCAAGGATATAAGGAAAGTGGAGAAGCAGTAATGTTTCACTGCTCTCACTACCACAAAGCAGATGCAATAATATGATTCTGGTCACAGATTCTATGTGATTTTTGCTATCTGCATTCTAGTCATTCTTCTGTAGGTTCCTTGTTTGCTCGGTTCTCTGATCAATGAAGGAGACAAATACAGGAAAGGAAATTTAGGAACAATAATATTAACAACCCTTTCTATCTCACCATTAGGTTCTTAGACCTATTCAACAAGACTGGCCCCAGAATATTCATGAATCATCTTGTCTGGAGGGGAGTACACCAAAACAGTAATAATAATAATAATAATAATAATAATAATAATAATAATAGTCGAAGGCTTTCATGGCCAGCATCCATAGTTTTTTGTGGAGCTTTCGGGCTATGTGGCCATGTTCTGGAAGAGTTCCTTTCTGATGTTTCGCCAGTATCTGTGGCTGGCATCTTCAGAGACTGATAGCCTGGAAAAGGATGGAAATATATAGCCTGTGTGACCCTGGGAAGGAAGGAGTAATTTGCAAATGTCTTGTTCTGTTGCTAATGGCAGTCCTCAGGGTGGGAGGATATGCAAACAAGGATTAATGTCTGCTAACTGGTGCTCATTGTCTTCTGGGAATCCCCTGGCCTTAGGCTGTTTCTCATTTGCATAGGTTGAGTCTTGACCTTGCTGTCCTTCAAGACTGGGAGCCAAGCCTTGTTTACTCTTAGGGTTTCCTCTTTCCTGTTGAAATTGTCCAGGTGGAAGAGATGCCAGCCACAGATGTTGGTGAAACGTCAGAAAGGAACTCTTCCAGAACATGGCCACATAGCCCGAAAGCTCCACAAAAAACTAATAATAAATTTAATACATAAATAATAATAATAAATAATAAATTTGTTTGTATCCTGCCTCTCCCTGTGTTGGAATTTGCACCCTTGTTTCCCAGCTGGAAATGCCCCACAAAAACATCAGACTCAGGGCCAGATCCTGATATTTGTCAACCTAGTGCTAACACCTTATGATCAGTGTCCGTCTGTTTTAACCCCAAGAAAAGGTTCACAAAGGTTCCTGCTCAGAAAGAACTGTAAATTCAAAAATCCCATTATATCATGTTTTTACATCCACAGAAAAAGCAATGCCCCAGTATTTTTCTGCATGGTCCCAACATTATTACAACTGTAATTGGGTTGCAAGGCTGCATCCTTTCACCCTATATGTTCACCTTGTATGCAGTCAAGAAATAAGAAAAAAGACTAAGAACAGGGAGGTCAGCTATAAAAGAATTAAGAAAGATCCTAAAATGTAAAGATATACAACTGAAAGTTAGAATTATACAAGCCACTGTGTTCCTATTACCATGTATGGTTGCAAGAGCTGGACAGTGAAGAAAGCAGATAGGATTGAAATCAATTCATTTGAAATGTGGTGCTGGAGAAGAGTGCTGAAGATACCATGGAAAGCCAAAAAGACAAACAAATGAGTCCTAGAACAGATCAAGCCTGAAATCCCCCTGGAAGCCAAGATGATAAAGTTGAGGTTGATGTACTTTGGTCACATCATGAAAAGGAATGACTACTGGAAAAGACAGGTGGAGGGATGTAGTAAGAGAGGAAGACTGCATGCCAGATTGATGGAGTTTATGTACATGAATTAACAGGAACTAAGCACAGCTGTAGAAAACAGGGAATCTTGGAAATGTCTAATCCACAGGGTCGCCATGAGTCAGGATCAACTAGAGGATGGTTTACAACAATAAAACAAACACATTCTTGACCATTCATTGTGTTATCTATAAAAATGGGAATTTGTTGCCCTGGTGTGCTTAAAGCCAGACATTCTCACCAAAGGGAGGAGAATTCATAATTTTATTTGCTGCAGCAAATAGGTGGCAGTGATCTAGGGATCAGAAAAGTCTGACACAAAGAAAAAGAACCAACATTTCCATATGATAATCTCATAGGTACAGTGTCACTAATTAGTGGGTCACATTTCTGGATCATGCATACTAGGCAGGTAACATATTGCTATTCCATAATGACCCTTTGTTGCCTGGTAACCTCAAAACTGAAGCAGGTTGTGTATTGGTTTGAGTATTGGACTAGGACTCTGTAGACAGGGTTCGATCCTGGTTTGGCCATGTACACCCATTAGGTGACCTTGGGTAAGTCACACTCTCTCAGTCTCAGAAGATGGCAACAGAAAACCCCTTCTGAAGAAACTTGCTAAGAAATCCCCATGATAGGTTCTTTTTCAGGTTTCCATAAGATGGAAATTACTTGAAGGCACACAACAACAACAACACCTCAAGAGAAGGGTACTTTTTGACAGAGAGGTGTGTTTTAGTGCTTGTGACATTAATACGGCGCCCAGAGTTATAAAACCTTGGAGGACTATTTGTACACTGGCACCTGCTGTCTATTCTGTTTCCATTAACACCTTCCAGTTTTGCTCTATCACCCACTGACTGTATTCCATTCTCTGTTTCTCTATCAGGTTGACATTACCAGGGTCACTAGCTATATCTTGAAGGACATTAGGAAGGAAGAGGGAAACACAAATACATTTTTCTACTGATTATTGTGTGCCTTCAAGTTGTTTTTGATTTACGGTGGCCCTAAGGCCATATTAGGGGTTATCTTGGAAAGATTTGTTCAGAGGAGGTTTGCCATTCCCTTCTGTGGAGACTGACAGCATGAGACTTGCCCAAGGTCACCCAGTGGGTTTTATGGAGGACCAAGGAACAGAACCTTGGTCTCCAGAGTCATAGTCCAACACTAAACCATTAGGCTACTTTGGATCTCACTTGGCATATATTTCCATACTGGTTCACCATTTTCACCCAGTATGCCTAATCAATCATTTTCTCCTATGCCCCCCATACCATTTTACAGCCTCCCAAGCCCTCAATTTCTTCTTGAAGTTTAAAAATATTTATTATTACTCAAAATGTCCTCTGTATCCCCAAAAGGATATGGAGAAACCCTTTCCACAGGCTGTTTTAAGACTAGGAGCCCCTCCCCCCCCCCCCCCCAAAAAACCTGAAAGTCACTTCCAGTTTTGGAAAATGAATTCCTCTGGAATCTCAAATAGGTTGGAGGAGGTAGGAATATGGCAAATTGCCCGTAAATTCACCCTAAAGGTTGCAGGAGGTCACTTTGAAACAAAATCAGAATCAAAGGTTGAAGGGAGGGTACAGTCCTCTGAGATCTAATGAGAGATTAGTACTCTTATTAAAACAATTTAAAACATAGATTTTTCTTTAAAAACAGTTAAAACAATACAATTCAAAAAAATAACTTATAATATCATTCTATAATACAGGAGTATATTATAATGCCTTACAATATTAAGTCATTCTGTAATATTGTATAAGGCTGCATCCTCACTGCAGAAATAATCCAGTTTGACACCACTTTAACTGTCATGGCTCAATGTTATGGAATTCTGGGAACTGTAGTTTTGTGAGACATTTAGCCTTATTTGTCAGAGAACCCTGGTGTCACAACAAACTATGGTTCCCAGAATTCCATAGCATTGAGCCATGACAGTTAAAGTGTCAACCTGGATTATTATTTCTGCAGTGCAGATGCAACCTACTTCATTCAAGTTGTATTTATGAGACGTTATAGATATCTATGGATCATATAAAATCCAAGCTTTCCTTTCTGCTGCAGTGGATATTTGGAATTATCTTTGTTTTGTTTGCTGTTTTGTTTTGGCAGCTGTACCAGAATCAATAGGATATCACTCATTCTGTCTCTTATACTCACATGCATACTCATAGTGAAGAATTAAGATTATTTTGTATTTTACCTCCTCTAGCAAGTATTGCTTTTGCATAGTCAGGATGATTGATTATTAAACATGCAGAGAACCTTCCAAACCACAATGGAAAGGCATATGGATACTGAGAGAGCCAGGCTTCAGACTTTTTGATCACGGTGGAAACAGACGCAAGCTGGAAAGAAAGAAAAAACACATAGTGAAAAAGGAGGTGAAGGTGACCATCGATAGACAGACAGATAGACAGACAGACAGACATATACATACATACAGTATATTGAAGTGATAAAAACCAACAGTGCTTAAATCTAACATTTAATTTATAATGCTGGAAATCAAAATACAAAATAGATAAGTGACCAGTGATCTGGCATAATACAAAACCTGGAACTTAAGTTGATGTTTTTTTTAAAAAAAATCCTGCACATTGAAACTATCTTCAACCATATGTAATATGTGATTATAAGTATGAACATATAACTTATTCAAAAAACACCTTTTTAAAAAATTACAAATAGCTACACAGCCTTAATAGAATACTGGCATATATAGGTTTTGCACAGTATCCGCCATAGGTTTCACACTAACTCTATGGACTCTTTCACACGGGAGGAATTTCTCCCAACTTCGAATGGAGCCAATGCGAATTCATGTGAATTCACTTGTTTAGCGAATTTACGTGAATCCCCATTGCATTCGGAAGGCGTTCGGAATGACTTCCCATTATCCGAAAATGACCCCTCCTTGCCCGAAATTGTGTGAGAAGCTTTAATTCACAATAACGTGAAATCCATGATTGCATTCGGAGTGACTTCCCTTTTGCCTGAAATTGTGTGAGAAGATTTAATTCGCAATAACGTGAAACCCCATGATTGCGTTTGGATTGCCCTTGGATTATACTTCAAATTTCCCACGTCTGAAAGAGTCCTCTGTCAGAGATTCTTACCCCGTGATCCTGAGGAAGAATTGTGAATCAGGCCAAACAAATTGAAATTTCCCCCCTTTCAATTTCCATCCTGTTATTTAGAAAGTTTTAATGGCCTTTTTTCCTCAAAAGGGGATCCATAGCTTTTGCTTGATTCTCAAAGGGGTCCATAACCCCCCAAATATTAAGAACTACTGTTGCAACTTACACAGAATTGATGAATCATAGAATTCTCGAGTTGGATTCTAAGGGCCATCCAGTCCACACACACCCCTGCTATACAGGAATATACAATTGCAACAATGCCCATCTAACCTCTATTTAAAGACCTCCAAGGAAGGAAGTTCCACTACCCTTCATGGTAGTCTATTCCACTGTTGAATGGATCTTACATTTGTGTGTGTATATATATGTGTGTATGGAGTTCATTTCTTTAACTAGACTCATACAGTTGTTGGTTTTACCAAAACCAAAGGCTCTGATTTGCTGCCAGGGTAAATGTAATGTGAAACCCTCTGCTATGAAGACAACATGAGCATTGCTATTGGGGGGGGGGGGGGGCAGAATGAGGGCACTGCTCCAAATGAATTTTTCCTTCAGTTTCCAAATTTTTCTAGCATTGCAGACAGTGACTGTCTGCTCATACTTAGAACTCATGTTTGCTGTGTTTGTATTCTCTTGGTCACCTTGCCCCTTTTCTTTGGGTGCCTAAACTGTATCCCTAAAATCCCAAAATTTTAGAATGCTGCAATGCTAGACATTCGTGAAGTAAAAGATAATTTAATTGAGGAGCATATAGTTGGCCCTCCATTTGCAAGGGGGATCCGTTCCAGACACACACCCCATGAAAACGGAGGCTCGCACATATTCATGCCTCATAGACTTGAATAGGGCATGACCCCATGTGCACACATCATTAGAAATAATGGAGGTTGCCTCTCTGCACATAATTGAGGCCGACTGTAATTCATATTGGTGGGAAGACAATGCCCTCATTTTACCCTCCATCCATAGCTATGCCCCAGAAGAAGGTATCATGGTTTAGAAGAGTATCCCACTGCATTCTCTCTCACACACAGACACAGATACACACTTGTGCCTGGGGATTTGAGGACTATTGCCTGCTGCTCCATTCTCTTTCAGCTTTGTGTGTTTCTCCTTGACAGAGTCTGAATACAGAGGCAGAGAAGTAGCCAAGCTCTTGTTGCTGCTCACAAAGTAAGGAAGGAGACCACAGCCACAAGTACTTTGAATTTCTGTTATCAGCACTATGTATTCACTTTGAATTTCTGTTATCAGCACTATGTATTCACATGCACAGCTTTCTTTGCCTCATGTTCTCAGAAAAGGAAAAAGGGTGCTCAACCTGAAGAAAATGGAGCAGAGGGCACAATAGGAAAAACACAGCACAGAATAAGTAAAGATAAACTACATGAATACTTGGTTAATCTAAATTAATTTAAGGGGCTGTACACACAGCCCCAAAGGGGCAGCCTCCAGCCACCCCTTGTTCAGCAGATCGGGGCTGCGGCAACTATCAAGAGGCAACATGATGTAGTGGTTTGAGCATTGCACTATGACTCTGGTGATCACTGTTCAAATCCCCACTCAGCCATGGAAATCCACTGGGTAACCTTGGGCAAGTCACACTTTCTTGGAGGAAGGCAAAGAAAAATGTCCTCTGAACAAGAAAACCCAGTGACAAGATTGTCATAGTGTCACCATAAGTTAGGAAAGACTTGAAAGTAAATAGCAATAACAATAACAACAACATGGATGTGGAGAGAATTGTAAACAGTAATGTCAGAGGGAAGTGAAAATACAGAGAGTGATGATTACCTTATAACTGGCTATTTGGAACACAGCCATTCTTTCCTTGGTAATTTTTTCAAAAAATTGCCTTATTCTCATAGTCACAGATATACAGCGGAACTTCTTCATGAATTAATTTAAAATTTTGACATTAGACTCTGACTTTGAAGTACTTTTGGTCAAGAATGGTCACTTTAGGGACAGTGATAAGAGTAGCATGGAAGCTTAAAGTGTTCCCTCATTGCTTTTTTTGCTAGGTAATAGAAACAAAAACAACCACTTTTAAAAGTATACAAACATTAATTAAGGATGGGGAAAGAATTATGCTGTTCATCCTTAATGACACCAAAGGGCAATTCACACAACAGAAATATACTGGTTTGGTATTAGTTTATTTCCATTATGATCATACTCGCCCTGACCACAGTCGATGCAGTTTGTGGTGGGTGGCAGCTGAAAAGCCTACTTAAACTGGTGCATTTGGCACCAGACCCCTTAGCGGTTCTTTTTTTAAGAGCGGCAACGATCTGCATCTTCAGTAGTGTGAATACACTGCTGAATTGGTTTGGATTGCACTGCATCATTCACGGAAATGGAGGTGCTTCCATTTTAAATTGATACAGTGGCAAATATGAATGGCAACAGGGTTAAAATGGCACGGACAGATTCAATTGTGGTAACTGAACAAATTCTTAATTGGTTCTGGACTTGCTTGGAGATGTGAATCTCTTCATTCAAAAAAGTAAGCGTAATCTCTTCATTCAAAAAAGTAAGTATCCAATACCCATGTATGACATCTGCAGCAACATCTAAGTTCATTCCCTCACTTACTTTTTCTAAGTTGAACTTTATCCCTGAATCTGATGAAGGAAAATGGTCCAGAATTATGTAACATTGTTAACAAGTTAAACAAGTTGTGGCAGTTTCAAACAACAAGGCCAAAGGACAGGATTAGAGAGAAAAGTTTATTGGTTTACTGGTTCATTAGAGAGAGCTTCTGTTTCAGTCTCATTCATGGACCTTGGACTACAGTTCCCATTATTTTTTTCCCACTGGCTATACTGGTGATTGTTGTTATCATGTGCATTCAAGTGAACTCCAATTTACGGTGATCCTACCATAGGGTTTTCTTTGCAAGATTTATTCAGAGAAGGTTTCTTATTGGCTTCCTTTTAGACTGAGAGCGTGTACATTTGCCCAAAGTCACCCAAATAAGTTTCCATGGTTCAGTGAGGATTTGAACCCTGGCCTCCTGGAGTCCTAGTCCAACACACAAACTAGAAGACTATGTTAACTATCTCCTGTCCTGGTTAGGGTTGACATTACCTTTCCTAACCCTTTAAATATTAAAAAGTTACAAACTCATTAAACTACTGAACTATAAAGTAAACTTTCTCATGTTACTTAGAACTTTTAACAAACAGAGAGTCTGGGGTTGAATGGATTGAACTGCTATCAAATATGTCTAGCTCTCTGCCTTATATGTCTCTGCCTTATGATGGGCAGATTTCAAGTTTATGGAATCTATCCTTTTAAAAAAATAAATCTAAAACTAGAATCTTAAGGTTCAGCAACTGGACCAAGATACAAACCAGTGGCTTAAGGGACACACCGAACACAGGAGTTTTTAATCAACAACAGGTCTAAACTCACAAGTCCATTTATACAAAAATTTGGAACTCAGAAGTAACAAACAATGCAGTTACTTGTAACAAATTATTTATTGTATGTACATAATAGACAAGTAATGAGTAGGAATGGAGTCACTTTACTAGTGTAACAGTGTTTTCTGGTTCATACCATTAATATTATCTGGTCCAAAGAGTAAAGGCCAGATTGTTAACTGGGGTTGGCTACAGGGAGCACACAACCTCTTATTGCAACAGTTCCACTGGCTGCTTGCACATTTCAAGGCATGATTCAAAGGGATGGTTAGTAGTCTTGAATTACAGAGCCCTATACAGGTCAGGTCTAGGTTATCTGAAGGACCATATTCTCCTTCCCAAATCTCCCCATCTTTTTTCTGGGCAGGCCCTTCTTCCTATCCCACCACTCTCACAGGTACATTTGGCTGGAACATGTGAAAGGGCTTTCTCTTTGGCTGCTCCCAAACTCTGGAATTCCCTTCCCAGAAAGACTAAGACTAAGTTGACCCCATCTTTGCTACCTTTCCACAAGTAGAGAAGACCTTTTTATTTTGGCAGACCTTTCAAGAGGACTGGTTGCTCAGGGGAAATGGGCCTCACATCCATAATGTACTGGATTTTCTGTTTGCTGCTTTCTTTGTAATGGTTTCTGGTTTGTTTTTTTAAACAGGTTTTAATTCTTTGCTAGTTCAATTACATTTTCAGTTTCTAGATGTCATTCATGTTTAATGGGATTCATTTTAACTGTTGTAAGCTGTCTTAAGTTCCAAACTGGAAGGGGGAAAGCAGATATAAATAAATATAACAACAACCACATGCAGAATAAATAGATACTAAGCATCCCAAGAAGCCAGTATGGTGTAGTGGTCTGAGAGCATTGGATTATGACTCCAGAGATCAGGGTTCAAACCTCTGCTCAGCCATGGAAACCCACTGGGTGTCCTTGGGTAAGTCACACTCTCTCAGCCTCAAAGGAGAGCCATGGCAAACTTCCTCTGTAGAAACTTTCCAAGAAAACCCCATGATAGGGTTACCAGAAATTGAAAATGACTTGAAGGGTTGCAACAACAACCACCACAAGCATCCCAATATTTTGCTTATGGTATGAAATGTCATCATGGATTCTCAATTCATCCACTAAGGTTCAAAACACACTGACAAAATAATCCAGTTTGTGACCTCTTTAGCTGCCCTTGCTCAGTGCTAGGAAATCCTTGGAATTATAATTTATTGTGGCACCAATGCTCTCTGACTGGGAAGGTTAAATGTCCCTCAAAACTCACAAAAGCGGTCTCAAACTGGATGATTTCTGCAGTGTCTTTTGGACCTGAGTTTCTGGAGAGATGTCCTCAGAGATAGAAGATATTTTATGGTGGTGATGTGGAAAGCCTTGTCTAAGCCCACTGCAGAAATAATAGGGTTTGACACCACTTTAACTCCCATGGCTCAGTGCTATGGAATTCTGGGAAGTGTAGTTTGCATAGAATTTCCCCCAAATTCTGGGAAGCGTAGCAAAGTTCGGGTGCCACAACAAGCTACACTACTCAGCATTCCATAGCATGGAGCCATGGCAGTTAAAGTGGGGTCAAACCCGATTCTTTCTACAATGTAAATGCAGCCTCTTTTGCTGACTGGGAAATCTGGAATTTCTGGAGTTAGCTAGGAGAGCAAATGGACTCTGATGTGGAATTATGACTGGCACAGGCAGTGCTCCAGAGTCTCTCACTTTTGTTTTGCAAAGTTGCTGTGGCAGCTACACAACAACAATGTCTCTTTTGAAGAAGGCTTTGGGCCTTTGCAAAGCATTGGAATGGATGCTTTTGTGTGAGTGGCTTGGAAAGCATCTTGGGCTGCAATCGCACTGTAGAGATCATCTGTTTTGGCATTGCTTGAACTGCCAGGGCTCCATGCTCTAGGTTTCTGGGCATGGTCATTTGTTGTGGTACCTCTGGATAAGGCCAGTCCTGCTGAGGCAGCAGACCAAAGAAAGTCCCTCATTTTATCAATTCAACATCCTATGTCCAAAACACACTGCAGAAATAATTCAGTTTGAGACCCCTTTAACTACTCTGGCTCAGTGCTAGGGAATCCTGAGGATTGTAGTTTGTGGTGGCACCAGAGCTCTCCAAGAGAGAGAAGGCTAAATGTCTCACAAAATGACAGTTCCCAGGATTCCCTAGCATTGAGCCAGGGGCAGTTAAAGAGGGGTCTCAAACTGGATTATTTCGGCAGTGTGTTTCAGCCCTTAGTACTTGCCAGATATTGTATTGTCTTGTCGTGGATATTGCTGTTAATAATTCCACCCGCGGTTAAAGCCTACTTTATATGAGATCTGTCATATTACTACTCAAGACGAATCTCTTCCGGCAGGCCTTCCCTGACTGACCATCCCACTGTTTTGATATGGTGTGCCCTTGTTTGCCCAAAAAAATGCCTCGTTTTAATGATGTTTATTTAATGATGCTTATTTAATTAATTTAATTTGTATTGTATAATGTTGTTGTTCGGTTTTAATAGGGAGGACTGTGTCATTTTAATTATATATGTATGATATAGGTTGTTGATGTTTTTCTTTACTGTTGTAACCCACCTCGATCCTTTTGGGAGAGGTGGGCTATAAATATTAAATTATTATTATTATCATTATTATTATTATCTATGTGATTTTTTTAATAAAGAAAACATGGGGCCTTTTTGGAAAATTTGCATGTAAAAGATTGCATGTAAAAAAAATAAAAAATCCTACAGTAGAAGAAAAACGACCAGGGTGCAAAACACACTGCAGAAATCATCCATTTTAAGAGCTCTGGTGCCACAACAAACGCCCATGCCCAGCATCCCAGAGCATGTCATAACGGATCATCTCTGCAGTGCGGATGCAGCCTCCTGGGTGGGTGGGTACCTACCTCAAAGATGTGCCCATAGAGCCAATGGGCAGGGGGTCCAGGGAAGATGGCCAGGGCTTTGAGGAGCCCCTGTCGTCTTCGGTGGAGCTGGATGGCTTTGAGGAGGAGGCAGGTGAGACAAAAGACAGCCACCAGGTGCCAAAGTCTGTCCAGATCCATGGCAGCAGCAGCAGCAGCAGCAGAGATTCAGAGCAGATCTGGCTGCTGTTCCCTGGGAAGCACAGGGCCCCTTTATGGATGGGGCAACTGGGCTAAAGGGCTCGCACAAAGCAAGGGGCCCTCCTGGTAACCCCCCTTCCCCCTCCGCAGGCCAATCCCATCAGACAGATGGCAAGAAAGAAGCCCAGGAGAGCCCCAGGGGACAGGAAAGGAGGTGTGTCTGTGATGCAGGGGGAAAGGGATTGAGGAGTGCCATTGTTGGAACAAGGCAGCCCTCTCTTGTTCAGCTCAGCTGCTTCCTCGCTTGCAAGAGACGAGAGGGAAGGGAGGAAAAGTGCCAGCCCATCCATCCATCCATCCATCTTTCTTTAGAGCCAAGAGACCCATCAAGGCATCCAACGTAGGCACAGAAAGATGACATGCAACACAAAAACCACCCTCTGAAATAGAAAACGGTTTCGTTCAAATGCAGGAAGTTAACGAGGAAAAAAAATGAAGTCGTCAGACTGGAGAATCTTGGTTATGTAGTCAGAGCACTAGGATGTGCAGTAGATCTGTTACTCTCAGACCACAGAATCATAGACTCGTAGAGTTGGAAGAGACCACAAAGGCCATCCAGTCCAACCCCCTGCCATGCAGGAACTCCCAATCAAAGCATCCCCGACAGATGGCCATCCAGCCTCTGCTTAAAAACCTCCAAGGAAGGAGACTCCACCACCCTCCGAGGGAGTGTGTTCCACTGTCGAACAGCCCTTACTTTCAGGAAGTTTCTCCTAATATTGAGGTGGAATCTCTTTTCCTGCAGTTTGCATCCATTGTTCCGCGTCTCAATATGACATCCTTTCAGGTACTTAAACAGGGCGATCATATCACCTCTTAACCTTCTCTTCTCCAGGCTAAATATCCCCAGCTCCCTAACTCCTTCCTCATATGGCATGGTTTCCAGACCCTTCATCATTTTAGTCGCCCTCCTTTGGACACGCTCCAGCTTCTCAACATCCTTTTTGAATTGTGGTGCCCAGAACTGGACACAGTATTCCAGGTGGGGCCTGACCAAAGCAGAATAGAGTGGCACTATTACTTCCCTTGATCTAGACACTATACTTCTATTGATGCAGCCTAAAATCGCATTAGCCTTTTTAGCTGCCACATCACACTGTTGAATCTTGTTCCACTTGTGGTCTACTTGGACTCCTAGATCCCTTTCTCTCATCATCTTGTTCAGCCAGGTGTCCCCCATCCTATATTTGTGCATTTCATTTTTCCACCCTAAGTGCAGAACCTTACATTTCTCAGTACTGAATTTCATTTTGTTAACTTTGACCCAGCTTTCTAGTCTAGGTCCCTTTTTAGTAGTAGAATTCAAATATATAGCCATGTTAGTCTGCAGAATAAGTACACAGAGAGATCTTGTAGCACCTTTGAGACTCACTGAAAAAAAATTGGCAGTGTGAGCTTTTGTACACTTCAGTCTGCTTTCTCGGATGCATCCGAGGAAGTAGATTGAAGTCCAGAGAAGATCATGCTGCCAATTTCTTTCTTTCAGCTAGTCTCAAAGATGCTACAAGATCTCCTTTTTTAGTAATTTGCTCTCTCACAATTTTAACAGCCAGTGACAAAAATTTTGTAACTGACAGGGTCATGCATTTGTCTTGCGTGTTGGCAATTTCTTAAATGGAGGGAGACACACACAGACATTGCTTACTTACATCACACACACAAAAAAATCACACGTCTCTCATGGTACAAAAAAAGAAAAAAGAAGGAAAATAAGAAAAAGGAAAAAAAGACAACAAAACTTCAGTTCCTGCTCTCTTGTTATTAAATGGATTTCTTAACAATAACACCAAACAATTCTGGGAAAGTGTCAATTCCATTCTCCCTTCTATACCCTTCTTCAGTCCGGCCTTCAGTGTTAACATTTGAGCTCTGCAGGCAGATGCAACCCAGAATCCAGGGGCAAAGCCATAAGGCAAAGTCCTGCTGAGGCAGCAGACCAAAGAAAGTCCCTCATTTTATCAATCCAGTATCCTAAATCCAAAACACTGCAGAAATAATCCAGTTTGAGACTGCTTTAACTACCCTGGCTCAGTGCTAGGGAATCCTGGGGATTGTAGTTTGTGGTGGCCCCAGAGCTCTCTGACAGAGAAGGCTAAATGTCTCACAACTGCAGCTCCCAGAATTCCCTAGCATTGAGCCAGGGCATTTAAAGCAGGGTCTCAAACTGGGTTATTCCTGCAGTGTATTTTGGACCTGAGTGAAATTCATGATTTGCCTGATATTGTATTATATTGTTGCAGATATTGCTGTTAATAAAACCATCAGCCATTAAAATCTACTTTTTACATAGTATAAAAAAGAGCATGGGACGTTTTTCAACAATTTGCAAGAGCATCACATGTAAAAGACTGAGGCAAATATGTTAAAAACCCTGCAGAAAAAAGAAAAAATGATCATGGTCCAAAACACACTGCAGAAATAATCCAGTTTGAGACCCTGCTTTAAATGCCCTGGCTAATGCTAGGGAATGCTTCAACTGCCCTGGCTCAGTGCTAGGGAATCCTGGGAATTGTAGTTTATTGTGGCACCAGAGCTCTCTGACAGAGAAGGCTAAATGTCTCACAAAACTACAGTTCCCAGAATTCTCTAGCATAGATCCAGGGCAATTAAAGTGGGGCTCAAACTGCATTATTTCTGCAGTGTATTTTGGACCTTAGCTCCCACTACATGATGCTTCTAGGGAGGGTCAGGACATGGAGGCATAAAGTCCTAGGCCTCCAGGAACCATCTATGGCTATTTCTGTAAATGGCATCGCTGCCTACAAGAATTAGTAGTGAGAGCCACCAGGTTTGTTTTTGAATGTGGATGGAGGTCAAGTCATTGCCTGAGAAGTCAGGATTAATTTTGCTTGCGTGCAGGTGCTGTCTGGGAAAGCTGACAACAACCTCTCACGCAGCTGATACTATAAGAGAGTCCTTGGCACAAGATACACACAGCAAATGACAAAGCAGTTCCTTGAGTAAAACACACCCAAACGTAGTCCAAAAGAAAGTAATCCTTTTAATTCTCTTTTTGACTACATTTGGGTGTGTTTTACTCAATGAACTGCCTCGACATTAGGTGTGTATCTTGGGTGTATCTTGGGTGCATTTGGTTGTATCTTGTGCCAATGACTCTCTTATCAGCTGTGTGAGTGGGTGTTGGCAGCTTTCCCGGACAGTACCTGCAAGTACTACACACGCAAACGTAGTCCAAAAGAGAGTAAACCAAAAACAGTCCAAGGTGCAGGGTTACTGAGAGCAACAATATCAGTCCAGTCCAAGGTCAGAAAAGCTAGAAGGGTGGCCAGCGGGTCTGAAACAAGAATTAGTAGTGAGAGCTACCAGGTTTGTTTTTGAAGGCAGAGGTCAAGTCAGTGCCAGAGAAGTCAGGATTAATTTTGTTTGCATGCAGGTATTGTCCAGGAAAGCTGCCAACACCCACTCACATAGCTGATAAGAGAGTCCTTGGCACAAGATACACACCAAATGCCAAGGCATTTTTTTGAGTAAAACACACCCAAACTAAGTCCAAAAGAGAGTGAACCAAAAGCAGTCCAAGGTTCAGGGTTACTGAGAGCAACAATATCAGTCCAGTCCAAGGTCAGAAAAGCCAGAAGGTTGGCTAGCAGGACAGATGCAGGGTCTAGGAATCCAAAGCAGTCAAGTGTCTAGGAGTCAGGTACCAAAGCAGCCTTCTTTTAGGAGAATTAATAGTCTCTGACAAGACTCCTCAGCATTTGCCACCTGCTATAGATAACTCCCTGATCACAGCTGCTGACTGCCTGCTGAGGCTCTCTCTGCAAGCCTCTTTGACCTTCTCAAGCCCTGCTTTTCAGCTTTCCTCTGAGTAAAGGCAGGGACCTGAACATTCTCCACTATCTCTTCCGAGTCCTGCCCTACTACTGGGGCTAGACTAGGCTGCTGAGCCCCAGACTCCACTGGGGCTGAGAAAGCAGAGCTGGGTCCTGGCTGGGCCACCTCTACAGGAGCTGGCAGGGCAGAGCTAGGACCTGGCAGAGCAGAGCTGGGGCCTATCTCCACCTCAGGTGGCACCTGTACCTGAGGTTCCACGTCGTCCTCCTCATCCTCCTCCTCACGGCTGGCCATAACAGGTACCTTATTGCAAAACAGTGAAAACACATAGTTGTTTTAATAAAGGAGTTATAGCCATATAACTGGCCCTGATCAGCGTTCTGGCTGTAGCATTTTGCACCCACTGAAGTTTCAAAACAATTTCCAAAGGTAGCCCCACATTGAGTGTGTTACAGTAGTCCAAAAGGGATGTAATCAAGGCATGTGTCACCTGCCTTCAAATCTGACATCTCAAAAAATGGACACAGCTGGTGCATTAGTTTTAGCTGTGCAAATGCTCTCCGGGCTGCTGCTGAAGCATGCCAGCACAGGCAAAGTCTCTCTTCCCTGATCTGCCTTTGAAATGACCAGGAGCACCTCTGTCCTATCTGGATTAAGTTTCATTTGCCCTCATCCAGTCCATTACTGACAGCAGATACTGGTTTAGTACAACAGCTTCCTTGGAACCAACCACTCCCCATCATGACCCCAATGTTCTTGAAACCAGTTCAGTGATTTCCTGAAGTTATTGTCTGCTAAACTTTGGTCAGCACTAATAAAATCCTAACACAAGAAAGATAACATTTTGCAGCATAGTATGAGTAGATCTCAAGCCAAAAATAACACTGAGACCTCTTGCAGAGCAGGTATTCCCCACCCTTCTTGAAGACCAGATGGTGTGAGAATCATAGTTACCAGGTATAATGGCAGCACTCCAGCTTTGGGTAAGGATATATTGTGTCTGTCAACCTTTTCTTGTTACCACTGCCTATTCTAGTATCTCAATCAGAAAGGAACAAGT
The DNA here is from genome assembly GCA_034509955.1 of Urosaurus nigricauda. NCBI lineage: Eukaryota > Metazoa > Chordata > Lepidosauria > Squamata > Phrynosomatidae > Urosaurus > Urosaurus nigricauda. Next base: position 73,298,207 of record JAOEGL010000004.1, on the reverse strand, counting down.
ACCTCTTCTGCTATTCAGTATTTTTGTGAGATGCTGACTCCTACACCCAAATAAGATTGGAATAAAACTTGGACTCATTGCCCCACACACATAGGACTCACACACTGGCACTGTTCAACCAGTTTGACTCCCAGAAAACAGCCACTATCATTTCCTTTCTCTCCTCTCTGTAGTGTACAGTATTTGGAAGCAACATGAGAGAGTAATGTGGCATTTAAAGATTCAAGTAGACAAACCAAATTCAGTTCAATGTCCCAATCAGGAAAGTTTAATAAAATAAGACAGAAAGAGCAAGTTAGAGAAAGAAAACTAATGATTACACGCAATGAAGAAAAATAAAATCCTAAAACCACCAGTGTTCACCTAAAGTCCTTTCATTGAGTAAGCAGTGAAAGCGGTTACTTGCATATTCTTTCTTTAGATAGGGGATCACCCTGCCTGATGGCAAGACGGGTGGTCAAGGACAATTCAAAGGAGGCATTGAGTAGTCTGCTCAGCCAAAAAGTAGAAGCTCTGAGATGCCCAGTAAAGAAGGTAAGCAGTGATGGCATTTACCTTAGGAATGTGAGAAATGGGCATGAAAGAGGCTAATTCTTTCCTGCTTTGTGTACTTGAGTGCAGTGGCATCTAGTGGCTCAGTTGGTCAATTCAAACTTTCAGGGATCTATCCAAAGTATTGACTCCTACCCAGAAATAGGTTTGGAATAAAACTTGGGAGTTTATCACACGATGGGAATTGGAAGTATAATCCAATGGCAATCTGAACGCAATTATGGGGTTTCGCATTATTGTGTGAAAGCTGATCACACTCATTTTCGGGCAATGGGAAGTCCTTCCAAACGCAATCATGAGGTTTCACGTTATTGCGCGAGAAACTATCATACACAATTTTGGCCAATGGGAGGCAATTTCTGGCAGTTCCAAAAGCAATGCGGCATCAATACGCAATCAAGTAAATTCGCTGAACTAGTGAATTCACTCAATTCTGAACTGGCCCTGCTTTCATTTCTTTCAAAATTGAGATAAATTCCTGCCGTGTGATAACATCCTTGGACTCTTTGCCCCACTCACATGGGAACCACAAGCTGGCACTATCCAAAAAACTTCTGTATAGGACCTTCATATTCTGAAAGCAAATCATTTGGTATATAACTGGGGTACATATAAGCTTGTCCAATGCCACTGCTCCAATGTAGGGAATATAACAAATCAGGAGTAGTAAGGACAGCTGAACACTGCCACTGTATTCAGACATCTCCAGTCTTATATAGCAAGTATTATATGTGTGATATAATAATAATAATAATAATTTATTTATAACCCGCTCCTCTGTAGAGACAATCAGAGCAGGGTACAACAAGTTAAAAGGCATAAGTTAAAACAATCCCATAACCCACTTCCAAATCTCCCACCCCTTAAAAATAGATTAAACCAACTATAATTTAAAACTAGCAATATTTAAAAACACAAGACATCATCCAAACCCTTCCTTGAGTGGCCATGTTATAAGTTAGGGATCGGAAACATGCGAGTAGATGAGATCAGAGTCTGGATCCGGAGCCGGGGATTAGGGGATTTCAGGGAAGGCCTTCCGGAAGAAATGCGTCTTTAGGGCTTTTTTAAAGCAACCTAAAGATGTCATAAGACGCATCTCATCCGGCAGACCATTCCAAAGCTTGGGAGTGGTGACAGAGAAAGCCCTCTGGGAGGTCTGCACTAGCCTGGTCTTGATAGGCTGTAGCAGGTTCCTCCCAGAGGATCGAAGTGTGCGAGGAGGATCATACGGAGAGAGGCAGTCCCTGAGATAGGATGGACCCAAGCCATGTAGAGCTTTAAAGGTTAAAACCAGCACCTTGTACTGTGCCCGGAAACTAATTGGAAGCCAGTGGAGAGATTTAAGCACTGATGTTATATGCTCTCTCCTAGATACCCCGGTGACTAATCTGGCTGCCATATTTTGTACCAATTGAAGTTTCCGGGTTAAGCACAAGGGCAGCCCCATGTAGAGCGCATTGCAGTCATCTAGACATGAGGTGACCAAAGCATGTACCAGTTTCCAGATTCCTCATCTCCAGGAAAGGACGCATCTGGCGTATCAGCCAAAGCTGATAACAGGCACTCCTGACCGTCGCATTCACCTGATTAGTCATGTGAAGCGACAAGTCTAGGAGACCCTCAGACTGCGAACAGGGTCCTTCGAGGAGGGTGTGACTCCATCTAGGACCGGGGGTTGTATTCCCAGACCTGGTTTCAGGCCGGTGACTGTCAGTACCTCTCAATCTGTTTTCCCTCATCCAATCCATTACCGCTGCCAGGCAGTCATTGAGAGAGGAGACGCCATCTGAGGTCTGAGCAGATGATCTGGACATGGATCATTTAAAAGTTGGTTTTCTGAGTTCATTACAAATATGGCTTGGACTATAGCACAATGTCATATCTAATACACATAGACACAGATAGATGAATTTGTGCTAAACCAGTTAATGTGGAGATTTCGATAGCTCAGTATCAAGTTAAAACTGTAGATGTGAGTTGTGTAAACAGAGGGAGCTCACTTTTGGCTTCTCCAGACGTTGGTGATATTCTTGCTCCCTGTTATTATATTTGCACAGAATCAGTTATGGCATAAACTAACCATAATTGATATTGATAAAAGGTTGGCTTGATTTTTTCTGATACTCCTTCAAAATAACTTCACGTAGGTGAATTGTTGCTCATATAGTACCCTGATAGAAACAAGAGGGGTGAAACAGGGCTATATTGGGGCTCTTTTTCTCTTCAGCACACACACACACAGTGTCACCATGATGTCATTTCTTTCTGCTTTTTCTCCTGTTAATAGTGTTTTCTGACTTAGTTTTGAATACCATAAACTAAATAGGTGGGAGGCAGATGTTGCTTAACTTTAGACAATTTTGCTAAGAATACAATTTATCAACTCATTATTCAAAGGTCCTTATCAGATGAAGGATTTTGCAGCCCCAATCCAGAGTCACTCTGCATCCATCCAAGTGAATTCACATGAATGCACATTGAATTGTTACATGTGAATGCTGTTACTATGGAGTTTATCAGAGGGGAGGCATTTCTCTTTATTTCAAATGGAGCCAATTGGAGCCAATTCGAATTCACGTGAATTCCATTTGCGTTCGGAATGTGTTCAGAATGACTTCCCATTACCCGAAAATGACTGATCATTGCCTGAAATTCAGACGAGGGTTTTTGCTTTAATGAGATGTTTTAATACGAAATAACGTAAAACCCATGATTGCCTTTGGAATGACATCCCTTTTGTCTGAAATTGCGTGAGATACTTTAATATGCAATAACGATTGTGTTCGGATTGCCATTAGATTATACTTCCAATTTCCATCGTCTGATAAACTCCTATGAAGCCATTCCAAAGCCAATCCAAAGTCACCCTAGAATTCAGTGAATGAGCATTGAATTATCACACATGAACGCTGTTACTATGAAGCCATTCCAAAGCCAATCCAAAGTCATCCCAGAATTCAGTGAATTGAGTAACAACCGAATTCACAGAAATCTGTTCCAAGGTCACTTCAGATTCAATCCGAATTGGTCTGGTGTGATAAGGTCACTATGTCTAAAGCTATGGACTTTAGGAATAAATTCCAAATCTACAAATGAACATTTGGTAACCCTACTTGTTCTGCTCCTTCAAATATTTGAATCTGGCCTTTAATGAAATGCTTACATTAAAATATCATGTAGTTGCCATAAAACATATGAATACCAGAAATATAAGCAATAAGAAGGGTGAAGTAGACTGTTCATAAATCCTGTCTTTAAAGTACTGCTGGAAATCATATATGGATCTGAAATGGATCGGAGCTGAGGGGTCTGAACTGTTATGGGGGATTTTCCCAGGGTGATTGGACCTCCTCCTTTTCCAGGACATGTCCTACATTTCAATCTTCTGTCCAGGAGAAATTCCAAAATGTCCTTCATGTTGGGCAGGCCTAAGAAGAATTTGGTGTTCCCCTTTGAGAAATTGCTCTACTTGGCAGTTTGTCCTTGCTGCAAATAGGAGGATAGGATGGGTCCTTCCAAAGTTCTTTTTTCTTAGGAGCAGCAGCAGATGAGACTCGCACCCAGAGCTCAGGGTGAATTTGTTTCTTGGAGGGGAACAGTACAGCAAATGTGTTAGGCAATGGGCTGCTTAAGGACACAGCGCAAATGGTTTTTCTTTCAATTTCAGCACAGCGGACAAATGAAAGGAATAATTTAAATATTGATTCAGTCAAGAGTTTGTTGCTAGTAAAGTACAGTTTTAAGCATTTAAAACAGTTAAAGTGGAGTCAAACTGGATTATTTCTACAGTGTAGACACACCCTCGGACGGGCAGTACATCTTTGGCTGCTGGCACACTGCAAAATAAAAATAATACTCCATTTTCACTCATGATTGTTTTAACTTTTAAAATAATTTGTTTTGTATTGTATTGTTTTTAAATTGTATTGTGTTAAATCTGCTGTTCGCCGCCTTGAGTCCCTATATTGGGCAAAAGACAGGATATAAGAAAATAATAATAATAATAATAATAATAATAATAAATTATTAAAAATATAATATTAATAAAATAATAATAATAATAATAATAATAATAATTTATACCCTGCCCTTCAGCCTTAAAGGCTATCAGAGTGGCTTACAATTATTGTTTTTAATTAGACGGTTCTCTGCCCTCAGGCTTACAATCTAAAAATAATGATGATAAATAGTTTGACACCATTTTAACTGTCATGTCTCCATCCTGTGGAATCCTGGGAGCTGTAGTTTGTTGTGGCACCTGAATTCTCTTGACAGAGAAGGCTAAATGTCTCACAAAACTACAGAATTCCCAGAATCCCTCAGCATGGAGCCAGGGCAGTTAAAGCAGTGTCAAAGTGGATTGTTTCTGGAGTGAGGAGACTTTTGAAAGCTGGTTATTATCAAGGCTGATTCTGAATATCTCTCTAACTCAGTGGTCCTCAGACTTGCTCTTTAAGGGGATTTTAGACTTCAGCTCCCAGAACGCCTTTCTATTTGCCAAAATGGTTGAGGCTTCTGGGAGATGTAGTCCAAAAGATCTCTTAAAGGGTACTCAGTTTGGGGACCACTGCATATAGAGAATCATTGGGGAATTTGCCCAAAGGGAAACAGGAGAGTACTTGCCCATAGAGCAACATTGGAGATGTTACCTGTGTTTCCCTATAAGCAATTATTATCCCTAGGGCAATACTCCCAAAACTGTACCCTTTAAAGAGCCTTTGGACTTCAGTTCCCAGAAGCCTCAGCCATGTTGGCCAGTAGCCTGAGATTCTGGGAGCTGAAGTGCAAAATCCCTTAAAGAATCCCCAATTCATCAGATACTGTATAGCCATATTACTTTGTGCCAGTGGCCCCCAAACTCTGCTCTTTAAGCGGATCTTGGACTTCACCTCCCAGAATCCCATTGTATTGACCAACATGGCTGAGGCTTCTGGGAAATGAAGTCCAAAATCTCTTAAAGGGCAGTTTGGGGAAACCACTGATATTTGTACAGTATATTATTATTATTATTGTTGTTGGTTGTTGTTGTTGTTGTTATAGTGTACAAATATCAGTGGTTCCCCAAACTGCCCTTTATTAATTATTATTAATAATTGCCCTTTATTTAATAATAATAATAATAATAATATAATTATTATTATTTATTTATTATTAATTTAATAATTTAATTAAATTAATAATTTAATTATTATTAATAATTTATTTATAATTTAATTGTTGTTAATAACTGCCCTTTATTTAATAATAATTAGAATAATAATTATTTAATTATTATTATTTAATCATTATTAATTTAATAATTTAATTTAATTAATTCATAACTTATTATTTAATAATTTATTTATAATTTAATTGTTGTTAATAACTGCCCTTTATTTAATAATAATTAGAATAATAATAATTTTTATTATTATTATTATTATTATTATTATTATTTAATTATTATTACTTTAATAATTTAATTAAATTAATTACTAATTTAATTATTATTTAATAATTTATTTATAATTTAAGTGTTGTAAATAACTGCCCTTTTAATAATAATAATAATAATAATAATAATAATAATAATAATAATAATTTCCAACCGAGGTCGCCTCTCAAAAATAAAAAAAAAGAGCCGCTGTCTCTTTAAACCGTTGCCCCGCCTCCCTCCCTCGAACTTAAGCGACGCCTCGGGCGGACCAATAGGAGACACCGACACTTTGCGCCGCAGGTAGTGACGTCGACAAGGAGCGCTCCAATCGTTTTCCTCGCCGGGGGGTCAACCAATGAGAGCGTTGGTTGTTGACCAGGGAGGGCGTGCTGAGGCCTAGTAGTAGCAGCAGCGGCGGAAGAGCGGCGTTGTTTTCCCTCAGCTCAGCTGTCATGGCGGCGGATGGGAATCTGTGGCCGAAGCAGCAGCAGCAGCAGCAGAAGCACCGCTACTACTGTCCTCCCCATCTTCCTGTTCCTCGGGGCGGCCTTTGAAGCGCCGAAGCTGGCGACGAGCCGGGCCCCGGAGTTAGGAGGAGCCCCTCCGGGCGGGGCTGGAGCAGCGGCGGCGCAGCAGCAGAAGAGGATGAAGAAGAGGAAGGAGCTGAACGCCCTCATCGGCCTCGGAGGGAGCGGCCTGGAGGGGGGCAGCGGCGGAGAGGGCCGGCAGAAGAGCAGGAGGAGCAAGAAGGCCAGGGCCAAGAGGCTCCAGCACCACCCCAGGCTCCAGGGATCCGCCTCGGGGCACAGGCTCCTCCGCACCGAGTCCGCCGAGAGCAGCTCCAGCTCCGGGTCCTCTTCGGACGAAGGGGGAGGGTTCGGGCTGCCCGGGGCCCGCTCCCGCTTCGCCAAGTGAGTCTCCTCCTCTTTCCCTCTCCTTCTCCTTCTTGATCTCCCTCAGACTTGGGTCCTCCTTCTTCTTGGACTCCAACTCCCAGAAACCCCTGCCATCACGGCTCGCAGCCAGGGATTCTGGGAGTCGAAGTCCAAAGCATCTCGAAGGACAGAGTAGAGAAAACAGTGATCTGTGGAGAACCTTTGTTGTTGTTAGAATCATAGAGTTGGAAGAGACCACAAGGGCCATCCAGTCCAACCCCATTCTGCCATGCAGGACCTCCAAATCAAAGCATCCCTGACAGATGGCCATCCAGCCTCTGCTTAAAGACCTCCAAGGAAGGAGACTCCACTACGCTCCGAGGGAGTGTGTTCCACTGTCGAACAGCCCTTACTGTCAGGAAGTTCCTCCTAATGTTGAGGTGGAATCTCTTTTCCTGCAGTTTGCATCCATTGTTCCGCATTCTAGTCTCTGCAGCAGCAGAAAACAAGCTTGCTCCCTCCTCAATATGACATCCCTTCAAATATTTAAACAGGGCGATCATATCACCTCTTAACCTTCTTTTCTCCAAGCTAAACATCCCCAGCTCCCTAAGGCGTTCCTCATAGGGCATGGTTTCCAGACCCTTCACCATCTTAGTTACCCTCCTTTGGACATGCTCCAGTTTCTCCACATCCTTTTTGAATTGTGGTGCCCAGAACTGGACACAGTATTCCAGGTGGGGCCTGGCCAAAGCAGAATAGAGTGGCACTATTACTTCCCTTGATCTAGACACTATACTTCTATTGATGCAGCCTAAAATTGCATTGGCCTTTTTAGCTGCCGCGTCGCACTATTGACTCATGTTCAGCTTATGGTCTACTTGGACTCCTAGATCTCTTTCACACGTAGTTTCATTCAGCCAGGTGTCCCCCATTTTATATCTGTGCATTTCATTTTTCCACCCCAAGTGCAGTACCTGCGTTGAATTTCATTTTGTTAGCTTTTGCCCAGCTTTCTAGTCTTTTCAGGTCATTTTGAATTTTGATCCTCTCCTCTGGGATATTAGCTGCTACTCCTAGTTTAGTGTCATCTGCAAATTTGATAAGTATGCCCCCAATTCTGTCATCCAAGTCATTAATAAAGATATTGAATAGCACTGGGCCCAGGACAGAACCCTGTGGCACCCCACTGGTCACTTCTCTCCAGGATGAAAAGGAACCATTGTTAAGCCTTTAACCATCTTTGTTGTTATTGTTATCCACCCTCAAGTCAATCTCAACTCATGGCAACCCTATGGATGAGACATCTCCAAGAGCTTTTGTCCTCCACTGCTTCACTTAATTCCTGCAACCTATAAAACCCTTTGAGACCTCCTTCATAGAGTCCATCCATCTGGAATTTGGCCTTCCTCGCTTCCACCACCTTTCTCAGCATCACTCCATATTCACTAGGGTTAAGGACACAAGACCCCCCTGAACATGGAAAAACCGCAAATAACAAAAACACTGTTTTTACCTGAGAGAACACCTCCCTAGGAATCTCTAGGTCCTCCAGTGGCAAATCTGTGGTCAATGTCTGACTGACCAATGTAGAAATGCATGAGAGGAGCTACAAATGCCTAGTAGAGTGTTCTTTCTGGGAATCTCTAGGTCTTTCAGTGTAACCTTTAGTTAAAGTTGACCATAGAGTTGCACCAGAGGACCTAGATGTTCCTAGAGAGAACATATTAATCAAATCCATGAATAATCAAAGCCATAAACATGGACCCAGGCGGATGGCGGGTAGAGATTAGGGGGTGATTTAGCATGCGATAATCCCCACTTCATCCTTTTTCCCAGCTCCAGACTGGGATGTTGGAGCCGGTTTTAAAGTTCATGAGGATAAGCTCTCAACACTCTGGCTCTCGCTTGGCATGATATTTCCAGACTCATATTGGTTGATCATTTTCTCCCAGCGTGCCTTATCAGTAGTTTTCTCCTATTCCCATCTCCTGGTGCCATTTTACTGACTCTCCAGACTCTCCGCTATTAATATGCCTCATCAGTAATGTCTCTCCACCCTTCCTGAACAGGATGAAAGGAAGGTGATAAGCCGGAGAAGATGATGCCGTGGATGGCCAAACAGACAAGCCAATGGGTCCTAGAGTAGATCAAGCCAGAAATACCCATGACAGAACAGAGACTGTCCTACTTTGATCACATAAAGAGAAGGCATGACTCATTGGGGGGGGGGGAAGTGCTGGGAAAGGTGGAGGGATGGAGAAAGAGAGAAAGGCAGCATCCTAGATGGGTGGACTCTTTTAAGGAGGTGACAGGTATGAGATTGCAGAAATTTGAAGCAGAACAGTGAGGGACAGGGAGTCTTAGAGATGTCTCATCCACAGAGTTGCCATAAGTCAAGATCGACTGAAAGGTGGTTAACAAAAACAAGAAGACAATGTGAAGGATGTGGCAGCAGCAGATTAGAGAGTTCACGTCTTCATAAAGCCATTTCTTTTATAGACTTCACCACTACATGGAGTGTGAGCAATGGCCACTAGACTGAATACTTTGAAGTGGAATTAAATACAGTGGGTCCTCCACATTTGTTGGTGTTAGGGATTCAGGACTCTGTGAAAGTGGAATTAACCCCCCTCCCTCTTTTTTTAACCAGAGAGAACACCTCCCTAAGAATCCTTGGGTCTTTCAGCACAACTCTGTGGTCAACAGACGCTGGCTGTAGATGTAAGATTGAGGTGACTGAGGCAGGATTGAGTCTTTAGTTACTAGAAATAGAAATGGAGTCAGGGTATGTTAATACATCTAGAAGTTTATACAAATTGACAGTATGGATATGAGGTTTTGTTCTAGAAGGGTCGGTGTGCTTTCTAGGGTGAATAAGTTGGGTGTGCTTTCCGGTATAACTTGTCCTGCTGTTGTGCTTGAAAGAATAATAATTGTGCAGGTAGCATGTCAGTGTCATTCATTCTAGCAGGGTATTGTCATCTTGTAAACATTGTACTGCTAAGTTCAAATGTCTGAATGTAAAATGTCTTGTTTAGACACACATAACCATACATTTCATCCTAGTTTTAGCTGCTACTTACAGCTGTACCACAGGGTAGTTACTGTTTTGTGTTCTTTTGTACTCTAATGTCATATCAAATTGCACAGACTTAAAGAAGCTTGTTGTGAAGCCTGACTTTATAAGCCCTGTTCAGGCTAATCTTTGACAGAAGAAGAAAGATAAGAATGGTTCCTAAGGTCATTGTAAGCACTAGTCATTGTGGTATGAAGTCTACTACTTTTGTTTTTAGAAGAGAGATGTCTCCAGCATATTAAAACTAGTTATTTTTCTAATATGTTAGGCATTATTAGTTTCATGTGTTATAAGTTTACCCTATTGTGATGGGTTCTTATTAACTAGTAATGAGGTCAAGGTAATGATCTAAAACAGGCAGTAATTTAGTATAACTTATGGATGTCATTAAAGTAAAAATATTAATGCCTTGGCAGTACTTTGTGTCATTGATGGATGTAATTAGTGGCATTCCTAAGCTGGTTTCCAGTGAACAGTGGATCTACACAATGATAACACTATTCTTTCATTCTGATATCAGACAGTATTTGGACAGTAAAGCAAAAATAGGCAGTTGGGGCCCTCCGTTTCTTGTTGGACTTCACCTGGTAATCTCCCACAGTCTTGTACTGGCTGTGGCAGATGGGAGCTGCAGTCAGACATCTGGAGGTCCACATATTATTTACCTCTGCTATACACCATACCAGGTTGTTCCATAGTGGACAGTGATGGTCAGTAAGCACACTTAGATCTGTGCAACAACATACCTTGAAGTAGTTCATTAGGATAATCTGTGTGTGAGCTAGATTTACTAATACTTTAATTTTGCTCATTCATCAAAGATACAATGGTGGATATAGAAATACAGTGTTAAATCTTTTCCGGATAGAACTAATGTATCTTAGGTCCAAAACACACAGCAGAAATAATCCAGTTTGAGATTCCTGTTGACTGCTTCTATGGATAACAGTAAATGAGAACTTGAATTTTTAATGTGTTTACTGCATCAAAAGAAAGCAAGAATAAGATTAACATTATGTGAACAGTTCTTATCCAACTGAGGAAATTCAGCAGTGAGTGGTGTATCTCATGATCTAGTCACTTCTAGTTCATTTCAGTTTTAACATCACCATTCCTGCTGAGAATGACCAAGAATTGCCAGTTGCACCACATGGAGGCTTCAGGGGTGTGTGTCTGTGTGATTGGCTCATTATTTTTTTGTTTGTTTGTTTAAGAGATGGTAGTGATTGTGCAAAAAATGCTTTGGGGAGTTATATGCAGCTCATGACTTGCCCTTTGCCCACCTCTTATCTGTTGCTATTTTAATAAGCCCTCAACTACTTTAGCATGCATTTTGTGTTGGTGGATCAGAATAAATAGTGTCCAACATCTTTAACAATGCCCTTCTGTGGAATTTAACTGTAAAGTATTTCTAAGTATTGTTTTTGTATATACAGGCATTACGCTGACAGCTACTATGTTCCAGTCAGTATTGTATCCAGTTAATCACTGGTTTTATAAATCATAGGACATAGTTTGGCAAAGAAATATTCATTATTATTTTTTCTGTTTATAGGGGTGACTACCTGAGATGCTGCAAACTCTGCTACCCTTTATGTGCGTTTGTCATTCTAGCTGCTTGTGTTGTAGCTTGCGTTGGCTTGGTATGGATGCAGGTTGCTCTCAAGGAAGACCTAGATGGATTAAAAGAAAGATTCCGAACCAGTAAGTACTTCTCAAGTATTTGTCTTCTTTAAAATAACTTAAAGCAAGAGTAGGAATCATGTGACTCTCCAATACTATTGAACATCCAGCAGCTGTAGTCAGTATAGCCAATGGCAAGAAGTGATTGGTGCTGCACTTCAAAAACATCTGAAGGGCTATGCAGTTCCCTCCTCTCAGTTTAAAAGAAAACACTGGCATATAATCATACTTTTCTTTAGCTTGGAAGTAGGTAGTTTGTAGCCTTCCAGATAGTTTTGGATTATAGCTTCTATAATTCCTTACCCTTGGTGATTTTGGCTATGGTGATGGAAATTGCAGCCAAGCAACATTTGAAGGGTCACAAGTTGCTCATCCCTTTTTCTAGTATAAATTATAGCACAAAATCATATGTTCACAGCTGTTAAGAATGTTTTGATTCTTTTACCAGTTTGGTAAACAAGAAAAACAAGATTCCTCTATTCGTTGTCTTTGTTATTATCAAGCAACCATGATGAAAAATGATCAGCTGTATTTGAGCTATTGTCATTATTACATAACTCATCTCATGCAATAACTCACAAGTTTTTTAAAGGAAGACACTGGAGTGTACAATATGACCAATGAGTTCAATAGAAAATGTTTTGAGGTGTCTTCAAACAGAATATTTTGAATACTGACAGCTTTTCTGTTTTGTTGATGCCAGTGGTAGACCAGCTCATCTGTGTATATTTTCTTTTCTTACTCCTCCCCAACTCCCATTTGGTGAACATTCAATGATTTATATTGCTAAGGTGGGTGCTCTGAAATTTTGGTCAAACAGCAGCACATACGCATTCCTTATTAAAAACAATACTGTGTAGAAATTTTAAGAGTATGCATTTTAATATTATATACAGGGATGTAGTATACTGTTTCTCTTGTATGTTGAGCAACTCAGTGCCAGAGAGAATCTCATAATCAATTTGTGTCTTACATTATCCAAGTCAGGTGAGGGAATCACTTACTCTGTATTGTGGCTGAAATACTATTTTGTGATTGATTTTGACACTTTTAGGTCACCTATGAGCTATAGTGACAGAGCTTAAGCTTCAAAGAACTATTCATTGATCAAACAGATTAATGCATTTAATAAACTGTCTTGAACCTGAATAAAACAGGTTTTCATATAACCTGAGCTACTGCTGCATTCCTGGGCTATTTCTGTGTGCTGTTGAACAGTTATTCTAAATAACCTTAGGTTAGAAGAATTGAAACTTAATGGTGCTGTTCAACAAACCACACTGAAATGTGGTGGAAAACGATTGCCATGCTTTTGTGTACTTTTGTCTACACTCTTCACAAAGTGATAGTTGCATTATACTTAACATGCTTATGTAGATTTGTTCAGTAACATGCAATCTCATGAAAATTTGTACAATGAATTGATGGATAGCTGTCTTTAAAAGTTCAGTGATAAAAATTGCCCTTTGTAAATGCCTCCACTGGTGATTTATTTTAGTGACTGTATTGTCATCTTGTGTCTAAATGAGACACACTACTGTACACATAATTAACTTGGATGTTCTTTATCTTATTTTAAAACTGTAGCATGATGCAGCTAAAGTCATAATGATGTAACACTGCCTGGCCAAAGGTTACATTCCATAATAATAACAACCTGAGCATCACGTAGTCCATTCAGCAAAATAATGCTGATGGTGATGCATTCATTAGACTACCAGTCTCATTTGCTTGAAAGGAATGAGCTGCATGTTTAATTCAGCTGGCCTCTTAAGAAATGAAATGTAATACGGGAAGTTACTGTTTGCAAAACATGTTATGGTACCTTCTGTACTTCTATTGTGTGATTTAACGCAGTTTACCATTAGTTACAAAATTTACACTTTGAAAAAAAATAATGAAATGTTTGTGTAATGTTTTCAGGTTGCAGATGTAAATCATGAAAACAGTAAAATTCAAAGATATAGCTGTGCTAGTCTCTAGAATTAGTACGTAGAGAGCTCTTGTAGCATCTATGATACTCAGTGGGGAAAAAAAAGTTAGCGTCATGAGCTTTCGTAGACTTAAGGTCCAAAACACACTGAAGATATAATCCAGTTTGAGACCACTTTAACTACCCTGTCAAAGTGCAGGGGAACTCTTGGTACTGTAGTTTTGTGAGATATTTAGCTCCGGTGCCACAATAAACTACAATTCCCAGGATTCTCTAGCATTGAGCCAAGGCAGTTAAAGCAGCCTCAAACTGGATTATTTCTGCAGTGTGTTTTGGACCTTAAGTCTACTTCCTCACATGCATTTCTTATGCTGCTACCATCAGGAAAACAGTATACACACATTTTTTAATAAGGAGCAATTTAATGCCTGTGCTTCCAGATCTTAGTGTTTATAGATAACTGTTGGTTCTAATTTTATCTTTCAGTGGAATCAAATCAAAAAACTTCATTCCAAGAAATTCCCAGGTTGACTGAAGATCTGCTTAATAAACAAAAGGAATTGGACATAATTAAGAATGGAGATATGGGGTTGAATAAAATATGGGTGAACATCACAGAAATAAGCAAACAGGTAACGTGAGTAAGTGTTTGAGGAGAGTTTCACTGGAAACTATTTGAAATACATCCTATAATGTTCACTCAGCCAGTTTCTGTTAATATTATGTATAAATTCTGCTAAAAGATACAAACCCTAACCTGTCTTCTCATTGCTAGAAGCAGAATAGTGCTCTTCATTCCTTGTTATTTTTCAGTGTGTGCATTCATTAGCCACTCTGATAGCCTTTAGGGCTGAAGAGCGGGGTATAAATAAATAAATTCATCCTTACAGAATAATAGCTAATGCATTTGCTAATGCTTCAACCTTTGTGTTGGGTTTCCCAAGAGTACTGTGGAGAACACAGGCAGTTTAGAATGCTGAGAACAGCCAATGGATGTGAAGCTGGAAATGGTGGGAGCTGCTCCCAGGAACAAGTGTAAATAGAGGGACAGAGCCGTGTGTTAGGAGAGAGCATCATTGTACTCTGAGGGGTTAGCAGCTGAGGAGGCTGAGGGAGACTGCTGCGAGGATCAGTTAGGAGGGATTTAGTTACTCAACTTAGGGGAGTCTGGAATTAAAGTGTATGTGTTAATATCCTGCGGATATATAAATCACTAGGAGGTGGTAGTGATCATTCAAGTCATCCGGAGAACAGATGAAATAAAATTTTAGGAAACTGAAAAAGTTCAGTTAAGGTGGTTATTGGTGTAACAAATAACCAGAAGGGTTAAGAGATACAGAGGCTAGAGAGAAAGGTTCTATGGGAACTAAGTTTATAAGGGAACGTTATCAAGTTATCAAGTGACAGAAACTGTTAAACTTTGTAACTACTCAAACAAGTTATACACCGTTTCAAGCTTGAATGATATCTTACAAGAAAGATACTGTATTCAACTTTGCTTGTAAATAAAATTATTTCCTTTGTTTCAACAAATAGTTGTCCGAAGTGTGCTTACAGATAACATCATACACACTAGCAAACATAAGTAAAAAAATACCAAAGGTAAAAGACTTTTTATTATTTAGGACATTTCAGATAGTGGTGGTGTAGTTTTCAATTGATAAATTGGTCTCAAGCAGTGGGATTTAAAAGACCCATTGTGCTGGCATCTTGTGTGTTCATGGCTGCATGAAACTCTAGCCTTTAGATGAGAAAAAGGGAAAGTGTGCCATGAAAACGCTTTTTTTTTGCATTTTAGGGGAGAAGAAGCGCCTTTAAAAAGGTGCTGGTTTTTCCAGCTTCTTTTTTAAAAACTGCGGAACAGCGCAGCTCCATCTAAAGGCTGTGGTGCAGCTGCTAAGCATTAAGGAAAAGGCAACTTCATGTCACACTTTCCTGCCAATCTAGAAAGCCCCTATGAGAAAGAAAGCATTTCCACATATCTTTTTCTGTTTCCTTATCTGTTCTATTCTGTTTAGTCCTGTCTTTCTACCAGATAGGACCCAAGGTAATTCATAAGTTAAGAACAAAATATACTAAAACTCCTGAGAGGCAGTGTGGTGTAGTGGTTTGGGTGTTGGACTAGGACTCTAATGATGGGGGTTCAAATCTGCCCTCTGCCATGGAAACCCACTTGTGACCTTGGGTGAGTAGCACACTCAGATCCAAAGGAAGGTAATGGCAAACCCCCTCCAAACAAAATTTGCCAAGAAAGTACCGTAATAGGTTTACCTTAGGGTCAACATAGGTCAAAAACAACTTCAAGACAAACAACAGTGCAAAAATCTGTTTGATGCAAATGCTAAAAAAATGAAACAATTCCATTGGCAACCCTAAATTACAATAATTAAAAAAAAACACATTAAAACATAGTAAAAAGATAAAAACATAATATACCCCATTAAAAAGATCCTTCTGCCACAATAAATTAGACATGAAATGCCTGCCTAAATAAAAAGATCTTTGCTTGCTGGTGGAAATTGAGTAGCCAGAGGGGCCAGCCAAGCCTCCCATGGGAAGGAATTCCACAAGTTGGAAGCAGCTACTGGAATGACTCTTTCCCTCACCATGGTGGCAAGACGGAAAGCCCACCCCTAAGATGTTTAGTCAGACAGGCTCATAGAAAATGGTATGGACCTTCAGATAGCCTAGATCCAAGCCACATAGGACTTTAAAGAGCATGACCAGCACTTGGAATTGTTTCTGGAGATGGACAGCTAGCCAGTGAATTGTTGCAATGTGTGTATTATGTGTTCCTTGTAACCAGCCCCCAGTCAACAGTCTGATTGCATATTTTGGGCCTACCATAATATCTAACATTTTCCAAAGGCAGCCCCATGTAGACTGTTAAAGTAATCCAAACAAGATGTAATCTAGACATATGCTGCTAGCCAGATTTCACATCTCCAGGAATGGGCACAACTGGTACACTAGTTTTAAGTTTGCCTTCATCCAGTCCATTACTGATAACAGGCTTTGCACTCAAACAGCTTCCTTGGATTTAGATGGGAAAGAGAGAGAGAATTGAGTGTCATTTGCATATTGGTGACACCAAACCCCAAACTCTCCCAGTGGTTTCATGTAGATATTAAATAGTGCTGAACCCTGGGAAGCTCCAGGTTAGTGGCCAGGGTATCAAACCACACACTCTTTAACTCTGTCTAAACTTACATGAGTATGAGGAACCTATACTACAAATTGATTCCCCACAAATGCATACTTTGTACCAACTGAAAATAGGTTCTGCAGAATCAGCTAGTGAAATTTAGTTAGAAGTGATGTAAATGGGATTCTTCCAAAGATTATAGCCTTCCTCCACCTTTACCCGTACAGTTGATTAGAGGCAGCTATCTTTACAATTCACCATAGGAAACTCGAGAAACTTTCTGTACAGTAGGTTGGCAGATTTGCTGGTTAATTAATATGATCAGACACCAGGTTTAAGAATGTAATACTAGTTTTTGAGTAACAACTATGCTGTTTGTAATAAATTTATAAGATTGTATGTACAGCACTGTGTAAATTTACAGCGCTATATAAAGGTTAATAATAATAATAAATACTATCTAGGTATGTGATTGTTATCAGGTGTTCCCTTTGTCTAAGTTTGTGGTAGTTATATAATGTATATAAACTAAAGGATTGTCAACTGATTAGGGTGTTTTGATTTCAGTTAGTCTGACATTTAACAGGGCAATTGAGTCAGTGTAAATATTTACCCATTGCAAAACTGCAGAGAAGGTATTGTTTAAGGATATTGCACTGGATCTTACAACCAAAAATTTTCTAGTTAAACAAGCAAAAACTACACTCTGGGAGAACAAATATTATTTAAATTTTATGAATATATTTAATAAAGTTTTGAAAAATAATAATAGAATAGATAGCAGATGGCTTAAAATGTAATCACATTGTATTTGCTGTGCAGAATGCCAAATTAAAAATATTATGAGAATGAAATTCTGTACCCACCTACTTGGTGGAGGTAAGTGCTATGAAACTCCTTGGTGCTTGCATATCAGTTAACATACATAGAGTTGTGCTGTAAAGCTGATTTTGATTAGATACCAATAGCATCAGTTATACATATTTTTGTTAATAAAAACCCACAATTTTAACCTGTTAGGATCAGGTCAGAGAGACCAGGAATGTAATACTCAGTTACCTACTGTGAAGCTTTCACAAGACTTTGTGGATAAAATTGCTTGTGTTCGCTCAGACTTTGACACCATACTTATTGCAGAATGTGGATTATTGTGCAGTGCTCCATCTGGTCAGGGTTCTTGAGGGGATCAATGCCAGTTGTTGTGACGGGATATCATTCTATTCTGCCACATATAAGCTTGACTTTTGCCCATCTTTGCTGTTAATGTCTGGCAGAGTGGTGTTTAAGTCCAGGGAGCGATAAATACTTCATTCTGTCATGTGGACTGCATGTTGCCTTGAAAGAGTCTGTAGTGTACCCTTTCCTGAAGTTAATCTACCTGGACCTAGAAGTATTTGAAAACTGTGTCTCTGTTGGTAATTATCCCTTTCTGGGCAGGGTATGTGAGGGCTGGACAACTTAAGATGTCCTTGGAGGATGCAGATTATCTAGACCCATTTCAGTCTGGTTTCATGGTGCTGAAATGGCCTAGGTTGCTCTGATACCCCACTCCAGGGACAGACATGGGAGTGTGATCCTGTTGATCTCTCCTGTTTGCAAAAGGAAAGCTACCATAGACATAAATATCTCCACAAAAATAAATAAATAAATAAATAAATAAAGGGGGGAGGGGAGGTTGCAAAAGCAAAGTTTAATGTGAGGAGTTATAGAAAAGTTTATCCATCAAGTTATCAGGGTCAGCCAGTATTCTTTGCAGGGTTGCTTTTGTGCTATCTCATTTGTCTTTAAATTATTTATCTGGGATCTCCAGCAATTCATTAAATTGCTGGAGAGTGAAATAACATGTCCTTCTGTTCATGAATGCACTTGCATCCTTTGTCATTTCAGATATCTTTGTTGATGTTGGCTGTAAATCATCTGAAAGCAAACATTAAATCTGCTTCTGATTTGATTAATCTTCCTGCTACAGTGGAAGATCTTCAGAAGGTATATACTACAGTTATCATCTAAAGCAGGAGTTCTTAACCTGCAGTCTGTAGGTTCTGATTGCAAAGTAGTGTCTTTCCTGATATATTTAACTTATATTTAAGTTTATTTTTCTGTTGAGGCGGTTCCTCGTTTTATCAGTTCAAAGGAATCCTGGAGCCAAAAGAGGTTACGAACTGCTGATCCAGAGTTAT
The DNA here is from genome assembly GCA_034509955.1 of Urosaurus nigricauda. Taxonomy (NCBI): domain Eukaryota; kingdom Metazoa; phylum Chordata; class Lepidosauria; order Squamata; family Phrynosomatidae; genus Urosaurus; species Urosaurus nigricauda. The sequence continues at coordinate 73,279,341 of JAOEGL010000004.1, read as the reverse complement.
CATTCTGTATGTTGTCTACTATGTAGGTGTTCAGAAATATTGATTACTGGTTTCAATTAACCTTTCCCATCACAGACAGTATTTATGTGTTCATGTAAAGTATTTTTCTGTATCCTTTAGTCATGTTCCATGTTATGAAGAAGCATATACCTTGGTAAAACTTGAAATCCAGTTAGTGGGAATAACTCTTTAAAAGTTGCTTTCCATCACTGACATATACTATTGTTTGAAAGTATGTAGGTATGGGAAGCTAGTGCCTGGCCCAATCACATTTCATAGTGTGTGTGTTTCCTAGCAAGTGATAGGTGTTCAATATAGTACTCACACATGTTCTACGTTGTGATTACATAGTAATGGAAATGGGGCTGCAGCCAAGTATTCTGTCTAGAAACCAGCTTCTTACTCTACATGCAATACAGTAGTCCCTTACTGTTGAGTATTTTTCTCTTAGCTCTTTTCCTCCTCGTACTGTTTTTAGGGAGGCAATGTGAAAAATCAAAGATGAGGACATAAAGCACAGTCTAAAAAGTACTTCTTATTTTGTATAGGAAACCCATTTGCCTAAGCTCATCTCTTTTTACAAATGCAGTCTGAAAATGCAGTTAACTGTGGCAACTCAACCTGTTCATATTGCAAAAATAATTCATGTGTATATCTGTTATACATGACAGTGTACATGCAGTATCTGTGCCATTTTCTTACATGGAAATGCCAGGAAACAATGTCATTTGAAGCAGTATGAGTTCAGGCTCTTAGATATGCTATTCTGTAAGTCTCTGTTTAGCATTTGTTAACGGTATGTGTTGTCTTCAAAAGTCTTGCCACAATAAGCTTTTTGCCATGGTGGTTTTTTATATTATGGTGCAGCGAGCCCTTGTTATCTGCTGTGGTTTGAGTCCAGGACTCCCTGTAGATTACAAAATCCATGGATGCTCAAGTCCCATTCAATCCAGTGGCATAACAAAATGGTGTCTCTTATATAAAATGGAAAATCAAGGTTTGCTACTTGAAATTTATGCTTTTTCTGAATAATCTGCTGACCCTGAGGGAAGCCTGAAGGGACGCCTGCTGCAGCCTGAAGCCATTCTCCACCTGAGGCTCCACAGCCAAGGCCAGGCAAGGCAGGGCAAGCCAGAGGGTGTGGTTGTTCTCGGAGGACTTAAGTCTCTGCCCTCCCACCCCTTTCTAACATCTGCTGACCCTGAGGGAAGCCTGAAGGGACGCCTGCTGCAGCCTGAAGCCATTCTCCACCTGAGGCTCCACAGCCAAGGCCAGGCAAGGCAGGGCAAGCCAGAGGGTGTGGTTTTTCTTTTGGAGGACTTAAGTCTCTGCCCTCCCACCCCTTTCTAACATCTGCTGACCCTGAGGGAAGCCTGAAGGGACGCCTGCTGCAGCCTGAAGCCATTCTCCACCTGAGGCTCCACAGCCAAGGCCAGGCAAGGCAGGGCAAGCCAGAGGGTGTGGTTGTTCTCGGAGGACTTAAGTCTCTGCCCTCCCACCCCTTTCTAACATCTGCTGACCCTGAAGGAAGCCTGAAGGGACGCCTGCTGTAACCCCATTCTCTTATGTGTTGGAGATTTTACATCTGTACTGGGACGGGAAATTTAGCTGGATTATCCACTTTTATCATCTGATAATGGAGCTGGAAGTAATTGGGGAGCGGCTATTGAAGTTGTGCGGGGTCAGGGAAGATATGGCGGTAACAGAGTGAACACATGTTACAAAAGAAGAAGGGATCGATGTTTGATATCTATCCCTTCTTCTGTTCACTCTGTTTCCCAGGATAATGTGGGGAGTGCACCAATCGTTCCACAATCCCTTAATCTGCTCCTCTGCAATGTCAGGTCGGCCAAGGGGAAAACCCACATCATCCACGACCTCCTCGTGGATGAACAGGCCGATCTGGCATGCTTTACTGAGACCTGGCTGGGAGATGCCAGCGCTGTAACTTGGGCGCAAGCTCTCCCAGCCGGTTACACGGTCAGTGAGCAGATAAGGGAAAGTGGGCGAGGGGGCGGTGTGGCTTTAGTCCATAAAACCAACCTGACCTTGATCAGAAAGCCTGTCCGGAAAACAACCCACATCGAGTGTGTGTACCTTAGCCTGAAGACCAGGGATAGCTTGGGGATTCTGTTGGTATACCGGCCACCCCGTTGCCTAACGGACTCCCTAACCGAGCTGACTCAGCTGGTCTCTGAGTTGTTGTTGGATTCGCCCAGACTTTTGGTCTTGGGCGACTTCAACATCCCTCTAGAGACCAGCCCATCCAATCTACCTGGAGCGGCTCGGGAGTTCATGGAATCCATGACAAGCATGAACCTATCCCAATTGGTTGACGGGCCTACTCATTGTGCGGGTCACACACTCGATGGGATTTTTAGTACGGAACAGGAGTATCCGTGGGCGGAGGTAACCAAAACCTCCGCATTGTCATGGACGGACCACTTTCTGATCAAGATGGAACTTAAGGCCACTTTCCGCCCCCGCGGGGGTGGCGGACCCATTAGAATGGTCCGCCCTCGAAGGCTGATGGAACCAACAGGCTTCCAGAATGCCTTAGAGGGTTTAATGGTTGGTAGCACCGGCGACTCTACTGAGACCTTGGTGAATACTTGGAACACCGTCCTTCCCAAGGCCCTCGATACTATCGCTCCTGAGCGTCCTCTCCAACCCGCTCCCAACCGTAAGCCCTGGTTCTCCCAGGAACTCCGGGAGATGAAGCGGGCCGGACGACGACTAGAGCGCAAATGGCAGAAGACTCGGCTCTTGTCCGACAGAACTCGCCATAGGCAGCATCTTCGCGCCTATCGGGAGGCTTTGCGTGCAGCGTGGAGATCCTTCTACTCTGCACGCATTGCGTCTGCAGAGTCCCGTCCAGCGGAGCTGTTTAAGGTGGTTGGGGAGCTGACGCAGGTTCCCCCTGCGCCAAATCCCCTACTTAACCCTACAGTGGCCTGCTGTGACGCATTTAACATCTACTTTGCAGACAAAATCTCTCGGATAAGGGCTGACTTAGACGCCAATGTTCTAGCAGCATCTGTAAATGAGGCACCTAGCAACTCCGTTACTGTCACTTTATTGGATGAGTTTCAATCTGTAAGTACTGATGACGTGGACAAGCTCCTTGGAAGCGTGAGGAAAACAACCTGCCCTCTCGATCCATGTCCATCATGGCTGGTCGTCCAGGGAGGGGACACATTGAAAACATTCCTTAGGGATGTAATCAATGCGTCCCTCAGGGAAGGCACTGTTCCTTCTTGTCTGAAGGAGGCGGCCGTAAAGCCCCTCCTGAAAAAACCTTCCCTTGATCCCCTGGACCGAAACAACTATAGACCAGTTTCCTTGCTGCCATTTTTAAGCAAGGTGATCGAGAGAGCAGTCGCCTCCCAACTCCAAGCTGTCTTGCATGAAACCGATTATCTCGATCCATTTCAAACCGGCTTCCGGGCAGGATATGGAGTTGAGACTGCCATGGTTGCTCTGACAGATGACCTCCGCTTGAGCATTGACAGGGGTAGTGTGACCCTGCTGGTGCTCTTGGATCTCTCAGCGGCCTTTGACACCATAGATCATGCCATCCTTTTGGACCGGCTGAGAGGGATGGGGATTGGAGGCACCGCCTTACAGTGGTTCCGTTCCTTTCTCTCCGGCAGGACCCAAAGGGTGAGGCTCGGGGACAGCTGCTCCTCCAAAATTGAGCTAAGCTGTGGCGTCCCACAAGGCGCCATTCTGTCCCCGATGCTATTTAATATTTACATGAAGCCGCTGGGTGAGATCATTCGGAGGCATGGAGCTCAGTGTCATCAGTACGCTGATGACACTCAGATATATTTCTCCATGACCAGATCATCTGCTCAGACCTCAGATGGCGCCTCCTCTCTCAATGACTGCCTGGCAGCGGTAATGGATTGGATGAGGGAAAACAGATTGAGACTGAATCCAGACAAAACGGAGGTACTGACAGTCACCGGCCCGAAACCAGGTCTGGGAATACAACTCCCGGTCCTAGATGGAATCACACTATCCTCGAAGGACCCTGTTCGCAGTCTGGGGGTACTCCTAGACTCGTCACTTCACATGACTAGTCAGGTGAATGCGACGGTCAGGAGTGCCTGTTATCAGCTTCGGCTGATACGCCAGCTGCACCCTTTCCTGGAGATGAGGGATTTGGAAACTGTGGTACACGCTTTGGTCACCTCACGATTAGACTACTGCAACGCGCTCTACATGGGGCTGCCCGTGTACCTAACCCGGAAACTTCAATTGGTCCAAAACATGGCAGCCAGATTAGTTACTGGGACATCTAGGAGAGAACATATAACTCCAGTGCTTAAATCTCTCCACTGGCTGCCAATTAGTTTCCGGGCACAGTACAAGGTGCTGGTTTTAACCTTTAAAGCCCTACATGGCTTGGGCCCATCTTATCTCAGGGACCGCCTCTCCCCGTACGATCCTCCCCGCACACTTCGATCCTCTGGGAGGAACTTACTACAGCCTATCAAGACCAGGCTGGCACAGACCTCCCAGAGGACCTTTTCTGCGACCGCTCCCAAGCTCTGGAATGGTCTGCCGGATGAGATGCGTCTCATGACATCTCTAGATTGCTTCAAAAAAGCCCTAAAGACGCATCTTTTCCGGCAGGCCTTCCCCTGAAATTCCTTATCCCCGGCTTCGGTTCCAGACTTTGATTCCTGCCTACTCCCATGTTCTGATCCCCACTTATGACGTGGCCACATAAGGAAAGGTTAGGATGTAGCTATATGTTTTTAAATAACTGTTTTAATCATTGCTGTTTAATCTATTTTTAAGGGGCGGGAGGTTTGGAAACGGGTCATGGGATTGTTTTAATCTATGTTTTTTTACTTGTACGCCGCTCCGAGTGTATATACAGAGAAGCGGGCTATAAATAAACTATTATTATTATTATTATTATTATTATTATAATTTCAAGCCGTGGATGCTTGAATCCATGGATAAAAAAACTGTGGATAAGGAGGGCCGGCTGTATCACAAATTAATGTAGCTGTTCTCTGGAATTAGTTTACTTATTTCTCATGTTTTTAATCTAGTAGGAAGTTTCTGATAACTACAAGATTGATTGTTTTAATTTTAACCTTGTTTCAATTCATGTCTTTTAATATGCTGTATCCCGCTGTGAGTGTTTCTACAGAGGAGCAGATTATAAATAAACCATTATTATTATTAAGATTGCTACTAACTTTTTTTCAGAGTGTTGCTACTATAGGTAGCACTGTAACCAGTGTTCATCATGATGTTGAGACTATGCAGGCAGCAATTGAAGCACATAAGAAATCTCTGCAAGCACTGCAAAATGAAATGGTAAGAACATGTAAATATTTGATAGCATCATCTTTTGTTTTGAGACTTAAGGAAGTGTGCAATACTTGTACAATTTGAAAATAAAGACAGGCTGAAATTTGGTCCTTTTAAGTAAGCATGAATTGAGAAAATTGTTAATTTCCAGTTGTTGTTTTTCTAGAAGCTGTTTCAGAATTTCTTAGTTTAAGCAATTTCACCATATTTGACAAATTGTTTAAAATACCTAGGTCCTAGACACTATTATTTAATACCCATCACCTGTGGTGGTGGAAAAATGGTAATGCTTACATCAAATTTTAAGCAATTAGGTATCCAAGCATTAGGTGGGTTCTGATTCTACTTTCCTTCATATACTTCCTATTTATGGACATAGAAACATTGAGCAAAGGTACTAAACTAAATCAAGGCAATAGGACTTTCATAGCAACAAGAATTTCTGATTAAATGCTAAGGGAGAAGCATGCTGTCCCATAATCTCATGATTTCTCTTTTGTTCTATTTTCTTCTGAGCTTAATAAATGTCCATTGTTTTATTTATTTATTTGACATGCTTAAAATAAATGACTATTTAGAACCAGTATGTTTGCATATCTCAAATTTTGTTTGCCTTTAATTGTCATCTTTGATTAATTTTTATGAATGTTTAATTTATATGTTCAATGATTAACAACCTTATGTTTTAACAGAGCGAACACACAGAAGATGTTAAAAGGAATCAACTGTCTTCATCCTCTTCTTCTTCTGTTCCCCAAACAAGTGAGAAGAACTTGACAGATACTTGTAAACAGGTGCTGCTTGTTTGCTTGCTAGAGGATATTCAAATCAATACTTCAAAATGTTTAATATATTTTTCATTGTTGTTCTCTTGAGTTAATGTTTCCACTTATAGCATAAATGAAGAAGTTTTTGCACTGCTGGATGGTAGAAAGCATTAAATCAAAAAGTGAAATGATTCTGCATTTGATGTGTTCAACAGATAATGTCAGAGAGGTGATACAGCTATAAGAGAGGAAAGTTGAGCATTGCAGATAAAAATTTAAACAGGAGAAATATGGTATATCTTTGAAATAAGTCTTGCATGTCAAAATAATAGAGTACATGGCAATTCTTGAAATTATTTTATAAGTAGCTACTTGCCACACAAGCTTTACTGCACCTGCAGAATGCATGTTTATTTATTATTAAATGTATACCCCACCCTCCATAATATTTCCAGGTCAACATGCAGTTGTTGGTTAAAAAGGGTCCATTAAAAAATACAGTGACATTCAAATTATAGAGAGGCTGATACACGTTATTTTGTGTGATATGTTAGCCCAAGTATTGGAGGTGGTTTGCAATAAAGATCTGTGTATGAGAATTACATGGCAACTACTTAAATGAGGAGGTTTATGTTCATTCTTTGACATTTAAATGGAGTTTCAACAACTCTATTGCACATAGGCTTCATCCACAGTGTAGAAATAATCCAGTGTGACACTACTTTAACTGCTATGGGTCAGTGCTATGGAAGTCTGGGAACTGTAGTTTTTTTGAGACATTTAGCCTCTGCCAAAGAGTGCTGATTTATTTATTTATTATATTTATTTGTATCCCGCTCTTTTCCAAGGAGTGGGACTGAGAGCGGCTTCACAACATTAAAAACAGTACAATTAAAACATTGAAAAATGATTCAACATCTCTACCTGTCCTCATAACAATTCCTTAAATGCCTGTGTGAACAGGTAGGTCTTAACCTGCTGACAGAAGGCTATCAAGGAGGGAGCCATTCTGATCTCCCTGGGCAGGGAGTTCCAGACTCTAGAGTCAGCCACCAAGAAGGCTCTCTCGCGCATTCCCACCAACCGTGTTTGTGATGATGTTGGGACGGAGAGAAGGGCTTCTCCAGAGGATCTCAGACTCTGGGCTGGTTCATGCCATGAGAAACGGTCTGTCAAATAGTGTGGACCTGAGCTGTGTAGGGCTTTATAGGTGACAGCGCCTTGAATTGTATCCAGAAACTAACTGGCAGCCAATGAAGCTGTTTCAACGGGGCGTTGTATGGTCTCTGTCATCTGCCCCTGTTAACAGCCTAGCAGCAGCTCTTTCAACCAGCTGAATTTTCCGAACACTTTTCATAGGCAGCCCGATGTACAGCCCATTACAGTAGTCCAAACGGGATGTAACAAAGGCATGTACCACCATGGCTAGATCTGGCTTCTCAAGGAACGGGCACAGCTGGCGCACAAGTTTTAAATGTGCAAAAGCACTCCTGGCCATAGCAGAGACCTGGACCTCCAAGTTCAAAGCTGAGTCCAAGAGTACTCCCAAACTGCGAACCTGTGTCTTCAGGGGGAGTGTGACCCCCATCTAACACAGGCTGGATCCCTATTCCCCGATCCACCTTCCAACTGACCAGGAGCACCTCTGTCTTGTCTGGATTAAGTTTCAACTTATTTGCCCACATCCAGTTCATTACTGAAGACAGTCACTGGTTTAGGACCAGGACAGCCTCCTTGGATTGAGGTGGGAAGGAGTAGTAGAGTTGAGTGTCATCGGCATATTGATGACAATGAACCCCAAAACTCCGGAAAACCTCTCCCATTGGTTTCATGCATATGTTAAACAGCATAGGTGACAACACAGAACCCTGAGGGACCCCACAGGAGTACCCCAGTATCACCTTCTGGATTCGCCCCTCCAAGAAGGTGGTCCAGAAATGATGCCCCACGAAACTACAAATCCCAGGATTCCATAGCATTGAGCCATTCCGGTTGAAGTGGTGTCAAACTGGATTATTTCTGCATTGCAAATGCAGCCATGAATGGGCAATAATTGCAAGCAACTTTATTTAGGTAATAATCCTATGATATTTGAAAGAATGTGCAGCTTTCTTCTGAATAAAGCAACATGAGTTGGCTAGAGGTACCTGGAATAACAAAGAGAGGTACACTAAATGTGTGGGCTGTGTGTTCTTAGATATTATTGTTTCCTTTTTCCATAGTTGACTAATAAAAATGTTTGTGTATTAAACAGGATAACCAGTATCTACATACCTCTATAGAGGAGGTAAACTCTACCCTAATGTTGTACCAGAAAATGAATGATTTAAAACTTTTCAGTATGGATTCCACAATCAGCAATTTAAGCTGGAGAGTTACATCATTAGAAAGTCATATGATGGTTGTGAATAAACTAGAAAAGAAAGGAAACCTCACCCTTGGTATGGTAAGTGTCCAGAGGTTTGAAAAATTAGTGTTTCAAAGCAAATTACATCTGCTACATAGAATGGTTGTGTTACAAAATGGATGAATTGAAATAATACAAGGACAGGTTACTATTTCAAAAAGATATTGCAGGCTACCTTTGTCTCACTTCAAGTCAGTGGTGGGGAGAGTATCGTCTTTCACATGTTTTTTTGGACTGCAGCTGCCATCAGCCTTCACTATTGGCTATACTTTTTGGATAAATTTCATTATATGGGGAGATCTAAGATTTTGGGGCATAATTGTATTTTGTATTATATCCTATGCTTCATTAGTGGAATCTAAAGTTGTATATACACTATACCTAGAAGGTATGGCAATTCAATCATAGCTAGAGTGGTTTAATTTCAGTAAGACTTCTGCATCACCAATGGTCCACATTTGCATTTGCCTTCCTCTTCCTGGACAACATGCTCATTGTTTATATGCCTTTTTAAGATGTAATTACTGGTACACTTTGCAACCCTTATTATTGTACCATTAAAATCTACATCCCACTTAAACTTCTTGGAGGAAGATCACACACAGAAGTAAGGAAACCAGGGAACGTTCTGTGAGTGGCTTGCAGCTACAGAATCGATTTGAATCTCTCTCTGTTATCAAGGATGATGAGGAACAGCAGCAGGGACAGACATCAGAAGCAGAACAGGGGAGCCTGAGAGTACCACAAAAGGGAACAGACACTGCTAAGCCTCAGAGGAGGCGTGTGGTCGTGGTGGGGGACTCCTTGCTGAGGGATTCAGAAGCAGTGGTTTGTGGGCCTGGCAAGATGTCTTGGGAGGTGTGTTCTCTCCCTGGGGCAGAGATCCGTGATGTGACGGAGAGGCTGACAAGACTTGTCAAGCCTGCTGACCGATACCCCTTTCTTTTGGTTCATGTGGGAACCAATGATACTGCAAGGCACAGCTTTCAGAATATCATAAGGGATTATGAGGCCCTGGGAAGCTGAAAGAGATGGATGCACAGGTTGTCATCTCATCTCTTCTCCCAGTTGAAGGGCATGGTCTGGTCCAGGAAAGGAGAAGAAAATAGCAGATGTCAACAGCTGGCTCCGCAGATGGTGCAGCCAAGAACTGTTTGGATTCTTAAACCATGGGCTGCGGTTCCATGAGGAGGGACGTCTGGCAAGGGATGGGCTGCATCTCACGCCAGTTGGCAAAAATGTTTTTGCCAACAGTCTGAAGAATCTGATCAGGAGGGCTTTAAACTGAGTTATGTGGGGAAGGGAGACAGCATTCTGGAAGGCAAAAGGGCTGGAGAGAATAGTCAAAATAGTCGAACAAGGCAAACAGTGCAAGGACCCAACAGTAGGAGGCAAAAAAAAAAAAAAAAAAAAAACGTGCACAGGCATCTAGTGAAGGGGACACATGGTCTTAGATGTTTCTACACTAATGGACAGAGTATGGGAAATAAGCAGGATGAACCTGAACTCCTAGCACAACAAGGGAAATATGATATAATAGCGATCACTGAAACGTGCTGGGATGAGTCTCATGATTGGAATATAGAAATAAAGGGGTATAACCTTTTTAAGAGAAACAGGGCAAATAGGAAAGGAGGAGGAATAGCATTATATGTAAGGGACATTTACACCAGTGAAGAGATCCAGGACATCAGTAGTGGAAGCCAAGTGGAGAGCATCTGGATAAAAATTAAGGAGAGGGAAACAACAGGGATGTTACTATGGGAGTCTACTACAGACCCCCAAGTCAGACGGGGGAATTGGATGATTCATTTCTAGAACAGATGGCCACTTAGAAAAGAGAGATTTAGTAGTGATGGGAGACTTTAACTATCCAGATATTTGCTGGAAGTAAAACTCAGCCAAATCCTCAAGGTCTAGCAAAACAGGGATGACCTAGTCAATGGGGGCCAAGGGGTTGGAACGTTGTTCTCCTGGAGTTTGTTATACAGTGGAAAGGAGAAGCAGGGCATAGACACAAATTCTAGACTTTAGGAGAGCTGATTTCAATAAGCTTAGAGAAATCCTGGGGGTGATCCCGTGGTCAGGAATACTAAAAGAAAAGGGAGTTCAAGACGGATGGGAGTTTCTCAAAAAGGAGATACTGAAGGCACAATTTCAAACAGTTCCAATGAGGAAGAAGAATGGGAGATGTCTCAAGAAGCCAGGATGGATGACTAAGGAACTTTCAGCTGAGCTGAGTTTAAAACGGGACATGTATAAGAAATGGAAAAATGGGGAAATCACCAAAGAGGAATTCAAACGAATAGCAAGCACTTGTAGGTTTAAAGTCAGAAAAGCTAAAGCACAGAATGAACTCAGGCTTGCTAGAGAGGTTAAAAACAATAAAAGGGCTTTTCTGGGTATGTACGCAGCAAAAGGAAGAAGGAAACGGTAGGGCCATTGCTTGAAGAAGATGGGAAAATGCAAACAGGGGACAGAGAAAAGGCAGAATTACTCAACACCTTCTTTGCTTCAGTCTTCTCGGAAAAGGCAAAAGGTGCTCAAGCTGAGGATAATGGAGCAGAGGACAGAATAGGGGAATTTCAGCACAGAATAAGTAAAGAGATAGTACAGGAATACCTAGTTAATTTAAATGAATATAAGTCTCCAGGACCAGATGAACTACATCTAAGGGTACTAAAAGAACTGGCAAATGTAATATCAGAACCATTGGCAATAATCTTTGAGAACTCCTGGAGAACAGGAGAAGTCCCAGCAGACTGGAGGAGGGCAAGCGTTGTCCCCATCTTCAAAAAGGGGAAAAAAGAGGATCCCAACAATTGTCAAGTTAGTCTGACATCTATTCCAGGAAAGATACTAGAGCAGATCATTAAACAGGGAGTCTGTGAACATCTAGAAGGCAATGCCATAATCACAAAAAGTCAACACGGGTTCCAGAGAAACAAGTCATACCAGAAAACCTGATCTCTTTTTTGATAAAATTACCAGCTCAGTAGATGAAGGGAATGCTGTGGATGTAGTATATCTTGATTTCAGTAAAGCCTTTGACAAAGTTCCCCATGACATTCTTGCAAACAAGCTTGTAAAATGTGGGCTAGACAAGACAACTGTTAGGTGGATTTGTAATTGGTTGACCGGCCAAACCCAAAGGGTGCTCAGCAATGGTTCATTTTCATCCTGGAGAGAAGTGACAAGTGGGGTGCCACAGGGTTCTGTCTTTGGTCTACTGCTATTCAACATCTTTATCAATGACTTGGATAACAGAATTGGGAGCATACCTATCAAATTTGAAGATGACACTAAACTAGGAAAAGTAGTTAATACCCCAGAGGACAGGATCAAAATTCAATATGACCTGAATAGATTAGAAACCTGGGCCAAAGCTAACAAAATGAAATTCAACATGGAGATATGTAAGGTTCTGCACTTAGGGCGGAAAAATGAAATGCACAGGATGGGGGACACCTGGCTGAATGAAACTACGTGTGAAAGAGTCCAAGTAGACCATAAGTCCAGGGGGTTGGACTGGATGGCCCTTGTGGTCTCTTCCAACTCTATGATTCTATGATTCTCTGTCTGCATAAGTATCCAATGTGTATTGCCTGTTGCAAGGCTCTTACTGATCTCAGGAAACACAAATGACAGTGTTATTTAACTAGTTTTTACATTAGAAAATTTTAGATATTATGTAGAACCAATTGATAACTACATTTTAATGTCTGTGTGGCTAACCTCTCATCTTAATAGCGTTCTTCATTTTGTGTATGCTATCTTTGGAAATGTAAAGTGTACTTTAGAAACTAAAAGCATGCAGTTTGCATTGTCTTTTGTAGGTGGGTGACTTAACTACCTCGGCAAATGCAGAACATGAAGTAAGGAATGAAACTACTACTGAAAAATTACAAAACATGGAGGTAATTCTAGGGAAAGTCACATTGAAATAGTTTTTAAAGAATCACTTTGAAATTGGCTGTATTGGTTTGGCCCGTATGCTGTTTCCCCTGCCATTTGTTCATGCATTTCCTAGTTTACTGTCAAATAAGGAGGGGAAGTAAGTTACACAGTAGGGATTTCACATTCTTAAGTACAAAGCACAGTAAGGCAAAGTGTGACCCACTAGGGCTGTTTTTGTGCCCCCCCCCCGACTACCCCCAGGGGGTAAAAAAATCTGCCTAAAATGTTATCCCTGGATTATTTTTAAACCCAGAAAGGGCCTTGTTAAAACTGAGAGTAAATTCAATATGAAATGCCCAAGGAGATCCATGCCTCCTAATATCCTAGAGGGTATTGGGGAGCATTTGTGGCCAAACCAAAAACAAATTTGGTAGGTGTGTGGTGGGTGTTGTGCTCCTGGAAGGTCTCTCAGGGTGCTAATGTGCCCTGCCAGCCTCTCACAGTTGCTCCTTCCTATATAAAGCCATTTCTCTCTGCAGTTTGTCAAAATAGTTACATGCACTAGAAATCCTTGGAAGCAAATTAGAGGCATCTATGCTATTTCCATTCAGAGATCAGAGATAACAATGGGACTTCCCTGTACCTGTATTAGTTCCACAGAATGTGAGGGATAGAGCAACATAGGCTACGTATTGGACAAAGTATTCATTAAAACTAACACACTCTGTGATTCTAACACATGCAGCTTAGAAGCTGCAGTATATCAGGATGAGCTTATTAGAGGACAACAAGACAATATGACAGGATAAGTTTCACTCTTCTTCTGCAATGTCCCTAAGTGTAAAGTGTACCATTTTACGCTTTTCCATAGAAATGAAATGAACTGATCCAATGATGACTCAATTAAAAAACTAAACCCATTCCTACCTATATAATTCTGTCTCTTCATCAACATTGGGTTCTGTTGGATACTATTCAAGTGTAATGGGAACTGTCTTTTATTCCCCACCCCCACCCCCAATTTCAGAAGCTAGTAGATTTTTGCTTTTTCAGAAATTATTTGAGCCTTTCACAGTAGTTGATATGGAAACAAGGCAAAAACCTTACTTTTTAGAAAACATACTAAATTTAGTTGCTTGGTTTGATGTGGATGATGTCTAGAGTCTTCATCCTATTATTACTTAATGATATTTACTGTTTTTTGTAACTCCGCATATGACAAAACATCAACTTTATCATTGGAAACTATACATTTGTATAGAATTTGTCTTACAATAAATTGCATAACTCTAGAATAAGTTAAAATCTGCAGAAAGCCTTTTGAAAAAAGGAAGGTTACAATCAAGATGTTCTAGAAACATTTTATTTAAAAATGCCAGATTTGCAAGATTGTTGATGTATTAAGTATACTGTACCTGACTTTCCAAACCCATATTAGTTACTGTTCTGGAGAACCTAGACAAACATAGAATTCATTAACAGAACCTGTGAACAAAAGAAGATACCCTCTAATCTTGAAGAAGTGAAGAAATGGCTTAGAAGAAAAGTCAGATGGTGGCAGAAAGGTATATGCCATTATCTGACTTTTCTTCTAAGACATTTCATAATCTACCATGGGAGGATTCAGATAAATTTAGTCTCTAGATGTGCGAAGCAGATGTACTGCAGTTAATAATTTTTATGCCTTCTATTCAACATTTACAACTGTGTATCTAAATAGCTGAAACAGTTTAGCCCTCTCCCATGATGGTTTACGAGCTGTGTCACAGTTTGATACTTGCATCTTATTCCTTCTATATAGCTCTGTCCACTAAAATCAGTCAATATTTTATTAGTCCTATAGAACAAGAAACATTAAATTGATTCTGTCTAGGAACTGATACTTTAAATCAAGTAATTTGACTTCTGAGCTTTGAAAAAAAGTTGTCACTTCAACCTCTAGTGAAAGAAGCAAGGTTTTAACTGATTTTCAAATAATTAGTTTCGTTGTCATTGTATAGAAAACAGAAAATGGAGAGTCTCAGGTATCCAAACTAAGAGAGAAGCTGCAACAGATCAGTTCTTTGTCAAGGAAGCCAGAAAATGACAGATCTGAAGCACTGAAAAAAGGTGAATATTCTGTACAATGGTGTTTTCAGATTTTCATATTGAATCACTATGCTATTTTTCCTTTTGCTAAAGTTAAGTACCAACTTAATAACATCTGGTTAAACTGCAGCTAGTCTTGGCCAAACGTGTTGCCAGAAGGCGTCAGACTATGTTGGTAGCTGACCTTTAGGTGAGAGTGTCTCATCTAAAAATGTTAGGACTCGTCTTTCATGGTCAAGATGCTTATAAAGTGTGTGATTTAGACAGCTCAGCATTCATAATGAGACTGATTGGGACAAAGAAAATTTTGGTCACACATTATGTAATCATTTATTTTGTTTATATTCCACTTTTTCCCCAAAATGAGATCCAGGTCAAAGCACTGTTACAACAGTGACCTGTTAGTTGATTTGAATGATTTGGGATAGTCAAATAAGAATTTATATCCCTGTTACTACGATGTGATGGGGGGGAGGCGGGAAATCAAGTGGTAACTTTGCTCTTTTTATAAGTCCCCAGTAAACTGTATAGTTTAATATAAATCAGTTTAAATAACAGTGGTCAACATCAGAGATTCTGAGGGCTGTTTTCAACCCCCAACCTACCATGAGCCATACTGGCCTCTTCCAAGGAAACTGGAAGTGACCAGATTACTTCTGATTTGATGCATACCATCAACATGCAATCCCCTTTGTGAGGTATAATAATTTTCTATCTATTTTACTCATTATCAAAAGAAAAAGCTGTAACTACTATAAAATTACTTGACAGTAGGAAAACTCCAGAGCACCCCGTCAAAGCCTACAAAACTTCCAAGACTTTCTTCAAGATCAGTCAGTTTTGAAAGAAGTAGACATCCAAGAAGCTTATCTTTACCTGGAATATCCAACATAGAAGGTAATCTATTTGGTTTTGTTGGAGTGGGATAAACATAGACTTTCTCTCTAATTTAGGGGCAAAACAGACTGTCCCAAAGGAGTGGCTTCTGGCTGCCCTTTTTCTAGCTGGGTTGGGGATGTGGCAACTACATGCCATGCCCCCAACCTGGCCTTTTCCTGGCACAAAAAAATTAAATCAAAATTTCATGTCTCCATGTAACAGTAAGGTATGCTTTAAATGTTCAATGATCGTAGAAGTGCCAGTTTCTGGTACATGAGAAGGACAGTATGGTAGTATGAAATAAAAGTCATATTAGGATGTCTTATAATGTGTTGATTTATGCTGTTTGTTTGCACTCACCTGGCTCCTCTTGCATATTTGGGAATGGCCTATCCCTCTGGCTGATGGGGAAAGTACAATACCATTAATAATAAGTTAACCTCAGACAACATATTTAACCACTCTCCCTTGTAATAGTGGATATTGGACGACAGACATGGAACTCAAGCTTGTTGTGAAATGCCAGCTGGATCTAATTTATCATACTATGACCATTACCGTATATAATGTATATACCGTATATACTCATGTATAAGTCGAGGGCAGTTTTTGGGGCCAAAATCATGGATTTTGATATGACCTGTGGATAAGTCGAAGGTCAAACACTGGGGCATGTTACAAAAGATCTAAAGGGGGAAACAAAGCACCACTTCCCTCCCTACATCTCCCTCTCTGGACCTCTCCCAAGTCCCAAGGGTCATAGTCTAAGCACGTAAAAGGGGAAACAACCTCAGCACACACACACACACACACACACACACACACTTTCACTTTACCAAAAGTATTCCCAGAACACATGGCTTGCAAAGGAGGGGAGAGAAAGCTCTCTCTCTCTTTCCCCAAAGCTCCCAGGATTCCATTGCATGCAAAGGAGGGGAGAGAAAGCTCTCTCTCTCTTTCCCCCAAACTCCCAGGATTCCACTGTTTGCAAAGGAGGGGAGAGAAAGCTCTGTCTCTCTTTCCCCAAAACTCCCAGGATTCCATTGCTTGCAAAGGGGGGACATTGCAAAAGGAAGATAGACCTTTCTCCCTCTCTTCTCTCTCCCCCAGGATTTCCAGGCTGATGGCTTGCTAAACAGGGTCCAAGCCTGGGCATGCTCTCTCTGCCCCTTTCCTGAGCAGCTCCTTCTTAGCGTGGGCTGCAGGAAGGGATTGAGGGTCAGGATCTCTCTCTCTCTCTCTCTCTCTCTTTTTCCAGCGTTGAGGGCGGAGCCATCCTTCATGAGGGTTGGTTCCCCCTGTTTGCTCCAATCAGGCAGGACTATGACTTTTGGGCGTGTCCACCAGGGGAATCCATCCCCCTTGTTTGCCCAGTCTAGTTCCTGCCTTCGCTCCGTCAGGTCGTGTTTTCCTAACTCTCCTTTACTCACAAAACAAAATCTTCTTTATTCTCCTTTTACTCCTTACCTCTTCTCTCTCTGTGAGGGCCGACTAAGGTCCGAAGAGCTAGAGGGCCCAGGCATGTCTGGGGAATCTGGCCATGCTACACAGGCTCTCCACAAGAGGAATGGATCAGCCCTGACCCGGGAGGTGCGGCCTGTAGGCCGCTCGGCGCAGCCGGAGGAGGGATATCCCTTTTCTCCGCGCTTGAAGGCGCCGGACCGCGGGAACCTGTCCCGAAATCGGGAGGGTGCGGTTAGCAAGGAGGACACCGAGAGACCGCAGGAACCTGTCCCGAAATCGGGAGGGTGCGGTTAGCAAGGAGGATGCCGAGAGACCGCAGGAACCTGTCCCGAAATCGGGAGGGTGCGGTTAGCAAGGAGGACGCGAGAGACCGCAGGAACCTGTCCCGAAATCGGGAGGGTGCGGTTAGCAAGGAGGACGAGAGAGACCGCAGGAACCTGTCCCGAAATCGGGAGGGTGCGGTCGGCAAGGAGGACGCCGAGAGAAATGTGAGTAATGCTGCAGTGAGCAGCTTGGGTACCCTGCAGCCTCTCCCTCCCGAACGTCGGCTCCCTTCTCCTCCTTACTAGCCTTACAGCCGGCGCAATCCTGTATTGCCTCCCAAACGGTCTCCTCTCAGAGAGGGGCCCGTTTTCAGACTAAGGTCGTGGCAGAGAATTCTTCCCAAGAGTCAGGGTCAGAGGCAGAAAGGACTCAGAGATAAAGGAGGGCCAGGGAATTATCTTCCTCTCCCTCATTCTTCAGATTCTCGAGGGACGCCTTCTCCCCCTTGGAAAGTCATCCCTCCAAGATGGACCCCAAGCTCACTGGAGGGAGCTCAGTGGTCCTTCAGCCCCTGGAGTCGGGCTCACAGAGGGACAGGCTCCTTTACAATTCCAGGAGACCTAGGGAACCCTCTTCTTCTTTCCCCCCCGCCTCCCATTACAAAAAATATCTAAGATTCTCACCACTTAATGGGGACAAATTGTTTGGAATAAAGTCTCTTGGCTGAGACTAGGAATAATAAGAAGACCTCAACATCCTTAAATGTCAGCCCTGGTGGCGCAGTGGTTAAATGCCTGTACTGCAGCCACTCACTCAAAACCATAAGGTGGCGAGTTCAAGACCAGCAAAGGGCTGAAGCTCAACTCAGGCTTGCATCCTTCCGAGGTCGCTAAAATGAGTACCCAGATTGTTGAGGGGCAAATAGCTTACAATTGTAAACCGCTTAGACACTCCTTAAGGGTATGAAGCGGTATATAAATGAAATGAAGCTGTTTGTTAAAATATACTTTGATATATTTTTCTATACCATTCATATGACTTTTCATTGCCTCCTTAAGGTAGAGGAAGGCAAACAAACATAGATTGATATAAAAGTCACAAAATGTCTGATTGATATTGAGGCCATAAAAACATCAACAACAACACTATACTATCTATCTAATAACAATTGAGTTATAATAATCACAGGTTCAGATGGGAGATTATCCAGACAATTCTGGAGACACGTCTCCTCCAAGATTTTTGTGTGTTCCTGTTTTTTGGGTAGTGGTCTCCTGCCCACAGCCCAAGCTACCACGTTATCACAAATATCTTACCAACCTTTCCATACAAGGTTCTACCATTCAGTCTGTTGTTTTCTTCTGTGACACGCACTACACAGATAGACACGTCTTGAAAACAGTGGGACCTTCATATAGACCCATAATTTCAAATGTCCTGATAGATCTCATTCTCTCCCATAGGATATATATAAGATGTCGAGTTGTGATTTCTTTCCTATCCAGACATGTTTTTCTGGTAATTTACGAAAAGAACTACCTAGTTCCATTTCAGAACCTGCATCACTTTGGAGTGGTTGTAGACACATCGCTGACCAGTCTACCTGACCAAGCAAAGGGTAAGATCCATGAAGAACACCCTCGAGCAGGTAGGTTGTTCCCAGTTATTGGACCTAGTGTTACTGGTGCATCTACACTGCCTGATCTGTTTCAGTTAATCGTTTGGCATGAACACCATTTCATGCCAGGAGCCTACAGTAGTTCTTCTAGCTGTATCTAAAAACAGATGGTACACATAAATAATCTGTTCTGACATACACTGATTAAATCAAACCTCTTTGAATGGTGGTTTTTGCTGCCAGTTGTAGAGGATTGCCTGATTTAGGCCCTGTTGAAGTTCCACATAAGGTTGGATGCCAGCTTAGGGTGACGGGAAGCATGTTTGTGGCTCCCAATAGCCAAACTCCAGATCCCTCATGTAGATGCTCCGGTCTCGTCTCTCGTGACTTCAGAAGGGCAGGGTTTCCAGAGATCTTCCAGATGTCACGAAACCAGTTCGTCTTCCAATCACAAAGATCTCCTAACTCAAGGTCAAATACCATATCCAGGATTAAACCTTCACATGTGGATATTGAAAGGCACCTACTGGACATCAGCTCTTCCAATCATACTGTCCCAGAAACTGTCTAATCATTCATATATATGTGTGTGTGTGTGAGAGAGGGTGTATATATAAAGTTTTGAGAACAGCTTCTCTTATTAAACTTCCCACAGTTCACAGATACCCTAATTGGTACCCTCATGTAGTTCTTCAGGCATTAACCAAACCACAGTTTGAATAACTTGACAGAGTTGATATTAAGTTTCTTACCTGGAAAACAGTATTTTTTTTTTTTTAATGCTATTAGTTCAGCTAGAAGGTTTTCTGAACCAGGAGCACTATCCACAGGAGTGAAATATGCATCTTCTGCGAGGATTCAGTTCTGCTTGACGGGATCTGATGTTCATGACTAAAGTTAACTTCACATTTCATAGAGCACAGGAGATCATTTTCCCTTCATTCGTTCCTGACCCCAAAAAGGAACTTGAAAAGACTTGGCTCACACTAGATGTAGGCAGAGTTCGGTGTATTTACATCAAACGCACTTGTCGATGGCGCAAATCAGACAGTCTATTTGTCTCCTTCGGTCCTACATACCTGGGAAGTTTTTCTTCATCGACCCTGGCTTGATGGATCTGGGCTTGCATCTCTCAGTGTGAGTCGATGATGGGTAATACGCTGCAAGGAAGGGTCAGCGCTCATTCCGCTCACAGTGCTGCCACACCTGCCGCCCTAACCACTAATGTTCTTCTCTCCAATATTTGCAGGGTGGCCGCTTGGTCATCTCCTTCCATATTTATCCGTCGCTGCCGAATCAATGCCTTCCAACTGGCTGGGGCATCATTTGGTAGACGGATCCTTCAATCCATCCTATAATTCCTTACCTCAGTTCCCACCCATCTAGGGAGCTTTGGTATGTCCCTCATGAAGGATGGCTCCGCCCTCAACGCTGGAAAAACGAACATTGGCTTACCTTGTGAGATGTTTGTTTTCAGCGATGAGGGCGGAGTCATCCTGCCCACCCGTAACTGAGGAATTTTTTCTCGGTGTCGGGGGGTGTTGTAAGGTTAATAGGATCCTTGTTCTAGTGTCTAGAATTGTTATAGTTAAATGGTTAAACTTTCTCTATTGTTGTTGGTATTTCTTCATTGTTATAAACTCTCTCTGCTTGGCTATACATTGACTGGGCAAACAAGGGGGATGGATTCCCCTGGTGGACACGCCCAAAAGTCATAGTCCTGCCTGATTGGAGCAAACAGGGGGAACCAACCCTCATGAAGGATGACTCCGCCCTCATCGCTGAAAACAAACATCTCACAAGGTAAGCCAATGTTCGTCTCTCACACACACACACACAGGAAGAGAGGAGAGCACTCTGGGGAGCAGCTGGGGACTCAAACAGGAACCTCCTAAAGATCCCTGGCTGCAGAGGAAGGTGGGCACTTCTTTAACAAAATTTTCAAGTAGTATTAACTTGTTGCCCCATAGATAAGTCGACCCATGATTTTAGAGTCCATTTTGGGGCATAAATTTCTCGACTTATAGTCGAGTATATACGGTATATTTGAATGACCTCTTTAATCTATAAGAATTTATATTGCAGCTAATGAAATATGTCTTCTGTCCCTTTTGTAATAATTGTCTGTTGTGGATTATGTGTTCTCGGCCAGTGGAGAAAGAGCCCTCCATTAATGAGTTAATTCCTTTTGTTGCCCAGGCTAGGCAAGATACTGTGTTACTTTAAATGAACTTCTATCAGTCTTCATCTCCTCCTGTTTCAGTTCTTCTTGCCTGGCCCACGAATGGTTGTACAGTGGCCCCCCGGCTTACGAATCCCCCGGGGTACGAAAACCCCGGGGAACGAAAGAGCCGGGGCTGCAAAAACGGCCCCGGGATCCGAAACGGAAAAACCGCGCGGCCCCTTTAAATTTGCCGCGCGGTCCGTCCACTAAAGCGGTCCCCTGGGAAACGAAAATTTGCGGGTTACGAAAAGTAATCCAGAACGGATTACTTTCGTAACCCGGAGGACCACTGTATATGTATCGCCTCCACTTTTTCTGGCCCTATTTCTTCAATTTAAGCCTCTTTTTTTCTTTCTTTCTCAGTACTGCACATTAAAAAAAAGCCCTTAACTTTTGATTTCCCATGTTAGTTGTTCTCCCTCATTAGTTCCTCCTCCCTTTTTATTGTTTTTTTTTCCACACTTTTCTCTCAAACATGTTGTTGGGATGGAAAAAGTTAAAGCCAAATCCACTAAACCTAGTTCTGCTTCTTACGATGTCTGTGTGCTCTTGGCTGCCTTCCCTGGGTGTTGCAAAGATGTGCACACAACAGCAACATCCCACCACCACCTGGCAATGGCTGCCTTCTCTGCAACTGTCTATTCTAACCAAGTTGTTGAATGTGTTTGTATTGAAACAGATCCTCCTTGTGCCTCTGACTTTACAGCAGCTCAGGCACTGGAGTCAGTCTCCATTCAGCAGTAATTGGAAATAGAGGATTGAGCCTCCAAAGGTGCTACTGCTGGTGAATATTCAGAGAGCTCCCACTTCCACATCTTTTCAGTTAGGGTCAAGTCATCCTCCCAGATCCCAAATGGCTCCACTTAACTATCAGGTGGTTGTGTGGAAAACGTACTTAAAACAAGGCTACTCCCACAGAGTGGTAAACACTCTTCTATCATTTTGGTGAAAGTCCACACTTTGGATCTACAAAACAACTTAGACTTTTCTAAGGTGGCCTTGTAGAAACACTACAGAGCAGTCACATGGCCAGCTCCATCCACATACACTAAATGCAATAAACTAGACAAATACACTTCAACCAGAGCCTTGTTTTATGGAAGAGTTCTGCAGCAAATAGCAACACATTAAACACATTGTTGCCACCTTCAGCCCTAATGAATATGCCTGCTTGGGTAAATCCCGTTACTGGATAGCTCCTTCTCTACTAGCTGAGAATGGCACATTGGAGAACTTACCATAGTTCTTGCTATCAGGAACTGTATTAAGCATCTTGTCTGCCATGGATTTTAGTGCAAATACAGACCTGTGGGATTGTTGTGTATTGGCATACTTAAACAATGGGATGGGATATGTAGTGATGTGTTCAGTGTGAGGGATCACATTCCTTTGTGCTGAAATAACAGAGGAAAGGGAGGCATGCCTGACTTGAGACTATCATAAGGTTATTTCTTGAGGAACATAGATAGAAGAAAGGGAGGATGGGGGTATGGGCAAATGAGAAGAACAAGGTTGTTTTACTTTTGCAATGAATGGGAAAATAGACTACCAAGTATTTTAAATTGTGTATGGTTTAATTAGGCATTGCTAATATTTGCTGTTTAGTTCTGACAATGAATGTCTCTGGTGTAAACCTTTAGCTACTGAATAAAATTTTTCTGAGTTTACCACTGAAGTCTGGAATTTCTGAAATTTGGGAGGCACCCCAAAGTTCAGAAACTTGTCAAGGAAAAAGAGCCATCCAGCCCCACCCTAGGTGGCAAGACTTTAATTCATTTTTTGGAGTCAAGGAGTCTTTTTGATTCTTTCCTGTGTCTCCACTTACGAAGGAACTGAAACAGGAGATGAGAATAGATAAAGGTTCATTTTTGTATCTTGCCTACCTTGGGTGACAACAGGAGTTAACCTGTTAATGAATGCCTTCTTCTCTTTAGCAAGAATGGACATTCATAGTAAGTCCTCCAGTGTGTCATTCTCCTTCAGAAAGCAAGTGTATTTCTTGTCCTTTTAAACCTAATTATTATTCTTTATAGATCTTCAGGATTTATTCAGGACCACCAATCAAGGCACAGATGGCAAGCTATCATATGAAGACCTGCAAAACCTGGTTCAGGCTACAATTCATGATTCACATAGCTTTAAGGAATTTGATACAGATGGGGATGATAAGTATACTCTACCAGAACTGAGGGTGGCTCTGGGTGTATAGTATTTCTGCTTATAAATACAGTATTTGAAGGACTACCGTAGCTACAACAAAAACAAAAACCCTGATAATTAAAAGCTACATCTAGCACTTTTCCCAATGATGATACTAATCTTTGCAGCTTAGCCTAGTGTACTTGTTGACATCTTTTAAATTTTGTGTTCTTTGGAAAGTATTGAAAAGGTTTTATATTTTTATGAAAAACTTAAGAGATGTTGACTCCTGAAAGATTTTCAATGTTAAGGCTCTATTCCAGAGATAATCATTCATGACTTAAGTCCTTTTGACACAAGTGGGACACGTTAGTTGTTAATAATGTGTTGCCTTCACTTCCATTCCAAGGATGTTAATGCATTTAATTTCTCTGGCTCAGGGCCAAAGTATGATATTTTGCCATTGCATTGAATAACTATGTGGGGGTAATTATTGCACTGAATAACTATATTCATTGCATTGAATTAACTATAGGGTAATTGCACCTTAAACTATGCTAAGAATTTTAGCTGAAACTTTTTATTTCCCTTATAAGGGAAGTTCTTGTCTTCAAATTAGAATATGTGTGTAAATATGGACAAACTTATTTTATATTTCAAATTTGCCTTAAATTAGCTGCACTTTAGAATAAAAACATAAAAGAATCTGATTGTGTGGGATGGGATTCATCTGCTTGTAAATATTTAACACAGCATAAATTACACACACTTGGGTCGACTTTGTATTGAGGGTAATAAAAATTCCAGTCTCCATTGTATGAATGTTGAAGACTGGCAAGACATACATTTCTACTTGGAATTATACTTTTTAGGACACTTGCCCCATAATTGTCTGGGAATCTATGGATAGTTTTCAGAAAATCAAGATCTGAACCCTTACACTAGATTGTAGAGAAGACCACTGTTCTTAAAACTTTGACAAAAGAAAACCAGAACAACATGATGTTGGAATGATTAGTTATATCCTTTTGCTTTTTAATTTAAGTACAAACTGTGTTTGATACTATTAACCCTAGAGTGAAGTGTAGTTACTAGAAATACTTTAATGTAAGCTAAGTAGTCACTTCAGCCTTCCTCCTTATTTTGGCTGACTTCTAAAAAAATGAATTGTTTGCACATTAATTTGCGTCTCATGGGATTAAAAATGGTGATGATGGTCACTGTAATTACTGTCATTCATTAGTTTTTGTTTTTGTCAGATGAGGTGAGCTAAATTACATCTTACATTAAGTGCTTCTTTGTTTTTGCATTATGTGATTTGTGTGTGTCTATATAGATTGTGTGTGTGTGTGTTTGTGTGTGTGAGAGAGAGGGAGAGAGAGAGAAAGATGGGTCCAAGATCCTGAACCAAATTTAGACTGTGGCATGGTTCTAACAAAAACCTCCTCCACAGTTGCTCCCAGGATATGTAGTTTGGTGAGAGAATTTGCATTGGAGCTTCAGCACAGGTGCAGATGGCATATTAATCTCACTCCATCTGCACTGCTGTCTCATTCTAATTTGCAAGTCCTTTGCTGTTTTGAAAAACACATGTAAATTTGAAGAGGCATTCAATGTAATATGTAGTTTCACACCCTACATACAGTAGCTTACCTTTTGTTGTAAATTTGTGTACTTCACATTTTTAAGCTACTGTATGCTTTTGCTAGTGAAAAACCAATAGATACAAATGAAGGATAAGAATTTTTTAAAGTAAATGTCAAAGTTTCTTTTTCTCTGCATACCAAACAGAGAACAAATCCCAGCAAATAGACTATTGTGAATCAAAATTTGAAGTTACATCCTAAGCTTTCAATAATATTTTGCAAGGGCACACAATCTTTTCACAGCTTTCAATAGATTAATTCTCAGCAAAGTAACACTGTGTACAACAAAAGGCTGATTTTTTAAATAATTTGGATATGGGTGCCCTTGATAATTATGGTGGTCACTGTCAGAACACTGGTGAGCTAGAAGACCTGGTATAATGTACACTCTGCATTGTAGAATGTTATCTTGCTGAAGAAGGAGCAAAACTTCAACTAAGATAAAAAGAAGTGTTGAAATATCTTTCCTTTCATAGGTTGCTTTGATGTTATTGTTTTTCATAACCTGGAAACAAGCTTTGCCCATTGGTTAGGAGAGCAAATGTTCTTTCAGACAAGCATCAATCACTTTCATATACTTATTGTCTAAAACCATTGACCAAATAAAGCAATAAAAATATTAGTATTTATTTGTACTGATGTAATGATTGTATGCCAAAAATTGGTAGATATTTTTGGGAAGTTCACTTGTAATCTAATCCCATTGTTAATCCAGTAACTCAGAACATTTTTGGTTTGCTGTGAGATATATTTCTGCTGTAATAGAAAATCTTGTGCAAGCATTGTGACACACATGGCTAACAGAAGGGCTGGACAGATTGGTGAGACGCTGTCCTTTTCTGCCCTGGATGGAGACCACAGCAATCAAACATCACAGCCTCTGGAAAGCCTTAAAAGAACCCAGTCCCTAGCAGGTTCTTTTTAGGCCATGTGTGGGGCACCATTGGTGCACTCACGTGCCATGATAATGTCCATACAGCATGGCACTGTTTGGGCACTGCGCCACGGGGACATCATCATGGTGCACCCCCCCGTAGGGATGGGCATGCACCATGATGGCGGCCAGGGTGCGCGGTAGGGTTGCTGAGCGTGTAAACGCTGAGCCCCTGAACAACCCTAGTTGTGCACAAAGCACCCATCTGTACAGGCCTTAAGTTGTTTGGCTTGTGGTAGTCTTCACTTTATCATCTCAAAGAGGACTCAGGAGCATCTCACATGCACTTTTCCCAGTTCTTGGGGTGAATGTGACACATGGAAAATAACCAAATGATTCAGCAGACCCATATGAGACAATTTTGAAAATGATAGTGAAGTGATGTGGGACCAAACCATAAAAGAGAACCCCCTATTCTATATTAGCAATATATCTTTTGTAACTAGCTGTGAGATAATCAGCCTTAACAATAATGACAAATTTGTGTTATTGACAAGGTGTGATTTCTACTATTCTGTTTCTTTCCCTATGGGATATATCTTGCTAGGTTGTGCTACATGGCTCCTGCCATGCCTACATGAGATTCTAGCAGAACTTGTATACCTTACTAGGAATAGCCAAGGACCTGTTTCAGCTAGTAACATTTTAAATTGACTTAAATCATGCATTCTAATGCTACAATTTCCAGGCAGGATAACAATGAGCTATTCAGATTCAAAGACATAGTCATGCAAAGGAATCTTGTAGCACCTTTTGGACTTTGTTGGTCTCAAAAGTGCTACAAGATCTCTTTGCATACTAATCCCAAGCCTGTACATTGCAGGACTGAGAAGAGGTATCATATCTTCCCTTGGTTTAATGGGAGAATAAGAAGGAATTTGTCTTAAATCAAGGGTTTCAAACAAATTGTTCAATGTTAGTGCCATCAGCAAGTCCTATCAGTCCACAGCTGCCTCCATGAAGTTGCAGTGCTAAACATATGGAAGGTACCAAGTTGTGTAAGGCTAATGTAGATTGTACAGCATGTTATTTTTAGCTGTTTTCTCTACAAATGTCAGTAAATTAAACCCTTCACTATTGCAGTACTAGAAGGCTTTGTGTGGATTTTGGGTTTTCCTGTTAATACTATTAGAATGCTTCCAGTTAAAATGATGAAGTTGGAGTTCTTCCTGTCTTTCACAAATGACGAATTTCCCGGCATGGTTGAGAGTGTATTTGATAAGAACTGGTAAGGAGACAATAGCATGACAGTGGAGTTTACTTGTTACCTATGGTGGTAGCACAAATGAAAATGTATGTTTACAAAACAAGAGAGTGGCTTGAATGCAGGTTTGTACAGGGTGATCATATCAAAAGATCTAATTATTAGAGAACTGAGGTAGAAGAAGTTTATTTTTTCCTATGATGAACCACAACACTGCTAGAAAAAGCAAAATCTTAATAAGGGCTTTAAGATCTTGCTTGCAGGTGTTAGCTATATTTTGTTGTTGTGTGCCTTCAAGTTGTTTCTGACTTATGGCGACCTTAACGTGAACCCTATCACAAGGTTTTCTTGGCAAGATTTATTCAGAGGTATCCCATTGTCTTCCTTGGATGCTGAGTGTGTGTGACTTGCCCAAGGTCATACAGTTAGTTGCCATGCTCAAGCAGGGAGTTCAACTGTGTATTCCAAAGTCATACTCCAATGCTCAGACCACTACACCACGCTGTCTCTCATAGCTGTACTTTGGGGGCTAGTAATTTTTATACTGAAGCATCTGTAAAAGGACCTTGCTCTGTAAGAAGATGTCTACCAAAAGTTCAGCTATCTGCATATATACTTCCAGATCAAGAGCTGCAAAATCTTTTACTTGTCTAAACTAGAGAGCTGTTCTACAATTGTACCAAACTCTAGGTCATTGGCACAGGAATACACAGTTAGGGTTTAAGAACTTAACACCCCCACACCTCAGTATTCTCTGCTATGAATCTTAGGTTTGGTCTGTGACAGTTTGCTGTAAAATAACTTGTACAAAAAGTTGTTTAGTTGTACATTGTATAAATACACTGTATAAGTAAATTATCGGAGTTTCCATACATTATAACTGAAAAATTAACATTTATACAGGTTGGGTCTCCTTTAGATGTGTATAAAAGCTTGTATGGGGTGAATTAAAGCTGGTTTTAGTTACCATGTTTTGCACCTATCATGCATTGTGAATGTCATATTCAAATAAAACACTTTGTTTGGGGTGTAAATGTTATTTTATAATTTCAGAATGCATTTTTGAGGCTAGAATGTGGTTTGCTACATAAACTGAAATATTGATACTTCTATGACATACAAGAACTTCACAAATTTTATGTCTATTATTGTTCACAGTTGAGCAGAGCAACATAAAATGAACTATCAAAAACATTTCCAAATCTCATCTTGTTCCAGCCAATAAATTTGCTGTTAGGCAGAGATGCTGCTACCAGTATTGTATGACTCATTTTTCAGTGCAGCGGAGTTCAGGGGTGAACTGAATGCTGTGCTTCTGACTGGAATACTGGAGCAAGGGTAAGATGCTGAATGCTCAAGCAGTGGTGGCATGTAAGAGAGTGCACAAGCACAAGGTATCTCCTGAAACACTGGTTTGCAAGGATCCAGATCCGAAAATGATGAGGTGGAATTATCATTCCTCTCTGTAGTAGCCTCATTGGATGAGAAATTGCCTTGTGGTTGTGGGATTCCATGAGGTGCAGGATTGCAGACTTGGGCTTTAGTTCCAGGCAGGGCTTCCTTATCAGCTCTATGAGACAATGCATGCTGGAAATACGTTTCTGCTTTCAGCTGCTTCACCCAGGCTCTTGCGCGTTGTTTCTGATGGATCCTTTTCCTCCATTGAAAGAATAGCATGCAACCAAATACCAGGAAGTAACAAAATCCCAGACTTCCAAAATAGGCAGGTAGCAAACCTACATGTAAAGCCAGAAAAAGAGTAATGCTTCAACAGACGTTTTGTAATTGCCCCATAATACAGTTAGTTGGGTAGAAACACCAACTGCCCATGAGGCATTTGTGAATTTATGAAATGTGTTTTAAATCTGTAATTTGTAGAGAGTCTTCCAATGCACTGTTCTGATATCCTGTTTTGATTAAATGCCTTACCTATATTTTAACTTGATTAAACAGTGCTCTTTTTATGTATATATTTATAGACCATGTCTCCCTCCAGCTTTAGCCTTTAAATATTGTGTAAATATCAAGGGGTAGTATCTAACCTAGACAACTGCTACTAGTAGAGCAATGGCATTCAATGAAAATAGGGGGCAATTGATCTCTCATGCCACTGCAGCCCTCTGAGTGCCTGCAAAATTGGCTGTAGAGGTTTCAGAAAGTGCATGTACCACAAATGTAATCCCTATATATATATGCCTGTTCATACAATCTACTACAGCTACATCATTCACACTTCTGCTCGCTCTATCAAAATTTTGAATTTCACAATTCATGTTGAATGGCATTCTAGGAACTGAAGTCCAAAATATTTAGAGTAATATAGTTAAGAGCATCAAGCTAATGCAGGGGTGGGTGACATGTTGCCTTTCTGGTGTCAGATTTATGCAGAACCAAAGTCAACTACAGTTTAGAGCTCAGATTATGAGCAACTTCCAAATGTAAAAAAACAAAAAAACAGAGCCTGGTAGAAGAATATACATTTTCCAGTAATACTATGGGCCTCCTAAACCTGGGATAGCTTAAGGTAGAAGATGGCAAAATGCAGCCTCCAAACATCAGACCACATACTGCAGCAACTCTAGCCAAAATAGTCAATGAGGAATTCTGACAACCACAGTTTGACCACATCCAGAAGCTGCATTTTGTCCCCTCCACCATAGGATCTTAGTTTATCTTAATATGGCCTGGATTTTGGCATGTTGGATTGCAACACCACCCCACATTTTTGGCTATATGTTGGCTAGGGTTGAGAGAAGGTACAATCTGAGCAACCTCCGAGTGTGATTGACCGAGTGTGATTCATTATATAGTGCTGACCTATATAAACCCTTCTAGTTTCAAACTAACTTATGCCTTGGAATGGGGCTGTGACACTTCTATGATTCTATGATTCTATGACTTACCACTGGATATTATCATCATTTCATCACACAAACTCTTTGGAATGTTAAAATGGTGTGTTCACAGGTTGGGCCACACTTCTCTTCTGTTCTAAAGAGAAACTAAACTGAAGGAGCAGTTGGTTCAGGTTAGCATCATTGGAACAGAATGGCAAAGAGACTAACACTCCAAAGCATACAGTGAGATAATGGCTGCTAGGATACCTCCGGCCCTTAAGAGATGTATCCTAGCTGCCATTATTGCATTGGTTTTTTGCAGTCCAATGTGATCAGCACTGACTGAAATCTCTCACATGCAGTGGTGCCACAACAAGCTACAAATAATAATAATGTTTGTCTCACAGCTGTACTTTGGGGGCTAGTAATTTTTATCCTGAAGCATGTGTAAAAGGACCTTGCTCTATAAAGATGTCTACCAAAAGTTCAGCTACTCTACATATATACGTACTTCCAGAGCAAAATCTTTACTTGTCTAAACTAGAGAGTTGTTCTACAATTGTACCAAACTCTAGGTCATTGACACAGAAATACACTGTTAGGGTTTAAGAACTTAACATCCCCACACCTCAATATTCTCTGCTATGAATCTTAGGTTTGGTCTGTGACAGTTCACTGTAAAATATCTTGTACAAAAAGTTGTTTAGTTGTACATTGTATAAATACATTGTATAAATTCATCTGAGTTTCCATACATAATAACTGAAATATTAACATTTAAACAGCCCCCTACCACTAATCTGGTACCTTCTACTAATAAACCCTGTGTTTCCACCTGTCTCTCTGGATGAACTCTCTATGTTGCTGAATTCTTCCAAACCTACAACTTGTTCTCTTGATCCTATTCCTTCCCATCTTCTAATCTCTATAGCCCCTTCTTTTCTGCCCTCACTCCTCTATATCTTTAATCTCTCTCTCTCTCTCTTTGGGTTCCTTCCCTTCGGACTTCAAACATGCTCTCATTTCCCCAATTCTGAAGAAACCCTCTCTCAACCCGTCTTCATTGTCTAGCTATCATCTAATCTCTCTTTTTCCTTTCCTCTCTAAGGTTCTGGAAAAGGTAGTTTATTCTCACTGTCTTGAGAGTTTCTCGAAGCCAACTCCATCCTGGACCCTTTTCAGTCTGGTTTCCGCCCACAGCACTCTACAGAGACGGGCCTCACCAAAATCTCAAATGATCTCTTGCAGGCCAAGGTGAATGGACTCTACTTTGTTCTCATTCTTCTTGTCTGTGGCCTTGGACACCATGGACCACTGTCTCTTGCTTGACTTACTTTCTGACCTCGGGTTCTCCGACTCTGTTCTCAACTGGTTTAAATCTTGTCAGACAGATCTTTTGCAGTGGTCACGGGTGGTCAGACTTCCTCCTCTGTTCCCTTATCTGTAGGAGTTCCTCAGGGTTCTATCTTGGGTCCCCTTCTGTTCTCTCTATACACACTGTCCCTTGGTAAACTCATCAGTTCTTTTGGTTTCTCCTATCATCTGTATGCTGATGACACTCAGCTGTATCTTTCAACCCCTGACCTTTCGCTGGGGCTCGAACAGCAAGTCTCCTCTTGTCTGGCTGCCATCTCTCAGTGGATGCGGCATCGGCGCTTGAAGCTCAACATGTCTAAGACAGAGCTTCTCATCTTCCCACCTAAGCCCACCCTTCAATACTCCTTCTCTGTTTCTGTTGATGGCACTTCTATTCAACCAGTTCAGCAACCCACAGTCTTGGTTTCATCTTTGATTCCTCTCTGTCATTTACTCCCCAGATCCAGGCCAGATTCTTTCTTTACAGCATTGCTAAAATCTGTCCATTCCTCTCAGCCTCCACTGCCAAGACTCTGGTCCATGCCCTAGTGGTTTCATGACTAGATTACTATAACCTTCTTCTGACAGGGCTTCCTCTCTCTCACCTCCATCCTTTACTCTCTGTCCAGAACTCAGCTGCCCGTATCATCACATCCGCTCTCCACTTTGACCATGTTTCTCCTCTTTTCTCCTCCTTTCACTGGCTCCCCTTCCCCTTCCACATCCAGTACAAGCTTTTGTTGTTGACTTTCAAAGCCCTCCACGGACTGGCCCCTCCTTACTTGTCTGAACTTCTTTCTCCTCAAACTCCTTCTCGTACCCTCCGTTCTGGTAGTCAAGGTCTCCTGTCCCAGCCGAGGATTTCCACTGCCCCATCCCGGATTCGTCCCTTCTCACTTGCTGCCCCTCACTCCTGGAACCTTCTTCCCCCACATGTGTGCCTCATCACTTCTCTAACCAGATTAAAAATTAAGTTAAAGACTATATTGTTTAGGGAAGGGTTCCCAGGAATGTGCCATCTGCCCCAGGATGCCTCCTTTTAACTATGTATTAAGAAGCCATGCCCTCTCTCCAGCCCATCTGCCTTGGTCCAGGCCCAGAGGGAGAGAAGAACCACTGGACCTCATCCCCTTCCCCACCACCTTTCCCTTCTCCTTTTGTGTTGTCTCTTTTAAACTGTGAGCCTGAGGGCAGGGAACTGTCTAAATATAAGATTGTATGTACAGCACTGTGCAAATTTACAGTGCTATATAAATAAAGGTTAATAGTAATACTCAGAATAATAATTCTCAATGGTACCACAGAAAGCTACAATTCCCATCATCATCATCATCTTCATCTCTCAGTGGTGCCACAGCAAGCTACAATTCCAATAATAATAATAATAATAGTTTATTTATACCAATAATAATAACAATAATAAATTAATTGTTATTCTGGGAACTGTAGTTGTGGTAACACTGCTCACATGCAAGAATGGATCACCAAGGTCAGGGCTCTGGGGGGCCCCACAACAAACTCCAACTCCCAGAATTCCACAGCCTTGAGCCACAGGAAAAGTTAAAGCGGTATGAAACCGGGTTATTCCCCCAGTGTGGATGCAGCCCTTTCTAGCGCGGCTGAGTTTTAGGGCGGAACTTTTGTCTCTCAGGCCTCGTCGGGGCGGGGACAGTGTTCCTTGTTGCTCTCTCTGTGTCCTGGTGGACATTTAGGCCCCAAAGACTAGAGAGAAATATATTATATAAAGAGGGGAAGAAGAAGGAGGAGGAGAGTATGGCGTCGGGGCATTTGCAGCAGTTGTGGGGGGCAGCGGGGCTGGGGGTCTCCAGAGGGGCTCTTGTGGGTCGCTTTGCCGCCCTCCGGCCTTTGGGCCTGTTGCTGCCCCCTCAGCCTCGGCCTCTCGTAGTGGTCTCTGCCCGCGGGGCTGGGGGCGACGGCGGAGGCGGTGGCGGGGGGCTGGAAGGGAACCGTTTCTTCCAGAAATACCAAAGCAAGATCGAGGACCTGCGAAGGTGAGGCTGAGGCACATGGTTTTTAGACATTAGACGCTTACAATTTAACAAAACTGTTGCTGCTGCTGTGGTTGTTGTTGTTGTTGTGTGCCTTCAAGTCCTTCCCGACTTATTCTTTCTATTTATTTATTTACTTTAAAAAAATTGTGTACATACAATCAACATGCAACTAATATTACATACCTGAAACATCAAACTCCAAAGTCCTTTCCCACTTTATTTTTTTAAATTTTTATTTACATTTTTAAAAAGCGTACATACACATATAAAACATCAGAGTCCTTTCTAACTTATTTTTTTTAATTTTTTATCTACATTTTTAAAAGTACATACAATCAATACACAACAACTGTTACATATCTAAAACATCAAACATTAAAGTCTTTTCTGACTTATTTTTTAAAATATTTATTTATATTTTTAAAAAGTGTACAATAAATGTACGACAAATGTTACCTATCTAAAACAACATAAAAAAAATCTTTTCCAACTACATAAAGGTAATGGTAAATAATCATTATTTTATTACAGAAATAGCGGGGTATAAATAAAAGTTTTATTTTTTTATTATTATTATTACAGCAGTGAAGCTTTCCTTGGGTTTCCTTGGCAAGGTTTGTTCAGAGAGATATTTATTTAAAAAATATTTTAAATTAATTTCCTTTTCCATACATAATGCATAACATCCATTTGTATATTTATTTACATTCGTCCTCTAACTCTTTTATTCCATAACTGTACACCTAATTTTCCTCTTTTCTCCTACCCTTGTTTTTTACAGTCAACTTTATTTCTTCTCTTTTGGGGCTTCTCCCCCCCCCCAACTTTCTGTCTTTCTTGTTCACATTTTTTTTGCCCTTGCCTTCCTCTGAAGCTGAGAGAGTGTGACTTGCCCAAAGTCACCTGGTGGGGATTCGAACCCTGGTCTCCAGAGTCCAATATTCCAACCAACGATGCTTGCGCTGAACTCTCCAGCAAGTAAATCAGGCTGCCCCACCCAGCTGCCTTCAAAACTAAGGAAAAACAACAAAGACGCTTGATAAAGACAGACTTGGAGCAGATTTTCACAAGCTGCAGCCTACTTTCAGTTGTTGTTGTGTGGTCTTCAAGTCCTTCCTGACTTTATGGCAAACCCTAGGAGAATATGTCCTGGAGTTTCCTTGGGGCAAGATCTGTTCAGCAAATTGCTATTGCTCTCGACGAAGTTGAGAGTGTGTGACTTGCCCAAAGTCACTCAGTGCTGAGCAGGGATTTGAACATTGGTCTCCTGGTTCTAACTCAGCCTTCAGACCACTATACCATGCTGTTGAAATAAGTTTTAACTTTGTTATTGTTGTGTGTCCTCAAGTCCTTCCTGACTTTATGGCAAACCCAAGGAGAATCTATCTTGGAGTTTTCTTGGGGCAAGGCTTGTTCAGCAGGAGTGGCTATTTCTGTAGGGGGCATGCTTATCAAATTAACAGGTGACACCAAATTAGGAGGAGTAGCTAATACCCCAGAGGACAGGATCAGAGTTCAAAATGACCTTAACAGATTAAAGAGCTGGGCCAAAACTAACAAAATGCAGCAGCGAGAAATGTAAGGTACTACACAGGCAGAAAAAATGAAACACATAGATATAGGATGGGGGACACCTAGCTTAATAAGACCATGGGACTGTGCAGCCAGATTGAGGCTGTGGCAACCGCATGCTGTGGCCCTGATCTGGCCCTTGCAGGGTGCAAAAGCCGCAGTGCCTCGGCTTTACGGCGCACTTTCAGCGCTATGCTATGCAGATGTAGCGCCAGAGGAGCGCCGTGACAGCATGTGCCATGTGGTGAGGTGCACAGCGTCACGACGACCTAGGGGCAGAGCCGTGGTGTGCATTGCATAAACACTACACCCCGATTTCACCCCCAACCTGGCCCAAGCTTCCGGTCTGCACAGCCCCTTAGTGCGAAAGGGATCTAGGAGTCCTAGTAGACCCAAGTGGAACATGAGTCAAGAGTGTGATGCAGCAGTGTGAGGCCAATGCAATTCTAGGCTGCATATCTATAAAAGTATAGTGTTTTGATCAATGGAAGTAATAGCACCACTCTGTTCTACTTGGAATACTATGACCATTTCTGGGCATCACAATTAAAAAATGTTGACAAGCTGGAGCGTGTCCAGGGGAGGGTGACCAAAATGGTGAAGTGTCTGGAAACTATGCCTTATAGGGAAAGAGTTAGGGAGCTGGGTATGTTTAACCTGGAGAAGAGAAGGTTACGAGGTGACATGATAATCAAGTTTGAATATTTGGAGGGATGTCATATGTTTACCTCTGTAATTCTACTATTCCTCTGAGGCTGAAAGTATGTGACCTGCCCAAGGTCACCCAGTGGGCTTCCCTTGCTAAGTAGAGATTTGGTCTCCTCTTCTTAGTTCAGCCCTCAAACCACTGTTGAAATAAGTTTCAACTTTGTTTTTCTGTGCTTTCGAGTCATTTCTGAGTTATGGTAACCCTAAGGCAACCCAATTTTCTTGGAAATATTTGTTCAGAGGAGGTTTGCTGTTGCTTTCCTCTGAGGCTGAGAGACTGTGACTTGCCCAAGGTCAATTAGTTGGTTTCTCTGGCTGGGCAGATTCAAACCCTTGTCTCCAGAGTCTTAGTCCAATGCTCAGACCGCTACACCACACTGGCTCTCCCACTTTCATTTGCATCTGATTAAATTGGCTGCAGACTACAAAAACATATGCCAAATAAACCTTCTTGCTTTCAAGGTGTCATAAAATTCTTTGCCTCTTTTTTTGCTATAACTGCCATACAGCAGTTAATCCTCAGGTCAGAGTTTATTTGCATAAGTGCAAGTTCTGCTGATTTGGGAGCTGCCATAAATAGGAAAGTGCTCTTCCTAGTTACTTTTCTCCCACGTGTGCTCTTCGGTCATGTGCTTACTGAATAAACATGTCCAGAATTCTGTCTTAGCAGCCTAACCTGCTTTCCAGGATAAACTGTGATAAAAGCCCAGTTGTAGCTGACCATGCACCATGTGGCGATGGCTAAAGAAAATAAACAACAGTGGCTTTAAATTAACTATAAACTGTTTTCACTTTGATTCAGATCCAACCCAGATATTTTTGAATCCCGAATGAAGAAAAAGGATGATACAAAAAAGCAGCCAGCTGGATATTCAAAGCAAGAAGAATTTGTAAGACTCATAGAGGAAAAGGCAAGGGCATTTTTCAGTTTTGTTTGCTATTATATTAACTGCAGGTTGAATCTCCCTTATCTGGAATTCCAAAATCCAAAATATTTCAAAAAACCAAAACTTTTTTCATGGATGACTGAGATAACGACACTTTTGCTTTCTGATTGTCCAGTGTACGCAAAGTTTGTTTCCTGCATAAAATTATTTAAAATATTCTATAAAATTACTTTCACCCTATGTCTTTTAAAGTGTACATGAAGCATAAATGAGTTTTGTGTTTAGACCTGGGACCCATCTCCATTATGAGACCCATTGTTACATATACATGTATTCCAAAATACAAAGAAATCCAAAACACTTCTGGTCCCAAGCATTTTGGAGAAGGGAGACTCAACCTGTATCAAAATATAGAGAAAAATTCCTGACTGTTGTGTGTGTGTGCATGGTAGAGTGCGCAGAACTTCCTGACAGTAAGGACTGTTCGACAGTGGAACACACTCCCTCGGAATGTAGTGGAGTCTCCTTTCTTGGAGGTCTTTAGGCAGAGGCTGGATGGCCATCTGTCGGGGATGCTTTGATGGAGAGTTCCTGCATGGCAGGGGGTTGGACTGGATGGCCCTTGTGGTCTCTTCCAACTGTATGATTCTATGTGTATTTCACCTATGTAAAGACAAAAATCCATCTCCCTTGTAATGCTATTTTTGTTGTTGCATGTAATAAAAATCTTGTTGAATAACTGACCATGCATTCCAGATTGTTTCTGAAATATTGCTTCATCAGACACTGCCATGCTTAAGAAATGTGATATGACATCTTGACATGTGCACAAGCATTCTCTCAAATTAACTAGGTAAATTGATTAAATATTGCAGCCCAAATATTTTCATATAAGTTAACTTGTGTAGCAGGAAAAAATACCAGTCGTGATTGTTTATCATAATCTGTGTTGCATTACTTTTATGTATATTTAGCTCCACAGTATAAATGCTTTAGAATCCTGCTAGTAAATTGTGAAGATGCATAGCAAGGCACTGACAAGAGTGTCCTGATGCACATTGGGTTTTACTGATATGCACCAGCTGTCCCTAGTTGTTGTCTCTATGGGCATTGAGAGTGCTTGATGTACTTTGGCACCCATTGCAGATCAGCCCTTATGCACATTGATCACAGTGTGCATCTATTGTTGTTGACTGCCCTATGTAGTAACCTCACGGCAGACCCTTGCTAAATATGGATGTTGCAAAACTACTCAATTCTGTATCCCTCAAACCTAAGTCTAGTTATGTAGATGCAACTGCCATATTGCATTCCAGCCATTATGTGTAGTATTATTGTATTATATTTATTATTATTATTACATTATTATTATTATTATTATTATATTTACTTAAGTCCTGTTCCCCCCCTCCCCCCCAAAAAAATTGAGACTCAAAGTGGCTTACAGTGTAAAAGAATAATTGCCCCTCTGTTTGCGGGGATTTCAAATCCGTGACCCTTACTTACTTGTGAGGAACAAACAGAGGGGGTAAAATGGGGCATGGGCCCCCATTTAAGCTAATGGGGTTTGAATATCTGTGAGTTTCCGTTTTGGGGGGGGGGGTCTGGAACAGGTCCCCCCATGAAAACAGAGGCAGACTGTACAATTAAAAACATACAAAAGTGATCACTGAAATAGAATTAAACTGAATAGAATTAAACTACAAATTAAATTAGTGGTGGTGGTGGTGGTGGTGGTGATGATGATGAACAACAATCAAACACAGGAGGTTGAATGGCGCAGTGGTTAAAAGCCTGTACTGCAGCCACTCACTCAAAAACATAAGGTTGCGAGTTCAAGACCAGCAAAAGGGCTCAAGCTTGACTCAGGCTTGCATCCTTCCGAGGTCGCTAAAATGAGTACCCAGATTGTTGGGGGCAAGTAGCTTACAGTTGTAAACCACTTAGACACTCCGTAGGTGGTATGAAGCGGTATATAAATGAAGCTGTTTATTTTGATGACCTTTATGGTACCTTCCAACTCTATGATTTTATGAAAATATAACACACAACATTAGTTAAAAACACATAGCACCAGTTAAAAACATGTAATATCAATTCATATAAAACCAACATATATTAAGAACAATCTATCCATACAGTACAACCCCTGTATCCACGGAGTATACATTCCCAGACTTACTGCAGATAGTGAAAATTGCAAATAATAGAGAACTCTATACTTTTGGAAGTAATTGACCATAGTTCCAGATGCCTAGAGAAACCTTATTTTGTTTTGTTTTTTATGTGGGTAAGGGGCAGATTGTGTAACAGCTGAAGCTGATATTAGTCACTCCTGGCCATTGTATCTCAGCTGTCATTTGCAGTGATAGGTGCAGAAGTATCCCCAATCTGCAAACAATCCCCCACTGATGCTGAAGCAAAGATCATCCACTAAGGTGACCACAGCAGTCTGCACTCTGCATCCTGCTCTGAAATCAGTTTAAAATGAGTCTAGAAAACCTGTAATGTCATCCTAGACTGCCTTGAGTTGGGTTGCAGCTGCTCCCTCAATCTTCTCAGGTGTAAAGTATCCTTCAGAGGTTGTTGATCCAGGATTGCAGTTTTGCCTTGGGTTTCCAGTTGTCAGGAACTTTTGTCTTATATTGTCTGTCTTTTATTTTCAGCTGTTCAGGCACCTCTTTCCTATTTCGTTAACTGTCAGTGCTTCTTTCTGTCTTCAGTTGTGAGGCTTGAAGTGTTGTTTCTTTATAAAGGCACATTTTTCTAAATCAAGAGACCCTGCATTATATCTATCTACATTGCAGTCAGCCCTTCATATCCACAGATTCAACCATCCATGGCTTGAAAACATTTTTAAAAATATATAAACTCCAAAAAGCAAAACTTGATTTTGCAGTTTTATATAAGGGACACCATTTTACTATACCACTGTGTATATATTGGGACTTGAACAGCCATAGATTTTGGTATAAACAGAGGATCCTGGAACCAATCAAACCCCAGTGGGTACCACTATAATTCTGCAGTGCAGATGCAACATATGTCACACAAAAATTGAGAGCAGCTGTGTTGGCTTAAAGAAAAAAGCCAATACCTTTTAGCAGGTAACTCAAAGGTTGTAGAATACTGTACACATTTTCAGATTTTCTGTAACTCTGTGTCCAGGAAAAAGAATGTAAAGGGAATATGTTCAGGGCATGAAGTCTGCATCTGTTTACAGTCCTAAGATAGAAAAGGGTGGAGCCTGTACACTAGAATCTGATATAGACTCCATGCCTTGAACAAATGCCAGCTGTCCTCCCACATTTTCATGCCTTGTTTATCATCTTGCCTGCAGGAAATCTGGAGAACTCAACAGCTTGTACAATATTTTGTGACTTTTGGATTTGCCTAATACAAAAGTATTATTTCAATATGGATTTTGAAGCTGAAAATACAAACATCTATACTGTACATACAATGGCATATTGAAGTTTTAAATTCAGAAGTCAAGTGAATATGCCATAACCACTGGTGTTTTCATATCCTGTGTAATGTTTGCTTAACTAGCTGCAAAGGAGTATCATTGTGTCATGTCAGTCATGCTAATCAAAACTAGAGTAGATCTATTGAATCAATGTAATTTATATAAGTGTTGACTTAAAATTCCACAGTTAAGTCACTGGGTATACTGGAGTTGGGACTAGCCAGTGGAGAATAGTTATGGCAATTGTAGGCCAAAAGCATCTGGCAACCTATTGCTCCCCAAACCAGATTTAAGTAATTAGATTTAAAGTTAGTATCAGGTGTAATCATAACTCCCAGAATGAAGTTCCAGAAACAAATACTTGATTCTGTACAATGAGGGGAATTTTTTTAAAAAATCAAGGAAACCACATAAGAATAAATATTTTCTTAGTAAAATGAATAAAATATTAAGACAGATTCAGAATAACCAGCACACATTAACAATTCTAGAGAAGTTTTTTACACATGTTAAATGTATATGTGACTTTGTTTAATATCTGTGTAAAACTAAGAATGACTTTTGCATCTGATTCAATTATGTATAATTTTGGGAAGGGGAAGATTATGTATGCACATACTTTTTGACCAGATATGTATATGTATATGTGTATTTCATTGGTTCACTTACCCAGGGCAAAGTAGCTTAACAGTTTTGTTACCAAGCATGTCACATAGCAATTTTAAACTGAACCTTTTTATTGTAGTTCAAAGAAGCATATGAAACCAAGAAAGGATTCACAAAAAATAAGGTAAGGCAGTATTGTATTAGGTAACTTTTCTGTGTTTTTTATTACCAAACATGTCATTTGTAGTTATCCTATTTTTTTGTTATTTGTGATGGGTTCCAGTTCAGTCCATTAATGTATGAACTAGAAATGGATCTTAGGGACCTCAATTTCAGTTACTGTTCATCCATTTATTTTTATTGTTTAAAATAATTTATACCATGCCTTTCTTCCACCATGGGACCCAAGGTGGCTCACAATATGAGTTAAAATAAAATACAGTTGAGACAATGGCTAAGAAAGAGGGTTTTTTAAAAAAAATTAAGCAAATAATCATATTAAAAACATTAATTTATAATACATTTTATAATGATGATGATGATGAATATGATAGTTATAATAAATGTATAACACAACACACCATGGTTAAAATACCTTTACTAGAAGACAGATAA
This sequence comes from Urosaurus nigricauda, assembly GCA_034509955.1. Lineage (NCBI taxonomy): Eukaryota > Metazoa > Chordata > Lepidosauria > Squamata > Phrynosomatidae > Urosaurus > Urosaurus nigricauda. Next base: position 73,238,414 of record JAOEGL010000004.1, on the reverse strand, counting down.
CACTCAAAAGCCTAGGTAGAAAGAAAGGTCTTCATCTAGTGATGGGACGAGACCATGGGAGCATGGAAAGAGAGCATTCCATTCCCATGGGAGGGAATTCTGTAGGCTATGGAATTAGTAAAGAGATACCGCTGAGCACTAAAGGTAGAATCATCCAGTCAATTGTATTCCACATGATCATGTATGGATGTGAGAGCTGGACAATTAAGAAAAAAGATAAGAAAATTAATTCATTTGAGATGTGGTGCTGAGGACACCGTGGGTGGCCAAAAAGACATAGATATGGGACCTTGAACAGATCAAGCTTGAACTCTCTCTGGAAGCCAAGATGATCAAACTGAGGCTGCTGTACTTTAGTCACATCATGAGAACAAATGACTCATTAGAAAAGACAATAATTCTAGGAAAGGTTAAAGGTAATAGGAAGAGAGGAAGGCCACATGCCAGATGGATAGACTCAATCAGAGAGATCCTGGGCATGAAACTATGGGACCTAAGCAGAGCAGTGGGGGACAGGGGTTCTCATTTCTAACATGGAATCATGTTCCTGTGATGGTGGTGGGACAGAGAGAAAGACTTCTAGGTGGCATGGGGAGGGGGGGGCATTACCTATTTACAGAACACTCAGACAGGGTTTTTCAGGAAGTCATGTAAGGAAATGGCACAATCTAGGATGCAGCAGCCAGCAGCACCTATCCCAACTGCACCATTTCTTCCCACCTTTCCCCAACCTCTTTATTTTTTAGAGATATTGTATATACTATCTTTTTCCCCTCTCACATTCAAAGGTACATACATTCAATTCTGTGTTATGCTTTTCCTCTTATAGCCATGGTCTGTCATGAAAACTTTGTTATTGTGCGCTTTCAAGTCATTGTTGACTTATGGTAACTCCATGATGGGGATATTGTAGCAAGTTTTGTTCAGAGGGGTTTGTCTTTGCCTTCTTTTGAAGCTGAGAGAGGGTGACTTGGCTAGGGTCACCCACTTGGTTTTCACGGCCAAGTGAGGAATTGAGCCCTGATCCCCAGAGTCCTAGTCCAACACTTGAACCACTATACCTTGCTGGTGCTGTACAAACTTTATTTTGTGTAATTTGTTTCAGACACTTGATTCCATACTTAATGTTGAGATGATGAAACAGAAGAAACCTGAAGAAATAAAACAGGTGACAAAACATTGTGAATGTATGATGATTGCATTTATTTGAGATTCTTTTAATTTTCAGTGATGGACTATAAAGTAAATGGATTCATTTCTTTCTTCCAGATATGGAAGCAGTATTACTCTGGGGAAGACACTGTTTATGCTGTTATTCCAGTAAGTATAGTTGATACCCAGCAGTATTCGTTCTGTTGTGCTTGGCTCACAAAAATCTGCTAAGCAGGTTTAATATTTTCTAATAATTTAATAATTTAAATGAGCTTGATAATCAGTGTTTGCCGAAGTGGTTCATGATGCAGTTTCTTTTGATAAGGCACTGGACTCTTTGTTTTCCTTGTTTGGGACTGAAAGTCTCAATATCATAGAACAGTTGTCTCAAAACCTTTTTGGACTATCACCCTCTTTCCTCTTGGGCAACAACCCTAGCACCCTCTCCCACCACATATTTTTTGATAGGTATACAGTTTGTACAGCAGCCAGCAGCATCTGTTTCAACTGCACCAAGCTTGCCTCTGCCTCCTCAGCCTCATGTGTGAATATAGCAGTGGCCCAGGCCAGCTCCTCCCTCTCACCCGCACCAGCCATATAGCAAAATTGAAGACTGGTTGCTGCTCCCAGGGTGATCGGGTGCAAAGGAAGCAGTGCCCTAGTAGCAAGGTGAGCCATGACCAGGCAGCTGGTCACCTTGGGAGCAAAACTAAGCAGATGTCTGAGCAGCAAGTGAGAAGCCTCTTGGCCATGCTGGCTTTGCAGGAAAGGCCAATGTGGGTAAGAGGCTTCTTGGTGGCTGCTTGATTGACTGCTCGGTCACTGCTCCCAAAGTGACGGGGGGGGGGGGGGAAGCTTCTCCATGGGAAGGAAGGACTCTCAATCCTTCTTCTCAAGGGTGGAAAGGGGTATAGCTAGTTTCCCACTTTTCTCCCTAGTGATGAAGGACTCTCAGGAAAGGACTTTTTCAAACAATCAACCCCAGATACCCCTCCCTCTTCTTCCCCAGAGAGGTGCACACAGCTTCAGGTCATCCCCCACACCCCAAAATTGCTTCTTCTGCTACCTCTTCTCTTAGCCTGCCTGACAAAAGAAAGCAGAAGCAGCAGTGTAGCTCCAGCCACCAGCCGATTCTTGGTAAAATTCAGAGTAAGTAGGGTCTTACTGTTCTGTTGCTTCTCTCCCACCAACGTGTGCTCTGTCTCCTCATTCCTACCATGGTCCTAAAGTCACTGGCTCCCCTTGTCTTTCTTGTGTGCCAGTACTTGGACTGAAAGCCCCTCTGCTTCCCCCTTTGTTCCTCACTGGCCCCCTGCTGCCCCATTTTCCCTCATGGCCCCCCTGGATCTTTCCCTAATCCCGGGGGGGGGGCGCATACCTTCCACTTTGGGAATGATTGCCATATAAAAAACCAAAATTTACTTTTCTTACCTTCCTTAAACATGCACACACATACAAATACTGCCTCATTCACTCCCACCCTGAAACTTAAAATTTGTTTAGAAAGAGGCATATCCATTTCTTCTGTTTTTTGAAGCTTCAGAATACAGATTTTGAAAGGAGAATTCAGTTTGAATGGAGACTAGACTCCCTGCTATTGTTCTGCTGAAGCCTAGTTGTATATTTCTAGATTGGCATTTCTACATATTTGTGGAAGCCCTCCCATTGTTGGTAGCTAAGTTGACATACATTTGACACATACATTTGAAGACCTTCTTGTAGATTGATATTAAACCTTACAAAACCTTTCAGGAATTACCACAAGGTTCAAATGGGTAGCCTGATTGCTAGCTAAATTAGTCATCTTTGTTTTGAACTTTCATAAGTTAAAACTTATGCCAGGATGTTTATCATTGTCTCTGTTATAGTGCTGATGTTGATTGATTATGGATATAGTTTATCATCTTTAAGTTTAATCATGATTTTTGGAACCACCAAAATGATTTGAAATGTACAATGGAAATGTCACTCTGTCCTGTACTTCCCAGTGTGATATCCATTCAAACATGTCTCTTCCCTTTTTCTTACCACAGGGAAAGACTTTTGATTTGATGTGGGAGCGAATTCAGAACTGCCCCTCTGTAAGTATGGTACATGTTGTCTTAACAGATTTCTTACAGCCACACCTTTTTGCATCTGTGTTGATTCTTCTTCTCATCTCCTAGTAGAAGGCTGACTGATATTGGATTAATGTGTAAATTTTGTGCAGTTTGGGTCAACTGTCTGTAAAAGACTTTGGTCCAGATTAGTAGGTATGAATCACAGCTACAGTACTCATAGGTGTTCTTGTAATCTTACGTTTCAAGGACTTCAATTATATTAGCACACCAGGGAACAGTTATGAGATCCTTCCTGGGACAGTTCTGACACACTGAAGTGTTTCATAGTAAAATTTGGGAGAAATTTATCAAAAGTAGATGAAGTTTCCAACAATTGCTAATCTTTGATTAGAAAGGCTATTAACAAAGATACTATAATGTCATGCTGAAATCCAAAAATCGATTCCAAAGACAGCTTTATGCTGTGTGAAATGAACACTGCTGGCAGATGGCTATGAAGAGTTGTTCTCCAAAAAATCTAATGCAATTATCTCCTCCTTTCATTTGCTATGTTGGGACACTTGCCACCTGATAACTTCACCTTGTCATGCAATTATTTACAGGCCTGTATTGATTAGTTTGGGGAAATCTGGGCAGAGATCAAGACCCAGTGGGAGAAGTTTTCATATGTTTAGCTTAATGAAAATCATCACTGAGATGACCCTGAAAGCAGGAGATCTGTGAATTTGATGATTTTTCACACAGTCTTTACAAATATGATAGAAGCTGGTGAGAGTGATGCTGGTGCATTATCCATGTTTTAACATTTTAACACTTGTGAGTACCTGTGTATTTAGTGTGGAAAACAGCTAGGAGCAGGAGAGGCAGACTAACCAGGCAAATGGCATAAGGGGAAAATGTTCTTGATATGCCAATGAAATGTAGTAGATAACATGTTGAATTTAAATAATAGACCCTGGAATTAAAATTTTTACTGGTCCATGAAGCTCACTTTGGTCCAAAACACTCTGCAGAAATAATCCAGTTTGAGACTGCTTTAACTGTCCTGGTTAATGCTAGGAAATTCTGGGAACTAGTTTTGTGAAACATTTAATCTTATCTGCCAGAGCGCTGGTGCTACAATAAACTACAATTCCCAGGATTCCCTATCACTGAGCCAAGGCAGTTAAAGCAGTCTCAAACTGGATTATTTCTGCATGTGTTTTGGACCTTAGTGTTCTCAAGACAGATACTAATTTCCAGCCTAACATGGCAGTTTTGTGAAAGTAACCCCATGGATTTTGTCCTGACCTCTTTTGGGCAAAGACAGAATACAAATGTGATAAGTCTCTGAACATGCCCAATAAAATGTCAGATTTTTAAATAACTCTTAAATAAATACAGTAGAAGTTGCAGTTCATAAGTTGTGGTGTGCCTTGTTTTTAAATGCTTGTTTTTAAACTCGAGTTCTGGTGCTGAGGTTTTCCATGTTCCAGTTCACTTAAAGCAGGGCAGGGAATGTATGGCACTCCACATGTTTGACTGAATCTCTCACCAGTGCTAGTCTGCTGAGGGATGATGGGAGCTGTAATCCAACCATGTTTGAAGAGCCATGTATTTTTCATCTTTTGGTTTCCAGCAGAAGCCAAATTGTTCTAATAATAATAATAATAATAATAATATTTATTTCTATTCCGCCTCTCTGAACAAGCAATCGGGGCGGAGTACAGCAGAGGTTAAAACAATATCAGCTAAAATGCCCCTTCCTTACCCTTACCACCCTCCCTTAAAAAAGAATTAAATCGCAATAGAGTTAAAAAACATAATAGATTAAAATAACAATGCACAATAGTAGGGAGCGGACCCAGCTTAAGTTGTATGGAGAAAAATACAGGAAAAGATTTATAAAGCCCTTAAAACCTAAGTATGGAGCTGGGGATATTCACATTCTCTGGGAAGGCCTGCCGGAAGAGATGCGTCTTTAGGGCTCTTTTAAAGCCTTCTAAAGATGGAATGAGACGCATCTTGTCCAGCAGGTCGGTCCACAACTTGGGGGTGACAGCCGAAAAAGCCCTCTGGGAGGTCTGTACCAGATTGTTCTTCATAGGTTGAAGCAGGTTCCTCCCAGAGGACCGAAGTGTGCGGGGGGGTTCATGTGGGAGGAGGCGGTCCCTCAGATAAGATTGTTCTGTACCAATGTGTTCTTCTTCGTGGTCTCTGTTCCTCACACAATAGGGTTTGCCCCTGCGTAGATACACCATCCGGAATGCTGAAAGGCTGAGCAGATTGGCGGAAGCCCCGCCCCTCCCACTCCTTGAGCATGCCCAATCCTGCCAATCTAGCTCCTCCTTCAGTTCTCTTTCATCCGCTGCAAGAGAAACATCTCCTTTGGAGTGCTCTTCGCTCGACAAAAGGCTGAGTAGATTCCAGTCTGTTTTCTCTCCTAAATTCCCTTTTTCTTGTTTTTAACCACCCTTGTTGTTATTCTCCTTGAGCTGCCCCTTGGATTTTGTTGGGATTGTTTCTGGACTCTTCGAGGTTTCTGGCCTGGACGGGCCCCCTTGCAGTTGTCGGCCTCTTATGGCCGCCCCCTTCAAGAAATGCTCCGAATGTGGCAATAAGATCCCAGTAGTGGACGGACACTCTAAGTGCATCTTCTGCCTTGGATACCCACAATCCGGAGAAATGCAGGCATTGTAAGGCGTTCAATCCTGCCATACTTCACCAAAGGGCAGATAGGCTTAAGGCTCACCTTTGGGAGAAGGCCCTATCGGTCTCACAGGCCTCAGAATCCCAGGTGGATCCCTTGGGACGACTTCCCATCTCTAAATTTCCGAAGATCCCAAAGCTCTCTCAGAGACCCATCTTGACCTCGACACAAGTGCCCCCGACCTCGACAACTTCCACCTCGACATTGAGGGCTTCTTTGGCTCCAACTCACTCTGTAAAGGAGTCTATGTCTCGCCCAGAAGGGCCTACTCGGGAGCACAGGAAACGCTCCTCGTCCCAGGAAGGGGACAAGCCGAGGAAGAAAAAGCACAAGGCTAGGGAGGTTCCGGATTCTGTTGTTTCGGCTGTGGTCCAAGCAGACCTTGCCATGTCCTTCCTAAAGCTGGTGGCGATGCCATCAGCCAACCTCCCAGTCCCGGCCCCGGTCACTTTACTCGACTCGGCACCGCAGACCTTGGAATCTGCTTCACAGCCTGTGTCGACTTTAACCTCGGCACCACCTCTTCTGGTCTCGACCTCGACGGTGTCACCCATTCTGCTTCCCACTGATGTCCCTCTGAAAGACATTGTGGCCTCTTCGGAACGGATCTACAGGCTGAGGTTCCCATCTCCTCCACCTCAAAGGTCTCCCGAGCCATTTGAGGAGCACTACTTTGACTCGCTGCATTCGTCGGCCTCGTTCTTGGCTCGACATGAAGCGGAGTCTTTCTGGAGAGAACGGCATCCATCCTACCGGTCCTATTCACCATCTTATAGACACCGGTATCATGTGACGAATCCCTACTTTGACCCCTTCTCGCATCGGAAGTCTCGATCCCGTTCTCCAGCCCGAGATCAGGGGGAATACAGAGCCGTCTCTCCGCCACCGACTATGACCGCCACGGTGTCGAGACCACATGATGTGGAACCGACTACCATTACTGCTCCAACATCGAGGATGGCATTGACGTCGACACAACCCTCCGCAGTGAGTTATGCAGATGCCTCGACTTCTACCTTTGTGTTGTCTCCGACTCAACTCTACGAGGAACCACACCTGGTGGCCTCGAAGTCCACAGAAGACTCTGCTGGAGAGATGGAGATCTGTCCTGAGTCGCCGGTCCAGGCTATGTCTTCTCCTAATGAGGAGGTCGAAGATCAGTCACCCGGTTCGCCTGTGGAAGATCTTCATCTTTTCTCGGGGATTGTGGATAGAATGGCCAGAGCCATCGGACTTCAGACTGCCCAAGCATCCAAACCCCCCAGGGATCCTATTGATGGCCTAGTTGTTCGGCCAGTCCAACCAGCCGTCATCCTCTTTCTGCCGTCCTTCTCCGACATCATGACTGCCTCTTGGATCAAACCAGCGTCCACCCCACCGGTGTCGAAGAAGCTGGACTCCCTTTATAGGGTGCAATCTGACACAGCACCCTTCCTGTTCACGCACCCTGCTCCTAATTCTCTGGTGGTGGAGTCCACTTGTAAGTCATCGGGCAAGGCTCACTCTGCCCCAGTGGACAAGGATGGCAGGAGGATGGACATCTTCGGACGAAGATTCTACTCCTCGGCAGCCCTCACAGCTAAGGTGGCCAACATGCAAGGGTGTATGGCAGGATACCAGAGATTCCTGTGGGACAGGATGGCAGCTTTCATCTCTTCTCTTCCTCCGCATGAACAAGAGGCAGCCCACGAGTTCCACGCTGAGGCCCTCTCTTTGATCACCCAGGAGATCCACTCTGCGAGGCACGTGGTGGATTGTTCTGTCAAAGTTATGGCGGGAGCCGTGGCACTTCATCGATTCGCGTGGCTCAGGTCTACTCTGTCCGAGGAGGCCAAAGCCAAAATTGAGGATTTGCCCTTCGACGGCGAGGGACTCTTTGCGGCCAAAACGGATGAGTCCCTGGACACTATGGCCAAAGCCCATCTTAACGGCAAAAGACTCTGTCTGACTTCAGGCAAGTCTGCGGCCGGTCAACCCTGGCGTCAGAGGCCTCCAGCGTCAGGCTTCACTCGATCCAGGTCTGCTCCATCCTCCACGCACAGGGCCTCAACAACACCAGCAACAGCAACAGCACAGGCAAGGATAGCAGCAGCAGCAGCAGTAGTCCTCCAGAAAACCATCATCCAAGCCTCACTTTTGATGGAACCTTGGAGGGGACATCCACTTTTCTTTTGCCAGTCACTTCTTCTCCTATCCCCAGACTATGCCGCTTCTACGAGAACTGGCGCAGGATCACCACAGATTCCTGGGTGCTCACCATCATCCGCCTGGGATATGCCATAGAGTTCTCAAGTATTCCACCAAGTGGCGTTTTTTGTTCTACTCTCTCCTCTCCTCCTCTTCTGGAGGAGATCTCCTCCCTTCTCGACAAAGGAGCCATTCAAAGAGTTCCAGCAAGCTGCAGGCATCAAGGCTTCTACTCCAGGTACTTCTCCCATTCCTACATCAAGGGGACTGGTTCGCGTCCATCGATTTGATGGATGCTTATTTTCACATCAACATCAGGCCCCAGCACTGGAAGTTTCTTTGCTTCGCTGTCGAAGGAGATCTCTTTCAGTATACTGTTCTTTCCTTTGGCCTCTCCACTGCTCCTCGTGTGTTCACAAAATGTATGGCAGTGGTCATCTCCCATCTTCGGCTGCAAGGCATAAAGATCTTCCCTTACCTCGACGACTGGCTTCTGGTGTCGTCCTCCAAAGCACAGCTTTACCAGGACATCCAGTGCACTCTGGATCTCCTCGTCGACTTGGGACTTATGGTCAACTTCCCCAAATCTGTTCTTCACCCAGTGAGGGTGATAGACTACATAGGGACATCCTTGGACTCTGTTATGGGCTGTGCCTATCTACCAACCAGACGGGCGGACACCCTTTGGGACCAACTCCGTTTTGTCCTCCACACTCATCAACCTACAGCTAAGGACATTCAGAGACTGTTGGGCTACCTAGCCACCACCACGGCGGTGACCTACCTGGCTCGCCTCAGATTCAGGCCCCTCCAAGCTTGGTTCCTGGCCTCGTTTGATCACCTAAGAGACAATCCATCCATGAGACTCTCGATGCCTCTCCACGTCAGGGACTCCCTTGAATGGTGGATGTCTCCCTCCAACATCCTCAAGGGGATGCCTTTTCAAATGCCGGAGCCATCCAGGATGGTCACCACAGACGCATCCATGTCAGAATGGGGCGCACATCTCAACGATTGGTGTGTTCAAGGACAGTGGTCTGCAGAAGAAGCAGAGCTACACATAAATGCTCTGGAATAGCTGGCAGTCATCAAAGCCTTCAGGGCGTTCGAGAATCATCTCCACAGAGTTGTGCAGGTGGTGTCAGACAATACAACCACAGCCTGCTACATCAACAAGCAGGGAGGAACTCACTCTCCAGTCCTCCTACTCCTGTCTCAGCAGTTATGGACGTGGTGCCACTGCCGCTCCATTCACCCAGTAACAGTTCACCTTGCAGGCAAGGACAATGTGCTAGCAGACTCCCTCAGAAGGGACAAAGTCCTGCAACACGAGTGGGCTTTGTCAGCTCCATCCTTCCACCTTCTGACATCCAGATGGGGAACTCCCTCAGTGGACCTGTTCGCCACTCCGGAGAATGCTCAGTGCCAGAGGTTTTACACCAGGGCAGGCAGAGATCCAGGATCCCTGGGAGATGCCTTCCTCTGCAATTGGAACCAGGACTTCCTGTATGCCTTTCCGCCCTTTCCATTGATTTCCAGGACGGTCGCCAAGATGTCCAGGGATGGATCCAATGCCATACTGTTGACTCCCTTCTGGCCGAGACAACCCTGGTTCACTCTGCTGCTTCATTTGGCCAGAGGCCAGTACTTCCACCTACCAAGGTGGCCATACCTTCTGTCCCACTCCAACAGGGCAGTCCTGCATCCGGACCTCCTCAATCTGTGAATGACGGCATGGAGGATCAAGCCATGATGTCTCCAGAACTTCCTAGGGTCTTGGCGGCCTCCAGGAAGGACTCCACCAAGCAATCTTATGCATATAAGTGGAAACGTTTCTGTGCCTTTGCGGAGGCCAGATCAGAACCTCCTTCTCCTGTGAGTCTTCATACAGCACTTCATTTTCTGCTGCACCTCAGAGATCAAGGCCTGGCCTTCTCATCGCTTAAAGTCTATTTGTCGGCGATTTTTGCTAATCAGCCGCCTGGTTCGCCATTGGCTCAACTCTTTATGTCACCAACACTAAAGAGATTCTTCAAAGGACTTCACCATCTCTACCTGCCCCTGCCTCTACTGGCACCGGCTTGGTCTATCTCATTGGTACCGACACAGCTTACGAGACCTGCCTTTGATCCCTTGGGCTCAGCTTCTCTGAGACTGCTGACACTCAACGTGTCTTTCCTTGTGGCCATCACCTCAGCCAGGCGTGCCTCAGAGCTGATGGCCCTACGCTCGGATGAGCCTTACCTCATTTTCCACAGGGACAAGGTGGTCCTCAGACCAGACACTTCTTTCCTCCCTAAAGTGGTTTCATCCTTTCACCTTTCTCAGGAGATTGTGCTACCGAACTTCTATCCAGACCCTTCTTCGCCTCTGGAAAAGACTATGCACATTCTTGATATTCGCCGTGCCTTGGCGTTTTATGTTCAACATTCTGCTGAATTCAGGTTGTCCATCAGATTGTTTATTTGTTATGGGCAACCCAGTTTCTTCACAGAGGTTTTCAAAGTGGATTGCCCAGATCATTACTTTGGCCTATGAACTGGCTAAACGCCCTCTACCGGTTGGTGTCTGTGCTCACTCGACCACGGCTACTGCTTCATCTGCCGCCTTCCTCCGAGGTGTTCCCTTGCCAGAGGTCTTCAAGGCGGCTACGTGGTCACAGCCATCCACGTTTGTTCGGCATTACCGGCTGGATTCCAGGTCCCGAAGTGATGCCAGTTTTGGTCGTGCTGTTCTGTCTTCTATTCTGCAGTGACCTTCCCACCTCCACAGGTAAGCTTTTTAGTCACCCTATTGTGTGAGGCACAGAGACCACGAAGAAGTACAGGTTGCTTACCTGTAACTGTGTTTCTTTGAGTGGTCATCTGTGCCCTCACACAAATCCCACCCTACCTCCCCTCAGTCAGGTCCCTGCTCTTTGTGGCGGACTTGAACTGAAGGAGGAGCTAGATTAGCGGGATTGGGCATGCTCGGAGTGGGAGGGGCGGGGCTTCCGCCAATCTGCTCAGCTTTTCAGCATTCAGGATGGAGTATCTGCGCAGGCGCAAACCCTATTGTGTGAGGGCACAGATGACCACTCAAAGAAACACAGTTACAGGTAAGCAACCTGTACGTCCTAACTAAACCATTTGAGATTGAGAGATGCTTTATCAAAGGCACATTTATAATTTGTCTTTATAATTTAAACTTTTCCATCTCAAGCAGTGATGGTGGCTGTACATTTTGCTTCAGAAAAAAGATTTCATCATAAGAAGTGATTAAATAAGCCAGTTTGATTTCTCTTTTCTTCCCACCAGTTTCTTTATGCACTGCCAAGGAAGGAGGGATATGAGTTTTTTGTGGGCCAGTGGTCAGGTGCAGAACTCCACTTTACTTCTTTAATAAATATTCAGGTAGGTGATATGAGAAACCAATAATCATTTTTTAAAATGTATGTGTATATTTAAATAATTTCATAGTATATGCCATTTTTTCAGTCTTTTTTAATGTTTCCACTTGTTGGACATGAGTTCCTTAGCATCTTCTGCTTGTGCTTCACAGTACTATTTGCTTAGAGAGAGCTCTTTGTGTTATGAACCTGTCATTAGAACACCCTCACATGTTTGATAAGATAAAGCAAGAGGTAGCATTTTATTCACTGATCAGGTCCTTACTGAGAACCTCATAAAACAGTCAGTCCTTCATGCTTGTGTCAAGTGAGATAGCCTTTCTTTCCAAAACAAGAAGCATGAAGAGTCATTACCCCCTCCTTGTTCTTTGTTACTGCTGTATTGATTCTCCAAGAAACTGAACACAACAAGAACATAAGGAGACCTTTGCTAGATCAAAGTTAAGGCCTGTCTAGTCTATTATTCTGTTTCTACAAGTGGAACATGAATTCATTAGCATATTCTGCTCATGTACCTCAGTAACTGGTACTGAGAAGTATATTGCATCTGATGTTGAAGGCAAGATATAGCACCTCTTGATTAGTAGCATTGACAGTCTTATTCTTGATTAATATGTCTAACCCTTTTTAATGTCATCTGGCATGGTGACTACTATCCAGACTGAATAACTGAACAGTAGTTAAATTCAAATGGCCATGTCTTGCCTGTTATACATAGGTATACAAATGAGGATTTTGGCCATACATGTAGCACCTTTGCTTTCCTTCTTCACTGCAGGAGGCAATAGGGTTTGAATTAAATATAGTTTCTTGTTTCATCTGAACTATGGTTAGCAACTTTAAAACAAGCCAGGGTATTATTACCCAGCAACTGGAGGAGGGCCGATGTTGTCCCCATCTTCAAAAGGGCCAGAGAGAGAGAGAGAGAATTTCAGCAAGTACTACCCAGTTAGTCTGACATCAGTACCAGGAAAGATTATAGAGCAGATAATTAAACAAGAGAGTATGTGACCATTTAGAAGGGAATACCTTAATCACAAAAAGTAAACATGGGTTTCTGAGAAACAATCCATGTTTACTTGACTAATCTGATCTCTTTTTTGATAAAAGTGGGTAGATGAAGGTAATGCTGTGGATATAGCATATCTTGATTTCAGTAAGGCCTTTGACAAGGTCCCCCATGAGATTCTTACAAACAAGCTAGTAAAATGTGGGATAGACAATGGAACTGGTGAATTTGTAATTGAATGACCAGCCAAACCCAAAGCGTGCTCAGCATCTTAACTGTCTCTTCCATTAATTGCTCCTAACCAAAAGGAAGAAGTGATATTTTCCTGCATGGCCAAAAGGATGATACATACTTTAATTCATTAAATAAGACATTATCATTTGAGCTCTCAAAGTCAAAAGGACTCAGTTGATAACCATTGTTGTTGAAGCCAACATAGTGTCCTGCATTATAGAGTATATCAGTGTGCATGTCACATTAAAACCTCACTCATATGTTTTCAGTGGTTCAGTTCACCATCTGAACTTTCTAGTGCTGCCTTTTTTGGTTTAAGATTTCCTCTTCTCTTCCTTTGTGTCCTCTTTACCTTTCCACACAGAGGCCAGGTTCCAGCAACCTCTTAAAATACATTCAAGGGGCTGCATGTTCATGCTGAAATTTCTGAATTTAATTCCAAACCATAGGCTGCACTACAGATTCAAGCTGTTTCTTAAATTCAATGTAGGCAAACAAAAATTGGATTAAAAAAGCAAAAACAAATGTCCAACGTATCTACGGGTCTCTGCTCATGGTTTTTTTGGATAGTACCTTTGTTAAAAGGAAATTTTTTGGATAGATGATAGATGGAAAGTTTATGTTCCTGGCAGTTGAGCACAGTATTATTTCAGAGAATCATAAGATCAAACCTGTTGTGCTAGATGTTCTTATTTGATATAACAATCTAATCTGTCAAAAACATTTACATTGTTTTCCATGGAAGAATAAAGCAGTTCAGAGGGGTTCACTTTATGTTCCCTGGATGTATACTTCATTTTGTTCAAGAATCCTAATACCACATATATACTATATAGTAATATCAATTTTCTGTATATCATTGGTTATGCAAGTAAAACATTACCATTCCCACACAAGAGGAAAGTGATTCACATACAAACATTTAAAAAATAAAGTCTAATGAGGACTGAGCATGCTCTGTGCCCGTGGGATGCAAACAACTGTTAGTGGAATGGAAAGGTGGTGGAGAGGAATAGAGTAGCTGGAGTTTTGAACAGGGACCATTCTCCTGCAGTATTGGATTGCATATTCCAGTTGTTAGGATAATTTGCTTCTTCATTTCTCTTGGGTGTCTCTTTGTGTTTATTCTCTTCAAATGGTTTGTTCATTAATTAAAATTCTGGCTTTTAATCTTCATTGAAGGGCTACATTAATATTTCTGTTTGCTACAGACACAAGGTGAAGCTGCTCGTAGCCAGTTGATTTTGTATCATTATCCTGAGCTTCGAGAGGAAAAGGGAATTGTACTGATGACAGCAGAAATGGATTCTAAATTTTTGGTAAATAGAAACATAGCTGTTTGTTCATTCCTCGCCTTCCCCCCCCCCCCCATTTCCAGTGAAAAAAAATGTGACTATTTTCAAACATGGTGTGCCAGTAGGATGTCTTGCTTGAGATTTTAATATTACTAGGAACATCATGATCCAGGTATTAGCAGGGATCAGAAACAGAAATTAACATTCAGTGTTGTTTTTTTCTCGGAAAGGACTGTAAGCTGATCAGCATTGTTCTTGTTGAAGTTTCAGTAAGCTTCTCTATATAGACACAAATGCAAGGTTTCATATTATTATACAGGCTAAAGAAATAGGTTGAGTCATTCACCAGAATTCATAATTCTGGACATGTGACATAGTCCTTGACCATGCCTCTGTAGATTCAAATGGCTTTCCCTTGCTATAAGGCATGGTGTGGCCTAACTGTTAATGACATATGGACAATATCCTACAACATCAGTCCTGTACTAATTTTACAGCATATGTTCTTCTTGAATTTTATTGAGTCAACACAACATTTGCTGACACGATGCATAAAATTAGAGCATGGTGAGAAAATGAAATTGAGATAGTAGGTAAAAGACATAAGATCAAGTACAAAATGAATGTAAGAGGCTTGCATTAGAACTGTTGCATGCCATTTTATTTAGTATGTGTGTTCCTCCCCCTGCCTTGTTTCTTTAAATCAGGGATTGAGAACCTTCAGCCCCCCCCTCCCAGTTACAGATGCACTATCACTCCCCTCATACCTCATCATTAGCTAGGCTGCCTAGGGCTGATGGGGGTTGGAATTCAACAACACCTGGAGGGCCAGGGGTTCTTGCTTTAAGTTATCATCAAAAAACAAAACAAACAGCTTCATTTATATACCGCTTCGTACTGAACTAGCAGTGTCAAAGCAGTTTACAACTGTAAGCTAATTGCCCCCAACAAGCTGGATGCTCATCTAATTTATGGTAAGGATATTGCAACTTTTAGGATAGAATCTTCTTCCCTGCCAGGCTGCTTTTCTGCGTGCCCCTACCCTCTTTTATGCAAAGGTGCATTGTCATGAAGTTTCCTTCTTTCGTTCTGAAGTGTTAATGTTGGAGGAGCTAGTGGTACAGTGATGCCTGATTGAGTTTCATGACAGACTGTGATGGGGACCAAGAGCCTGACTGACATCCCTCTGTAAGCACACAAGCATGCACCTTTTATTTTGCACCTGGATTGGTGGTCCATGAAATACACTCAGGAGAGACCTAAATTTAAACTATAGCCCATCTCTGAGCTCAAACTGTAGGCTATTTCATAAGATTGCTATAGAACTGAAAAAGACCTCTCAGTCTTTCAACAACTTGCATTGTGTTTCCTTCTGTTTAAACTTTTCCAGAGTGTTCAAGAATCTCAGTGCCTAGCCAGCCAAGTCCAGCTTTTTTATGCCACAGACCGTCAGGAGGTATACCAGCTAGTGGAAACTTTTAACCACCGTCCAGCTGAATTTAAGTACATGTCTGTAATAACTGAGGTTGAACAGAGCAGAGTTGGGGAAGAACTGAACCCTCAGCGAGACCCACCATCGCCTTCGGCTTGAGTGGTTCAGTAGCCACGAGCAGAGATGACTGACATGGCAAATGATCCTACCTTGGGACTGGAGTTGCTGCTTCATACAGAAATAATCTGAATGGAAAAGGGTGATGTCAGCATCTGATGGGGAGAAGAAGATATCTTATGAATTGGTCAACTCAGTTCTGTGGGAATGTGGAGGCTCTTGCATAACCCCATTTCTTTCTGAATGGTAGAGGAAATGAGGAAACACATGGTGTTTGCAGTTTCCTCTCCCCTATTGCACACAGTTCAGTGGTTTTTCATATTTATGAAGATTCTCTGTATCACTTATTCAGTCAGCAAGGAAGGAGTATGGGAGATGTGAGCTAGGAGAGATTAGATATGGTAAATTTCTAAACAAAAAAAATGATTCATGTAATTTCATCATTGTACATGATTTTTTGCAGCTTGAGTGAAAAGGATAGTTTTCTACACCATGGGGCTTAAAAACAAAACAAAAAAGTACAAAAAGAACAAATACAAAAGCACATCTTTGGATGCCTCTAAAGCATGAATAAGCATAACAGCCATTCTGTATGTAAAACTTGTTAAACTAAACAATTGATTAGGGACTGTCCTCCGGGTAAAAAAGGCATTGAATGTTTCTCACAGTGTTTGCCTATCATACATAGGTGAGGAAAAACTTTTTCCATTTAGTCTCTAAAAACAGAGATTTTACCCCTCTCTCTTCCCCAACAATAATAAATATTGTGTCAGAAACTAGAAACTAGTTATTTTACTTTCGCCCTTCTTGGCTGCTTTTGTGTAATGGGTGAATTCCCTCTCCTTAGATGGTTTGTTTCTGAACCTAATAAGCGTGAGAAGGGGACAAGGAGCAGGTTCAGGAAATCCTGGATACAGATGAACTTGATACTGCGCAGACTAGACTTGGCTTTCCAGGAAGTAATCTGCTGAAGGGAAGCCAGATAATGTTGACTCCCTTCTCAAACTGGGTTTAGAAATGACTGTCCATCCTTTATATACTTTGGAAATGATCAATGAGAGGTAATACGGATAAGCAAGGAGAGCAGAGAAAGCACTTGCCGTCTTGAGATTCTCTCCTAAAAGAGAAGTTTTGAGTTTGAATCCTACACTCCATGTCCATAGTTGTCTATCTCATGGTGCATACAAAAACCAAAAACAAATCACCCCTTTTTCCTCCATCAAGGTAAATTATTTCATTATATATATATTTTTGCGTGTGTACGCACTTGAATAATTTTGCATAATTTTTCATTTCTGAAAACCAAAGTATTATAATAACTTTGTAACAGCCAGGATGGAAAAAGAGTAATTGAAAGAAATTAATTGCTGGATCACATATGGGATTTGATTTTAAAAGCTGTATACATCTGCATATGAATAAAAATTGTTCTAAACAAAATTTCTGCTTTCCTTTCTGTTTTAGATTAAACACATACATGTCACAAGAGGTACTTTCTTGGGAAGAGGCATTCTTTTCTGTGGGAGCAAAAGTTGGGAAGCCTCTTACTAAAGTGTGTCAGTGGCAGATGCCATGTTGCGTGTATTAAAAATTCAGTATATCTTTGTCCTGTTGATGTGGGATACCTGTTTAGCCAAGCAGAAATTATTTATTTAGCTGATCTTTGAGAAGAGGTTTTTTGTTGGTTTTTCGGGTTGTGAGGCTGTGGTCTGGAAGAGTTTTTTTTTTTTTTTTCCTGATGTTTCACCAGCAGCTGTGGCTGGCATCTTCAGAGAATGAGAATAGGGCTTGGATCCTGAGTTGCCCTGCTGATGGAAGAGACAAAGGGGATTTTCACCTATTTACTTTTTCCTCTTACAGCCTTCAGTGCCAATTTCCACACTCTCAGACTGTCTCCCACTATTCCATAGCAGGCTTTGGGAGGCATAGGGGGTTGAAACAAATCTTCCACAAACAGCAGGATTGTTAAAACCAATTTCTGTTGACATACAAGCACATGTGGAATTGTCCTCTGTTAGAGAAGAGTCTGGATTCTTTTTGATTGGGGAAAGTGCACAGAGCATAGAGGACTGAGACATCCTGGATCTCATAGGAAGTACTTTTTTGTTTTGCTAATGGAATGGAAAATTCCTGGACTTTAAAATGTTTTGTCTCCCAGTACCACATGGCCAGAAAGATGAGTAGCCTGCTTGTATAGATATCCCTCCATACTCTGAACAACACCACCAATAAATGCAGACCAGTGACTAACATGGTGTAGTGGTTTGAGCATTGGACTATAGTTGGAGGTCATGGTTTGAATCCCTGCTCAGCCGTGGAAACACACTGGGTCACCTTGGGCAAGTCACAAGCTCTCAGCCTCAGAGGATGGCAATAGCAAATGCACCTCTGGCAAATGCATCTCTGAAGAAACTTTCCAAGAACACCCCATGATAGGTTTGCCTTAAGGTTGCCGTAAGTTTGAAATGGAATTGAAAACATGTAACATTATTTTAACACTTTTGTTGAAGAAGCCATTGGAAGTTCAAAAGCTTGCAATATATATTTTATACATTTTGGTTGATCCTATAAAAGTATCACTGTTTTTTGGATTTTCGATGTTATTGTATTGTGCATAGAGCAAAATATTTATCTCCTCTTCTTCCCCTCAACTTCAGTTCCATTTAATGAATGAAAAGATCCGGTACTTGTCAAGCCGGCAGCTCTGATGCCCCTTATATTGTCATGGAAACAGTGAATCACAATAGTTTGGAGAGGCCTAAAGCAGAGAGTGGAAAGCACTAGACCCAACAGACAGTGGGTGGATATGGGTATCTTCCTGCCTTTCCTTATCATACTAGACAGGTGGCCTTTCCAGTAGCAATGTTCTAGCATTAATTTTTGTTTTAAAAATATTTATGCCTGTTTTCAGAGAGGGCCGCTGATTGATGTGCCTGAAACATTTTCTGCACCATATCATCCTTTTTAAAAATTTCCCCAGTCTCCTTAGCTTTTATTTTTATCTGATATTTACTTTTCTAAGCTCATGTCATCTAATTGTTAGTCTCAGAGCAAGTCAAAGGAAACTTGATAAGTCAACACTCATCTGAGCTCCCTTGACTGAACGATCAACTGCTGTTGAGCCTAAATCAGATTTAGGACTGTTTTAGTGTCTACAGTTTTTATTGTACAGTTAGCCCTTTGCATTTGCAGCTTTGATGGATTTGATTATTCTTGGATTTGAGTATTATGTTCTCTCTAGAAATCTGGGTTATTCAATGTGATTCTCTGGTCAACTTCCACCAAAAGTTGCACAGGAGATTATCACATGGGGATAAGAAATGGGAGAGAAATGGAATCTCCAGTCATTGTCAGGTGATTGCACAAAGATAATCATACAACATCATGCTCATCCTGCACGTATCTCGTTAATAACCTGTAATCATTCTGTAATATCTTATTAACGGTAAACTCCCATGAATAACTTGTTACAGTACAATTACAGAATGATTACAAGTTATTAATGGGATAAATATGAGATGAGTGCAGTGTCAGAGATTATTGCATGGAAAAAAAGAAACAAAATAGATTTGGGATTGCAAACTCATGGGTGGTATCACACATAAAATCGCCACCTCTGCTGCCAGGCTACTACAATCCGGGTCCCAGCCATTTTAAGTCAGCCGCTGAAGAAACTGGAGCTTTCCATTTTTGCAAAGCAGCTGGCTGAACACGGCTGGGACCCTGGTTGTAGTTGCCCAGCGGTAGCAGCGGTGATTTTACATGCAATAATACCTACTTTTGAGTTTGCAATCCCAAATCTATTTTGGGTCTTTTTCTCCATGCAATAATCTCCGTTGTGTGATCGTCTTTGTGCAATTATGCAATAATGATGGGAGCATTCAGTTCCTCTGCTGCTTCTTATCCCCGTGTTATAATCTCCACAGTCATACTAGTGGACCTAGAGATTCCTCGAGAGACAACTTCTCTAGACATTTGTAGGTCCTCCATGATTCTGTTGCCAGCTTCCACCAGACGTTGATCACAGCTTTGTGCTGAAGGACCTACAGATTCTTAGGTATCGTCGGAGGAGGAGGAACTTTTTAATTTGTGTTTTTCCCACTTTCACGGGGTTCTTCACCCCTAACCCCAGCAAATGTGGAGTGCCCACTGTATTTATTTCTTATGATATTTATTGCAAACTGCTGAAAAAAATCCTACTTGATTGAAGTAGAAGAGCATTTCTTTTTAACAGGTCTCCTGATCAGCTTCTTGATTCTGACTACATCCTAGGAAATGAGCAGCTACATCCTAGGAAATGAACAATTTTCACTACAGTTTCTAGAACGCTTAACCCACTTCTGTGATTCACTTAAGGTTAGGCTGCTGTAGCAGTTCAGTACAAAATTAATGTGTCTGTGTGCGTGTACATGTGTGTGTGCTCTCAACATAATGATGACACCATGAATTTCATAAGGTTTTCTTAGGCAAGGAAGACTCAGAGGTGGTTTTGGACTTTTCCTTCTCTGGAATATACTAGTTTATAGCACATGGCATTGGCAATTTCTCATCCAAATACCAGGACTGAGCTTGATTCTAAAGTTGTATGGGATATGGTGCCTTTGGAGCAGTGGTCCCTAAACTTTTTTTGGGCTACCATGCCTGTTTCTCTTGGATGAGCTCCCTGCAATACATATTACTTGGTACCAGATCTCCTGTTCTACTGCACAGTCAAAACAACCGATCTCATTCACTACTCCCTTTCCTACTTGGTTACATGGGGAGAAGCAACCAAGTAGCTGGCTAAGCAGTGACTGAAAGAAGTCTCCCACCTTGCAGCAGAGAAGTTACTAGGGAGCATCTGGAATGCAGACTGCACTGAATGACACTATAAATGGGGTGACTCCATGACCACCACTGTGGCAATGCCACTATTACTCCCTAAATGTCTGCCTTTTGGAAGAAACAAAACATAACATTAATGTATCTTATAAGACATGTTGTGGGTGCATGGGCCACTTCTGCTGATCCAGAGAACAGGACCCGGAACAATGGATGCAAGCTACAGGAAAAGAGATTCCACCTCAACATTAGGAGGAACTTCCTGACAATAAGAGCTGTTCGACAGTGGAACACACTCCCTCGAATGTAGTGGAGTCTCCGTCCTTGGAGGTCTTTAAACAGAGGCTGGATGGCCATCTGTCAGGTATGCTTTGATTGAGAGTTCCTGCATGGCAGGAGGTTGGACTGGATGGCCCTTGTGGTCTCTTCCAACTCTATGATTCTATGATTCTACGAGTGCAGCGGAAGAGAAGATGTGCCCCAAAAGTGGGCAAACAAGGCCTCTCCTTCCACTAACCACTAAGCTTCAAACACCCTCTTGAAGAGGAAGAGACAGGACAGGACTTTCTGGGTTCCTCTGTCCTCCTGGTATGTCCTGGCCCCATCCATGAGAGAGGCAGAGTAGGCAGAGCATCAGGGAGTGAGTGAGTGAGTGCAAGGAAGTATTTAGGAGGTATTTAGACCCATGCCATACTACAATCTAATTTCTAAAGCAAAAGACTTTCCTAAAACAATGCATGGCACAGGGACAGCCAGTAGAGGTCAGGATTGCACACTATTTATCTGGTAAGTTCCCTGGCTTTTTGGGTCTTTTTATTCTGTCCCTTTTTCTTTTGACTCTTATCAGCTGTTTCTGGCTGCATACCCAGAGGGGGAAATATAGCCAGCACAGTCTACATGTAGTCTCATTTATGACCCTAATGATGGCCCTACATCTGGATTTTGCTTATGGAAAATGCTTAAAAGTACAAGAAGTACATATTTTAAGCTAGAAGAGCATGCACTAGAAGTACATATTTTAAGCAAAGTGCATGTCAGTAGAACTTGGATGTCTTCCCCATCCCTTTAATCATGTTGAGACAGTAGGAAAGTATGCACTTATGTTAAAACTGGAATACTGTTGCTGCAACAGTTGGAAGGGCCATTGAGAACTGATGGAAATAATATGGCAGAAGCACAACAGCTGCACAGTCTCCTACTGTTCCAGACATTAAGGCTTTGCCATGATGACTGGAGATGACAGGAGTCATAGCCCAGCACATTTGGAAGTGCCAAGTTGGAGAAGACAGATGTTAACCAACAGATATGATCACAGGGTTATAAAATGACAGTGTGTGAGGCATAATTGGGTAAAGTGCACAAGAAGACGCCCCCCGCAACCCCCCCCCCATGGAAAGTTTTGTGTTCTGTAATCCCTCCAGATTCTCTGGACCATCCTTTTTCTGCACAAAAAAATGTTGTGGGTGCATGGGCCACTTATTTTTATATTTTTTCATTAGAATTAGAATGAAATGGTAATTTACCACCCACCCCCCTTGGCTCCCAGGAAGCACAAATAAACTGAGGATATTATACTTTGGGGTGATGCGACTCGTTGGAAAAGACAATAATGCTTGACAAAGTGGAAGGCGGTAGGAAATAAATACCACATTGCAGATGGATTGACTGACTCAAGTAAAGCTATCGTTCTCAGTTCACAAGTCCTAAGCCATGCGATTGATAACTGAAGTTCCCAGAAATCTCTCATTCATAGAGTTTCTATAACTCAAAGCTGAATTAATGGCAAGTAACAATACAAATTGCCACTCCTACAAACCTCCACTGTGGCAATTCATCTTTTAAATAGGTTGCAGAGGCCTGATACTCTGTTTCATATTTTAAAACCCTCTGTGTTCTTTCAAAACCAGAAGTGGACTAATGATCATCTACAGTTTTGTTTTATTTTTTGGCATTTTTGATTGCCAGTGTGGTCCCTGGAAAGACCTAGGAGCAGAAGATTGGCCTCTGGACTCATTGCAGCTAAAAATACTGTCCTATGGACTATAGAGCTATATGCCTTAACACAGTAATGGGCAGACTTAGGAATACAGGTTCTATTCTGTTGCTGTTTTTACTTGAACACTGTGAGGTCCACCAGTTGGAACCAGGTGCAAAACTACTGCTTAATTCCATAGCAAGAATCTGTGTTCAGTATCAGAAATGAGCTCACAAATCCCTCCTTAGCATTCTTTTTCAGCAAGGTAGTAGGATTGGGAGACCTTTTTAGTTGTTGCCATTGTTAAACAATTTGTAGTTAGACGTCCTCATTGGTCTACCTCAAATCACCTCCAGATTTATTAGAACTACCCGATCTACCTTCTACCCAGCCCAGGTTTACCTCTCCTTCTCCATCTATCTCCATAATTCTCAGGAACCCTATTTTTCATTGGTCAATACAATAGCCAAGGATGAAAACTGGGCAGTCCCTGAATGTAAGTGGTGGAATGAACACCACACTTATTTAGACGTTTTCTGTCAAAGGTTGAGTGAGTGTGGTGGGCAGGTGTTTTACTGGAGTAATTTAGTTTTTGTTTTTTGTTTTTTGGTCATTTAGGGTTTAATTCGCTTTATCTCAACAGCTTTAATGCAGTGTTCTTTTTATGAAACGTGATATTTTATCTTTCTATTTGTAAGCTACCATATAGCAAAAAGATGGCCTAGACATTTTGAAGAAATAAATAACTACACTTTCCTCTGTGTTCATGCTCAAAATATGTTCTAGGATTAAAATTATCCCTGGCAGTATAATCTGAAGTAGTTTTCTTGTTCCATCAGCTTCCCTGGTTACAATTCTTGACTTAGTTGACTGCATTAAAAAGAAGAAATGATACGTTTGCTCACTCCTGGGGAGTAAACAAATAAATAAATATCTCATTTGCAGAATCTTGGCTAATGCCAGATCTGAAATAAATAAAGCCAGATGCAGAGGTGCATTTGCTTTTATTGTTTTGAAAGGGCAATGTGATCTAATTGGAGCAAGAGGGAGGAGAAAAGCATTAAATGAGGTTAATTTTGCACCAGCGGGAATATGTTATTAAAAGCCACAGCATTTGGATTCTGAAACAAGCTAAATTGCCATGTGTTCATAGCACAGACTCTGGAATCCAACCCTCCAGTTTTCTAATCAGCTTGGATCAGACATTTTACCAAAACCCAGACTTAACCTGTTTGTCAGTTTTTTAAAAAGAAAAACAGGTAA
The DNA here is from genome assembly GCA_034509955.1 of Urosaurus nigricauda. Taxonomy (NCBI): domain Eukaryota; kingdom Metazoa; phylum Chordata; class Lepidosauria; order Squamata; family Phrynosomatidae; genus Urosaurus; species Urosaurus nigricauda. Next base: position 73,214,792 of record JAOEGL010000004.1, on the reverse strand, counting down.
CAAATCTTGCTATGCTTATGCCAGGGATGGGAAAAGTGGGACCAGCTTGCAGCTTCTAGTTGGGTCCTGGATCCTGTGAAATTATACTGTGAAATTATAATATAAATATAAATTCATTTCATATGGTTTATTTACAGCTATATTACATATACTGTATATTATGGGTTGTACCACTTGAAATTATAAGAAGGGGATCATACGACTGCTCTGCCATAAGAACCCTCCACCCATTAAAGCAAACACACACTCTACTGAGAGTCACCACATATCATAAACACAAAGGAGGACAAGTCATCATGAAATGTAGGATAGTAAAGAAAAAATGTAGGACATTAGAAAATAAAAGCTAAAAGCAATAATATAAATATAAATTCATTTCATATAGTTTATTTAAAGCTATAATACATATACTGTATGTTATCCTTTTATTATTTTATTTTATTATATTTTATTATCCTGTCCTCATCAAAAATAGGGGGACAAGATACATCTTTCCAAAGATCTTATTTTCTAGGATCAGCACTAGAGAAGACTTGCCTCCCCAGTTTAGGGCACATTTGTTTCTCAGAGGGAAAAGGACGGTAAACATGGTGCTACTCAATGGACCTCTAGTGAAACTCACAACAAAGGACATTTTGGAATTAATCTGGACTGAAGGTTGAAATGTAGGATATGTCCTGGAAAAGGAGGACATATCCTACACCCTGACCCTACTGTGATCACTGAGAACTATGACTAGACTGAATTTTGCTACATGAAGGGATTTTGTGTTGTGTTGTTTGTATGGAGGAACACTGCATACGGAAAGGGGTCAGTGGCCACCTTCTCCTTCATCTCAAGCAACAATATAATTTGTGCCATATCCATAACTTTATTGTAACCAGAGCTGATCCAAGACATTTTGCTGTTTGAGGCAGAACAGTTAATGGTGTCCCTTGCTCAAGTCAAGGTGCATAGCAGTCAAGGCCACTCATGTTATTTTGGTGCATAGGGCAGAAAAACCCACAGGTATTTCTCCTAGTCTCTGTTAAACAAAATGAAATCTAACAAAGTAAGCAATAGACGATATCTTGCCCTTTTCTGATATCAAAATTCTGCTGCCTGAGGCACTATATCTAATGGTAGGTTTGATCCTGGTTATTTGCCTCACTTGTTACATTTAGCTCTGGTACTGAATGCATATTCTGGGTCCTGATGCATACTAGACCCTGTTTCTATCATTTTTTTAAAGTCATACAACTTAAATACAGTGGGCCCTTGATATCTGCTGGGGTTTGGTTCTAAGTCCCCCCATGGATACCAAAATTCATGGATGTTCAGGTCCCTTTAAATATGATGGATAGTAAAATGGTGACCCTTAGATAAAATGGCAAAATCAAGGTTTGCCTTTTGGAAAGTATGGTTTTTTTGGTTTGTTTGTTTGTTTTTTAATATTTTCAAGTTGTGGATACTTCAATCCATGGATAAAAATATCAGTGAATTTGGAGGGCTGTACTTAAGTGTTCTCTATGAATAAAACCAACTTTTATTTTTGTAATATAATTTTATACCCTTTGTTTTTGTTCAAACCCAGCTCTTCTAGTCATCTCTCTTTAATAAAATCCAAATTGCACAAGACCATGCATTTAAGAAGCAAACATTTCCCCCTCTAGTTACCAAATACACTTACTAAAAACAGGGGAACAGCGACTGGATTTGGGTAAACTATAACAGTGCTACTTAAAGTGATGGTCTGTGGACCGGTGCTGGTCCATGAGCCATTGGCTACTAGTCTGTAGAGAATTTGTGGCGGAACACAATAGACATGTTTAAATATGTGTAGGAGTGTCATCTTGAGGATGGAACAAGCTTGTTTTCTGCTGCTCCAGAGAATAGGAGACAGAGCAATGGATGCAAACTACAGAAAAAGGATTTCACCAAAACATTATGAAGAACCTCCAGATGGTAAGAGCTGTTTGACCATGGAATACACTGCCTTGGAGTGTGGTGGAATCTCCTTTGGAGGTTTTTAAACAGAGGCTCGATGACCATCTTTCAGGAGTGCTTTGAGGGTGTATTCCTGGATGGCAGGGGGTTGAACTGCATGGCCCTAGTGGTCTCTTCCAACTCTATGATTCTAGGAAAAGCAGCCACAAATATGAGCAACCTCTGGGAAGATAAATGCAGTTCCAACAATCCAGTCTTATATACATTTTCTCAGAAATGTGCTTCTGATTAGTTCAGTAGAGCTTCCTTTCTACTAAGTATGATTTAGATGTAGCAATTTTATTAAGAGAAGCATTTCCCCTAGAGATATTTAAAATATGAATACTGAAATTCATTGTCTGGGTATGGGCCTGTTTAAAATGTTGTGCAAAATTTTGCATGGTCATATATTTCAGAAGGCTAACTTCAAATTGGAACAAATGGCAAGAACAGGAAGACACAGGAAGGATGCTTTAAACATAAATGTATCTAATTAATTTAGCAGAATGTCCTTCGTGCCTTTAGCATATTACATCATGCACCTATTTCCCTATTTCTGATTAATGACCAGATCCTGAATATAGCAGTTCTGTAGACTGTCAGTTGAACAAACCCATTCATATGTGCTTCCTTGAGCAATGTGGTGGTTGGAGTGCCAGATGAGGAAGACACAGGTTCAAATCCCTGTTAGACCTTGAAACCCTTTAAGTGACCTTGGACTACTGATGAGAGACTTCTTCACAGGGTTGTTTATGAATAAAAATGAATTTGGAGACATAACCATGTTGGAAGCAAAGAGTCATCAATGCTTGTATAAAGTGATATAGTGAGAGAGCTGAGCCTAGATAACACCTGCCTTTTGGTTTCACCTCTCTGTATCTTTCTTTGGTATATGTACTCAAGCCTTTTGCTCCTTCTTACCTGTAGAGATCACTTCCCCCTTCTCTCAGGAAGTTAGGAGCTGTGCAGACTGCCCCTAAGGGGTGGCCTGCAGGCACCTCCATTTTCACCAGACCAGAGCTGTGGCAACTGCACTCTGCAGCTCTGATCTGGCCTTTCCAGGGATCCTTTTTGCACCCTCTAAAGGGCCCGATATCTGCGGTGGTGTGGCTTAACAACGCTCCTTCGGTGCTGTGTCATGCAGACACAGCACTGGAGAAGTATCGTGATACCCCTCCAGGGGCAGAGCCAGGGCGTGTGTCCTACAGACAACTCCACCCCCAACCTGTCCTTTAAGGCTGGTGTGTACAGGGGGTTAGTCTCTTTGTTCCCAAGGAGCATCCATGGGGTCCCAACCCACAGTAATCAGTGCACATGGTTGCCAGCTTTTAGAGGTTCTTCTAGTATAGGTAAAAATCTTTCATCTGTCTCCTTTTCTCCAGCATGGCATATTACACACACACACACACACACACACAGACTATTTCCTTAATGTGCCTCAAGTAGGGTAGAAAACCTAGCCATTCCCAAAAGCTTTCAAAAGGGGTTCACCCTTCTGGAAATAGGCCCAAAACAGAGCAAGGAACTCTTAATGCTTCAAGATGACCAACTGCTGGCATTATGAATCAAAGGATGCTGTGAAGCTGCTGCATCTCCTTTTTCTCTTTATGTAAAAAAAGGAAAACAGAAGACATGTCATGAAAACATGGGAGGGTTCCAAGTGGAAGATAATAATAACTGAGAGCTTGTATTGGGTGATGGAGTATAAAGTTCTGCCCAGGAAGAACTGTGTCATCTCTTTCCAGTGTGCACTTGCTCTCCACTAACTGCTAAGTGATTTTGGAGGGTGAGCAAAGGGGAAAAGAGTCTAGAGTAAGTCACTGAGTGAGGACTTCACATTGTGTCAAGTCTCCCTTCTGGATGAACCATAAAAAGAGATACATGGGCATTTTGAACTTAAGCCTATGTATGTCACTAACATGATTCCAGCCAATGTCTGGAACCCCCATGTGTGCACACACACAAATGGCATGCTTGTAATATTGAGTGAAGTATTGTTTTTCAGAGTGTAGGTGAAATTAATTCATAGCCCCAGAGAGCCACATTCAGTCATTAGCTGGTGACTCCTGTATCAGTGCACTGGTGGATCTATTTTAGGTTTCAGTATGAACTTCAAAGGAGTTACCCAAAATGATGAGCCTATACAGGGGATAGATTTCAGCACCTTGGATAGTTCCGAAAGCCATGAATAGATTTGCTACCCCAATGACATGGAAGGCACCAGCCATTAATGCAGGCAATCACCATTTGTAATGTAGAAGTGGATGAGATAGTCTCAGAAGTGACAGAGAGACTGTAAATAGTTGCCCAAAGCAAATGTATGCATAGGAGCAGAACCTGTTTAATACAGAAACATGGTTACCAACATTTCAAGCAACTACATACTCAGCGTCCATGCCCTACCTTTTTCATGTTCTCATCAGCATGAAGTTTCTTGTTTTAACATGGCCTCTTGGTGTAATGTGGCATAGAACACACTGAACAAAGAAATGGCAGGGGAAGACATTTTATTTATTCATTTATTTTGTATCCTGCTGTTCTCCTAATGCAGAATCTAAGGTGGCTAGATTAAAGCAAAATGCAAATAACATTAGATTAAAGCAAAATGTGACTGAAACCTAGTCATTTATAATATTGAAAAGCCATTGACCTACATATTAAGCCCAAGCACTGAATCAAAACAATTTAGAAGCATTTAGAAACAAGAAAACAGTGCAATTCTACTTGTTAAAAGATACTTCCACAAAAACTAGTTGAAGTCCCATAGCTGTCTGAATAAAAGGATCTTTGCTTTCCAATGGAGGGTGAACAGAGAGGGGACTAGCCTCACCATCTGTGCAAGGAAATTCCACAGCACTGAGAAAGCCCAGCTTTGTACATAAACAGATGCTGCCTCAGTCAGCAGATGAACAGATTATTAATCTCAGTATCTTTTAGGGCCAAAGTGCACACACTACAAGGAAGCAACAGATCAGATTTACCTGGTGGCTGCTTTTACCCTGCTAAGCATCCTTGTCAAAGTGTAATTTGCAGCATAGAAATGGCTTTCCCCTGGAAACTCCCCACCCTGTGCTTTCCCGCTGCAGGATTATATGTAAAGTAAAGATAAATCTGGAATGCTGGGGAAGAAGTTTGAAGATGGGAAAGCAGAAGAAAGCAAGAGAGTTAAGCATGACATTATTTACACTTCTCCATTTAGCTTTTGAGCTAACTTTGTACATGTCTCCACTGTAGTATAGTTTTATCCAAAAGCCGATCTCACATAATAGATGTGCTCATACAGAGAAATTCATTCATGACCATGCCTCTCTCATTTCCTTCTGTCTTCTCTCTCTTTCTCTTTCTCTTTCTTTTGCTCCCTTCCTCTTTTCCTTTTCTATTCGGTGGCATGATAGCACGTAGGAGGGATTAGTTTACATCTGGGAGATTAGCTATGTTGGGGAAAGAAAGAGATTCTTCTGAAAATAAATAGGGCTCTGAAAGTTTAAGGCTTTGTAGATAAGATCTTCCACATTGAATGTGAAGCAATGATAACCAGAACAGCCACTTTAGAAGTGGCAGGATGTGTCCATGTCGTGCCTTCCTGTACCTATAAGCAAGAACACAAGTGTATTCGGTGCCAGCTGTGGCTTTCTTAATTCACTTCAAGGGTGGTCGGTTCCCCACAAAGCACATTACAATATCTGATCCTAGAATTTTCAAAGGCATGCAGGGTGGTAAATAACATGAAGGAACTCATGTTTGCATAACCAGAAGAACAGTAAGGCCTAATGAATCATTCTTTGTTGCCTTTCCTGGTTCTGTCTCTTAAATCTGTGTGACCCTCGTAGAATTTACCCCCCAGGTCTACTTTATTATTGTTCCCTGTAGTATTTCCCATAGTCATCTGGTTACAGGAGCTCATGAGTAATACTTCCTCATAATTTGCTCAATCTGTGCTAAATGTGAGAGCACAATATTAAGTGACATTGATAGGCTTTCCAAATTTGGTCTTGGCAGCTTGTGTAGTAAGCAGAAATGTTTTTAGGAGCTTCCTGGGCAGATTTTCTGGACTGCATCAACTGTCCTGGGTACAGAATGACTGGAAGTCTACCCTTCCAAATGTTTCAGTGAGTTCAACCAGACATATGGATAAGGCATTTAAAAAAATGAATCTGGAGAAGGGACAGCCAGCCTTTTGTCCATGACAGGAAAATGGGTTTCTGCATATTATATGCCAGAGGCTCCATCTAAGATGGAAAGGCTCTATTCAAGGTGCTTTCTACTTCTATGCCACCTTGGGAAAGAAAGTATTTTTAATGGTACTTCCATAGACATGCATTTGACACCAAACTTACAGTAAATTACAAATTAGGCCAATTTCCCCCTGTTATTGTAAACTATAAGCTAGTCAGTTTGTTTTGTACTTTCTTGTTACACTTTATTGGGTTAATTTAAATTTTTGTTTCTTTTAGCAATGTATTTATCCTTACTGCTTTTGGTAAAGGGCAAGTTAGAAATAATTAACATAGATGAATGAAATAGCCAATCTGTCATAGGCAAATTTGCTATGTCAGTGTCCTGTTCATCAGGATGTCACTATTTCACTGCATCTTACTGTATTGCAGTGCTACCCATGAACTGGTTGCTCTGGAAGGCAACGCAACAGTATACAGCTATAGAGAAATATCTTCCCTGTATTAATTCCAAATTGATCCAGAATAAATGTTCATGATTGTTTTAATAAATGCTGTGCCAGTTAAGACTGGCTGAAAATCAGTCACTCAAGAATAGGTAACTTGGAAAAAGGTACAGGTTCATAGTGAACAGCAAATTAGCAAAGTCAGGATGTCAGTATCCTTGCTTGCCATATGCTTATTGATTGCCTAAGACAGTGAAGAATTTACTGCCTAAATATTCCTAAAGGCACCAGATCCCATCTGATCTTGTGAAACTAAGCAGGATCAGCTCTGGTTAGTACTTGAAAGGGAGACCACCAATGAGTATCAGGTGCTGTAGGATATATTTCAGAGGAAGGAACTGGCAAAACCACCTCTGAGTATTCCTTGCCTAAGAAAATTCTATGAAACAGGCAATTTAACACATACACAGAGTGAAGATCAATTAATCATTCCTTACACTTCTTCCTCTTTTGGTCAGACTTCTTGATCTGCAGTGTTTGCAATGTGTGGTTAAGAATGCAAGGGAAAGCATGGGGGCCTTTGCCATGTGGCTTTGTGGTTTCTGTCTTCTGTTTCTTTTCTTTTTTAAAAAGTATGTGTTTTTTTTATTTCTTACTGTCTTGGAGTAGTGGAATAAGAAAAGGTAATTTTTATGGTTTCAGTGTGGTTGTGTCCAAGAATTTCACCGTAATTCATATTGTGGACCCAAGAGAGACACATTCATTGCTTCTCTGTGTCTGTTTGCTTTTTATCGGAGCATGTACTAGAATACAATGCATGTTGTCACATGAGCACACTGGCTGGTTCTCCATGTATGGCCTTCATTGGTGGTTGCAGGGGTGGGGAGAGAGTCTTAACTTTACATCATGTGTTCTGTTGCAGCAGACCTTATGAGGAAGAAAAGGCAGTGAGGGATGGCTTAGAGACAGCTTTGTCTTTATTTTTTAAGTATGACACTATATGGTGTTGCATTCATCAAGAGTGCACAGATTATGAACCACCACATAAAGAAGAAAATTTACATAGTTGTGGGCTTTTTATTTGCTACATCACACATAAATGAAACCCCTAATTCTGTAGATAATTAGATTTCCAAATGACTTTTGGACTTTTGGACATTCTGTCACACATTTTCAACGAGAGCTATAACTCAGTGAGCATATAATTTGCATGGAAAAATTCCACAGCCAATCTCATCATTTTCACATTGGGTTGAAAAAGATTTTGCCATTTAGTGCAGAGAAAAATGAGCTAGGTAAAGCAGTGGTTCTCTAATGGTGGGGCAGGACCCACAGGGGACATGCGAGAGTTGCTCAAGGGAGGCCTTGATCTCCCTTCCCCCGCCTCCTTCCAAAACTTTCCTGTCCTGGATGGGAAGAGAAAGGCAACGAAAGCACTTGGAGCCTCTATCTGAGGCAGAGGAAGGAGGACAGCTATATCCTTATAAGATGTTAAAATATGAATATACATGAATGTGTGAACATGCACACTAAACAAATGAAATATTTTTATTTATATATTATGTCAAATGGGGATGGGGCACAATGTCCAGATGTAGATTTAAAGGGGGTCACAAGGGTAAAATGTTTGGAAACCACTTTCAGGCTGCAATGCTGTATATACTTTCTTCTTCCTGTTGTGTGCCTTCAGGTCATTTCTGACCTATGGCAACCTTAAAGTGAAGCTACCATGGAGTTTGTCCAGAGGGAGATTGCCATTGCCTGTGTCTTGCCCAAAGTCATTCAGCAGGTTTCGTTGCTGAGCTGGGAATTGAACCGTGGTCTCCAGAGTTGTAAGCCAACACCGAAACCACTATGTCATGCTGGCTCACTTACCTAGGAGTAAGTTCAGTTGAACTAAAAGAAATACTTCCTTCTCAGTAGAAATTCATAGGATTGCACCTAAGTATGTTAAATCACAATATGCTTTTTCAGATCCTTTCAGATCAGGTGTAAGTGGGCACAGGGTCAAAAGTGGTACGCTTGTTCAGCAAGGGGATGGTCTGCCCCTTTTCAGGATGACATCTTTGAATGATGTCTGCACTTGTTTACACCAGACCCTTTCACTATTTGTTAATTTGTTTCATATTCCAACTTTCTCCCAGGATGGGATTCAAGACAGCTCATGTGAAATTAAGAACAAAGTACACTAGAAACCTATTTAATGCAAAAATTAAATAAATACTTCAAAACTACAAATTACAATTAAAACACAATAAAAGAGATAAAAAAACATAATATACTTCAAACCCCTTTTTAAAATCCTTCTGCCAAGATATTTTTAATGCCAAAGACCTACCTAATTAAAAAAGATCTTTTCATGTTGGCAGATACAGAATTGACAGTGGGCCAGTCTAGGCTTCCATGTGAGGGAATTTCACAAATTGCGAGCAGCCACTGAGGAGCCTCTGTTCTTTGTTTTCATCTTTGTTGCTACTTGTGATGGACAGAGAGAAAGCTTTACCCGAGGATCTTTTTAAAAATCCATAAAGGCCCATAGAAGGACAATTACACTACCCAGTTATAGCAGTATGATTCCACTCTAACCACCATGCTTGCGTTCTTGTGTTTGTAGTTTGGGGAGACAGTTCTCTGGCTGGACATTCTGAGTACTGATGCGTAAACTGCATATCCCTGGATGTCCTTAGGATGGGACCGTGGCAGTTAAAATGGCATCATACTGCTCTAATTGCATTGTGTGAAAGAAGTAGAACCTATTTGTCTTACCTCTTCTGTGAGTGACAAGGACTGAGATCAGACAGAAAGAGCACTTGAATGGCTAGTGATGAGAGTCAGCGTGGCATAGTGGTTTGTTGGACTACAGCCTTGGAGACCAGGGTTCAAATCCTCGCTCAGTCATGCAACCCACTGGCCAAGTCACATGCCCTCCACCTCAGGGGAAGGTAATGGCAAACCTTATCTGAGCAAATCTTGCCAAGAAAACCCTATAGACTTTATCACACGGGGGGATAGGTCCTCTCTAAGCACAATATGTGTGAAAATCTTTGCTGCAATGGCGTGACTGTCCTGAGAAAATTCCTTTTTAAACCCCTGATTTCTCCCCATGTGATAAAGTCCTATGATAGGTTCACCATAGGGTTGCCATAAGTCGAAAATGTTTTGAAGGCAAACAGCAACAGCAACAACAACAGTGGCTATGGTGTTAAGGCACTGAGAGGACCTGCAAAACATTGAGTTGGCACTGAATGGTATCAGTAGTTTTTCCTGTTTTATCTCCAATATGCCACTCGCCTGACACTCCATTGTTCTCTCTTCCACTTGCAGGCAGCCCTCTTCTCTTCTGGGAAAGCTTATGTTTTGATCAGGAGATCTTTCTGCTTTAATGAGGCATGACCATGTATGTTAGAGAACTTCAATTAAATATGTTTTGGAAATATGGTCCGCTTAGACCAATGTATATGCCTAGCCCTTGTTGATATCTTATGGATTTGCCTCCCTTTTTGTTCTCCTGCCCCCCCCCCCCATTTCTTGTTTTTTAAATTACATTACAGTAAAACACACACACACAGACACACATTATTACAATATTTATATTTTTTTCCCTGATACACAGCTGTCCCTTTTTATCCATGATTCTTTATCCATGGATTCAACAATCCAAGGCTTGAAAACATTTTTAAATATATATATAAATTCCAAAAAGATGCCATTTTGTATAAGGGATACCCTTTTACTATGCTATTGTATTTAACAGGACTTGCGCATCCACAGATTTTGTTATGGGGGGGGGGGGGCTGGCACCAAACCCCAGACTTTTTATCCACAGACTCAAGCATCCACAGGTATGTGGGGATATATATATGTATATATATGTAAATTTCACAAAGCAAACCTAAATTTAGACATTTTCTCCATGGGACTTGAGCATCCACAGATTTTGTTATCCATTGTGGTCCTGGAACCAAACTCCAGTGGATACCAAGGGCCCACTGTATGTATAGACATATTCTATCTATCTATCTATCTATCTGTCTATCTAATCTATCACAAGAATACACACAGATATACATACATACACCTCTCTCTTTCTCTGTGCATTCATATGTGTGTGCATATTTCTGGTAGTATATATATAATTGTATGGTTTATCAAACTTGGGCTGATTTCGACATTAAAGAGATATTAAAGCATGTTTAAAACAATCCTGCAAATAAAGTGAAAATGGCGAGTAATTACGCGAATAATTATCACATGCAATTGGCAAATAAAGTGATATCGGAAATGCATTGTTGCTGAAATCCTGAAAGTAAAAAGATGTGCGTTAATGCTTCTTTGTGACCACTTTAATGGTGGCTTTGGTGTGAGGTTGTGTGAAATCGTTTGCTCGTAATTACATGGTCTTCCTGGGATATTCATGGGATAAGTTCCCGATCTCCTTTGTGTGATAAGCGCCATATAGATTTTTTAAAAAAATGTTGTGGAAATAATGAGATGATATGAGGCTTGGAGGAAATCAATACTCAATGAAAATGTACAACTGAGGTGGTTGGGAAAATAATTGATATACTAAAGACTGTGTATTTGTAGGCAGAATATACAAGAATGAAGAATCTCTGTATCTGAGTGGATAAAAGAAGTTAAATGTGTAGAATTTTTATAATCTTCATTCACAGTGAATATAAAATCTGATAGAATATGAATACATTCAAAAAGATACAGATGGGCAAAGAGTTAATCTGACTATAGTGGATCATTAATGTGCCTTTGTTTCCCTTAACCTCTGGTTTATTCTGCACGTTTGTACTAGATGTAACGAAAAGCATTAATAAAAAAGAATTGGAAAAAAGAAAAAAAATACTAAATGAAAATTGGAATCAGATATCTATCTATTTACCCATCTATCTATAGAATATAACTGGATGAAACTGTAAGTTTTATTTTATTTTTTTTGTATGAAATAATAATAATAATAATAATAATAATAATAAAAATTAAGAGCTGGAGCCAAGGAAAATGAGGAGGAGGAGGAGGAGGCTGGGGATGAGCTGAGATGGGGGATATTCCCAGAGGCTTTGCCTGAGAGAAGCAGCAGCAGGAGTTTCCCAGCCTGGGGTTCCTTTCCAGGGGATGGCAAAGAGGAAGAGAGAGGAGGGCAAAGAAAGGAGCCAGCATGCCTCGCCTTATTCTCTAGTCTTTCTCTAAACCCAGTCAGGATGTGACATCATGGAAGGGGGAGACAGAGAGAGAGAGAAAGAAAAGAATTGCAAGGAGTTTCTCTCTCTCCTGAAAAGCCCAGCAGCCAGCAACTGGGCTTCTCCAGTGGAAGAACTGGAAACCCCAGTCTTTCAGTCAGCTTTCCAACCCACAGAGGGACTAGGAATCCATCCTTAATGGCCCCCCTCCTGAGGTAACTGGTCTTGATTTGGATGGGAGTCCAAAGGCTTCAGGGAGAGGGGCTTGGCTTTTCTGTTTGGGGGGCTAATGGGAGTTTTGTTTGGGTTTCCCTCCTCCAAATATGTCCTTCCCTCAGGGACCCAGTCAGGAGGAAGAGGAGAGGGGCTCCAAACTTTGCTGGACCCTTCTTCTTCTTGTGGTGCTCCCTCCCTCTCCTGGGAAATCATGGTTTTCAGCATGGGTTTCTGAACTTGCCTGCATCCACAGGGCAAGCAAATCCGGTTTGACACCGCTTTCACTGGCGTGGGGTCCATGCTGTGAGATCCTGGGAATGGTGGTTTGGAATTAAAATGTAATTAAAAAGACAAGATGCATATATGTGTGTGTGTGTGTGAGAGAGAGAGAGATACATCTTGCCTTTTAAATTACATTTTAATTACAAACTACCATTACCAGAAATCCATATATGTATATGTGTATGTGAATATATATATATATATATATATATAACACACACATCTTGCCTTTTTAGTTACACTTGAATCACAAACTACCATTACCAGAATTCCATATATATATATATATATATATGGAATTTAATATATGTGTATGTGCATGTGAATATATATAATACACACACACACACACACACACACATATATTGCCTTTGAAATTACATTTTAATTACAAACTATCATTCCCAGAATTCCATATATATATATATATATATATATTGCCTTTGAAATTACATTTTAATTACAAACTATCATTCCCAGAATTCCATATATATATATATATATATATATATTGCCTTTGAAATTACATTTTAATTACAAACTATCATTCCCAGAATTCCATATATATATATATATATATATATATGGAATTCCATATATTTGTGTGTTTGTGTGTGTATTTATATATAATATAATACACACACACACACATATCTTGCCTTATTAATTACATTTTAATTACAAACTACTATTCCGAGAATTCCACATATGTATGTGTGTGTGTATAAATAATAATGTGTGTGTAAATTTACAGTGCTATATAAATAAAGGTTAATAATAATAATAATAATATATGAACATTATGAATATATCCTGTACTTAAGTCTAAAAATTTAGGTTAAAAAATTGACCCAAAAAACCTGAGTCGACTTCTATGTGGGTCAATGTAAGTACTATATTTTAATGCACATATATGTATATATATATATATATATATATGGTGAAAGGCAAGAGTTTAATCTGCCTGGGAAGCACTGTCCCCCTTCTACTCTCTCAGCCATCCAGCCTTTAGTATGCACACAAATAGTTATGTCTGCTGGAATTTTGGAAGTTTTTTGGCATTGTTTTCCTTTACTTTGTCCTTTATATCCTTCATTGCATTGTGCTTATCCACCGGTCATATCAAAATCCAGAATTTTGGCCGCAAAACTTGCCCTCAACTTATATATAAGGTCGATTTATAGTCGAATATATATGGGTATAATATATATATGAAAATTCCATATGGTGCTCTCTCTCTCTCTTTCTCTCTCTGAAAATTAGTTTCACATATATATGAAGATTATGTGCAAAAATTAAACTCTATTCTTTATACACACACACATATATAAAAGAGAGAGCAACACACTAAAATTCCTAGAATTCCATAGCACTGAGCCATAGACAGTGGTGTCAAACCAGATTATTTCTGCAGTGCGTATGCAGTCCTTGTCACCCATTTGTGTGGTCAGGAGGTGCAATTTGGGGCTGTGGAGGAGCATTTTTTAGAAAGGCAATTGGCTTCTGGCAAGAGGGTTGCAATATTTCCAGCGTCCACACACTGTTGGGATCAATAACTGGCCTTGAAAACAAATGAGGGCAAAGCTATTTTTAAAAAAATAAAAACACAACAACAAGGCTTTCAAGGCTCTTGGCTCTTGTTGGTGTTGGATGGCCGCCAGTTGCCACTTGGCAACACCACCAAAGAAACTACAAACTCACAGTGTCCAATAGTCCTTGTAGAACGATTGAATCATTGCATAATTGGATGTATTGAAGACTGGAACTTATGTTTGTGCCCAATAATAGACTCACTAGAAATATAGTCAGGCTGAGGAGTGTGGCTTACAATTCCCTTATGCCAGAATATATGAACTTCTGTAATCCCCCAACTACTGACCCTACTAGCTGAAGGATTGTGAAATTTGTAGTCCCCTAAAAGGAACTTTCCCAAACTTTGCCTATTGATAGTTCAATATTTCCAAGCCATTTAAAAAGAGAACTATTGAATTACTGAAGTTGTAACAGAGCCTACCAATCAAGACACACTGTTGTTGCTGTTCTTGTTGTCTGCCTTTGACTCTAATGGTGACCCTGAAGTGAGTCATGGGGTTTTCTTGGCAAGATTTGTTCAGAGGAGGTTTGCCATTGCCTTCCCCTGAGCTGAGAGCGTGTGACTTGTCCAAGGTTACCCAGTGGGTTTCATGGTCGAGCTGAGAATGACCTGGGGGTAAATTCCCAGTGAGCATAATGGGGCTTTCTTTTGAGCAGGCATGCGTTGGTTGCACTGTAATAGAATCATTATTATTATTATTATTATTATTAACCTTTATTTATATAGCGCTGTAAATTTACACAGTGCTGTACATACAATCTTAAATTAGATGGATCCCTGCCCTCAGGCTTACAGTCTAAAAGAGACAACACAAAAGGAAGAGGGGAAGGTGATGGGAAAGGGGGTGAGGTCTGGTGGTTCTTCTCTCCCTCTGGGGCCAGGACCAAGGCAGATGGACAGGAGGGAGGGCATGGCTTCTTAATACAAAGTGAATCATAGAATCATAGAGTTGGAAGAGACCACAAGGGCCATCCAGTCCAACCCCCTGCCATGCCTGATCTCCCTGTTACCTCAGCACTCCATTCCAACACCAGGTGGCTGTTCATATGTGTGTCCTGCTGTACCACCCCTGTTATAGCAAGACACTCACTTCTGAGGTCAGAATGAGGTACCCATGGCTAGGTGCCTTGTGACCTCAGAGCGAGCAACGTGCCACCATGGTGGCTTCACCAGGTGGCACAACAGGACACTTCAGCATAGCTTTATACTGTATGTATGTTTACCCAAAAATTATATGTAAGTTTACTCAGACTGACTCCCAAATAAAGTATTACAAGACTACAGGTCAAATCCTGACTCCTTTAAAGGCACTGTTTAAACAACAAAAGGGCTCTTCAGACCGGCCATTAAGGCCGGCCTCGGGGTAGAGTTGGGGCATCACATCTACATGACGCACGCCGCAGCTCAGCTCTCAGGGTGGCATGACACTGTGCGCTGTACCGCATGCCGTGCGGCATCATGGCATTCCTCCGGTGCTGAGTCCACGCAATGTAGTGCCAAAGGAGTGCCGTAAAACCACGCTCCTTTTTGCGCCCAGGAAAGGCTAGATCAGGGGTGCAGCGTACGGTTGTCACAGCCCTGATCCAGCAAAAATAGAGGCGCCTGCACACCACCCCTTAGGGGTGGTCTGCACAGCCCCTAAGTTATGCAAAGTAATCCAACTTGGATAGTGAGTGGCCACCAGTGGCAAACAATTTCTGCCTAGGACTCGTGTGTCATCTCTTGACATCCGTTTTCTACCCAACATGAAAAATCCTCTGAATGTGTGGATGAAGGGACTGAAGCCTGTCTAGCAGGCACACTCTTTGCCTGAGGAGCTCTTCCCTTTGATATTGTAGAGTAAAGGAGGGACCTAGGCTATGCTTCCTCTTCATTAAGACATTCTGCACATGGTTAGAGGCACTTCTCTGTAATATAGTGGGTCTCCAAGCTAATATGCGGAAAGAGTATGCCTTGGTACAAAGGAACACTGGGTCAGCGAGAAGTGTGTATTGCACTGTGTGCCTTCAAATCATTTCTGACTTATGGGGACCCTAAAATGAAACTATCACAGGGTTTTCTTGGCAAGTTTCTTCAGAGGGGGTTTGCCATTGCCATCATCTGAAGCTGAGAGTGTGTGACTTGCCCAAGTTACCCAGTGCGTCGTCATGGCAGAGTGGGGATTCAAACCCTGCTCTCTAGAGTCATACTCCAATGCTAAAAGCACTGGCAAGACAGAACTTATTTCACCACTGGCACTGCCCCCAGGGCGGGCTGAACATAAGGATATAGGCCTCCTCCAGCCTATGCCTTGCACATAACGCAATTTTGGTTACTGGAAGTCAAACTCAGCCAAATCCTCAAGGTCTAGCAAATTCCTCACTTGCCTGGAAGACAATTTCATTGTCCAAAAGGTGGAAGAGGCAACAAGGGGATCAGCTATTTTAGATCTGATCTTAACCAACAGGGATGACCTAGTCAATGGAGTGCAAGTGGTTGGATCCTTAGGTGGAAGTGACCATGTTCTCCTGGAGTTTGTTATACAGTGGAAAGGAGAAGCTAGGCATAGTCAGACACACACTCTAGACTTTTGGAGAGCTAATTTCAATAAACTTAGAGAAATACTGGGGGTGATCCCATGGTCAGGAAAACTAAAAGAGAACAGAGTTCAAGACGGATAGGAGTTTCTCAAAAGGGAGATACTGAAGGCACAATTTCAAACAGTTCCAATGAGGAATTAAAATGGGAGGTGTCTCAACAAGCCAGGATGGATGACTAAGGAACTTTCAACTGAGAAAAGTCTTAAACAGAACATGTGTAAGAAATGGAAAAATGGGGAAATCACCAAAGAGGAATTCAAACAGATAGCCAGCACATGTAGGGGTAAAGTCAGAAAAGCTAAAGCGCAGAATGAACTCAGGCTTGCTAGAGAGGTTAAGAACAATAAAAAGGGCTTTTTTGGATATGTCCGCAGCAAAAGGAAGAAGAAGGAAACGGTAGGGCCACTGCGTGCAAAAGATGGCAAAATTCTCACAGGGGACAGAGAAAAGGCAGAATTACTCAACACCTTCTTTGCTTCAGTGTTCTCAGAAAAGGCAAAGGATGCTGAACCTAAGGATAATGGGGAAGAAGACAGAATAGGGGAATTTCAGCACAGAATAAGTAAAGAGATAGTAAAGGAATACTTGGTTAACCTAAATGAATATAAGTCTCCAGGACCAGATGAACTATATCTAAGGGTATTAAAAGAACTGGCAAATGTAATATCGGAGCCATTGGCAATAATCTTTGAGAACTCCTGGAGAACAGCAGAAGTCCCAGCAGACTGGAGGAGGGCAAACGTTGTCCCCATCTTCAAAAAGGGGAAAAAAGAGGATCACAACAATTATTGTCCAGTTAGTCTGACATCAATTCCAGGAAAGATTCTGGAGCAGATAATTAAACAGAGAGTCTGCGAACATTTAGAAGGCAATGCCATAATGACAAAAAGCCAACATGGGTCTCAGGGAAACAAGTCCTGCCAGACAAATCTGATCTCTTTTTTTGATAAAATTACCAGCTTGGTAGATGAAGGGAATGCTGTGGATCTAGTATATCTTGATCTCAGTAAGGCCTTTGACAAGGTTCCCCATGACATTCTTGCAAACAAGGTTGTAAAATGTGGGCTAGACAAGGTAACCGTTACATGGATTTGTAACTGGTTGACTGACCGAACTCAAAGGGTGCTCAGCAATGGCTCCTTTTCACCCTGGAGAGAAGTGACCAGTGGGGTCCCACAGATTTCTGTCCTCGGCCCAGTGCTATTCTACATCTTTATTAATGACTTGGATGACAGAATTGGGGGCATACTTATCAAATTTGCAGATGACACCAAATTAGGAGGAGTAGCCAATACTTCAGAGGACAGGAGCAAAATTCAAAATGACCTGAATAGACTAGAAAGCTGGGCCAACGTTAACAAAATGAAATTCAAAGCGGAGAAATGTAAGGTACTGCACTTAGGGTGCAAAAATGAAATGCACAGATATAGGATGAGGGACATCTGGCTGAATGAAACTATGTGTGAGAGGGATCAAGGAGTCCAAGTAGACCATAAGTTGAACATGAGTCAACAGTGCGATGTGGCAGCTAAAAAGGCCAATGCAATTTTAGGTTGCATCAATAGAAGTATAGCGTCTAGATCAAGGGAAGTAATAGTGCCACTCTATTCTGCTTTGGTCAGGCCCCACCTGGAATACTGTGACCAGTTCTGGGCACCACAATTCAAAAAGGATGTGGAGAAACTGGAGCGAGTCCAAAGAAGGGCGGCTAAAATGGTGAAGGGACTGGAAACTATGCCCTATGAGGAACGACTTAGGGAACTGGGGATGTTTAGCCTGGAGAAGAGAAGGTTAAGAGGTGATATGATAGCCCTGTTCAAATATTTGAAGGGGTGTCATATTGTTTCCTGCTGCTGCAGAGACTAGAATGCGGAACAATGGATGCAAACTGCAGGAAAAGAGATTCCACCTCAACATTAGGAGGAACTTCCTGACAGTAAGGGCTGTTCGACAGTGGAACACACTCCCTCAGAGTGTGGTGGAGTCTCCTTCTTTGGAGGTCTTTAAACAGAGGCTGGACAACCATCTGTAAGGGATGGTTTGATTGAGAGTACCTGCATGACAGGAGGTTGGACTGGCTGGCCCTTGTGTTTTCTTCCAATTCTATGATTCTTTGATTTTATTTTTGGAATTGATGCCTCTAAGCAGAGCAAAAATGATCCCGCTTCCAGATAGGAAGTGAACATCTGACCTATAGGCCTACTCTGGCCCATAGGTGCATCCTGTCTAGATTACAGAAAGCCTGGAGGGTACTCCAGCTTCTCCTCTGAAGCTCTACCCACTAGAGTCAGTCTGCTGCATGTGTATCTGTATGCACATTCCAATTGCCTGTCAACTTATGATGACACCACAAATTTAATAAGGTTTCCTTTGGCAAAATAAAAATAAAAATACTCAGAGGTGATTTTGCCAGTTCCTTATATATAGCCTACAGCACCTGATGATCCTTGGTGGTCTTCCAATCCAAGTACTAACCAGGCTGACACTGCTTAGCTTCAAAGATCAGATGGGATGTGGTGCCTTTAGGATATTTATATCCTTTGTTCTGCTGCATACTACTAGCCTTTATAACTGGCAAGGCAAGGTGTGGGTGTGTGTATAGGGGGTAGTAGATATCCCACTGTTATCTTTAATTATTGAGTGGAAATAATAGGAGTAGCCACTCCTAGTTTACTCATCCTCTCAATTGCAAGGACACATGCAGTTGTGTTCAGGAAATCCCACTGTCTCCTTTGATCTTTTTGTCTTGGCACTGGGAAAAAGAATGATGTGTTACAGAAAAATTCTGATCTCAAGGAATCAGATTGCTTTCTGAGTTGCTGTTACTAAGCACACACGTACAGCCAAAGCATTCTGTATCTTTACAAGAGATTAACCAAGAGTGACTGTCTTTGTTCAGCATTTTCTGCATTTCAGATTCATAATTGCTGAATATTCAAACTCAGGTCTTAAGAAATGTAACAAATTTTAGTTTTGTAGTGAACTTCTCATGCTGATAAAACTGATGGGTACCAGTTCTGCCACAAGCAGTAAGACCTGAGCTGATTCCTTCCCATATCTAAATAAGAACTGAAAAGAGCGTACTTCACTGTGAAATGAAAGCAAATTTATAACCTGAGAAGAATGAACCCGAGAATGAGTGATTTTGCACATCTAAAGCATGTGCACCAATTGTGCCTGTTCTTGAGACACCAGATCTGGCCACAGTGGTACATGCCTTAGTTATATCTTCTTTGGACTACTGTAACATGGTGTACTTGGGGGCTGCCTTTGAAGAGTGTTTGGAAACTTGAAGTCGGCATCCCTCGGAAAGATGGTAGGGGCAAATGGAGGGTGACAAAATGGGGCTGGAGTTGACTAGAGTTGTTATTCAACACAGCCAGTTAATGCCAGATTGAAGAAAACTGAGGTAGGGGTTACCTTCTGAGCTGCTAGTGAAGATGAGGATGAGTGCAAATGATCATTCTTAGCTCAGCACACCCTCCATTTGTGTTTACAATATTAGTGATATGACACATACAGCACATTTGGAGAGTTTCAGTTATTTTTTTAAAAAATAATCTGTCTATGCACAGTTCTATCTATCTATCAATGGACAAGCAGGAACTGAAACTAAATGTGGGAGTGGGGGGAGTTGTTTTTGCTTCCTCCTAGACTCTCAAATGAAATAGCAGGGCTGACCTGCTATTAGGGAAGTGGCTGCCTCAGGAAGCAAATCTTAGCTATCTTCAAGGGATAGCAAAGTTTTGGTTAATGTATTATGACTCTGTTTATGCCCCTAGAAGAAGGGAAGTGGTGAAGATAAGACTGACATCAGCAGCAGGCTATTTTTTATAGAGCTAGCTGCTTCTGGAATGCTTTGCTCTGTGGGTCCTGCGAGCCAGGCTTTGTGGAAGGGTCAGGGTGCGTTAGAAAAACTATCTGTACTACAACACAGTGGCATTACTGATGTTTGCATCACCCAGTGTGATAACTCATGGTGTCACCCTCCTGTTGACCTCCTCCCATACCATGCCATACAGAATCCTTAGTAATGTTTTTTGTACTAATGTTACTCATTAATTGCAATTCCTATATATTACTGGTTGTAATGGTAATAGTTGTGACATAAACAACTAGCAAAATTAAAATTATGCCTCTAAATTATAATATCATATACACAACCTAAATGCATTTACATAGGAGTTTATCAGACGACGGAAATTGGAAGTATAATCTAATGGCAATGTGAACGCAATCATGGGGTTTCACATTATTGCATATTAAAGTATCTCACGCAATTTTGGGCAAAAGGGAAGTCTTTCCGAACACAATCATGGGTTTTATGTTATTGCGTATTAAAGCATCTCATGCAATTTTGGGCAATTGCAAATGGGCAGTCATTTTCGGATAATAGGAAGTCATTCCGAACGCATTCCGAATGCAATTGGAATTCATGTAAATTCGTTAAACTAGCGAATTCATGTGAATTCGAATTGGCTCCAATTGGCTCCATTCGAAATAAAGAGAAATTCCTCCCATCTGATAAACTCCATATACATAGTATCATGTGGTTGAAGCAAAAATTTGGTAAAATTTGGTAAAATGAGAAGTTTATAATTTTTTTAAAAAAAATAAAATTTAAAAACTGGGGGTTCTCCTTTCTTCTCCCACTAAGCCTCACTCCACTCACGCCATCTCTTCAGCATTTTAAAGAGACATAGAGGAATGTCCAATGGCCGATGTTTGAGGAGCAGTGGTGTCACTCCATCTTAGGGGGTTACCTGGTGCAGTCCACCCACCCCACACTCTTGTTAATGATGCCACTGCTGCTACACAGTAGCTAAAGTATATGTGACGGGAACTTGTGAGGTCTGTGTTCAGAGCAGAGTGAACATTCATTTAGCGACCTGGAGCAGACAGAATGTTCACTGAGGTATGACCTAGTGGCAAGCATGTAGCAGAGGAAGCATATGCATAGCCTTTCCTTTTTACAGGTTGAGTCTTCCTTATGTGGTATTCTGAAATGTGAAATACTGCAAATCAAAATTGTCCACATGGGTGGCTGAGATAGTGGCACCTTTGCTTTCTGATGGTTCATGCAGAAAATTATTAAAAATATTAATAATAATATAATAAATAATAATAAAGTTTTATTTATAGCCCTCTCCTCTGTATCCAATCGGAGTGGGTTACATCAATTAAAAAATACAAGATAAAATATACACAATCCATACCCAACCACCCACCCCTTAAAATTGAATTAAACTAACATCAATTAAAATTGTATATATCAGTGTTTCCTAATCTTTTCAAAGCCCCACATCCCTAGGAAATGTTTGATTAATGTTCATACCGCCTGGGAAAGTAGTATCACATTTGAAGAAGAAGCAGGCTTTTTTAAAAAAATTGAACCACAAATTGAACTACATACAATACTGCTGGTGAACAAATAGCTGGTAAAAAAAATAAGCTTTTAACCCAGTGCATAAAGTGCAAATCTAAACTGAGCAACCTGTACTATTTTGGGGATTTTTGCTCCCACTTAAGTATTCTATTTTTGAAGAAGTGGATTGGAGCATAGCTCAGGCATCCCCTGCAGCCCTTCTTTTTATTATTATTAAGCTTTATTTATATAGCACTGTAAACTTACACAGCACTGTACATACATTCAATTGAAATAGATGGTTCCCTGCCCTCAGGCTTACCAATCTAAAAAGACCTGAGACAGAAGGAGAAAGGAAAGCCTCTGGCTAGACTGATGGAAAGGGATCAAGTCCAGAGGATCTTCTCTTCCTCTGAGGCCAGGACCATGGCAGATAGACTGGAGAGAGGGCCCTGCTTTATACTCTGGCTAGGCTGATGGCATTGGGTCTGCCTTTACACTCCCTCCGAGGCCAGACAGTGGCAGAAGGCAAGGAGGGAGGGTCTTGTTCTTAGTTTAGGTCGTTTAACATTGTGAAGCAGCTCTGAGTCCCAGTTCTGGCAATGCTTCCCAGAACAAAGTAGTCTTTAACTCAGTTTTAAAACTGGCTAGGGAAGTAATGAGCCGTGCTCATCAGGAAAGGAGGTTCCACGAGTGAAGGGTCAGTCAGAAGGGGGGAATCTGGGATGGGGCAGTGGAGATCCTAGGCTGGGACAGGAGACCTTGACTACCATAGTGGAGGGAATGAGAAGGAATATAAGGAGAAAGAAGTTTAGATAAATAAGGAGGGGCCAGTCCACGGAGGGCTTTGAAAGTCGGCAACAAAAGCTTGTACTGGATGCAGAAGGGGAAAGGGAGCCAATGAAGGGAAGATAATAGAGGAGAAATATGGTCAAAGCGGCAAGTGAGTGTAATAATACGTGCAGCTGAATTCTGGATAGAGATAAGAGGATGGAGGTGAAAGAGAGGAAGCCCTGCTGGAAGGAGGTTACAATAATTACTTGCGAGACCACTAGGGCATGGACCAGAGTCTTGGCAGTAGAGGCTGAGAGAAAAGGGTGGATTTTGGGAATGTTATAAAGATGAAATTGACAGGCCTCGACTGTGGCCTGGATCTGGGGAGTAAATGACAGAGAAGAGTCAAAAATGAAACCAAAGACTGCGGGCTTCCTGGACTGGTCGAATGGAGATGTCATCAACAGAAACAGAAAAAGAGTATTGAAGGTTGGGTGTAGGTGGGAAAACAAGAAGCTTAGTATTAGACATGTTGAGCTTCAAGCTCCGATGCCGCATCCATTGAGAGATAGCAGTCAGACAAGATGAGACATGCTGTTCAAGCCCCAGCAAAGGGTCAGGGGTGGAAAGGTACAGCTGAGTGTCATCGGTGTACAGATGACAGGAGAAAGCAGAAGAACTGATGGGTTTGCCTAGGGACAATGTGTATAGAGAGAACAAAAGGGGACCCAAGACAGAGCCCTGGGGAACTCCAACCGATAAGGGAACAGGTGGGCTAAGTTTAGTCAGAAAGCTTTTGGTACTGAAATGGGGGCCTATATGTAATTATATAGATTTGTACAGATATAAATACAGATATATTGTGATACTGAGTCTTAGCCCCAGTGTGTTTGCATTTTCCTTGATGACTCAGACTGAGTTTAGGTGGGAGGGGCAGAATGGGAAATGTCCATTTATAATGCACAGCAGAAAAATCAACAAAGGCAGCTGCTACTTCCTGCCTCATATCTATTACCTTTATCCTGTTGCCAGCTTATAGCCAGGCCCTGAATGTTTTGTTCCTTACGACAAAGGAGGTTGTAGTGAAAACAGAAAGCGGTTTCATTAAACTAGTGGAAGTTTTTAATTCCAGAGATGGACTAGTTTTCTAAACACAACAAACTCCACACATCCCATCCCAGTGGTTTCAAAGGTTTTTGATGGCTTAAAATCTTATCACATACCCCTGGTGCTCATTTATTTATATATTCTGTTTATTTATTCATCTCTTTATTCAGTCAATTTCTATCCCTCCTTTCTTAGAGCACAGAGATAGTGAATGTGCTTGCTGTTTTGATTGCAAGCTTTCCCAATCATCCAGAAGGGTTGGATTACCTTCTCCATGATTCCTTACCAGTATGACTTTTGGCTGTGGAAGTTGGGGATGGTGGAGGTTTGTAGTCTGATGCTTTGGGTGGGCACCAATTTAGGAAGTCTGTATTGAATTATCAACTACAGTGAGTTCTTGTTATCCACTGCGGTTTGGTTCCAGGACCCACCTCCCACCCTCCGTGGATAACAAAATCCATGGATGCTTAAATACCATTCAATATAACAATACAGCAAAATGGTGTCCCTTATATACAATGGAAAATCAAGGATTGCTATTGGAATTTATACTTTTTTGGAATGTTTTCAAGCCTTGAATACTTGAATTCGTAGATAAAAAAAATCCGTGGATAAGATGGGCTGACAGTACTGGACTGATCGTTTCCCAATGTCTTAGTTTTACCTTTAGAAATGCAGCTATGTCTCCTCTCTTGATATTCACTTAAGATCAGAAATCAGTTGTGCACACTGTACAGTCTGGAGGTTATTTAAGCCAAACTGCTTCTAAGCTCTGTGTGCATACCAATATGTTAGGACTGCCTGGCTCTCTAAGACATTGGCAGGGCCAGAGTGGGCACTCTGAAATTGTTGATATCAGACAAGTAGTCCTGCTTGATTTATATTTGGGTCAGACTTGTGTAACACAATGGCAGGCATCCTATTACTGACTTGCTATAAAGAAGCTTTCTATGTTTTTAAATTTATTTATTTATGAAATGTCAATATGCCCAATTTTATCTAGGGCTTACTCATTCTCAGGTATACTGAGATGATTGTGAGTTCCATTGAAAATGTACAACGATCTAATTATGCATAAATGTATACTTCACAGTCTGATTGCCATGAAGCCTGACATTTTATGGTGAATAACTGAAAGATGATTGACAGCAAAGGAAACATTTGGGAAGTGGATAGTTATCTAGTCAAGAAGGAATCTTGGCTAGCTGTTAGAAAAGGAAATGATTCATAGGCTTCTTTATCTGTGGTACAGCTATGGAGATATGTTTTTAGTAGCCAAAGGCAAAACTTTTTGGGGCTATAATTGGCTGAGTTTTACTTATATAGCAAATAAAACTTTTCCAGACATAACAGTACAGAGATTTCATGAGAAATTCATCATTCTCTGCCCAGGTGAGAGGCCTGTGGCTTCACAAGAGACAGAGACATGCAAAAGGGGTTAGCTTACTGCTGCAATAGAGTTTAAATGTTACTGTCCTTTGGTTAAGTCCCCACATAGCCAAGAGAGGCATGTCCTCTGCCTACACTGAGATCCATCCAACTGAACTACAACAGAAACAACATCTATACAAAATGTAGGCCTGCAACTTCAGCACCATCACTTTTCTTCCTCCTCTATGATTTTTGAACACCTTTTGCTTGATGAAGAAGCTAGTGGAGCTTTGAAAGCTTGCATGGTGTGTTTTGTGCATTTTGGCTGGCCAGTAAAGGTATCACTCCTTTGTAGATTTTGCATTTTGTATTATTTTGGTAGCCAGAGGTTTAGGTTTGAGACATCTATTGGTTCTTAGCATCTGTCTTGCCCTTTTTTCTATTCACTCCTTCCAGCCACATCCCTGGATTCATTCAAGCTTGAGTTGTGGGGCACCTTTCTTTTATTCTTCCAGCCCACAGTAGCTATAAATGGGCTTAAGGATACACTGACATCTGTATGAAAGTGCATGGAATACAATGATATTGTGTTGATTATCAATGGCTAGGTTTTTAGAGGATGTGACATTTTTTCATACAAAAATGTCTTTAACGTAAAACATGAATGGGAAAGGAAATACTATTGTTCTTGAAAAATTGAAGGCTTTGAATTCATTGTAGCCCCTACCCGATGGGATTTATATTCTCCTGGGAATCAAAGAAGGTGGAATACTAAGGAGTTTATCACATGGGAGGAATTTCACTCAATTTCGAAAGAAATGAAAGTGGGGCCAGTTCAGAAATGAGTGAATTCGCTAGTTCAGTGAATTTACATTATTGCATATTGATGCTGCATCATGTTCGGAATGACTTCCCATTGCCCGAAATTGTGTGTGATAGTTTCTCACGCAATAACGTGAAACCCCACAATTGCGTTCGGAAGGACTTCTCATTGCCTGAAAATGCATGCGGTAAGTCTCTCACTCAATACGTGATTATGTTCAGACTGCCATTGGATTATGCTTCCAATTTCTGTCATCTGATAAACTCCTAAGAATGAGTGCTCTCTCAACTGGTTGTAAAAATATTTTATTCCCCTTAAGAACACTTCTGGGATTTTTCATGCTTTTTTTTCCAGATGTTTTATTCTGTGATCTCATTCATGCCATAAAGAGGATAGGAAGGAGAAGGAGCTCAACAAAAGATGTATAGAATGCATTTCTCCCAGCGCCAGGGGTTTCTAGATGTGACAGATTATCTAAGTTCATTTCAGTTTGGCTTAAGACCCAGTTATGGGAGGGATACAGTTTTGGTCTATGACCTTCACAGGGAACTGGACAAGAGGAGAGTGTGCTTGTTAGAATCATAGAATCTTAGAGTTTGAAGAGACCACAAGGGTCATCCAGTCCAACCCCCTGCCATGCAGGAACTCTCCATCAAACCATCGCCGACAGATAGCCATCCAGCCTCTGCTTAAAGACCTCCAAGGAAGGAGATGTCACCATACTCTTAGGGAGTGTGTTCCATTATCGAACAGCCCTTACTATCAGGAAGTTCCTCCTAATGTCTAGGTGGAATCTCTTTTCCTGTAGCTTGAATCCGTTATTCCGGGTCCTAGTCTCTGGAGCAGCAGAAAACAAGATGGTCTTACTGGACTTCTTGTGGGCTTTTGATACCATCAACCATGGTATCCTTCTGTACTGCCTCTTAGGATGGGACTTGGAGGCAGTGTCATGGAATGGTTCTGGTCTTTCTCGGCTAGAGGAACTCAGAAGATGGTGCTCCCATTTGACTCCATGGCTGTTGGCCTATGGAATTCCACAGGGTTCTGTTTTGTCCCCCATGTTGTTTAACATCTACAGGAAACTGCTGGGAGAGGTCATCTAGAGTTTTGGGGTGCAGTGTTATTAGTATGCTAATGACACCAAACTCTAGCTCTCCTTCCCATCTGATTCTAAGGAAGGTATCTCAGTATCAGTGTCTATTGTCTGTAATAGATTAGATGAGGGCAAACAAATTGAAACTTAATTCAGACAGGATAAAGGTGCTCATGGACAGTCAAAAGGCAGATCAGGGGAACAGGGACACTCCTTATGCGGGAATTACATTCCCCCTTAAATCTCATCAGGCTCTCAACTTGGTGAAAATTTTTAAACAACCCGAGTGTTGCTGCTTGGATCATCATTGGCTTCCCGCCCCCTGTATGGCTGTTTTTTAAGTTTGGTGTTTTGCTTTGCTTTAAAAATCTGATTCTGAGTGCCATTGTGTATCACTTTCGTCCAGGCTTTCAGCACAGGGGGCTACACTGCGGAGAATGAGTGAAGTAGTAAGAAGATCAATTGTGAGATTTACATCTTGGTTGCTGCTGGGGTTTTAAAAGAACTTGACAGGCTAGATTATGCACCTGCTCCTGTGGGACCATATTTGTATTCTAAAATATGTCCTCATTATCTGCCAGTTGGGGAAAAGATAAAATGAATAATCTCCCAGTGGTGATAAATAATTGAAAAGAGGGTAAGTATAGCAATCAAATACACATCAATGTTAAATTACTGAGAGCCAAGTTAGACATGATATGTCTTTAAAAACTTGCCTTTTGTCTTGTTATTTTTAAATAAACAGCTAGCATGTGATGTGGAGTGGTGTGTGTATGTGTGCATGTGCAGGAGGAAACTGCAAACCAGGTTGAAACTATATCATGGGAGGAAAGATTTCCTCCAACCATGCTCCTGATTGAAATTGGCACCTGCTATTCTCAATGAAGGTAAAATGTATTGACTTGTATTATAAATCAGGGAATATATTGGGGGCTTGTCCAGATCTTCATCAGGTCATGATTCTTTACCTGTTTAGGTAACAAGGGACCATGGCTGGCACAGTCCTTAATTGATTGCTGCTAGGGAAATTGTCAGGGATACTATAGACGTGTCCATAATTTTTTACATCTTTTTGTATTTTCTTGGTTGTGGGCCCTAAGTAAATTCTTTATATTCCATATATTATCTCAAAGTACAAAGTACAAAACATATACATATAGCTAAAGTGTCCTTGTGTGTGAATGTATAGCCTTTTCCTTCAAATTAGATGTATGGCAGCTGGCGAAGGATCATATTCCTGTTCTTACTATTTTGAGGGACAGACTATGTTTTATATGTACAACTGTCTTTTATAAATAACAAATGTGTATAATAATATCTTTGCTAGATTTAACTAGTCCGTCACCTTGTGAAAGCCAACAAACCCAGTTTGAGGAGTTCTTGCCTCCTTCCCACAGTGAACATTGTTAGCCCCTCTGAATTATGAACAGACATAGTAATAGTAGTCTAGTGTGTGTGTGTGTGAGAATACATTATAGTAGATAAATATGATTAATGCATGCTATATAATGGAGAGAAAATGAGAAAGCAGGTAAGCATTAAAAATAAAAAATAAAAAAAGTAATCTGAGACATCGTAAATGAAAAAGGCAGTAACAAACCATCCCTTTACTGAGAAGATATTGACCTTTCCCTAAATTGTGAGGTGGCCAGTTACAACATTATATTTCTTCTTTATAAGTATTGGAGTCCATGTGCCCAGTATACCAATGGCTCTTTCATCTGTACAGGACCCACTAGCTCCATGAATTACAGCAAAAAAGAGCAGTCCTTGAAAGGTTTTGTGCCTGAAGCCTTCCCATGGCTCCAAACGTTATTTGTTTCCTCCCCTGGGGTTTCATTGAACTTGAATCAGAAGCCCAAGAGTCTTTTTAAATATAATTCACCACAAACATGCATATCAAGTGAGAACTGTGTGGCTATGTGAACTGCCAAACATCTGTATTCCCAGGAGATGTCGGAGGCATGGACGAGCTGGTGACAAAGCAGAAAGAATGTTTTCTTCTTGGACTGAAAATGCAGCAGCTGTTGAGGAAACCCTCCCCTTCCTGCCAGCAAAAATTACTTATTTTTAGAACTGCCTTGAGGTCTCACTTTGATATGGCCTTTGACTTTAAAACATTCTTTTGCCAATAACTTAGAGATAAGAGCTTATAAAGTTATTATTTCATTATATCTTGGAGCATCACGTCTTTTGGGGAGGGAATTGTACTAGGGCTGGAAGAATTATTTGGTTTAAGTGCACTGCTCTGATAGTTGTGGAGGCTGGTGGTAGTGTAACTTGGCAGACTTGAGAAAAAATTGTAGATTGTTACAAAGGATGGTATATTTACATTAACATGATAGCATATTTGATAGTGTCAGTAGTAAGTGGTGTGGTCATTTTCCTGAGAGCTGCTGAGATTTTAGTTTTTGTTCTGGCACAATTTTAGAAACTTTTACTAGAAAGAGTTGTGCAATTTATACACAGTTCGATAAACAGAGTTCCAAAAAAACACCATTTTTCATGATAGGGCCCCCTAACATTAGGTAAAGTGAGGCAGTTGTTTCAGGCAGTGGAAACTGGGAGGCTACAGCAAACTGTTGGAAGAAGGAAGATGACATGAAGCCTACCCTACTCACCCTACACTAACCTGCTGCCTTTGGGTGTGGAGGAAGATATTCTTCCATTGCCAGTGTTAAAGGATAAATTGCCAATCCAGTAATCTTTTTGTGCATGGCATGGGAGATGGTGCCATCTTGCTGTTATCCTCAGGCAGCAAAATGTGTTGGGTTGCCCCATCATTAAGCTGTGTAATATTCCTTACTTAAGATGAAAGTGTTTAGACCAACAGTTCTTAAACAGTGTGGCAGGACTCTGAGGGTGATGCAAGAGTTACTCAAGGGGCATGTGCAATGTGGACACCCTGATCCCTCCTCCTCTTCCTCCTGTCAAACGTTTTATGTGTAATGGAGCCCAGTGTCTTCAGTATGCTGATGACACTCAGATATACTTCACCATGACCAGATCATCTGCCCAGACTTCAGATGGCTTCTTCCCTCTTAATGACTGTCTTGCAGTGGTAATGGATTGGATGAGGAAAAACAGATTGAGACTTAATCCAGACAAAACAGAGGAACTGACAGTCACTGGCCTGAAGCCAGGTCTGGGAATGCAACTTCCAGTCCTAGGCGGAGTCACACTCTCCTCTAAGGACTCTGTTCTCAGTCTGGGGGTACTCCTTGATTCGGCGCTTCACATGACTAGTCAAGTGAATGCGATGGTCAGGAGTGCCTGCTGTCAGCTTCGGCTGATACGCCAGCTGCACCCTTTTCTGGATATGAGGGACCTGGAAACTGTGGTACACGCTTTGGTAACCTCACACTTGGATTTCTGTAATGCGCTCTACATGGGGCTACCCTTGTACCTAACCCGGAAGCTTCAGTTGGTTCAAAATATGGCAGCTAGGCTTATCACCAGAACATCGAGAAGAGACCACATAACACTCCTGTGCTAAAAGCCCTCCACTGGCTGCCGATCAGTTTCCGGGCACAGTACAAGGTGTTGGTTTTAACCTTTAAAGCCCGTCATGGCTTGGGCCCATCTTATCTAAGGGACCGCCTCCTCCCATATGAAACCCCCCCCCCCCCGCGCACACTTTGGTCCTCTGGGAGGAACCTGCTTCAACCTATGAAGACCAAGCTGGTACAGACCTCCCAGAGGGCTTTTTCGGCTGTCGCCCCCAAGTTGTGGAATGACCTGCCGGACGAGATGCGTCTCATTCCATCTTTAGAAGGCTTTAAAAGAGCCCTAAAGACGCATCTCTTCTGGCAGGCCTTCCCAGAGAATGTGAATATCCCCAGCTCCATACCTAGGTTATAAGGGCTTTTTAAATCTTTTCCTGTATTTTTCTCCATACAATCTAAGCTGAGTCCACTCCCTACTATTGCGCATTGTTATTTTAATCTATTATGTTTTTAACTCTATTGCGATTTAATTCTTTTTTAAGGGAGGGTGGTAAGGGTAAGGAAGGGGTATTTTAACTTGATATTGTTTTAACCTCTGCTGTACTCCGCCCCGATTGCTTGTTCAGAGGGGCGGAATAGAAATAAATATTATTATTATTATTATTATTATTATTATTAACACTTGTGCTTAAGTCTCTCCACCGGCTGCTGATTAGCTTCCGGACACAGTACAAGGCGTTGGTTATAACCTTTAAAGCCCTACATGGCTTGGGTCCATCTTACCTTAGGGACCGCCTCCTCCCATATGACCCCCCCCCCCCCCGCACACTTCGTTCCTCTGGGAGGAATCTGCTACAGCCCTTGAAGACCAGGCTGTTGCAGACCTCCCAGAGGGCCTTCTCTGCTTCCGCTCCCAGGCTATGGAATGGCCTGCCGGACGAGATATGTCTTATCAAAACTCTAGACCGCTTTAAAAAGGCTGTAAAGACGTATCTTTTCCAGCAGGCCTTCCTAGACAGTGATTAAATTCCCCAGCTCCTATAGCTTTTATCTAGTTGCTCCAGCTTCTCCCCTGTTTGTGTACCAAAGTCTTATCCCTTACTGCCCGAAGAAAAAGTGCTTTTAAGTTATTATTCTATGTGGGTCGGGTTTTTTTTTTTTGTGTGTGTGTGGTTTTAATCTTTCTTAGTTTAATCCTTTTTTAAGGGGTGGGAGGTGGGAATTAGGATGGACATTTTAATGTAACTTTCTTTCAACTTGTTGTACCCCACCTCGATTGTTGATCAGAGAGGCGGGATGTAAATAAAATCTATTATTATTAATATTCTTATTAAAATTTAAACATGCGTTGAGTTACATTTTGAATTTACTTAAATAAAACTCTTCTAATTTGAACAATGTTATTTCTTTATAAAATGTTAAAATATTAATATACATGAATGAATGAATGAATGAATGAATGAAAATACACACACTAAATACACAAACTATTTTTATTCATATACTGTATTGAGTGGGGGTGGGGTGGGGGAGGGAAGGACATCTAAATGTAGATGTAAAGTGGAGTCCCAAAGGTAAAGGGTTTGAGTAATACATTTCTATTTTTACCATATTTGAGAAACTCCCATGCGGAATCCTATCCTTTTTACTTGTACAGTATTACTATACATCATGTTATATGCATAAGAAGGACTGACATCCCCCCCCCCAGTTATTTTTATTGAGTAAAGATTACAAGGGCCAGCATGATGTAATGGTTTGAGTGTTGGACTGTACTCTGGAGACCAGGGTTTGAATCCCCAATGATCAAGGAAACCCCCTGGGTGACCTTGAGCAAGTCACAGTCTCTCAGCTCAGAGAAACCTTCCCTTGATCCCCTGGACAAAAACAACTATCAGCCAATGCCTCTCCTTCCCTTTCTGGGCAAGGTGATCAAGAGGGCGGTTGCAAACCAGCTCCAAGCAGTCTTGGACGATTATCTTGATCCATTTCAAACTGGCTTCAGGTTGGGATACAGAGTAGAGACTGCCCTGGTTTTCTTGGTGGATGATCTCCCTCTATGCGTCAACAGGGGAAGTGTGGCCCTGTTAGTGCTCTTGGACGTCTCAGTGGACTTCGATACCATAGACCATGGTATCCTTCTGGAATACTTGAGAGAGTTGGGAGTTGGAGGCTGTGCTTTACATTGGCTCTGCTCCTACCTCTTGGGCAGATTCTAGATAGTGATGCTGGGGGACAACTGCTCTTCTAAGAGAGAGCTAACATCTGGTGTCCCTCAGGGCACCATTCTGTTCCCTATGCTGTTTAACATTTACATGAAGCTGCTGGGCAAAATCATCCGGAGACATGGGGCAGAGTGTTATCAGTATGCTGATGACACCTAAATTTATTTCTCTGTCTCAGACTGTTTCAGTGACCAAGGAGGGCATATCCCCTCTGAGGTCGGTCATGGATTGGATGAGGTAAAATAGACTTAAGCTGAATCCAGGTAAAATGGAGATACTCATGGTAAGTAACCCCAATCCAGGTAAAGAGATAAGTTCGCCAGTCCTGAATGGGGTCACACTTCCCCTGAAGGACTGTGTTTGCATCTTGGGGGTGCTCCTGGATTCATCACTCCAACAGTCATCGTAGATTGACACAACAGCCAGGAGTGCCTGTTATCAGCTTTGGCTGATAGACCAGTTGCAACCCTACCTAGAGCAGCGGGACCTTGAAACAGTTGTACATGCACTGGTAACCTCTTGTCTTGATTTCTGTAATGTGCTCTACATGGGGCAACCCTTGTGCCATGTCCGGAAGCTTCAACTGGTTCAAAATATGGCAGCCAGTTTGGTCACTGGAAAATCTAAGTTTGACTGCATCAAACCAGTTTTAAAATCATTACACTGGCTGCCCATTAGCTTCCAGGCACAGTACAAGGTGTTAGTTATTACCTATAAATCCCTATATGGCCTGGGTCCAGCTTGCTTGAAGGAACACCTCCTCCCATATAATCCTTCCTGCACTTTCTGTTCTTCTGGGAAGAATCTCTTACAACCAAGAAGATCTAGATTGGTGTCAGCTTCTCAGAGGACTTTTCTGTAGTGGCTCCAAAAATTTGGAATGACATGCCAGAAGAGATATGTCAAATCTCTCTTGAAGCCTTTAAGAAGGCGATAAAGACAACTCTCTTCTGGCGGGCATTCCCTGATTGATGACACCAGAATGGAAGAATCTATCCATCTTATTTCCATCCCCCCACCAAGTTCGTCATCTGTTAATTGCCAATGTTCTGAAGCTATTGCCATATATTTATGATTTATTTTTAATTTATTTAATTTTAGAATTGAGAAGGGAAGGTTAGGGTTGGGGTTTGGAGGGGTTTGCTGTTTTATCATTTTTTGTATTGTTTATATTTTATTGTTACCTGCCTCGATCCCCGAAACAGAAGAGGCAGGATATAAATAAATAAAATGATGATGATGATGATGATGACGACAATGTCAACTCCCCTTTGATGAAATTTGCCAAGATAATTCTATGATAGATTTGTCTTAGAGTTCCCATAAATTGGAAATGACTTGAAGACACATAACAGCAACAACAACAAAACACAAATAATAAAATAAATAGCATAAATAATACAAATAGTAGCTACAAACCACAAATTATATCAAACCAACAACAAAAACTTCAACTAAAAACATTTTTTAAAAAGATGATTTTCAACTTTCTCTTCTTCAGGATCAATTCATTATAAGTTCCACCCTTCTTTATTCTCCACATTAATTACTCTTCATCTATATGTTTAACTCATATTAATTAATAAAACCAACAATCATCAAATCACCTTTGCTATTTTTCATAAAGTCAATTATTTCCAATCTTTCAAAAAACTTCTTCATGGTTTTTTAAAGGCAGAACAGACAATTTACCCATCTTTTCTAAATCCATCAGTTTAGATAGCCACCCTTCTTTCATGGGAATTAGGTCAGATGGATTGATATTCTTATGTTTTCCAAATATGGTTGCACCCAGTCTGGTATAATGGTTGCAGCATTGGGCTGGGCTTTGGGAGATCCTGGTTCACTTCCTGATTAGTCATAAAGCAGCTTGTGTAACTTTGGGCTAGTAATTTTCTTTACAACTAACCTAACAGAGAGGTTAGGCTGAAAAAGAGATTCATGCAAGGTTACCAACAATGGCATTTGACCTACCTCATAAAATTACTGTGAAGAAAATGGGGCCGAAGAAGCATATATACTATCAAGAGTTCTTTAGAGAAAAGGTGACAAAAATATGTAATGAACAAAAATAAAATGTTTGCTTGTTTCTTACTTGTGACTTTTGCATAAGATCACAGATGTACCATATTAGAACTTGATAGGTTAACAAGTAGTGGGAGTAAAATGTGTATGCCTGTAGCTTGCAGAAAAATATGTTTATCCTTCCTTATTTATTGATTTCTGGGATTTCACTCTAGACCACTCCTGTGCCAATCATTTTTGCAGTCAGATGAAACTTTGAGAATGCAGAAAGAAAGAGAAGGAGAGCCAAATACTTTGGGCAGTGGGTCAGATAGCTTATGCAGATGCTACAGTTTATTATTTATTAATCTGGTTTTTGCTGTCTGTACCAAGCAGCTGAAATTAATATGCTGGACATTGTGAAATATCTGATTTAAGAACTTACTGGCCTTTTTATTTTTCAGAAGTCATCATTAATTTTTAGCTTCAGTTTTCTTGCGTTTGGAAAACATCTTTCAGAAGTCTTCTTCAATTTTTCTGCTTCACATTTTTGGTGTCCTTGGAAAATACCCTTGCCTTTGCCACCCTGGCTAGGTCGAGCTCAGAATGGCTTTGTGCCTTAAACAGGTTTTTAACAAAGACAAAACATTTCGCCCTCGGAAGAAATTTGAGCCAGGGACCCAGAGGTTTGAACTTTACAAGAAAGCCCAGGCCTCACTCAAATCAGGGCTAGATCTGAAGGCAGTTGTCCAGCTGCCCCCAGGGGAGAACATCAATGACTGGATTGCAGTGCATCTTGTGGACTTTTTCAACCGGATAAATCTCATTTATGGGACCATGTCAGAGTTCTGTACTGAGAAGACCTGCCCCATCATGTCAGGTGGGCTCAAGTATGAGTACCGATGGCAGGATGACTACAGGTTCAAGAGGCCAACCAAGCTATCAGCTCCCCAGTACATGTGCATGCTGATGGACTGGATTGAGACACTGATTAATAATGAGGACATCTTTCCCACCAGGATAGGTAAGCTGGTTACAGTTGCTACATAACAATCTGTCTCCTACAAGATTGGACTATTCGGCCATCTAGCCTAAAGTGTTTACTCTGACTAATAGTAGATTTCCTGGACAGAAATGTGGGAATATTTCCTTTTTGGACTACAAATTTTAGGATCCTCCATCCTATGCCCAGGCCAGTTGAGGGATGCTAGAGTTTATAATCCAAAAAGTGACATTCCTAAATTCTGCTCCAGAATCTCAAGTAGAGAACCATACCAACAACTTTTAACTGTTTCTTTTAATGCAGGGGTGAAGAAAGTCAAGGCTGCATGTGTTTTGGAGCCCTACTTTTCTTGCCCTGAATCTGCCAGGCAGTCCCTTGAAGTCTTCCAATTTTTTCCCGACAAGTTTAATTGACATGATTTCTAGGTGATTATTCCTGGAAAACTGTTCCCGAGTGCCTCAGACGGCAAGCAAATGTGACTGTTTGCCTTTCCCTAACTCCCAGATCTCTTCCAAACTTATTTTTTTTAGATATATACCACTCCAGAAAGGTGGCCAGTAGTGATTCAATGTCACTTCCAGTACACTCTGATGCACAGTGCAGCCTGTAGGAGAGTGGAGGGGCAAAAACTGGACCTTGGCCCTGCACAGTTTCCCACCCCTGTTTTAATGGGAGATGCCAGGGTTTGAATCTTGAACCTCTGCATACAAATTCTGTATTCTGCCAATTCCTAACCCTTTCCCATTCTTCCTAAATATGCAGAAAATGACTTAAGAGGGGTTTCTGCTACCAAAAGTCCATACTGAACTCATTGCTACCCTTTAGGTTACAACTCTCCTCACCTTAGCTAAGAGTAAACCCCACTGGGACTTATTTCTGGGTAGGCATACTTACACTGGATCTGGTAATTGGTTTTGCAAAATGATTTCTCCATTCTGCAGTCTTACTCATTTCTGTGAGCCAATTTAAAAGGATGAGCATTTTTCAATATGATCATTGTAAAACGGCATTGCTGCAGTCCTGCTACAGCTTCTGGAATATGACTTCCAAAGCTGATAACGGTGACTTCCCAGAAGATATGTAATTTTCTATTTCTCACAGATGTTTTTCAAAGTAAAAAAAGAAGTTTCTAGTTCCCATGTCTCTGGAAGAAAAACAAAGAGACTGTGCTGGCAAGAAATTAGGTCATTTTCATCGAGCACAGTTCTTTCAACCTTCCCAGGAGTGTTGGAACTCAGTTTGCAGCAACAGATACAGTGCAGCAGTAAGAAGAGGCTATAGTACTGGTATATTAGAATGATTAGCCATTAACTATATCAATTAGGGCAAATATTGTCTCTTGATATGCATCCAAATGTGACATTGCCCTAACCTGCAAATTATCTCTGTATAGCTCCTAACCCTGCCGACAGAAAGATATTGTGCAACCATTTCTTCTTTCCTTGCTTGGGTCCAAAATATGCTGCAGAAATAAAGCAGTCTCAAACTGGATTCCATAGCCCTGGCTCAGTGCTAGTGAATCCTGGAAACTGTAGTTTATTGTGGCACCAGAGCTCTCTGATAGAGAAGGCTAAATGTCTCACAAAACTATAGTTCCCAGAATTCCCTAGCATTGAGCTGCAGTAGTTAAAGCAGAAACTGGATTATTTCTGCAGTGTCTGTTTTGGACCTTAGTCTCTCTCTCTCTCTGTGCATATACATGTGTGTGCATGCGATAAGAAAAAACATGGAAACATGTCGTGGGAAAACAATGAAGGGTTATAAATAGGAAATGATGGCACTGTACAAACAGCCTTGAAGGGGTGGCCTCCAGCCACCCCTTCTTCAGCCGGATGAGGGCCACAGCTATCTCATGCTGTGGCCCTGATCTGGCCTTTCCAGAGCGTGAAAAGGAGCTGCTCAAAGTGGCTCCTTATTGCACCCTGGTAAGGGTGTGATAGCCATGGTGCTGCGGCTATACATCCCTCCTTTGGTGCTGCGTCATATGGATGCAGCACTGGAGGAGCACTGTGATGCCGCTTGCTGTCTGGGGCAGAGCCAGGGCGTGCGTCATGGAGACACTATGTCCCGATTTCACCCCCCAGCCAGCCCAAAGTAACTGTCTGTACAGGGACTATGTCATTCAGATCAGATCATGGAAGCAGGTAGTTACAAATAACTAGTTCCTTGTAATTAATTTTTGGCTGGAACAGAGGCATACCTAGAGGTAAACTGTGATTGTAACTTGACAAGGATAGCATCACCGCTTTTTTCAGAGTAACTGTACTCTTTATTCAGTTACTTTTATAGTGGCAGGGATATTGCTTGACTAAATTAAATAACTGGCATCCTGTTTGTGAAGTTCATTTGCTTTACATGTGATATTTGTCCTTTTTTTGAACAGGGCACAGGGGACTGTTTCTTTAGCCTTTTGTATCTCACCCAACACTGCCCTGCAGCAGGGGATAAGTCCTGGGGACAAGTTGCTTCTGTGAGGAAGAAAGAGAAAGAAGGAGGGAAGCAAGTGAGCAATATCCTAATTGACAAAGGTGGAATATTAGATGGTGGAGTGCCAGCTCCTGCTCCTGCCTCAGGCCTTGTTTTGGGTCTTGAGACATTAATTAGATGGATGGGAAGAAACTCAGCTTTATATCACAGGCCAGCAACTTACAGCATTCAGATTTGTCAAAGTAACTATTTTAGTTACCTTTCAAAAAATGGGCATATAAAAAGTTACATTTGAAAAATTGTACTTATAATAGTTATAATGGTTGTTGGGGCTACATGTTTTAAAGTGTAACTGACAGTATTTTTTAAAAAAATAGCTTTCCAAGCTAGTAAAATTTCATGCTCAGTAAAATTTTGTGACTGAGCCAGAGTAATTGCACAGTAAAGATGTTATCTGGGATCACCCTCATTTTTTGTCTCAGTTCAAGGAAATATGCACTTTTTACATTGAGCTGTGAAGTGAAGGCAGAATGCTACTTACAGAGATATTCAGTTTCTCTGTCTACTAATGCTGATTGCCAATGTGAAAGATAGATGAAAAGATGAATTTGAAAGCAACAACATAAAAACTAGTGAGCTAGTGAAAACGAAAAAATTAGAAGGGATTATGTCAGAAGAGATAAGTAATAAACTAAAATTTTTGAAGCAAAAAAACTTTGAATGGGGAAATAAAGCTGGTAGACTATTAGCACACAAAGTGAGAGAAAAAAGAAGTAGAAACACAGTGCTGGAGATACAAGAAGAAGGGAAAAAATTTGCAGATCAAAAAAATATTTTGAGAATATTTCAGAAATACTATGAAAACCTTTACAAAGAGATGGACGACCCAATATTACAAGAAGAAAAAATAAGGAAATATTTAGAGAATATTAAAAATATCATGATCACACCTGAGAAGAGGGAGATGTTAAATTCAGACATCACAGAACAGGAAATAAGCGAAGCTATAGATAAGGCCAAATCTGGGAAAGCACCAGGACCAGACGGATTTACCATGCTATATTATAAACTGTTTAAAGAAGGATTATTAATACCCCTAAGGAAAACATTTAATGATATCAAATCCAAAGGAATTCCTGAATCATGGTATGAAGCCAACATTATAGTGATACCCAAAGAAGAAAAAGACCCAACTCTACCCCAAAATTACAGACCAATTTCTTTATTAAATTCGGATTACAAGATAATGGCAAGCATCATCGCGAACAGATTAAAGAATATTTTGCAGGATTGGATACAAAATGATCAATGCGGGTTTCTATCACAAAGACATATAAAACAAAACATAAGAACTGTTATTGACCTTATAGAATACTACGATAAAAATCCGGGGATAGAAGCAACAATGCTCTTCTTGGACGCGGAAAAGGCATTCGATAAACTGCAGTGGTTATTTATGAAACAATTGATAAGGAAATTAAATCTAGGTGAAAATATGGAGATTTGGATATCAGAAATATATAAAGAACAACAAGCAAGAATAATAATAAATGGTCAAAAAACAAAAATTTGTAAAATAACGAAAGGGACGAGACAAGGATGTCCCATGTCACCGTTGTTATTTATCATGTGTTTAGAGATCCTTTGTATTAAGATAAGAGAAGATAAAGAAATAAGAGGCACTCGAATAAAAGGTAGAGAGTTAAAGTTAAGAGCATATGCGGACGACATCGTTCTGATAATAGAAGACCCATTATTAAGCACTCCCTCAGTTATAAGTAAAATAAAAGAATTTGGTCAATGCGCAGGTTTTAAAATGAACGAAAATAAATCTGCCTTGCTACCGTTTAATATGTCAAAAGAAAAAAGAGAGACACTACAAAATATCACAGGTATACATGTAAAAAAGAAAATTAGATATTTAGGAATAAACGTAACGGGGAAAAACAATAATCTGTTCGATAACAACTACAAAAAATTATAGAAAGAAATCAAAGGGAAATTGAAGAAATGGGAAAATCTGCAGCTATCTCTGTTAGGGAAAATAGCATTAGTAAAAATGAATGTGCTTCCTAAAGTGTTATTTGTCTTGCAAAATCTGCCTATATTATTGAATGAAAAAATTTTCAAGGATTGGAAAAAGGATTTGGCTACATTCATTTGGGCAGGAAAAAAGGCAAGGATTAAATGGAATGCATTAACAGACTCTAAAGAGAGAGGAGGACTATCTCTACCGGACTTTCAATTATATTACCACGCTTGCAGTTTAGATTGGCTAAAGGACTGGGTTCAATTGAGTGATGAGAATATATTGTGTGTTGAGGGATTTAATATCTTGTTTGGATGGCACGGGTATTTATGGTTTGAGAAAGTTGAACATAACAAGCAATTTAAAGATCACATAATAAGAAGAGCCCTACTCCAGGTGTGGAATAAATATAAATTCAAAATATATAGAGGTATTCCAACCTGGGTATCCCCTCATGAAGCTCTGTTAAGGAGGGGGAGAATAATACAAAAAGGTTGGTTAAAATATGCTGATATTTTGAAAAAGGATAATGGAAAATTTGTAATGAAAAGTAGAGAAGAATTACAAGCTGAAGGAATTAGGTTTAACTGGTTCTCGTATCTCCAATTAAGAGAAAAATTCCTGAGTGATGAAAGAATGGTGGGAATAATAGAAGAAAGAAATGAATTAGATAAAATACTTCTGGATAACAGGAAGGGATCAATATCTAGACTGTATAACTTTTGCCTAAAATTGAAATTGGAAGATGACACAATTAAATCAAATATGATAGAATGGGCCAAAAATGTCGGGCACAATATAGCTTTAGATAAATGGGAAAAAGCATGGGGGAAAGACTTAAAATTTACCCTATGTACAAATATAAAAGAGAATTTTGTGAAAATGCTCTACAGGTGGTATTTACCCCCTTCAAGAATTGCAAAAATAGATAAAACAAAAGAAGGAAAATGCTGGAGATGTAAAGACTCTAAAGGCTCATTTTATCATATGTGGTGGACATGCCCCCAAATTAAGGTCTACTGGGGAAAGGTTCATAAAATAATCCAAGAAATTTACAACTTAAGTATAAAATTCGAGCCCGAACTGTTTCTTTTAAATATGCTGGAAGGCGAATTGGAGAGGAAACACCTAAAAGAGATTTTATATTTAATTACTACAGCCAGGATGATGGTGGCGGAAAGGTGGAAAGATGACAAAGCACCAGAGATGGACGATTGGCTATTTAAGGCCCTAGATGCCATAAAAATGGACAAATTAACGTACGAACTAAGAGAACATGGAAAAGAAGAATCACAAATGTGGGACTCTCTGTTTCAATATTGTGAAAAAAGAATCATGGAAAAGGGTAGATAAATCTGTGCAACTGTTTTAGAACAACTGCTTTAGAATAAGAGAAAGAATATATTATGCTTTTCTTGCTTAATGACTTGCCTGGACGAATCAGTAATACAAATACTATAAAGCAAATAATGGTTTTTTAATACAGTCTCGAAGTGGTAAAAGAGATGAGTATCTATAATAGATTGATTAACGGAGATTATAGCACACTCTTTATATATTGGAAGCGGAAGCAACTAAAGTTAAAATCCGTCTAATTTAAGATTGTATGTACAGCACTGTGTAAATTTACAGCGCTATATAAATAAAGGTTAATAATAATAATAATAATAATAATAATAATAATAATATAGGAGGATGAAATCAATGAATAATGAAATGAGGAAAAAAGAATAAGATGCTGTTTAAGATAGTAGATTCCCTGAGACAGAAAGTTGGGACGGGGATGGGGGGATTTGAGCATAGTAATGGACAAGAATTAAGAAATATGTATAGTAAACATATGTATATATTTGTATGTAAGCTTTTTAATAAAAATTATTAAAAAAAAAAAACAACTAGTGAGCTAGATTCGTTCATCACAGACTTTGTGGCTGTCCTCACTGAAGGAAAAATCCAATTTTACACCTGTTTAACTGCAGTGACTCAATGCTCTGGTATTCTGGAAATTGTAGTTTTGTGAGGTATTTAGCCTTCTTTGTCAGAGAGCTCTGGTGCAAGAACAAACTACATTTTCCAGAATTCCTTAGCATTGAGCCATAGCAATTAAACAGATGTAAAATTGGATTATTTCTGCAGTACGGATGCAACATTAGGCTGTAATCGTTATTTATTTATGTATTTATTTCAAGAATGTATACAGTGGTCCCCCGGGTTATGAAGGTAATCCGTTCCGGGATTACCTTCGTAACCCGGAAGCTTTCGTTTCCCGGGGGACCGCTATTCGCAATGGACCGCGCGGCTGATTTAAAGGGGCCGCACGGTTTTTTTTATTCGTATCCCGGGGGATCTTTCGGATCCTGGGGGATAGTTTAGCGGTCCCGCGGCTTTCGGATCCCGGGGTTTTCGCAACCCGGGGGATTCGTAAGCCGGGGGACCACTGTATCTTGCCTTTGTCCTGCAATGGGATTCAAGGTGGGTAATCTGAAACACATTTACTAAGACGTAAGGCCAACTGATACAATAAGATTAGTTTCAGAATAACAAACTTCAGACTTTCCTGTTAACCAGCTATTTCTGGTAGTTTGGGGTGTTAGGGGTTTTGTTTTGTTTTAGTTTTTTGCTTCTATTCAAAAGGCACTTCCTCAAAGCATACAAAGATTTTTTAGGTGGGGGTGGCTGGTGTGGAAAAGAAACGATTGGGTTCTCCCCTCTATTATAAAGGAATAACTACTTCAACAAATCACACCTTGAAGACCATCCTATAGATTCTTCTCCAACAGTGCTTTGGCAATATATCAAAAACAATATCCTGCAGTCTGCGGAAGAATCCCTCGGGTTCTCCCGCAAGAAAAACCAAGATTGGTTTGATGAAAACAACCAAGATATCCAGGAGCTGTTGGCAAAGAAAAGAATTGCTCATCAGGCACACCTCGCTCAGCCATCTTGCCATGTAAGAAAAGCAGCCTTCCATCTCACATGTAGTACATTCTAACAAAAACTCAGAGACATTCAGAACAAGTGGTGGATCAATTTAGCAGAAAAGACACAATATTGTGCAGATCTGGGGGATTCCAGAGGATTCTACGAAGCTCTTAAAGCAGTGTTTGGACCTACTTATCACGGCCAAAGCTCCTTATATAGTACAGATGGTCAAACACTAATCACAGACAAAACCTCCATCCTGAATCGATGGGCTGAACATTTCCAAAGTCTCTTCAGTGCCAACCGAGTAGTCCTAGGCTCAGCTATCCAACATATGATACAACAACTGATGAAAAATGAACTGGAGGTGGCTCCCATTTTGGAAGAGACCCTTAAGGCCAACAGTAGATGAAAAACGGCAAGGCAGCCAGGATTGATGGAATCCCACCTGAAGCTTGGAAACATGGAGGCCACGTACTCCATGCTAAATTCAACAAGCTCCTTGTATAGCTCCGAGATGCATTATCATCACCCTGTCTAAGAAAAAAGGAGTGAAATCTTTTTTTTAAAATTAAAGTTAATAGGTTAAAAATAAACAATACATACGTGCCAACATAACAATACATACATACATAAAAATACATACATACAAAAGATCAAAATAATATACATACCTATCATCCATAACAACATCTTCGTAGAAACATAGACATAGAAAAACAAAAACTTCCTTATGGAGTTCAGAATTCTATCATAATTAAGTTTAATCTTTAACATTAATACCCATCTTATATGCTTAAAGTTTCTATTTTTCCACACAAACAGTATATTTTAATCTCTTTTGCCAGTTTTTTCCCCATTGTTCTAAAGGTAGAGATTCATTTAGATCTTGCACCCACTTAATCATCGAAGGTTTCACATATTCCTGATGTAATTCAATTTGTAAAAGAAATTTATAGTACAGGGAATTTTTTTTTTTGATTGTCCGAGAAGATAATTTTATCAAATTCCTGAGTCGTATATTCAATTCCTGTTAGTTTTAAATCATAAATGTATCTTTCTTTGATTTGTCGGTATAA
Organism: Urosaurus nigricauda; assembly: GCA_034509955.1. Classification (NCBI taxonomy): domain Eukaryota; kingdom Metazoa; phylum Chordata; class Lepidosauria; order Squamata; family Phrynosomatidae; genus Urosaurus; species Urosaurus nigricauda. Next base: position 73,170,675 of record JAOEGL010000004.1, on the reverse strand, counting down.
AAACCAATTTGTTGAAATTCCTTCTGTTGCCAGTTCTTCTTGCGATTTTAATTTGTATGAGTTGGTTAGGTTATCCAACTTTACCAGATCTTTATATGATAACCATTTTTCTTTATATATAATATCATTTCTGTGAAAGGCTTCATTTATTGAAACCCAAAAAGGTATTTTTTTTTTTGTAAATTATCGGTTTAAATTTGATCCAAACTCTAAGGATTTCCTTATAAAATGGTTCAAGAAAGCCTTCTTAACACTTATTTTATCATAGAATAAGTAAGCATGTTTGCCATATATCATGTCTGCAATTTCTAGATTTAATAATTCCTTATTTTCTAGCTTGAACCATTCAGTTAACCACTCACAGCAACATGAGAAATAATAAGTTTTGAGGTTTGGAAGACTTATACCCCCTCTTCTTACATCATCCTGCATGATTTAAAATCTAACACGGTTTTTTTTCCCGTTCCAAATAAATCTATTAATATCTTTCTGCCATTGCATTTTTCATTTACCAAGATGGGAATAGTCTGAAACAAAAAGATTATTTTTGGTAAAATATTCATTTTTACCGTAGCTATTTTCCTCATCCAGGATAGATCTAATTTCCCCCATCTACTGATATCATTTTTTATGATCTGCCATATTTTCTCGTAGTTGTTTTTGAACAAGTCTACATTTCTTGTAGTCATCCAAATTCCAAAATATTTTACTTTGTCTTTGATTTTATGGTCTGATCTGACTTCAAGTTGGTTTTTTTCCCAGCTTGTTTAAATTCATTGATAAAATAGAAGTTTTTTCTTTATTTACTACCAACCCCGATACGTTTCCAAATTGTGCTAATGTTTTACTCACATTAGAAATTTGGTCAGCTGGATTTGATAATGTCAAAACTAAATCGTCCACATAGGCTTTTAGTTTCATATCTGTTCCTTTAATCCTTACCCCTTCTATTGTCAGATCACTTCTAATATCATCATTTAAAATTTCGAAATAAGCAACAAGGGGCACCCTTGCCTCATACCTTTCTGAATGTTGATTTTTTTTTATTCCCCCCTCCCCCCGTTTATTATCAAACTAGTTTGTTGTTTAGTATAAATTTTATCAGTCCACCCACAAAAGTTTTGACCTAATCCCATCCTTTTAGTTACTTCCTTTAAAAATAACCAATTAAGACGGTCAAAAGCCTTTTCAAAGTCCAAAAAGACTAATGCTAATTTTTTTTCATTTCTTTTTTCATGATATTTGATAATATTTAATAGATGTCTTATATTATCCTTCATTCTTCTACCTGGGAGAAATCCTCTTTGATCTTTATTAATCTGAACTTGGAAAAATTTTCTTAGCCTAAATTCCAGTATAGAAGCAAAGATTTTATAATCTACATTCAGTAATGCTATGGGGCAATAGCTCTTTGGTTCAAGATTATCTTTCTCCTCCTTAGGTATTAAAGTTGTATTTGAGTCAGACCATGATTCAGGAATTTTACCAATTAAGATATTATTCATTGTTTGGTGTAGTGGAGTAATCAATTCTTCTATAAAGGTTTTATAGAAAAGGAGTGAAATCCGATTGCTCATACTATCGAGGTATAACACTGCTCTCATTGCTGGAAAAATCCTTGCAAGGATACCCCTGAACAGATTAGTTCCTGCTATTCCACAAAAACTTCTCCCTGAAAACCAATGTGGCTTCAGAGTTAATAGGAGCACTACAGATATGGTATTTGCTCTTAGACAACTGCAAGAGAAATATAAAGAGCAGAACAAAGGACTCTATGTAACATTTGTCAACCTTACCAAAGCCTTTGACACTGTGAGTAGAAAAGGTCTGTGGCAGATCCTGGAACGACTAGGATGTCCCCCCAAATTCCTCAAAATGATTATCTTGCTACATGAGGGCCAGCACGGTCAAGTCAGATATGGCAATGCTCTCTCAGATCCCTTTCTAATAACTAATGGTGTGAAGCAAGGTTGTGTTCTTGCTCCAACTCTATTTACAATCTTCTTCAGCATGATGCTCCAAAGGGCTATGGCAGACCTCAAAGAAGAAGACGGCATCTATATATGTTACCATACTGATGGTAGCTTGTTTAACTTAAGCCGACTGAGGGCTCGCACAAAGACTCTAAGCTATCTAGTCCGTGAACTTCTTTTCGCTGATGATGCTGCCCTTGTTGCCCATACAGAAGCAGCTCTGTAGCACCTAACATCCTGCTTTGCAACGGCTGCAGAGCTGCTTGGGTTGGAAGTCAGCCTGAAGAAAATGGAAGTTCTCTATCAACCTGCACCACAAGAAGAGCACTATCATCACGTCACCATAGGCAAATCTGTGCTTAAGTCCGTTCAGCAGTTCACCTATCTGGGAAGCATCATCTCTACAGATGCCAAGATTGATAAAGAGATTGATCACAGATTAGCAAAGGCATATAGTGCTTTCAGAAGGCTTTACGAAAGAGACTGGAGTAACAAACACCTGAGGCGAAGCACAAAAATCAGTGTGTACAGAGCCATTGTGTACTGTCTATTTTCCTCTACAGGTCTGAAACATGGGTTACCCATCACCAACATCTACAACTCCTCAAACGCTTTCATCATGTATACGTGCAATCCTAAAGATACACTGGAATGACTACAGTATGTGACGAATGTTGCTGTTCTAGAGCTAGCAGGGATCACCAACATTGAAGCCATGCAATTGAAAACGTACTCTATGGTGAACTCGCCACAGGTCAGCGTAAGAGGGGTGCCCCAAAGAAGAGATACAAGGACTTCCTGAAACAACACTTCAGGCTCGGCCAAACTGATTACCAACAATGGTCTGCCCTGGCCTCATATTGGGAGGCATGGAGATGCACTGTCCACAATGCTGCAGCCTTTTTCAAGAACTCACATCGAACGAGTCTCAAAGAGAAATGACAACGCAGAAAGAACTACAACTTGGAAACATCACCCAAGAAGACTTTCTGCTCTTCTTTCTGTAACTGGACTTATCTCAGATCGGCCTTTTTAGTCATCGACGCGCTTGTAGAAAGCGTGGGAAGAGTCCTTCCTGAATCTTCGTTAGTGAAGAAAAGCCAGAGGGATACTTCAACACTGCATGTTTCTACTTGTTTTGACAGCTGGCCCACTTCATAAATGCTTGCTTGTGTCATCTTTCCTCTTCATCTTCTTTTAGAATTAATACAGTGTAACAATTTGCAGCTGTTCTTGTCCCATTTCCATTAAGTGCTAGTTTACACACACAGAGAGTTATTTATAGAACTAGGCCGTTAATGACACCCATGTCTTGTAGTATGTAAAATTTCATTGTGTAAGTGCAATTGTTTTGAATCATTGTTCCTATTGACAATTACTTTGTCATAATTAATACCAAAGAATCCCATTAGCAAGCTTCATTGGAACTCATCAGAAAAGTCTTAGCTTTAGGGGAGTGGGGGACTTTAACTTTCTGTTCTATAATTTATTTGTTCTTACTGCTTCTCATTTATGATGTATGAATACACAACGTCTCATAATTCTCTTGTTGGTTTAAGTGACGCTTTCAAAACATCTGTCTCTTAGAAAGAGGGTAGCCAGACTTTTCAGAACTCAACTCCACTCTGTGCCAGTCTGTTGCCCTGCTCCCTGTGCTGAACAACACTTAATGGTCGTAGGCAGACAATAGTTGCTGTCAGAAAGAAGTAAAATAGAGGCATTGTTGCCAAGATTAATTGGATTATCTTTATTCACAGATTTTTCAAGCATTTGTATTACTTAAAGCTACTTCTTAGCAAAATCTGACCAGTGAAACAATAATGCCATACCATCTTCAATTCCTTTCCTAGAGAAGTCAGACTGGTATAACATTCCTTGATTTTTTCCACAGCAGTTGGAAGACTTTTTTTGTTTTAGCAGGCCTCTGAAGACTGATTGTTAAAGGGGAAAAGGGCCCTGCATAATGTGCTGGATTTACTCTTTATTGTTTCCTTTTACTGGTTTATGTTTCTAATTTTTCTGATAGTTTAATTACATTTTTAACTTTAGTATTCGGTGAACTTTTAGCTATATTTCTTTTAACTATTGCAAGCTGCCATGAGTCCTGAACTGGGAAAAATGCAGTGTAAGAATACTGGCTGAGATTCTAGACCAGCTACTAAATAGTTACTATATCAAAGTATAATTTCGGCCCAAAGCACATGGACCAAAAGAATCAGCTTTTTGTTGCTTTGGGGGCATGCCTTTCTGATGACACATGCCCCCAAAGCAGTCGGACAGGAACAGGAAAGGATAGGAATAGGATTCAAAATGACTTTGGCAGACTGGACAATTGGGTCAAAACTAACAAAATGAATTTCAGCAGAGATAAGTATAAGGTTCTGCATCTTGGCAGGAAAAAATGCAAATAGGTGACACCTGGTTAGAAAGCAGTACATGTGGAAACGATCTAGGGATCTTGGTAGACTTTAAGGAGTTTATCACATGGGGAAAATCCTGTGCAAAGACAGGATTTAAAAGGTAGAAAAAACCCACAAAAACGGGTTGATTTTTTACACATGTTGTTAAACTTGTGTTAACCCGAATGGAAAGTAAACAAAAGCCTCTCGTTTTTACTTTTGGGATATTCAGAAAGTAAAAAGGAGCAGCCTTTGTCTACTTTCCCTCCACTTTCCATTTGGGTTAACATTAGTTTAACAATGATGTGTGAAAATCAACTTGCATTTGCGGGTTTTTTTCTCAATTTAAAACCCCGTTTTTGCATGCCATTTCCGCCATGTGATAAACTGCTAAGATAAACATGGGTCAACAGTGAAGTTGAGGCCAAAAATGCCAACACAATTATGGGCTACATTAACAGAAGTGTAGTACCTAGAATCTAGATCAAGGGAAGTAGTCATTCCACTCTATTCTGCTTTGGTCAGCCCTTGTCAGGAATACTGTGTTTGGTTCTGGGAATCACAGTTCAAGAAGGATTTCACAAACTGAAATGTGTCAAAAGAAGAGCCACTAAGATGGTAAAAGCACTGGAAGCCAATACTTATGAGGAATGACTTAGGGAACTGGGTATGTCTAACTTGGAGAAGGGAAGACTGAGAGTTAACATGATAGCTATATTTATATATCTGAAGGGGTGTTGTGTAGAAGGTGGCGCCACTCATTTTCTGCTGCTCCAGAGACTAGAACACAAACCAATGGACCCAAATGACAAAAAGAAAAAAGATCCCACCTATACATTAGGAAGAACTTTTTTGATTGTACAAGCTGTTTCTACAAATTAAAAGATCAAAGGAGATGAGGAGGGACTGCTCATTCCCAGACTATTTGGAGACCAGTTGACAGGGCTGACACAAGACATTTTGGTTCCTGAGAGGTGAAAGCAGATTGTGAGACTTTGTCATAGTCTTTCACAACCACACAACTACAGCCCACAGCTTTGCAGGATTTTCCTTCTCTGTCGATCTTGCAGAGACCTACCCACTCACCCAGCTTCCCATTGTCATCAACCTTTATCAAGTTGATCTGATGTTCAGCACAAAGAGCTTCAACCAGTTTGACATACATGAGTTCATGAATGGTAGAAACTGTTCAGTGGTAGACTGCCACGGAGGTGGTCTCTCCCTCTGTGGAAGCAGAGGTTGGATGGACATATTTTAGGAGTGCTGTAATTGTGCATTCCTGCATATAAGGGGGTTGGACTACAAGACCCTCTTGATCCCTCCAATTTTAATGTTCTGTTATTCTAGAAAATATATAACATGTAAGGTGAGCTTATTGCATCTGGGCAACCTCTTGCTTTAATTAATCTTTCCAGAACAGAATTGTAGTAGGTGGCTAGACAGCTTTCAAAAGGCTAGACAGTTTTCCAAACTGTCATCCTCATAAAAAGAGGATGTCTTGCTTATCAGGTTTCCACCATACATCCTGGCTAGAGAAAGGTTGTGATCTTCATTCAGGTTATTACTGGAGGCAGTTCCTGTCTGCTAGCCTGATGCTGATAGTTCAGTTTCTTCTTTTTTGCAACATGTGGCAGAATTGGTTTTCAGATTTTAACATGAACTAGCATAGAACAACCTAGATTTATGTATCATATCTCCATCAGATTCTGTCATTTGTATACTTTTATTAAATGATTGTTTTTCCAGTGAGGAGCATGACAACATCCTCCTTCGGTTTCGTTCAGTGCTGTTCAGTTATTTCATCTTTTTTGCTGTAGATATGACATGAAATTTATCCTTAGCAACTTTATGAGTTCTTTTAAAGGAAAATTAATGGAAAGTGGAGAGCGAATTGTCATCAGGAATATAGGAGGTTTAACCCTTTCTTCCTTGCCTAACAACCCCAGCAGCTGTTTTTAACCCTGGGAGTGAAATCCCCATAGTATTTGTGAGTGCTTCCTTTCTGGGGCTGATAGGAGCAGTGAGATTGTAGTGACTGGTTGTAAGGCTGATAGGAAGGAAGGAAAAAGTTCCTGCCCTATGATATGCTGTCCACATTAAACCTGCCACTGCCTGCCAGCCAGCTGTGATGCTGTTTTTTTCCTCCAGAACAGTAATGAGTTTGCTAAGAGCAACCACTAATTTTGCAACCCAGCAAGGTCTGAACATACATTTTCTTCTTCCAGATTTAAAATGTTCTTTCCAGGATGCTCCAGATCAATTCAGTCTTCATTTGGGAAAATTTAGTTTTGAATTGAGTATGGATAATGTCGACTCTTGAGTTGTTTACAGCAGGTAGGTAGGTACATGGACAAAAGTATCAAGAAAAGAACAGGCAGAGATCTACACTTTGCTTCATCTTTCATAGGTAATTTTGAAGATATTATGTGGGTTCCGTCAACTCTTAAAACACACACTAGAAGCAAATTGGCAGCAGCATGTCAAAAACCCCGCTGAATCTGTAGCAGTGTCACATATGCCTTACTGGCTTTTGCTCAGCTATAAACTCAAGAAACAGAGTTCTAATGAGGAATATGCACATCCAAATAGGCAATATTTCAAGTATCTGAATCCAGTAGATAGCAGCATTTGCACATGGCTGCTTCTGTGCAAGCTAAAATTGGCTAGGAAGCAAGATGGACTTGAGTCTTCTATGGCTACAATAAGCTCAAATTTATTTTACAAATAGGGTTTTAGAATGAATACTGTCTTACTGTGAAAAGCCATATGTGGGTGCATAATATAAAATAAGGCATTTTAGCACATTAGGTTCAGTTTAACACTGATAATAAGCATTCATACTCACCACTTCTGATGCCAACTGTTTTAAATTAGTTCCATTAGAAGATGAGCACCCCCAGCATGTCTTGTGGCACCACAGAATCCCAGAGCCAGCTTTTTCAAGGTTTATGCAGTTTTGTGGGGTTTTTTTCCTTGCTGTGTCACATTCACACAAAGACATATGCACATAAATGGGCACACATCCTGAAGTCAGAGAGCTACTAAGCTCCAGACGCACATGTAGAACAGTACTTGCTAACTTCCTAGTCATTAGCACATCAGAGTCTCGTGTGTCTTGTTCTACAGCTACAGCTTTGGTTAGATATGTCTTCTTAACAACCTGGCCTTGTGGAACATGCTGACTGATTTGTTAAGCTTGTCCTAAGACTCATGTAATCCATTAATGTGAAAAGGTACATTGGTTTTTTGAATGCTACTTTAAAAAAAGGCCTGCTTAAAAATAAAGTGCATCTTTAAGAACTCTTTATTATATCTGTGGCTGTTCTTTTTGGCTGTACAGTGTAGCTACTAAGCACATCTGGTGGATCATTTACACAGCTGTTTCATGCATTTCACCCCACCTGCTGCAAGAAAGTTCCAGTTCAATAGAAATACTTTTGTATCTTCGTCTCTTCCCAGTTCTGTCACCAATAAATATAGGATTCCACTCACAGCTGAGGGAAACCTTGAGCTCCCTCTGCAGGTATAGTGCTGCCAAACTAAAAAGTAGATTCTGTTGTATTATTGTTATTTTACTAATTCATTTATATCCTGCCTTTCTCCCACTAAAGGAACTCAAGGCGATTTATAAAAATTCAAATACAGATTGAGTCTGCCTTATCCGGAATTCCTAAATCCAAAATGCTCCCAAAATTTTTTTTTTCATGATTGGCAGAAGTACTGACACCTTTGCTTTCTGATGGTTTACAAACTTTGTTTCATGCACAAAGATATTTAAAATATTGTATGAAATTACTTTCATGCTATGTGTATAAGGTGTATATGAAACATAAATGAGGTTTGTGTTTAGATTTGGGTCCCATTTCCCAGATTATGTATGTATATGCAAATGGAAGTATTCCAAAAAATAATAATTCCAAAATAATAATAATTCCAAAAAATAATAATAATAATCTGAAATTCAAAATACTTCTGGTCCCAAGCACTTTGAATAAGAGACTCAACCTGTATATTTAAAAACATTTGTTACAAAGATAAACAAAAACATTAAAAAGTTGTTAAAAGGCAGTTACCCATAGAATTAGTACTTTTTAAAGTAGATTCATTAAAAATCACAAGATAAATATAAGTAAAACAATGCAACATTAAAACAGCACACAATTTAAGCCCTTGTAATGAGATCCTAAAGATGTCAGAACAGGGAGGTTCTCATTTGCCAACAGGAGGACAGTAAAGATGGAGTCAGTTTATCCATCCGGGATCTCTTTCTCTCTCTGTTGTTTATGAGCTGGTAGTCAGGCACTGTATAAGGCAATTTCACATGTTCCTAGCATTTTAGAAGGTAGTCCAGTGTGGCATGGTGGTTTGAGTGTTGGACTATGACTCTGGAGACTAGAGTGTGATTTCTCGCTTGGCCATGAAGCCCACTGGGTGACCATGAGCAAGTTACAGCCTCAAGGGAAGGAAATGACAAATTTCTGAACAAATCATCCTAAGAAAACCCCACCATAGGTTCACCATTAGTTGGGAAATGACTTGAAGGCACACAAAAGCAGCTCTAAAACTATCCAGCTCCATCTCTTACCCAACTTCTTAGAAACTGATACTCTTCACAACTTCAACTGCCAGCACAGGGCTGGAAACCTATGGCCTTTCAGATGGTAGATTCCAGTTCCCATCAGTCCCATTAGGCTGTCCACTGGTAAAGAATGGTGGGAGTAGTAGTCCATCAATGTCTGGAGAGCCCACAGTCCCCCAGCCATATGCTAACAGATAGGATTTATTATATATCATATCTCACCCCAACCATTCAAAGGTAAATCACCAGTCTATTGTGAGACAATGGAAGGCAGAAATTTCTGCAGGTGGGTTGTTACTTAAAACAACAACTGAATCAGTAGTGGCACAAAATGATGTTTCCTGTTATGCTGGATGCTTAGAGGCTAAAGTTTGTGTGGACAAAGTTTAGCCCCCAACTCTATTTTAATGGCTCTTGACCCTTCCAGAATTACTTAGGTGCCCTTTCTGGACCCAAAACATGCCTCCAGGAGCAGCAGTTTAAATTAGTTGCAGAGCCTTCTTACATCACATAATAATAATATTATAATACCACCACCCATGTTTCAAAGCCAGAAGTGGACTTCTGGCCATTTTGTTATTTGGGGAGTGGGGTTTTGGCAGTCCATGCACTCCTCAGATAGTTCCAAGGGAAAAAACTGACCTAGACTGCAATTGGTCTAATGTTTTCTTACTTCCATCTAATCCTTTTTTACTTCCATCTTGCAGGTGTTCCTTTCCCCAAGAATTTCCAGCAGGTCTGCACAAAGATCCTCACGCGCCTCTTCAGGGTCTTTGTCCATGTCTATATCCACCACTTTGACAGCATCATCAGCATGGGTGCAGAAGCTCATGTCAACACCTGCTACAAGCACTTTTACTACTTCATCAGTGAATTTAGTTTGGTTGACCAAAGGGAATTGGAGCCACTGGTAAGAACTGTGATGTCCCCCTTCTGTGCAGCAAGTTGCCTTTTGGATGAAAGAATACTGGAAATGTTAACATGCACATCTCCAAACAGTGTATCTTACCGCTCCCTATTTTCTTGTCTTTCTTTCTAAATTTGAGCTGCAGATGGCTCTGTGTTTTCCCCCCTAGTTCCTCCACTCACAGATGGTGGCAGGTGACAGCAAACTGTTGACGAACAGAGCTGTGTACCTAGGGGACCTCTCATAGCCTGCATCATTCAGGTGTAGTGGAGGAGCTTTCTCTTCACCAGTGTTAAAGCAAGTTTCAACTTCTACTGCAGTCAATTTAAAAACAACAACAGCATGGGAGTGAGCACCATCTGGTTCTTCATTGTCTTGGAACAGCTGTGAGAGTTATGAATCAAAATGAAAGCAGGCTTTTTTGGGTTAAAAATGCTCATTTTTGAATCAGAAGTGCTCATTCAAGGGATACTAGGACAGGCAAACCAGCAGCCTGAACCTACATAGCAACAACCACTTTCTGAGATTAGCATAAGGTATCTCTTGTGTCATCAAGTCATTTCTGACTCAGAGGAGGTTTGCATTTGCCTTCTTCTGAAGCTGAAAGAGTGTGACTTGTCCAAAAAACCCAGTGGGTTTTCCTGGCCAAGCAGGGATTCGAACTCTGGACTGCAGAGTCATGACCCAATGCTGAAACCATGCCAAGTTGGCTCCCTAAGATATCTCTACATCCAAATTTATCTGAGCTTTTAAGATAGATTTTTCTTTTTTCTTTTTTCATTCCAGTATTACCCATCCCAACAATATCTAGCGGTAGCTGTGTTGTCCATATAGCAAATCCGATAACATCCAAGCAATGATACCTTTATTGGGACAACCAAAATGCACAATTACATGTTGCAAGCTTTCAAAGTCACACTGGCTTCTTCATCAAGCAAACAGGAGGAAAAAAATGAAAATGTTAGTCATAGGTCTGCATTTTCTGTTTCTGGTCTTAGTTCAGATGGTAGGGAGGGCTATCTGCAGGCTGGTACCTTCCCCTTTGGCCATGCGGTCACTCAAAGATTCTCATAAGTCAAGGAAATTTAATGTTCATTTGCAACTCAAAGAAGATACTTCCTTTGGAATGAAACATGTCTCCTTCCTTTGTGAAGCCACAGTCATACAGGGTAAACTAAGGGGCAATACAGCCCGGCACTTTGTGCCGGCCTGCCCATATACTAGGGCTGAGCGTTCACACTCTCCAAGCCCTAGTTCCACCATCCAGCTGCCATAATGGCGCACACCTGTCCACATGGCATGCGCCATGATGATGTTTGTGCAGCGCAGCACTCAAATGGTACTACACACACGGGGTGTCGTCATGGCTCACAAGTGCACCCACCTATGGCACCCCTGCCGGGATGCAAAAAGAATCTGCTCAGAAGCAGATTCTTTTTGTTCCCTCCGGAGGCCATGCCGTGTGGTTGCCACAGCCTTCTTCTGCGGCAAAAATGGATAGCGTGGAGTGACCTGTCTGTATACGCCCTAAGACAGTAGATATAGATTTTGATAGTCACGCCTGCCTTTATCAGAAACTCCTGAGAAAGAAGCAAAACTCACCCCCCCCCCCCCGCCCCTGCCCTGGGTTTAAAAAGTCATGGTTAGTCTTAGATATTCATAAGAAATAGACTAAAACAGGAAATATGCTGCATGCATATCTTTAAAAGTCTTGATAAGCACAGAAACAACTTCAGCTAAATGTGGAGGCTTTTGGCCGGTCTGGAGGAGCCCTTTTTTTTGGAGAGAAAGTGCAGTTTTCATATTCATAAGAAGAGCTCTGTTTCAGCTACTCTACTTAAGATAATTAAAGCTCAGGAAGCCTAAGGCAGTGGGAAGAAAAAAAAATCCATAATAATCTACTTTCATCCTCCTGTTGTTCCCAAAACAGGAGGACATTTCTCCATAAATGTGTTTACAAATAAGGCAATGCCTCCCAATTAGTGTCATTGGCTGGCTGCACTTCTGAGTGTGAATTTATACATTTTTGTCCTCCTCTCATATTTTTCTATCAAGTGGCATCAGATACTTCAGTAAGTAAAAAATATATATTCACTTAATTTCTAGCATTAGGTTATTACAAAATTCAGAACTCATCCCTGTTCCTTCCCCTCATATCACTTTGTGCCAGGCAATGTGGTTATATATGTCTCCCAGGCCACAAAGGGCTGTGAATTAGGGGTGGGGGTAGGGAATCCATCCCCCACCTAGATATGACTCCCTACTCCTAGTTTAAGACATCCACTGTGAAATGGAGAATTGGAAGATGCAAACGACTACAGTGAAACTCACTGTCTTTTTATGGCCCTTATCACACGACTGTTATGGGAGTATAATCCAGTGGCATTCCGAATGCAATCATGGGGTTTCATGTTATTTCGTGAGAGATTATCTCACGCAATCGCTGGCAGTGGGGACACAGTCCGAACACAATCATGGGATTTCATGTAATTGCATACTAGGTCATCACATGCAATTGCTCGCAGTGGGGACACGGTCCGAACACAGTCTGAACACAATCCAAATGTAAGCAAATTTGGTGAACTAGTGGATTCACAAATCCTCTTCCCAGGCCATCTTTTCCTGGGCTTTCTTTTCTTTCAAAATTGAGCAGAACCTCTCCCATGTAATAACCTTTCACTCAATTGCGTTCATTTCTGAATTGACCTCGCTATCTTTTCTTTCGAAATTGTGGGGAATCCCTCCCATGTGATACGGTCCTGTCAGGAGTCCAGATAATATCATAGTGTCTGCCTAGGAGCAAGGATACTGAAGTGCCCTCAGCTAATATTAGCTGAGAGTCTTGGCTGATTGCCAAGTTAAGATAAAATATTCCTAAGTGGAGCTATGTCTTAGTAGAAGCTTCTAGTACTGGGAATGAGTCCCATCCCATTCTAGGATACCTACACCCAATCACATCTTTTTGTCTGAAATAATTGCCAGTCTCTCATTTGGATTCCCCATAGCAACATGTATTGGAAGAACAGGCAAAGAAATCCACTCTTTCTTTAACCAGTCTCACTGATGATAAAAGAGAAACTTAAAGGGTGCTGTTCTGTAGAGTGGCTTCAGTTCATGTGCAGATTCTCTTATCTCTGTATAAGAAGTGGCACCTGATAAAAAAGCTGCTGGATTTCCATGCAACCAGGAGGATAGGTGAGGCAAGCAGAGCTTGGGAAATGTGTAAGTCAGTATGTAAGATTAATTCCATTTCTGCAGTGCCTTCTACTCAGTCCCCAAAAGCATTCTACCAGAAAGAAACATAAATAATAGTTTTCCTCCTTTGTAGGAAAAATATAACCAGATGTAACAGAGCAGTTACAATAATGTGAATTATTCCACCACCACCCCACCATTGTGCAGGTAGGAAAATAGACTCAAACCACCCAAGTGTGTTTATTTCATATCTAATGAGAGAGTAGGGCTTGGGAAAGCTTAGCAATTTATCTAGTGCACCTGCTGGTACATATTCTACAGTGTTCATATATTTGCAAAAGCACTTGATTTGCATAGTTTCTTCAGTTTCAGGGGATAAAATACCTCCACTTGCACGGAATATCCTATTGAAACTTTTTATATTTATTCATCCTACCTTTTGGCTCTGGATGCTTCTCTCTTTATTATCTATATTACTTGAAAAGATTGGCGTGTTCTTTCCCCCTGACTTTAAACACATGTCTCTTAAGAAAACAATAATCTGTTTCCTTGGAACAAATCATTGTTATAACCAACCCCCATCCACAAAATCTTGGATTATTTCTCTGAAAAACAGGAGATATCCCCAACTATGCTTTGGAGAGAGTTTTCTGCAGAATGAATATTGGCTGACAGAGAGGTGTCACTGTGGTATCAAGGGAGAAAACAGACTGAAAGTAATAAAACAAAATGGTGTGCAAGTCCTGTCCAAAATGTATCAAAAGAAGTGAAGACAAAGAGTAGAGGCAGAAAGAGTGAGAAGGAAGGCTGAGCCCTTTAACCTAAGCATGAAATGTGATGAGAAGAGGCAGCAATTTCACCAAAGCTTCTATATCTAAATGTCTTCACAATCCAATAATTTTAGCCATGATTCTGGGACCTGAGGTCCAAAACACCTGGAAGATCAAAGATTTAAGAACCACTATCCTAGGTACCCTAAACAAAGGCATCATGTTTGATTTTGGAAGCTAAGCAGGATCATCCCTGGTTAGTACTTGGAGGGGAGACCACTAAAGAACACCAGGTGCTGTAGTCTATATTTCAGAGGAAGGAACTGGGAAAATTAGCTCTGATTATTTCTTGCCTAAGAAAACCCTGTGAAATTCATGGGGGTTGCCATTAGACAACAGGTCACTTGAGGACACACATACACACACACATCCTGCATGTCTTCTTCATATTGTAATTATCAGGTGAAAAATCTCATTATTCAGGGTTCTATCTCCATACTTCCTTATCATAAACAGGCTCTCTCCTCATGATGAAAGTTCCCTCCTGTATTCCAAGAACCATAAAATACAGGTTATGCATAACATTTTATATGCAAACACTATTTGCTGTTCTCTCCTTATTGCTATAATTTGATAGGATGTTAGTTTGATTGTTTCCCTTTACATATATTGTGTATGCTTATTGTTCGCTGTCAGACCTTTTTTTGTGATATTAAAAGAAAACAGTGAAAAAGTGGAAAATGGATTTTTAAAATGAACACAAATCTTTGTGGAGTTCAGCATCTTTTGACCTTTTTGATTATCACCCTGGCAACTCAAAAAGGGTTTTGATGATTTGTCCTAGTTTTGTTGCCCATGTCTCGCTTCAGCATCTGGTTTCTTTCAAGCTTGAGTGCTTCAGGCTCGTTTAAGCTGAAATATATTGAGACAAGTATTGTAACATGCAATAACTAGGAACTTATTGTGAAATCAATGAACTGGGATTTATATTTTTATGTTTAAACCATGTAGTTTTCATTGTACTATGATAAATTATCCACAGTGATACCATTATAAACTGATATATTCAGTGACAATTTGAAAGCATCTACTAGATGAAATTGATTTTAATTATATTGGAAGCATGGGAGTCAGATAGTCTCTGGTTCAAATCTCACCTCAGCCATGAAATTATTTAGGTAGCTAGAACTTAATTACTTAGCCCTGCCATCTGCAATATGTGGATAAGGAAGACTCCTTTCAAAAGATGAGAATCTTTGAATTTAGATAGACATATCCTGTAGGATGGAGGTACTAGCTGCTAACAGCTGAAGTTCTGAACACTTAAAAAGACTTCATAAGTGCAAAATATTATGCATCATATGCATGACAAATTAAAAACACATTGAAGAAAATCATACTGAAATTAGAGAAAAGGATATTGGAAGCAGACAAAGTTTGTAGTCTCTCCCCCCTCCCCTTTTCAGTACAGTATATAAGGCCAGTTTGTGTAGGAAATCTAATGTCTAATGGACATTATTCTGAGAAGTCTGTTCCCCCCCCCCCAAAAAAAAACATGTGTAGTAAAGGTCAATAATATTAAAATTCTCAGTTACAACCTATTAAATATTTATAAGATACTGAGATAAAACTGCAATAAAACCCAAAATTTACCATTTCTCAAAAGGCCCTGAGTTTTCTAGTAATGTACTGGATATTTTTAATGGAACAGTTGGCCAGGGGCACATGCTAACAATTAGTAATGACTATCATCATGCAACAAATTATGTAATATTGATTGCAACCATTATTAGAGTTTCACATGGCATTTTTTCTTTCTTTTTTTCTTTAATGAATTTCTAGTCCTTGTATTTACATAGAAGTTGTATCTGAAATCATTTTTTTAAAAAAGAAAGGAACTACAGCTAACATTTGACAAACGATGTAAATATAATCCTTTTTTTTCGGATTACATAATCTGCTTGTACATTCAAATTAATTTGAGGGGAAAAAAGTAAGGAAATACAAATAAAGTTTTCTGCCTACCCCTCAAAAAAAATTGTATCTGAAATCCTGGCAACAATTTCTGTTGGTGGCTTAGAAAGAACAGAATTCTCCAATATTTAATAACACAGTTCAGTGGAAAAATATCCTAACAGGAAAGCAGAGATATTCAGCAAACTACCATTTACTGATAATGGTGGCCACCATTTGTCAATGATTCTAACTACAGATATGAAATTTAAGTCTTGAATTTCACCAGTTACAGACGGTGTGATGGCTGTTTGAAATGGGTGGGTGGGGGGAAGAGATTTGTGCCCAGGCAATGTCCAACATCCATTGTATTGCAGCCTGGCAAACCCAAAGCATAAAGAGAGATCAGATACTTCCTTACATTACATGTTGGGAAAAAAATCTTAACATACATGACCTCTGCTTAGCCTAGTGGAAGGCACCAAGAGGAGTCCATTCACAGTCTACTGTTCAAGTTCCAAAAATATGTATCTGAGAGATTACAAGGGGTATTAAATTGTTCTCCCTACAGAATACAGTAAACAAGTGCTATTCAAAGGGGTGGTCTTTCGACTAATGACACTCTGCAAGCCACTGACTACTGGTCAATAGCTAGTTTTCAGGGAAGAAAGAAAGCAATTGTTAGCCCATGGGCACAAATATTGTGCTGATCACCAGCATCTTAGTGGGCAAATATCTCTGCCGGTCCACAGCATCAGATATCTTGAGAAGTGCTGCAGTAAACAACACAACAACCTAAAATAGCCCTTTAAAAGCCTTTAAAAAGATTTGAGAGAAGGGATATGCAACACATTGTTTTGTAAGCTTTTATTGACTGCAAGATGTTATTAAATTAATCTGATATAACTGTTTTGAAAGCTTTATTTTAATGTAGCATAATAAGGGGATACAGCTGCCATTAAATATTAGGAAAATGTTTTCACTTTTCTATTTAATAGAGGCAGTAAAGTGAAGTAACATTACTTAGATATCCAGGATTATAACAAAAGTGTCTCTGGATTCCCTACTTATTGTGCATCATTGATTAACTGCATAAGTGGCAGGCCACTCTATAATTGTTAATATTATAAAATCACAACCTATGCAAGAATCAAAATACTTGAGGTAGAACTTTAAAGCATAAGGATTGTTTTCTTTAATGTTAAGCTTGCCTAGATACTATCTATGTAACATTCCATTTATATATTTATTTATTCATTCTTGCAGAAGGAAATGACAGACAGGATATGCCACTAAGATCCATTCATCGGAGCATTTGTAGGAAAAAATTGTTCCATGATGGAGAAGATGATGATCTAATAATGGCTTGCCACAAGGAATACAAGCAGATTCCTGTTGCGGAGAAACTGATATATGTGGAAATCTTTCACGTGGATTCCTTTCTTTTCCAGTTCATCACCCCATTTTAATTTCAGACTCCTGAGGCCCACCTCCTTTCATGTTGCCTGTCTCATATCCTAAAATACACACATAGGGGACCAGAAAATAATGGATGAAAATACTGCAAATGATGGAATATACCTGAAAGAATACTTGCAAGACAACAAAAATTTCAGCAGTAGCACTGCTTTGTGCTGCATGGAAGTAACTTTTTTTAAGTTTTAAAAGTTTTTTTTTAAAAAACACCTTGTATTTTTTAATAGCTAAAGTATATTTTTACATGGCCAATAATAAATGATTTCAGCTATAGAGAAAGGACAATAGACCACAGGAGATTCTTGATCATAAGAACATTACTTCAATAAGGCGCAATTCATGGAAAATAAGAAATAATGAAATTAAGAAGAATTGAGCAACTATTCAGTTCAGTTTCCTTTCAGCTTGCAAGAGTCATCAGCTCTCCACGTGTCAACATATGCAGCCTCATTTGTTGAAAATAGAATATGTGCATTCCAGTAAGGTGTCAGGAGTGAAAATGGCTTCATGTTACTCAAGATAGTGAGCCTACTCAAGATAGTGAGCCAAGTCATATACTACTGTAGGGGAAAGAAACCTCAGACTCCACAGAAACTGATAGTAATGCTGGGGAAGATAATCAGGTCACAGAACAATCATTGGGATGCATTTATGGACCGCAAAGCAAGCAGCTTTAATTCTGGTATAATTTTAAATTAGATTTTAACAATCTCTTGTCTCTTCCAGTACTGTGCATCCCATTGCTGGTGCTGAGTTCATTTATTAGGCTCTTCCCAACCCAGTTAAGTCAAATGGAGGCACTGAGGGGTGAAACTCAGATCTCCTCCTCACAGTGTATGGTCTGTCACTGAGCCATAGCCTCATTTCTGTAATTCTCAGTAATCTTTTCCTTACTAGTTCTTTACAGCTACGCTCTTCTTTGGAGATGAAGTTTAGTGATTACTTTTCCTTTAAAAAAAGATTTTGATCTGAGCCATATACAATGACAAGTTTTATTAGTTTATTTACTCAAGGTTTTGTACTTCCTATGTCAGTATTTACATCTTATGGTGTCCTGCTTTTTCTGCTCAGGAAGTTTAAATATTAAAATTGCATGGATTTGGGGACTGATAGCACTTATTTGTGATGTGGAAAACATATACAAGGAGCTTCCAGATGAAGGACTTACCTGGTAGTATCCTTGCCTCAAAAACAGAGACTGGAATCTTGCTGGTGAACTATGCCAGCATAACTATGCTAGTGAAGATGGTAGCAACAGAAGAGAAAAGGCAATGGATACAGCAGCCGTGGTGGAAATCTGGCATTGGAAAATATGCTGCACAGAGCCAGCGGATTTTGTTTGCTTTCCTTCACAACCACTCTGCAACACTAGAAAAAGTGCGGCTGCTGGCAAAATGCAGGACAGGATTCTAACTGATATTACCAGGTGAGGGCAGAGAACCCAGGTATCATTTTCTGTTTCTAGTCCTTTTGGGTTTAACTCACCATTTTGATCTGTAATACTAAGAGTCCTCCTTCTGGAAAGGAAAGGGGGTCAGGATCATGGTGAAAATAATTTCTATAGATAGAAAAGACTTGGGAATTTTCACTTGTTGTTCTTTTGTATTTTTTCCTGTTTCCTGGATTTGTTTCAACAGCTTTACTTTCTGAACATCATCATTGATTTTTTTAAAAAAATATTTTAGCAATTGGATGTACAGTTGGACATATTAGTTTATATCATTCAGTGCAAAAGTTTGGGGTTTTTAAAAGCATTTGGCATGAAATTTACATGACCAAATTGCTCTACTGAGTTGGCGGTTTGTATTTCATCTATTTATTCAGTCTGTATTTATTAGGCAGATCCAACAGATGTGTCTGATACATGGTAACAGATATGAGGATCTCTGTATTAATGCATCAGATTTGTATTCTCCAAATGCCACCCAAAGTTGTTTCCATATGATCTGGATTTCTTCTTCCATAAGGTTATCACTCTGATAAAGGTATCTTATTTGATTGACTGTATGAGTTTTCAGATTAATAAAAGCAGCTTTGAAGAAAAGGACATTGTTTATGCTGGTGTACATTTCAGTAAGTCTTACCTCAGAGAATCTTATCTCCTGTATACAAGGAATACTGTGTACACTTCTAAAATGACACTTCTGTTCTGCAGGATATTTTTTAAAATAAATGCTTGTATTTTTGGAAAACAAAAGGATTGATTTTAAAAGTCTGCATTAATAATTGGTGCTATTTTTAGGTTATTAATTTTTTTCAACTGATTAATCATTTAATCAGGAGTAAACATGGTGTAGTAGTTTGAGTATTGGACTAAGACTCTAGAAGACCAGGATCCAAATCCTTACTTGACCATGGAAACCTACTGAAGTCCTTAGACAAGTCACACTATCTCATCTCAGGGGTACTCAGTGGCAAACCCACTCTGAAAAATCTTGCCAAGAAAAAACTGTGATAGGGTTGCCTTAGGGTTGCCATAAGATGAAAGTGACTTTAGTTATATAAAAGCCCTTTATGATTACCTTTTAAAAATTTCTTAATTAGCCAGGTGACAATATTTTTTTTAAAGCACACACTTAACCAGCTTACACTTGCAGTCCTAATTATCTATTACTGCAATTCAATACACACATACCTAGAAATAAGTACCATTGCATTCAGAATGAGTTACTTGAGGTGACCTGCTTAGGACTGTGTCCTCCCAGAGCAGATTAAAGGCAGGGAGTCTTTACAGTTTCCTATAAAGCTACTGGCTTTCATATCTCAGCTGCAAAATATTGAAGATGGCTTTGTACAAAATGCAGTAATGAGTATGAGTGATTCATGTATTCCTTTTTCATGTTTCCAGTGTAATATGAAAAAGAGAAATGTGTATTTCTTCACAGTGAACCATACACATAATTAAAAGTGGGATAAAACATGTGACTCATTTTGCCAGAAGTGCAAAAAAAAAGTGCATATTATTGATTATCCTTTTGGTGTTGTTTCTAGTTTTAACATCTGAAACTGCTGGGTACACAAGTCATGTTATCCCACACTGAAGGAGGACCCCATATAATATTCTGAGAGGAAATAGTTCAGTGAGTTCTCATTAAAGGAGGAAAAATATCATAATATATCATTAACAAGAAATTAAAGTTCCAGTTCTGAATTAAACAGCCATTCAGGTTAACTGGGGAAAAGGAAGAGCAGGAGAGGTGTAAAGTCTCCTACAGTTTTTGTCATCCAACAGTCTTCCTTGATTTAGCAGTTGATTAGATCTGTTCCTGCCAGTCGGCAAGCCTGGTAAATAGGTAGAGAAAAGGCACTGAGGGATAAAGAGAACTAATGAAATTAGAAATTAAGAAGCAGAGAAAGTCTCCAAATATAGGTAGGCGGTTGTGTAATATTATGAGATACAAATCCCTTGCTATAATTATTGGTCTAGCATCTTTCACATTCCTCTTACATAGCAGCCTTGTATTTTTTTTTACACCATTATGTACATCTAAAGAGATACTCAGTGTAATTGTTAAAATTACAAATATTAAAAGAAAGAAAAAGGAGGAAAGAAGAAAACAGAAAAGTAAATAGGTTGCAGTCACAGATTAGGCATATAAATTCATTAGAGGTTTCCCCGGTATATTGAAGATTTTGAAGAAAATGGGTGGTGCTCTCTGTTCTTTTTCTGTAACTGTGGAACACAGTTTAATGCCAGATTCACTGGAGGTGTACTCTAGGTCTACAGTACCTGTTCTCACCCATCATAGGTACCTTATTTTCTGTCTTTGTGACAATATATTGTTTAGATTGTTATAACTTTGGGGTACAGTAATCTTTTCGGGGCTGGACTAAATGATTAGACCTGGGTGTTTCTGAATGAGGATCAATCCTGATTCATTATAAACAAGTTAAATTACATGATCCATTGTAACTCTGACTCATTATAAACAAGTTAGATTACATGGCTTCCTGTTCCCCACCCCTTCCTACATTTCTGTCTGTTCATCAATGGCTGTGGGAGAAAAATGAGAAGCTCTTTCAGAAAATGCAGTACCTTCCCTTTAGTGCAGACCTGCCTCTCCCATGAAGACAATTGAGATCAACTTTATTTCCAAATTCATCCTTCTAAATTGCATTCAACTACTGAAGGACTATTGATTGGAAGCCATTTTCCTTCTCAATGTCTCTGTCTTCCTGCTGAGATTTTATGAGACTCTGGTGTGCTTCAGTCATTTTGCTTGCACCATTTATCTCCATCTACAGATATCATGGTGCTATTAACTACAATCTGCACTCTTGACAGGGGTCCTTTGATGGGGGTGTACAATAATAAAAGTTTGACACTTATAATGAGCAAGTAAGCTTCTCTTTCAGCAACTACTTTGCTTTGTCACTTCCTAACTTCTACATTCTTTATCTAAAGCTCAAAGACCAAATAATCCATAAATAAAATTTTATTTAAACCTGTACTGCACCATTTTTCTTTAAGCAAGAATCCAAAGCAGAGTGTTTTCTGACATATTAGAACTCCCTAAGAGAGATTATTGCACACAGAAAAACCAGCAGGAAAGACAAGATATCTAAATACAAAAATGGGTCTTACTGCATTTATCCATGCCTGGGCTGCAGACAGCCCATATCCACCCAGGGAGCCTGTCTACACCTGGACTTCTCCCACTGCTTTTTTAAAAATGGGAGAAGTCTGGGTTTCCAGGAAAAGTACACGTGTGAGATTTAAAAAAATGCCCAGGTATTGTAGCTTGTCTTGATCTGTAGCCAAGACAACCCTGGATTTCCTGCTAATCAGAAACTCATGTAACTTGCTGACACACACCCTTGCTCTGATTTTACACTTGATTGTGGCTTGCAATACCAGTTCAGAATCAGACTAAATACACTAGTGTGACATGCCAGAGGCTAACTTAGGTCAACAATAAGCTGAGCTGATTCCAGATTTAGCTTTGATGAATCTTCAAGGAAAGAGTAATAAATGAGCTACAGCGATTTTTGTGCATCCTTGTTTTGGAAACAAGCTGGTAAATGGGCTAGACGACTCTACTGCTAGGTAGATTTGCAATTGGTTCTGGAGAGAAGTTGCTAGTGAGGTACCATAGGGTTCTGTCCTGGGCCCAGTGCTGTTCAACATCTATATAAATGGCTTGGTCAATGGAATAGAGAACTTACTTATCAAATCTATGGATGGCAGCAAATTAGGAGATGTAGCTAATACCTCAGAGGATATGATAAAAATTCAAAATGACTTTAACAGATTGGAGAGCTGGCCCAAAACTGTCAAAATTAATTTCAATAGGAAGAAATGTTATTTTAGGGAGAAAAAAAAATGATAGGAGAGGTGATACCTGGCCTGACAACAGTACATGTGAAAGGGATCTAGGACTCTTAATAGTCCACGAGCTCCTACCATTAACAATATGATGTGGTAGCTAAAAAAGCTAATGTGATTCTGTGCTGCATCAATCAAGGGAAGAAATAGTATCAATCTATTCTGTTGGTCAGAATTCACCTGGAATACTGCGTCCAGTTCTGGTCACTATTATTCATGAAGGGTATTGATAAACTTGAATGTCTCCAGAGCAGGGTGACCAAAATGGTGAAACGTCTAAAAACTGCCCTGCGATAAGTGGCTTAGGGAAGTGGGTATATTTAGCCTGGAAAAGAGAAGGCTAAGGGGTGACAAAATAGCCATGTTTAAATATTTTATATCAATGTCATAGGAGCAGGCTTGTTTTCTGCTGCTCCAGAGACTAGAACTCAGTGCCAGAATAATCCAGTTTGATATCTCTTTAACTGCCCTGGCTCAGTGCCAAGGTATTCTGGGAACCATAGTTTCTTGTAGCATCAGAGTTCTCTGACAGAGAAGGCTAAATGTCTCACAAAACTATAGTTCCAAGAACTCCCTACCACCGAGTCAAGGCAGTTAAAGAGGTGTCAAACTGGATTATTTTCTGCAGTGTGTTTTGGCCCTTGGAGCAATGGATTCAAATTAAAGGAAAAGAGATTCCTCCTAAACATTAGGAAGAACTTCCTGATGATAAGAGTTAATCAGTAGTGGAATACACTGCATCAAAGTGTGATGGTTTGGAGATTTTTAAACAGAGGCTGGATGGCCATCTGTCAGGGATGCTTTGATTGTGTTTTCCTGCATGGCAGGGGGTTGGACTGGATGGCACTTGAGGTCTCTTCCAACTCTAGGATTCTATTGTGTTCTAACTGGTGATGGAAATTTCCAATTGTTAACTCAGAAATTCAGGTAAAAACGTCTCCTTCTTTCTCTGAGATGAGCTGCATCAATGATTTTTGGAATATTCAGCTGATGTGCTTGTTTATTCCCTGTTGAAAGAACAGCTAGTCCTGAACATTTGACATGTCAACAGAATTTCCAAAGTATGTCTTGCTTTAACTAAGTTTTGAAAATGACCTTTCAGTTGTGCCAGAGTGACAGCAATAGAGAGGGAATAAAAATGATGTAGTCATCCTGGAAGCTTGGCCAAAAAAAGAAGAAGAAAAAGAATAATTTCAACTTGCTAAATCAAGAACAGATGATATTGTTTTTATATTTACTTTGAACAATGAACAAAATGATATTAATTAACTTGAAAAGCTGTGTGAAATGTCTTCTGGATATGTATTTGCTAAAACTGCTGCTGCTTCACTGTGATGGTAATCAGTAGTTCTCAAAAGTCAGATTGTGAGATGATAAGACACTGAAAGCTTTTCCCCTGCAGACTCCACACCATTAAATCAGTGCTCCAGTTGTGAAATCATAATGTCAGTGCTGACATTAAACACATTTCTTTGGAAACAGCTTTTCAAGATATGTGAATGACTGATCAGTTGCCAATTCATCAAACTGGCAAATTAACAATAGTTATTCTTTTCTTTTTCTTTTCTTTTTTCTTTTTTGCTGAAGGTCATTCATAGCCTTTTGTGTAGTAAGACAGGTGGAGCCCTTCCTTGCCTTCTTGAAATGATTTACAGAGTATTTCATCTTGCCTTGTGATGGCATGACTGTTTTTGAGGTAGTGGAAAGATCTTGGTAGAGCAATTGTGAAAGTGGATCGACAGTTTTGCTTTGATACAAAGTGAGTAAAATGGTGTGGAACTTTTCTAAATGGTGCATCAGACTTTCAGTCATTGCCTTCTCTTCTTCACCAAATGGCATAATGTTTGCTTTGTCAGAGCATTGAAAATGTAAATATAGGAAAAGATACATTTTCTGAGTGACCTGTGTATTGTAAAAATCCTTTTCGCTACAATCTTGTGTCTTGGTTTATTTGTTTTCTGCAGGGAAACCTGCCATTTGGCAGTCTTAAAGATAATATGCGGATTCTCTAATAGGTTCTGAGTTTCTCATTTCTTCCTCATTATCAACTAACTAACTAACTAACTAAATAGTTAAGTTCAAATTATGTGCCAGACAGGGTAAAAAACAGTTAGTGGCTGTTTCTCCTGCAGTCTTCCTTGAATATATGAGTAAGTTTCATTCATGTTTGCAGCACCATCATATCCCTGACCACACAATTTTGATAATGCCAGTCCATTTTTTTTTCAGGCAGGCCACAATTTAGTCTGTATAGTTTTCCCCATTTGTTACTGTGTCGGTATTTATTGATTTCCTCCCCCTTTCCTCATTCTCACTTGTGATGAAATGGATGACTTGACATGATTGATGCATTTGTGAGATTTTCAACTATATTGATCATAATACTGAAGAAAGAGCCACTTTGAACTTTGGTCATTACATTTTCACATCGGTTTTGTAGACACGATTAATATTCATACTGAGTTCTGTGATGTAAACATTTGATACTTCCCACTGGTTTATGAAGAAGATCCTCAAGTACCAGGTCATGTTCTGAGAGCATTTCCATGATGGATTAAGCGTTTGCGCAGTTTCCTCCTTCAGCTGAATCAGTTCCTCTATGGCTTCTGAATAACACACTGTATAGCAATGGTCAAAAGTCACACTGACAACATGCTCAAGAACCTGAATTCAATAATTTTCTTTTTTTCTTACTGAAGCTTCCAACATATCACTATTGATTCCATACATGTGAGCTACACACGCTTCAGTGATTCTTGGTATGTTGTTACTCTAGTATTCAAAGGATGCCAGTCATCACATCCAGCAATAAAAGGTCTTCATCCTTCCCCTGAAAAGCCACAAAGGTTTCCATTAGATTTTGTTGGCTGAGGGAGAGTAACACACCCAATTGTGTTTTATTTTGGTCCCACATTTTGTTATGTCATAGTAGCTTAAAAAAAAAACACACCTCAATTTAGTTTTTGGACAACATGGAAATGGTTGACAATGACTAAGCATGTTGTGTTGTTAGTATTGTGGATAGAAAATTTGTTTTTTCAGTGTCAACTGAAGAGTTGAAAATTGAAGAAATGCCACAAAAATAGCCATACAATCAACATGACTTGCTCCATTGTTGGTAAAGAACATGAATTCCATCCTGTTCATCACTTGACTCATATCCAACAATCTTTGAGCAGCCAGGCTGGGATGCAGTAAATGGGATGCAGTCAGCTCATTCCATGATCTGTGAGCAATTATACACATTTTTTGGCAGGATCTGTTAAAGGACATGTTGATCTTTCACTTACCAAATCCCTATGAATGTAACATTTTTATAAATCTAACCAAGAAAGCCAGGAGGTAGTCAACTGAACACTGGTGTATATTCAACCTGAACTGAAAGCCCCCAACAAATATATTTTTTTAATAAGTGGCTGCAACAAATTTCCATCTGCCACAGTTCTCACTCGTTCTGGTGGAGTTACCTTCCACTTGGGATTCATGAAGTGCAGGCTTTACAGATGTACATTGTGAGAAAATTGTCTGGTAGGGCTTTTCGGTGATAAAGGTTAGAACACAGCTTTCATTCAGTTGCTCCTGCTTTTAAACAACTCATTATGATGCACAACCAATTCCATAGTGAAAAGTACAGATGGCACCAATTGTCCCAGAGAACAGAAGAGTCATACATAGTTCCTCTTTATGCCCACATTTTCAGGGAGGCAGGCACAGCCCAGTGTAATGTGTTCAGTTCTTATCTTCTACCTTTATTTTTCCCATGTTAAGATTATTACTAGGCTCCTCTAGGTGGGACAAATGTGTCAAGAGGTTGCAGGATTTCTTGCTGTAGTTCTTGATTCAAATTATATTTCTGTTGTCCTGGATGATTTTCTGGTAGTACCCAGCACCAGCTGCAACATTGGAAATTAACTGGGATAAGATGTGTTTGTTCTCTCGAAACATATTCCACAGGGTAACAGGACTTTTATGGGGCAATTCTCTTTTATTAGGATTTACTAATGCAGGAAAATCTAACCAGGCAGCACTCTTTGGCTATCTAAAATTCTCCTGCCAAAGGGCTATGTGCATTGGAAATTTACTTGGAAAAGATGCATTAATGCACAGTAGGGAGAGGATCACACTCAGAAGAGGTGAGAAATGCAACTGGTTCATGCCACAACATGGCAGAACACTCTGTTGTAATAATGTCCATGAAACTGCCTATATGACATATCACATAATGATTTTTGAAGAACATCCAAATTTAATTTGAGTCATCTCTGACTCTTGCATTCCCATGTTACAGTTTCTTTGATCACCTTACTTTTTGATTTTATCAAATCGGAATAGTAAATACAGTCAGCCCTCCTTATCCATGGATTCTACATCCACGGATTTCACCATCCACAGCTTGAAAATATTCACAAACATACACACACAAACCCCATCCAAAATTTTTGTCATTTTATATAAAGGACACAATTTTACTGTGCCATTGTATATAATGGGAATTGAACAGGCATAGATTATGGTATCTACATGAGGTCCTGGAACCAAACCCCAGCAGATACCAAGGGCCCACTGTAATATGGACTTTTATCACAAACTTAAAATTAAATGTAAAGAAAATATAGTAAGCCACCTCGAGTCCCAATTTTGCAAGAAAGGTGTCGTCATCGTTGTCATCATCATCATCATCTTGAATAGCTATATTTTTTACCTTTGGCTTTTAGATTCACCATATAAAGGTTACAAAGCTGGAATAAGTTTGCACCCTGATTACTTCAAAACAGCATAATAAAAGTGAGTGAGTTTTTTTCTGGACTTAAATTTCCATGGATATCAGGAATATTAAGAATTATTACTCACACTGCTCTGCTTTTAGCATGCTGTGTTAAAAGACCAATAAAGAAATGTTTATAATGTCACAACTGGGCAAAAGTGTGAATTCTTGCAAAAGAGCTCCTTGGGTTTTTCTAGTTGCTCTGACTTCTCCCTCCACTTGTTCTATCCTTTTTGGATACAACAAATGGTTTAACACCCCCGCCCCCAAAAACCCTGTAATATTGGTTAATATGGTGGTCCTATGATTTGAAGGGCAAATTCCCCCCTCCGCCCCCTAGAATCAGAGTTATAGTGCTCAAGTGCTATTTCACTGCTGCAATATAACTCCCTCATTTTTAAGGCAAGTGGTGAAAAAGGGAGACTTTTTTGTTTCAATATGTGTCAGAAATTGCCAGAAATAATCCAGGAGAACAGAAATGTTTGAATATCTTTTTTAAAATTCAGTCCAGAGAACAACAGCAACAAATACCACTGTCTCCCAATAATTTGCCCCTCTGCTTGCCACAAAATAAATTCCAGACCACATATACTCAACTTGGACATTTTCAGGACCATGCTTTGTGTGTCTGTGTACATGCGTGCACACAGGTGTATATGCAAGTGGTTTCTTACTGATAAAATGCAGTGGAAATTGGCATTCAGAAGATGCTGTGCAGATTCCCCACTGCTAGAAGGACTGCCTAGGAAAGTACATATTTTAATGCAAATAATGATTTTGCATGATGGGTTTCATATCTTCAGGGATGCATAACCTGATGTGAATTTCTGGCTGGATATTTATTTATTTATTTATTTAGTGCATTTCTACATGGCGTTTTCTCCAGTCAATTTGAGGGAGTGTACATGATCTCTTCTCCATATTTTATCCTTAGAACTATTCTGTGAGATATATTACAGTGACCCATTCTCACCCAGTAAGTTTCATGGCTCAGCAGGAACAAGAGTCTAGATCTTCAACTGAATACCCTGTTACACCACACTTGCACTCAGAACCATAAAGTTGTAGATTTTTATCACAATCCATAAAATTGTGGTCCATGTCTTTCTATGTCTTCAACTAGGATTACAAAACTTGCAATTCACTAATCAGAACAATGACTGAGGCTCTGGCTGGATATGAAACCCACGAGTTGCTTGTCTATATCATATATGTGTGTAGGAACAGCAGCTGCACTGACAAGGAGAACTTAGATGGAGGGATTTTTGCTGGTTTGAAGTACAGGAAACAGAAGTAGTGTGGCTTACTGGTCTGAACCAGTCTGATTCAATGATTTTGAATCAGGGAGTCAAACTCATTCATTCCTGCTCAGCCATGGAAATTCAGTGGTTGACCTTTGGTGAGTGACACTCTCTCAGCCTAAGAGGAAGGCAATAGCAAACCTCTTCTGAAGAAGTCTTGTCACGAAAACCCTATGATAGGGCTATCATAAGATGGATTTAACTTGACAGCAAATAACACAAATGAAAAAGAAAGTATCTTGAGCCCTGTGCATAAACAAACAATCTCTTTTCAGTGTCATTTCACAGTAATCAGTAGTGTAATTCCTGTTACAGGAAGCTGAAGACAAGCTAGAATTGCAGGGCATGGTAAAAGAAAATCCTCTGTAGAAGAGCATTTTCTTTTGGTTTCCTTTCAGAATGGGAGATAATGGTGTGCAGTGCATACAGGTGAGAATCACAAGACAATCACACTCCATTAGAACAAAGCAGTGCCAATGGAGTCTAGAAAGGATGAAGTGGAATGGGGAACCCAAGACAGAAACAGTTAAGGAGGCAAAACAAAACAAAACCCAGCCTCTGAACTTCTCTGAGATAGTGGTTGGCCACAACATTTCTACTCAGTCATTTCCAAGAGAATGACATGATGAGGTAAAATGTCTGTTTACATATTAATATTTATTTTGCTATTTCTTGGCAAGATTTCTTAAGAGGGGGTTGCCTTTGCCTTCCTCTGAGATTGAGAGAATGTGACCTGCCCAAGCTCACCCAGTGGATTTCCATGGCTGAGTGGGGATTTGAACCCTGTCCAATGCTCAAACCACTACACTATTCTGGCCCTCTTATCTGTACACTCAGTAATATGTTTTCCTAAATACTGCAGTATAGCAGTAGGGAACAAACACCCTCTGAGCCTGTTTCTGGGTGGATGACATTGGGGTAGTGAACTGCAGTTCCTTTAATCTTTCAACATTGGTTATTCTGGCTCAGGTGGGTGGGAGTTGTAGTTCAGACAGATCTGGCAAACCACATTGTGAGCTGAAGTAGGCATGAAAGAAACAAGATACATGTCTCAAAATGTAATGGTTGTTGAACTTTACTACCGGTACCAATAGACAACCAATCATTTGAGTATTCTGGGGCATGAAAGGAGAGGCCCAGCAACACCATCAGGCCTGGCCTCAAGTTGAAGAGCCCTCCCTCCATGACAACACCATCTGACCTAGGAAGGAGTGAAAAGGCAGACCAACTCCATTGGGCCTGTCCTAGATTAAGAAGCCGAGCCCTCCCTCCATGCCATCTGCCTTGGTCCAGGTGTCAGAGGGAGAGAAGAATTGCTGGACCTGATCCCCTTCCCCATCACCATTCCCTTCTCCTTTTGTGTCATGTTTTCTTAGATTGTAAGCCTGAGGGCATGGAACTGTCTAATTAAAAATAATAATTGTAAGCCGCTCTGATAGCCTTTAGGGCTGAAGAGCGGGGTATAAATAAATAAATAAATATCATTATGTTTCCTTCTGCATTTCTCTTCTGCAGGTCGCATTGGATGCTTCTCAATTTTTGTTTTTTCTCTGTTAGGGATGGGCAAAAAATGGTTCTCCAAATATTGTTATACTGCAACTGCAAGCAGCTCTAACAAACACAGTCAGTGGTGAGGAATCATGGGAACTACGATCCAACAGCTTCTGGAGAGTTGTGATTAATCTGTTCAGATTAAAGGGACAAGTGTCAGATTATCCTTTGTGTTATATGTACTACTAACCATATGTATTGTGTCTGTATGTAATGTAATCACAATGTTTTATTCTTCCACATTTGATCAAAATTAATGAATAATTTAGAACAGAGTCGTCAGGGTCAAATTGATCAGCATCTCTGCAGCAGTGAGAGGCCAGTTTCCCCTATGATACCCTCCCTGCCGATAATTTGTCCTAATAGGGCCAAACCTTAAGATTTACTCCATCTCTTTTTGAAAGGTGTTGTTTAAATCTGTTTTTACTATCTTTTTTAAAAACCAGTTTTTCAAAATGTATTGCAAATGTATTTATTTTCAAGTCACCTGTCCACTTATGGTGACCCCATAAATTTCATAAGGTTTTCTTAGGCAAGACTCAGAGGTAGTTTTGCCAGTTCTCTCTCTGAAAGATAGTCTATAGCACCTGATAAGTCATTGGATGTCTCCCATCCAAGTACTAAATAAAAGCTGACCTTGCCCAGCTTCCAGGATCAGAGGGGATCTGGTACCTTTAGGGTATTCGTTCATCAGAATTGCCCCCATCAACATGGATCATTGTAGAAGGATGCAAGCCCCCCAAAACCCTCTGGGTTGTCTTAGGCAGACTTCTGCAAGGATCCTTACTGCTCTGCCTAATTATTATTTTTTAAATATTCAAATGTGTAGTTATACAATTTCACATATTACAAGAAAATGATAGAAAACTGTAGGATTTCATTAAAAAGAAATGGCATTTATAGCCCTTCTGTTTGTTCAGGGAAAAAAAAACCTCACAGTAAAAACACATCTTGCGTTTCTCCACAGTCTTTCTGTCACCCAGGCTGTTCTATGATACATCTTTAATATGTGTCTTGGACAAGACATTTATTTTAAAAAGCTGTTAGTAGAAAATCTATTAGCAGAACACATCAAATAAAGTCATGTGGAAAATTAGTTATTTTATATTCACATTAGATAGTACAGTGTCAAACCCCTGTGATTTCCCCACCATTACTCTTTTGCTAGAAAATTAATATTATTTCTTACAAGCATAATTCTCACTCTACAAATTAACATGTGTTTAGAGTTGAATTAAAACACAAGAAACTTCTGTTTCCATTTTTCTTTCTAAAAGATATATATTATTTTTGTGGAAGTGGTGATATAGAAATACAGCATCCTAAAGATAATACGACACCCAAAGCTGCACTCAAGACAAATTTGTTGTTGTTGTGTACCTTCAAGTCATTTCTGAATTCTGGAGGCCATAAGGTGAACCTATCATGTGGTTTTCTTGGCAAGAGTTGTTCAGAGGAGATTTGCCATTGCCATCCTCTGAGGATGAGAGCATATGATTTGTTCAAGGCCATAAGATGAGTTTCATGGGCAAGCTGAAAATTGAAACCTGGTCTTCAGCATCGTAGTCCAATACTCAAACCACTACACCACGCTGGCTCTCAAAAGACAAATTTGATCCCAAAATGCAGAGTGGTGTGATTGGAAGACTGGAAGCATTTTCTTTCCTACTTCAGTTTGTGCATACTGTACTATTCTTCTTGAGAAGATCCAAGTTCCTCATCCTTATTGTTGCTGTTGTGTGCCTTCAAGTCATTTCCAATTTATGGTAACCCTAAAGTGAACCTATCATGGGGTTTTTGTTCAGATTTGTTCAGAGAAGGCTGAGAGCATGTGTCCAGTGGGTTTCATGGCCAAGCAGAGAATTGAACCATGGTCTCCACTATGCCATATTGGTCCTTATTAGTTTTGTAGACAAGCTTCTCACTCAGTTTCCCACCTAAACATATCAAAACTCTTGTCTTTCTTCATAGCTATGGCCAGGATCCAGCAAGATAATCTATTGACAGAAGTATTTCTGTCTCAGAAATCATAATCTTGTGTAGTCTCACTTGAAAGCACTCCAGAGCCAGTTGCTGAGAGACTCCAAGAGAGACAGAAAGTACAGAAGCTTCAGTCATCATGGTACTTTTCAGCATGGCATTGTATTTAAGCCACTGACCTATTATTAGGGCTGTAGAGTTGGAATCATCACGTTAAGAGTTGGAAGCAGTCCTGGGTGGAATCATATTCTGTAGAAACATACAAATGCCTAGTTTGCTATATAACTGTATTTACTTTCGTAGGAATTTAGGAAAGTTTTTTTCTTCTGAAATGTTAGTCAAATAAATATATTTCATGTGTTTTGATGATCTATATGTTGGTGATTAAATGCCTTGTGCTATCATTTTACTACAGTTGTTATTATTGCAGGTTGAGTCTCCCTTAACTGGAATTCCAAAATCCAAAATATGTCAAAACCCGAAACCTTTTTAACAGGTGGCCATGGTAGTGAAACAAATGAATTTTGTGTTTCTTGACTCTCATATCTAAGCTCTCTCATTATGTATGCACTGTATATGCAAATATAAGTATTTAAAAAAACAAACCAAAAATCCAACACTGTTTTGGTCTCCAGCATTTTGGATCACAGATACTCAATCTGTAATTAATATGCATTTGACATTTATGAAGGAATTGGGACAGTAAAAAAACAGGAGTTGGAGTCAAATATCTGGTATACTGACTCAACAGCCCTGCCTATTTCCAGCATATACAGCCAAAATATCCCACTGTACATTATTTTTATGATTGGGGGGGGGAGAATAAGAATTGCAATCCTGCACCTAAACTTGGGTGTGATCGACAAAATGGCTAGGTTTTTAGAGGGCAGTAAATTGTTCAAATCAAATGGAATCTGAACAAACTATTGTGGTGTGCAATGTCTCCATCCAATGTTCCAGTTAGCTCATATTCCATTTCACAAACCATCACTCCAGCACACAATATTTTCCAACACATGGAGAATGCTTTCATTAGGATGCTCCTAGGTGCTGTTCAAGACCTGTGGAATCTCCAGTGAGTAAATTCTGTCATCACCCTTCATTTTATGGCTCCTCTTCCCCCCCCCCCCCCGCCCAAATGCAACAACAGTAAACAGCTATTACCTCAGTACACCCTGGCAAACTGACTCATAATTCTGATGGCTTGAGATGGGAATAAACCAGAGCTTCTGGTTCAGATATCATGAAAAGCAAGCCATGGACAGAGTTTTTGGCTTGTTAAACATCTCCTGGTAGATGAAAAAGCCAAATGGGAGGGATTGAACAAAATACAACAGCATACTTGCTCACTCATGATAAACTAGATTAAAAAATAATGATGATGATGTGAGGACTGGACCACTATGTATTCCCTTCTCTGAGAAAATGAGAGATAGAAAAGAAAAGATAATCAGGGTAGAAAAGAAAAGGTAATCAGGGTAGAAAAGAACTGTCAAAATGTCAGCAATACCAAAACAAGATATTGCTGAGAGGTACCAGAAAAGAAAATACTGTTTTTGTAGGATTAAAGGCAGCATGAGTAGGCTAAATTTCCAAGAACAGGGCTGTGAATATAAGTATTCTCCAAGCTGATTAATGCTGTTCTCATCCTAATCAGTAGTGAACATCATTCTGTGCTTAAAGTCATTGCAGCAGATAATTTTGTTATTGTCAAAGATACCTTCTGAAAGTCTGGCTTAAATTTTTGCATCACTTTCTGTTTTTTTTTTTCTGTGCCTTTTTGACTTTAATTGTAGCTGCTTCAAGATAAAATGCACAGACTTTTTGTACTGTCATTCTTAGACCCATTCTAGTCAGAGAAGTATTCTACAGGTCTCTAAAGGAACTTCTGATATGCAGTTTTTGTTAAGACGTTGCCTTAATCTTAAGCCAGTATTTAACTGCTGCCTTTGATAAGTCTGGCTAGAAA
Organism: Urosaurus nigricauda; assembly: GCA_034509955.1. Classification (NCBI taxonomy): domain Eukaryota; kingdom Metazoa; phylum Chordata; class Lepidosauria; order Squamata; family Phrynosomatidae; genus Urosaurus; species Urosaurus nigricauda. Next base: position 73,136,531 of record JAOEGL010000004.1, on the reverse strand, counting down.
ATTCTGCATTATTCGCAGTGCTTTTTGTTTGTGTTCCATGAAATATAACCAGATAGTGTACAACAGCACTGTATCACTCCATCACTGTTCAGATCTGGAGTAGCAGTGGGGGATCCATATGAATATTTATGCATGGCACCTTTTCATATATGAGTGTCTGGCACTGTGTTTTCTATTTCCCCATGGCTAGATCCTGAACAACACAGATAACAGCTGAAAGGTGCAATCAGGAGACATGATGGGTGAAGCTGAATCAGCGCTTGGATGCTTTTCTGGAGATTATGGAAGTTGAGGCCCAAACAATTCATGGTTCCAAGCAATGAAGGTAATTTCCTACACAGGATCTGTCTGCCCAATGGGACTCTATCCACCTGGCATTGCTAATGTATAGTGTACATCTGTGGGGAAGTGCATACATACTAAACTTATATGCTGGTTTAAAGAAAGCACACGCTTTTAAAATTAGCTAATGACAGTCAGGTCTTGTGCAGGACTATCTAATGTAGCAGTCAAATGACAGACTGGGTTTGTGGAAACAGTAGCTAAAATTTCCAAACAATCTTCAACAGAGGTCAATTTTCAGTGTAATAACCTCTTGTGGTTACCATGGATGACATTTGCTAGATCTAAATCCAGCATGACACCTGCAGTTTCATAATTTTGAAAACAACATTGAAAAATAATATTCTGAGTAATAATCCTCATTTCACCAGACCATGCTCTTATAAAAAATAGATTTATCTAATTATCTAATGCTGCTTGTTGTATTGCAGATACACTTTTCAGCATTGCTCAGCTAAAGTATTTCACAGCGTCCATGTGCCCTTTTCATATTTAATTTACTTCACCACCTGCATGCCTCATTAGCTAGATGCCTCTGGCATAAATAGTTCAAGTAAGCAGATGCCACTATATGTCACACATACACACACACCTATACTGAACTAAAATGACATAGGTACACTTGAGTGTGTACTATGATCTGAAATCATTAATGAAGTCAAAGTTGGTCCCATTTATTAAGTGAGGTAATCAATCAATCAATAAGTATTGGGAGATTTTGGCTGTATCTGCACTGCACAAATAATCCAGTTTGAGACCAGTTTAACTGCCATGCTGTGCTCTGGTGCTGCAACAAACTACAGTTCCCAGAATTCCATTGCATTGAGCCAAGGCAGTTAAAGTGCTGTCAAACCAGATCATTTCTGCAGTGCAGATATAGCTATGGTCTGTGAGATAGCCTGACCTAAGCAGTGCAGGTCTTAAACTTTGTTAGATCATGTTTTGTGTTCATTTCAGTGACTGGCCACAACATTATTCTGCTTCCAAGGAGTACTGGGAACAACAAGAAGTATTTCACACCCAAACTTGCATGTGTATATACATATACAAGACTGTACTGCTACATAGTGCCTTTGTCAAATAAATCTTGATTCTGTGATAATAATGGGCCAGTTGCAGAAAAGTATCCAAGAAGCTTGTAGCACCTTTAAAAGAGAGACCTTTAAAAGAGCACCTTTAAGACTAGCACCTGTATTTCAGTATAAACTTTCATAGCCAATGTCTTAAGATTGCATTTCTTTCTTCTGTTCTTTTTGTACTGAAACAAACTTACATGGTTGTTAGTCTGTAGCACTTTAAAGAGCAACAAATTTATTAAGGCATAAACTTTCCTTGGTTTGATTTGTCAACTCACACTAAAACCAGACCTTGGGAAAGTTATTTGTTTGGACTGTAACTAGACCCTGGTAGACCTATTGTTTCCGGTTGTGGATCTATTCTGCAACCTTTGACACTATTTGTGGATTGTTTCTTGAAACCTTTTATACCCTTTATACAGTCCTATGTAAGGAATACTACAGACTTTATTAACAAAGTAATACCTCTAAAGATAAGGGAGAATGACATATGGGGGGGGGGGGGGCATGGATGTGAGATCACTTTATACCAACATATCCCAGGATGGAGCCCTTAACATTATATGAATCAATTTGGACAGGAGGGAGGTCAAACATCCCTGAACACATCAAGAGAAGGAAGGACTTATTGGAAAAGACAATAATGCTGGGAAAGGTGGAGGGAAGTTGGAAGAGAGGAAGGCTGCATGCCAGACGGATATGAAGGAGGTCACCATGGGTTTTATGGGGTTGCAGGAATTAAGCAGAGCAGTGGAGGGCAGGGTTTTGGGGAGATGTCTCATCCATGGAGTTGCCATGATTAGAGATCGACTGGAGGGCAGTTGACAACAACAACAGAAGGGAACTGTTGAATTAACACTTTGTAAGCCACTCTGGGAGCTTTTGGCTTAAGAGAGGGGTATAAATTCTCTCTCTCTCTGTTATATATATATATATATATATATTCTGAGAACTGTACTTTTGTACTTGGAGAGGTCTTGTAGCACCTTTGAGACTCACTGAAAGAAAGAGGTTGGCAGCAGAAGCTTACTTAGACTTCAGCCTACTTCCTCAGTCTTGTAATTTTGTGAGACACTGAGCCTTCTCTGTCAGAGAGCTCTAGGGCCACGACAAACTACAAAGCCCAGGATCCCATAACTTGGAGCAATTCAAGTGGTGTCAAAGTGCATTACGCAGCCAAGGGGAAGAGCACTGCCTTGAGATACACGAAGCCCAGGATCCCATAACATGGAGCCAATTGTCAAAGTGCATGATTCGTTCAAGCAGTGTCAAAGTGCCTGATTTCTGCAGTGCAGATGCAGCCAGGGGAAAGAGCATCTTCAAGGCACTGCCTTGATTTACACAAAGCTCAGGATCCAATAACATGGAGCAGTGTTGAAACAGGGGAGCGGGTTATAAATAAATATTGTTGTTGTTGCTTGATTTCTACAGTGCAGATGCAGCCAAGGGGGAAGGGCATCCTCAGACATTGCCTTGAGTTACACAAAGCCCAGGCTCTTTCTGATTCATTTCTGATGCTTGATAATCTGATCTTTGGGTCCCAGGCCACCTTTTCTAAGCCTGTTTCTCCATCTCCATTGCATTAACCATAACCACAGAGAGGCTGCAGTCCTTGAGCATGCGCTTGCTTCAATTTTTGGCAAGGGAAAAACACACCAGACACCAAGCAGTGCACCCTCCCATGTGGGGGGCGGGGCTATCTGATGACGTAACCCCCTGGTAGCCCCGCCCCCAGGAGTGACTGGCAGAAGCCCAGTCTGAGTGGGGGAGGGACGTGGTCTGGAGGAGGCTGGCAGACTGTCACTTTGGAGGTGGGTGCAAGAGGCAGGGATCGGATGGTGGGGGCCCTCCAGCAAAGAAGGCAGGCTCAGAGAGTGGATCTGGGGGCAGGGATGCTGCCCAGGAGGGGGGTTCCTTTGTCCTCCTGCCCTGGGAGGCATCCAAGGGGAGGCAGGGCCTCCTTTCCTGGGATGGAGGCTGAGGCTGGCTGGGGAGGGACCACTTAGCCTCTGGGGGGTCAAGCCTGAGGAAGGAGGGAGCACCCAGGAGGATCCCAGCTGGGATCAGGATCCTAAAGCAGCTGGGTTGGTTGCAGGTCCAGCTTTTGTGTGTGTGTGTTTGTGGGGGATGAAAGACAGAAAAGCACTCTGCACATGCACCCAGGCAGTGTTCCTTAAAACTTGCCAACTGCCTTCCTTCCCCCCCTCATCTTTTCAAACTCTTGCAGGAAAGAAGAGGGAGGGAGAGGCAACACCTGGGAAAAGAGCTTAAGAGGAGAAAGTGTTAAGGACACATGAAAGAGAAAAGGTGGAAGAGGCAAGAATTGGTGGAAGAGAAATGTTATAAATTGGGAAAGAAATTGTCAGTGTGGATTGTTCTATAATTAGTATTCTGTGTTAGTTTTGGATGGATGTATATTTGATGATGTTGTTCAGTGTGGATATCTAATTCAAATTAATACAAAATTAAAAAAAATATATTAATAAGAAAAACTTGCTAACTGCCTGGCAGATTTCAGAAAAGGAGGGCCTCAGCGTCCTGGTCCTCTTGCTGATGGATTCAAAGATATAGCTATGTTAGTCTGTAGAAAGAGAGAGAGAGAGAGAGAGAGAGGTGTCTTGTGGCATCTTTGAGACTCACCAAAAGAAAGAGTTGGCAACAGGAACTTTCCTAGGCTTCAGTCTACTACTTCCTCAGATGCTAAAGCTGAGGGTGCAGAGAGGTCTTGTAGCACCTTTGAGACTGACTGGAAAAAAAGAAGTTGGCAGCAGGAACTTTCCTAGACTTCAGCCTACTTCCTCAGATGCTTTTGTTGAAAGACTGAAGTCCTGCTGTCAACTTCTTTCTTTCGGTAAGTCTCAAAGGTGCTACAGGATCTCTCCCTGCATACATGGTGATGAAGATTATTACATGTGTGTGTGGGCAGTGAAGTTTATTTAGTGTAATGGGAAAAGGCAGTAGGCTAGTACTAATCTTGTCCTGCCACACTGGATTTTAAAAGGATATTTTAAATCCTTCTAACCTGTTTTTTTATTAACCTGCTTTTTTTGGTGCCGTTGCAGCAAGCCCTCCATATCCACGGATTATTTGTCCATGGATTCAAGCATCCACGCCTTGAAAATATTATATATATATATATATATATATATATAACAAAAAGCAAACATTATACAGCATTTTATTATCTGTTGTATATAGCATTTTATTATCTGTTTTATTTAATGGGATTTGAGCATCCATAGATTTTGGTATCCATGTGGAACCAAACCCTAGCAGATACCACCGGCCCACTGTACTTTTTTTTATTTTGTATTCCCTTTTTACCTCTGCTGATCAATGACCATAATAAAGATGAACTTGAACTTTTCCTGATTTGGCGGGGGGGGGGGGGGATACATAAACAGCAAATGGGAGAAGTCCTTGGTCGAAATGGAAGCCTCCTAGTGTTGTTGTGTGCCTTTAAGTCATTTCCCACTTATGGCAACCCTAAGGTGAACCTATTCTGGGGTTTTCCTGGCTAGGTTTTTCAGACAGACTTTGCCCTTCTTCTGAGGCTGAGAGAGTGTGACTTGCCCAAGGTCCCCCAGTGGGTTTACATGGCTGAGCCAGGAGTCAAAGCTTGGTCTCCAGAATCATGGTCCAACACTCAAAGCACTACACCAAACCCCTATCTGATTTTTAAATAGAATTTTCTCTTTAATGGTTTTTAAACTTTTGTAAATACAGTACAATTTTAGCTTTAATTTTTTTGCAAACTTCTTTGAGTCCCTTGCTGGGAGAAAGTTGTTAAATACCAAGTCAGCTTTGACTTATGGCCACCTCAAGAAGGAGAGAGCTCCAAGTCATCATCTGCTCCATTCAGGTCTTGCAAACTCAGGACCATGGCTTCCTGGATTGAGCCCATCGATAGCTATCTTCCTCTTTTTCTCCTGCCTTTTACCTTACTAAGCATTAATGTCTTTTCTAGTGAGTCCTGTCTTCTTATAATACGGCCAAAGCAGGACATTATCAGTTTAGTCATCTTTGCTTCTAGGGAGAGTTCAGGCTTGGTTTGTTCTGGAACCCATTTATGTGTCATTTTAGCAGTATTTGCACACTCTTGTCCTTCACATTTCAAATTAGTTGATTTTCTTCCTATCAGCTTTCTTCACTGTCCAGCTTTCACAACTATACATAGGAATGGGAAATATGATGGCACAGACAAGCCTAACCTTAGTATTCAGTGATATAGCTTTACACTTCAGGATGTTGCTAGTTCTTTCATAGCTGCCCTTCCAAGTCCTAGTCTTCTGAATTCTTGACTACAGTCTCCATTCTGAATAACAGCTGAGCCAATATCTGGAAAATCATGAACTATTTCAATGTACAAGTAAATCATCTGTGGTCATTCTTTTTGTTTTCTTAATGTTCGGTTGTAAGCCTGCCTTTGCATTTTCTTCCTTGAACTTCTTCAGCAGGGATTCCAATTCTTTGCTCTTTTCTTCTAACAGTATGGTTTTATCACATACCTTAAATTATTCATGTTCTTTCCTTCAGTGTTCTCACATCTTTCTTCCAAGTCTAATCCCACTTTTTGTATGATATGTTCAGTATATACAGTGAATGGATAGGTAATAAAATACAGTCTTGCCTGATCCACTTGCCAATTGGAAACCATTCCATTTCTCTGTATTCTGTCCTCACGGTAGCCTTTTGTTCCAAGTACAGATTATGCATTGGGACAACCAAATATTACTGCACACCCACTTCTTTAAGAGTGAGACATAGTTTTTCATAATCTATAAAACCAATGGCTTTGCTATATCTATATAGCACAGGATATTTTTCTTTTGAATTCTTTGGTGCATTCTTTTATCCAATGTATATTTGCAATATGATCCCCAGTGCCCCCCCCCATCCAGTTTGGACGGCTAGCATTTCTCATTCTTTATATGATAAATGTCTTTGTTGGAGAGTTTTGAGCATCACTTCATTTGTATGGGAAATTAATGCAGTCTGCTGTGGTTACTACAATGCCTGGTGGCCCCTTACTTGAAGATTGGTAGATATATTGAGCATTTCCAATCTGTGGGCCATTTTTTGTTTTCCATATTTGTTGACAGATTTTAGTTAGAAGTAGAGTAGGTTCTGTTTCTGCAGACTGAAGCAGCTTTATTGGTATACTTTCTGTTTTTGGTGATTTATTTCCCCTAAGTGCTTTGAGTGCAGCTGAAACTGGAGGTTCACCTTCATATGGCTCTTCCTCAAATGAATCGGTCATCCTTTCATCACTTTTATATAGTTCTGTGTATTGTTGCTATCATCTTTTTATTTCTGTTTGGTTATGTAATGTGTTCCCTGTCGCCTTTATGGCACCCCCACTCTTGGATTAAATTTCCCTTTGGTTTTTAAATAAAATAAGTACATTTGTTACTTTTGTGCTTAGTGATGGTAAACACAGCTTCTCTCCATGTCTTCTGTACACTAAAGTGGTACACCGTAGAATTAATTCATCTTAGCTATGGGTCTTGAAATAGCAGTTAGAAAAGGTATTCTAACACGAGGCATTAGTCCAACACATAAATCACACAAGTCTTCTTTGTGGGTTGTTGAGTTTGTGACATAATTGGATTTTAATTTCTGTGGCTCTAGTTGTTGTGATTCTGCTAAATAGTAAGACAGGGGAAATGCAAATTAGATAAAATGTATCTGTTACAGCTTTGCTAACAGATAGGCCCATACTTTTAGTTCTACAGGAATTGCTCTGCAGATCTAGAAAAGTCTGCAGATTTAGAACACATCACCCTTAAAGGTCTAACAAGAACACAGGGATCTGTTGTGTGTATGTGTACTGTATTTGCCTTCAAGTTGCCTTTTGAATTATGGCGACAGCATGAATTTCATAGGGTTTTCTTAGGCAAGAAATACGCAGAGGTGGTTTTGTTAGGCAAGGAATATGCTAAGGCGGTTTTGTCACTTCCTTTCTCTGAAATCTAGCCTACAGCATTTGGTATTTCTTGGTGGTGTCCCATCGAAGTACTAACTAGGGCTGACCCCACTTAGCTTCCAGGATCAGACAGGATCTGGTGCCTTTGAGGTATGTAGGCCTTTACAGGAATATGTTAAGGCCTGTATGTAAGCCAAGATAAGGAACCTGTGGTTCTCTAAACGTTTGCACAAGAACACTCAAACTTTAACTATTAGCCATGTTGTCTAGAGTTTCTGCTGAAGTCCAAACATTTAGCAGGCCAGAGTTTCCCAAACCATGATGTTTCCAAGGTACACTATATAACCTATGTTTATCTTACTAGTTTCTCTGGAAACTAGTGGAAACACGTAGGAGCTAAAGCAGTTGACACAACTGGGGTTCAGGAGTTGACTGTAATAAAAATTAAGGATGTAATTAATAATTGCCTTTCTGCAGTTTAGCTACTCCAGTGCTCTGTTACTTCTGGAAGCTTACCAGGAAGATACAGATGTGCTGTTTTTTCTTGTATGTTGACTGTCTTCAGCATTTGTTCAAAAGTGTATTACATGATTGTTCGTGTTGTTGTTGTTTCTTATATCTTGCCTTTCTCCCAGTATAGGGACTCAAAGTGGCTAACAGAAAATTCAAAAACCATACAATTTAAAAACATTAATCACCAACATTAAAATGTATAAATGTAAAATTTAAAAACAATTAAACAATTTAAAAAGTTAAAACAGCTACTGGTATGAATTAAAATATAACATGTTAAAAATACAAACCGTAAAATTTAAAACACACAGCATTTAAATCCCAGCCCATATCAGCTTGAAAAGGCCTGATAGCAAAACAATGTCTTTATCTGCTGCTGAAAGGATAGCAAGGATGGAGCCATCCTGGCCTCTCTAGGGAAGGAGTTCCAAAGCTTGGGAGCACCACTGAGAAGGCCCTCTCTCTTGTTCCCACCAAACAAGCCTGAGAGAGCAGTGGGTCCGATAGAAGGACCTCTCTGGATGATTTCAACATTCTAATGGGCTTGTAAAGGGAGATGCAGTCCTTCAAATAACCTGGACCTAAGCCATCTAGGGTTTTATAGGTCAACACAAGCAGTTTGAATTGTGCCCGGAAACAGACTAGCATCCAGTGGAGCTGTCACAACAAGGGAATTGTATGCTCCCTGTAGCCAGCTCCAGTTAACAACCTGGCTGCAGCTCTTTGGGCCAACTGAAGTTTCTGAGCACTTTTCAAAGGCAACCCCATGTAGAATGCATTACAGTAATCCAAATACGTATAGTAATACATGGATGTATGATTTTGCCAGCATGGTTAGCAGCTGTACATGCACACATGCCTTATATTTAGATAAACTTCCCTAACCTGGTGACCTCCAGGTATGTGCATCTGCCACCTTCCCCAACTAGTGTGGGGAAAATTGCAGCCCAACCATATATGGAGGACATTAGACAAACTTGCATATTGAGTTATGTAGCATATCTACTTCTGAAATTGACAAATTTGCTCCTCCTTTATGACATTTCATTGTCTGCAAATGAAGTGCCATTTCTGACCTATTAATTATGCAGCCATGGGCCTCTTTTTAATTGTCTGTAAAACAATACTAGTAGTTTTGGGGGAACCATTCTGCATAGAGTTCTGGAATAACAGACCCCCTTGAAAAACAAATATAACTGTGCACATGTGTATTCCAGCATATGGTAAATGTTACAGTAGCTGGACATTTGGAATTTCTATATTTTCCAGGTTCTATATTAGATACTTTATTTGGGACAGCGTTTATTAAAATCAGGAACACAAATACTCTGAAGGCATGATATCCCATCCCATCTTATGAGCTAAGCAGGGTCAAACCCATTGGTAGTTGGAAGGAGGATTGTCAAAGAATATTGGGTACTTTAGGCTATCTTCCAGTGGAAGGCAATGGCAAGCCACTTCTGGATATTCCTTGCCCAAGAAAATCCTATGAAATTCAGGAAATCTTCATAAGTCAGCAGGCAACTTGAAGGCACGTACACATGCACACACCTGCCTTTTTTATGAGATAAAGTTGCAATCATATGAACCTAGTGGAATATACTTAAATATAAAAAGTTACATTGCATAGGGTTGCAATGACTGAAGAGTATATTTTCTTTTGGCAAACACACACAATAGTATAATATTTTATGTTCTTTGTCTTGATCACGTCTTGATGTAATGAATGGAAAATATGTCTGGGATGTATTATTTGGAGAAAGTATGTCTGAGATGTACTATCTGGACATTATGTCCAAATAATAAAAATGTTGGCTTCACAAACAGGAAAATATTTTTAATGACAAATAATGTTCACTGTTACTAACTACTGCTAGGAAAAATGTATTTTTTTAAAAAATTACACCAAAAAAGGTTTTGCTTTGTTTTTGGATTTTCTTTGTTTTTATAAGATACCTTCAGGGTGTCATTGATATGGAAAGGCAGACTATACATTTTTAAAGAAACAAAACCTAGTCTAAGAACAGTTGTTTTTTAAAATCATCCTAATTAAATTCAAAGAGTCTGTATGTCATGTGGGGGCCAACATTGTGTAGTGGTTTGTGATGAAGACCAGCCGTGAAAACCCATTGGGTGACCTTGGGCAATTCACAGGAGTGCCTGTTATCAGCTTCAGCAGCTGCCCCCCCTTCCTGGATATGAGGGACCTGGAGACTGTGGTACATGCTTTGGTTACCTCACGTTTGGATTACTGTAACACGCTCTACATGGGGCTACCCTTGTGCCTAACCCGGAAACTTCAACTGGTCCAAAATATGGCAGCCAGGCTTATTACTGGAACATCGAGGAGAGAACACATAACACCCGTGCTCAAGTCTCTCCACTGGCTGCCAATTAGTTTCCAGGTGCAGTACAAGGTGTTGGTTTTAACCTTTAAAGCCCTACATGGCTCGGGTCCATCCTGCCACAGGGACCTCCTCTTCCCATATGAGCCCCCTCACATGCTCCGGTCCTCTGGGAGGAACCTGCTACAACCCATTAAGACCAGACTATCACAGACCTCTCAGAGGGCCTTCTCTGCCATCGCTCCCAGACTGTGGAACGACCTGCCGGATGAGATGCGTCTTATTACGACCCTGGATGGCTTTAAAAAAGCCGCCAAGACGCATCTCTTCTGGCAGGCCTTTCCGAACAGTGGCTAACCTTCCTTGGTTTCCAAGACACTTATCCAGCTTTCCCCAGCCACATCTGATATCATCTCGATGCTGTCCATAAATCTAGATTTGATATATTGTATTGTTTTTATTGCTGTTGTTTTAACCTTGTGCTAGTTTAATCTTATTTTAAGGGCTGGGAGGAGGGATTGGGGTGTAACAGTTTAATTGTACTTGTTTTTAAATGTTATACCCTGCCCCGATTGCTTGCTCAGAGGGGCGGGTTATAAATAAATATTTATTATTATATTATTAATTTTTCTACCTCAGAGGAAGACAAAGGCAAGCCCTCTCTGAAAACAGAAAACCCAATAATAGGGTTGCCTTAGGGTTGCCGTAAGTCAGAAATGACTTGAAGGCAGACAACAAAAACAGCATACAGTACTCTTCTGCCCCTGGAATGGAGACTGTAATGCATTTAGGGAATAAACAATAGAATCAAAGGTAGCATAACTATTGGCAGAGAGGTGGAGAGAAAAATATGCTGTTGGCCTCCTCATGATTAAGTATGGACCCTTTAGTGACTTGAGTGTTGACTCTGGAGACATGTGTTTGAATCCCATCTCAGCCATGTAAACCCCCTGGATGACCTCGGGGAAGTCACACTCTCTCAACCTCAAAGGATGGCAATGGTAAACCCCCTCTGAAGAAACTTGCCAATAAAACCCTCTGATAGGTTTGTCTTAGGTTTGCCACTATACTTAAATTATTTGAAAGCACACAACAATAACAACAAACCTAATTGTAGAACTTGGAATTAGTAGTAGTGGTAGTGGTAGTTATTATTATCTGCTTGAATCTCTCAGCTACTATGAACAGGGGATATGCTGGCCTGAAGATTATGGGATCTGTAGTCTAAATTCTTTATCTGTTATGATGTAGGCTATTTCTGTCTTGTTTGCTTGATAAGTCTTTATGGGGAATCACCTTTTTTCTGACGTTATGTTAAATCCATGTAATATTTCAAATTATTCCTGAGTGTATCTTGCTAAAAATGTTTCAGTGATTTTTATGAGAAGTTCATTTCAGTAATTTGCACATAAAAAGGAAAATACTTGACAACTGCTTTTCTAAAATAGCTTCAGGGCTTTTTGGTTGTTTGTTTGTTTTTTGGAATGACTTCCAAATCCTATATACTCCATACAAAATTCTGAGAATCTCAGCTGTGTTCTGCCTCTCTTAAGAGTTGTGGCTAATTTTTCTTTCATCCTTTCCAGATGTCTAATGCAATCAGGCACAGTGCAATTTCAGAACTGAAGAGCTTCCCTTGTTCCATTAAGGTAAACTAGGAGGAACCTTCAAGTAACTTGTTTTGTGTTCATGAGCTGTCTGCTATTCTTTATTTGTGTATCTTGCTATGTTCATGCCCCAACATAATTTATTATGTTATAAATTTGCAGTTATAGGTTAATGTTGAGAGGCTTGTTTCATTAAATGCCTAGTTCTGTTTCATCATTTTAAAGTCCCTAGAGATTGAAAAGAATATCTTTGTTGCTGTTGATTGTTGTTATTGAATTTGAACATTATTGAAGTCTAAAAGCAGGGATCCCAAACAAAGCTGTTTTTTGCCCTCCTTCCTACTCTTACTGTATATACTCATATATAAGTATAGAAATTTAGGTAAAAAAATTGACCCAAAAAACCTGAGTTGACTTATCCACAGGTCAATGTAAGTACTGTATCTTAACTCTTATTTAAAAGAAGGACCCATTCCCTGGTGAAAAGCAAGAGTATAATCTGACCCCCTTTACTCTCTCATCCATCCAGTCTTTTTTTTAATTGTATATAAAAACACATACACAACATACAGAGACAAAACATAACCCTGTAACCCCCCCCCCCCTCCCCATCCCACACACATATCCAAACACTCTACTACCTAAAAAAGACTTCCTTATTGGATGAATAACATTGTAAATCCTTAACTTATATTTTAACTTCTTAACATTCAGTTAAAATATCCTTGTTCTACATAGTTGTTAATTACAATACCTTAATTGAACTTTGGCATTTATCTTTTCCTTCTACCATACACTTATAACATTTTCAATTTTTTCTTTTTTAAACTAAACAGTCTTCCCAGTTTTGGTTTTCTTTATTTTTCAAATATTGAACTAAAGGATGCCAGTCTTTTTTAAATTTTTCTGTTGATCTTTTCTGTAGCATCTGAGTTAATTTGTCTATTTCCATCCAGTCTTAAGAATAAGCATAAAGAGTTATGTCTGATGGACTTTTGGAAGCTATTTGACCTTGTTTTTGCTTTGCTTCATCCTTTAGATCCTTTCCTATATGCCCCTCAATTATACCCTCGACTTATCCACAGGTCATAGCAAAATCCATAATTCTGGACCCAAAACTTGCTCTCGACTTATACATGAGGTCGACTTATACTTGAGTATATACGGTATATCTGCTGTGTTTGCACCCCTTTGGTGCCCTTGCCTTTTCCTGTCCTTTGGATGTCTAAACTGTGTTTCTAAATGTTCAACTGAAGTTTTAAATTTCTACAATGCTAGAAATTTTGAGAATAAAGGAAAATTTCATGGGGGGGGGGGGAAGAAGAATTCCTATGGGGAAAAAATATCCTCATTTTGCCCTCTTTCCACTACACTCCTTGGTTGTTATTTTTCTGTTTAGTAAAGAAAAATTCACCATGATTTGTAAAAAAAAGTTATAAACTTTTGAGAGAGGTGTTGTGACTGAAAGGTAAGCTGTAAATCTAGTAAATAAAATAATGGGATAATGTTGTAATGTTCCAGCTTGAAAGTTGTTCCTAACATTCTGTCTATGTTTCTCACTCCAATTTGACCTCATTATTTTTTGTCATCTGCTTTAGATATCAAAAATGTATTCCTGAACTTCTTGAGGCAAGCATGTTTCAAAGAAATGTTACTCAGTTCTTATTTAATTGTCTCGGTCCCCCTCCAAACTACACAAATTCAGCTTCTTCCATTTAGAATAGAATAAGTTGTTGCTGCATTCATAGACCAGCACAAGGGAGTGGGGTACATTAAACTGAAACATAAAGATAAAATATACATCTTCTTCCATTTCTTTTTGTCCATCATGTTTGTCTTAGCTCTAATCATACTTGTTATTTTTTACAACCATTTCATGTGTGTATTGAAAGTAATGATAGAACTAAGGGCTTTATCAGACAATAGGTTTACTGCATGATTACATTGGCTTAGTTCCATGTTTGATCTTTCCTTAATACACAACATAGTGACTCTCCCATTGTTGCATTGCATTTCCATTGTTATTGGATCACATCTTTTCATTGATGGGAAAAACCTATTAATGGCTCCAGTATCACTGCTCTTTGGCTGTTGCTTCTGGTGTGGTTGTTTCATTCCATTACAATTGTGATATGTGTGAATGGGTATGGTTCTCCTCTTCTCCCCCTCCCTATCCTCAAGCAGAATGAAGTCACTCCACTTCTGGTATCCGGTCAAATAGAGTGTAATGGTGTACAGGAACAATGTAGCTTTTACTCCGTTCCTGATATTTTTTAAAAATTAGTTGGCCATAATTGTGTGGTTGCACTGTCGCGGTGAGTCTCCAGCATGCCACAAATTCTCAATCACAGCAAAACAAAAAGAGAACAGAGTAAAAGCAACCAATGTGAACCAATGATTGCATAGGTTCACTGCACAAACATCTGAATGAGATGGGCAGATTATGAGCTGCATTGAGTATGTGTGTCATTTCAATTAAAGGAGTGAAATGGAAGAATCAAGAAGCATTAAAATTGTGCAATTGGGGCAAAAAAAGAAAAACAGTGCACATGCGTTATATAGGATGGACACAGGTAGGAAGGTAGGGTCAGCCAGACAGTGGAGAAGACTGACTGTGGGAATGTGCACCATCATGGCTCTATTGCAGAGAAGGTGTGATAGTGATTGCTTCCATATCAGCATGTTTCTGTTTGCTAAAACAATGTGTTTGCTACGAGATAACAGGCTGGTGCGATAAAGCCCTAAATGTGCTATTCCAGTAGTAGCCTTGCCAATGCAAAGTAAAGTAAGAGAAGCAATTCCTGCATTTTACATAAATAGTACCCCAATTTATGGCATTCATTTCTTTTCCAGCAGTAATATCTTGCTCATTTATGAGTGCTTAGCTTGTTACCAGCTATTAATCCTAGTTCTTTCTTACAGGATGACTAGTGTCTTGGAATTTATGCTGTCCGGTGATAATCTCCAGTGCAGCCTGCTTGTCTATTCCATAAATTGCATAACTAGGTAAAAATCCACAAGGACGCTTTTTGAATTGTTAGGCAATTAAGTTTGATGGTCCACCTGCTTTTCAGTATAAAGAAGCAGTAGGGAGAGTAACTTGGAGGTTAATATCAGCAAAGCAGCTATTAATGTATAAAGCACACTCCTAAACTGCCCAAGTGCTTTTTTTAGAGGCAAGTGTGAGAAGCCCAGGTGCCATTTTGCAGTATGTGAACTAGCATGAGCATTTGAAGTGAAATTTGCCCTTCAACAGATGACTGTGTAGGTGACTCTCATATTCCCAGAAGGAGCCTTGAGCTTCATTTTGAAAAGTTTCTACTCCTTAGAAAGTAAGCATATGGACTTAAAAGGTGTTTTGTTAGGAGGAAACATACTCTTCCCTCCTCCTCCATACTGTGTACTTTATATCCTTTTTCAACTCCGGAGTAGAAAAATAGAACAAAAAGGCTGGAAATGTAGCATAAATGGAGGGCATCCATCTTGAGAATAAGTCCTTTTTACCAGTTGTGTCATGCACAAATTGCAGTCACATTTCAAGTATTTGCAGGGCTGTTCTCTTAAAAATAGCCATTTCAGAATTGCTCTCCTTCAGTTGCTTTGTCCTATTTTTCTAGTCTTTCAGGCAGTCTGCATTGAACCAAGAGGGACTCTTTTAAGAAATGTTCTGGTTAACAGAGAGGCAGTGGGAAAGAGAGGTATTGCTAAAGGAAAGAGCCCCAGTGGTTTGTCCTTTATTCCTGTGTTTCATTTTAAAAAAGCAAGTGTATTTCAGTGCCGAAGAGAGATGTGTGTTG
This sequence comes from Urosaurus nigricauda, assembly GCA_034509955.1. Classification (NCBI taxonomy): domain Eukaryota; kingdom Metazoa; phylum Chordata; class Lepidosauria; order Squamata; family Phrynosomatidae; genus Urosaurus; species Urosaurus nigricauda. The sequence continues at coordinate 73,120,925 of JAOEGL010000004.1, read as the reverse complement.
TAGAAATATATCATTCTTTATTAAATCTATGCATCAGCTTCCACTGCAGAAAACAGTGTTGGAGTGATTTTTCAGTGCACGCACAGAGAGGGATGTAAGTGCAAGACATCCATAACTTATAAAACAAAACAAAATTTGTATCATTCTTAATTACAACTGTAATATATATCAGAAAACCCCAATATGATTCCAAAAGTGGTCATCTATAGAACAACCCCCTTTCCAAATTAGGACAAACAAAAACAATTGTACTACCCCACCCCCGTGTAGTATATGAATAAAAATATTTAGGTTTTTTAGTGTGCATATATTCACATTTTAACTTTTTATAAGGAAATAACATTGTTCAAATGAGAACAGTTTTATTTTTAAGTAAATTCATTATTTAACTCAACGCATGTGCAAATTTTACACATAAAGAGTATAGGAAGAGGTGGAGGAGGAGGGATAAAAGGCCTTCAAGTCTCACACTCCCCCTTGAGCAACTCTCACACATTCCCTGGGAGATCCCATCCCACCATTTGGGAACTACTGCAGTAGATGTTTTGGACTGCTGCTCCATCAGTCCCATCTAGCATAGCCAATAATTATTCTAGTCCAAAACATTTGGAAGGTACCAGGTAGATTGCATGGCTGAACAAAAACTACCCTGAGCCTCATGAATGAAGAAACGTGGTTCATGAACATGAAATACTGTTCATTTTATTTATATGTGGCCTTTCTCCTGGTTTAGGATACAAGGCAGCTCACAAAAGAGTAAGTCAAAAACAATGTAGATTTAAAACACAATTAAAATCATCATGATCAAAATAACATGCTAAAAAAATAATCATTTAAAAGCATACAAAAAGATTAAAAAATAAAGCACCTTCCACTTGCATAAGAAACCTCGCTGCAAGCAATTATTCATTAAAAGCGTACTTAAATAGAAAAATCTTTGCCTGCCAATGCAAAGAAAGGAGAAAGCCTAGCCTCCCATGGCAGGGAGTTCCAGAAGGTAGGAACAGCCACTGAGAAGGCTTTCTTTCATGTCCTCACCAAGAGAGCCTGCGATGGTGGTAGGTCTGGGAGGAAGCCTTTCCTTGTAGATCTTAGGATTCTTGCAGGTTTGTATGGTGAGGTGCAGTTTTTCAGATAGTCTGGACCCAAGCTACATAGGGCTTGACTTTGAAATAGGTCATGACTTTGAAATGTTGCTGAAAACAAACTAGTAGCTAGTGATGCTGTTTTAACAAAGAGTTATATGCTTCCTATAACTGGTCCCAATATTGGACTCAAGGAATGGGCACAGCTGGCAAGGAGGTTTTATAATGATGAAATTTGAAGTACACGTGCATGAATGGTAGTCTTGTGGGGAAGCAAGTGCTAACCCAGTGATGGTGAACCTTTTAGGGACTTCTGGCACTGGGTGCTACCTGGTGCCGCAAGTGGAACTTCTGGGGGGGGGAGAGAATGGGACTTCTAGGGGTGGGATTTCCACCCTCTGGGGTAACAGCGGGACTTCTGCCTTCCAGGGGCGGGACTTCCAGGGGCAGGACTTCCCTGGAGACAGCTAAAGGCTGGGGGGGGGGGAAGAGAGGAGGAACAAGTGTGCACCTGTTTCTTTTCTCCCCCCTCCTCACCATACCGAGCCATTAGCTATCTCCAGAGAAGCGGCTAAAGGCATGGAAGGGCGGGGGAATAAGAGGAACAGTTGTGTGCCTGTTCGGCCTCTTCTCCTGCTCTCCTGTCTCTTGACGTGCTCTCCAAAATGGCTCTGTGTGCCGGAGAGGGCACAGGTGCCATAGATTCACCACCACGGCTCTAACCAATTTAATATAACACAGCAGGATAATTTCTGGGATCTCTTCAGAACAGAAGATATAGTAACGTAATATATAGTATAGTAAGTAAAATATAGTAAAGTAAGAAGATATAGTCTATAGAAGATATAGACATGATAACATTTTCCATAGAAAATGTTCCTCTTTTAAAGAAGTAAACATATGCATTGCTGGCAAAACAACAGGAGACCTCCAGGGCCATCCAGTCCAACCCCCTGCTATTGAGTGGTACACAATCAAAGCACCAACAGATGGTCATTCAGCCTCTGTTTAAAAACCTCCAAAGAAGGAGACCCCACCACATGCTGAGGTGGTTTCATGTTGAAATGAGGAAAGAGAGTAAATAGAGCTGGGAAATTTATTTATTTATGAAACTGGTTATATTACTCATTATCACCCAACATGTATGTTATTACTTGTTACTGTTGCCTGGAAAATAGCTCACTGGATTACTCACTTGCTGTTACTGTTGTAATAATGAAAAATTCAAGAAATTGCCTGCTCCCCCATTCTGATCATCATAATTCAAAGGGATTTACAGGCCATGGCTCTTGAACAAGGAGACAGGGAAGACTAGAAAGAGAAACAGCTTAAATGAAATATATTTGCAGATTCCAACTCATTAGCAGAGGTATGAAGAAAGACAATGGTTTCATGACACATTATTTCTGATAAGTCCTCCCTACTGCACATATAACAAAATGAATCTTCTCGGGGAGAGTTTTGAATACAGAGAAATTAATTTTTGGTAAGCAGATTTAGGACACATCAGGACTGACTAGTGTAAAGACCTTTATCACCTTGCCCAGCCCTTTCAGAATTTAAGGCAAGGGACACCATTTGCATCTTTCTGGATCCTATTATAGTCTATCCCACCCCCACATTTGTATAAATAAGCTTTTTAACCTTAATCTTTAATATCATTCTGAGCTGCATCTGAAGAAGAGAGTTTGTATCCACAAAAGCACTAAAATACAAACTAGTTAGTCTTAAATGTGCTGCCACACTCTTTTTTTAAAATCTCCCTCTCCTTTTTATGCTGTAAGAGGCTAACACTAATCATTCTGAGTGGATTGCTTTACCTGGAGCCCTCACTAGCACCATTTCTGGATTACGTCTCAGTCTGTTCATCCACATCCAGTCCTTTATTCAGCACCCTGATGAGGGTGCCTTAGCATGGATGCTAGAATCTCCCAACACAATATGTTTTGGGGAAATTAACACCACCTCCAATACTACCTTCAGCAGTTCTGGCAGGAAGACGGTTGTGCAGTGGGGTGTACAGTTTGCTGTTGTGTGCCTTCAAGTTGTTTTCGATTTATGGTGACCCTATGGTGTCACAGGATTTTCTTGGCAAGATTTGTTGAGAAGAGGTTTGCCATAGCCTTCTCCTGAGGCTGAGAGCATGTGTTTCATGGCCAAGCACAGAATCAACCGGTCTCCAGAACTGCAGGGGTGGATGGTACATGGGGGTAAATGGAAAATATTTGCGTTAATGATATATAATAGAAATTCTTGGGGCTCTAGGAGATCTTGGGTGGGGGAAAATATTTATCCCAAACATATTACACACATTTTATCAATCTGCATCTTTTCCATGACATTGCTACAAATTATTTTAATATAATACAGAGCTTTTCCTGTCCTTCTGCAACCAGGCCCCACATTAGACAACAAGTGTGAAAATTCTAGCCCCCTATTCTTACACAGACTGAATACAAAATGCACTTTTAGTACTGTTCCTTTAAATGTAGCTTAAATAAAACAAAACTCTGTAGGAAATGCATGTAGAGAATTCAGTGGTTTTCCATAAAATGCCACAATAATGTGTCATGACCTACAACTATCTGTAATGACTGTTGCCAAAAGTCCTGTAGGTTTGGATAACCTCTGTGAGGAGAGGCAGTCAGTAGCAGTTGTAGTGATGGTGGTTGTGTCTGTAGTACTTGGTTGTTAAAAAAACAACACCCAGTATTGGTGGTAGACCTAGATGAAGCCATGCTATTTTATTCTTCTTATTAGGCTGGAATGCAACAAATGTGTTTGTCACACTGCTCTCACTAGGGAGAAACTCTCCTTAATGAGTCCCTCTTGCATTTTTTCTGCATAGCATAGGCTACTTCTCCTACCCAAATAAGAACTCAGTCTGGAGGGAGGTCAGCTTGCATTTCATGGCTCTGTAATCATTTCTCTCTGGCTCCAAGCACTTCCATACCTGTGAAAAGCTGATATGCTAAGTAGCAATGTGAGGAGGGAGTGAAATTTGCTAAATCATGGGCTTTCTAGAGGCAAAAGTACACGTGGGCTGTCCTCTTCTGAAAGTGTTGGCAGTTATATATATTATGCATTGAGGTACAGAGAATGAGTGTGGTTTTTACTAGAATGCTGGATTAAGTAAACCCTTTGTTCTAGTCAGCTTTCTTTATCTACAGTTTGTTTGGAATGACTGTCCTGTGTCACTTGCTGAGCTCTGCACAGCCCATGGAGATACCCGTTTGACTGCATAGGCTCCTTTTACTGGGTGTATGCTCTACTTTTTATATTTGTCAGCATATTCTGCACCAAGGTAACTCAATTTCCCAAAATAAAAAGCTCAGTTCTGCAAGCTGCATTAAGTCAAGCAGATGTGTATAAATGATGTAATTCCAGTTTTACTGTTCTTCCCAATGTGCTGCTGCTCATTTGGCTGCGAGGGAAGGCCTCTCTCGATGCAGGACACTAAAGTCCTTCTCTCTTACTACTTGGAAATACATTAGCAAGTTCCTCAGATTTTAATAGTCTTTTGCCATAGCAATTAAGGCATACTTTTGGAGGGAGGTGAACTGCTTTAGGAAGATATAAATTCTCTGCGTTACAGTATATTATGACACATACATCAGCTCTCATGGAATCAAGATGTGCATACACACAGAAATGTCTTGGAGCTACATCTGCACATGGGTGAAGTATGACTGAGAATTTTTCTGCTGGGGAAAAAAAATTCAAAACAGACCAGAGTCAGTTGATGTAGATGTTAATTAAAAAAATAACACAAGACCATAGATAGTTGAGAGAAGGAAAGAGAGTGGAGAGGTATACTTCTCTGAATATTATGCTTTCTTAGTCAAGATGAGCTGCTTTCTGTGCTTAGGATACTGTGAGCCTCTCCCTGCCAATACAATCACAGTATCCTAAGCGATTCAGTGCTTAGGATACTGTGAGCCTCTCCCTGCCAATATAAAAATTATCCACCCCTTGCTATTTAGAATATATGGCACAGCCTTGGTAAAATAAAGATGACCTTTTTTTGCTGGACTGGTAGGAGTTTGTCTTCCCAGCTAATTCAACATTCCTGTCTTCAGTCTCTCTCTTCCTCTGAGGACATTACTTCAGAGAATGTGGCTCTCCTGTGTTTGTTGAGAAAACAAGGACTAGAACTTGGATATTCAAAAAGCATACATCTTATTCATATATCCCATTGCCCTATGCATTTATGTTACTGTTCTGTGCATAGAGGGCCTAAATACCCTAAAGGCACCAGGTCCCATCTGATCTTGGAAACTAACCAGGGTCAGCCCTGGTAAGAACCTGGATGGGACACTGTCACTGAATACCAGAAGCTGTAGGCTATATTTCAGAGGAAGGAACAGTCAAAACCACCTGTAAGTCTTTGTTGCCTAAGAAAACCCTATTAAATTCATGTCATCACCATAAATCTACAGGAGACTTAAACCAACACACACATACACACACCAAGTAAGTGCCATTATTGTGTATGGTGCTGTATACAGAGTTTTGTGGCCTAAACTGGCAGGTGCTTACCTGTTTCCAAGGAGCTTACAGCTTACTAGGAACAATGTGGGAAAATAGAGTAGAAGAGGAGTGAGTGGAGCTCTGCTGTTAGCCTGCTTAATGTATGCTTGTGTGTTTGTGTGTGGACAATGTGTGGGTTTAGCTGCAAATAAGGAAATAAGAGTTCCTTTTGTTAATGAGTAAGCTGTCGTGGGTTTTGTCTTTTTGTTGTATCTCCCTGTGTTGGAAACAGTGGGTGTTCTCTAGATGGTATCTTGCAAAACTAAATGAGATTTTTTTTTTTAACTTTCAGTCTCAAAATAATTCTTCATCAAGCCAGTTTGTGAGTGAAGCGTGTTGCCAAGATACCCCAGCTCTCTTTTCAGTGAAGTCAATCCAGCATAAATCAGGTATCTTGCTTTGAGGTCTGGACTGTTATGTTTGCATGCATCCCTGTGGTACACTTGTCCATAAAACATTCAGAGGGACAAGATTATACACAGTTTCCTATTGTGGGGAAGGTCATTGCACCTGTTGGTATGATCACCATAGAGTGCCTATCACTGAAGATAAAGCTATAGGCTAACTTTATTGTGCTAGTTTATTTGTCTTAACAATAGCAATTAAACCATACCTCACCACTGGATTTTTCAGCCTCATAATATCCTGCAGTTAGGCACTATTTTCCTTGGACATCTGCACTCTTGATTGCACATCATTTTTTAACCAGTTAATTAAGTGTAAATATTAGTCAGTTCCAACAGTACGTCTTATTTACATTCTTAAATGAGAACAGCTTCTCACTAGTATATTGTTTTAACATCTGCGAGATCTTCCTCTTGTGATAGGGAAAGATCATTTCAAATAGGTCTTCTCATTAAATTATAAGGCACATGAGTACTAAAATGGTTTTATATTTTTAGGCTAGTATGTTTTTAATAATGTTGTAGTTTTAACTTGTTATATGGTATTGATGTGATGTTTTTAATTCTGTTTTTAAAGCTGTACTGCTTTTAAATTTTTGTGAGCTGCCTTGGGTCCAATTTAGGGGAAATGTGACATTAACATAAAATAAATAAAAGGGCTTCAGAGAGGGACAAGTTCTGAGGCCATCAGTTTTGAGGAAGGACATTTAAAAGCTTTGTTCATAGAGCTCTGTTCTGCAGCTTGTAATTGTTATACTTAGAGGGGATGCTAAGGTGGTGTTTTACATATAGGAGCAGATGTTTAGCTTTCAGTACAAACTGGAACAGAGAACTCATCTTGAAATTTAGGCCCAGTACAGATGGGCAAAAAGCACCGTCCTGGGGCTGATTTTAGAGCTCTGGAGGCCGGGGCGTCCATATGTGCCCAGCCCTTTCAGTGGAGCCCATGCCCCATATTGCCAGTCCCACTGACATGGGGCGCTCAACGATGATGCACAGGCATTCGCATGCCCAAACGACACTTGCTTAAAGTGGCAGCATCAGGGTGCATGAGCACCATTATGGCATTCCTAAAAAGAATCTGCATTTAGGCAGCTTTTTTTTAGGGAGTGTGTCGGTGCCATGTGGTGGGGTTGATATGTTGCCGATTAGGGGTAAAGACGGGCAGCATGAAGTCACCCATTTGTACAGCCCCTTAGTTAATGAGATGTCACTTAAAGACAAGAGATTGGCAAACATAAAGCAAACCCTGTATTCTTTGTCTAGTTAGTTGGGAAAGAAATAGGCAAAGAAGAGTAATTGCCAATATGTGGATGACAGGAGAAGCAAACCATGGGACACTTCTCTGTGGTTTAACTGTTGCCCCTTCAAGTGAGAGTGATAGGAAAGTGTATCTAGAAACACTGCTTGTAACTAAAAAGCAACTGGTTTCTTATGTTATACAAATGTAACTTAGTACACTGATGACCAGCTCATCAGAATGTCTGAGTGTGTTAATTTTCAGGTTGGTAAGTGCAGTAGTTTATGAGACAGTATACACATTTAGGAAAGCATTTTGGAAAAGATCTGTTCAAATTGAATATACACATGCGATTAAAGAAGAAGTCTATTGTTAAAAGAAAGGTCGCTGTGCTTCTGCTGTGGAGACTGATCTCCTCTTTCTCACATAGAATCATAGAATCACAGAGTTGGAATAGACCACAAGGGCCATCCAGTCCAACGCCCTGCCATGCAGGAACTCTCCATCAAAGCATCCCTGACAGATGGCCATCCAGCCTCTGCTTAAAGACCTCTAAGGAAGGAGACTCCACATCTTTGGTTGTGCTACAAATTAGAATGTTCATCCTTTCAATTCTTTCTTATAAAGAAAAATTTCCTTCTTGAGTTCATTGAGTATAGTTCATTTTAAAACAATATAGAATGCAGTTAGATGATACAACTTGCTCATTAAAATAAAGTGAACACACTGTGAACTAGATACTTTCAGCGTGACCAGTATATTTAAGGAGATTAGATCAGTGGTCCCAACCTTTAGTCCTCCATTTGTTTTGGAATTCAGATCCTAGAAACCTCAGCCAACCTGACCAACAGTCAGGAATTATGGGAGTCAAAGTCCAAAACAGCTGGAGAACCAAAGATTGGGAACTACTGTTCTAGATCATCAACTTTTATTCCATATGTTTTAGGCCTATAAAGTTTCACAAGACTCAGTTTTTGTTGCAGTAAAATAAAATGACTGTGCTTCTAGAAGTAGTTTACTGTGAATTAACTAAGTAGATTCCCCCCCCCCCCAAAACTTTCAAAGTCATTGCCAGTTTTGCAATATAAATTAACTGAAATATCTAACACACAAGTGACTCCAGGTCTCTTAATGCTGTTTTATGTAAATTATAATTCAAGATGATTTGTGGGGTGATGGGAGTTAGAACTAGAATGAAGCATTTGATTGCTGTCTTGCACACAGTAAAAATGTGTCCCAGTCTAAAGAATCATAGAATCATAGAATCATAGAATCATTGAGTTGGAAGAGACCACAAGGGCCATCTAGTCCAACCCCCTGCCATGCAGGAACTCCAAATCAGAGCATCCCTGACAGATGGCCATCCAGCCTCTGCTTAAAGACCTCCAAGGAAGGAGACTCCACTACGCTCCGAGGGAGTGTGTTCCACTGTCGAACAGCCCTTACTGTCAGGAAGTTCCTCCTAATGTTGAGGTGGAATCTCTTTTCCTGCAATTTATATCCATTGTTCCGCGTCCTAGTCTCTGCAGCAGCAGAAAACAAGCTTGCTCCCTCCTCAATATGACATCCCTTCAAATATTTAAACAGGGCTGTCATATCACCTCTTAACCTTTTCTTCTCCAGGCTAAACATCCCCAGTTCCCTAAGGCATTCTTCATAGGGCAAGGTTTCCAGACCCTTCACCATCTTAGTTGCCCTCCTTTGGACCCGCTCCAGTTTCTCCACATCCTTTTTGAATTGTGGTGCCCAGAACTGGACACAGTATTCCAGGTGGGGCCTGACCAAAGCAGAATAGAGTGGCACCATTACTTCCCTTGATCTAGACACTATACTTCTATTGATGCAGCCTAAAATTGCATTGGCCTTTTTAGCTGCTGCATCGCACTGTTGACTCATGTTCAGCTTATGGTCTACTTGGACTCCTAGATCCCTTTCACATGTGGTCTCATTCAGCCAGGTGTCCCCCATTTTATATCTGTGCATTTCATTTTTCCCCCCTAAGTGCAGAACCTTACATTTCTCTGTGTTGAATTTCATCTTGTTAGCATTGGCCCAGCTTTCTAGTATATTCAGGTCATTTTGAATTTTGATCCTGTCCTCTGGGGTATTAGCTACTCCTCCTAGTTTAGTGTCATCTGCAAATTTGATAAGTATGCCCCCAATTCTGTCATCCAAATCATTAATAAAGATGTTGAACAGCACTGGGCCCAGGACAGAACCCTGTGGGACCCCACTGGTCGCTTCTCTCCAGGATGAAAAGGAGCCATTGTTGAGCACCCTTTGAGTTCGGCCAATCAACCAATTACAAATCCATGTAACAGTTAACTTGTCTATCCCACATTTTGCAAGCTTGTTTGCAAGAAGGTCATGGGGAACCTTGTCAAAGGCCTTACTGAAATCGAGGTAAACTATATCCACAGCATTCCCTTCATCTACCAAGCTGGTAATTTTATCAAAAAAAGAGATCAGGTTCGTTTGGCATGACTTCTTTTTCTGAAACCCATGTTGGCTTTTTGTGATTATGGCATTGGCTTCTAAATGTTCACAGACACTCTGTTTAATTATCTGCTCTAGAATCTTTCCTGGTATTGATGTCAGACTAACTGGACGATAATTGTTGGGATCCTCTTTTTTTCCCTTTTTGAAGATGGGGACAACGTTTGCCCTCCTCCAGTCTGCTGGGACTTCTCCTGTTCTCCAGGAGTTTTCAAAGATTATTGCCAATGGCTCCGATATTACCTTTGCCAGTTCTTTTAATACCCTTGGATGTAGTTCATCTGGTCCTGGAGATTTGTATTCATTTAGATTAACCAGGTATTCCTGTACTGTCTCTTTACTTATTCTTTGCTCAAATTCCCCCACTCTGTCCCCTTCTTCACTGTCCTCAGGTTGAGCACCTTTTGCCTTTTCTGAGAAGACTGAAGCAAAGAAGGTGTTGAGTAATTCTGCCTTTTCTCTGTTCCCTGTTAGTATTTTGCCATCTTCTGCACGCAGTGGTCCTACCATTTCCTTCTTCTTCCTTTTGCTGCGGACATATCCAAAAAAGCCCTTTTTATTGTTCTTAACCTCTCTAGCAAGCCTGAGTTCATTTTGCGCTTTAGCTTTTCTGACTTTATCCCTACATGTGCTGGCTATTTGTTTGAATTCATCTTTGGTGATTTCCCCATTTTTCCATTTTTTTTACATGTTCCGTTTAAAACTTAGCTCAGTTGTAAGTTCCTTAGTCATCCATACCGGTTTCTTGAGACATCTCCCATTTTTCTTCCTCATTGGAACTGTCTGAAATTGTGCTTTCAGTATCTCCCTTTTGAGGAACTCCCATCCATCTTGAACTCCCTTCTCTTTTAGTATTCTTGACCATGGGATCACCCCCAGTATTTCTCTAAGTTTATTGAAATCAGCTCTCCTAAAGTCTAGAATTCGTGTCTGACTATGCCTAGCTTCATCTTTCCACTGTATAGCAAACTCCAGGAGGACATGGTCACTTCCACCTAAGGATCCAACCACTTGCACCCCATCAACTAGGTCTTCCCTGTTGGTTAAGAAGTATCTTTAGAACACCAGAGGTCATACAAGGATATGTCAAGCATTTCAGATTACAGGCCACAGGCTGAATAAACAGATAAAATAACACCTCTTGTATGTCTGCTATAACACAAGTTGGAGATGTCAATGAGTGAAGTTATTTTCTGGTGTGAAACAAAACTCTTTAACCTTTGAAGTGTCAGACATAGAAGAAACTGAAAGAAACTTGGTCTGAACAACTCTTCAGGCAATGCTGAACAATTCTTCAGGCATATGCTAGCTATCCCAGTACTGAAGAGCGAATAAATAACTTTTTGGGATGGAGCTTTTGAAGGACATCATTTGTCACTATTGATATAAGCGATGGGGGTTGATGAAATATAATTTCATTACATGGTTTAATTCATTCTGGGAAGGCTCACTTTTTTTTGCAACTAAAACTTCTAAATCTTTCATTTTAATTTCAGAAGGTTGATAAGGGGGATAACATTTTTATATTTTTATATTTTTAGAAATAATGTTTTGGCTGCTATAAAGTCTATATTTATTTGGCAATCTAATCAAAAGCAGCTGAGAGTATCAGACAAATGGTTACATCTGCATCATATAACCTATCTTAATTTCTGATAAAGTTATGTTAACATATTAAAGGAATTGTTTCTTCAGTATGTGTAAACTGATTTTGAACAATATATATTTTATTTTTTTGCAAAGGAAGATGAAATAGCCTGTTAGTGTTTGTAAGGGTGATGGAAGATAATGGTTAGATCTGTGGACTGGAAGTTTTTGTAAGGATAAATCTTTTTCCTTGCAAGATATCTGTAAGAATGAAAAATTACATTAATTGGTTGTTTAAAGCTGTACTCACAAACCAGAAGGCATGTTGGTCAACCATTTAAGTTGCTACCTTTTGTGTTTCAGAAGTGCTCTTGGCAGAACATACTTATGGTGTTCAGACTAAAATCTGAATATCCCAGCTGCACCAGTGCTTGAAGCAAAATTCAGCCTCAGTGACATTGGTCCAAAACACACTGCAAAAAATCCCAGTTTGAGACTGCTTTAATTGCCCTGGTTCATTGCTAGGGAATCCTGGGAACCGTAATTTTGTGAGATATTTAGCTTTCTCTGTCAGGGAGCTCTGGTGCCACAATAAACTATAATTCCCAGGATTCCCTAGCACTGAGCAAGGGCAGTTATAGAGGTTCCAGATGGATTATTTCTGCAGTGTGTTTTGGACCATTGTCAATAAGCAGTTTATTAGTCAATATTAATGTCAGTATTCAGGATCTGATGAGCTGGATTCTGGATGTCTCTTGTGTAATGGAGAAGGCACTGGATTAGTACATTGGGTCATCTAGTTTAGTATAGGTTAAGTATCCCTTATCAGGAATTTCAAAATTGTCCATATGGTGACTGAGATAGTGACATCTTTGCTTTCTGATGGGTCAGTGTACACAAACTTTGTTTCATGCACAAAATTATTAAAGATATTGTGTATAAAATTTCCTTCAGGATATCTGTATAGGGTGTGTACGAAACATAAATGTGTTTCATGTTTGAACTTGGATCCCTTCTCCAAGATATCTCATCATATACATGTATGTGTATATGTGTGTGTGTGTGCAAATATTCCAAAGTACAAAAAAAATATCCAAAATCAAAACCAAGCATGTAGGATAAGTGAGACTCAACCTGTATTGCCTATGCTGATTATCAGAAGCCAGGGATGTTTCTCCATCCCTACCTGATGGTACCAGAGAGCTTTTGTATGCTAAGATGGTGCCTTGACGGCTGTTAAAATTTTAGTTAAAAAAGAGTTAATTTATTGTTAGGTACCATAAATATCAATGCACAACCTGGGTGCTTTCAGCCAGGATTTCTAATAGAGTCACCCCTCCAAGTCCATGGACTTGAAATGTGTGGACTTGGAAATCCATGGAGGGGCAACCACTATTAATCTTAGGCCCCATTCCCACTACATTTTGATTCGAAGTGTGAAGCGGGCTATACCACCCTTGTTCACACTTGAATCGATTTACGATCCTCATCAGTGGAGGAAAGGACCGGGTTAAAAGCAAATAACCCAGGCTTTCCTGAAACTAGTTTCAAAGTGGTCTTTTTCGGAAAACGCAATTCTGAAGCATTTCCAGTAAATGGGAACGCTGGTCAGAATCGCGGTTTGTTTTTTTTTTAAATTTGAGGTGGGGGTATTGATCGCAAATGCAATCTTGTGCATTTGCGAAAGACTGCATTTGTGATCACTGTAAAGGTTAAAAAAACAACAACCCACCCACCCACTAATCCCCAGTTCCTGGGGGGGGGGAATCCTTCCTTCCTTCCTTCCCTCTTCCCCCCTTCCTTCCTCTTCCTTCCTTCCTTCCTTTCCTCCCTCCCCTCTTACTGGGGGAGGGCTCTCTGCTGCCGCTGCTGCCGCTGCCTCCCTCACTGCTGCTCCTGGGGCTTGCAAGGCTTGCGGCGTTGCTTCCCTGCTGCTTGCTACTGCTGCTCCCGGGTCCACGGGCCTTCCGACAGGGAATGGAAGGCCCAGGAGCCCGGCGGCAGTGAGCGGCACAGCACCTCCTCCTCCGCTGGGCCCGTCCTGCTTCCATCAGCCCCGGAAGGAGCATGGGCCCTGGCAGCAGCACAGGACAGCACAGGGCCTGTCAGCTTCGGCCGGGAGCAGGACAGGCCCAGCGGCGGTGGCAGTGGAGGAGGATTATGAAAGGATTATGCAGATTCTGATCTTAATTGATCTATTCTGGCTAAGTGCCCTGTTTTCCTCCATGCTGAGCCAACAGGCTCTCCAGACATGGTCATGGAAGTCCTTATATGCCATGGCTAGTTTCTTGCACTGGAGTTGTCCTTTTGAATGCTTGAGCCAAATATCCTTTTTAATATTAAGTTGATATCAAAGGTTGACTAGGGGTGAAGGAGGACTACACCTGGGGGTAACAGAGCAACACTCACCTATATGCATATCAGAGAATGGAGAAGCAAAACTTTGGGGAGAATAGTGACATAATTCACTTGGGTAACTGAGAAGGTGTGTGGTTCAGTCAGAAGCTGGGGAACCAAAACCAATAAGGGTGTGCACAGAAGAGTAGTCTGGATTTACAAAGTAATCAGCCTTCCTAGGTAAGGCAGGCAGCAAATGCTCTACAGCCACTGGAAACAACTTCAAAAATTGCCCACTCTGTGAGAGACATCTGAGCCAGTTCAGAGATTGAATCTGTAGTGCATTTGCTGCTTGCCTTATCTAGGGGAGCTGATTATTGAGTGCAGACATCTGGGGCTGCATTAACTGAGCTGCAGGTGTTCTGAACCTCTTCCCAAATACTCCAGCCCTGCTAGTATTTCCAAGGGATACCCAACAGTTGGTGGACTGAAGGCAGCAAGGAGGGGAGCAACAAGAAACTGCTCCATGACATACCCCTTTCCTCTCTTGTACAGATGGAATGTAAAGGTATGCCACCCACAAAAGCCAGCTCTTCCTTCTAGGTGTGGTTGCAATCCCATATAACAACTGAAACAAAAGTAAAGCAACTGATGAACCACACAGGAAGGGTCCAGTCTGGAAGCATCTAAAAAGTGGTTGCAAGTTTTAAAGGCAAACTATTTTCCTGTGGCACCCATATTTGTAGACAACACTTTTTGTATACAAAGTACTGACCTTTTTCTCTAGTTTATGAATAAGTCGTCACAAAGTTGGAAGATTATAGAGATAAATGAAATGGTATAGAATAGCAACTTTTTATAGATTTGACAGGAAAAAAGGAGACGATTATTGAAATGCTCAGTGGATGGTGGTTTTTATTTTTTATTTTTTTTATTTTTTTATTTGGGAAAAGTTCATTGTGTTTAAGCTGATATACAGTATATATTTCAATGGCCTATATGCATAGGCTGACATGCGTTGGGCTTCTTCCAAAACAAAAAACAAAAATAACCATTTACTGAGCACTTGGACATGTATATCCCTTTTTTCCTATGGATATTGTTGGGTGCTCTCCAGTATTTGCCTCTTCTAGTAATAGATTTGCCTTGCAATCTGTGAAGCTTGCTGTCCTATATATTCTATGGCTTTATTCTCTCATTTTTCAAACTGGATTATGCTGTTGTGTTTTAACAAAGAAAATCCTGGTTTTATGTGGACAGCTGAAACGGTGAAGAGATAATGAAGCTCCTGATATAAACAGGCCAGCAATCTGCTATGTGGAAATGTTGCCTTTTGGCAACTGAGGCACACTAGAGGATTTTGAAAGAGTATAGATATTTTTGTTAGGCCAGTTTGCCATGTTGTTGCCATAGTACCAAGAGATGGAGATGGCTTTCTCAGTAAATTTATTATAAGTGCTTGTTCTTCATATTTTCCTGAACAATATATGCCCTGAAACTAGCAAAAAAAGAGAAAGGGGGGGGGGGTTACATCTTAGGCAAAATATGTCCTTTTTGTTATCCATTAATTTTTTCAAATCCAGGAGGTCAAATATTAAATGCTACAATGAGAAAGAAAACCTTTGAACATTAAAAAGCACAAACACATATCAATTTTCAGTCTTATATGACACAAACAGAATAATTGTTTACCCTTTCTACCCTTTCTACTGTGTAGAGATGGTCAGCAGCCAGCCCCTTCCCATAGCAGACGGTGTCAAAAGGAAAAAGAAAAAAAGGACCAGAGCTACAGATAATTTTCCTGGAAGGTTTGAAGGTTGGCTTTCTTTTTTGCTTTGTTTTTCCTTTTATGATCCTGCATAGCAGCCTCAGTTTATGCAGTTGCAATAGGGCTTGCAGCACTGTTTATGGTGAAAATCTGTTTTAATCAGTGTGTTTTATGCCTACTGTTCATTGTATTTAGGAGATTCAAAGGCAGCAGAATATTGAAATTTTGAAGTTCATGCTATATCATGCATTATTTCCTTATTAGACCACTGTAAATTCAATCTACTTAGGGCTGACCTTAAAAATTGTGCACAGCCTCTGTACAATGTGGTAGAGGGTGTGCACAATGGTTTTGGCAATGCATAGTCTTGGTTCAGCACAGCTGTATTGGCTACCATGCTGTTTTTGAACACAGTTCACAGTGATGGCTTTGAAGCCCTAAATGGCCTAGGGACAGGATATTTGGAAGGCTGCCTCATAGCCTCTAAACCTGCCCAGACTCTGAAATCTTGTTTTATGTCACACCACCTATGTTTACAACAAATAAGGTAGCACCTTGGGGCCTGAATAACCTACAGGCACCAGATCCTGTCTGAACTTGGAAGCTAAGTAGGGTCAACTCTGGTTAGCAATTGGATGGGAGACTGCCAACAAATACCAGGTTCTGTGAGCTATATTTCAGAGGAAGGACCTGACAAAACCACCTTTAGGTATTTCTTGCCTTAAGAAAAACCCTGTGAAATTCATGGGTTTGCCAAAAGTCAGTGGGTGACTTGAAGGTACATAAAAAGCACAAGGTAGCACCTCAGCTAGGGAACCTCCTACTGAGTGAAGTCAGGTTGCTGAGGTTCTGGTGGGTGACAAATCATATTTCTGTTTCATTAGGATTATTTCAGAATAATGTGAGAGGAGGAGCAGTTAGCTTTTAAAACTCCAGTGCTGTTCACATTTAATTGAGAACAGTGCCCATTTAACTTTTTCTGTGTAAGCATGCATTAGACTGCTTTGCATTTAACACACTGAATTCAGGAGACATATATATCATGTTACTCTCTTTGGATTGTTTCTCATGTGTAAATGCAAATAATAGGAATTTATGTTTTTCGTTCCTTAACACAGACCTGTTTTGGGCTGCAGCTATTTTAAGATGCTAACATGAAACAGCACTACTTTCTTAAATTCTCCCTGGAGAAGAAACTGCAGTGATCTTGAGATATTTATTTTACATCAGTTCATTTGGTAGGATCACAGAATTTTGGGAGTTAATATTTTTGTAGAGAAGGTTGAACTTCACTCCCGTGCTTTTGATTTTAACTTATTGATGAGAACAGACTGATAAAACTGAAGCTGCTGTCTCAATTTTGTTTCTTATCAAGGGAACTCTTGCTGTTATATTATTGGTGGGAATAGTCATTAACTTAGTAGCCTATCTGTACAATTCACCGAACTTTTCTCTACTAGGTTTCCTTAACATTTCTGTCTGCTGGCTTTCCTTGGCAGATTTGTACAAACTCACTGCAGAGTTGCTTGGTGAGGGCTCTTATGCCAAGGTACAGGGTGCTGTAAGCTTGCAAAATGGGAAAGAATATGCAGTTAAAGTAAGTAAAAGTACCCTAAAGTTCTTTTCAGTCTCTTAAAGCAGTGGTGCTCAAATGGGGAGCATGAGAGTTCCTCAAGGAGTGGGGGTGAGACTTGGAGGCTCTGGTCCTTGCTCCTCCATCCCTTGTAAGAATGTACATGAATGCGTGAATGAAAATATGCACACTAAATATGAAAAATATTGTTATTCATATGTTTTGTCAAGCGGGGAGGGGCGGTGATGTCCGCATGTAGATGTAAAGGGATCCAGGGTGGGGAGGAAAGTTTTAGTACCACTATCTTAAGGTCTTCCTTCATAGGTGCTTATGTACCAAAAGTGCACAGTGATGACAAATGATAACCATAGATGATAGTATGAGAATTCTTTGGGAATCCTTAGGGAAGGACTTTCTTTCAGGCTCACAGAAACATCTGGTGAGGATATGGAAGAAGGCTTTCTCAGTAGCTGATCCCAGGCTATGGAATTCCCTCCCTTGGCAAACTAGGCTGGCTTCCTCTCTGCCCTCTTTTCACTTTTTTGTTTTTGACAGGCCTTCAGTTATTATTTGTAACAGAAGGGTCTTTTAATGGACTGTGTATGCTGTATTTTTATCTTCACTAATATGTTGTAAATGCTTTGTAAGGTTGTTTAAACTAGTGTTTCTAATTTCGTTTCCTGCTTACCATATATACTCAACTATACGTCGAGGTCAGGTTTTGGGGCCAAAATTATGGATTTTGCTATGACCCATGGATAGGTTAAGGGTAAAATTTGGATGCTCCTTCAGTGTGTGTATGTGTGCATATGGCAAGAGAGAGACTCATTGAGGCTTTTCTTCATCATTTCAGCTTTTGTTTCAGCCAGACACATGGGCAGGAGGGAGACTCTTAAACAAACAGCAATATCAATCAATCACCCAGGACTCCTTCTGCTTGCTGCTTTCTTGCTAAACTCCTCTCTGCACCACATGGGGAAATCTGAAAGAGCTGCTATCATGTTTCCATAGTGACCCATACATAGGTTAACCTGGGATTTTGGGGTCAATTTTTGGGCACAAATTTTTAGACTTATAGATGACTATATACAATAATTCTTTTTCAACTTTTGTACTATATATTACTTTAGCTGTATTTTGTTTTAACTTATACCATAGGCTGTCTTGAGTCTCATCTTGGAGAAATTTGGGCTATAAATCAATTAGTTGAATAAATAGCATTCCCAGTCCTCCACAAAATGGATTGGATGGTTAGGGAAAAGCTAAGCATTCTGCATACTACAAAAATGCCTGTCTAGTCTAGCATTCACACAGTGCCCAAGCAAATGCCCATGGAGAGGCTAACAGCAGAACATGAGTGCAATAGCACCCTCTCACTCCTACTCCCCAGTAGCTGGTATGCAGAGACTGTCTCACATACTGATTATATCTAGCCATCATGATTATAGTATCAATTCCTGTTTTCTTAACCTACACAAATTTATCTTATTCACTTTTAAAGCCATCCAAATTGGCAGTCATCACTGACCTTCAAACAGTGAATTGCATCGTAAACGACTGCATGTACCACACAAAGAAATGCTTCCTTTTATCTGCCCTGCATCTCTCACCATTCAGTTTCAGTAGATGACTTTGACTTCTATAATTGTGATGGGAAGGCTTCTCGCTATCCACCTTCTGTACATCCTGTGTAACATTACTCATCTCTATCATGTCTCTGCTTACTCATCTTTTTTCTCATGCTGCCTTTTCCTTCCCTTTCCTGAACATTTCACTTAGTGAGTAATGTCATGGCTTAGTCTTAACAACAGACCTGGCAACCCACAGTTTAGTCAAAGGCAGAAAGCTTGTAATGACATGAACGTGTACTCATTGAAAAATTTCCAGACTATAGTTTGGAAGTCTGGAAATGTCTAAACCAGTGCTTCTTGAGGTGTGAGACCAGAAATTATTTTTGTCTCATGTGCTAGCGACTAACATAGTGCCCATTGAATGCAACTGTTTTTTTCTCTTTCTTTCTTGGAAACTTGCCAGGGACCAGCAGCCAATGGCTCAGGGGCTTATGTTTGTCCAGGGACTAGCATTTTGAGCAGTACTGGTCTAACCATACCAGTAGTTTTTAAGAGATGAAAGTGAAAGGAAGATAACATTTCCACCGTGAACCCATTATTTCTGATTCACTACTGTCTTCTCTGATCAAACAGACTGCATTGTTTGCACTGAAAACCAGTACAAAGTTCTGTTCATTAGAAATAAAACTGTAAGAGAAAAGGCTGTTCACAGTGTGCAAACCCATCCCAGGTTTTTAAAAGACATATTTCTTAACCTGTTCGAAGGTGCCTTGTCATAAATAAAGAGTGTTAGAATAATAGCAACTTTAAGAAATTTCCCTGACAATATCCCTCTGTGTAAACCTGTGAAAACCTGAAGCTGAAAAATAATGACCTGCAGTAGGTTGTCTGTTTTTAAAATTTATTTTCCATTTTTGCAACAGATAATCGAAAAAAATGCTGGACATAGTCGAAGTCGAGTGTTCCGAGAGGTGGAGACTTTGTATCAGTGTCAGGGTAACAAGTAAGGATTTGCTACTGTATTTAACACACAATCTGAGCTAATCATTTAGCTTGTGGGGGAAACCAAAGATAAAATATTATCACCTGGCAAATTATGTTCATCAAGTACTGGGGCGAACAATGACATGAAACTATCACACAATCCTAGTTTTTCTTTGAAAATTTTTGGCACCCTCTTTATTTCTTAAGCAGCCTCCACTTCAGTAGTGCTGCATAGGAGTGAGTGTGTGTATGTGAAGATATTACCTCAGCCCCTTTAAATATGAGAAGTGTAAAATCTTACATTTTAAAAGTGTGCTTGAAATCCAAATTATAACATTTTGCTTACCCAAATAAAAATGAAATACAGATGTAATATATCTTGATTTCATTAAGGTTTTTGACAAGTTCCCCAGTTATGTTCTTGCAATCATGCAGGTTAACGGTGGACTAGACAGTGCTACAGTGAAGTTGATCTGTATTCAGTTAAGGGAACATAGTTGCTGCTGACACACTGCAGAATTAATCCAATTTGACACTGCTTTAACATTCAGAATTCCATCCTATGGAATCCTGGGATCTGTAGTTGTGGAACCAGATCTCTTTAACAGACAACAATAAATAGCTCACAAAAATACAACTCCCCAAATTCCATAACATTAAGCCATGGCAGTTAAAGAGGTTTCAGACTGTATTAACTATGCAGAGTAGATGCAGCTAAAGAGTACTTTCCAGTGATTGCTTTTCATCCTGGAAAGAAGTGACTAGTGGAGAGCTTCAGGCTTCTCTCGTGGGCCCAGCATTGCAACACATCTTTATAAATCACTTCGATGATGGAATAGAAGGCATGCTTATCAGATTTGCAAATGACACCATATAAAGGGTGGTGGTAAATATGCCAGGGGATAGGAACAGAGTTCAAAATGGCCTTGACAGATTGGAGAGCTGTACCAAAGCTAATCAAATGAATGAAATTTACAACTATATAATGGCTGGCAACTGGTTTGTAAGTAGTGAAAAGGAACTAGGAGTCTTAGTAGACCACAAGCTAAACACGAGTTGTGATGCAGCAACCAAAAAGGTCAATGCAATTCTTTGCTGCATCAACAGGAGCATAGTGTCCAGATCAAGGGAAATATTAGTCCCACTTTGTTCAGAATTTACTTTGAATACCATGTCCAGTTTTGGGCATCACAGTTCAAGAAAAATATTGACAAGCTGGAATGTGTCTGGAGAGGGCAGCCAAGATGATCAATTGTCTTGAAACCAAGCCTTATGAGGGAGCTGGGTGTTTTTAGAGTGGAGAAGAGAAGACTGTGGGGTGACATGATAGACATCTTTAAATATCTGAATAGATGTAGAAGATTGAGCAAGCTTGTTTTCTGCTGATGCAGAGACTAGAACATGAACAAATGGATTCAAATTACAAAAAAAGAGATTCTTCCTAAACATTAGGAATATTTTTTTTCTACTGTAAGTGCTGTTTGACAGTGGAATAGATTGTCTGGGAGGGTGGTGGCACTTGCATCTTTGGAGGTCTTTAATCAAAGGTTGGATGGGCATCTTTCAGGATTGTTTTAATTGTGTATTCCTGCATGACAGGGTGGGTGAACTAGATAAGCCCATGTGGCCTCTTCCAACTCTAAGACTGTATAATTTAAATAGGGCTAGGTTAGGGATCCTATTTGGAATAGCTGTTTAATTACTTAAAGTACTAGCAGTGCTCTTGTCTGTCAATGTTTGAATAGAGTAGATTGTGCTTTCATATTAATCCTATACTTAGAATTTTGCTATTTATTCATTTTATTCAATTCTAAGAAGAGTAATACTCAAAGCAAGTAAACCAAGGTATATTTCTTTGTTACAGAATTGGAACAGTGAGGTTCATTTAGTTAAAGCTGGCAATATAATAGGAAGAGTATGTTTATACTGTTTTTGCTTTGATTAGACCAGTATAAGAGGTAGTCCTCTTTAGAAAATTTTGGTAATGTTCCTGCCTTCTAGTAATAGTGTTTTTGTTGGGTACTTTGGAAAAAAAATACAATTTGTTCTCTCTGTTACTGTCTCTCTGTCTATCTCCCTCTCTCCTTCTTCTTAGGAACATTTTGGAATTGATAGAATTTTTTGAAGATAATTCAAGGTACTATCTTGTCTTTGAAAAACTACGTGGAGGTATATATGTGTATTTTGAAAAATATTTTTGTAATTAGCATCATACTATATGTTCAGGCCTCAAAGAGAAAACTTCAAGGAAGAAAAGATAATATTTTGTGATGTGATCTCACTAGGGGTGTATATAAATGGTAGAACATATTTTGCAATTTTAATCCTTGGAATCTCCAATTAGGGCTGGAAATGAAATTGCAATAGAAATTCTAGAAATTATTTAAATTAATACCTCTTGAAATATTAACACACTTTCTCACAGTATAGAGACCCCAAAAGAATTAGCCCATTATATTATGGTGGAATAGTTGTGACACAAGAGACTGTGATGCCGTAGTTTGAATGTTTGACTACAACTCTGGAGACCAGGGTTTGAAACTCCACTCAGCCTCTGGGTTACATTGGGCAAGTCACATTCTCTCAGCCTCTGAAGAAAGAAATGGCAAACCACCTCTGAAGAAATCTCGCCAAGAAAACCCCTTAGGGTTGCCATAAATTGGAAATGGCTTGAAGAAGAGGAACAGCAACAACAAGACACATAGTCTTAGGAGGAAGATGTAGGAAAAAACAATGAGGACACAGACTTAGAAGTTTGCACAGACAGAATTATAGTGTGCAACCTGAAAAACAAAGCTTCCCATGGGAAGAAATTGTAAATGGCTCCAGAATTCTAATCAAAATATACATTAACTTATATTTTACAGATCATAAGAAAAAGTATAAACTAGTTTTTAAGAACTCTTTTAATATTAAAGTTTCAGCAGACATTCAAAATTCTGCTCTTAAAATAAAACCTTACAGCCTCCTCATTTAATTACAAATAATCAATAGGCAAGTATAAAGGAAAAAAATTGAGAACCTGGTTCATAAACTAGCTTTATTTTCTTCCTCTGTTCTCCTGACATATTTATCAACCAAATGTAGATATCCTTGAAAACTGCAAGGTATTTACTGGGGTGCTTACAGTTTGGCATGTTAATTTTGAGGGGTCCAGATTTGTACAGTTGGCCTTCCTTATCCACAGATTCTTTATCCATGGATTCAAGCATCCACTGCTTGAAAATATTCCAAAAAGTGTAAATTCCAAATAGCAAACCTTGATTTTCTATTGTACATAAGAAACACCATTTTGCTATGCCATTGTATTTAAGGGGATTTGAGCATCCATGGATTTTGTTATCCATGGAGGGTCCTGGAATCAAAACCCAGTGTATAACAAGGACCCACTGTAATCCTGAATTGTAATACAAATCCTGTGATTTGTATTCCTCTACTTATTTGAGATCTGCACTACACGTAGGAGAAGGTCATGCCACTCTTCCACTCACTATTTCATCACCATTCCCTGCTCTTTGTACAGACAGTAACTTTGGCTCACCCTGTGTTTTCTGCAACTGTTTCCTTATTGTGTCCTTCTTCCTTTGAAGGATCTGTCTGTTGCATGGATGGATTATGTCTCCTGTTTATTTAAGCCATTTTTAAAATCTGCTTTTGACATCAAAGACTTTCAAGACAGCTTACATAAAATACCATTAAAATTGTACCAAAATCAATAAACTCATCAAACACAATAGGAACAGATAAAAACAGAAGAATCTTAAGAATCCATTAGGAAAACAGGTCACATTTGAATGCTGTCAAAATATTCTAAAAAGTGTGTCAGACCACTATGTTATATGAGAGTTTCAGAATATGGTAATGTACTACCATAAAAGATGCCTTCTTTCTACTCATCACTCTGAAGGTGGAGTCACTTGTTGAAGGGCCTTAGGAAGGAGATTCCACTTGTCAAACAAGTTCTTATGTCATATAAATATAAATACCAGCACTTTGAATTGAATCTGGAAAAAAAAATCAGCATCAGTGAAGCTCTCATAATGCTTCATGAGGATTGCTGCTGGTTAAAGGTCTTACAGCTGTGTAAAAATAGTATGTTTGAAGTAGGCGTGCATATAACACATTGCAGGGATCTATCCTGGATGTTACCAGAGCACGATACAACTCTGACTACAGCATATTTTTTAAATACATTAATGCAGAATAATGATCATTCTTCCTTTATGTCTACAATTGATTACACTGATCAGAATTCCCTGTCCAAGAGGAAAGGAGACATTTTATAGCTATGAAAATATATTATAGTATGTGGATGTGATGCATGTAGCTTATGTAGGCTGGATTTGTAAAGCATAACCAGTGTCATCTTTTCCCTGCCATTCCTGGTAAGCAGTCTGTGTGTTCAGCTGTCTCTGTAGAAAATAAAAACTGTTTCAGACAAAGAGTCAGGATATGGATTCTTCATCTGCACCTTGGATCAAAAGAACATTGTCACCTTTTTATTTGCAAAATCTTGCATGCCTCTTGTTCTGTGTTGTCTCATTTTTGCTCCTCTGCATCATTCATAAAGCAGTCCTGTCTGCCAGTCCTGATAGGATAATTCTTCAAAACCAGGCTAGGAACCCACAAGATTCATAAAGAGCCTTTTGGCAGATCTAAGAGATAGGCCATAACCCACATCTCCCACCAGCATGTCATACATCATTCTGTCTGCCTGCCAGAAGCTTCAATAACTTGCATTTCAGAATAAATTGAAAAAGAGGTAGCTGGTGGCTTCCATGTCAGTGAGATGTTGGATCTACCCAGTTTTTTACTATGAATTTTAAAGGCAATATCTGAAGTGCTGAATCCTATCCCCAAGATAGATTTAGAATCTTTAAAAGTTCAAGTTAAAACCAGGAGCAAATTCATTACCACACCACAATGGAAGCAACCAGCATCCAATGGCTTAGGAATTAATTGTCATTTCAAAAAACTAAGTTTGGGTGTGAGGACCTAGATGAGTAAACTCAGATGAGTAATATACTAAAACATCTGCTGAAGAAATCTTATTTTTTCTGGGGGGCTGCAATTCAGAAATGTATTTTTCCATTTACATTTAAATGTCATGTAAAGTCTTGCTTTCCTTTAAAACCAACGTTTACCTTTTAATTACATGACTATGTCTTGGGATTTTGAGTTATTGCCTTATGACTGTTGCGATGCACATATGTACCAGACTCATAAAATACCCAGACAACTTAGGACCTGCTTGGAATAAACATATATAAATCAGGCTGCTCTTTCTGCATCTATTATTGAGTTGTAAAATTGTTGACTATTACAGCAGTTTCTCTACAATAATTACCTTTGCCCCTGCTCATGTTGAGATAAGAGCTATGCTATTCAGTTTTATTCTAACATATCTGTTTCCGCTACCCTTTCTGTCTAGAATGAATTGCTTTCAAATAGCTCCGTCTGACTTTTTTGTTCTTTCTCAAAAGCACCTGCTTGCCCTTTTTATCCACAGGTTCTATCCTGGCCCACATACAAAAGCAAAAGCACTTTAATGAGAGAGAAGCCAGCAGGGTAGTGAGAGACATTGCCTCTGCTCTGGATTTCCTGCACACAAAAGGTAAAAATACAACCACCTCCACCTCCAGTCTTATAGGCTCATTAGCCAGCAGCTCAGAGACCAGACAAAGTTTTCTTGTGTGTATATACACACATATACATGACCAGCATGCTTGGGGTCATTCAGTGTTTAGTCATGTTAGATGTGTGCTGTTTTTCCCCACAGGAGATATGCCAGCTAGCCCAGAAGTTCTGGTTCTGTTGTTTCTAGCTTTATTTAGTAGTGGCTATGATTAAGAAGGGGATGAAGACAGCTACTGTATGAGCTACTGGGCACAGACATGATTCAGTGTGTTTGTCACTCACGGTAGCCAAATGGTATTTGGAGAGGGTGAATTGTGTTTATACTGCCAGCTTCATGCTTATAGATGCCCTTCATCAAATAAGGTTATACTGTAAGAAAGAAGGTGAATATTTGAAGAAGTGTTAAGTTTACAGACTGGTATTGATCAAATAAGATCATGACTTGCAGTATCTGGTCTAACTTATTTTTTGCAATATGCTTTACAGATCGTAAAGTTGCACTGCATTACTGCACAGGTTCTTGATACTGAGGCTTTAAATATTTTTGTGTATTTTAATTAGTTGGAGATAGTTGAATTTTTATGGTTACAATCACTTTACATTTATTTATACATCATTTTTTTAAAACAAACAAACCTGAAACTAGCTAGAGCTGACTGCAAGCTGAGTGGTTGGGTTGGAGAGAAACTGGTTTAAGAAGACACTTTCATAAGGTATCCAGGTCAGATATGTGTTAGTTTCTCTGTCAGCTCTAGAACCCTGTCTTCTATATTTAACTTATGGTGTTTCTATGTAAGTACAGTACATAGAAGTTTGAAGAAAGCTAGCTTTGTGTGGTGCTTATCAGAAAAAAATCAAGAATGAAGATACGTTCCTACTTTTTATTCTCTTGTACCTCTGTGGTGACAACTCCAGTGTATAGCAGCATTAATATTGTTCCATCTGAGGACATAGTTTTTTAAGTGTCTGGAAAAAACTAGTCTGCCGGGGGGGGGGATGATTTGTCGAAATACTGTTGCTGAACAAAGCCATTGTTTGTGGCTGACAAACCAAAACTCACACTAGATAAGGCAGAAGAACCCATGGTTGTAGATGAAGCCACTCTGGGAAGAGGTGTCCAGAATGGTTTAGTTAGGTGTTTTGCAAACGTCTTTGAAAAACAACTGTACCTCTTGGGATTCCTCCTCATTCTAGTAGTGCTTCTGATACTAGATGGTTTTTTGCACAGCTTCAGCTGGTATTCCAACTATAGCTTTTTCTAGCATAGGAACACCTTCCTGAAGATTAGACTACTGTAACTATGTTGTTTTTGAGGCTGCTCTTGGAAAGTGTCCTGATACTTCAGCTAAAACAATAATGGGAGCATGTCCACTAGGCTGGATCCAGTTTGTTTCTGACATCAGTTCATGGTGCTGGTTCTTGTTTTTTAAAGCCTCCACATTTGATACCTGGCAATCTGAAGTGATGTGACTTTATTTACATGTTGAGTTTATCCAAATATGTTCTCCACATGTTTCTCTGCCCTGTGAGGTTATAGAATTGGACTGTTTTAGCAACAACATTTTACTTGAAGAACCATAGGGCAAAACAGATGGGCAGGAAAAAGTGGC
Organism: Urosaurus nigricauda; assembly: GCA_034509955.1. NCBI lineage: Eukaryota > Metazoa > Chordata > Lepidosauria > Squamata > Phrynosomatidae > Urosaurus > Urosaurus nigricauda. The sequence continues at coordinate 73,094,103 of JAOEGL010000004.1, read as the reverse complement.
TTGAAGCTGCCTTTTTAAAGCCACATTGAAACCCCACCAACTGCACCACCAGCTCCCAAGGCAGCTGGAGTGCTCGTGTTGTGACCACATGACATGGCTTCATGTCAGGAAGAAGCAGAAAAAAGCTGCCTCTTTTTTAAACAGCTTTTCTCTGCATAAGGACACTTTTCTGCTGGCTTCAAAGCATGTATTATCTAAATGCCACGCCTTTAAGCCAGCCTGAAAGCACCTCTTTTTGCCAGTCTGTTTAGTCCCCATGGCTCTAGGAGATATGCCTTTCTGAGCATACACAGACATCAGGTTTAAAAAATTCATTTAGGGGCTGTGCAGGTAGTCCTGAAGGCCAGATTGGGGCCACCACAATCACACACTGCAGCCCCAATCTGGCTTTTCCAGGGTGCGAAAGGGCACAATAACTGTGGTGACATGGCTTTATGGCACTCCTTCAGTGCTGCATCATGCAGAGGCAATACCAGAGGAGCACTGTGATGCTGCATGTTGTGCAGTGTGGTGCATGGCGTCATGCCACCCTGGGTGCAGAGCAGGGCCGTACATCATATGGATGCTACGCCTTGACCCCACCCCCAACCCAGCCTTTACGGCTAGTCTGCACAGGGCCTTAGTGGACGTTTATGGTACTGTTTGATACTGTATTGTCTGCTGTTTCTCTGCTTGTGTGTTTTATGCTGGTGCTGTTTGCTTCATTGTTTACTCATTTTCTAATGCTCTTAAACTGATTGTGATTGTAAAGCTTTCTGAGGCTATGATTTGAACAGAAGAGGGGGCATAAATATTTTATAAACAGGAACACTAAACTAGAAATAATGTAAATACAAGCTGGTTTGGAATTTTATGTTTTGGTTTTCGTTAGCTGTGCACAGAGCATGCCCTATTCTAGCCTTGCAGAATGGTTTTGCAAGCAGCTTGTAAAAATATGTTTTGAGGAAAGAAGTTACACAGCAGGAAGCAATGACTGAAGAATGATCTTCTGTAATCCCAGATTTTCTCATTTAGTTTGTGATTCCACTGTGTGGCATTAACAGCCTTATTAAACAATGTTGCACAAAGTATTAAACTGGGAGTTGAAGCCTTTATTGCTCAGTATGCTTAAGCTTTTTGCTGTTTAAAACTATATGGTTCTCAAAAAGCAAGAGTAACTGTAGAAACTTCTGTACTATAAAGTCTGTAATTTCTGCATTTTGTGTTCCTGTTGTGTCATAAGACTCTGTACTTGGTGTACTTAGTGCACAGCATACTAATGGGAAACCCATTCATGTTATATGATTTTCTAGAGCTGCATCTGCACTGCAGAAATAATGCAATTTGATACAGCTTTAACTGCCATGGCTAAATGCTATGGAATCCTGGTACTTTTAGTTGTGTGAGGCACCAGCACTTTGGGCAGAGAATGCTAAAGGCCTTGTAAAATTACAAATCCCAGGAGTCCTTAGGATGAAGCTACAGCATTTCAAGTGGTGTCAAACTATTATTTCTGCAGTGCAGATGCACCATAAAGCCATTGGAATACTCAAAACTTCACCTATTTACACAACATTTGGTTTTAATTTGTGAATGATATACTCATATAACAATAACTATTGCCTGGAAACCCAACAGGTTCTTCCTTTGTAGGCTTCAGGAGATATAAGTTCTGTAATGGAATTATTTTGTAACTTGCACTGAGCCAAGAGGGTAGCCCCTTTCATGTGTAAATCGTTCCAAAGTTTCCACATAGTTTTGGGAGCATTGGGGCTGTATTGTCAGCTCCTCTCTTTGAGTTAATATGGTTCCTTCTTATTATACTCAGCTGTGATGTTTGCAAGTTTGTGTTTCTCATGGGAATCTCCAAACACACTTCTTCCTGAAAACCCCAATGCACAGTGTATGGACTGGAGTTGACCAAAGAACTAAGCAACTTTGTAGGTGCAAGACAGTCCTAATGCTGTTTTAATGTGGGTCATTTTGTACCATCATTGTGTGAAGGGAGCTGGTAACTGCATTGTTCAGCCATTATTGAGATGCTTATACAGTATACCCTTTTAAAAAGCCAACCACCACACAATATTATACAAGTAAGAAACAAGTCACAGTCCTTTTCATGGGTAAGTATTTCTTCATCAGGGATATAAGAAGTCTAGAACTTAATTCCTCTCAGATAGTATGTGAGGGTCCTCATTGTTAAAATTGTGGTTTGTATGCAGTTTTTGAGGTTGCATGATATAGTCATATGAATGTTGGACTAGGATTCTAAAAGCCCACTGGGTGACTTTGGCAAATTGCACTCAGTCTTTGAGGAAGACAATGGCAAACCTCCTTTGAATACATGTTTCTGAGAAAACTCTAATATAGACAGTGAGGCCATAAGTCAGAGTTGACTTAAAGGCACGTAACAGCAACAACAGTATTGCACTTCTTAAATGTCTTAACATTGCTAGATAATTTATATCTGGAAGGAAAGGATATCTCTATCCCACATTGACATTGTCCATCCCCAAAATGTGGTCACTGCTGGCAGAGTAGTGAAGCATGTTATAGACTCCTTATGTAGCTGTGCCTATTCGGGATTTATCTAGTACTATTTAACACAATTACCGACTGGTTATGGTTTGGTGGACACTGCAGCTCATGAACAGCTTGATTGAAACTTCACTCTGTATTTAAACACCAAAAGTAAATAGTGTACTGTTATAATGGCTCTCCCACCCAATTTTGTATTATGTATCTCTTTAAGATGTCATTTATTCTTCTCCCTTTGTTATATGCTTTAGGTATTGCTCATCGAGACCTAAAACCTGAAAACATATTGTGTGAATCTCCCACTAAGGTACTGCATAGTTTGTAATTCCTCTTTGTTATTACTTTTGCAAGGTACTGTAGTGTTCGTGAATGTAATGTGGTGTGCTCTCCCTTTTTTCTTCTTCCCCCATTTTAGGTGTCCCCAGTGAGAATATGTGACTTTGACCTTGGAAGTGGTGTAAAACTCAACAGTGCATGTACCCCAATTACTACTCCTGAGCTGACTACTCCAGTATGTAGATTCTGCTATGTTCTGTGGGAACATGGGGCTGAGGGAGGAAGATCAGAAACTTATTAACTCACCTGTGTATTCAGGGTTATGTTGCATGGCAAACTGTGACATTTCAGCTGTATTTCAGCATGTGGTCATCACTTCTGCTCCTTCGCAAGTTTTGTAAAATGCATCTGAATACTCAAAGTAATTGGGGTTTTATAATTATCTGAGCAGATGTTCACCATCTTCAAAACTGCATCATCAGAGTTTCAAGGAGGCTATAATTTATTCTGTCCCTAGTCCTAGAAGGTCTGTGGCTCACAGAGTCTGGTTTCAAAAGAGGACTTTTGGAAGTGTGTTTATCTCTCTCATATTCTATTTCTTTCTTTCTGAACATAGGAATGGCGCTCACACATCTGTGGTGAGGTTTATAGGGTCAAACAATGCATCTGTAGTATGGAAAAAATGCAGTTTGACCCCACTTTATGTGCTGTAGTTCCATCCTCTGGGATACCGGGATTTTTAGTTTTACAAGGTCTTTAGCCTTCTCTGCCAAAGAGTGCTAAACCCCAGGATTTTGTAAGGATCCATGGCAGTTAAAGTGGTGTCAAACCGCATTATTTCTACAGTGTGGATGCACCCAGAGTTCTGTCCAAAGGATTTTTGGTCCCATGGCTAGGGTATGTGATACTGGGTTAATGGTTTATGCTGAGAAAGATGTTAATGCCACATAGGAAATGGCTATATGGGAAATCCAAGCACTAGTCACTCTAGCCAATTGTGGCCTACACTAATTGACAGCAGCTGTTCAGTCTTTAGACATCAGTTTTTTCCAGCATTCCCTGGAGATGTCGAGGATTGAACCTTTTGCCTGCAAAACATGTTCTGCCACTAGGACATGGCCTTTTTCCAATTCAAGCCCAGGGCTCTATTTAATTAGCAGGCATGTGTGGCTTTCAAGCTACAATATAGTGTTATATGAGAGGCAGTTAACTAATAATCATACTGCTTTATCATACTGCTATGATAAAGTTTCCCAACGCATTTTAGGGTAATATTGATTCTTAGGTTTTTTGAAAACTGGCTGCAAAATGAATTTGCTTGAACTGAAAACATTCACTTCCTTAGTACTAAATAATGTATGTATTAATAAAAACACCATCCATGTGCTTGAATCAGAAGTAACAAGAAAAAAGACCCGGGGAGGTGGCAGTCTTAAATTCATAAAGGAGGCAAAAGATAGGTGGGAAGATAAGAAGCAAAGGTAAATGGTGAGCATCTCTGTGCATGTGAAGTTAACACACACGTGAGCTTGCTTTTTATGCAGGATAAGAGCCAAAGGACTGTTTTATGAATGATTCTAGATTTCAAAGAAGAAGTAGGATTTCATGGAAGAGAGATGTATAGTTAGAAAGGCAGTTCCATATATAAGGGGCAGTGATCCATTTAAGGGAATAAAATATTTGAGGGTTACCAAAAGCAATATAGCTACAGAAGCAAAAGTTCACATAGCCTGCAAGCAGATCAGTTGTTCCTGCTGTGAATCCTGGAGTGCAGCTACACTGTAGAAATACTGCATTTAAACTCCATCCTGCAGAACCCAGGGATTTTGTAGTTTTGTGAGCCACCAGTACTCTTTGTCAGAGAAGGGTAAAGACCTTGTAAAACTACAGATCCCAGGATTACATAGGATAGAGCTATACAGTGGTCCCCCGGGTTACGAAAGTAATCCGTTCCGGGATTACTTTCGTAACCCGGAAGCTTTCGTTTCCCGGGGGACCGCTAAACTCAATGGACTGCGCGGCCGATTTAAAGGGGCCGCGCGGGTTTTTTTATTCGTATCCCGGGGGATCTTTCGGATCCCGGGGGATATTGTAGCGGTCCGGCGGCTTTCGGATCCCGGGGTTTTCGCAACCCGAGGGATTCATAAGCCGGGGGACCACTGTAGTATTTAAAGTGGCATTAAACAGCATTATTTCTACACTGTATATGCCCCTTCCCCTTGTTCTTTCCATTCTCTTAGACATGTATTTTTGAGACATAATAGGTCTTTCTTCTTCTGCCTCTGTTCCTGCACTCTTTTCTATTCCTCAGCAGTACTACTGGTACAAGGTACCATGGGGAAATGTAGCTCTGCATGTTTCCTAGCACTCAAATTTGCAGCACATGGCATATTGTTGTGATGCTGCGTTTTAGATACCAGAAAGATAGAGGCTTGATTGTAATGATTGTACCCCATTATGACACAGTACCAGCCCAGCCTCAAATTTGGAAGGCCTCATCTAATTTTGAAATGAGACAGTTCAAACAGAAACCAGAGTTTACATTAATCTGAAGTAGATGCTTTAAAGAAGCTTTAAGAGGTGTTTGCCCTAGCCTTGTGTGGGATTTTCAGCCCCTGGAATTTGACTCTCAGAGACCTGAAACTGCAATGCTCCTTGTGTTTTGAAAATATATGTTGTGTTGATACTAATGTCACAAGATCAACCCTTCCTTACAATGCAGGAAATTGTATGCCTGCTCAAGTACCGCATATTAAAAGACCTAAGAATTAAAATTCTTCATGATTTCACTAGCTTCTAAATAATACTTGCTGTTGCCCAGCAACTCTACAGTAGTGTATTGCCAGGGTTGTGGGAGACAAACCAATAATCCCATGCTGCTTTGCATGGAGTTGAATTTTGCCAAAAGTGAAAGTCCTTGGCTTTAAATAGGTTGAATTGTCTTATGAGCATACATTGTTCTGTGAGCATGAATTAGATTTACACATCTTTCTTCTTAGTGTTCCACAGTCTGTCTTTGCCCACTTTAAACATCAATGATTTGCACTGGGCTGCATTTCAAGAGTGTTATGTGACTTGTATATGTGGGAATGTGGATGATTACACAACAACTCTGTGCTGATGGGGAGTACCTTTTATTTTCCAGCAGCCAAAACTCAGGGAAAGATCTGGAAGCCCTGTCTCCTGGAGGGACTAAAACAAACTGGGCAGGTCCCAGGTGTAAATCTTACCAGTTTCTCCTTATGCCACAAATTTCAAGCATACAGAGCCTCCTAAGAGACCACCAGATATCTGGGATAACTGCAAACCAGAACTCCTTCTGACCTTTACATTGTTTATTATCCCCAATTTGAGCAGAGATAAGGTCAGAATAATCTGTCCAGCAGGTTGGAGAACATTTATGGGCTGACGGTTTCTCCTCTGCTGTAGTCAAATCAATAGTGAGTTGTTAATTTTCTTCTGACTAGCATCTCACTATATGTCCATTGACTGGTAGTTTACTTTGCCTTGGTCTTCCTGGACTTTGTATTTAAAATTATCAGCAACCCTATGTTGGATTTATACTCTTTCAGGTTTATGTGAGAAGGACAGTTAGTATTTGAGAAAGAGGAGTAGTTTGGACAATATAATGACAATCTGAACAGATAAGGCTGAAAAGATCCAGTGAAATTAACCTGAAACAAGCTTTTGCCTCAAAAAGCAAGCATAGAAATGTGTAGTGTGTATTGGTTTTTGCTGTGTCCTGAATGCGTCTTTGAAAATCAAGCCCTAGGGTATTTATTAATGCTTCTCTTTCCTTCTCAGTTGATTTTAAATGTAACCTTCCTTTCTGATACGTCTTTCTGTGTCTTGCTAGTGTGGTTCTGCAGAGTACATGGCCCCTGAGGTGGTGGAAGTGTTCACAGAGGAAGCCACATTCTATGACAAGCGTTGTGACCTGTGGAGCTTGGGTGTGATTTTGTACATCATGCTAAGTGGCTACCCACCTTTTGTGGGGAATTGTGGCACAGACTGTGGCTGGGACAGGGGAGAAGTTTGCAAAGTTTGTCAGGTAACTAGATACATGTGTTGAGGAGACATATTTCTCTGGTATAAGTAGCATACAAAACAAATGAGGTTGAGCTCTGTCAAAATTCTTCCAACAACCATCTGAGGCATGCTTCTGGAAGAGTGAGGGGTATGAGTGCGATCATACAACCTGATCAGTGTGCTGTCCCATATCCCAGGTTCATTCTGCTTAGAACTGTGATCTAGCATTTCTTTTCTATATTTATAAGTTTCATTTATATCTCACCTGTTATGCTTTGAGCTTAAGGTGTTGTACATGGCTTTTGTCTTTTCCACTTTATTTTCACAATAGGCTTGTGAAGTAGGTTAGGCTGATTTAAGTTGCCCTGTACATCTCATGGCTCAATAGAGACTACTGGAGCTTTGATCTCTGAAGTCCTATTACAACACACTCTGAAGTCCTACTATAATACTGGCTTGCCTTTCCTATGTATCAGGCTATACTGTATTCCAAGAATTGTTATATTTTTTATATCAATTATATGTAATATATAAGTGAGGAAAGGGGATAACTCAAACTGCAAAATAAATTTCACTGCTGTACTCCAGTATGAACTGTGCTTGCTCATGATAGATGGGAAGATGACATTATGGCCAATCTTCCAAAATGGCTTGGCTAAAGATGGCTTTTATGTTGTTTCCTTCAAGACAAGAGGGAGGGTAATCCAAAGTTGTAATGGCAATGTTATCAGATTTCTTTAATGTTGAAAAAAGTGAAAAGTTAATATTTTAACTCTGAGCTTTTAGCTTCTAAAGAAAATGAATATATATTTATGCTATTACTAGAACAAACTCTTTGAGAGTATCCAGGAAGGCAAATATGAGTTTCCTGAGAAGGACTGGTCTCGTATCTCGGATGATGCCAAAGATCTTATCTCCAAGTTGTTAGTCCGTGATGCCAAAGAAAGGCTTAGTGCTGCTCAGGTTCTAGAGCATCCATGGGTACAAGGTGTAAGTAGTGCCTTTTTAAGCCTTCATAATTTCTTATATAGAGCCATCAGTGTGACACATGTTCCTGAGCAAAAAATTGCCTTTGCTTTAGAGCTGGGTGGCATCTGCAGAGGGAGTAGAGGCCAGTTGTCACCCCTGTGGCCCCTCCTCTGCCTCCTGTAAGCTGTATCATTGCATTTCAGCATGTTGGGAGTGGCAGCATATCATTTCTGACTGGCCAGTGTTTGGGATATTTTTTAGGGGGGAGGTTGAGGCTTGGGGAGGGCAAAGTAAAGTGTTGCATTTATAGCCAATTATTTGTTTGTTTGGCAAGTTTTGAGGTGGAACATTGCCAGGAATTTAAAAAAAAATTATAGTAAGAGTTGGGAAACTTTAGTGGGTCACCAGAGGCTGAAGAAGTGGGGTTCATCATGTGAATCATCATTTCATTTGGCCTACTCACCTTCGGAAAAAAAATCTTTCCAAAATTGAGATTCTCTAGTGTGTAAACGTGAATAGTGACCAAACCCAGTGCCATGTGATTCAAAATATCAATTAGTGTGGGTGCTTATAAATATCTAAATTCATTGAGAAACATTTGGCCTTCCAGATGTATTCAGCACCTAGAAACCGCAGCCAACGTATCCACTGGTAAAGAATTTGGAGAGTTGTAATATAAAACTTCTCGAGGCCCCAAGGTTTCTTGACCTTAGACACAATGATTCCCTAATCCAGAAATCTCTGGTAACTCTTTCCTCCCTGCAGCATAAGGGTTTAAAGTGGGCTTCTTTCTTCCACAGGCATTCAGCTTTTAAAACTAATGGTAAATTTGAAAATTGCCCATTTGCTGACTAGAAGGCATTTGGAAGAGAAACAAAAAAGAAAAGAAAAAGAAAGACCTGGGGGCCATATGATGCTAACAGCCCATACTTTCCCTACTTCTGTAGTAAAACCTAGCCTTTCCCCATTCACTGCCTGATTCTCTTTATATAGCAAAATTGGATTCTGTATAGAAAGAGTTCAGATTCTCCTTTGTTGATATTCACTTAATGCAGTGGATGGTGCATGACTGTTGTTGTTAAATATAAAATTCTATAAACATATCTGCCCTGTTTGGTTATCTAATTCATTTTGAAGCTCTGCCAATCCAGCAGAGCATTTTCAAAATAATAAAACTCGGACACTTAACAAGAATCAAATGTTTTAATGAACAAAGATTGTCTCTAAACATCCTCAACTCAACCTTGAAATGTTTCCATTGTGTGCAGCATGCTTCTGAAAGAGGACTGCCTACACCACAGGTTCTTCAAAGGTAACCATTCCTGATTATCTTTTATAACCTGTTGAAAAGGGTAACTGGAGAGTTGTTACAATCAAATGAAATACATTTTTAGTGAGGAAGGGAGCAGTGAAAGTATTCATTGGAAAAACTATGAGAGAACATAGTCTAGTCTAAAGTGTAATGGTGTTTATTAAAGATCACAGAACCTAACTTGGCTAATTGTAAAAGACACAATGGAGAGAAAATTTCTGCCTTTCTTCTGGTGTTAACAACTGAATTTTAAGGCCAGGGTACTATTGGCTCCACTGATGGTGTGATTATGCTGGTAGAAGTGAAATGGGGAAACAAACAAGGTGGCAGCATGGAATGAAGGAAAAAGGCAGTGACAGTGGGAGGAGAAGGCTGTTGACTGCATGTTGTGCTTTTTCTCAAATGTCTGTACTGTACAGACCAGGCCTCTTATGCATCCTTATCTCCATGCATACCCCAACTTCCTCATTAGTCAGGCACTCAAGAAATAGTTTGCCCAGGCTGACAGCCTCTGGGTGCATCTACACTGCAGAAATAATGCATTTTTAACAGCACTTAAATAGTCACAGCTTCATCCTGCAGAATCTTGGGATGTATAGTGTTGTGAGGCACCAGCACTCGTGACAGAGAAGGCTAAAGATCTTGTAAAACTACAAGCCCCAGGATTCTACAGGATGAAGCTACAACACTTAAAGTGATGTCAAACTGCACTATTTTTACAGGGTAAAAAGATGCACCCTTCTTTTCCTGCTGGTACTGTCTCTGTCCTGTCTGAACTAGAAGAAGGTAGAGGACAATAACATCCAAAATCCACAAAACAGCAATAAAGCTATCACTGTTTTGTGGATTTAGGATTTTATTGTACTTAGCTGTATGGTCTACACAGCTACCCCTGGATAAATTTTCTAGGAGAAGGTAAAACATAGTGCACTGTTCTGCTAATGTACATCCCAAAGTGATCCAAGTCTCTGCCTGCATGATATCATCTGTTTTTGTCTGTCCTACCCCAACTCTTACATTCCTTTTGCAGGAACAGCAGCACAAAGGAGCTGACCCTCTTTGCTGCTGAGGCCATTGCCCTGAACCGCCAGCTCTCCCAACATGAGAACCATCTCAGTGAAGAGCAAGAGAGTCTCTCACAGGCCATGTGTTCCATGAAGCTTTCTCCTCCTTCCAAATCTCGGCTGGCCAAACGCAGAGCTATGGCCCAGGCCACAAAGAGCAGCGACTTCCAACCAGCTCCTCACACAGCCCTTTAACACCCTTGTCTATTGCTGAAATTAGTCTCGGCTTTTATATTACTATTTTAAAGGACTCATTGGTCTATCAGTGTTTTTAAAGTTTTTAGAACAAAGTTTGGATCAAATTAACAAAGTGAAGTAATATAGGAGGAAGATTTCTTTGGCATTTTTAAGTTTGCAAATGGTAATTATAAGAAGTTTTTAGATGACATTTGGTGCTGTGGTACTGATATAACAAACCACCCAGGCTGTGTTTGCACATAGATTTCAATAACCCAAGAAAACCTCTGTCACCAGTCTTGTGACTAGTAGAAAAAGGGCTCTGAACTAACAGGTTCTTGAAGGAATTTTCAGTACTTTGAGTCTCTGCCTGCAGCTGCAGAATAACTATGGTGGTCATTCTTCAGGAAACCTGACTTACCTACTTTTTAAATTTCTTTCTTAGTTCACTATAAGACTTCAATGAAATAGCAAAACATATGCAAAAAAAATCTTTCCTTTATCTTTGTGTCAAGAGTGTGTGTCTTTATTAAGCTGATGTGACCAGAGCTTTGAAATTTTACTCGTTCAGCAAACCACTCTCAGAAATTTTCAGCCAGCATGGCAAATAATGGAATTGCTTAAATTTAAGATTGTGTTGTGCCATACAATTTTTTAAAAAATATTGTGAACTTGCATAGAGCAGAATTTGTTTCCAATGTCTGTTTAATGATCTGAGGAGAATATCATTTCTTTTGACAACACAACAGGACTTCTGGTTCAGTCTGAAACTGGAGAAAGAAAAACCACAAGGCTGTTGTATGCCATGTTCATAGCCCAATGTAAAGACACTTTCTCATGATTAGATGTGATGTTTTCCTTTGTGTGTTTCTATCCCTCCCCATATTTCTGCATGCCAAGAGAGTTGTATTGGAGTAATCTTATACCTCAGAAGCTGTACCTGGAAGCTCCACTACAGTGTGTTTTGAATTTAGTAATGAGAAGACAAGTGACAGGAGAAGAATCAGATTTCCTTTTTAAACGCAACATGCTAGTTCAACTAATGCCTTTTCAAAACCTGTGGCTTTGTTTTACAAAAGTCATTTTAAAACCAAACCAGTGAATTCAGCTCGAGCATCTTAGGAAGCCTTGCATTGCTGAAAGTGCAGAAGCTGTTCACCTCAGGAAACTGAAGTCTTTTAAAAGCAAGATTTGTTTAAAGTTGGTAATTTTTTGAAAATCAGTATTTGTGTTGAAGGACCAGGAAATGGGAAAAATCCAATAAGCAATTCAATAAGATGTGAATTGAGGTTATCCTAATACAGTGTGGCAGTATAGCTTCACATGTTTGCCTTTGAATACAGTGTGGGTATTTATACATTTTTAATGACTGTGGTTCATATTAGTGATGAATGTGAAGAATGGCTGCTAAAACTTTTCTATATATTGTACCATTTGTGAAGGTAATTAATTATACTTGGTTTTTAAGTGTACTTTAAAGTCTTACAGATGTACTGTACTGCATAGCTAATGGTTTTTGTTTTCAAGCATTGGAAAACTCAGGAAGTAATATCCTTATGTATGTGACACATTTATTAATATTGTGTACTTTACATTAAACTTAAGTTGTTTCTAAAATACTTTGTTTTCTTCTGCATCTATAGAGATACACACACACATGCATACCTTTCTCAAATAGAAATCCATAGATTCCATCCAAGGAGGCCACTGACTATTCTTAGTACACCCTGCATAATACACGTCAGGGAAACTTTTGATCTAGACGAGGTAGTATTGTTTTTAAGGTTACAATTTTAAGAACTGTTTGAAGGTTAAGATCAAGAATATGTTTTTAATTTCAGCCACATGATGTTAGATATGGATAGTTTAAATCCTTACTTGTACATTCAGAACAAGTAAGGCAAATAAAACTAAGATATATACATTTAATCTGAATAGAGGGCTAATTTAGTTTATTTTGTAGATACAGCATTATAAAAAACTAAATACTGTACTGAGATTACCAAGAAGTATAAAAAATACAGTGTAGATCTCCAGTAGAAAATTCAATGGAACCATAAATTTAAATACTTAGATCCCATGGTCAGGTACACTAAAAGAGAAGGGAGTTCAAGATGGATGGGAGTTCCTCAAAAGGGAGATATGGAAGGCACAATTTCAAACAGTTCCAATGAGGAAGAAAAATGGGAGATGTCTCAAGAAGCCAGGATGGATGACTAAGGAACTTTCAACTGAGCTAAGTTTTAAACGGAACATGTATAAGAAATGGAAAAATGGGGAAATCACCAAACAGGAATTCAAACAAATAGCCATTACGTGTAGGGATAAAGTCAGAAAAGCAAAAGCACAGAATGAACTCAGGCTGGCTAGAGAGGTTAAGAATAATAATAAGGGATTTTGGGGGTATGTCCGTAGTAAAAGGAAGAAGGAGGAAACAGTTGGGCCACTGTGTGCAGAAGATGGCAAAATGCTAACAGGGGACAGAGAAAAGGCGGAATTACTCAACACCTTCTTTGCTTTAGTCTTCTCAGAAAAGGCAAAGGGTGCTCAACCTAAGGATAATAGGGAAGAAGACAGAATGGGGGAATTTCAGCACAGAACAAGTAAAGAGATAGTACAGGAATACCTGGTTAACCTAAATGAATATAAGTCTCCAGGACCAGATGAACTACATCCAAGGGTATTAAAAGAACTGGCAAATGTGATATCAGAACCACTGGCAATAATCTTTGAGAACTCCTGGAGAAAGGAGAAGCCCCAGCAGATTGGAGGAGGGCAAATGTTGTCCCCATCTTCAAAAGGGGAAAAAAAGAGGATCTCAACAATTATCGTCCAATTAGCCTGACATCAATACCTGGAAAGATTCTGGAGCAGATCATTAAACAGAGAGTCTGTGAACATTTAGAAGGCAATGCCATAATCACAAAAAGTCAACATGGGTTTCAGAGAAACAAGTCATGCCAGACTCTTTTTTTGATAAAATCACCAGCTTAGTAGATGAAGGGAATGCTGTGGATGTAGTATATCTTGATTTCAGTAAGGACTTTGACAAGGTTCCCCATGACATTCTTGCAAACAAGCTTGCAAAATGTGGGATAGACAAGGAAACTATTAAATGGATTTTTAACTGCTGACTGGCTGAACCCAAAGGTTCCTTTTCATCCTGGAGAGAAGTGACCAGTGGGGTCCCACAGGGTTCTGTCCTGGGCCCAGTGCTATTCAATATCTTTATTAATGACTTGGATGAAATTATTGAGGGCCTAGTTATCAAATTTGCAGACGACACCAAATTTTGAGGAGTAGCTAACACCCCAGAGAACAGGATCAAAATTCAAAATGACCTGAATAGACTAGAAAGCTGGGCCAAAGCTAACAAAATGAAATTCAACACAGAGAAATGTAAGGTTCTGCACTTAGGGAGGAAAAATGAAATGCACAGATATAGGATGGGGGAATACCTGGCTGAATGAGACAACATGTGAAAAGGATCTAGGAGTCCAAGTAGACCACAAGTTGAACATGAGTCAACAGTGCGATGCAGCAGCTAAAAAGGCCAATGCAATTTTAGACTGCATCAATACAAGTATAGTGCAGGGGGTTGGACTGGATGTCCCTTGTGGTCTCTTTCAACTCTGTGATTCTATGAAAACTGTGCAACATATATGAATACTTTGTAGCTGCAAAATTGTGTCTCACTTTCATAGAATGAATATAAGATAATCAGGTATCACGAGAAGATCGTTTTTCTTGGGCTTCACTTGGTGGGCTAGATCGTTTGGACATATTATATCTTGTTGGGCTTGATTTAAAAAAACACACACAAAATCTTGTGTAGGTATGCATGCTCTGGTGAAAGTATGTGAACATACCCAAATATCAAATCTGATTGGCAGAAATAATAATGAATTCCTCACAAATGTTTAGGGGAAAACATGAGGATAAATTTATATAGTGTTTCAACAAAACCCTTGTTTGGTGGCATACCTAATCAGTCACTGGGACTTTCTCCTCTTTGTAGTTATTTTATTCCTGTGTGCATTTGTATGTTTATAGTGCCTCCTTAACACCCCCCCCCCCCCAATATTATACCAATAATGCTGCTATAGCATGAGCTAAAAAATATTGGGAAAGAGGAAGAATGATTGATCATTATTTTTGCTTACCTTGATACATATTTTATATTTTTTATACCAAAACTCAATGAAGATCATTTGGACATCAGTCCACTTCACAGTAAAAATGGCAAAGTGCTGAGAAGATTAGTAGTAGAAAGGGGACACTGGAAGGAGGGGAAAGGTGTTTTTCATGAAGTCAAGTCATTTTCAATTTATGGTGACCCTAAAGTCATGGTATTCTTGGCAAATATATTGAGAGGGGGTTTGCTATTGCTATCCTTTGAACTTGAGAGAGTGTTACTTCCCAAGTCTCTTTAGAAGTTTAAAAAATAAAGCCCTCTAAATTGTCCAACGAAGACTGAATATGTTCATCAACTTTGAACCACTAAAACCATTGGTACAAGATGGAGGTACCCACTTTGATTGATAAGAACAAAGCAAAATCCACCAGTTGGTATATTTGTGGGATAATTTCAATTTCCTAAGGCTTCAGCCTTTGCTAAGGAAACAAAAATATTGAATATCAAAAATGTCAAAGCCAAGCCTGTTGGGGTCTAGATTTAAATTAGCAGAGTAGCAGAAATGTGCTCTTGTCTAACGATGCTTTCCTAAGAACTGAGACTGATGCCAAAATAAAATAAAATAAAAAAAAATAAACATACAGTTTGTAGTGTAAAACAAAAGTTTACTAATTACTTTAATCTACATTTACATAGAAGCTATATCCTAATCTAGCTATGGGAATAGTTCAGGAGAAAGAAATATTTATCACACCATCTTTCCAAAGTTGAGAGAGCAGGAAGATGGAAACACAACAGCTCAGTTGAAAATATTTTGAGAAAAATGTCAGTTCCAAAGGGGGAGTGGCCTATGTCCCATGGTTAGTTTGAAAGAAAGAAAGAGAGAGGAGAGTTTGCATGCAGGAATTCCCTGTCTATCTAATGAGGGGGAAAGCGAAAGCAAAAATCATCAATATTAAATACCTTTATTAAAACCAACTACAGTTCCACAGAAGCATGCAAGCTTTTGAGCGCTCCATGAACTTTCACCAGGCTTGGTGGTTAAAGGTAAGGGGAGTGGAGGAAGTCCAGATATTTGGCTAGGTGTTTTATTAGCTGTGTAATAATGGAGTTACACTCATGATGAGAATATATAGGCTCGGTGAGTCATCAGTAGGTTGAGTAAGACCAGAATTCAGTTTCACCCTCAACCATGAAACTCACTTGGTGACTTTGGTTAAGTCACACTCAGGGGAAGACAATGGCAAACTTCCTCTGAGCAACTCTTGCCAAGAGCTTTGTGCATGCAGGTTTGTGTGTATGTGAAGGAGGGTAGGCACTTTAATCCATCAGATAATCAAACTTGTATTCTTCTTGCAGCCTATTCTACACTATTTCCCTATATGTGCTGTTTACTATCAGTATCTTTTAACTGCATAATTCATCCTTTACTGTAAGCAGCATTCTAGATAAATTCTTCCCTGCTCCCCCTCCTATGTTACTAATACAAAAAGTATTTACAGAGCCTAAACCATGTGGACATTTTCTCCCCAACAACACTAATGGGTTGTGTGGTCTCTAGAAAAGATGCTGCTTTGCAGATTACAGAAAACACAAATTCTGTGGGGTTTTTTTTTTCTTCCATTCAGATGATTCCAGTCGTAAGGCACAAATATCTAATTTGGTTTCTTTAGGAACATTGCAACCATGGCAACTGAAGGCTTGACAATTCTGAAGAAGCATATGTTGGTGCCCACTCTCTCTCAAAGCTTTCCCTACAGGTCTTGCTATGTCATTTATTTCTTACTATTTTCTCCTAACACAATTATTGGAGGTACTGCATTTATTTTTGTCTGTGTGATTAAGAAGGCAGCTCAGTTTTTAAAAACTGGTTGTTTTTCTCTATGAAGAGGTCCTTCATGGCCATTACCTCTTCTGCCAATAGGAGCAACAATAATGAATGGATGATTAACTTACTTTAAGTGGCCATATTGATAATATATTGCTTTGGACACATGGCACAACTTACTTAATGATGAGGTCTTCTTCTGATCCCTCTCTATGGTGGCGCAGTGGTTAAATGCCTGTACTGCAGCCACTCACTCAAAACCATAAGGTGGCGAGTTCAAGACCAGCAAAGGGCTGAAGCTCGACTCAGGCTTGCATCCTTCCAAGGTCGCTAAAATGAGTACCCAGATTGTTGGGGGGCAAATAGCTTACAATTGTAAACCGCTTAGACACTCCTTAAGGGTATGAAGTGGTATATAAATGAAGCTGTTTGTTTTTATTTGTTTATGGCAGTTTTCCATAAATAAAAAGTAACATTGGGCCAATTGGTCCCAGCTTTATGTCTGTTTTCCTAGTTCCTCTAAGAACAATTTATGCCCAAATGCAGAATGCACTACTTTCTCTGTGGTGATTGATACATGCAAATAAGTCCCCTTTCCCCAGATCCACAAATGGCCCTTTTGTTTCAACACATTCTAATCTGAAATGACAAGAAGTTTTAAAAACTACACTCTTACTCAGACAAATCTGCCCCTAGAGCACTGTAGGGGTAGATGAGAGAGAGCAGCATACAATAACATCAGTAAATTATTTTCTTCTTCAGTGATGGCATTGTTTAGTTATCAATAAAAACAATCAGTGGTCTTTTTTTTTTTTTTAAAAAAAAGGAAAGTAGTAGCCATCTTTCTTAAAAACCAAACCAAACACTAGAAGCAACATGGCAGTTCTCTCTTGACTGGAGATGTTTGTTTGTTAGCCTCATGTGTGAAGCTTTATATCATATACATGGAAAGTTCCATCCCCAGGTTAAGGGTTTTGGGAGAAAGTGATGCAGTGTACCAAGTATGTCCCTGTTCTTTGAGCCCCTTTCTGTTGGGATGCTAAACCCACCATAAATTGAACCAAAGCAAGTCATCTTGCAGAAGTTTCTTCACATTTAAAAAATCCCAACACTTTGAAATAATTTCAACACTTGATTCTGTTGCAGTGTGGCTGCTAAGTATGTCCCTGAAGTTTGTCTGTTACTTGTTTGTTTGTTTGTTTTTGATGTGGAGTTTGTATTGTGGAAGATAAGGAGGGTCAGCTCTGGTTAATACTTGGATGGGAGACCATTAACAAATACCAAGGGCTGTAGGCTATGTTTCAGAGGATGGAAATGGCAAAACTATCTCTGAACATTCCCTGCTTAAGAAAAACCTGTGAAATCAATAGGGTCAACATGAATAGACAGGTAACTTGAAGGCACATGTGTGGGCACATGCATATCTTCAAGTTGCCTGTTACGCTAAGCTGAAATCTGAATTTTGGTGTGTGTGTTTTCCCAATGGCCCCAAACGGACGCTGTACTCTGGGCAGCTGTGACCCCCAAAATGTGGGAACATGTCCACACTACCCCATATACACATTAAACAGAATACTTTGGGAGTTGCAAATGAGAAACTTTAACACCTCCAAAGTCAGGAAGACAGGCAATTGAGGCAGGATGTTTTGCCAGAGAAGCCTGATAAGGCTGATTTACAACTTAATTCTCCACCCAGACATTGCCAGACCAAGCAATCCTTTACAATGTAGATTTGATTTCCTTTGGTATGGGACAAACACCTTTGCCTTAAGACTAGTTTTTGCCTATAAAAGATCCCCCAAATCCTTCAGCAGTGGGCTAGTTAGAATACACGGGGACACTCTGTCACTGTAAACTCTGACCGGTCCCAGTACCTCCATTACTCCCTCTACTAACCTGAACAGTCGTGTCCAACTCCTTCACCTTCACAATTGCATTCAGAGTCAAGCCTTCATTCAGAGAATCCTGCCTCTGCAATATTTCTTTAATCTCTTTTCTCCTTGGTATACATAAGGGAAATGGTCTCAAGAGTCCTTGTAGGTGACCCAATAAGCTACATACAATTTCCCTAGCTAAATACAATTTCCCTAGAAAGACTTTTGGTTACACTGTCGACTTATGATGATTAGTGTCTCCCTGTGTATCTTCCAAATGTGTTGGCCTACAAGTTCTATCATTCTTGGTTATCTTGTGGGGGGGGGGGGATTAGGGCATTGCCCTCCAAATAAGAATTCTGTTCCCTTAAATGAAAATTTTCTGCAATCCCCAAATTTCTAACATTCCAAAAAGTGAAAAATTAAAAATAATTCAGTTTTAGTCCACTTCTGTTAGCTATGTTCACATTCCTTGGTAACACTGTCTGCCCTTCCTTTTTCGATGTATAAACTGGATTTCAAAATGCTCAAGTGAAATGTTAAGTTGTTGAAAATCTAGAAATTTGGGAGATGAAGGCAAATTTTATTGGTGGGCAGAATTGTTATGTGGGGGGGGGGGGATACACCATCATTTTGCCACTCGCACCCCCCCCCCCCAATATCTATGGATAGCTCGGATGGAGTTACCTTAATCTTGGCTGACTTACTGGCAGGAGCACCACTTTGAGTCATCGTGGCAACCTATTTTTAGAAGCAGTTGCCTGAAGGCTTGTGAATGACTTCATTAAGGGCTTGATTAAATAAACAGTCTATTTTGCAGGAGCATAGTTTAGTGGAAGAAGGAGCTTAGTTTTCTTTTACTATGAGTAATGGCTCCATGGAACAACTGGACCCATTAATGGACATCATATCCCACTTTCAACCCACTTTCATTCTTATAGTGCTGCTATCCCACTTTTACTGCTCTGGCTGCCTCCTGTTGCATTCTGAGGTTTGTAGTTCAGTGAGGCCTAAGAACTCTCTGGCTGAGAATTCTAAATGTCCTCCTTAAACTGTAAATCCCAGAATGTAACAGGAGGCAGCCAGAGCAGTTAAAGTGGAATAGCAGTGATATAAGAGTGTAGTGCGATAAGCTATTAGTCAAAAGGTAAACCTGGCAGAAGGAAGATCATGGCCTCAAATAGCCTGATTATTTTCCTCCTTTTATCAAAGTTTCACTTTTTAATCAGAGTCATCTTGGAATCCCTGAAAGCCAAGCTGAAAGCAAATGGTGTGTGCGTGTGTGAATCTGGGTCAATTGGAAATTTGATTTTTAACACCAAAAGAGATGTCTTAGTAAGTGGTTCTGAACCCTTCCACCCCAGTTTACATCTGTACAGTTTGCTCTAAACAACAAGATGTTTACTCCTCCTCCCATCTTGGACATCTTTCTCATTCTTTCTTCTTTTCTTTTACTAAAGTTTTGTGCAAACTTAACAGTCTTCCAATATCTTTATCTTTATCAAGACAGAATATTCATTTTGGAACCAAGTGTTCCTTATTCTTGTGATTTAGCACAATTAACAAAATTAGAACTATAATAAGATCATTCTTCCTTGATTTTGCAGCTGTAGCAACCAAGTGGCTGAGCATTAAAATTATGATTCTGGATTTAACATGCTGAGTGGAGTTTAAGGATATTTAAGGATGATGCCTTATTCTGCAGAAGGCAGACCCATACCATACAACATTTCACAGGTGAAAACACATCATCAACACATCATCAAAGTGTGGTCAAGACAGCAAAAGTTAGTGAAGAGGAAGAATGCACAAGCTAGGAAATATTGCAGCATCTGTGAGTTTTTATCCAGTCCCCATGTGCTTCATAACCACATTTGAAGATAGATGAGCCATAGTTCAATAGTAGAACCTGTGATTTTTCAATAATTTCAGTTTTTCTAGGCAGGGTTGGGTTTCCTTTGTCTGAAGCTACTGGAAAGGACAAGATTCTGCTCTGCTCTGCTCTGCTCCTCTCCCTGGGACAGTAAGAAGAAAGCTGCCTTATCCTGCACAGGTCAGACCATGGGTCCTTGCCTATTATTATTGATGCTGCTTGCCAGTGGTGCTGCAGGATTCCAGAAAGGAACCCCAACCCTGCCTAGAAAAACTGTAGTTGTTGAAAAATCAGAAGCTCCATCATTGAACTATGGCCCATCTTCAAATATGGTTATGAAGCACATGGGGACTGGGTGGTTAACACTAACAGATGCTCCACAGTAACACTAACCTGATGTGTTCTAGCCTAGGCAGACTTGCTTCCTCTGTAGCTGGACTTGATAGCTGAGACTAGACCCAGGCAGTGTCTTGCTTAAAAACTTATTTTCATCCTCATCCATAGACCCATAGGTGCACAGGCATCTGCACACAGATCAAAAATTTCTGGGTGCTCATTGGGAGAATAAATCAATGTCTATTTGGAGCAAGGCAGAAGAGTAAATTTAGATGGGGGTCTAAGTTTAGAAAGTCAGAAAAATACTATCCTATTATTAGGATCCTCTAGTGTATTAATGTACTGTACTGTATTAATGTACTGGCATAGGGAAGGGGCTCAGGACCTCTGGGGTGGGGTTAGGAAATTTTAACAAAGGAAACAATACTCTTGAGTAGGATTTTTTGGATGAGGGTGGTATTAAAGCTTTCCAGAAAGCTTTCCTGGCAGCCTTGGCTTGGAATTGTAAATTCCCTGCTAATTTTCATTAGTGCCATAGCCATAGAGGTAGCGATATAGGCTGCTTTGTGGTTGCTGAGTGAGAAGTTAACAACAAAGGAAATACTGGCATTCTCTCTCACCCATTGATTCTTTCTTCTTGCTTTGAGACTCCTTGGAGAACAAAAGGCAGGCAGCTCCTGGTCATGTCCATGTGCTCTCTTAGGCCTCATCTCACTTACATTTAAACTGGTTTGGGATTCACCTTCGCTCCATGTTGGTAAATTGATTCGAAAAGGTCCATCATTCCCACTATGAAAGCAGATCTTTTCATTATGTTCTTGTAATTGCTTCTTTTTTGGCACGATTGTCATTCCCACTAGTTTGCACTCCTTCAAAATGCATGTCAATCATCTGTGTGTCATCAGTAATATAAGCGGCAGCCTGGGCTCTGGGTGGGGAGAGGGCACTGGCGGGCATTGGGCCTCTTGGCTGGGCATCACTCAAGAGGTGCTTCCCCCAAAGATTGCTCAGGAGCACAGTGCTATAACCTTCAAAGGGCTCCATGGCATTTGATTTTTTTAGAAGATTTGATACATTGGTTTTACAACTACTTGCCTTTGCAAGTAGTTGCAAAACCAACGAATCAAAATTTTAATGATTTTTATTAAAAATGCACCCATAGGTGCACCCATCCAAAAGGCAGTGCGGGGCGGGGGGATGGGGGATCTACCAAAAACTGAGGAGGGATGGTAAACATCCCTCAGCCATTAGTCCCTCCCCTCCAGAATGATGCAATTCAGATTCATCATTCCCACTTGTTGAACACACTCCAGAATGAATTATTTCCAAAACTAGTGTCGGGAAACAGTGGGTTTTTTTTTTTTTGTTTGCCTAGCTTCATCGCGATTTAAAATAATCACACTAGGATCAGAACCAGTTTCAAATGGGAATGATGGTCATATAAACCAATTAGCAATTTGCTTTAAAACATAGTGAAAATGAGCCCTTAGCTGCTGCCACCACACCCTCACAGTCTTCTCCTGTTTTTCCTTTCTTTTTCTTGCTGCATTCCACAAATTTCCGAGGCCAGCTGTAATTTGGAAAGAGGAGGGGATGGACTTCTGGAAAGTCTATGATAATTCTGGATTTGAAGCAGCTTACAGGTTTTGTACTCAGTTCTTTAAAAATCTTTTAGACACAGCACATACAAGTGTGCCATGGATATATAAATCTCCCAGGGGAGCTATTATCCAGACTTTCAATTACAGTATATAGCCAGACTTTCAATTACTGCCCCACATAATTCAGGACAGGTCAGGGCATGAAACGTGGGAACACTCTGTGTCCCCAGGGATGGGCAAAATGAGGTCCTGGCCAACTCATGCAAAACTGTTTTTGTGGCACAGTCCTCCTCCTCCTCCTCCTCCTCCATGATCTCTGTGCCTTCAAACAACTGGGTCTTGCACATGTGCAAATGCATCCACAAAACATTCCAGAGCTGAGTTGCTTTTTAGTGGTAACTCCACTCTCCTCGGATAGTGCTGTCCTCAGCAATTCATTTTGGTACTTCAGACATTGAAAAGATTCTTCCTTCTTTGGAATGTTTCTTCATTGACATCAATTTGCACGGCCTCTAAAGCCTTATTCACACATTGCACCTTGCATGATAGTAAAATCCTTCATGCAGACACCCATGACCCTTTTCTTCCTCAAAGAAAGCTACCGGGTGAACTCATGCTCCATCTGCATGGACTTGACTAACCAAGCCCTGAAGAACCAACTCTTCCAACTTAGTAGAAGTTCTTCTTAGTGTCTCACATGAGTCCAATGAGAGGTAAATTCTGACATCTCTTAAACCTGTCTTTCAGGGAGCAATTTTCCTGCATGTTGCAGCTCCATCAAACTGCCCACTCTTTCATATGTGCAGATACTTGTTTCAAAATCTACTTGGATCTCTGTTAGGCTTTAGACATTAAATGGATGGTGTGTGTGTGTGTGTGTGTGTGTGTGTTAGAGAAAGCATTGTATTGCTTTACTTTTAAATCTCTTTCTTGCTGTTATCTCTCCATCCTCTTAGCAACCCCTACAGCTTCACACTGCTTAATTCCAAACCCTTGCAGCATCAGTCTCCCAATCCTAAAACAGCTGTGTTCTATTTTGCATGAACTGTTTAATATTTGCTGTTCCCAATGCAGCTATTGTGCATATCTTGACTGCTGTATGTGCAATACAACTCTCAGTTTACATACTGTGTGAGTGTGGATTTTTTGAGTCCAGTTTGCCCAAACATAAAACAGTAATATTCCAGAAAGATATAATAATAATAATAATAATAATAATAATAAATTTTATTTATATACCGCCTTTCCAAATAGATCAAAGCGGTTTACACAATAAAGTAATAATACAAAAATCAAAACCACATAATAAAAATACGGTACAAAAAAAATACATAACATAGCACAGCAATAATTGAACAACATAGCATAACATAATGATCTAAACAACAATCCCCAATTCTCCACTGGCAAAAAACAAACAAAACCAGTTATCAAATATCAATTACATATCTGAAATAATGATATTCTGGGCCGGTATAGCCAGGTGTTCTGGGGGGAAGTGGAGCTGGCATTAAAGTCCTCCACCACTCTCCTCCTCCTCAGGGCCGGCAAAGCCAGATGTTCTGGGGCTTTGGAGTTTGCGTTTAAATACTCTGCTAGCTCCAAAGCCCCCAGAACATCTGGCTTTGCCGGCCCTGAGGAGGATGAGGAGGAGAGTGGTGGAGGATATGAGTACTCCTAATATGTATCAATCAATTCATGTGCTCTGAGAGCAAAACTTGTAAAAGCTAAGGGGAAAGGGGGAGGATAAGAGAGAAACTGGGACATTTTTAAGCATCTGAAAAAATGGGATTACAGAGGGTTAATTGGGACTATCCTTGCCAAATGGAGATTTTGAGGGTATCAGGGTTTTGTTTATGGCTTCAATCCATAGATACCCTACTACCATCTGATACCATATGGAAAGGCCTGGAGTCTTGTCCACCTGTCACTGGTCTTTACATTGAGGAGCAGCTACCCCAACAACTTTAATCACTGAGGGGATTAGGGGGAAAGTAAATTATACATTTATCTTTCCCTGTTGCTAAGATATAGGCAGCAATATCATATGTTTGTAAATGCTCCAGGGTGATGTCCTGAAAAACCTTCAAAACACTTCTAAGTGGCCAAGTGATCAGTAGTCCAATTTCACTTATCCTTGTGCGTGACTATCCAGAAATCAAACACAATAAATGCACATCATCTTCATAAGGCAGCATGGTTATCTTGACTCATTCACTGGCTTCCTTGCAACAGCAAATCACCATGCATAACACAGGCTAAAATGATACTGATGCACTTGAATGAAACCCAAAAATCAATTTAACTGTGACTTGAAAAAGCAGCCTTCTCTCTTAGGTAAGAACCACAGTGTTTACAAGACACTAATCTACCTAGCACATTCTCTTTCTCTCTCTCTCTCAATCTTCCTCTCTCTGCCTTCTATTTGGAGTTCTGTACAAGGCCCTTATTAATTTTCTGATGTATCCATTTCCTGTATTACAGCCCTGTGAAGAATATCATTTATTACTGGACATAGGCCAAGCCAAGTTTTTTGTAAAGGCTTTCTGAAGCAAAGCAGAACAAGTGACAATATATTGTACTGTATTGGATAACAATGGAATCAGTAGATCCACAGGGGACCTTCTGAAAAAGAATCACACACTGGTGGTAGCAGAAGGCAGACAATACTTTATATAGTATATTAAATAAACTGAACTTTGCTCAAGAATGAATTAAATTTACCCCAGGATTCTGGAGGCATTACACTATGAAATGGGTTTTGGAAATGTTCAAAATAAAATAAGCTGAGAGTAGCCACTGATAGCAGCAAGCAGTTTTAATGCAGTGTTTAGATGGTCCTTTCTATTCAGGGAGATCAGTTTCTATATTTATTTCTGTCAGCTACACCTTCCTTCTAGAGTTGAAAATGCTTTCAGAGTGGCTAATATAGTACTGTAGTTTTAAAAAGGCAGTTGTTATTAATTTTATTATTTTTTATTTTATTTTATCCCACTTTCCCCCCAATAGGATTCAAAGCAGCTTACATAAATCAAAACAGAACAGTTAAAATAGTATGAATTACAAAAAGTTTAAAAACTACTAAACAGTATTTGCAATTAAAACACATTTTTAAAACAATTTTTAAAACAATTTAAACACTTAAAATACATTAAATGCACATTAAAACAGCACACATCACTCCACTCTGGTCAGCCAAAGCCGAAGGCCTATTGAAACAAGAAGGTTTTTGCTTTCTGGAAAAACCAAGATAATCTTTGCTTTCAGGTTTACAATATGAAAGGAAAAGCCAACTTGATTCAAAGCTGCATCCACAGGAGGGTCCTGCATCCACAGGATCACAGGATCCTGCATCCACAGGATCAAGGGAAATAATTGTATTACTTTATTCAGTTTTGATCTGCCAAAATACTGTGTCCATTTTTTTCTGGATGTGAGGGCACTATAGTTCAAGAAGGATAGATAGAAGTTGGAATGTGTCAGAGGAGACCAACCAAGATGGGCTCAATCCCTAGCCCTATGAAGAATGACTTAGGGAGCTGGGTATCTTTAGCTTGGAAAAGAGAAGACTGAGAGATGACATGATAGCTGTCTTTAAACATCTCTGAAGAGATGTCATGTAGAAGGTGGAGCAAACTTGTTCCCTGTTGCTGCAGAGACCAGAAAATAAACCAATTGTTCTAAATAAACATTAAGAAGAACTCGTTGATGGTATGAGCTGTCCAGTGTGGTGTAGTAGTTTGAACCAGAAGTAGTGGTTTGAGCACTGGACTATGACTATGATCAGTGTTCAATTCCACATTTGACCATGGAAGCCATTGGATAACCTTGGGCAAGTCAAATACTTTCAGCCCCAGAAAACCCCGTGATAGGTTCATCTTAGGGTTGGCATAAGTCAGAAATGACTTGAAGGCACACAACAGCAAAAAGAACTGTCCAGCTGTGGAATGGACTGCCTTGAAGAGTGATGGACTCTCCTTCTTTGGAGGTTTTTAAACAGAGGTTGGAGGTCCATCTGTCAGGAATGCTTTTGTTGCGTATTCCTGCATGGCTGGAGGTTGGACTAGATGGCCCTGGAAATCTCTTCCAACACTATGATTCTATGAAAAAGAAATGGAGACAGGGAGGGAAAATTAAAACAAACAAAACCAAACCACAAACCGGGGGAACACATACTTATGTTGTGAGGTTTTGCAGCCTGGTATAATGGCTGCTGGATGACAAATTTATGACACAAACAGGTTGATTCATGAATTTTCAGGTTTTGATAACTACCTGCTCTCTCTCTCCTGCTTCATGTCCTCATCTCCCTCTCACCCAGAAGATGAGATGAGAGAACCTGATAACAGTGACAAATATCAGTGAATATCTGCAGAGGCAGAGAGAACTTTAGTTGATCTCTACATTGCCTATTTTCATGTCACTGAATGTGGGTTATCAGATGTATCATATAAAGTAGGTGTCTGATGATTCCATTACACATGAAGATTAACATGCACTGTGCCAGAATCAGGCCTGCCATTAGACAAGGTGGCCTCTTCAGGCAGTACAATTTGTTTGTTATGAAAAGAAAGCATAATGCCTAGTTTTACTATTATGGTTTTGCACCCAGGTAGTGGTGCTTATGGGATTTAATTTTATTTATTTTATTGTTTTGCTTTAGGTGCAAAAACAACCAGACTTGCTTGTGTACCTTGACTGGGAGAGCATGTATATTTTCATGTGTGCTCACATACACTATTTGCTGCTCTGCCTCAGGCAGTACAATGTCTTGGAACATCCCTGTTCACTGACAAGGCTCTCTCTGTTCTTTAGGTGTGTAAAATGAGCATGTCAGCATCTATCTATTTATTTATTAATTAAAAAATTGCAGAGGCACTTTGTGTTCCCTTGTGTGGAGATGTTTACTCTTGTGTGTAGATGCCAGAGGCTTTCTGGCTAGTCAACATGGTCCTCATTTTCTAATACTGAATATGTATTAGAATGCTGAATAGGTATAATAGGTATATAACTCTACTACTCCTTTCCACCTCAATCCAAGGAGGCTGTCCTGGTCCTAAACCAGTGTCTATCACCAGTAATGGACTGGATGAGTGCAAATGAATTAAAACTTAATCTGACAAGACAGAGGTGCTCCTGGTCAGTTGGAAGACAGATCAGGGAATAGGAATAGAGCTTATGTTAGATGGGGTTACACTCCTCCTGAAGATGCAGGTATGCAGTTTTCAACTCAGCTTTGAACCTGGAGACCCACGTCTCTGCAGTGATCAGGAGTGCTTTTGCACATTTAAAACTTGTGCACCAACTGCGCCCATTCCTTGAGATGTCAGATATGGCCACAGTGGTACATGCCTTGGTTGTATCCCATTTGGACTACTATAACGCACTCTACTTGGGGCTGTCTTTAGAGTGTTCAGAAACTTCAGCTGGTCCAAAGAGCTGCAGCCAGGCTGTTAACAGGGGCAAGTTACAGAGACCACACAATTTCTCTGTTGAAACAGTTCCACTGGCTTCCAGTTTGTTTCTGAGCACAATTCATAGTGCTCGTTATGACCTATAAAGGCTCAGGTCCAGGCTATTTGGCAGACTGTATCTCTCTATATAAGCCAGCCCAGGCTCTGAGATTCTTAGGAGAGGACCTTCTCTCCGTCCCACCACCATCACAGGCATGGTGGATGGGGACACAAGCAAAGCCTTTCTGTGACTGCCCCTAGACTCTGGAACTCCCTCTCCAGGGAGACCAGAATGGCCCCTCTTTGTTGTTCTTCCACCAGCAGGCTAAGACCTTCCTGAAAAGACAGGCATTTAAAACAGAAGGTTTATAAAGAATGGGCTGGGTGTTGTATTCTTTTACATGCATTTTAAACACTTTTATCTTTTTAATTATATTTTATTCTCTTATATGCAATCTGTTGTAATATTGTAATAATTTAATTCTGTTTTAATGTAACACTTTTCTATGTTTTTAATTGCACTGTTTTAATCTTGTAAGTCGCTCTGAGTCTAAGTTTTGGGAAAAGGGCTGCTGGTGGTGGTGGTGATGATGATGATAAAAATATAAGAACTCATATTGACCTGATTAAACTGAATAACAGGCAAACAGTGAAACCACTTCACTATGCATCATTCACATACAATCAGAGTCCATAGTGTTGGGCCCAGAATTTATAGTTTTAGTAAAAATGTGGTTCAGGATTTATTTAATATTAAAAATGCATAGGTCTTGTTATGAGAATGGGTCAAGGAAAGTTCTCTGTACTGTTATGGTACAGGAGGGAGGAGGGATGGCATTCCAGTTCTAAAGGATAAGCTGTTTCCCATCCCAGAACCTGGAAAATGGAGAAACAGCTTGCTAGTTGGGATAGGAACCTTCTCCCCTTTCCTTGCCACAGACTCTGTAGAATAGATTATGACATAGTATATGTTGAGTTGGTAGAAAAAAGTAATAATATATAAGATAGTGGAGAAAAAAAATATTTTTCACCCTTTCATATCCTTTGAACACACTTGGCAGCTAGATAGGCCATGAGTGTTATGTCTGGCAGCTAGTTGTTGGGCTGTGAGCATGCACTTGACTGCCAAGGCTGTGAGTATTGCATTCGACAGCTAAGATTTGGGCTCTGAGAGTGTTCACTGAGGTTTAGCTTGGGCTGTGAGTGATACACATTAACACAAACATTAAGATAAATCACTTTAATAAAATTTTGTGAAAGACTGTAGGGTTCCCAAAAACAATTTGTTGTTATTTGAACCTCTGCATTAAAACCAGAGAGAGACAGTGTGGTGCAGTAGTTTGAGCACTGGATTATAACTCTGGAAACCAGGATTCCAATCCCTGCTTGGAAATCCACTGACTGACCTTGGGCAAGCCACTTCCTCACAACCTCAGAGGAAGGCAGGTGCAAAACCCCTTCTGAAGAAACCTGGTCAAGAAAAGCTGTGATAGGTTCACTTTAGGCTTACCCTGTGTCAGAAATTACTTGAAAGCACACAATGACAACAAATTAAGACTAGAGCTGGGAGAGGCGGGATACAAATAAATATTATTATTATTATTATTAGTATTATTATTATTATTTACTCCTGAAAACTACAGCTCCCAGAATTCCCAAGCCAGCATAGGCACCAGATCATAAAAATAACTTTTCCAACCTCTGGTGTTAAGAGACAGAATCTTTCCACATATCACATCCCTGGAATAAACACAGCAAAAGGACCATCTTCTTCACACCATGCTTGGAAGCTTTCATGGGCATTGGGAATGAGATGCTTGATCAGATGGACCTTTGGAGATGCTCCTTATGTCTTTTCACCACACTGTTCCTTGAAATGAAATTAGATGCCATGTAGGTGTGCTATCTCAAGAAAAGTTTGTGTGAGAACTATATGACGAAGGTGGGCCAGTGTTGCTGTGGCAACATGTCTAATCCAGTTTTAATTTAGTGGGAAGAATCAAACACTACAATAAGTAAAATAATAACTAAAAATGAATAGTGGTCTCATTAGAACCATTTTTCTCTGCCTCTCTTCCAGAAACCCATCTCCACTGATTGAAAAATGTACATGCTTACTTTGCAACATGGGGCATATATTAGTTCCTTTCAGGCTGGAAGCACATGGGAACCACTTACAAACAATTATCATTCAGGACATTAGAGCTATTATTTCAGCATTTCTGTTCCCTGCTGGCCTCACACAGGTGGGCTCACTGTAGGCTGTGTTGCAAGCATATTACCCCAGTCTCTTAAAACTGGCATTGGCTGATGATTCTCATCTATGCACAACTTGAGGGTTATACAGTATTGCAGTTCACAGAGAGCTATAGCTTTCTAGTAATTATATAGAATGATTACACACATACACACACAAATGTACTACAGTAAATCTATAGGCTGCCATCCTGTTATTAACAGATATAAATCCATCTTTGATGTTGTTGTGTGCTTTAAGTCATTTCTGACTTATGGCAACCCTAAGGCAAACCTATAATAGAGTTTTCTAGGGTTGTGAGTGTGCGACTCATTCAAGATCATCCAGTGGGTTTCCAAGGCAGAGTGGGGAATCAGACCCTGATTTCCAGAGTCATAATCCAATACTCAAACCTCGAAATCAGAAAGCTCCTGGCTTTGAAAAGTGGCATCTGAACGATGCCTGGGACCAGGATGCAGCTGGGCTACAGTTGCCTGGCAGAATTGGCAGTGAATTATATGTGATAATTCCCACCTGCATCCCACAACCTTGCTGCATCCCATTGGGGTACAGCTAGATTTTTTGTCCATGCGATAAGCTCATTAGTATGAGGCAGCTTCATATATACCTAGGTGGTTCAACTCTGTTCAAATTGTTTTCTATTTTTAAACAAATGAGCTGTTTTAATGTTGTAACATTTTAATTCTATTTTAATTGTCACTTTTGTAAGCATTTAATTGTATTATGCTTTTAAACTGTAAGCCACTTTGAGTCCCAATTTTTTGGGGAAAGTGGGATAATAATAATAGTAATAATTTATACCCCACCCCTTTGAGATCAATCGGGGTGGCTAACAACAATAAAATACAATTACATCAAATAAAACAAGCTAAATCCCTCTCCCCCTTAAAAATTATTAAATCTGTTACAAATTAAAACCAATAATTTAAAACCACATCAATCAATACAATTTACAATAAACAGACAGGCAGGATAGTGCAGCAACATTCTACATTAATTTCCAAGAAGACAGCTTCTTTATATTTTTAATGTTTTGTATTATTTTATTTGTAATATTTTAACTTGTGCTGTTTTAAGTTTTGTTAGCCGCCTTTGTCCTTATACCAGGAGAAAGGTAGGGCATAAATAAATAAATATCCTTTCCCAATTAAAGTGCAAAAGTGACATTTTCTTGATGTACAGCTCTATAATCCTAACCAAAATAAATAAATAAGAAGGAGAAGTAAAGGGAAATATTTTTCTAACATGTCTCAGAATAAAAAAAGAAACCTACATGAGGATGGAAATAAAATTTTATAGCTGATGCCAGGAATTGTCAGAAAACAGTCCAAGGAAAGAGAAACATCATCTCACTATTAGAAAAACCAACAACCAAAATGGTATGGGAATAAATTCTGCAATCTCCTGACATATTTGTCTCAAATGAAGGAGTCCTAAGAATCAATAAAAGTAAAATGCATATTACTTCCTAAAATCCTACACTAGACTTCCTAAAAGAAAGCTCCAAACTTATATGCAAAAAGGACAACTCAGGCATGTAGCTGTTCGGTGAAAGATGACAAAGTCTTTAAAATTAAACATTGCATTTAATCCATGGAGTCTTGAGAGATGGGAATCATCAGTCTGAGGAAGCCCTGGGAGACATGGATTTCCAGTGCATGGGCAGAGAGTAACAATCATTTATTAATGCTCCTCAAATCCAGGAAACAGATGTAATAGATATAAAGCTTCAGAGATTACCACTGTTTTCTAGTTAATTCAAAAACATTTAAAAGATTGTGGAGTCGAACGCCACATAGCCCGAAAGCTCCACAAAAAAAAACTATTTAAAAGATTTCCTAGCTTATATACCTATCAAGAGTGCCAGATTTACACACAAGGTAAATATAGCAGCATGATATAGTGGTCTGAGCATTAGGCTATGACCCTGGAGATCAAGATTTGATTCCCAGTTTGATCATAAAATCCACTGGGTAAGTCACACTCTCTCAGCCTCAAAGGATGGCAATGGCAAACCCCCTCTGAAGAACCTTGCCAAGAAAAAAACCATGATATGTTTGTTTTAGGGTCACAATAGTTACAAATGACTTAAAGGCACGCAATAACAACAACAGCAACAACAACAACATAGTATAGTGACTCTGAAAAAAAACCCCTAGATTGTAAATTTTATAAGATTATTAGAATAACAGATACTTCAGTCATGCTATGAGGCCTCTCAAACCTGATTGATTATGACTTTCTCCAGCCTGGATGTGAATATGTAACAGCTCTGAAATGGAGACTAGACTTTTTAGGCCAGGATTGTTAATGGAATGACTTATTAAAACAGATGTGGGGACTTCAGCGATTGTAGGACTACATCCACCAGCATTCCTCATTGTTGGCTATGCTGGCTGGTTCTGTCAGTAGTTGCAGTCCTACAACATCTGGAGGGCAGCATGATTCCTGCCCTTTTAAAATTCAAACCTTCTCCATGCTCTGCACCCAACTCTTTTTGACAGTGAGGTCTTAATGTTGCCCATTTGCATTCAAATGTCTGCTGAGCTGGGAGTCTGTTTCCCTTGGGAGGCATCCTTGCTCATGAATGTTTTAATGATGCAGATATCACTGTGCAAATTCATTTGCAGAGTAGAATGCAGACATGGGAGCCATCATCTCCAAGGAAGCAAGGAATTGTGGAGAAAGTCACCCAGCACTGAAACTGGAAAATCTCTGTTTTTGCTGTAGCGGGATTATTGCTACACCCATTGGCTCTGGCATCAGAGTAAGCTTAATGGTTCATGACATAATAAATGTTGTTGTTGTCTGCCTTCAAGTCATTTCTGACTTACGGTGGTGACCCTAAAGCCATGAACTTAACAGAATCACAGTATAACACTCAGAAGACTACATCGTGCTGGTTCTCAGATCAGGAAATGAAGACCAGTAACTTCTGGAAGGTCAAAGGTTGCGCAGTACTAATCTAAACTATTATTTCATTTTTAATTTACATTAATTAATTTATAACACTGCAAGATATAATGACTTAACTGCTCTAGTATGTGCCTCTTATTTTGTGAAAAAAAAATGCAAATCTGTATAACATCTGGACTATCTGGATAGTCCTATCTCACTTTCTCAGATACCTTTTTAAAATGTCCCAGTTTCTTTTGCCTCTTCTCACTTTCCTCCTTACATACTTTCCCCTCTATTTTGATTGCAGCAAACTGGGTTCAAAGTGCAAAAGTAGCTGAGGGAAAAAAGAAAGGAGAGGAGAGGGCTCAGGCAAAAGCAATCTTCTGTAGCCTTTCCTCTCCTGCCTTGTTTGTTCTTCCTCATTCATTAATACCTTTTGTCACCTTAGGTGCTGCCACACTGCATAATTAATGCAATTTGACACTGCTTTAACTGTCATGGTTCCATCCGATGGAATCCTGGGGTTTATAGTTTGTAGTGTAGCAGTGAAAGAGAAGGCTAAATATCTCACAAAACTACAGATCCCAGAATTCCATAGCATGGAGCCATGGCAGTTAAAGCGGCATTAAACTGCATTAAGTCTGCAATATAGATGCAGTCCTTGATCATACACTGATGTTGCTTGGCTACATATGTCCATGTTTTCCTTTAAAAAAAATCAAAAGATTTCAACAATAAAAGCATATCTTCAGTTTCAAACTCATGTCATCTTTCGATAAACATATTTACATTTACATGGTTACTTCCTTCAGTTAATCCAGTTTGTAATGACACTCTTTTCTTTAACTTAATGACTTCACCTTTTTGTTTTAGTTCTTTGTTTCTCTGAGTGTTAACTTTCTCATCTTTAAACCTATTTCTTTTGACCAATTATGTTATAATTCCTATTGTTATATACAATCATGTCTTTATACTCATACATGTCACAATAACCATAACCATTTTTTACAGTAATTCAATATCGGGGCCCAATCTTTTTCTATTTTCTTTATCTTTTCTTTCCTTAACATTCCAGTCAAGGTGTCTAAACTGTGTATTTCTAAGGCTTTCCATAACCATTCTTCTATCAAGGGGGGTATCCCCCCCCCCTTTTTTTTGCTAATACTAGTCTTGCAGCCAAGATCATATATAGGAGCTCTCTTCCATGTGATCTTTCAATATTTTTTTGTTTTTATTTATCATATTATTATATCTCTGCTAATAAGTAAAAATTAATTTCAGGAATTTGACAAACAATAATAAGTACCTGTTTCCAATATTTTGTTATGTTAGGACAGTTCCACCATATATGTCCAAGTTTTCATCTGTAAATTGCTGAAGGGTATTTACCTACACAAAGAGGAAACAGTTTTTCAAAGTGCTCCAGGTTCCCCAAATGCCTTAACTGGGCTATGTGTGTGCATGTATCATCCCTTCAAGTGTCTTCAAGTCTTGTTGCTTCTCATAGGCAGAGTTGGATGGCATTACTCCATCCGCAATTATCTGTCTGTAAAACACAGCTCTTTTCTGCAGGACATTTCCACAGAAAGTCACAGAAGACCACAAAATAGCTGGATTTTGGTTTGGCCACTTATTAGGTAATACTTATTGTAGCAAGAATTCACAGAATTAGCAAGCTCATTGTGCTCTTTGGTATCACTATGAGCAACCCACCCATTCCATTGTGTCCATAATTTTATTGATGGCTTAAAGGTTACATGGATTCTGGGCCCAAATGGTTGGGAATTCTCTGGATGTAGACCATTGTGGGCAGAAATTAGTTCTCCAAAATATGGCCTAAATAATGACAAAGAACAGCTACAGCTTCATTACTAGTTTTGCCATTCATGCTAACAATGGCATTTGGAACATTGCCGAATAGAAAGTTTAGCTTCATTTATATGTAGCTCAGATCTGATCCAAGCAGTGTTGCAGAGGACTCAACTACTACTGGGGCTAGTTTGCAGCTGCCTTCCTCAGGACCAACATAAATTGGTTTTTTTTAAAAAAGAAGAGAAATGTGACCAGCTGTGAAGAGCAAAATAAGACTGTCATTTTCAAAATGGAAGGAGAACATAACAAAAAAGCTTTTTGAGATAACTGACACAGACAGATATAAATACATTTCATCCCAATACATTTTGCTGTTTGAAGTGGTGACAATTCAAAAGCTTATTAAAAAAAAAAAAAAAAACAGGACTGTCCTAGGAGAAGTTGGGAACATCTGTCAGCAACTTCCCAAGCAACAGGGGAATGGACCCCATCAGTCACAGCAGCTGCTTCCTGGCAAGTAGGGATGGGAGTGGGTGGGTGGTGGGTGGGCTGCAATTCACTGCATAGGTCCATAAAATACGGTAATTGTGCATTCTTACCTGCCCAACAGGATTCCTGTTAATGTAAATAAATAAATGTTGTTTCTACATAGTGTTCTCTGGAACATGCTTTCAGACTCCTACATAGGGCTCCCTGTCCCTCTGTGCATATTGCTGACATTCAGTGTTGGCCTGTACAGAAGGGGGGAATAAATGGCAAAGTTTCTTCCCAAAGAGCTGTCAGCTTAGATGCCAGCAGCATACTGGAGAGGTAAGAGGAGGACGAAGGAGAAAGAGACTGATCATGCTTATAAGAAGGTTAAAACAAAGCTTAGGGTCAGATTTGAGATAAGCTCTTAATCGGAGTTTTAAAAATGTTGCTTTTTGGACTACAGCTCCTAGTATCTCCTACCTGCTTCCCCAAAAATAAGATATCTCCTGAAAATAAGACCTAGAAGAGATTTTGCTGAATTGCTAAATATAAGGCCTCCCCCGAAAGTAAGACCTAGCCAAGTTTTTGTATATAAATATATAACAGTATATAATACATGTTCACATTTTTGTTCAACAATAAATGTGAATTCTTCTTCATGGAAAAATAAGATATCCCCTGAAAATAAGACCTAATGCATCTTTGGGAGCAAAAATTAATATAAGACACTGCTGAATACAGGATAAATATGTGAGGAAAATTACTTGCTATGACAAACAAACATCTTTCACCATTTAGGGGAGAACCTTTGAAAACTTGCATTGCCTGGTTGGATCCTCAGGCCAAGTGCCACTCTCAAAATGAGGCTGTGTTCTCCCTCCCTCACTTTCCTGATCCTTTCATGGAAGAGGGGTTGGCCAAGCCTACCAGTTAAGATTTACATCTTTCTGTAAATCATCTTGGAATATAGTCTAAGTGCTGAGAATTCTGGGAGTGTCATTCTAGCATGCCAAGAATCTCTTTATTTAGCACCCTTTTCTCTGAATGACATTTCCTAGAGTTCCCTGGGGCCAACTGGACTACTACATCCTCTAATGTCTTTGATATATGCACATCCTAATTTCTTTCTGCAGGCACAGCCCTCTGCTTTCATGTGGTTGGAAGATGCCCTTGTCACTGTCATTCAGTTTAGGAAGTTGAAGTAATACAGTTTTATTTTGTATTTTTATAAATATCTGGGGCTGTTCCCCTTTGCCTAGTAATACATTGTGCTTTGACAAGATGCACAGTGTACCATCTTTAAGACACTATTTCTCAGGTTGCAAGGTTGGTTTTTAAAAAGTATATAATTCTGTTTCTCCTTATTTGAAGGAGTACAGAGCAGAGGTCAGCTGCTTAAGGCTTTCAAAGGAGCTGAATGCACATCCTATTTATGTGAATACTTTCTTTTGTTCAAGCATGGATGAAAGATGCTGAAATAGCATGTGCCTCTTCAATCTACTTCCCCTGAGGGTATTATTCATTTCAAAGAGTTATGGAGAGAGATCATATTGTGTTATGGAAATATACCACATTTTGCATCTATGTTCTTGGGGTTTCAACTAACTTCTTGTAGCCTTCCAGTCATAGCAAAGGGGTTGATTATGATCAGTGGGGAAAGGGAAATGGATCATATGGGAGTGCAGCTCTGGAATGCTTTTCACAGTGGGTTTCATGATATCATTTGCTAGAGCAATATTTAACAACAACAACAACAACAACAACAACACATTTTCTTACTAGTCTCTCCCCCAGGCTTGAGGTGGGGTACAACATAGATTAAAATATAACATATAATTAACCATTAAACACATAAGTTAAAACACAAACAGGATTAGAATGACCATTACACATTAAAATCATCCAGATTAAAATGTCCCAATTTAAAATTCATAGTTTAAAGTCAAATGGGTAGGCCCACTGGAAGAGATAGAACTTTAATACTGTTTTAAATTCAGACAGTATGTTTACCTGTTGAATCTCTTCTGGTAGGCCATTCAACAATTTAGGGGTGGTTGATGACAGTTGCCAGTCTAGTTCCGGCTGCTTCGAGTAAATGTCCCCCAGAGGACCTGAATGTATGAACTGGATTATACAGAAGGAAGTGATCCTGTAGGTAACATGGACTCAAACATGTAGGGTGTTAAAGGTAATAACCAATACTTGTTGAGAGCAGGGCACTGATTTTTTTTGGGGGGGGGGTAGGGAGAAGTTCGTCTGTGCAATAGTTCTCTGCAGCACCTTGGAGGCTGAAGGCTTTAAAAATAAACAATTAACCAAAGTGACTCAAAGTAAGAATAAGATAGAAGGACAAGCTGATTTTGCAGCAAAAACAATTATTTCTTTATTTAAAAGATAGAAAAAGATAGCAACAGAAACCAACAGAACAGTATATATTCAATGCAAACTGTTTCTCAAAGAGAAATAGAAAACAAAATGGAAGCTAATAACCCTTCAAACCAATCTGGTGAGGGGGTGTAGAACCAAGTTTAAGGGACTACAGGCTAAAGCACACACATGGATTTTCTTATCTTCTGATGTGAAGAGGAGTCTAAGATGGTGGAAATGTGGAGCAAGTAAAAGAGAGGTCCAATGGAGATGCAGATCAGAGAGAGAAAGAGAGAGAAAGAGTCTCTCTCTTTGTGTCTCTGTATTTTAAAGGTCCGTCTATCTTGAAGGACAATCTCCTAAAATTTAAGAGAATGCCTCTCAGTGGGGTAAACACGACCTCAATACATGCTTGCGAAAGGTAAAGTGACCTTCAGATTCTGATAATAGCTCTTAAGTGATCTGAGCAATAGGGACAATGGGTTTCATACACAGGGGAAAGCCAAACATATATAGGTATGTACTTTCTTTGAAATCCAGGTGTGTTTGCCAGCTTCTCTGAAGGCACCTCACTGGAGCACGTGCCAGTCTGAGCCAGTGATAATAGAGTGTTCTAGATGACAAAGCATCATCCTACTACTGCTTAGTTATGGGTGGCTGGACACTTGGGAGGAGTAGGACAGTTCTGGGTTGACAATAATCCATGTTGGCACATTAGATGCAGACTGAGATGTGAACCCAAATATTCACAATGCTCCTTGACTACTTTCTTTCTTTCTGTCCATCACCCATCAATCCCATCTGAGATGTAGAGATTTCTTTTCTTTCTTTCTTTCTTTTTTTTTTTTTTAAAAAGGACCCAACTTTGTTAAATTATCTCCCAAGTTTCAGCAAGTGAGATAACACTGGGTGGGGGACAGTTTCCCGTTCTTTAGGGTTTCAGGGTCAAAGCCTGAGACTGAGAATTTGATAGTGAATGCTTATGATGTCACACAGGTAGTTCTTCTGTTGTCACAGCAGGTACTGTAGTTTATTCTAAAGCCTCCTCCCTTGTTCTCCCTCTGCACATCAATGGGAGAGTGATGTAGATAATGTGAATTTTCTGCACTAACTTCTAAACAAAGATTATGTAACATACACAGAACTGAGTTCTGTATAGACTTATACTACTAATGTTAATTACATGCATAACCCATTCTAGTATACCAAAGAGCTTTGCCTCAGCTATATAGCTTAGATACAGTCATCTCAGCTCTATTCTATGGGTCTAAAAAAGTGCAAGTTATTGCAATATATATCCCCTTTGTCATAGGCGGAATTACTCAACACCTTCTTTGCTTCAGTCTTCTCAGAAAAGGCAAAGGGTGCTCAACCTAAGGATAATGGAGCAGAAGACAGAATAGAGGAATTTCAGCACAGAATAAGTAAAGAGGTAGTACAGGAATACCTGGTTAACCTAAATGAATATAAATCTCCAGGACCAGATGAACTACATCCTAGAGTATTAAAAGAACTGGCAAATGTAATATCGGAACCACTGGCAATAATCTTTGAGAACTCCTGGAGAACAGGAGAAGTCCCAGCAGACTGGAGGAGGGCAAACGTTGTGCTCATCTTCAAAAAGGGAAAAAAAGAGGATCCCAACAATTATCGTCCAGTTAGTCTGACATCAATTCCAGGAAAGGTTCTAGAGCAGATCATTAAGCAGAGAGTCTGTGAACACTTAGAGGCCAATGCCATAATCACAAAAAGCCAACATGGGTTTCAGAGAAACAAGTCATGCCAAACGAACTTGATCTCTTTTTTTGATAAAACTACCAGCTTGGTAGATGAAGGGAATGCTGTGGATATAGTATACCTCGATTTCAGTAAGGCCTTTGACAAGGTTCCCCATGACATTCTTGCAAACAAGCTTGCAAAATGTGGGATAGACAAGTTAACTGTTACATGGATTTGTAATTGGTTGACTGGCCGAACTCAAAGGGTGCTCAACAATGGTTCCTTTTCATCCTGGAGAGAAGTGACCAGTGGGGTGCCACAGGGTTCTGTCCTGGGCCCAGTGCTATTCAATGTCTTTATTAATGATTTGGATGACAGAATTTGAGGCATACTTATCAAATTTGCAGATGACACTAAACTGGGAGGAGTAGCTAATACCCCAGAGGACAGGATCAAAATTCAAAATGACCTGAATAAACTAGATAGCTGGGCCGATGCTAACAAGATGAAATTCAATGCAGAGAAATGTAAGGTTCTGCACTTAGGCCGGAAAAATGAAATGCACAGATATAGGATGGGGGACACCTGGCTGAATGAAACCACATGTGAAAGGGATCTAGGAGTCCAAGTAGACCATAAGCTGAACATGAGTCAACAGTGCGATGCGGCAGCTAAAAAAGCCAATGCAATTTTAGGCTGCATCAATAGAAGTATAGTTTCTAGATCAAGGGAAGTTATAGTGCCACTCTATTCTGCTTTGGTCAGGCCCCACCTGGAATACTGTGTCCAGTTCTGGGCCCCACAATTCAAAAAGGATGTGGAGAAACTGGAGCATGTCCAAAGGAGGGCAACTAAGATGGTGAAGGGTCTGGAAACCATGCCCTATGAGGAACGCCTTAGGGAACTGGGGATGTTTAGCCTGGAGAAGAGAAAGTTAAGAGGTGATATGATAGCCCTGTTTAAATATTTGAAGGGATGTCATATTGAGGAGGGAACAAGCTTGTTTTCTGCTGCTGCAGAGACTAGAACGCGGAACAATGGATGCAAACTGCAGGAAAAGAGATTCCACCTCAACATTAGGAGGAACTTCCTGACAGTAAGGGCTGTTCGACAGTGGAACACACTCCCTCGGAGTGTGGTGGAGTCTCCTTCCTTAGGGGTCTTTAAGCAGAGGCTGGATGGCCATCTGTCAGGGATGCTTTGATTTGGAGTTCCTGCATGGCAGGGGGTTGGACTGGATGGCCCTTGTGGTCTCTTCCAACTCTATGATTCTATGATTCTATAGCTACCTTTCGCTTCTACACATTCCATTCTTCTGGGGGTGATTTCTTCGATCTGTACTGGACCTCTTTAAAAAGTTTGTTTTAAAAAAATGGGGATGTGATTTGCTGAAGTGATTCCCAAACGTCATTTAGATGGTGTTCGTAATGGCACTGCCACAGCTGTGCAGCTGCTAGATGCAGCTGCGCAATTGCAGCAGCGGAAAGGCGCCAAATGGCGCCTTTTCTGGAAATTGCGCCACAACTGCGGCACAAAAAATGAGCATGGTTTCCCCGCTCCTTTTTTGCCATGCAACTGTGCTGCAGCATCTAGCTGCTTCAGCGCAGTTGCTTCGAAAAAAAAGGTGGTGCCAGATGCAGTCTGTAT
The DNA here is from genome assembly GCA_034509955.1 of Urosaurus nigricauda. NCBI lineage: Eukaryota > Metazoa > Chordata > Lepidosauria > Squamata > Phrynosomatidae > Urosaurus > Urosaurus nigricauda. The sequence continues at coordinate 73,053,488 of JAOEGL010000004.1, read as the reverse complement.
CGCCCCATAATGACCAAAGTTAAATATTTTTGAATTCTAATATGAGAGTGAGACACATCATATGTGCATAACTTTTCCAATGAACTCTGTGGGATTTAAAATGGTTAATTCTGGCTTGGTTAGCCCCTTGCAATATGGTGTTACTGTTAGTAGTATATACTCTCCAACATTTCACATATACAAACCTGGACATATTTGGCCAAGCAACATAAGAGTATGCTACAGGCCAGATTATTTAGTTACCAACTTTGTGACCTAGGTATATCACTTTAAAGAAAGGAGTGTAACCCAATATGACCTATACAGCACAAGATGTATAGTAAAACATTAATATGAACAATTAAATCCATGAAAATATGTGACTGCATCATTCAGAAACATTAAGAAACTGGCTCCAGTCTGGGAAAATACCAGACTACTGCCCATCAGTTTCCAGGCAAGATACAAGGTGTTCGTTTTAACCTTTAAAACCCTATATGGCTTGGGTTCTGACTACTTGCGGGAGCGCCTGCTTCCACATAATCCACCGCACACACTTTGGTCCTCTAGGAAGAACCTGCTACAACCTAAGAAGACCAGACTTTCAGCAGTGATGCAGAGGACCTTCTCATCAGCTGCTCCCAGGCTCTGGAACAAGCTGCTGGACGAGATCCACCACATTACCACTTTGGAAGCCATAAAAACGGCTATTAAGATGGATCTCTTCCAGCAGACCTTTGCAGACTAGATTAGCTCCATGAGACTTGCCTCCTCCCTAATGATACTGATACCGAAACCAAAATCGATACAATTGCCCCTTCCCCCCCCTCCTCTAGAGGAAGACTCATTTCTTGCCCTAATCTGCCTGCAATTTTACTGTATTTGCATTGGAATGTTTTTAATTTTCTTGTTGTTTAATTTCTTTTCAGGGTTTGATGTTTTTATGATTGGGGGAAGGGTTGGGGTTTGGATTTTTTTTTAAATTGTATTTTTTAATTGTATGGTGTTTTATTTTTACACTGGTGTATTTTTACATTGCTTTGATTCCTCTGGGAAAAAGTGGAATATAAACAATTATTATTATTCTGGGAACTGTAGTTTTGTGAAACGTTTACTCTTCTCCATCAGAGAGCTCTCATGTCAAAATAAACTATAGTTCCCAGGATTCCCTAGCACTGAGCCAGGGCAGTTAAAGTGGTCTCAAACAGGATTATTTCTGCAGTGTGTTTTGGCCCCAAGTAATCAAAGCAGGTCGTAAATAAGGCATGTATCACCATGGCCAGTTCTGACATCTCATGGAATGGATGCAGCTGTGGAAATGCTTTCCTAGGCACTGCTGAAACCTCGGTTCCCAGGGTCAAAGCAGAATCCAGCAGCACATCCAAGCTGCAAACCTATGTGTTCAGGGGGAGGGTAACTCCATCCAGTACAGGCGGAATCCCTATTCCTTGATCTGTCCTTTGACTGACCAAGAACACCTTCATCTTGTCTGGATTAAGTTTCAATTTGTTTGCCTTGTCCAGCCTATTACTGATGACAGACACTGATTTAGAACCAAAGCAGTGTACTTGGCTTGTGGTTGAAAGGAATAATAGAGTTGGGTGCCATCTTTATACTCATGGAAGCAAATCCCAAAACTATGGACAACCTCTCCCAGTGGTTTTGTGTATATGTTAAATAGCATGGTGGACAGAACCAAAGCTTGAAGGACCATGCAGGCCAACAACCAAGAGGTTGAGGAGAAGTCCCCCAGCACCAACTTCTGGGCTCACCCCTCCAGGAAGGAAAAGAGGCACTATAAAACAGTGCCTCTAAGTGCCATCATTGTAAGGTGACCCAGAAGAATACCACGGTTGACAAAGTGAGAAAGTGGGAGGAGGAGGGAGAAACTGGAACATTATAAAGGCAGCTGAAGAATGGGACAACAGAGGATTAACAGAAACTGTCCTTGTCAAATCAGGACAGTTGGAGGATATGGGATGGTCTTCAGCTGCTTTTGGTATATAACTCCCAGCAGTATGGCCAATGGAGAGGGACTGTAGGAGTTATAGTTCAAAAACATCTAGAGTGCCACAGTTCCCCCCCCCCCCCGATATAAGCACTGACATAATATGCTTGTATATTTAGCTATTTTTATATATTCTGTTCCAAAGATATATTTATATTTATATATTTATATTAATTGGTTTGACTTATTTTTTGGCTTTGTACCAAGACCTTCCTGAATCTTCATTACCAGAGAAAAGCCAGAGAGACCAAGACCAACTCTCAGAGGAGGCTCACAACAGGTTCAAGTAAAACCATGTAAAAGGAAAAATAAAATAAGACAAATTCAACAAAAAGCAAAACCCAAAACAATCAGAAATACATAATGCTAAAGCATAATTACATGATTGCAGTGTTAAAATCAGTTAATAAATTTAAAACACATTTTAAAAGAAAAAACTGCTTTTTCAGCAGAGGTGGTCAGTTGCTGAAATGGTGTGAACAAACTTATTTAGACAAATAAGTACATAATGGATTATGAAGCTTCACAGATTTGATGAGGTGTTCATCTGCATTGTTAGAATATCTGTGGCAATGCTCATTTCCCTGTTGCCCCACAGAGAAATTACCAAGAATATACAGTTGCCCAGCTGCTCAACTGTAAATTGCACTTACTGGATCCTTTTCGCTCTTTCTTTCTGATGCCTGCTGGCAGTATGACGGTTTATTGTTTTTATTTTTAACCAGCTTTCCATTGTAGCTGCTCCTCTCCATCTTTGCTTGTTTGTTTAGACTCGAGACCTTTCATATTAAGCTCAAATGTCTCAAGCTGTTCTGTAGCAGCAAATTCAAATGGTTAGCTCCATTTTCACAAAATACAGCAATGCGACAATATCATTCAGTCATTTTGCCTCCACAAAGAGCCAGCAGCACCGAGGAGCCCCGTGGCAGTGATTTAATTTAGCCAGGATTGGATGCACAGCTTATAAAGTTTGTATACAGTGATTACTAGAAATTGCCATCTTAGGCCAGGTGGGCAGTGAGTAGTTAATTTGAGACCATTCTCTGGGGTGACAAAGGACTAGAAATACACCATATGGCTATTTAACTTTCTTCACTATTTTCCTGCTCCTCTGTCAATGCCTGCTCTTACAGGGCTTTAATATCTCAAACACTTTACCAAGGAATGAGAAGTTCAAAATGGTTTTTCCCCCTCATTTGAACATTTTATCACAAAACAGCTACTCTAGACCTCAATGGGGTGTCTGGCAGGGTGGTCCCCTTGGACAACACTGAAAGATTTTGCCAGATGCAAAATATTTTACCAGATGCTGGATGGGGTTACACTCCCCCTGAAATCTCAGGCTCGCAGCTTCGGTGTGCTCCTGGACTCCACTCTGATCCTGGATGCCCAGGTTTCAGCAGTGGGTAGAAGTGCATTTGCACAGTTAAAACTTGTGCGCCAGCTGCACCCATTTCTTAAGAAGTATGATCTGCTTACAGTGACACATGTCTTGATTACACCCTGTTTGGACTATTGCAATGCACTGTACATGGGGGTGCCTTGGAAACTGTTCAGAAACTTCAGTGTGTGCAAAATGTCACTGCCAGGTATAGGGACCACATAACTCCCTTGCTGAAACAGCTTCACTGGCTACCAGTTCATTTCCGGGCACAATACAAAGTGCTGGTTATGACTTGTAAAGCCCTACATGGCTTAGGTCCAGATTATTTGAGAGACTGTATCTCCCTATACAAACCTGCTAGAGCCCTAAAATCTTCTGGGGAAGGCTTTCTCTTGGTCCCTTCACCATCACAGGCTCGCCTGAAGAGGACATGAGAGAACCTTCTTGGTGGCTACTCCTGCCCTCTGGAATGCCCTTCCATGAGAAGCAAGGCTGCCCCCCTCCTTGCTTGCCTTTCATCGGCAGGTAAAAACAGCTCTATTCAGGCAGGCTTTTAATGTCTAGGCATGGGTTGGGTTTTATATGGGATGGGTATTGTGGTTTTATTGTAGTTTTAATGTTTGTAATTTTATATTGTTTTTAGCTGATGTTTTAATTATTTTATGGTACTATGTTTTTAGAATTGTTATTGTGAGTTGCCTTGGGTCCCTTTGGGGAGAAAGGCGGGATAGAAAATAAATAAATAAATAAATGCTTGGGAACATTGTTATGGAGCTTTGAGAAGAGGCAAATCATCTACTAGTTTCATAACTCTAATGAGAAATCAGCTATATATGTTCTGCCCTCCAACATTTCACAGATGAATGTGATTAAAATGGCATTCAGAATGTGATTAAAATGGCAAAAATTATTAATGAGGAAGAACATAACAAGCTAGAAGAAGCTGCAGCAGTTTGCTTTTTACATAGGTCCACTGTACATGGAATGCAGGCATCTGCCCCTTCCTTTTCTCTTCCCCCAATCTTTCCTCTGCTGAGATAATTGAATGAAAATCACTTCTGTATTTTGAAATCAGTTTGCAACAATTGAAGTCAGCTGAGAGCAAAGGGGTAAAATGAGGAAGAGGAGAGAGAAAAGAGGAAATTTGAAAAGCAGATGAAAAAGTGGGATGGCAGAGGATTAAATGGCATTCCCTTGCCAAATCAAGATAGTTGGAGGATATAGTATACTGACTACAGAGTTACCCTTTGGATACAAGAATCTTTTCCTCAGGATCCCTCTTCACTCTCCATCAGATCATATTCCTAACATGGAAGTATGCTTCTAACAATCAATAAGTCAGATGTCAGTCATGCCCCGGGCACCTCTTGGCTGTGTTCATAAATGCAGGCACACACATAAACATACATGGCCTAGTAACGCCATTGGGCCTGACCTCAGGATGAAGAGCCCTCCTTCCTGATAACACCATCTGGCCAAGGAAGAGTGAAAATAGAGGCCCAGCAACACCATCGGACCTGGCCTCAAATTGAAGAGCCCTCCTTCATGACAACGCCATCTGGCCAAGGAGTGAGAGATCCTCATCTTATTATGAAAAGCTATTCTGTGCTTCTTAAGAGAAGGATTATCTGTCTTTTGGGAAATAAATGATCTTAGCTGCAATTGTTTCCTCAGAGACAGAGAAATAGTGACCTATTATAACGTAGCCCAAAGGTGTGGAGAAATTCAAACTAATGAAACTTTATTCTGTCTATTTAAAGTAAGGAATGAAAACATTCTGGATCTTTAGAGCATGGATCCTTCAGATTCCTCAGTACTATCTATAGAAAGTGAGTAAATAAGAAGAACATATTATGACAGATGTTGTGGGAGAGTAGATAATAGAAGGTTAATGGTTAAGAGAGTATGAAAACTGTAGTCCAAAAAGTAATGGCTGGATTGCTGTTGAATAGTTGTGGATCTTGACTGATCTTGAAAGCAAAGTTAGTACTTGAATGAGGGACCACAAATGAAAAGCAAGTGCTGCCTATGCTGTCAAAGAGGAAGGAACTGGAAAAACCACCTCTGCATATACCTTGCCTAAGAAAATTCTTTGAAATTCATAAGTGCTGTAAGTCAACAGGCAACTTGAACACACACACACACACACACTGTTAAGAATGTGTAAACTAATCTTCTGCATTTGTGATTGGTATCCATGTTTAGGCTTGTGACACTATTGTTACTATTGCAAATGCCCTCCCCAAACCTACCTTAATAGGCAGTACCCTCGCCAAATGACATGAAGCTTTTCTGCTGGCAAATGGGATACAGAAGCCTGATGTTTCTAAGCCTCCTTCTGCCAATTCCGCACCACTCTGTGGATTGCTGGGAACAGGGGACTGGAATTATCATTCTGCTCTGCCCTGATCACTAGCAGAACAGGCCTCCATCACTTTGTGAGGCTGCTGCCTGTTAAGGTAAGTTTGTGGGATCAGACCAGGAGATGATGTAGGATCTTAACCAATGTTTCCAAGGTCTGTGCTCCTTTACACCAGTGGTGGACAAAGTGTGGTCTATGGGCAGCATGCAGTCCTTGTGGTCCCAGTTGCAGCCGCTGAAGTCCCCTGAAGTCCTCCAAAGTTCCCAGACCCCTCATAATTAATTTGTGGTGTTCATTTCCATTTCCAGACAATGTTTTCCCCCAGCCTACCCAGAGCTGTCATAACCGCCTGAAAATGTGGCAAGTTGCTTCTCCTCCCCCTCCTCCTCCCCGGGCCCCCAAATCTATAAATAATCAAATAAAACCCCAAACAAAAAGGTAATTGAAAATCAGCAGCTGGAAATGGCATACTGAAATGTGCAGGTGCAGCCTGCTGGGTTAGCATGAGAACAAAATTTTCTAAGGACTCTGTTTTGAATAGTCCTGCTTAGGCATTGAAGATTCAGGCCATGGTTTCCTATAATTCAGTCTTCCTATTTTCCTACTGCCTCCCATTTTACCAAGCATTATAATCTTTTCCATTGAGTTATGTTGTTTCATGATGAGTCCAAAGTATGATAGCCTCAGTTTAGTCATTTTTAAAACATACACAGTTATCCAGTTGTCAGTTCCCATCAGAAAAGATGGATTGGATTCATGGGATTTTCATACATTCTGTGTAATAAATCCTAAATTGGGTCTAGCAATAGGGTTTAGCCTAATATTACCATATGTAATATACATGTTTTGCCCATAGTAAACGTCTTCAGAAACAACATATAGGGAATCAGGGATATACTGGTTTCACAGATGTGATCCTGCTGGATCCCTGAATAGCCAAACTTTTTCTGGACATTATTTGAATGTATGATGATCCCCAAAGATAGGTGACAAGTATAAATTTAATGTTTTGCATGCACAATTTTGGAAAAGGACCTGCTATGTCTTCTTAGAGACATACAGAGTTCTTGACATGTGCAGCTGCAGTCAGTGTATGGTATGGAGCAGGAAATGGAGATGGAGAAGGAGTCCCTGAAAGCAAATAGTAGCATTTGCCACTGGGTTCTAGAGCATTTTTTTTTTTGGCATTTCTGTATGGTTCCACTGCAAACTAAAGGCAATTGTTTGCTCTAATTCTGCTTTGTTTCTTGCTACTTAATTGGAAACTCCAGCCAAATATTATAATCAGATAATGCACTTGGTGGTGCTTTCAGTGAAGCTTTGACACATCTCACCAACACCAAAGCCCACTGAGTGGCTTTCCCTAAGGGGGTGTTTTGTTAATCTTCCAGGTTACCCTGTTCTCTACATTATGTAGAATGTGTAATTCCCAGGGTATAAAATATTCATCTGTGTTTGAGAAGTAAGTGCTATACAACAACAGTGAATTCATAAATCCTTTTGCAGCTAGTCCTCTTGGGTGGCATTGTGGACTTTATTACTATCTAGCAAATGGGTTTAAAACAGGGAAGTGAGCTTAGGGAGGGGAGAGTACATGTGTGTGATGCGACTGAAAATCAGGCAGCACTGAGATGTGCTTTATTATCTTCTCCCCTTACACAAACACACAGAGAGAGGCAGTGCAGGGAGGGAGCAGAAAGAAGAGAGATGGGTTCCTTCACACTCTAATTGGATAGCTCAAGGAAGATTTAATTGCTACTGCTGACCCTGAAGGATTTACATTGACCCAGACCCATCATAAACAGTGAATGCATTCATATTATATAGCCTGAGCCATCCAGCTTGGCTCTCTGCAATGTTCAGAAACAATCCCCCAGCATTCTTACCGGCTGAAAAATGTACTGTGTTCCATCATTTTGGGGTTGTTCACTTCCACATCTGGTTTCAGTCCTGTAGTCACAGTTTGAGCTGGCAACTTCCAGCTGATGGATTCACGTAAGGCGACAATTACATTTTTGCTGGCAGCATGTGTACCTCACATTTCTAATCCAGTTAATTATTCCTGCAATATCCAGTTGCATCTGACTAAACAGCTATGCTGATTTGTTTAGCATTTGTTTAGCTACATGCTTGAAAACTCAAAGATATTTGAAATCTTTTATAATATGTGATGATGGGGTTTCTAATTAAGCGAGCCAATTATGAAATATAGCCAGGTCACTTTACCCATCACTATGGCCATGTAGGCATTTCAGTTTCTATGTTTGCATTCCAAAATGCTGATGCACAATTTGATGTTACACACACTTCCCAACTGTTCCATTTAGACAGGGAAAGTCCCAGTTAATCCTCTGCCGTACCATTTTTCCTAGCTGCTCTTAAAATGTCCTATTTTCTCTCTTTTCCTCCCTTTCCCCCTCTTTGTCCTCACCTTACTCCAGTTGATGCAGTCTGAGTTCAAATTGCACAAGTAGTATTCACTCAGTTAACTCAGCAGAAGGGAGAGGAGAGGAAAGGCAGAGTCTTGCCCTTCCCAGTAGGCTCAGGCAAAAGTGGATTGCTGTAGCCTCTCTGAACTTTTCTGTTCTTCCCAATTACAGGTTTTGTATCCCTTATCAAAAATGCTTGGGGCCAGAAGTTTTTTGGATTTTGAATTCCCCCCCCCCTGCTCTGATTTTGGAATATTTGCTTATACATAATGAAATATCTTGGAGATGGGATCCGTGTCTAAAAACAAAATTCATTTATGTTTCATTTACACCTTATACACATAGCCTGAAAGTAATATTTTAAATATTTTAGCATGAAACAAAGTCTATGTACATTGAACCATCAGAAAGCAAAAGCATCACTATCTTATCCACTCATGAAAAAAGTTTTGGATTTTGGAGCAGTTTGGATTCCAGATTTTTAGATAAGGAATATTCAAACTATAATACCTTCTGCCAGTTTGACTACATTCTGATGCTGATTGGCTGCATGCATCCCTGTTTTCATCTGTGACTTGTTGGAGGATATAGATGTTAACCTCAGCTGCCATGCTGTTAGTGAAATGCCAGCACAAGCCTTTTTATAGTCATTGCAAAAGGACCAATTCACCCTCTCAAATCACAAAATGACTCCCACCCCCTCAAAACTTGCCATCCTCCTGCTCCTACTCACATGGCCATATAGTGTCTGGGAAAGGTCACAGTGACTGAAAAACACCAGGCTATGTCCACAAAACTAGACTCAATGATGACATCATCCTCTGAGATATCTGTGGAACCCCCAAGAGGTCCTGGAGAATGTGTTTGTTTTGTGGATTTGTCTATAAGACATAGCTGACACTTTCTTCTGCTTCCTGCTCTCCACCAGTTACTAAATGGCTGTTTGGGGGAATGGGAGACAGATGAGTCCTACAAGAGGTGCTGGGGAGACAGGGTGTACTTACGTCCTTGTCTCCTCATGCAGGGCCCTTGAAAACCTCTACTTTGGAGCATAGTGCCCTTGTTTTTTGTTTTTTTTATTTACAACTTGTCAGGGAGCCTCTAGCAAGTATGCTGCTAGGGTTCAAAGCTAGCAATGTTTTCATATAGTGTTTTATAGGAGCCAGAAGGGCATGGCTCTGTTCAAAATGAAGATCATTTCAATGTTACTGTGCAGTTACAGTGCTTCTCCCTCCCACTCTCACTTATATGAGATTTTTACCCACAGACCTGTACGGGCTTTTTCTTTTGAGTGAGTTAACCCATACTGAAGCAGCACAGTATGTTCACAAAACAGCTGTCAGGTTCTTTTCAGATTCAAGCCACAGGCTGAGTATTTCGGGGAACTTGTCTCTCTGGGCCCAGAAAATTGCTGCAGATCAGTCATGACCTTATTGGTTATTTTGCTCTTGCCAGAGCTGCTATTTACAGGGATGAAACTCCTTTCCCTTGTTTAAGCAAGCATGTCTACCCTTTTGCTCCCTAGCTGTTCCTTCTTTGAAATAACAGGTTGTTTTGCAGTTTCTTTCCCTCCTTGGCCAATGTTCTGCCTTGCAGATAGGTGTGCAACAGGACCTCAGGCATTAACGTGTGGACATAAAAACAGCACATACCTGTCACATTCTTTTCATCACCCAGTTACTGTTAGAAAAGCTGGCATCTTTTGGAGAGAAACAAAATGTCAAATATTTGAATAGTGGTGGGGAAAGAAAAGACTTCAATTTAAAAGGCTATCCGTGGCAAAATGACCCATTTTCTCATGTGTTACAAAACAAGGCAACTGAAAAGTGAATTGGCTGGGGACCATAGCATCACTGTAACAAATCTGGACCCAAGTTGTTTCTTGAAGTCATTCCATGATGGGTGTGCATCACTGAGGAACGACAAAGGCATTGGTTTGAAATGGAGTTTTCTAGATGGGATATTCTGGGAATTATCACCCCCAAATTGCTCACCCTAGCTTGGCAACTATTCCAAGCATTGAATGAAGCCTATTTCCAAAATAGCTCCAATATTTTGGATAGTTCATTCAACTTCCAGACCTGATTCACAGCCCCACTGACATAGAAGCTACCAGCTACTAATGGGAAGCATGGCTGTAACAGCTAAGCTGGCCAGGTGGCATCACCTGCAGGTGCACTCATTGTCAGGAGTATCTAAGACTTGCTTTATTTCTTGGGACAACAGTACAGTTGGCCCTCCTTAGCCACAGATTTTTTATCCACAGATTTGAGCATGCATATCTTGAAAATATTCCTAAAAAAGTATAAATTCCAAATATCAAACCTTAATTTTCCATTTTATATATGGGACAACATTTTGTTGTGCCATTATATTTAATGGAACTTGAGCATACATGGATTTTGTTATACACGGAGGGTCCTGGAACCAAACTCCAGTGGATAACAAGGGCCCACTGTAAAGTGTCTGAAAGACTGCCAGCTCCCAATTGAGCCCAAGGCGAAAATCCTACATGCACCAGCTTTCTGTAAAATATGTATAATATAAGCTGGTCAAAAACTAAAATGACTAGGAATAATGTTGATTTGTAGTCTCAGCAGGAGTACATCTGGAATCACTGTTCTAGTCCAACAAGGGTAGAGAATGCTAAATCTCTCACCAAATAATGCTCAGATTCCATAGGATAGGATAGGATCCTGACAGTGAAAGTAGTATCTGACAGCTATAATGTTGTAATGCAGATACACCCTAATGTTGGGAGAAAGCTTCTATCAGTAGGAGGAAGCCCCATTAAACTCATTGAGGCTTACTTCTGTGTAGAGACATGTCATGAGTGCCCCAAAATACACTTTCCTGGAGGTACATCTCATGGTCTTCAATAGTATTGTTCCTGAGTGAGTATGCTTGGGATCAAAGCCACATAAATGCTACTTCTGTCTAGAGAATTTACTATTTAACATTCTATTCCATTTGTGTGGAGGTGAGGAGTCTTCTACTTTCCCTGCCTGGTTAAAAACCAAACAAAACCCCAGTTTTATTTTTTTAAGACTATGAATAAATAACATATGGCTGTAATAGAAAACAAATAGATAACTGGGAATGATAGATACTTTGTACAAAAAGAAACACGAGTTCTTATCCATCACTAATAGCTATTTCATAGCTTTAGCTGACGCCTGCTGTGGGATCAGACAGCATGTTCATTATAATCGGAAATATTTCTTTTTTAAAGTTGCCTTTTCTATTAAATAATATTTCTTTATCTTTTTCATTCTAAACTTAATTTAAAATTTCTTATTCTCCACTTGCATCCAGCTGTTATAATTTAAAAGGCTACATTTTATATACCTGTGCTCATTTTTTTAAAAACTGTTTTGGCTTTTCTGTTTTGTACCTCATGCTATATCAACCTATTTTATTTCCCTCCTAGCCTTAAGACACTAAGCCTAAAGCATACTTAGTAGCAACTAAGCACAGAAAACACAGTGACAGTTAATGCATCGCTGAGTAAGCATGCATAGCACTATAAGAATTTAAATTTAATTTTGCCCATCATCCACAAACGGACCAGAGGAGGGCTGTGAATCATGTAGCCATTAAAATATTGTAGAACTACAGCTCTCAGCATTCCTAAGTATTGGCTAGGCTGGCTGAGGTTGTTGGAAGCTGCTGCAGGGCTTTATAATTCCACCCCTTTTATAGGACTTTATCACACGGGAAAATCAGGGGTTTAAACAGTGAAAATTGTGTGAAAATCACCCAGTCACAATTAACATGTTCGCACACATCACTTTTAAAGAGCCATTATCCCAGGAATAAACAGACAATAAACAGGCAATAAAAGGCAACAAATCATTCATGGGATTTCCCTGTTACTGTTTATTGCCTGTTTATTCCTGGGATAATAGCACTTTAATTGCAACATCATGTGAAAATGTTAATTGTGATTGCACAGTTTTCACGGGATAATCGTTGTTTAAATCCCCAATTTTCCCCATGTCATAAAATCCATACAGGAAAGGAGTTAAAACTATTTTAACTCTTCACTTGTTCAGCCTAGTTGTTTCATGACACAGGTTACACTTAGGACAGGAAACATGTCATTTCTGGCATGCTTGCTATATCCATGGCATCTTTTAGTAACAAGTATTTCATAATGGAACCAGATTCCATCTGATTTTGGAAGCTAAGCAGGGTCATCCCTAGTTAGTACTTAGATGGGAGACCTTAGATGGGAGCCCACCAACGAATATCAGGTGCTGTAAACTGACAAAACCACCTCTGAATATTCCTTGCCTAAGTAAATTCTTTGAAATTTATGGGATTACCATAACTTGTTAGGTGACTTAAAGGTTTGTGTATAGACACACACACACACATACACAGTTCAGCCTCCTCAGAAGGCTCCTGGCATTATTAGCATAGTTTGTCAACTAGGTCTTGCATCCTTCTCTAAATCAGGGGTGGGCAAAGTACAGTCTGTAGGCCATATGCGGCCCCTAGGGGTTTAAAAATGGATTTTAGGGAACTCCAAAAATGCCTCCAAAGTAACTTCTAGGGGGTATGAATGGTATTCCCACCATGTCTGCAGATCTGCTGTCCCCGCCATCAAAATAATTTTTTCACTCCCCCCCCCAAATGTTGCCCCCAAATACCCCAAATGTACTCTAAGCACAGTGAGTATACCACCATACCATCTAGAGGGTATTTGGGAGAATGTAGGGCAAATAAGAGAGTCTTTTGTGGGAGCAGATACAGATACAACTTTGTGCTTGAGAAAATAGACCTAGAGGGACCCACTGGCAACCTGGACCTGTCACAGCAGACAAGCCGGTCTCTGTTGAAGCTGAGCAATAGGGATGGAGGTTAGGGCAGTTAACCTTCTCCTTTTTTAAATTTCATAGCCCAGTGTTCTAACTGGGGAAAAGGGGGATGAATTATGGAAGCAAAAAGCCAGGGAGTGTGGGGGCTGTTTAGTGTATTGCCCAGAATGTCACATGCAATACTTGTAATTAATACCTTTTCTCAATATAATTATTTTACATTATGGTTGTAACCTATGCCCTTCTTTAGTGGCATAACTATAATTAAATTGCATCTTTAGCTCTGGGTCCACTAAAAGGCAGAAGAGGGATATCACATGCATTGTGTGCTGGCTCAAGCTATACCTTGTGCTACTGAAAGTGAAACAGTGAACTTTGTTTAAAATTAACAAAAAATAACTAAGGAGCACAGAAAGCAGAATGCACTTTTAACATTATAGTACTGTATGACAAATTGATGTGGGACTTGGAAATATACCTCTAACTAATTAGTTCTTAACAAGTAAACTTCCCCAACTCTGTTCACATGTGCAACTTACTGGACAGAATGTGTGAATGTGGGTTCAGGTTGCTCTGCTCAAGTGACATGATAGCAGTGACTCATTCCCATGGTGAGATCTCCTCTGCTGTCATGGTCAATGATCCTTTTGGGGAGGAGGGCATTATTTTCCAAAGCATTTGAAAACTCTTCCTTAGAAGAAGGTATAAACAGATAACCTTTCACATTGGTCTGGAAACTATGCCCTATGAGGAGTGGCTGAGGAAGCTGGGTATGTTTAGCCTGGGGAAGAGAAGGTTAAGAGGTGTGTTACCCAAAGAAAGGCGGTGGTGGGGGTTTGGGGTCCCCACCAACAATCAGTGTTACATCAGAAGTTGAGGAAATTAACTTTGCAAGAGTCTGGGTAACCTTTAGGACCATTTCCACCTGTGTATAACAGTATTAAGTGAGGGAGAACTCCAGACTTGGGTGAATTAAGAGGGGTTTATTTTGAAAAATGCAGGGTGCAATCACACACACAGTAGTAATTCACATAGGACTCTTTCAAACGGGGAGGAATTTCTCCCAACTCCGAATGGAGCCAATGCGGATTTATGTAAATTCGCTTGTTTAGCGAATTTACATGAACCCCTGCTCTGTTCGGAATTACTTCCCATTACCCGAAATTAACCCCCTCCTGCCCGAATTTGCATGCGAAGCTTTAATTCGCAATAAGGTAAAACCCATGATTGCATTCGAATTGGCTTCCCTCCTGCCCGAATTTGCATGTGAAGAGTTAATTTGCAATAACATAAAACCCATGATTGCATTCGAATTGACCTTAAATTATACTTCCAATTTAGCCTTGTATGAAAGAGTCCATAGATACAGCATTCAGGACTACCTGAAATGGAAATATGGAAACTGGATAGTGGAGTTTAAAGAGGGTCCAAATGGGATTGATAATCAATCACCTGTCCAAAGAATAGACTATGGAAAGCTGAAGTGGCTCAGACGGGGTGGGGGATGGGGTCTGAGGACAGTACAGTTTCTTTACATAGAGCACAATCTGGGGCAACTGTATATATACTGTGAATATGCAGAGTTTAGGGTTTTGAGACCAATATTTATACCTGAAAACTAGCCTGGGGATGAGCTATCTTGTAAGGTAACAAAGAGGCGAAATAGTTGGGCAGGAAAAAGCGGCTCGAATCTGCCTTTTCTAAAGCCACATTGAAACCCCACCAACCACACCACTGGCTCCCAAAGCAGCTGGAGTGCTCATGTCATGACCACATGACATGGCTTCAAGCCAGGAAAAAGCAGAAAAAAGCTGCTTCTTTTTGAAATGGCTTTTCTCTGCATAAGATGCTTAGAGGACACTTTCCTGCTGGCTTCAAGACATGTATCATCTAAATGCCACACCTTCAAGCCAGCCTGAAAGCACCTTTTTTTGCCTGTCTGTTTAGCCCCAAAGACTTGATGTTCCTTCCCAGGAACCAAGAGTGGGATTCTGGACTGGCTGATGACCTTAATTTTAAGGTGACAAAAACAGTGATTGGATTGGGACAATCCCCGGGTGACCACAGGATGAGGTAACTGAGAACATGTCAGAGGCAGGAAGTGAGGTTGGCTTATTGCTTTGGGTGCAAGGAGATCCTTTGCCTCAATGTGCAAGAGGAAATACAAAAGACTTTGGTGAAGGGAAGAGTAATTGCCAGCTTTGATTGTATTATTATCTAAATCATCCTCGTGTTTTGGGCCTCACTTCTTTTCTCCTGAGAACCTGACATAGTGTTCCCAAAGACCATTCCAGATATGAAATATGATATATGGGGACCCCAAATACAGTACAGGAATGCAGGGTGTGGTGGCTGGTGACAAGATAGGAATGTTTAAATATTTGGAGGGATGTCATATATTGAGGATAGAACAAGCTTGCTTTCTGTTGCTTCAGAGCTTAGAAAATGGAGCAATGGATTTAAACTACAGCAAAAAAGATTCCACCTAAACATTAGGAAGAACTTCCTGATGGTAAAAAACTGTTGAACTGTAGAATATGCTGCCCCAGAGTGTAATGAAATCTCCTTGTTTGGATGTTTTTAAACAGAGGCTGGATGGTCATCTGTCAGGAGTACTAAGATTGTGTCTTTCTGCATGGGCAGTGGGTTGGACGGGATGGCCCTTGTGGTCTCTTCCAATTCTGTGATTCTATAATATAGCTCTGGGGGTCTCCTAGGAGTGCATGATTTACATATTGAAAACAGAGAGTTGGGTTTATGCTGGGCATATACTGTAGTAGACTACATGATGACATGCTTCCTTGGTGCAAGAGTAGCAGATGCCATATTTCATTTAGTTAGCCCGGTAGGTAGCACAGTGGTATCCAATGGCATCAGTGATAGAGGGAACCCAGATGTGTGGCAATGAGAGCAAAATTTAAGAAGATGAAATTCAGGGCCTCCAATGCAGATTTTTCAGAAGGACTACCTATTCTACATGCAGAGCTAGCTAGGCAGGCACAGCAGATATTTTGCAATCCATGGATGATGATGGCGATGATGATGATGAAGCTTTATTTATATAGCGCTGTAAATTTGCACAGCACTGTGCATACAATCTTGTTAGTTAGATGGTTCCCTGCCTTCAGGCTTACAATCTAAAAGACATGACACAGAAGGAGAAGGGAATGGTGGAGAGGAAGGGGATCAGGTCCAATATTTCTTCTCTCCCTTGGAGGCCTAGACCAAGGCGGATGGATTGGAGGGAGGGCTCTTCATCTTAATCGAGGCAGGGTTGTGCTAGGTCCTACAATGAATGTATAATAGTGTGTGATATCCAGTCAAAGAGACCAAAGGTCTATAAGAAAAAAAAAATCACGTAGGTCAGAAACAGTTGGAGAGAATAACTTTTTAGAGGTATCAGTATGCAAAGGGATCTTGTAGCACCTTTGATACTAACTGTACAAAAGAAGTTGTCTCATAAGCTTTACTATTCCTAATATCTGATTCATATGCTTTGGCATAGAGACTGGCCTGTTTGCTCAATGTAGAGTTTGCCACTGCGCAGCATTGATCAGTTTGTATGCCTGCACATAAATCAGATATTGGGAATGGGAATACACAAAAGCTTGTTGCAGAATGCTTTGGTCTTCTTGGTCATTCCATTTCTGACTTCAACAAAGACAACCAAGCTCAAAGGAAGATTTGAAAGAGAAACATCTGAATTATTCACAAACTCCAATCCATCAACAGTGGATTAAATAAAGGCAATGGATTCCTGGCACACTACACATTCTGTAACCCTGGGTGCTCTTAGCCAGTTTAATGTATCTCCTTTCTGCTTCCCAGTTTGTACATACCATCTTCCAAAATCCCTGCCACCATTCATATGGACATCCACTCAACTTGGCTTTAGGCAACATCTTCTCTCCTGCGTTTGTCCCTCAATGGTCATAGTTAAAATTGAACTTGTTATCTTATTACCATACCCACATGTTTTGCATTTCCATGGTTTTTTATACAGTTTGATTAAAAAGGTTGTTCCTGGGCATCAGTTCACGCCATGCATCTGAGGAAACAGACCAAGTGTATGAAAGCTTATGTTACAACTTTTTTTTCACGCGGGGCAGTACAGACCACTGAAAAGGTTTTTTTTGCAACTCAACTTCAACGCAGCAGCTAGACATTGCGGTGAAGCTGCACTGCAAAAAAGGAGTGAGGTTTCCCCACTCCTTTTTTGCACCGCAGTTGTGGTGCAAGTGGGGGAAAAGGCGCCACAGTAAGTCTGAAAGGTGCTATAAGATCCCTTTGCATACTGATATTCCAGACTATCACAGCTATGTCTCTGACTTCTACCCCCTTTTGGAATGTATGTGATAACAATGAGAGAGCTGCCATTGTGTAGTGATTTGAGTTGTTACCCAAAATGCAAGGGTCCTGGGAATGATATTAGCTCAAATGACTGAAGCCGAGAGAGTTCGGGCAACTAAAGTGGGGATCAAGCTCCACTCAGCTTGTGCCAAGAAGCAGACCTCTTGGGTGCTATTTCAAATAATTTTATTTATGAATCAAAAGGGAATCACCATTCATGCAAAAAGACACTCATTTTGGCATACATTCAAGACTACGTGCCATGGGCCAAGAGCTGTAGGACTGGGACCTGAAGGAAGAGTGTGATGAGGAGGCTGAGGAAGGGACCCAGGCAGGGAACAGCCTGCAACTCTCCCTGTTGCAAAGCAGTCAGCTCTCCCTGCTGAAGATCTCCAGCCAGCTCATCCTGTGGAACTGCAGCCTCAGCTAGCAGGACAAGGGCAAGACTCACCTGCTGATGAGGCAGAGGACACCTGGGGTCTTAAGTCCTCGATCAAGGAAGAGGAACAAAAGGATCCAACAAAAGATAGAGCCAAGATGCTCAGCCAGGCTGCAGTCTAAGCAGCAATCAATCAAGCTCTGATGTCAGGCTGTTTAAGAGCTGAGTTTGCCTAAGGAGTTGCTTGAAGCAGCATGTCTGTTTCCTGGCCAGTATTCTTGTTACCTGTTTCTAGACTCCTGTATTCCTGCTTCAGACTTTCTGGCTTCTTCAACCTTTGGACTGTGTTGACCTTAATTCCTGTTGCCTCGCTTGACATGGACTGCTTGACTCATGACTTTCTCTTTCTCACATGAAAGGACACTTTATATCTGCTTGTGACCAGCTGGCTCTGCCTGGATTATCAGTTGGAGGCTCCTTCTCAGCCAGCCTGTGTGGGTGATTTGGTGAACCAGGACACTTATGATATAAAAGGTGGTAGCAGATAGTGACCTCAGGGTTGCAGAGGGCTATACAGTATTAATACTAGATGTGGTGCTCCAATAAAGGGAGGGGGTGGCACTGTGAAGTGGAAATGGCTCAGCAAGTTGTCTTAGGATCATGGTATGGCCAGTTGTGCTGAGGAGCCAAGTGAAATATAGACAGATATGTTTATTGCACAGGGACTTGTCAGAACAGGAAGAGAAAGGAATGAAAGGGATCAGGAATGACTGTGGAACAAGTGGGGAACACATTTTACTGCACACAGAAGTCCCTCACTCATTCTATTCCATTCCCCATCCGTCCCAGAGAAGGAGATTTTTGAGAACGGTTCAGAACAGATTGGGATTGGAGGGGAACAGAATGAGTGAGGGATTTCATTGTTTGCAGTAAAATGTGTCTCCTACTCATTCCACACTCAATCCTGTCCCCTTTCATTCTTTTCTCTTCCTTTGTGTGCAGTAAAATGCATCCCCCATTCATTCCGTTCCCTTCCTGGCCCCTTTTGGACCATTATTGGGACGTGCCTGGAGCCTGTGTGATATTCTTCAGAGTGTCTGTCTGATCTCAAATGAGACCAAATTTTTTTTTGGGGGGGGGGGGGGGTGCCTAAGCAGGCATATTTATAGTTCAGAACCTGTCCTGGGGCAGAATTTGGCATTAAGGGGTAGTTTCTAGAAGGGAAGAATGGAAGTGGAAGTTGGGAATCATTGGACAATCAACACAAATATCCTTGGACAAAGGAGTATCACACCCAGGGGGCAGAGTACTTGGATTTCTGTTCATTTGTAAGCCCAAGGTCTATTGCCCACAATTATTCCTATCAGTGAAGGGATTATGCAGATTCCAATCTAGATCAATCTATCCTTGCTATGTGCTTTTGAGCTCCCCTATGCTGAGTCTCTCAGATCTCCTTATATGGTAAAGTTAGTTTCTTGCACTGGGACACCCTCGCAGCTATGTGCTCTCAACATCCTTTTGATATCAAATTGAAAGGAGGAAGGGGCCATGGGGTAATAGAATATTGGACTATGACTTGGGAAACCAGGTACCAAATTCCCACTCAGCTATGAAAACCCACTGCGTGACTTTGGGCAAATCACTCTCTCTCAGCCTCAGACGAAGGCAAAGGCAAACCTCCATTGTACAAGTATTGCCAAGAAAACCCCATGATAAGTTTGCCTTGGGGTTGCCATAAGCTGGACACTACTTGAAAGCACACAACAATAACAACAACAAAATGATAACTAAAGACTAAAACCTGGGGGATTCTGGGAGTATACATTATAGAAGTGGCATAAGCTCTGGTAAAAAGTCCTTAAGATTGTAAGCACCATGTACTAGGGTGGTCTGGTTCCATTGTGGTGCAAATGTAACCCCCCCCACCATTCCCCTCTCCCCTTATTCTCCCCTTAGGCCTGAATGACTGGTTAGCTGATTGATTTTTAAAAAAACCCTGCTCTTATTGAGAAAGATTCCATAGCTTTCCATTGAGTCAAGAACAGCTTCCACAATTAGCAAGAAATGGCAGTAATTTATGATATGTGAAACATTATCAAGAAGTCACACAGTCCCTGTCTGCCATTTGAATGAGTAAGCCATTTATTATGCTCTTTGTTTTTTCTTCAAAGAATTAGCATTTCACAGGAAGATACATGCTTTCTTTTTCTGATCGGTCACCCATGATGGTAAATACAGATTTCTGAAGTTAACTTTTTGAGACAATATTATCAGGAAGAGATTTTTCTTTTTAAAAAGCAGCCTGTTGATTTTAATGGGATGATCTTGACTCAGTGTTTTTGGAAGGACTGCAGTGCAGGTCTATTACGACCAACAGAATATCAGCTTTGTAGTAAATATAAATGACTGTGGTCCAGAATATGTGAAACATTATCATTAAAACCAATCTGGATATTCATTGTTCCCAGCTGATATAATTCCCATGAATTAGGATAACATAAAAATCGATAAATAGAGCAGTCTTGTGATAAGATTGATTTAGAAAACATTTGGGGATGTGAAGATGTATCTCATGAGCATTAATTAATTTTGAGCAATTTTACTCTCTTGTGGCTTGTAGATAATTTATACTTTGTTCTTCCCATGCTAACCGCAGGATTCTGGGAAATATGATCCCACATAACTAACCTTTCCCAAGCTCTGACATTTTCGTTCTCATTTACTTTGGTTTCTCAATTTAGTTTGTTTCTCCACTGTAGTTATTATCATAATTAGCTCCCAGACATATTTTGGGGTTGGGAGTTATAAACATCATTGGGAAACTACTGAATCAATGGGTCTAATTGCCCAGTTAAGTTCCACACAAAATACTCCTAGACTGAAGCTACATTGGGGGGATAATGGGGAAATTAAAATGGGGTTTTCATTCAGCCACATAATGCTGCTTGGTGTGCTTTAGCTGTTACTACCCATGAACATCAGTCACGTGACCCTTTGCACACTATACGATTATAGTGTGGTTCCATTTTAACTACCATGGTTCCATCCTATGGAATCCTGGATTTGCAGCTGAGGGGTATTAAGAATTCTCAGCCAGAGAACTCTAGTGCCTCACCAAAATATAAGTTCCAGAATTCTATAGGGTGTTGCCAAGGCTGTTAACTATAGACTATAGCACTATAATTGTGTAATGTGGCTGTGCCCTCAGATAAGTCCATAACCTAAGAATGGCATTTTTCCAAATTTCACAGTGGAGGAGCTGGTGATGGTCTCCATTGATTGAATGAGAAGGGCCGAGCTGGTGTCACGGTGTAGTTATAGCCTATAAAGGCTTGCGTTCTTATGAGACAAGCAAAGAATTGTGCTGGTTGGTGGCTTTCTGCCTGCCTCAATTGCTGGCTGTTTACTGCCTCACCACAGCCTGGACTGCCAGCTGAATGACTTGACATGGTATGAGTTGTGTCTGTTGTTCTACAGAGGACAGGGTGTACAGATTTTTACTGTTCTCCTTGGCTAACAGAGCTAATCCATAATTAAGGGAACATCATGTGAGGATCATAGGCCAAAGCTGCAAGAGGAAGGATAAGGCTGATGTAATCCTACCCATTCCTTATGCTGTGCCCAGCACTAGGGTTGAGACTAGTGCAACAGATACATGATCCTCTTCTATACAAGCTGCTGTCACAGCGCAGCATCTGGTGGGT
This sequence comes from Urosaurus nigricauda, assembly GCA_034509955.1. NCBI lineage: Eukaryota > Metazoa > Chordata > Lepidosauria > Squamata > Phrynosomatidae > Urosaurus > Urosaurus nigricauda. The sequence continues at coordinate 73,032,070 of JAOEGL010000004.1, read as the reverse complement.
GAAGCTGTTATGTCACATAGAAACAAATCAAGTGGGACAGAGCTTATGGTAGGAGCCAGACAGTATCAGTATTGGTGATGATCCCATAACACTTTCATGTCAGTGGAGCAGTGACTTTAATCCTGGTTATATCCTAAACCATCCAAGCTCTGAATCCTATCCTGCCCTATAGGCTTATCACATTGTATAGCAGCTTTAAAATTCAGCCTAAAACCCAGAGTAGATTCACTGTCTCACTGACATGGGAAGCACCAGCTACTGCTGATGATCCATTTGAGGGCCACACTTGGAGACAAATATACAGGAGCATTTCAATTATTTCAATACATGGGTCATGGGACAACAACTGGCAGATAGCATAGCAGGCCACCATTACTTTTTCTTTGCCTTGCATGGTGCCACAAGACATGGCACGTATGCACCTCCAGCATGCCTGTTCCAGTAGCATCAATGAGAATGAAGCACATGTAGAGTTACTTCCACAACCAATATTTGGATACAGGAAGATGAAACTAGTATAATAGAAGCATGAATGATAAGGACTGAAAGCATATGATATCAACTGACAGGTGTAAAACAATCAATCCTGGATATTCATTAAAACAATTATAGGCCACTATTCCAACACCATGGTGTTGGAACCAAACCAAGTTTAATTAGCAATTTAGTCTAGTAGCAAATGTAATGAATAGTTTAGCTGTACATAATTGCCATGAATGTAGCAGATACAAAGGCAGAGCTGTAGACATCCTGCAACACTCTTATAAGCTGACCTGATTTTGTGATCTCCTTTATGCTGACTTTATTAACACCAAGAGCACTTTGACTCAGTCTATTGCAAATCCTTAAATGGTTTAGGAAATAATGATGTTTAAAAGATAAAGGTTTTAAAATAAGGTTTTGGGTTTCAGAAGCTTTTAGTTCTGTTGTCATCCCAAGCATACAGAGCAAGAGTGTTATTACACCACAACTCCTATCAGTCTTAGCCAGCACAGCCCATTGGGAAGGATATAGCTGTTTGTAGTCCAACAGGATCTGGAGTGTTGTATGATTCCCACCCCTGTTGCAGAAGGAGGGATGCTGAAGATAAGTGGCTCACTAAGAGCTAGGGAACTGTTGGAGTGTTTAGACTAGCCTGCATGGAAACGTATGGCATATTAGTATTATTGAATGAACAGAGGAAAGCAGCAAAAGGTCATGAAAAAACACTTAGTGCTTTTGTAGACATTAATAAATACTGGTGTGTTTCCTTTGCTTGTTGCCACCTCTGATGCATAATACTATCATACAAGAGCATGTAAAAATGGACACATTGTAGTACCATCTGCTTAACAGTTTCCTGTAGTGCTTCATTTTGTCTTCTTTTTATCTGGACACAAGTCAATGCTGAGGTAAAGTAGCAGCAATCATTAGCTATGTATTCTGAACAGTTTGAAGAACATACCTCTCTAGGGAATGGCTCAATAATTGGAAGGGAAAGCTTCTGATTTAGCAGTGTTGCTAATTGGTGTGCAAATGTGAATGGCTGACAGTTAAGCACTCTTGGCACAGCACACATAGCAAGTTAATTAAAAATATTTGCCCTTTGTTGATAAATGATCCAGCAGTGTTCCCTTCATACATGGTCTCCTGTCCCAGCCAAGGATTTCCACTGCCCCATCCTGGATTCGTCCCTTCTCACTTGCTGCCCCTCACTCCTAGAACCTTCTTCCCCCACATATGCGCCTCATCACTTCTCTAACCAGATTCAAAATTAAGTTAAAGAGTATATTGTTTAGGGAAGCATTCCCAGGATTGTGCCATCTGCTCCAGGATGCCTCTTTTTTAACTATGTATTAAGAAGCCATGCCCTCCTTCCAATCCATCTGCCTTGGTCCAGGCTCCAGAGGGAGAGAAGAACCACTGGACCTCATCCCCTTTCCCACCACCTTTCCCTTTTCCTTTTGTGATGTCTCTTTTAGATTATAAGGCTGAGGGCAGGGAACTGTCTAATTTATAATATTGTATGTACAGCACTGTGTAAGTTTACAGTGCTATAATAATAATAAAAATAGTACATGGTTTGAATCTTAATAATAATAATAATGATAATAATAAATATTTATTTATATCCCACCTCTTCCGTTTCGGGGATTGAAGCGGGTAACAACAAAATATAAACAATACAAAAAATGATAAAACAGCAAACCCCTCCAAACCCCAACCCCAACCCTAACCCTCCCCTCTCAATCTTCCCCTCACCCTCACAATGGCCAGCAAGACTTAGGAAGTGATAATACTGCTCCAGGCAGGTGGGGTGGCTCCTATATTTGTTGGACTGTGAATCTACTCTGGATTTACTGCAGCCTTTAAATGAAGCATTTAAGATGCAGCCTAAGATGTGGAGTCTGTCTTGGAGATAAGGTTCAAGACAACTTACGCAATGTTGAAACTAAAGTCCAAAGCAGAGTCACCATCTTGCCCTCTAGTTAGTCACCATTGCTAGTGTATCAAGGTGTCTCATATATGTACCAGTGATGAAAACAGTATGAGATCTTTCACAAATGAATGGGTAGTGTTTTAGGTGCTATTGATCATAAATCATAATATAAATCATAGAAGTAAAACAATTTGCTTACCCTGCTCAGGAAATAAATTAATAAATTAATCTTGGAATAAACTAGGACTACATTAAACTATTTAAACTTTAAAGATCTGTAGCAGGGGGGACCTAAAGTTGGGTTCAGCCAAGGCAAGGAGACCCACCTTGGCCTTTGTTTCAGTCCCCTTTGGGCAAGGCACCCAAGTGCCAAGTGTGAGCCAAGATGTTGGTTTGCTGTCCTCCTAGCCATCTATAGGGATGACCTTCCCAAAGAAACTCCCCTCCAGATCCTGCAACTTAAAAGGGTGATATGCCCTAGGCTGGACCCTTGGCTAGTCTCCTTTCTCACTCTCAGGCCCAACAGGAGCAAGTCTGGAGACCTCCCCAACACCAAAGAGCACATTCCCATTTCTCCCTCTATCTCCCCAACTAGTGATTGGCTAGTCAACAAGCCACACCTAATTCTAGTCTCCCCTATAACCTCTCAGTGCATGGCAAACTCCCCCCCCCCAAATAAAACAAAACAAAAATCCTGGGAAAGGAGTCCAAATCCTTCTCATCCCAAATGGTGACCAGAATAAGCCTGTACTGGCTTAAAAAGGGTGGGCAGGACAAATAAGAACACCCCCCCCCCAAAAAAAGGGGAGAGAGATGGAAATGGCTTCTAAATCCTGTGGTCTCTTACCCGTATGCGTCTATAGGCTTTGACGTGCAAGCACTTACATGAACCCTCACTTCCTACTGAATTCTGTTCTTTGGAGCCAGCAAAAGTGGTGCCTTCTCACAGCTGGGCTTCCCCACAGGGGGGTTAGGCCAAATTTTTCAATCATGTGTTCTCTTCCAGAAATGGAGCAGTGTTTGCTTTGAAGGCATTCAGTACCTTGGATGGCTCTTTTAAGGTTAGAACAAAAAACCTGGAGGTAGTTCACTGCCCCCTAACAAAAGACTCATGGGGTTGCTACTGGTAATGAGATGGACAACTTCTTCCTCCCTCCAAGCCTCTAACCAGGCTTGCTTGGACTGGATGATACAGTTCTGGATGAAGGTTGCTCATCGTTTTTGTTCTTGTCAGTGCAAGAGAGAAATGATAGAAGAAAACCTGTAAACTCTTTTTGGAAAAATGGGTACCCTCAAGCTTTCTTGAGTTATAGGCACTATAAGCCTATAAAGCATTCAATAAAAACAAAAAGTTCTGTTTGTCATCACTCACGTTCAATGGGCCATGAAAGCAAAAGGCCTGCAGCAATAGCTGGAAATCTGAAATGGATGCAACCACATTTAAATGCACACATATGTGCACAAAGTTACAGAATATCAAATGACATTTTCATAAAATACAGGGATGGTCCAAAACTGGACAAGAGCAGACAAAGGGTTGCCAATTGCATGCTTTAAGTAATGATCTCATTCCAGCTGGTTATAGTTGCTTCTGTTCTAAATGACACATTATTATTCAGAAAGCTAAGTGTAGGTGGGCAAGGTGACAGACTAAATTCCTCAGAAAGGATTGATCACTCACTGATTGAAAACATCTTTTTGGGAAGACTTTTTCTGTATGCCTCATCTATAAATGAGATATCTCCTCCAGAGCAATCAAAAACACTGGTAATAAAAGACAATGTTTCGGTAGTAAGAGATCTAGTGAGAATGAGAAACATTGCACACTTTAGAGCACTCTTGCAATTTGTCTAAATTGAATACAAATCCTGTATTTAAAAGACCAAAGCTTCTGTTTGTAGAATGAGACTGGGCTTGATTTTAGCTGAAATATTACATCAGCTTCATATTTCTGCATTTCCACAGGAAGTGGCAATAAAGAGAACTATATTGTTGATATAAATCCTTACTTCATATCAATGCAGATTTAAAAGACAGCCTGGACTGATTGGCTAAAAAATAATTTAGCCAAAAGATGAGGTCGATTGTCCTCATCGAGATGTGAAAATCAAATGTATAATCCTATTACTAGTAACTCAATTTCCCTTGAAATGAAAATGCTTTAGAAAAGAGACAAAGTACTTTATATTACTCTGCATCAAAAAATGTAAGTGAATGCTATTACAGCATTATGTTTCAAAAGTGTCTGAGTTCTTAAATATATATATCATCTCTTGGTTAAATTATAGGAATTGTAAGAGATCTTATTGGGTACAAATATAAAATGATTTAAGATGCCACATAATTTTACCCTAAGATCCTCTGAAACTCAGGCTATTAAAGTGTTTAGGGTCTATGAAAAAATGAGATGAGAAAATCATTGTAATTATATTAACCACTGCAAGAAGGGAAGGAGCAGGTGCTAGGAAAATGCCAAAATGTCAACAAGACTGACTGTTAAGATGGCAGAAAGTTATAGAGGAGATAAAAATCTATATGTAAATAACAATAAAAGATAGATCACAGGGTTTTTTTGGTGCAAATCTACATTAATATAGGCTAATCAAATTTAATAGTATCTATTACAAGAGAAAATCTATTGTGCAATGGAACTTGAATACTGCATTTAAAAGAAAATCACACTCCCAAGAGAATGGTTCTCTTTTTTCTTACTATAGTGGTTCCCAACCTTTGGTCCTCCATATCATTTGGACTCAGCTCCCATAATTCCTGACTGTTGACCAAATTATCTGAGCCTTCTGGGAGCTGAATTCCAAAAAGAATGGAGGACCAAAGGTTGGGAACCACATAGTCCAGAATGATGCTGTGGTTTGAATATCAAACTAGAGGTGTATACACACTGCAGAAATAAAATGGGTTGACACCACTTTAACTGTAATAAATTTATCTTGTAGAATCCTGGGATTTGTAGTTTGGTGAGGTATTCAGCCTGGTTTGTTAGAGAGCTTTGATGCCTCACAAATCTACAAATCCCAGCATTCCACATGACAGTTAAAGTGGTACCAAACTGCTTTATTTCTTTAGTGTGGATATATCCTAGGACTCCAGGGCTGCATCTGCACTGCTGAAATAATCTGGTTTGATAGCACTTTAATTGCCATGGCTCAATGCTGTGGAATCCTGGGAATGGTAGTTTGTTGTGGCATCAGAGCAACCCAGGATACAAGAATTCAAATTACTGTTCAGTCATGAAACACCCCTTCCCAGGTGACTGGGCAAGTCACAGAATCTCAGCCATTCAAGAAGGCAATGGCAAACCACCCTTGAATACATCTTGCCAAGAAAACCATAGGGCAGAGTTGACATAAGTCAGAAACTGAAGGCTTGTTAGAACAGTTCAAATATAGTTATTCAGCTTGTCAACAGATTTGCACAGTGCTGCAATTACTGCATTTTCAGGTAAATAGGAGTCGTTTTGGCAAACAAATATTGCAAAATGGAGGTACACTTACTGTTAATGTTTAGATAACTTGATATTTAGGAAAATGATGGTAGCCAGCATGGTTAGGTTGGGTAAGGCTGAAGGAATATGCTGTTCAAATATTATTTATCATTAACCTTTATTTATATAGCGCTGTAAATTTACACAGTGCTGTACATACAATCTTATAATTAGACGGTTCCCTGCCCTCAGGCTTACAATCTAAAAGAGACAACACAAAAGGAGAAGGGAAAGGTTGTGGGAAAGGGGGATGAGGTCCAGTGGTTCTTCTCTCCCTCTGGGGCCTGGACCAAGGCAGGTGGGCTGGAGGGAGGGCTCGGTTTCTTAATACATAGTTAAAAGAGGCATCCTGGGGCAGACAGCACAATCCTGGGAACACTTCCCTAAACAATATAGTCTCGTATTTTGAAACTGAAGCACACATGTGGGGGAAGAAGGTTCCAAGAGTGAGGGGCAGCAAGTGAGAAGGGACAAATCTAGGATAGGGCATTGGAAATCCTAGGCCGGGACAGGAGACCTTGACTACCAGGGTGGAGGGTACAAAAAGGAGTACATCTGGAATACAAATACATCTGGAATACACCAGCTTGTGAAAAGTGTCTATAAAAGTTACCTTGAACAGGTCTTAATGAAATCAGTGGAGCACTATTGTGTTCCGTGAGTAGGATTGAGTGTCAAGTCACACTGTGGACATGGTTAAGCAATTTTTCTTATGTAAAAGAACCCTGCCTAATCACTAAAAAAAACCTTCATTGGAAGTTTCCAGCAGAAGAGAAAATGCAAATTACATGTTGCACATTCATTATTTTTTCCCTTGAATATGTGACCAGTTCACTGACCTTCATTCCATTTCTTTCCACTTAAATGGTTCCAGTGAACATATTTCTTTTAGAAAGAACACTGCTGATGAATAAGGTAGTACAATTAGATTAACTTCCAGCCTTCTTTAAATGATGCTGCAAGCATATTGTATTGAAAAGAAAGGGGTGTTAGAGAAAGTCCTAAGTCCAATACTTCTTCCAGCTTTTTGGCACAAATTACTAGAGTGAGGAGTAGAAGAGAGATGTCTTTAAAGATGTTCATTCTGCCAATAAAAGTATCTATGTAGGTATGTAATTTTGAGATGTTCCTGGGCAGTTTATTCAAACTGAAAAATCTACTTCTGATAAATTGATTTGAAAGCTAAAATCTTTTAAGTCCTTTTAAAGTTAAAAGTCTTTAAATGTACTCCATTAAAGTGTGTGCTGCTCTGGGTCCATGTGCACTGAAATGTGGTTTTGCATCCATCAGTCCCTCCAGACTCTCTGGGCATTCCTTCTCTGCCCAGAAAAGGGTAAACTACCTTTTGTGAAAGCTTCCACACATAGTGATTCACCATTTTTCTTGTTCTTTTTTAGATATATAGTCATATTGAGAAACAGAAAAAAGAAAAAAAGATTCAAAAATATACATACAATATATGTGTAAAGTAATACAATGCAGAAGCAATAAAGTAAAAAACAATTAAGACCAAAAACAAAAACCCCACCCAAAATTAAGGGGCACAAAGGTAGTTCACCTTTAAAATAGGTTACATTCCTAACCTGCACTGTTTAACATAAGCAGTTACCAATTTTTGAAATCCAGAGGTGGACTTGTAATTTGGTTTCACTTTATTTTGTACTTTGTAGCTTCCAGACAGTCCCAGGATAGTACATTGGCTCCTATGCACCATAGTTTCCCTTGCTTCAGAGCAGTAAGAGGGACAAAACCCCTTCAAATCCATTCTTAATATTAATTTCCTCTTTCAGAGGTTTAGTACTAATTTCCTTTGTCAAACATACATTTGTTCCATTCAGATGCATAACAGTGACCAGCTTTATTTAAAAATAAAGGAAACATTTGCTTTATATTTCCAGTTTATCAATTTAACTCTCCTTTGCTACCTTCAAAGCAGTGTAAACACATTGGATTAGTCTACCACAACAGTCAATAATGACACTCAGCAGGCTTGAAGAACTCCAAGACATTTTAGAGCTCTCCTGATATTGTCTTCTTAGGTTATCCTCAAAACATGCAGTAAATACTGAACTTGTGAGGGATTCTGAAATACCTTCAGCTTTAAAAAGCTGAACTAAGAAGAGCTCTATACTGTGCATGATACTTTAACAGTGACTAGTGACTCATCAGAAGTTATTTCCATATATACAAAAGGATATCATGCACCCCTGGATTTTCTCTGCTAAACAGACATTGTCATTAGCCTTGTTGTTATTGGGAAGGAGACTAAAACAGTGAATGTTCCTAGTGGAACCTCTTGCATCGAATGGGTGGGGGGGAAGAGATTGTAGCCCTCCAAGGTTCTTTGAGGGGGCAATGTAGCTGCCTAACAGTTGTCTGTCCCACCCTTCCAGTAAGAATCAGTAGCATCACTGGGGGAGTGCAGGTGTTTGTGTGTGTGAAGACCACACCAGATGACATCACAGAGGGGTGTGTGACACCCAGTCACCCTCCCACCCCACCCCTGCCACAGTCTGCCAGCAGCAAGGAGCCAGGCTGAGCATGTGCATGTGCCTGGCACCTTCTTCCAGCCACTACTAGCAAGGACTACTGGGAGGGGTGCACACTTGTCTGGGCTCCTTGCCACTATTCTTTTCTTCTCTGTGGAGAAGGAGGCATCAGCAAGGACTACTGGGAGGTGTGCACACTTTTCTAGGCTCCTTGCCACTGTCCTTTTCTCCTCTGAGGAGAAGGAGGCAGCAGTGGTGGCAGGGACTACTGGGAGATGTGCACACTTGTCCGGGCTCCCTCCTGCCGCCCATTTCTCCCCTGAGAAGAAGAGGGTGGCAGCAAGGACTACCGGGAAGTGTGAGTGCTTTGGGCTCCTTGCCACCATCCCTTTCTCCCCAGAGGAGAAGGAGGTGGTGGCAAGGATGGATGCTGTGGCAGGGAGGGGCACTGGTGCATGCTCGGGCTGACTGAGCCTGTGCTTCCTTGTGGAAGCACACCTCCTTCCACTTCCGAAGCACTGCCCCTTCCACCTCTGAATCCCCACCCACAGCACCGGGTGACATCAACAGCAGGGACCCCACTGCTAAGAATGGGTTAGTCTACACACTTGTTTGTTTGTTTTAGATTTAACTTTTTCCCAATGTGCAGAATAATGAGGTAGTGAAGCACCAGCAGAGTCCAGAGAGTATAGTTTATTGTTGAGATTATGTAGGCTGAATTTAAATGCACTTATGTCTTAGTGGTTAAGATGCTGACTCTGACAATTGCAAGATCGGCATATCAGCAGTTTTGAGACTCAAGCGCTAGGTGAGTTCCTGTCACTAGTCCCAGCTTCTGCCAATCTAGCAGTTTGAAAGCATATAAAAGTGCAAGTAGATAAATAGGTATCACTTTGGTGGGAAGGTAGCATTTTTCTGTGCAGTCATGGTGGCTACATGTGCATGGAGTCTTTTTCGACAACGGTGGCTCCCTTGGTTTAGTAATGATGAGCATTGCCCTCTATAGGTGGATACAACTGGACAATCTTGTCAAAGGGGAAACCTTTATCTTTATACCTAACACATTTGGGGAAAACCATACAAGGTATGAAATATAATATAAAAAATAAACAGAAAGTAACAAAAGAACACAGAGAGAGTAACTAATGGTTATACAATGGACTAAAATTACACAAACCAAGAAAGAATTATGAAGGAAGTAACTAACAAACATATAATCATATACAGAAAGTAACTGACAGTGTGGACAAATAGCATTTACAAAACCAGTACTTGGCTGAATTGCTAAGGTGCTAAATAGAAGCCCATGAAAAGAATTGTCTCTATCACAAAACATGAAGTCTTGTATCCTGGAGTAAACATTACTTCAGTTAAATGCACTCATGTACACCCATATACTCTCAAGCCTTGTTCATGTTATGTGCCTTCAAATTATTTCCAACTCATGGTGATAAGGTAAACCTATCACAGTTTTTTTTTGGGGGGGGGTGGCAATATTTTTTCAGAGAGGGTTTGTGTTTGACTACCTCTGAGGCTGAGAGAATATCACTTGCCCAAGGTCCCCCAGTGGGTTTCCATGGCCGTGGTGGGATATGAACCCTGGTCTCCAAAGTTGTAGTCCTACTCTCAGACCATTACACCCTGCTGGTTTCCATGTGCCCAGCTGTACTGGGGGTGGGGGTAGGGCAAAGAATCAGCACAACAGAAACAGATCTGGCTAAAGTCCTTTCCCTAAGGAATTATAATTTGTTTTTTTAAACACTGGATTTTGTGAGAGGGCCATCTTAAAATGGGAGACTTCTATTGAAGTTTAGAATAGCACACTCTATTATCAAAGAATCATAGAATCAAAGAGTTGGAAAAGACCACAAGGGCCCTCCGGTCTATCCCCCCTGCAATGCAGGAACTCACAATCAAAGCACCCCCAACAAATGGCCATCCAGCCTCTGTTTAAAGGCCTCCAAAGAAGGAGACTCCACCACTCTCCAAGTGAGTGTGTTCCCCTGTCAAAAAGCTCTTGCTGTCAGGAAGATCTTCCTAATGGACCTCAGGGATCTGTCATCCCAGGGCTCAACCACTTTATTTGAGCACATGCCTAGAATTGAATAGGGTGGGGGAAGCTTCCTCTAAGAAATAAACAAGCTAATAACCTGCTGAGCTTGCTAGTTTCACCCTGTAGCCCCTTTTTACTCAGTTTCTCCCAGGCAAAGCAATTGTAAATTCTCATCTTGAACTTCTCTGTTTGAATCTCACTTCTGTCATTTCCCTTTAATCTTCTCAGCTTTAGGAGAATTCCAAAAGCCTTTGAAAAGAAAGTGTCTTCAGCCCTGACTGCTCTTCTTTCCTTCTTGTTGCTATTGGGACCTTGAGGCTGCATGAGAGGAGTGGGCTGTGGTGTGTGTGTGTGTGTGTACAGGCGTGGGCGGGATTTAACTGCCTGCCAACACACTGTTCAGAGGGAACAAAAGAAAGGGGGCAGAGGACAAGCAATGCTCTCCATCCCCCTGACTGAAGACATATAATCTAGGATCATATGATCCAGGAGAAGAAATGAGGAAGATGAATTTTTCCAAACTTCTCCCTTGGTATTTGGAGGACCCTTGGGTCCCCCTGCGGCGATTGCCTCGTTCATACAGATTTATTTATTTTGTCTAGGAGAGAGGAGGAAGGAGGTGAAGAAGTTGGAGTGAATTGGAAAGAAAATCGGAGCAGCGCTGCCCCTAGCGGTGATAACTGGGAAGGCAACTTGGAATCGGGGAGCAGTTGCTATTTTCAGCACCATTGGCGGCGGACAGCTCCAAAGAGCAAGGGAAGGAGCCCTCTTTCCAGCCCAGCTGGAGATAAGGCAAGGGATGGTCCAGCAACCCAAAATACCACCCGAGAGATACCCTGGTATCTTTTTTGCAGAGCCATCGAGGTTGGATTGCCTCTCAGGACCTGAGAGATCCCTGCTAAGTGGCTTGGATACAGCAGCTGGAAAGGGAGAGGGCAAACATGTTGCACATGGACCTTCCTCTCCCTAGGAGAAGACACAGCATCCTCCTGGGAGAGGTGGGAGGTGTCTCTCTGAAACAAGGCTTCCCACCCCAGCTTCAATCCGAGCCAGCTGATGGTACAGAAGACCCCAGCAACCAGCATCAAGGAAGTCCTCCTCTCAGAGAGCTCAAGATCTCCAGGATGTCTCAGCTCAGCCTAAGTTTCCCACTGATGTGATGTGACCAGGTGAACTTCACATACCACAGAGTGTCCTTCTGTATTTCTTAGGTCCTGTCAATTGCCTTTGGTCAAAGCTTCCTGGGACTTTCTTTCTCCTTCTCTCTGAAGGCTTTGCTTGCTTGCTTGTTTGTTTGGTTCCCTCCCCTCTTTTTTGGAGATGAAATTGGAAAAGAAAATGGCTCAAGGATATCAGTTGTCTCTTGCCAGCTCTGAAGTGTGACTGAAGTTCAGGTAATTCTTTTCCTCGCCTGCTTAAAAAAATGCATTTGAATGATGTCCCTGTCAACTAAGTTAAATGGTATTTCATTACTTAAGAGGTTGTCACTAATGTCACAAGGAAGAAAATATCACTTTATCAATGTTTGGAATAGTTTTGAAACTGTAGGTTTTGGGGTCATGGGCTTGCATTAAATTCTCCATAGAGTGCATGGTATGTTTTAGACACGATACAAATGTATAGATGAGAGAGAGAAGAGAGATGCCACTGACAGGCAATTATGTAAAAATACAATGCATTCCTTTACGTCTAGCTTCCAAGTATTGTTTACAGACATATATGTCAAAAAAGAAGAGATTGTAGTTTTTCCATCTCAACTAGAATGTAGAGAATTTCCCTTAGATACAGAACTTCTAAAATACTTGTCTGTTAATTCAGTTTTCCCCCTCCAATCTCAAGAATCTTAACTGTAGCTTGAATCTGCTGTGGCACTGACAGAACAAGAACATGGAATTATACCTTGCTACCAGAGTTTAGAGTTCCCTTTTTAATCCCTTAGCTATATAATATTACATCTTTGGTCACCTTCTGTTTTTATAGCATCAGAGTTCCCTTCCAAAATACTGCAGTTCAGTTTGCAGGTGTGTGTGTTTGGGGAGGGGGGGTATTGATATACATCTGAGAATAAACTCATAAAGAAAATGTGTTTCATCTCTAAAAAAAATACTCTTTCTCCCATACACACATCAGTATCATCTGTCTATAAAATGTGGGCACCAAATTTCAATTTAGCTAAGAAACACCCTTTCTTCACCATTTGATAAAAATAACCCCATAAACTTGAAATCTGCTGTTTTGGAGATTTCAATTCCTTGATTGATCAGGGATGACCTTGGACCCATGGACCAGACACACAGTTTATTACATACATATCCAAGCATGGACTCCATTTATAGGGGCCATTCTACGCTTGACAATTATCACATGGATTTTGTTATAGGATGTGATGCCCCCACTTTACTGCTCTTGATAAGCATTCAAGATTTTGTAAACTGGAGGTTTATTGATAGCAGTCCCAGGTTATGCTTTAAACCTCAGTAAAGTGAATGTGAACATAGTGTGTGTGTTTATTCAAAGTTTTTAATTAATCTTAAATTGAATAGGTTATGATGTTTTAATTTAAGATCTTTTAGTAACTCTTGGCATAAAATGAATCTACCTATTCATAAGTTCACAGGCCAAGTGAAGGAATCTCTAATTTTGAACAAGATTTCCAAGTTGTGAGGCACTCATCTGTCTTAGCTGGTCTTTCAGGGTCACATTTTCAATGCAGTATCTCATTGCATGTTCTATTATAATATTTTTAATCTGGCTTTAAAGATTTTAAAATAAGAACCATTTGAGCTGGGCAACAGTGCAAAGTCTGTGGACCAGTTTTTCGGCTCCTGGGACCCTCTATGGGGCAATACTGAGAGATTAAAATGCCAATACATGCATGCATACATACGTACATACATAAGCACAGAAGTGACTGTAAATCTACTGCTGGTTTTGAAAGCAGGTAATTAAATAGTACAGCCACCCCCCACCCCCCCTCCACCCCCCGGTCGCAACCTATTTAGAAGCTAAGTTTGCCATGCCTGGGGCCTACTGGAACAGGCAATTTGTACTATGTTTTCACTAAAAAGGGGGCAGTCCCAATAGTCTGGAGAGGTGTGAGGCTGCAAAAATAGGCTTGGGGCCACACATTGCTTACTGCTGATATAAGACAGTGACAATAAATTCTTTGACATAGCTGTGTTAATCTGGAAAATCAGTATGAAAGGGATCTTGCATCATCTTTGAGACTAACTGAAAGACAGAAGTTAGTAGCACAAGCTTTCCTAGATTTGAGCCTAGTTCAGACTCATGTTACCAACTTCTGTCTTTCAGTTGGTCTCAAAGGAGCTGCAAGATTCTTTTAAACAGTATTAAAATTCTATGAACCATTAGTTTTTCATTTCCTATGAATCAATTTTATAAACCAACAAAGGAAAGCACCACATGGAAAGTTAAAATGTACTCTGTAGAAGTTACAACTCATTAATATAACCTAGGTTTAGTGCCAAATCATGACTAGAATCCTGTTGGCTACATATGCCAGCATAACCTCTGCTTATGCCATCATATGTATGTTGGGGGACATTTCCAGACAAGATCTGAATTTCCTTCTTTCATAACCCTCCTTGTTTTGGTTGTACAACAGTAGTTGTATAGAAGCTTTTCAGATGTAGATCCATTCTCCTGATCATCAGTGGGAGTGCACCTGAAGCTTCTGAATTGCTCTTCAGCACCTGGGGATAAAAGATCTCCTTGAGACTGCTCCTTCTTCCCTGGGTGTTCAAGGGCACCCAAAGTGCTTTTGGGAGCACCCCTGCAGCCAAAGAATGGTCAGGGGAGAGAAATGGAATTTTGTCCATGAACACTTCAAAAACAGCTTTGCTGTATACCTGACGATAAGCAGGGAAAAGAGAAAAGCCTTTGCCCCCAGATGATGGGATAGGTACCTTGGAGGAGGCTTAAGCCCTGCCAGTGGTCTTAAACAATCTTGAGCCATATAGGATATCTCTATTGTGTGAGTATAATCTATATTGAAGAAAAGGAAAAGTACACACACAATAATAAAGAGTTACACACATGTTTGATACTCTGAAAGTATATAGTCCATAGATCTATAGTGTCAGCATCACTCTTATGTAGCTCTGGCAAAATAAATCCCCATACCATATTTGGTGAGACCAAATGGTGCAGTGGTTTGAGTGTTGGATTATGTCTCTGGAGACTGGGGTTTGATTCCTCGCTTGGCCATGGAAACCCACTGGGCGACCTTGGGCAAGTCACACAGTCACAGCTCCCCAAAAAACTCTGTGATAGGGTTTCTGTTCAAGTCAGAAATTACTTGAACAATCACACTTGACTGGTGAGAGTTCATGTGTATGTGGACTTCTTTCCTCTGTACAGAAAAAAATAGTCATGTCTGAAGTGGACAATTCATTGTGCACTATTAAAGTCTGGCCCCATTTGATAGGCTATATGATGTTAACCTATATATCCTAAAGGCTTCAGTTTCTGTCTGGTCTTGGAAGCTGATCAGTGTCAGATCTGGTTAATATTTTGATGGGAGACTTCCCTTGAATTCCATAGGCTATACATCAGAGCAAGGAATTGAGAAAACCACTTCTGAGTATTCCTTTCTTCAGAACATCCTATGAAATTCATGCAGTCACCATAAGTTGACAGCTGACTTGTAGGCACACACACATACAAGTCTGACTTACAAAATCAAAATTGTTCCAATTGATATTTATAGTGACCAAAAGTGCCTCTGAAATCCTATCTTTAAAGCCTCACAGCATGCCCCCCCAACACAACCATTTCTGAAGTACTAGGGAGTGGAGTGGTGAGTAATGGCATGCCCATCAATCTCCCAGTCACAGAGCACAATGAGACAGACAGCTGCAACAGAGTCTTGACAGGAGCATCTGACACTTTCTGTCTCAGTGCGCCCAGCAACTGGGACAGGGCTGGACACATCATTACTCACCACCCTGCTCTCCAGTGCCTTGGAAATGGCTGTGCTGGGTGGGTGGAGGCTGCAAGGCTTCAAAAGTAGAATTCTGGAGAGCAATGTTGACCAGTGTTGTAACTACATCTCCATAGCTACATCTTCTCATGCAAGATCTTGTTCGATGTTATTATTTATGCTCAATGAGGTTTCACTGTGTCTTCTTTGTTTTACTGTATGATGAAATCTTCCTCAATTGGTGCATCTGCATTGTAGAAATAATACATTTGACACTATTTTAACTAACATGGCTCCTTCCTAAAGAATCCTGAGGTTTGTAGTTTTGTGAGGCACCAGCATTTTTTTTGTCAGAAAAGGCTAAAGATCTTGTAAAACTACTTTCGTAGGATGGAGCTACAACACTTAAAGTGGTGTCAAACCCCACTGTTTTTACGGTGTAGATGCACCCTATTTGTCTAGAAGAACTAGCCTTGGGTTAATTCTTTTTTTCTACAGATTTTATAAATGGCCCAGAAATGTTAGACTGTATCAGCAACCAGTATACTTCAGAAGAGCTGACTGACAACCTGATTCTGAATTCATTTTAATCTTTCTGTTTAAAATAAAATTTGCTTCCAAGTAAGTCAACTTTATAAGATTTCGGCTTGAAACAAATTCGGAGCCATGGATGAGATTAACTGTGCAATGCTCTACATACTTATTCAGAAATAAGACCTAGACTTCAGTGGGGTTTATTTCCAGATATGTTGGTATAGAGAGCCAGTTTAGTGCAATGGTTTGAATGATGGATTAGAGCACTGGGAAATCAGGAGTAGAAACGTGGCTCAACCACAGCTGATTTTGTGTAAGTCACACACTCCTTCAGACAAATAGAAAGATAATGGGGAACTTTCTCTGAGCAAATTTTGCCACCAGTGGCCCATGATGGGGTAGTCATTAATTTGAGTTGACTTGCAGGCACATAACAATAAGTGGGTATAGGATTATTTGTTGCTATTGTGTGCCTTTAAGTTATTTCAGACTTATGGTGACCCTCCTCACAGGGTTTTCTTGTTCAGAGGAGGTTTGTCATTGCCTTCCTCTGAGGCTGAGAGTATGTGAAGTGCCCAAGGTCACCCAATGGGTTTCATGGCTGAGCTGGGAATTAAACCCTGGTCTCTAGAGTCACAGTCCAGTGCTCAAGCCACTATGTCATGCATTATAGCCAAAATAAAAAAGAGGCTTGGGAAGTTTTGGAAAGTGGTTACTGATATCTAGGTGGATTCCAAACTACAGTATTCTGGGTTGGAAATAAAATGAAATAGGTTGATTACATTATGTATTAATTAACGCCCTCCCCCTTTTAAAAGTAATAAGACATTAGGATGAGAACAGAACTAAACAAAAAAGGGGGAATGTTTAAATGTTTATAAAGAGCAATGAAACAGTGCAGCAGAGATGAAACAATATTGAGGGAAAGGTCTAGGGAATTTTTTTAAAAAAAGGTTTTTATTTGGTATGGAAAAGATGAGAGAACAGACATCAGTTGAGCCCCCTGGGCAATGGAAGCTGGTGCCTTCTACGTAGGTAGACAGTGACACAATAAAGGAAGACATGTCTCCAAGTGCCCAGTGGATGGCTATTTTTATTTTGGAGAAAACTCAATGCATTTCAGCCTATAAATTGTCTTTTTCAGGAGCTACATAAAATCATAAATATAAACATAAATATATAAATTAAAAGGACAGTACATAATTATATACTAATACAAACATAATACATCAAAATACATATCATTCTAATATTTGTATACATTTTAAAACCTATGCATATCAATATGAAATCTCACTGCAGAAATTTCCAGAGCTGAGAATCTCTTTCCATCTCTTGAACAGAAAAGAAGCAGGTGAACTAAACTCATATGTTTTTTTTAAAAAATTGTTAGCAAATGGTCAGGAAAAAAATGAAAGGGGGGAGAGAAAGCGGAAGGAGATGGCCTCCAAGGACATATCATGTAACTGGACTACAAAAAGTATTGAGTGAATTTCTGTAAGTTGAAAGAGATCAAATTCTTCATTTAGTCCTGGAGGCAGCCACTGAAATATATATATAGGCCAAGATGTGTTGGGGTTTTAAATAAAAACAGGCATCCACTAAACACATGGAAATTTATCTCCTGGTTTTTCTTGTGGATTCCTATGGGTGCCCTCTGGTATTTGTCTTTTCCATATGAGTAGGACAGTGAATCTGCTCTGGGCTTCAATCAGAACTTTAAAGGAGGTATCCAAGGCTTTGAACCTATTTGGAGGATACATTTCAGAACCTTGGATAGATCCTTTGCACTTTGACCTAAAACTAGGCTCAATTCTTCACTGGTGTGGAAGACACTAATTATCACTGTCCCTGTGGAGAGCTGGTTTCTAGCTTTCTAGGAACAGATTGCAATGAGAGAGAGAGTACTGTCTCCTGTGGGCATCCTGCTCACCTCAGATGGCACAGGCAATGGAAGGGGAACCTGTAAAGCAGATCTTAATGTGCAGGCAAGCTGGATGTGTGGATGACATTGACCTTAATGAATCACACCTTGATCCCACATGGGGAAGATGAGATAAATTTATTAAATAAAGATATACAGAGAGATTTATTAGGAACATGGGAATACCAGAGCTTGGAAAAGTTATTTTTGGACTACAAAATCTCCTAATCCCAATAGCTATGCTAGCTGTGAAGATCTAGAAATTATAATCCAGAAATAACTTTTACAAACTCTGATATGCTCATGATCCATCTCTTTAACTTTATTTAATAATTTTATCTCATCTCCAGCTGTAGTAATACTTTCAACCACTAATACATCCAGCACAGAGAATGTGATTACCTTCCAATCCTTGGTTAGTGCGTACAATTTTAGAGGCAAGTAACATATTGGAACTGTGTAATTTTACTGTTAACGAGAAATAAAAAAAGCAAAGATTATGTTCTTGCTAGCATGTAATACTAGAAAAAAACAAGGGGGATTTTGCATGTATCAGAAATGAAATGTGTAGAATAACAACAGCAATGACGCTGAGCCAGCTCTGATCAGAGTCAGCGCTCAGCATTTTGTTCCTCTTCATTTTGGTGCCTGAGAAACAAAATGCTATTGACATCATTGCACATACTAACTGGCATGGTAGGATACAGTCCACAAGGTATTCTTGCATCACTCCCACCCATTTAACCCAAGTCTTGCAGGCAGGCTGTGGAATCAGGTCTCTTGGTCTCTCCTACATGTCATCCAGAGTGACTTTGCTCAGTAGGAAGTCAACCTCAGCACTTGATTATTTGAAAGAAAGAGGAAGACACAGAAAGAAGACTAAAAAAAGAGATTGAACTGCATGCACTGTATTCACCCCCCCCCCTTTCTTTTTACAAAGAATGAACAAGCTAAACCACTTCTAAAACATTTTCTGTCCCAGTATTTTCTTGGAGGTTGTTCAGGATAGCATTATCTCATTCCAAAGGTGAAATGATCCACCATATCTAGTCTAATCTAGCTTCATTACGATTGAAATAAATGTTGATGGCAAGCTAGGATGAATAGGCACATAATACATGCTTTTATGTAGGAACTAGAAATGGGCTTCTGCCCTCTTGCTAGCTTACCAGTGCTATCCTGATCTTTCTTCACCTTGAACTGAGAACTAATGAGAGATAGGTAGTAGGGTGATCACAGGCATGTCTTGCCAAAAAAACAAAAAACAAAAAACAAAACAAAAACAAAACTGTATTGCCAAAAAAGGACAGAAGAATATGCAGATCTGCCTTTTATTTGCATATGACAACTGATATGGATATATGCAAATATAACATGGAATATTATATATCTATAGCTATATAGATATAGATACATTATGGATCCAGCAACTTGTGTCTCCCCTAAGCCTGCTGTTGAGGTGCTCACTATTTAGGGCACTTTGAAGCAATGATAGTTGGTAGCCACCACTGTCAGTGGGATGGTGAAGCTTCTCTGGGATTTAGTCCAAACTTTGAAGGAGTTATCTATGCTCCTGAGCCCTATCCTCAAAAGCTTTGGTGTCTTGTATATCTCCTATAATCCAAAGTGGATTCATCACCCCCTACTTTCAGGAGACCCATCAGTTGCCACTGCCCTCAAAATCCCTGCTTTCATTCCTTATGGTTTCTGAAACACACAGAACACACAGAACCAGAACACACAGCCCTTCAAACGCAAGGTGCTTTCCAATGGAGGGCTGTCTTCTTTAAAACAAGGACACATATCTATTTGGAAGTTGTCTTCCAAATATATTTGAAAGAGAGGGATAATGGAGAAGAATCCTTTAATCCTTTAAAACTGATAGAAAGAAAATCAACTCATTTGAGCTATGGTGCTGGAGAAGAGTGCTGAGGATTTCATGGACAGCCAAAACGACAAATGAGTTGTAAAAAAGATCAAGCTTTAGCTCTCCATGGAAGGCAAGATTATCAAATTGAGGCTGTCGTATTTCAACCACATCATGAGAAGAAATGAGTCACTAGAAAAGACAATAAAGCTAGGAGAAGTGGAGGATAGGGGGAAAAGAGCTAGACTACATATTAGATGGATAGACCAATCAATGAGATCACAACTCTGAGCTTGCAGGAGCTGAGCAGAACAATTGAGGATAGGGTGTTTTGGAGTGTAGGGTGTCACCATGAGTTGAAACGGACTCAAGGGCAGTTACCAACAACAACATGCTAGGACAGCTATACTGGCATAACAGTGGAAGCAGGGGGAAATGCCTATGGGCACAATAGCTATGAAGAAAGCCAGATGTAGGAGGAATAGGCTGCTCTGAGCTGACACATTTTGCTACCTTTCTTTGCCACCATTCTGTGGCTCTGGCAAAAGAGCACTACTGTGGTACACCAAGAGAATTAGGACCATTGTCAGGGCATGGTAATTGTGAGAAAAGGCAGGGCCACTAAGTTGTGTTATACATGCAAAGTCAGTTTTTTGGACAACATGCAAGCATCATGTCTGGCTAATAGTGGTGGGTATGGAGTTGCACATGTGGAACAATTATACATGTGGTAGCAAATTGAAGTACACAGAGTAGTATTTATTTATTTTTTTCCATTTATATGATGCCTTTCTCCCAGAGTAGGACCCAAGGTGGCTTCAAGAAATAGTAAGTTAGAAACATTTGCAATAAAATTTAAAACAACTAAAATCATTGCATAAAGCAGATTAAAATCATTTTAAAAACAACCAAATGTATTTTTAAATAAATAAAATATCACCAATAAAAGCCCCCCATACATTAAAAGCCTGCTTAAACAGAACTCAAATGCACACAGCCTCTGTAAAGTGAATGTTGTATTTGTACAATGAGCTATTGGCCATGGGTGTTGCTGATTTATCTGTTATTTGGGGCTCTGTTTAGGGGTTGCACAATTTCAATGTGATATAACTCTGCCAGTGGATATTTGTGCTATGCTGAAGTAGTGTAGAATCTTGACCAAGATGTGGATTATGCAAACATTAAGCTTATCATCTCAGTTCATAAATGTTTCCCAAGGAAGCTGTGCTCCTCATCCACTTTCATTTGACTTGTCAAAGCTAACTGGATCATTTCTATAGAACTAGCCCCTAGCCTAACCAAATTGTTTCTATAGAACTAGAGGCTACTGATCATACCTGTCTTCATGATAAGAAAATAATATTGTGTTCATGTAAATAAGGGGAAATCCCATATGTTGTAAAAAGTGATAAAACCAGCTGCCATGGAACTAACGGATGAAGTCTTTTATGGCATCAGCAGTGTGGAAGCAAAAGAATAGCAGGGAATAAAGAGTATTTTATTTGTCCCTGCTGTGCTCTGAAACAATCAATTTGTTGAAATCTTTCTGAACAGCAGAGTCAAGTTACATGAGTCAGGTGGATGCTAGACCTTGGGGCCCTGTGAATGAAAACTCTGTACCCCTGAACTGGAGTTTGGAAGGAATGAGACACAAGCAACATAAAGCCCAAACAGTCAGGCCAAAATAAAGCTACTTCGAGTCACTTTGGAGGTATGCTGTTTAAATGATGCATGCGTCCTAAGAGGTTGGAAGCCATGCCAAAGCCACACTCCAGTCTTAAGGACTGCAGCATAGTTTTGGCACAGCTTCTGTCCTCTTAGGATGCAGGCATCATTTAAACAGCATACCTCTAAAGTGACTGGAAGCAGCTTTATTTTGGCCTGTTTGTTTGGGCCCTTAGTTATCAAGTTGTGTCTGTGCGAGAGAGAGAGAGAGAGAGAGAAGACAATAAGCTTACATTTCAAAAGAAATGGAACAAAGAAAACAGTGCTACTTTTTTGATGCAGCAGGTTGTTTTTGTTGTTCCAAATATGTCCTACCATTTCCCAAGCACTGGGGCTGAAGGCAGCTTACAGAATGATACAGATAAAAGTACATCGACAGCCAGTGTGGTGTAGTGGTTTAAGCATCAGACCATGACTCTAGAGAACAGGGTTTGATTCCCTGCTTGACCATGGATATCCCACTGGATGACTCTGGGTCCCAGAAAAATCCATGATAGGTTCACCTTAGGGTTGCCATATGTCAGAAATGACTTGAAGGCACACAAGAACAAAAGTACACCAGTAAAAACAAACAGTAAAACAAAAGTTAAAATATAACTAAACTGTCACTAGAATTAAAAGCAATTCTATAGCTACCCATTACAAGTTTTCTTGTTATTTACATCCTGTTTGTTTTAGTAAAGGGGTATTTTAGAGGCAGTCTGAGTGGAATTTCTCATGTTTCATGCCATTCTGTTATCACCCTCTAAGATACTTTTTAAAAAGTAATGGAAAGATACTGAAGAATGATGAGTAGAGCAATCTATAATGGCAGTTTAAATACTTTTAAATATTTAAATACCTTTTAAATACTGTGATGATCAGTGACAATTAATTGTTTCTTATTATTTTGTGTAAGCAATGGGAAGGAGATACTCTTAAAAATTAACTTCCCAAGCTGTATCAGCTGTTGGCAACAAACACTGTGAGAGAGCTATTGCTTATACTGTACTTCTTTCTTGTGAACTTCCCAGAGGGATCTGTTTGGTCACTGTAATTAACTGGAAGATGCTAGATTAGGCTGATCTTTGATCTGATCAAGCAGAGCTTATGTTGATGCAGCTGCCTGGGCTTCATAAGCTGGCTAGGGAGAAGACCTTTGTAGAATCAGCTGTTCTCCCCTTTGTTAAGTGGAGTTAATTGGATTGGTTAGATTCCACTTCATTATACTCTTTTAGAGAAAATCCTCTACACACGTTAAGTCTAGTTGTGGAGTGGGAGAAAGGAAGACCTTACCTCTTTATCTCATCTACCAACTTTCCATACCCTAGCCCTTAAAGACTTCACATTCTATACAGTATCGCAAAAGGAGATTCTGTGGGCCTGCAGCTGAGCATAAAACTTTTAACACAGCCAAGAATTCCAGGCATGCAAGATCTGTAGTCCATAGTAGTGTGTGTGAAGGCTCCCCCATGAAGATGTTCTACATGCATGCAGGGAGAAAAATGTTGGGGCAGGATCCAGTATTTTGTCTGTACATGGAGGTGATGCTCTTTAAAGGGCTTGGAATGTGGATTGGGTGTTTCTGGAAGGAAGGTCTGTATTTGCAAGTAATGTTGTGTACAATGATGTCCTAGAAACCCTCACCTCATAGTGCTGAATGGAGCTGATCCACCTAGTGGAGGAAAAGGTCCAGGGAGCCAATGCTGTGTAGTGGTGTGAGTGTTGAACTAGGACTCTGGGAGACTAGTGTTTAAAGCACTGCTCAGATCTGGAAATACATGATGTGGCCTTGGGTACGTCACATTTTTTGAGCCCTAGCAGTGGTCCTCAACCTTTGGGCCTCCAGATGATTTGGACTTCAATTCCCAGAAGTCCCAGTCAGTATGCTCATTGTTCAGGAATTCTGGGAGTTGAAGTCTCAAAAATCTAGAGGACCAAAGGTTGAAAACCACTGCCCTACAGGAAGGCAATAGTGAGTCTCCTCTGAATAAATTCAATGAGGAAGCTTTGGACAGAGTCACTAGAATTTGGCTTGGACTTTAAGGCACATTACAGCAACAAATAATAAAATCCTTAAGGGCAATGCTTTACTTTTTTTCCTTTAGGAATCAGTGGCAATCATTTCCATCATGTGAGGAAAAGGGTAAATTATACCAGCTGTCTGTCCTGCATTATTCCAGCCACTGAGAATCAACTTTGCTTGCCAAACTCTCTATCTTGGTCATGCTTGAGTATGACAACAATGGTGTGTTTGTATTTGGAATTGGTTTTAATAAATGCTTTCATATATGCCCCTGGAAAAAACAATTAGTGTTCTGGAAAAACTAACCTAATTGCAACCTGATGTACCGTAAGAGCTGGGTAAGAGTTAACACATAATAATTCGACTCCACGTAATCTTTCTCTTTCTTTTTATATATTCTGTGCTTGATATGTATGGCAAAGGAACCCAAATTCTAAAAACCAATCCTGAGCCCCATGATTTGCTGGTAGACTTTCTAGATCTCAATGCCTGGCCTCTCTTCTGTAGTCATCAAGGCGAGAGTGCAACATGGAAAAAGCACTCTCTCTCCCCATGTGTGTATGTATAAGTATTTCCCTCATTTTTAATACTTGCCATCTTTTGGCATAATTGTACAATTGTGGTTGATGTTAATGACATTACCAGGGATTATTTCCTGTGATGTCACAACTTGTCCCTAGGCATCAAATGTTGTCCTCAGGTTTTGGAAGTCCTGATATGGCAATATTTGCATAAGTTGTTTGCTTCCATTGGAAACTAGCAGAGGAAGTAGTGGAGGACTGGGGCTTGGGGATGTCTCATCCACAGGGCCACTATGAGTCGAGATTGACTTGAGGGCAGCTAACAACAACAATGCTGTTATGTACAACAGTGATATCCCAGGCCTCTGATGCTTCTTGTGTCAAAAGGCCTGTGCCTTTTGGGATATATCTACACTGCTCAGTTGTAGTAGCCTGATATATCTTTATTATTATTATTATTTATATAGCGCTGTAAGTTTACACAGTGCTGTACATACAATCTTATAGTTAGATGGATTCCTGCCCACAGGCTTACAGTCTTTAACTTCTGTGACTCTTTCCTTTAGTAACACTGGGAGTTGTGCTTTGGGAAGGTTTTTAGGCTTCTCTGAATTCACCTGAAATATAGCTCTAGAGCTCATGAGCACAGAATTTTCAGTCTATTGGAGACAAAATCAGTGCCTATGAAATCACTGAGAGGGATTCCTTGATCACATGGCTCCTAGAGCCTAGAGATCCACTGAACTTACTGGGATTTACTTTCAAGCAGATATGTGCATGATTGCATTGTTAATGTAAATGGAATATTGTTGTACAGGGAAAAAAGAATCCTCTCTCAAAGTAGAAAATTAAATCTCACCTGACACTGACAGTTCGAGACCCAAGAGCTGCATACGGAATGAACTCCTGTCACTAGTGCTAGCTTCTGCCAACCTAGCAGTTTGAAAGCATGGTAAAGTGCAAGTAGATAAATAGATACCACTTCGGTGGGAAGGTAACAGTGTTCTGTGCAGTCATGCTGGCCACATGACCACAAAAATCATCTTCAACAATGCTGGCTCCCTCGGCTTAGCAATGGAAATGAGTCACTGCCCCTACAGTCGGACATGACTAGACAATCTTGTCAAAGGGGAAACCTTTACCTTTATCTTTTTAATGTTCATCTACTACAGTTTATAATTTCCTTCCTGTGGCACTATGCAGTCATGGTGTCCACATGGAAAATTTAATAAATCAAAAGAAGGTGGAAAGAAGAAAACCAGTAGTAGACTTAAGCTTTAAAATGTAAGGTTTATGTTGATCTCAGCAACAAATAAAAATCAGAACAGGGTGGGGGAAATCAATTCAGGATGTTAATATTATAGGGAAATCAGAGGTGTGTGGTGGGTGAATCTTTGCATCTATAAGAAAGAGAGATTAAGAGAGTGCCTAGTGCACAGTTCCAGGCTGTTGTATTACAAAGAGGATATCCATAAGAAAAGCCCCTTTTCCTGTTAGTCCTTTTCCTTTCCCCTGCTTTTTACCAGGTATGATAATTCCTTTTTCTGACATCTGAAAGCAGTTTGAAGTCAAATAGTATAGGACATTCTGTTCCAAAGGTATAAGAATATACATCAGTTTGTTTTGTCCTGAGCCTACTGTGAAGGACAAGACTCCATTCTGTTCTGCCCCTCCCCTCCTGCTGAGATGAGTGCAAACAGTTTTGCACTTTGAAATAGTGCAAAAACAATTCAATTGTCAGCAATTGGAATAAGGTAAGGAAGAAAAGGGAAGTTGGGAGGAGGAGAGAGAAACCTAGATATTTTAAAAGCACCAGCCAACATGGGATAGCAGAGGGTTAATTGGCTTTGTTTCTATCAAACTCATTGGATGGTATGAGTTTAAGTGGCATTAAGATGCTATGATTGTGCAGTGCAGATACACTCTTGGTCTTGCCATTGAGCAAAAAATCCCAATAGGCTGGCCCTATGCAGAATTAGGCCTTCCTGTATGGCTAACCCTGCAGAGTGTATCAGGCTGCAAATACATCATCTAGCCATCTGGTATCTGAATTTTAGTCACCAGATTAAAAAAAAAAATATGGGGAGAGGAAAATGTCTGAGTCAGGCCTGGATTGTAGAAAGGATGATCCTGCTATGTACATTTACTCAGAAGTGAATGGAAATGATGGAGATCAACACTGCTGGCATTTTATCAAACTCCTCCTAACTTTCTGTCAAAGGCTGCTGATGCACAACCATGTTTGTGTCTTTTCTTTTTTGTTGTTCATACACAACAATTCCTAGAAGCCTCAGATAGTATTACCAATGGTAAAGGATTGTGGGAGTTATAATCCAAAATATCTTGGTGAAAAAAAGTTTTCCCACATTCACTCTAGGAGGGTCTGGCTAGTGCCTGGATGGGAGACTACTTGGGAAATGTGCATACAGTATCTGAAGCTCTGTATTGAAAAGAAGGGGAGAAATATAATGATCTGAACATCCTGGTTTACCTTATAAGGTTGTTCAAAAACTGAAATAAAGAGATTTGACTGGTAAAGTTGTGTGATTTAAATATTATTAATAATTTCTTAAATATAGTGCAATGCAACACAATCATAAATTGCATTTATCAAATACAAATAAAAATTACAGAAAATGACAGACCTTCATTGGAACACAATGCTAATATGTGATACAGTATTTGTTAATGTTGAAAACTGTGGCAAGCAAATAGTTTGGCTATAATGCAGGTAATTTTTATAGAATATAATTTAAATTATCATTTGTATGAGGTGACAGCCTATGTGTGGCTTGTTTGGAGTTAGGCAATTAAAATTATATTGCAGTTACCCTTGGTTCTGATTGATAGCTGCCCCTGCCAGTGATGTACTGTGTTTGACACGTTTGCCTTCTTTCCCTTGTATCTCCCTGTTAACATCTTACTTTAGGGATACATTTCTCTAGAAATTTGCTCCTGGATTACATTTTTCATCTGGATTTTTCTTCTCTGAGATATGGTCCTCAGACTAATTTCAAAATCCTTTTGCAAACAGAACAACCATTTTCAGAATCCTCCAATCAGGATGACCCCTAATACAACAACAGAAACAAAAAACACTAAAGTGTCAACATTTCCCATGTTTTTAGGTCTGTGTAAGAGCAATCTAT
The DNA here is from genome assembly GCA_034509955.1 of Urosaurus nigricauda. Lineage (NCBI taxonomy): Eukaryota > Metazoa > Chordata > Lepidosauria > Squamata > Phrynosomatidae > Urosaurus > Urosaurus nigricauda. The sequence goes on along the minus strand of JAOEGL010000004.1, from coordinate 73,004,940 downwards.
TTCTTTCACAGCAGCCTTCTTGGTGGGATCAGGAAGAGAGAAGGAAAGGGGTAGAAGAATGAGAGGGAGAGAACATGTAAGACAGAACAGGTTGGGCTAATCTATTTTTGGTTCTGGCCCCAGCCTCTGCAGGTTTGGCCCCATCCAGAGACCAAAGAATATGGTCTTTGACATAAAAATATTTGGCTAGACTAGGGAAACAGGCATGCTTACATGACCATCACTCATAATTATCTACAAGTGTTTTTGCAGACTATTTCACGCCCACACATCCTTTTCACTGTGGAAACCTGTATTTTCAGAAATAGTGGATAGGCAGAAAAATGCATACAGTACATTCCATTTTTAGATACTCACATCTTATCTTGCTCAATAGAAGGCCTATGGGGCCCATCCGATCTTCTAAGCTCTCCTAGTGGTCCACCAACCTCTCTGTGAAATCATGCAAGCATGAAAGTATCTCTGCTTCTCTATTTCCCTGTGCAGGAATCAGTAGCAGACACACTTCATTTTTTTGTTTTGTTTAATGTTCCTTGTTATGAATCTTAAGAGCAAAGACATTTTGTACAACTTTGGAGAATATCAACATTTTGCTTTTCATGTAGGTAGTGTCGTAATTGTCCTTGATGAACAGTGCAATTATCCATTTCTCCTTGGATTTTTGTTGCACAGTTACTCATATTCATATCTTACCTTATATGCATTCTCTTTCTGGATTCTTAGCTAAAGGAATCTAAACTCAAAGAGACAGCTGTGAGGAAGTTTAAGCCCAAATCATATTGTCCACCTAATAGAGACATTAAATTACTTGGTTTTACTTATCTGGATAGGAGCCAATGAGGTGTAACAGTTTGAATGTTGGACTATGAATCCCAGCTCAGCCATGGAAACCAACTGGATGACCTTCGGCAAGCCAGTCTCTCTCAGCCCCAGAGGATGACAATGGCAGCCTCTCTCTGAATAAACTTGCCAAGAAAACCCTGTGATAGGTTTGCCTTATGGCCACCATAAGTCAGAAACAACTTGAAGGCACACCACCACCACCACCACCACCACCACAAACTCTAATTTAGCTGAAACAACAGGATTCTAGCCACACAGTTGCAGATCCATCCATGAGGCACCCTTCACAAGACTTACCATCTATACCAGTTGGAAAGTTCTTGTTTACAGCTTTCCACCCATGATGCAAACACGCACCCATCCACCCATGATGCAAACATATGCAAATACATATGAAAATTATGATAATTTTGCATATTATTAATTTGCATTCTGATTATGTAAATTCAACACATTATTCCTTGCACTTTTTCTACCATTATGTTTTAGCCTCAATACCAGTACCAGGCTAAGAACTCTTTTTTTCTCCTTTTCCCTGCTAGCTAATGTGAAGAGCAGAAGGCGTCCAAGCAGTCCCAGAGAATAAAGAGCCTCCCTTTACTCTCTTGAGGCTGCTTGGAAACGAAGTTCCATCATGCTGCCTAGTCCTAGGATCAAGCCTCCAATACAATCACCACACAACATGAGGCCATCTTTGCTTGCCTCCTTTCCTTTCCTTTCCTTTCCCACCTTCTGGGCCTGACAGGGGAAGTGAAGAGGGAATTGAAGAATAAAGTTACAATGTTATACCTGTGCAGTAGTAGGGCAGGATGAAGCTCCCACCAGTGCCAATGCGTGGTTTCCCCCTTCATTGCCACTGCCACATTTTAGCCTACCCCTTGGACTGAGATGAAGAAATCTAAGATTGACTGCTTCAACTGGCCCAGCTGGCCGGGTCCCTTCAATCCAGGATATTTCAAGTTTTGGGGGACAAATGGCAACCCTAAGATAGGACAGGCTGTAGTTGGCTTTGCCTAAGACTACTGGGAAGGAAAAGATTCTGTCCCCACTCATCCAGCCTTTATACTTTGAGCTCAGTGTGGACCGTTTATAGTATGTTGAGTACAAGGGAAAGTGGAAGAAGGAGGAAGAAGCTGTGACATTTTAAAAGCAGGTGAAAATATGAGATGACTAAGGAATAATGAGGATTGTCCTTGCCAAATTGGGACAGTTGGAGGGTTTGCAACCCAATGCTTTCTCTTAGCTTTTTGGGTCACATGTGTGCATTTCCACGCAGATTTTGAAACACAGACACAGACACACACACACGTGTGTGTGTGTGTGTGCATGCTTGGAAGAGGCAGGACCATGCAAACTTAGAATATATTTTGGTTGCATCTGTTCTTCCTGATTTTTTAAAAAATATTTTAATTTTATTTCTCTGATTCAGCCATTCTGCTTTTTAAGAGCTTTGCGCAAACAGAAAAGAAAAATAGATTTTTTAAAAAATCCAAAATCTGCATCGAATCTTTAGAAATAGCAAAGGTTAAAAAGTCAGAACAAATTAATGTTTTCACTTAAATAGCTTTTGTGCTTTTTCTTATTTTACAGAAATCCAGAAGAGTAACTATCTTGCCGGTGCCATGTCTTTTCAGTAAAGTCCAGAGTCACTTGTGAGACACTGGCCACCATGTTCGTCGAAAAGAGCAACACTCCTTTGTCTCAGAAACCAAGTAAGAAAAAGACCAGGCCACAGGGTCTGCCTTCTCCAGCCCTTTGCTGTGCTTGTGGTCTATGCATTATGTTAGCAGGGATTAACATAACTCTGGTGGGGGCCTTTGCATTTGGAACATTCCTGCCTGTTAACAACCCTCCTATTGTCATTGGGCCCATCCTTTTGGTGGTTGCGTTCACTTTCTTTGGGGCCTGTTGCATCTGCAGCCGAAGGCCACCTGCTCACGGCACAAGGAAATCTAAACCTGGGGCTAACATTGGGCTCATGAAACCTGGGCACACGGCCTTTGAAATTGAAACCAGTGAGCATACTGTGCAAGACACGACTGCTGTGCAGTTGAGCCCAACCAACTCTCCAATGTCCTCCAAGAAATCTACACCGATTCATGAGAATTCTAAAACCTGCAAACTCTTTACAATGGACAGCAATGGGCCAGCAGCCAAGTACACAGCTGGTGGAGAATCAATACAGCTGAATTTGCCCAGAGACATTGCTATGTCATAAACCAAAGAGGAGAATATTTATGAGTAGCTGGGCAGCAGGCATTTCAGCATGTGACCAGATGGTCAGATGAATTTCTAGTGCAGCAAGCATCTGGAATCCAATTTAGAGTTGGCCAGCACATGCATGTGAATATGTTGAAAAATTTAAGGGAAAGGCATAATAAGATCGCAATTAGAAATCAATACACAGCTGTAGGGGGAAGTGCCAGACACTTGGGTGGAGGGATTGAATTTTGAGCAATGAAATTAAAATGAAATATGGCATATATAAATCAATAGCATGAGGCTACAAAGTCTAGCACATTTTTTTCTGGATTTAATTCATTATTTTAATGGGTTTGTGAATTATAATGTGATGATCAGGATTTGATCATGCACAGCAATGGAAAAGTACAGTTTCTGTTGTTAGGCATAATGACAGATTGTTATGAGCAATGGTTACAAGGGAAAGGAAACCTATATTCAGTTTACTTATTTTGAGGCCAAATGAAGTACTTTTCAATGCAATTATGGGTTTTAAAATACATCACACATCTTTTGATTTCCCGTACCCTTGCTTTTGTCCTCTTTTCACTGGATGCTGTAGAAATCGCTGGAAGATACTAAAATCAAATATTACCTTATTTACCATTCCTCCATCTGCTGGCTTTAAGATTCAGGTGTTAGATATGTAGCTGACCATTGGCTCAGTTGTATTGTTAAAATAACCTTTTCCACATATTATGAAAAGCCACAAAAAGTGTGTAGAATAGCTAGGTCACAAAGGAAATGTGAGAATAATTTGTGAAAGGACTTTGTGTCATGGGATGTGGCATAAAACAATATTTTATAACTGAGTTGGCATCTGCAGGCTAATCTAAACATCCATCCCTTTGGGAAGAAAATGTGACTTCTAAAATATTGATTTACACATGATGGAGACATGCAAAGATACACATATATATCATATGGAGAGGAACATTGCTGCACAAAATGGACATTTTGATCTCTCACTATATATTAGCAAGAGCCTTTCATTAGGGAAAATTGTAACTTGGAGCTTTTCTTATGCAACTAATTGTGTGGTCCGGGTGCTGTTTGTATATAAGTGAATGGATGATCATGTTCTCCTCTGTTTGTATCAAAATGCTCCATAACACATTTATGTCAGCATAAAATGGTGCTCATGTGTAAAGAAAAACAGGTCCTTCTTTGTACCATCACTAGGAGTGACAATAGTAAGATTTGACCGGCTGGAAAAAATTCCTCAGTTGTCACTTCTGAGAAAAACCTGGTGATTGTGCACACAAAGACTCTGTCTAACTCTGGTTGTTCACAATTATTCATTTTTTTACTTTTAGATTTTTTTTTGCCCCCCCCCCCAAAAAAAAATTAAAGTGACATAACTAGGTGGCTATTGGAGAGGGGAATTTTCTTGGAAACAAGCAATTATTGCTGGAATGGGAGATGTAGACTAGAGCAGAGATATTCATCATGGTATCTTTCCTGTCTGTATATCTCACCAGATGTCAGTGTTTCAGATTTCACAGAATGGAACTGATGCATGAGTGAGACTTCCACTTTTGATTTCTGATCTTTTCATGACTGCACCATTTGCACTTTTTATCCATTTTCAGGTCTTATCTTTTTCTCTCTCTTGCACACTACTAGTATACAAGAACCCATATTCACATTGATTTAAAAACCACACTAAAATGGTTTAAATGTTGTATAATGTCTATTCCTGTAAGGTTACTGAATGTAGGATGAGTCAAGAGATGGTTATTGACTATGATGGGAAAGTCAAGGGAAGCAAAAGGAAGTCAGCTGGTGACAGTGTGATGGTGAGGCAGTGACAATAGTAGAGGAGAGCTGGGGGAGGGACCAATGGGGAATAATTAAACTTTTCCTCAAAAAATATGCTGGTGAAAATCCAGTTAGCAAAGAATATTTGACAGCATTATTAAATTATCAGAAGATGTTTCATGTTGGATTCATTTGTGCATTTATTTTCTGCAGTTAGATTGTTTGCAGTGCTAAGTATAGCGGAATGTTGTTTTTAAGTTTCTATCAGCTGAAAGATTATCAGATCATCATCCTCATACCTATAACTGAGATTCCAAGTTTTAGAACATGGTGTGATGGATCCTCTCTCCAGATGGGCCCTGCAGTTCCAAATCCCTTGGCTCCTGTCACTCACCTTACACTTTCCTCCTTCAAGATCTCTCCCTGGATTAAGTACTTGAGCCACAAGGTGATCCAGGTGATCAGTGAATGTGTTGTTCTGTGGGTTTACTGTGATAAGCATGGTGAGAATCTCTATCAAAACATAACAGGAACAGCCAGGCACTGGTTGTAAAAAAGAATAAACAAGTTGAATTTTTTAATACACAATTAGATCACGTATTAACCCCTGCACTATTTAATCATTCACAGCTCCCCAAAGCCCTATTCTTCCCATGGTGAACTGTCCTAACTCTATTAAACTTTTTCCTATTTGTCTTCTGTCAGAGAAAAGCTTCAATTTTTAATCTTGGGGTCTTATACCTGGGTGTGTAATAGGCAGATTTTGAAAGGGAAGCTCACAGTCCTGTTTCAGTGCCTACTTAAGACTTCTGAGGGTGGACAGTGAGGGAGCTGCTGTAGTCGCCTGCAGCATTTGTGGGATTTTTGTCTTCTTGCCTATGGATATGGGAAACTTCATCTGCACCAAGTGCAAGTTGGTAGCCCTGTTGGAAAAGAAGGTCCAGCATATGTAGGCCCAGGTGTCTATACTTCTGCATATTAGGAAGCAAAAAGTTTTCCTGGACAGAACAGAATGGACTGTCCTGGTTGGGGAACATACAAAAGAAGTTTATGGGGAGGAGGCAGACAGTTGAAAGAATGTCACAGACAGAATCGGGAATGCCAGGGATCGTTCTGGGAGCTCGCAGCTACAGAACTGATTTGAAGCCCTCTCCCTTATTAGGGATGATGAAGGAGAGCAGCAGTCCTCAGCAAAAGTGCAGGAGATCTCTGTAGAATCAGCACATGGAACGGTTGCTGCTAAGCCTTGGAGGAGGCGGGTAGTGGTCATGGGGGACTCCTTGCTGAGAAGTATGGAATCAGGGGTGTGTGGACCTGACAAAATGTCTTGGGAGGTGTGTTGTCTCCCTGGGGCAAAGATCCGTGATGTGACAGAGAGGCTGACAAGACTTGTCAAGCCTATTGACCATTACCCCTTCCTTTTGGTTTACATGGGATCCAATGATACTGTAAGGGACAGCTTTCAGAATATCAAAAGGGATTATGCGCTCTAGGTAGGAAGCTGAAAGAGCTAGATGTACAGGTTGTCAGCTCATCTCTTCTCCCAGTTGAAGAGCAGGAAGGGAGAGGAAAATAGCAGATGTAAACAAATGACTCTGCAGATGGTGCTGCCAAGAATGATTTGGATTCTTGGATTGTGGGCTACAGTTCCATGGACTTCTGGCAAGGGATAATTATCACCTCACACCAGTTGGCATTTCTTTTTTTTTTTTTTTTTTTTTTTTTTTGCCATTAGTCTCAAAAATTTGATCAAGAGGGCTTTAAACTGAATTATATGGGGGAGGGAGACAGTATTTTGGAAGGCAGGAGTTCATCAAGGGCTGGAGATAATACTCAAACTGTTATAGAGGGGGAAAAGCAAATAGTTCAAGGACCCAATGGTGATAGGCAAAAAACCTTACACAGGCAGGAAGTGAGGAAGATCCATGGGCTTCGATGTCTCTACACTAATGCACAGAGTATGGGAAACAAACAGGATGAACTTGAACCCCTAGCACAACAAAGCAAATATGATATAATAGGCATCACTGAAACCTTTTGGGATGAGTCTCATGATTGGAATATAGTAATAGATGGGTATAACGTTTTAAAGAGAAATAGACCAAACAAGAAAGGATGAAGAATAACATTGTTTGTCAGGAATGTTTATAACTTTGAAGAGATCTGGGACTTATATTCTGGAAGCCAGGTGGAAAGCATCTGGATAAAAATGAAAGGGGGGGGGGATGACATTTACAGGGATGTTATTGTGGGAGTTTACTACAGACCCCCCCCCCAGTCAAACTGAGGACTTGGTATTTCTAGAACATATGACCACACTCAGAAAGGAGAGAGGTAGTAGTGATAGGTGACTTCAACTATCCTGGTATTTGCTGGAAGTCAAACTCAGCCAAACCCTCTAGGTTTAGCAAATTCCTCACTTGGCTAGAAGACAATTTCATTGCCCAAAAGGTGAAAGATACAACAAGGAAGTCAGCTATTTTAGATTTGATCCTAACCAAGAGGGATGACCTGGTTAATGGGATGCAAGTGGAGGGATTCTTAGGTGGGAGTAATCATGTTCTACTGGAATTTGTTATACAGTGAAAAGGAGAAGCCAGACATGGTCGGACACACATTCTTTAGACTTTAGGAGAGCCATTTTCAGTAAACTAGGGGAAATACTGGAGGTGATCCCATGGTCATGATTGCTTACAGAGAAGGGAGTTAAGGATGGATGGGAGTTTATCAAGAAACCAGGATGAATGACTAAAGAACTTTCAAAGGAGCTAGCTTTTAAATGGGATATGTATAAGAAATGGAAAAAGGAGGAAATCACAAGAAGAATTCAAACAGATGGCGAGCATGTATGGGGGTAAAGTCAGAAAGCCTAAAGTGCAGAATGAGCTCAGGTTTGCTAGAGAGCTTAATAACAATAAAAAGGGCTCTTTCTTGGTATGTTCACAACATATAGAAGAAGAAGGAAATGGTAGGGCCAATACATGGAGAAGATGGTGAAATGCTAACAGGGGACAGAGAAAGGGCAGAATTACTCAACGCCTTCTTTGCCTCAATCTTCTCAGAAAAGCAAAAGGGTGATCAACCTGAGGAAAATGAAGCACAGGACACAGCACATAGATATAGAATGGGTGACACCTGACTGAACAAGACTACATGTGAAAGGCATCTAGGAGTTCTAGTAAATCACAATTTGAACAGGAGTCAACAATGTGATGGGGCAGCTAAAAAGACCAATGCAATTCTAGGCTGAATTAATAGAAATATAGTGTATAGATCATGGGAAGTAATAGTGCCACTGTGTTCTGTCTTGGTCAGGCCTCACCTAGAATACTGTGACCAGTTCTGGGCACCAAAATTCAAAAAGGATGTTGAGAAGCTAGAGTGTGTCCAGAGAAGGGCAACCAAAATGGTAAAGGGTCTGGAAAGCATGCCCTACGAAGAGAGACTTAGGGAGCTGGGTATGTTTAGCCTAGAAAAGAGAAGGTTAAGAGGTGATATGATAGCCTTGTTTAAATATTTGAAGGGATGTCATATTGAGGATGGAGCAAGTTTTTTTTTCCTGCTGCTCCAGAGAATAGAACCTGGAACAATGGATGTAAACAACAATAAAAGAGATTTCACCTAAACATTAGGAGGAACTTCCTGGCAGCAAGAGCTGTCCGACAGTGGAACACACTTTCTTGGAGAGTGGTGGAGTCTCCTCCTTTGGAGGTCTTTAAACAGGCTGGATGGCTGTCTGTCGGGGGTGCTTTGATTGGGAGTTCTTGCATGGCAGGGGGTTGGACTGGATGGCCCTTGTGGTCTCTTCCAACTCTATGATTCTATGGTTCTATGATTTCATATTTTATAGGTATCTCTAATCAATGTACTTTGGAGAAGGAATTATAACTTTCATAAATCAAGATTTTAGCTGCTGCTTTGCTCATTATTTTAAAAAAATTTCAACTAGTTTTCAAACCTCATGCTTCCCCCCCAACCTTTCTCATTGAACAAAGGTTTTGGCTCCTGTATGATGGAATAGTTACAGCATTGGACGCTGGGCAGGAGGGAAACTTGATTCCAATAGCCCTGCTTGTTTCTTGTTTAGGAACACCTAAACTTGTTTCTTGTTTAGGAACTCCTCTATGATGTGATCCATTTTCATACAATTACCTCCCCCTTCAGAAAAAGAAAAAAGAAGAAACAATTTTCTCTCTTCCAGCACAAAAAATGGTCAAGACCCCCTTTCCATATAAACCATGGCTACTAGCTTCTGAAATGATGTAAGTTTCTCCCTTAGGGTCACCTAAGCAACGCTCTTACTGCTAGTCTTATGGGCCACAAAGAACCTAGAGTACTGGTAACAAGCATGCTCCCTTTTTGGAACTCAAATATCACAAAGACTGTTGTTGCATGAAGCTCTCTGCACTTTCCATCTGAATGTTGTCAGCCTTGATCCTATTAAAAAGCAGCTATCTCTGTAAATTGCTTCTCATTCAACCAAGAAATTAAAAACAAAAAGGGACTGTCCTTCCCTTTTAAAACAATGTAAAGGTGCAAAGCCCAAGCCCCTGAACCTACTTGCCTGAACCTACTTGTCCTACTTGTTTGTAGTCTTGAATTATGACCAAAAAAAGGGGGGGGGAACCCCTGTTATAGCCTTCTTTCATTTCCACTTCTAGTCAGTGGGAAGCATGAACCTTTGCATTTTCAAATCTCAATTCATTAGATATCTAAATGGAAGGAGGCTGTTCAAACAGGTTGGATGAGACATGGGCATTTTCTGAAGTACCAAGTAAGAGTCTCAAACAATTTTGTGAGTGAGTGCTCATTACTATTAATTACCTTTATATCATACAGGTATTTAATTGTTATTGAGAAATGACATAAATGTATTGCAAGATGAAATCAAACAGCAGCAAGGAAAACAGCACTCACCTAAATGTATGTGACAATGTATCTTTTTGTGTGTGGGGGGGGGGGGAACATGCTTAAGACATTACATTTTCATAATCACCAGAGCCTGAAAATTCTCTTCAATATATCATGAGAACATGGTATTGTCCATTTCTAAGGGGACCACCATTTTAGGTCCGCATCACCAAAGTGTACAGAAAAGTTGATTAACACCATTTTTTTTCTTCAGGAGTGGGTAGAACTTTTTAATCAACTAAAAGCAAGTAGATTTCTTATATTTCAAAGTCATTTTCCTGAAACTGACTAATGGGGTGGCGGTGGAATTCTTTTGCAACATAAACACTTTACAAATACAGTTGCCCCACCATTTTCATGGGAGAATTCTGGACACCCCCCCCCCTCCCCCGTAAAAACAAAAAATGCCAATATTCAAGCCCCATTGGCTTGAATGGCAGTGGGCACCTGTGGACGTGCTCCATGGCCATATGCCCCATTTTATCCCCTTCCATTTGCCCCTTGCACATAAGTGAGGGATGCGGATACCAAGTCTGTGAAATCAGAGGTGTGACTGTATATAAATTTGTTTGAATTCTTGACAAAAATTGTGTTTTAGGAACTTGTTCCAATTTGGAAATACAATGAATCATATCATTTTTATTGTATAAAATGCTTGTGGTCAAGTCTGTACAGATGCTCATTTTTTGAAGTTTAACATGTTAGTCATGTTCTGGTATCAGTTTCCATGTTTACAACACCAAGTGACTGTTGAGTACTTGTTTGGTGCTGCACTCTGGGCTCTCCTTATGTTCAATAAAATGTAGTCAAATATTTCCTCACTTTTCTCCTGCTGTACCTTGGCTACCTCATTCTTATCAACATACCATGCTGTTACCTTGTATTCAGATATGGGGGAAGGGATACATATTGGATGCTGTACAAATAGTTAACATCTTCTCAGCCTGGAGAAGAGAAGGTTAAGAGGTGATATGATCGCCCTGTTTAAATACTTGAAGGGATGTCACATTGAGGAGGGTGCAAGCTTGTTTTCTGCTGCTCCAGAGAACAGAACTCGGAACAATGGATGCAAACTGCAGGAAAAAAGATTCCACCTCAACATTAGGAGGAACTTCCTGACAGTAAGAGCTGTTCGACAGTGGAACACACTCCCTCGGAGGGTGGTGGAGTCTCCTTCCTTGGAGGTTTTTAAGCAGAGGCTGGATGGCCATCTGTCGGGTATGCTTTGATTGGGAGTTCCTGCACGGCAGGGGGTTGGACTGGATGGCCCTTGTGGTCTCTTCCAACTCTAAATTTCTATGATTCTATGATTCTCAATGGCTTATGAGTAAGTAAAAATCTGGAAATGAGAAAGATTAATTGCATTCACAGGTTTATTTATCTTATTTAACTACTGCAACCCCTTCAAAAAAATATTTATACCCTGATACCATTTCACCAACAGTCTATTTCTCTGTGTGGAGTTGAAGGCTTTCATGGCCAGCATCCATAGTTTTTTGTGGAGCTTTCGGGCTATGTGGCCATGTTCTGGAAGAGTTCCTTTCTGACATTTCGCCAGCATCTGTGGCTGGCATCTTCAGAGAATGAGAGCCTGGAAAAGGACGGAGATATATATCCTGTGTGACCCTGGGAAGAAAGGAGTAATTTGCAAATGTATTGTTCTGTTGCTAATGGCAGTCCTCAGGGTGGGAGGATATGCAAACAACGATTAATGTCTGCTAACTGATGCTCATTGTCTGCTGGGAATCCCCTGGCCTTAGGATGTTTCTCATTTGCATAGGTTGATTCTTGACCTTGCTGTCCTTCAGGACTGGGAGCCAAGCCTTCCATGCAGCTGTGGACAGGTCTACATAAGGACCACCAAACGCAGTGTGCAGACAAGAATCAAAGAACATGAGAGACACTGCAGACTGGGTCAACCGGGAAAATCAGCAGTAGCAGAACATGCTATAAACCATCCTGGGCATAAAATGCTATTTGAAAGCACTGAAATTCTGGACCATGCCTACAACTACTATGTCAGAATGCACAGGGAGGCCACTGAAATCCATAAACACCTGGACAATTTCAACAGGAAAGAGGAAACCCTGAGAGTAAACAAGGCTTGGCTCCCAGTCTTGAAGGACAGCAAGGTCAAGACTCAACCTATGCAAATGAGAAACAGCCTAAGGCCAGGGGATTCCCAGCAGACAATGAGCACCAGTTAGCAGACATTAATTCTTGTTTGCATATCCTCCCACCCTGAGGACTGCCATTAGCAACAGAACAATACATTTGCAAATTACTCCTTCCTTCCCAGGGTCACACAGGATATATATCTCCATCCTTTTCCAGGCTCTCATTCTCTGAAGATGCCAGCCACAGATGCTGGCGAAACGTCAGAAAGGAACTCTTCCAGAACATGGCCACATAGCCTGAAAGCTCCACAAAAAACTATAGTCTGTTTCTCTCCCAGATTCAACATTATAGGTGAGTCACCAGAACACTCAAGCTTAAGTTCCTAAAAGAAAAGACAGGCTGATAATATGGAGTCAAGAAGCCTTTTAGGACTGCTGAATAATTTGATGGCTCTATTACAAATCTTCACTTCTCATCTGTTATGTTGAGAACCCAGTCATTTAAAATGATATAACATTTCTGGCTGACTAATAGCTTCCATTTTCAGACCTACCACAGATATGGGCCAAAAGGATGAAAACAGAGAGTCATCTTGGAACTACAGAGAACCCAAGCAAATGACAAAAGTGTACAGAACATTGAGCATAACAGTTTCCTCTATCCACATTCTGGCTAAAGCCCAGTCTCTCAGCAATGCAGGTGAATAAGATCTATTTGGGTAACTTACAGTGTTTTCTGTTGTAGGTAGTGAAACCACAGAGTCATCTATCAGGAAAGAAAAATAAAGGTTCCAGAGCAAAAGTTCACAATCAGTACTTGGAAACAGGTTCTGGAAACATTGCCTTTTTGGACCATTGGTATGCAAATAGATCTTGTAACACCTTTGAGACTAATTGAAAGAAGTTGGTGGTATGAGCATTTTGTACACCTGATGCAAATGAGGAAGTAGGCCCAAGTCTCAAGTCTATGAAAGGCCATGCTACCAACTTCTTTCTTTCAATTAGTCTCAAAGGTGCTACAAGATCCCTTTGCATACTGATTTCCCAGACTAACACAGCCATGTCTTTGAATTCTACCTGTATCCTAGAATCCCCCAATTGGCATTTGTGCTGCAAGGTAAAGAATATGTTCAACACAGGAGGAATGTAAAAGCATGTTTAATGATGGTTATCCAGGTGAAATTTGGGTGGCCATTACTAGGCCATCCGGATAGATGTATAAATAAAATTGATGATGATGATGATGATGATGATGATGATGATGATGATGATGATGTTCCAGCAGCCATTCTGGGTTAGGGAAGACAGAACTTTGGCTATACCAAGAGGTTTTTGAGCTAGTCTACTGTACTACAGGTAAATAAGGAAATACTTGTGTAAAGTGCTTACACAAGTAACTATTTGGGACAGTGTCTGACAAAGGAAGAAAAAATTACAACCACAAGCCTAACCAGGCATTATGGCAGAAAAAGGATCCACAAGAAATGTAGCATTTCCAAGATTTGCCCCTTTTGTTTTCCATATTTGAGCATGGTTTCCGTATGACTTGCTTACCTCTCTTAAATCTTGGATTTATATCAAAACAATGACACTGCTGTTAAAAATGAAGTAAAAATCAGCACTCTGCTCATGAAAACTAAGTGGTCCTAAATGTCTGAGTCCATATACTTGTGCTTCAATGGTCACATGGTAGCAGATTAATTTTGAATCACAGATGGATGAATGATGTTCAATGTGATTTCCATCCTGCATGCACAGAGCTATTGTGCCATCTCTTGTCTTTGAAAACAAAAACAAAGCATAAGCAAATCTCTCTCCTGGAGGATAGAACTCTGTGTGCCATTGTCTAACCTACATCTTCTGAACTAGTCTGCTCTCCTCAGGTTAATAGAGAATGCAGTTCTATTATCAATGTTGAAGGAAGGTTCAATTACTGGTCAATGAGATTCTTTACATAACAAAATGTTTGGGAATGGTGCCGGTTGGAGCCCAGGCAGCTATCCAAAGATTTGGGTAGCTGACCCTGTCTCAAGTCCTTATCCCAGATGTGGGAATCATGCAACCTTCCAGATGGTGGACTGCAGCTTCTAGCATCCCATACCATTGGCTTTGCTGGAGGAGCTGCCAGGATCTGTAGTTCAATAACTTCTGGAGGATTACATGATTCTGTCGCTCACCAGCTTTATATTGGTTAGCAAAAACTCATGTCATCAGGCCTTGATGAGTCTCCAGTGAAAGGAAGGTTCATATATATAGAGACAAGCCATAAAGAATATCTATCTATGTATTTCTCCTCTCTGATTCTGGCACGTGTGTGTATATGCCTTCAAGTCACCTGATAACTTATGGTGACTCCATGAATTACATAGGCTTTCCTTTGGCAAGAAAAACTCAGATGGTTTTGTCAGTTCCTTCCTCTGAAATAGAGCCTACAGTCATTGGTGGTCTCCTATCCAAGTACTACCCAGGTTGACCCTGTTTAAGTTCCAAGATCAGCCAGGATCTGGTGCCTTTAACATATCTGTCATATGGATGTCATAATCTACAAGGTATTCTTGAATTATTTAAAATATCATAATAGGTCCTAGAAAGGGGGAAATTAAAAAAATCGGTGCAGTGCACGTTCAACTATGACTCCTTTTGACCATATTCTTCTCAATATGGACTTGAGTTCTCTTAATCCCTCTCCCGTAAGCTATACTGTCTCTTCAAAAGGATTTTTATTTCTAGGCCAAAGAACTAAGATCTCTTCCTCTCTGTTCCATATCCACAAACAAACTTTGAACTGCACCCTAGAAGTAACAGTTCAGCAGTGGGCAGAATATGGGTAGAAAAGTAAGAAAAGTAAATAAAGAGTAAAGAGTAAGAGGTCAGGAGAGGTCTTAGCAGATTGGAGGCAGGAAAATGTTGTCCCCATCTTCAAAAACAATAAAAAAGAGGGCCTGAGCAATTATTGACTAGTCAGTTTGCCACTGATACCAAGAACGTGTGGTGGCTATAGCAGATCTTGATTTCAGTAAGGCTTTTGACAAGGTCATCCATGATATTCTTACAGGCAAGCTGGTAAACTCTGGACTAGACAGTGCTACATTTAGGTGGCTCTGTAACTGGTTGCCAGAGAGAACTGAGAGTATTTGCCAATGGTTGCTTGCATCCTGGAGAGAAGTGATGAGTTGGGTGCTCCAGGGTTCTGTTATAGTCTCAGTGTTGTTGAACCTCTTTATAAATGGCTTAAATGATGGGACAAAAGGTATGCTTATCAAATTTGCAGAGAACACCAAATCTGGGTGTGTGTAGGTTTCCAAATACCCGAGAGAACAGGAATAGAATTCAAAATAACTTTGAAAGATTGGAGAGCTGGGCCAAGACTAACAACATGAATTTCAACAAAGATAAATGTAAGGTACTATATCTATGCAGGAAAAATGAAATACTGTACACAAATACAGGATGGAAGACACCTGACTTGAAAGCAGTTAATGTGAAAAGGATCTAGAGGATCTTAGTAAACCACAAGGTAAACATAAGTCAGCAGTGTGATGTGTTGGCCAAAAAAACCAAAACAAACAAACAAACAAACAAAAAAGAAAAACAAAACTCAAATATAATTTTGGGCTTTATCAATAGGAATACATTGTCTAGATGAAGGAAAATAGTACTCCCACTCTATTCTGCTTTGGCCAGATGTCACCTGGAAAATTGTGTCCAGTTCTGGGCACCGCAGTCCAAGAAGGATATTTATAAGGTGAGATGTGTCCAGAAAAGAGCCACCAAGATAGTAAAAGGTCCATCAAAATCAAAAACAAGCCTTATGAAGAATTACTTAGGGAGCTGGATATCTTTAGAGTGGAGAAGAAAAGATTGAGAAGAAACATGATAGATATCATTAAATATCTGAAGATATGTCATGTAGAAGATAGACTGAACTTGTTTTCTGCTACTCCAGAGACTAGAATATGAACCAATTGATTCAGATTACAAGAAAAGAGATTCTACCTAAACATTACAAAGAACTTTTCTCCTGTAGGAGCTTTTAGACAATGGAATAGATTGTACTGTCTTTGTCTCTGGAGGTTGTTAAACAGGAAAAATTGACATTTTTCAAGGGTGCTTTGGTTGTGTATTCCTGCATGGCAGTGGGTTAGACTAGACTGCCCTTTGTGGTCCCTTCAAAGTCTAATATTCTGTTATTCTGATGTGCTGTTAACATGGCAAGTAGACATTCTAGATTGGGACATGGACTGCCATTTCAAATGGAATGGCCATCTCTTTTGTTTTAAATGAACAGCTTTCTCTTAGAGGCAACTAACATTTAGGGACTGGAAGCTGAAGTCCATGTTTTCTCCATCCTCCAGGAATTCAGGCTGACCATTATGCTGTTGTTTTTACCAGCAAAACCTAATAACCATTGCAGCAGCTCTCTGTGGTACTAGAGAATGCAGGCTTCTGCATCATAGAGCCCTGCCAGTGTTCAGGACAGAGCATCTCCTTCTGTTTCAGATGGGAAGCAGAAAAATGAATTTGCTTTTGCTTTGATGACTGTGTTGCTGATTTTTGGCCCTGCTCTTTGTCTGTAGCAGCAACAACAGCTGGAAAAAAATAGCCTGGGGTGCCTATAGCTGACATTGTGCATATTGCTAAAACCTTCTTTAATGGCTGCCAGCTCAGTCCAGTAGCTGAACCTTTCCCCATCCTACCATTTTCATACCAGGAAAAAGATTCCACTTCTGAAATGCAGCTTGAAATGCTTCTGTTACCCACACAAAGATCATGCCCAGGGGAGAAGTTAAGAACTCTAGTTTTAAAAATGTTCTGTTACATTAGTTTCCATCCTCATCAAAGACCTTGATTTTTCACAGTAAAAATTGAGCCACACCTCCCATTATGTAAAACGGCATTTTGCTTGTCTGCTGGAAGAATTAATTTTCTGAGAAGACTAACCTCCCAGCTCTCACTACAGTTGTCTTTGATTTCATGGCTGAGGTGATTAGTCTGGTCTGACATCCGCAAGTAATGAGATTAAGGAGTCTGTGGTGAAAAGGAGAAGAAGCAGAATTTTACTCAAGATTAAAATGTAGCAAAGAAACCCAAAGGGCTGATTATTCAGTGCACTGGCTAAGAAACAATACAAGGGAATCTTCAGGCTTGAAACAAGCTCAGGTGCAGCCCATATTGTGCTAATTGGTATCCACCGAGAGTCCAAGATGTAACCTCATATGCCCTTCAGGATGCAGTGGATGAAAATTAAGGACACAGGTTGTTGCAGTTCAGAACCATGAAAGTTTATAATGTAGTTACAGGAGCAAGATGCTTGTTAATGCATCCCAAGAGTCAAGATTTTGATAGCCAACCTTTTAACACAACACAATACTGCCATTGTTCCATCTCCTGGAATCTCAGGATCTGCAGTTTACGGAGGGATACTTTGAATCTGAAAGCTATAAACAGAGGCCTAAATCCTATCTGTAGTCCCAGCTAGACTAGATCCATTGAATCAAAGAGATTTACATAAATGTTGACTCTCCCTTCAAATGGGGCTGTTTTAGTTAGGGCCACCAAGAGGACATAATCACACCTCAATAAGTGACATAAAGAGAAAGGCACACTGCCTTTAGTAGTGAATGAATATTTTTTAATCACATCATTTTCTTCCATGAATTTGTCCACTCCCCATTGAAAAGTGTCTACGTTGATGGCCATTGCTACAACCTCTGGTAACAACTTCCACAGTTAATAGATTTACTGCATGGAGAAAGGAAGCCCATAGAAGGGAGAACTGTACTTCGTAGAACAGCTTTTCTTGTCAAGTTCTATCTTGACAAGATAAATGGTTCTTGCTGGATTTTGCCGTTCCACACACCTATTAAATGGTTTGGAGCATCTCAAGAAGATTTTAATGTCAGTTCTTTACATGGTTATTTAGAAAAGCTACTGGAGTGCATGGGTGGCTGAGGAGAGAGGCATCCCACTAGTATTTTATTTATTTATTTATTTATTAAAATCCCACTAATATACTCCGGAAAACACAACATGGAGTAATGTCAAAACAAAAGAACCAACAATGAATGATACCTATGTACATGTAGTTTGTTGCCATTTCTATAATTGCAGCAAATCCACTAAGTGCAGTGGCATAAAGGATAGTACAGTATTGTTTCACCACTGAATTATTGATTATCTATTTGACAGTTAAGAAGGATAGTTGATGTGTTGAAGCACACAGTAGGCAGCACTTCATGCAATGAAGGCTAGCCTGGCCTAATATCAGCAGGAGGTGGGGGCTTTGAATTCACTTTGGGGTCTAGTCTGAACTTTCAGGATCTACCCAAGAACCGAATCCTAACCTCCACAATAGATTCAATACCTTGGAAAGCTCCTTCAAAATCCAGGACACACTACACCACTAATATTAAAGTTAAAGGAGTCCTGGTGGCACAGTGGTTAAATGCCGGTACTACAGCCACAAGGTTGTGAGTTCTATCCCAGGTAGGGCTCCAGGGTCCACTCAGCTTCCATCCTTCCGAAGGCTGGTAAAATGAGTACTCATCTTGCTGGAGGCAATTGGCTTACACATTATAAACTGCTTAGCTAGTGTTAGTTTGCTGATAAAGCGGTATAGAAATGTACTTGTTATTGCTATCTATTACCACTGTCTGGCATATTTTATAGAGATGTTTTCCATAGTCACCCACCCCTGACCACAACTGTTTAAGACATTTTGCTGCCTGAGGAAATACAAAATATGGTGCTTGCCTCTGTTCTTCAAAGTAATGTTACATACTGTGTAAGGAAGTAAAAGAATCTGTGTCCAGTTCTGGACACCACAAGCTGGAGTACGTCCAGAGGAGGGTGACTAAAATGATGACAGGTCTGGAAACCATGCCCTATGAAGAGCAACTCAGGGAGCTGGGAATGTTTAGCCTGGAGAAGAGAAGGTTAAGATGTGACATATAGCCTTGTTTAAATATTTGAAGGGATGTGATACTGAAGATGGAGCAAGTTTGTTTTCTGCAGCTACATAGAATAGAACACAGAGCAACGGATTCAAACTACAGGAAAAGAGATTCTGCCTCAACATTAGGAAGAACTTCCTGATGGTAAGAGCTGTTTGACTGTGGAATATATTGCCTTGGAGTGTGGTGAAGTCTCCTTCTTTGGAGGTTTTTAAACAGAGGATGGATGGCATCTGTCGGGGTGCTTTGATTGTGTTTTCCTGCATGGCAAGGGGTTTGGGTTGGTGGCCCTTGAAATCTCTTCCAATTCCATGATTCAATGAATCCTCATAATCACCTCCCTTGCAGTGAATGTGCAACTGTAATGAATGAAATAATTACCTCTTGCTGCCTTCTCATGACATTCAGAGTCAGCTCTCCCTCTGCCTAATGGTAGGTCTGATATTGGTTTGAACTTCATTTACAATAGTTCCTAGCTTGGGTAAAACACATTGTAAAACCATCCTGAAATTCTGGCAAGACTTCCATGGGCCAACTTCTGATATATAAATAGGAAACTGTAGAACATATTTTCAGGGGAGAATTCCCAATCCATTTTCTTTAGGCATGAATTCAAAATTTATCAGTCCCGCCTCACTACAGGAGGTACAATTACATCACATAATGACTGTAATGCACTGAGAAATAACAGCAGTTATTTTGCAATATAAATGTAACTTTTTCCCTCTATTGTGAGTGTTGAGGCCATACTTTCTAACATTTGAAAAACTTCCACAGAAATTGGAACACCTGTGGCCAAGAAACATCAGAATGTGGTTGAGATGGCAAAAATTATTAATGAGGAAGAGCACACGAGCTAGGAAAACTGCAGCAGCTTGCTTTTGCCTGAACCTACTGGGAAAGGTAAGACTCTGCCCCTTCCTTTCTCAAACAGAGTTAATTGAGTGAAAGCTATTTTTGCACTTTGAACCTCAAGCAGCAACTGAAGGAATCTTAGGACAAAGTGTGAAATTGGGAGGAGGAGAGAGAAAATGGGGGATTTTAAAAGCAGATGAGAAAGTGAGAGGGCAGAGGGTTAATCTGAACTGTCCCTGCCAATTGGAACATTTGGAAGGTGTGTGAGGTGATCTGGAGAAGGATGGAGGGGAAGTTGTTTGTTCCAGAGGTTTGTAGCATTCAGGATTTTTTTAAAAAGGCACCAATAGGATTTGAATTAGCTTTGAAAAATTGGGAAATGCCATGTTTTTACATTTTAACCATAGCTGCAAATATAATTGGATCTTTAAATGAGTAACCTGGATCATTTCAAAAAGTAACTTTCTAAGTTCTGCACTAACTAGGAAATTGTACACAAAGCCCTATGAGTCTCTTCAAATCATTATGTTTAGCCTCAGTGCATTGCAGCTCTTTTAGAAGGCGTGGGAATGAAATTACTGCATATGTTTTTCCCACTTGACAGCCAAACCTGGGGGAGGAGGACTATTCCACAACTGCTGAGCATTGACAAGAAACATCTGCTAGTCACTCTGATCATTCACATTCACATTCTCTTCTGTGTCCCACCATATAGCCACAGAACGGTGGTGCAGTCTGCCTTAATATCCCATATAAAGCAGCAGTGCAATTGATCATCACCTTCAGGCCTCTCACAAATGAAAGCCATAGTAATAGTAGTAGTAGTAGTAGTAGTAGTAGTAGTAAGGATTTATTTATATCCCACCCAATCACATGGAAGCTGGGTGGTTTACAACAATAGAGGAGTACAATATAATACAACACAACTCAAACAATATCAAAAGAATACATTACAAATAAAGATCATAATTAATCCCCTCCCCTCTCCATTCCCCACAAGGAACCAAATATTGAGTGTTAGACATTTTCCCTCTTCTCACATAATGACAGAATAGAACAGAGATCATCTTGTCCTAAACTGATATGAATATAAAATTCCAAGTGCTTAGAGCACAGATGGGCAACTATGGGAAGCTAAGGGAAATGCATTATTCTCACCAAAAGAGATCTGGGGAGGGGGGGGGGTGTGTGTATCCTTGAAAAAAAAAAACTTTTCCCCCAAGAATGCAAACAAACATCTACTGGGGGGATTTTAGCCATATTTATGGGGCCTGCTGGGCCATTTTATTTTTAATGGATGTGTATAAGAAGTAATTTCAGCAGGTGTTGCTTGTTATGCAGCCAGGTAACAAGCAATGTTTACTGAAATTTCCTCTTATATACAGTCAGTACAGGTAACGAGATTTCTGCAAAATTCACTCTGGCAACCTTATAACTTATTGCTCATGTGACAGGACACACCTTTCAATCCCTCCTATAATCCCCAATGCCACCTAAAAAGTGGGTCCAGAGGGCTTCCCAGGCCTCTGGAGGAGCACATTTTGAGGAAGTGCGGTAGCGGAATGGCCTCCTCCTGGCTTTACTTGCACAGGTTGTTCCTCACTGGTACAGTTGTCTTAGGACTTTATCACATGAGCCTTGATCTTGCCTCAGTGTTGCCGCAATCGTGTAATTAAAAAAGAACAAAAACATATTCATTTGTGAGCTTTTATTACTACTTTCTTAAATAATGCAATGTTTTGTTTTGTTTTTTGGTGCTATCAATGGTCCCTGTGCTTTCGCTTCCTGATTACTCCTTAATTTTGTATTCCTACCTTATATCCTACCTAGAATACCTTTCTTTATTTTTATTTTTATTTGTAATGCAATTGTGGAATTATGGGGGGAGGGAAGTGGGGGGGGGAGAGAAAGTGAAAAAAGGAGTGAGGAGAAAGCAGGCTGTCTGGGAATAACAAGGGAAAGGAGGAAACTGACAGCACGTGACTGCTCAATATCAGGACCGTCACTATCGCACCTGTGGAGTAATGGGGTGGCAGCATGATCGGCTGCTTATTGAAAGGTTTTCCTATCAATGAAAAGATGCACTCTAACAACACTGGGCCAAAGCTAACAAAATGAAATTCAGCACAGAGAAATGTATGGTAAGGTACTACACTTAGGGAGGAAAAATGAAATGCAAAGATATAGGATGGGGGACACCTGGCTGAATGAGACCACATGTGAAAGGGATCTAGGAGTCCAAGTAGACTCCAGGTTGAACATGAGTCAACAGTGTGATGCAGCAGCCAAAAAAGCCAATGCAATTTTAGGCTGCATCTATAGAAGTATAGTGTCTAAATCCTCTATTCTGCTTTGGTCAGGCCTCACCTGGAATACTGTGTCCAGTTCTGGGCACCACAATTCAAAAAGGATGTGGAGAAATTGGAGCGTGTCCAGAGGAGGGCAACTAAAATGGTGAAGGGTCTGAAAACCATGCCCTATGAGGAACGACTTAGGGAGCTGGGGATGTTTAGTCTGGAGAGGCAATATGATCACCCTGTTTAAATATTTGAAGGGATGTCATATAGAGGAGATGCAAGCTTGTTTTCTACTGCTCCAGAGAATGGGGCCAGGAACAATGGATGCAAGCTACAAGAAAAGAGATTTCACCTCAACATTAGGAAGAACTTCCTGACAGTAAGAGCTGTTTGACAGTGGAACACACTTCCTCAGAGTGTGGTGGAGTCTTCTTCCTTGGAGGTCTTTAAACAGAGGCTGGATGGCCATCTCTCGAGTATGCTTTGATTGAGAGTTCCTGCATGGCAGGGGGTTGGACTGGATCGCCCTTGTAGTCTCTTCCAACTCTATGATTCTGTGATTCTATAACACATCAGAGGCACCGAAGCAACAGATCAGAGGTGACGTCATGTGATAAGTACTACTAAAGGTGCTACTCTCTTGCTACAATTGCAGTTTAAAACCTGCATGTAATAAGGCCCTTGGTTCCTGGTCATCTACCTTTCCCAGAAGGTAAAGTAAAATATAGGGGAAAAAAATTAAATTCTTTCATGCCCAGTGTACTGAATTTATTCAAAACACAGAATTTGGTTGATTCCTTGAGGAAAGTGATGTCAATATTTTAAAAATAGAGAATCGGGGTCTACCACAAGGAGAGAAAAACACATCTGCATTGTGGCCTTTATCTTTCCTTTATAGGGATGGCTTCTATAATATAAAGTGAACCATGGTGGGATAGCTTGCAGATATGCCCTCATAGCTCTTAATGTAATCAACAGTCATTTTTATTCAATTATCCACTTCCAGGGAAGAGTCGAACACTTCTTCTTGCACGTAGTAGGAAGCTGGGATCTCCCAAACGCAGTTGCACATTTCTGTCCCAAATATATAAATATAAATCATGAATCAGTGTCACCACCACTGATCTGAATGGACTTCAGAAGCTATTATGTATGCTAAATATGTATTACACACTAAATATGTAAAAACTATACTTAATAGCTTGTTTTCAACAGTATACTTTCCCAGGAGTGTAGCTACAGGTGTACTGTACAGGTGTACAGGTGTAGCTACTGGGGAGGCAATGTCCCTCATAAGAATTTTCTATGAAATTTTCATTCACCCCCCAAATTTCTAACATTGCGGAGAATTAAAACTTCGGTTGAATATTTAGAAATACAGTTTAGGTAACCAATGAAAAAGGGGCCAGCAAAATTCCAAAGGGAATGTGAGCCTAGCAAATATAAGGCTTCTAGCTGTGAACAATTTTCACTATCTCATTCTCTTGCTGACTTATGCAAGAACTTTTGGAGACTGAAGGAAAATTTCATGAGAGGTGGAACATTCTCATTTGGAGATCCAATGCCCTTACCTTGTTCTGCCTGGTATCAACACACCTAGATAGTGCTCTGGGGTGGATCCAAACTTTCTTATCTCTTGCTGCTCTCCCATGTACATTTCGGTGAAATAATCCCTGACCAAAATGCCTCTGTTTGAAGCATTGTATTCTGAGCCACCCTGGAGAAGAAAGTATTCATGAAAAGAATGTGAAGAATCAAGTTGCCTGTCTGTGAACACTGCCATAGTAACACCACAAGTGTTTGCGTCATTATGTGTGCAGCTGACAAAAACACTGTTGTATTGCAGAAAAAAATGATAGATCTCTGGAGCTGTATCTATGGGTAGGCTAGTTTGCTGAGTACATTCTCCAAGAAATTGAGAATGGGCACTCGACTACACATAGGGTGACATTAAAGACTCAGAAAGGAGATGTTGATTGGGTGAATCAGCCTTCATGGTATGTGAATTATGTGAACCATGGCTGTTTTATTTTTCCCAAATAAGACTTTTGCACCCTTCTGCCATTCCTTCCTGATTTGTATAGCAGCTTCAAGAAACTCACCCACATTGCCCATAGTATGGAAATGTTATTTATGTTTGGACTACAGATCCCATAAATCCCACAGTGAGCATGGGATTCTGGGAATGGCATTTAAAAAGGCATGTTTCCAAGTGACTTACTTTTTTTCTACAAAGAACTAGTAATCACTTTCCCTCAACTCTAAGAGAAAGAGGACATCTAACTTGTCAGTCACAATGTAATTCCATTTATGTTCACTTTTAAGTAAGTATTGCTTCACTGGATTGTGCTTATCCATAGATTAGGCATGATCAAACTCTGGCCTTCCAAATATTGTTGGATTGCAAGTCCCATCAGCTCCAGCCAGCATAGCCAATAATAAGGCATGCATGAAGTTGCAGTCCAACAGTGGACTCTTTCAAACGGGGAGGAATTTCTCCCAACTCAGAATGGAGCCAATGCGGATTCATGTAAATTCGCTTGTTTAGCGAATTTACATGAACCCCTGCTCCGTTCGGAATTACTTCCCATTACCCGAAAATAACCCCCTCCTGCCCGAATTTGCATGCGAAGCTTTAATTCGCAATAACGTAAAACCCATGATTGCATTTGAATTGACCTTAAATTATACTTCCAATTTAGCCTTGTATGAAAGAGTCCAGTATCTGAACTCCAACTATACTCACACTTGCAAACCATATACTTTTCTATTCTGCCCCATGTCATTATTATTGGGAAAGCTAAAGAATCCCTAATACAATTTGCCTAAGAAACTTCACTTTCTTTGTGGATCATGATAACAATGCCCTCTGCTGGAGAGATATAGTCAATATATTTTCAATATTAAAACAGCCCATTCGAAAATGCTTTACCACCAAGAACACCACATTTCTGTTTTTACTTATGAAAATCATATCTGGCATAATTTATACACTGGACAATAAAAAATGAATTCAAAAACAGCAAATTTGGGAGCAGTTCTACCCTAGACCTAAATCTGAATGCCACAACAGATTTTTCTCCCACCTCAATGGTTGGCTTGTCACATCATAAAAACCAAGTAGTCTCAACTAACTACAAGACCATTTACCATGGGTAGCTCTACCATTAGGCAGGGTAAGGCAACCACTCTGTGGAGTGGGTCACTGAGGGCACAATTTGCTGCTCTCTGCCTCTTACAGTAAAATATCTCAGGCCATTCCTGTCACTTTATACAAATATGAATCACCCTCTATTTTCTCAGGGTTTAAAACAAATCTGGATGATTCGTCTACAAATTTGGTAGAACCATGCTGCCAAGAGGGTTTGTAATCACAGAAGGCTTGCTAGACTGAAAACTGGAGATGTCTCCTGTTCCTGTAATGGTTTTGTAGAAGAGGGAATTTGAGAAGTTGCTTGTCATGCAGCCGGGTAACAAGCAACACCTACTGAAATTCCCTTTTCTAGAAGAGTAATTTCAAGTTACACAGGGCTAGTTTCTGTATGTTTTCTCAGGAGTAAACCCACTTGTAGCTGTATCAGATTACAGATGGCAGATTTCAGCAGTTTCAGGAAGCAGCTGCAAATTGTGTTATTTGTAGATAGGTGTGTGTGTGTGTGTGCGATGTCAAGTTGCCTGTCAACTTACAGTAACCCCAAAAATTTCACAGGATTTTCCTAGGCAAGGAATACTCAGAGGTGGTTTTGTCGGTTCCTTCCTCTAAAATATAGCCTGCAGTACCTGGGATTTGTTGACAGTCCACCACTCAAGTACTAACTAGAGCTGAAGCTGCTTAGATTCCTACATCAAATGGGATCTGGTGCATTTGGCTACTGACCAGGATTTGGATCCTTGTGCTCTGAGTTAGCCTTGAGCTCTTTTTTCCAACAGCATATTTGGTCAGCATATTTGGGTTTAAATCATATACTCATAATTCCAGCTAATCCATGGGATTTATGCAAGTGTTGACTCATTATCTGACAATTTTTTCAATGAGTCTACTCTATATGAGACTAATCAAAAGGATACAGGTCTTATTCTCACTTTGGCTTGCCTTTGTCTGTGATGTCTTGCACAGATAAGATCTTCGGAACTGTGGTGGACATAGGATTATGCACAAAGACACATGAATAAGTTTTCTGGATAGCCATGAAAGTTACAAAATGCCTGATACTGGATTTCAGAGAGAGTGCAGCAAACAGAAATTTTGTCAGCAGAGGGAGCTGGTTCACACAAAATGAAATACGTACTACTTTTATAACCAGAGGGGCAACAGCATCACATCTACTGGGATCACTGTCTATGAAATGGAACTGTATCCACTGTACTTTAAAAGTGCACTGTCCCCACCCTTGCTATAACTGAAAATTATTAGACGAGAATTTATTTAGACATTTTCTTTAGTAGCTCTGAATATGCTAGACACCTAGAAATATAAAAGTTCCTATATTTATTTTAGCTGCACATCTGAAATATAACTGGAGAGAGAGAAAAAAAGACCATTGCCTCAAGAATTCTGCCAGTCAATAACATTTTCTTTCTGTTCCTAGATTTCTAGCACTGCAGTAAACTGAGCAGTTAGAAATCCAGTTTAGGCATCCAAAAGAAAGGGACAGTCATAGTTATCAAGGGAATGCAAACACAGCAGGTACAAGAGATCTAAGGGTTAATGCTTTCTAATGTCTTACTCTTTACAGTGCTAGAAATTTGGAGACTGAGCAAAAGTTTCCTTGGAGGTCAGTATTTTTATTTGGAGGGGTCATTGCTCACATTTTGTCCCCCTGATAGCCAGTGGTGTCCCTAGCTTTGGTATCATCTGGTGCAGTAACATATGGTGTCACCCCCTCATTGACCTCCTCCCATACTACACCATACAGAACCCTTTGTAATATTTTTGTACTTCTTTTACTCATTAATCATAATTCCTGTATATTATGGATGGAATGGTAATAGTTGTGACACAAACAACTAGCAAATTTAAAATTTTACTTTTAAATTGCAATGTCATATGCACAGTGTAAACACATTTACATATACAGTACGTAGCTTCACATGATCAAAGTGAAAATTTGGTAAAATGTGGCATTTTAAACGATTTTTAAAAAAAAATTTTGCAAAATGATTTTAAAAATATTAAATTTAATTTTTTAAAAAACTGGGGCCTCTCCTTTCTCCACCCACTAAGTCTCCCACCACTCACACCCTCTCTAGAGTATTTTGAAGGGACTCAAATGAACACTACATCTCCAAAAGGCAGATGTTTGAAGAACAGTGGTGTCACCCCCCCCCCCCCATTAGGGTGTGTCACCTGGGGCTGTCTGAACCCCCTGCACCTGCTAGCAACACCACTGCTAGTAGCTACAGCTGTGGTATCTCTTCTGCACAGAACAAGAGAAGAGCAGGCTCAGGATTAAAATATAAAAGCTAATCAATTTGATGTGTGAATCACATATTTTGATTTTGTAGACCAGCAGTGATCCCAGCACAACAGTATGCCAACCAATGGTATAGACCTGGTAACTTGTTAGTTACTTTTATCTACAATGTAATTTTATCTTTCCTTTCTCCCTGCCTGAGGTCTGACTATCTGTATAAACTGTCTATGGAGTTTATCACACAGTGGGAATTGGAAGTATAATCCAATGGCAATCTGAACTCAATCATGGGGTTTTGCGTTATTGCGTGAAAGCTGATCACACACATTTTCGGGCAATGGGAAGTCCTTCCAAATGCAATAATGGGGTTTCACATTATTGCATGAGAAACACAATTTCGGGCACTGGGAGGCAATTTCGGGCAGTTCTGAACATGATGCAGTGTCAATATGCAATCATGTAAATTCACTGAACTAGCAAATTCTCTCAATTCCGAACTGGCCCCACTTTCATTTCTTTCGAAATTGAGAGAAATTCCTCCCATGTGATAATGTCCTAAATGACTTAACAAACTAGCCAGAAATAATTGTATCAATCACCCCATGCTCAGCTCAGTTAAGCTCATACTTCCCTACTCAAGAAATTCATTGCAATTCATACAATACCCTTGTTATGGAGGTCCATAGAATGTTTTGCCACAAGCCATTAAGTCAGTGGTAAAAATCTACCAGAAGAAAACAACAACAAAAATTACTGTCACTGTAGCTTTGCCATTCCAACATATTCTATTCAGTTCTATTTTTTAAAAAATGCATATCTTATCTTTCTATTTACAGATAGTGCCCAGTGTTTTCTTCTGTTCTAGGGCCTATTTATTTGTCTTTTTGGCAGTATCCACAGAAATCTTCTCCAGGACCACATCTCAAATGAGTTTTCTTCCTATCAGCTTTCTTCACTGTCCAGCTTTCACAACCATACATAGAAACGGGAAATATAATGGCAGGGACAATCCTAACTTTAGTATTCAATTATATATCTTTGCACCTCAGGATCTTGTTTAGTTCCTTCATAGCTGCCCCTCCAAGTCCCAGAATGTATGCACAATTCTACAGTACAGAAATAAAGCAGTTTGACACTACTGTAACTCTGATGAATCTATCCTACAGAACAATGGGATTTGTAGTATGGGCAAAATACCTCACCAAACTACAAATCCCAGGTTTCCACAGGATGGAGCCATGACAGTTAAAGTGGTGTCCAACTGCTTTATTTCTGCAGTGTGGCCATATGGCCAGTCTTCTGATTTCTTGACTGCAGTCTCCATTCTGATTAATGATTGAGCAGCTTTTTGCAGCCCATAAAAGAACCACCAGGTGGCAATGCTGGTGCACATGTTTGCCTATTAACTATTGACGTTATAAATAAAAAGTTGCAAAAATATTCAGTTGCCAAATATCTATCTCAGTCTCTCTTTTTCTGCATAGCTCAGGCTGAAAGTTTTCTTCCTTGATCTTTCTGAAACTCAGAAGTTGTGTTAATACTAATACCAGTTTTATAATAACTTGCCTCTTACATATGTAACTGTCCCACACTAACCATGCTGGCAGGCTACGAATTAGGAGCATCAATTTTATTCCAGATCTCTATTTGAAAAATTGAAGGATTAGTGCAATCAACAAAACATTTTTTTCTTTTTTGTGAATCTTGTTTTCTGCTGCAAAGCAGTTGCATACACACACTTGTTTACTTAGAATTCTTATCAACTCCATCCTTAACACTTTCCATAATATGAAAATGATTGAAAGTGCATGAGTGATTTATGCTTGATGAGCCATATATCAAATGGTTGGCCTTATAATGGGATGCTATGCCATTTGAGGGATCAAAGAACTACTTTTGTGATAGGCAGAACTGATTGTAAAATAGGAATTCTGCAAACTAATTCAGGGGAGGTTTGAGCCTATTTCTTGAACAGAACCTGCCTTCCCATTCTTCACAGGCCATGCACAAGTCCTTGCTGGTACCTAAGAAATTATTTTGAATCCAGCTGTTGGGCACAAGGCCAGTCAAAAATACGCAGTTTGAGGGCTCTTGCCATGGTTTTTTTGTATGTATATCTGAAGGGGAGCACAGAATTTAAGAATTCAATAACCTTATAGACAAAGACCTGCACTCTCACTAGAAGTGGAGATGGATAAATTAAGCTTTTCATAATGTGGACATATCATGAGATGACAGGATTCACTGGAAAAGATGATAATACTTGGTAAAGTGGAAGATAATAGGATTAGAGGGAGATAGCACTACAGGTGAATTGATTCAATTAAGGAAGCCATGGCCCTGAGTTTGCTGGACTTAGTGATGACTAGGGGTCTTGAAGGTCTCTTATTCATAGGGTTACCATGAGTCAAAGTGAACTTGACAGCATATAACCACAACAATGTACTATGCACATATAGTTTTGCATCTTCCCACCACTTGGCAGCCATCAAGGTGCTGCTGTCAGTTATCGACAGGGAAGGGAGTGAGCAAAGAGGCAATTCAGACTACAGAGAAGCAACTGGCCTCAGGTTGGGGGCAGGAAGAAATGAAGGTACATTCTCAAATGGAGTTCACCCACCATTTCTTTCCTCCAGGAGCTCACAACAGCCAGATCTTCATGGTCCAAATTGTTTTCCCCACCGCACCACTTTCCTCTGGTAAGAAGAAGAAGCAGCCCTTCCCAGAGATTGACAGCATGTGGAAATTGTTTTGTAGCAAGGGCAGCAGAATAGCTCTCTGTATCCCATCCAAAAAGGGACTTACACTAGCATAAGCATCATTTACATGTACATAAGTCACTGACAAGATGCTAGTCAAAATGGGAAGTGTTTGACCATGGACTAGAAACTGGCTATATTTGGCTTCACTTTTTCAGGTCTACTTAAATGTCATATTTGAAGTGCACATTACAGCTACTATTTATTTGTTGATAGTCGTGTGTGTGTGTGTGTGTGCATGCACAGGTGTGCACAAGTGTGTACGAGGGTGAAAAAGATGGCCTATGCATTATGGATAATGGTGAAGGTAATGATTTTGATGGGTAAAAGAAAGATATGAAAGTGCATGACGATAATGAATTTCAGAATCATGAAAGGGATGTTGTGGAGAGCCTCTCTGAGTCCCAGCTTTTGTACAAAGGCAAGGTATAAAGAAACCAATACCATACAATATGATAGAATACAATACAAAACAATACAATATGACACAGTATAGTGGTGCCATTATGGTAGAAATTTAGAGTTAGTGTCCAGAATCCACACTGCAGAATGAACAGGCGGGCCTCCAAGCATAGCACATTTCTTTTTTAAAAATTGTAAGGTTTGTCACATTTTGTAACAAGCAAAATAATATAGACCACCAACTAATTAGCATCCCTCCCTGCCCTGCAAGAACAGAGTCTAACACTACCTAGGCATGAGAGGTGTAAGACTACCATATTTGACTGTGAACACTTTGAAATGGTTGGTGTTACTTGCCAAGAATATATCTGTCATATTCCCTGCTTAAACATTTCTTCCATTAGAATATTGAAATACAGTATTGTCATGGCTAGTTACTCACAATTCTGAGCCTATGTATTTAGGAGAAGGTTGCACTGAATTATATATTTGTGTGTGTGTGTGTGTGTGTGTGTGTAAAGGCAAATACTTATAAAAACTGAAAGTGTGCATGTTATTGTCTCTCTGAAATATGGAAGAATGCATTATGTACTAGCATGTGGTTTTCTTGGCAAGATTTCTTCACAGGAGGTTTGCCATTGCCTCCCTTTTAGGTTGAGAGAGCGTGGTTTGCCTATGATAATCCAGTGGGTTTACCTGGCCAAGTAAGGACTTGAATCCTGCTCTTCTGGAGTCCAAGTCCAACACTCAAATCACACCAGCAAACTGGCTCTCAGGGATAATGTATACCTTGTGTAAAAATCAGGGCATTATCTTTAAAATTAATATGTTAACATGCTAAAACTGATCAATCCATTTATTCAAGTTAATGTTGGGAGGGACATTATTTCAAATTTTATTGTCAATTAATATTTGACTGAAGGGGATTTACAGAGAATGGCACATTTTCATCCACTATTTGAAAAGTAGTACTTTTTGTAGTTTTTCAGTTGTCTTCGTCAATGCAGAACTTTCCAGACACCTTGAACTACAAACCCCACAATCTAATGGACAGCTGGTGATGGTGGGAGTTGTCCAAGGCATCTGGGAACTGCAAGGTAAGGTTGTCTTGAAGCATGGGATCTAACAATCTCTTAACCACTAAACCACCACATCCCTTTATTATACAGATGCTGATCCATTTAACTTAAGGTGCAACTTGGGTCCCCACATTGGCCCCTGCAGAACATGTTCTCTGCTATCAATATCTTCAGATAGCAAGTTCAATTAAATCTGGTTACTGATCTGCTCTTCTCATTTTTTCTAGTCACTCCACCAACATATGTATGTGTAGGTGAGTGAGTGAGTGAGTGAGTGTTGATTTGCTTTTTTGGATTAGAAAAGGTAAATAAAGAATCATGAGATTTTTTTCAACTAGAAGGTACTGATCCAAGGGATACAAGGGTGAATTAAGCATAGAAAATTCTTAACCAGAAATATTCTGAGTACCTGTGAGCATGCACAGAATATCTTATTGCATCATCTGCCTCCCTACTCACTTAGAATCAAGAAACATGGACTGATATTCAGCATTGCATGGGCAGAGCATAATGTTCCACCTGTACAGTTCTGCTTGATTTCCTGGAGAGGCAACTCCACTTGACAAGTCAGGCACACACTTCCTTAAGCATTTGTTGACCAAGGAACAATGTGGGGCACCAAGGGAACATCTGGCTGCAGCCAGGAGCATGAAGCAACTGTATCCCTCTCAGATCTCCAGGAGGTCCACTTGAGATCCAGGAGGGAGATAGATCCCCCTTTCCCCTCTTTTCCTTTCCTTTTTTCTTTTTTAGATGCACTGGTTGGATCCCAGGAGGCCCACATTCTCCTCTAGTCTATAAATAGCTAAGGTCAAGCTCATCTGCCCCTTGCAGCAAACAGCTGGGGCATATGGATAGAAGTCATTATGGAGTAAACTACAAGATAGCTCCTTGCTTAACAATAATAAAATAACATATGCATGCAGAGAAAGGGCATGTACATCACTGAAAGAATTCCATCAATGCTCTGATGATATTGATAGCAGAGAATATGTTCTGCAGGGGCCAATGTGGGGATCAAGTTGCACCTTAAGTTAAATGGATCAGCATCTGTATAATAAAGGGATGTGGTGGCTTAGTGGTTAAGATACCAGTTCTAATGGTTGGAAGATTGGAAGGTTGGCAGTTCAAGGCCTGAGTGCTGCATAATGAGGTGAGCACCTGTCACTAGTCCCAGCTTCTGTAAACCTAGCAGTTCGAAAGCATGCAAATGCAAGTAGATAAATACTTGCACAGATTCCCCCTGATTGGGTGGGATACAAATAAATTATATTATTATTATTACTATAAATAGGTACCACTTCAGTGGGAAGGTAACAGCATTTGGTGCAATCTTGCTGCCCATATGACCACCAGAGTAGTCCTTAGATAACGCTGGCTCATCTTAGTAACAGAGATGAGCACTATCCCCTACAGTTGATTACAACTAGACATTCATGTCAAGGGACTACCTTTCCCTATTTTACCTATATAACAAAGCCCAGAGCTTAGGAATGCCTTCCTTATTAGCACTAAACATGATGGCTCTCCCCACCCCAAAGCTCTGTATATCTTTTGCCTAATTATACAAAGGAAGAGATAACTTAGAGGCCTGTGGACAATTTTTCTAGGAAAATAAGCTCACTGGAAATGAAAGATGTAGTCTTATATAAGGGACCTTCTTTTGAGTAGGACGGTATATGCCTACGATGCATTTTCACGGAGGCTTTTTAAAACTAGAAGAAATAAACAGGAAAGGGATGGTCTGAATACTTTTTCTAATCTTAACTAGAAATCCACTGTGTCTATAAGATTTACCTAAGTATTTATTTTACAATAGATAAAATTAAATAATAATTTGTTTAAAAAAGCAATTTATTGAAAGATGGCTCTTATTCATCAATTCATGGAATGGACGAGTTACTGAAAATATCTTTCCTTTTAGTTTAGTTCTGATTTAAAGATTAGTTTATTTATGTGCTTTCTGTCTATCCTAGTTTAGATTTGTATTTTGAAATAATAACAGTGTTTCTGAAATGTTATGGGGAAAACTTAGCCCTGTTTCATTGTTGTGAATATACAAATAAGAAGGCTGGTTTTTGAGTACAAAAAATACACCATCTTTAAGAATGAAGGATTCAAAGGTCCTTTAGGCAGAAGAGTTAAGTGCAATAATGAGTAAAACATAATTATTTATAATAAATTATTTTCAAGCTGTTTAAAACAAGGGAAAAGTGTGTGATGCATTTTATTCTGAATTGGTCAACTTTATTCCTGCTTACTTTTAATCCCTTAATGAATCAATCTTTTAATTCATCAGTGAACTCTCCTGAGATGAAGAACTAGAAGTTGTTTAATCAGGTGATATCCCTACCTGTCTGTGGACTCTTTCATACAAGGCTAAATTGGAAGTATAATTTAAGGTCAATTCGAATGCAATCATGGGTTTTAAGTTATTGCGAATTAACTCTTCGCACGCAAATTTGGGCAAGAGGGAAGCCAATTCGAATGCAATCATGGGTTTTACGTTATTGCGAATTAAAGCTTCGCATGCAAATTCGGGCAGGAGGGGGTTATTTTCGGGTAATGGGAAGTAATTCCGAACGGAGCAGGGGTTCATGTAAATTCGCTAAACAAGCGAATTTACATGAATCCGCATTGGCACCATTCGGAATTGGGAGAAATTCCTCCCGTTTGAAAGAGAAGAGTGTGTTTGACAAACAGTGAATCTTAGTACATTCAGTACATTGCTGCTTCTGTGTTTTTGCTTATCTGAGGCCAGATCTTGGAAAGTTTCTTTTTGCACTAAAGGTCCCAGAATCCCCCAGCTAGTGTGACAACTATTAGTTCTGGCTGATGATTCTAGGGACCTTATCAGACATCAGAAATTGGAAGTATAATCCAATGGCAATCCGAACGCAATCATGGGGTTTCACGTTATTGTGAATTAAAGTATGTCATGCAATTTCAGGCAAAAAGGAAGTCATTCCAAACGCAATCATGGGTTTTACATTATTGTGAATTAAAGCATCTCACACAATTTCAGGCAATGGGGGGTCATTTTCGGGTAATGGGAAGTCATTCTGAATGCATTGTGAACACAATTGGAATTCATGTAAATTCGCTAAACCAGAGAATTCACGTGAATTAGAATTGGCTCCAATTGGCTCCATTTGTAATAAAGAGAAATTCCTCCCGTCTGATAAACTCCTAGGAGATGCCGTCTTCCAAAAGTAACATTTTAAAGCTCTGGAAACTTTCCTCCATTTATTTTCATGTTGCCATTTGACCCTGCCCTTCATTCTGGCCCTGACTGTTGTTTAACAATCATGATTTTATCTGGCTCATATATTTATAGCCCTCCCCCCCTCTTTTTTTAAAATCCATATTGCCAATGTGCTTTTTATTCTCATGTAGATGTATTCCAATCTAGGCAGATAATTTGCCAGCCAGTTATTACACGTGCAAATGCTTCTGGCCTCAGCAGTTTCATGACAATAGGAAGTTGGGGAAGAGGATAGAAGATATATTTCCTAGAAAAGCGCACACTTGTTCTTCCTAGAAATGCAGCACTGGATTTGTTTAAAATTATTGAGCTGCCACCTGTCTTGTTTCAGCACCTACTTCTTCTGCTTCTGGGATACTTGAAGTTCCTTCAAATGTAGTGGAATGCAGATCTAAGCTCAAGGTCCCAGTTTACCTTATGGCAGAGACAACCATTTTTGTTTCCCACACTGCCCCTGATACAGCACTGCTCTGGGGCAAAAATTGGAATAGAGTCCCAGCCCCCATCCATAAATACTTTCCTGGGAGCACCTTGAAATAAGTACTGGTGAAGATGCTATAGTCATGCATCCAGCCTTGCTTGGAATTCTCCCTTGTTCCCTCTCAGCTTCAGATTGAATGGACAGACTTGGGGAGGACATGCCCTTTTGATCATTATTTCTTTCTTTCTCTCATATTTCTTGGCAGACATCTGTAATATACTGGACATTTTAATAACCCACTCACATTTGATTGCAGTTCAAATTGTTAGAATTCATTCATATTAAAAAATAATAATTTCTGGACTGTAGGAGTCGAAGGCAGGGGGAATTTGGTGTGTTTCTCATATGACCTTTTAACCTTGAACTAGACTTTGATATTTCTCAGCAGTGCTTTGGCATTATTTATTTAAAGGTTAATGACACTGATGGCAATAATAATTTCATTCTAAGCATTGACATAAGAAGACATTAAAATATGGGTGGTTGGGGGCACCCCATTCATAATCCTTGAAAATACATTTTACAGTCTTCTAGGCAAGAGTGGCACAAACCAGTTAAGCCATTAACATGTTTGGATTTAAACAGATTTCACTTTATTTGCACTAAGCAAGTCTAAATCAGGCTAAATGTCCAAAATGGACTGTGGAACATACTAATCTGTAGTCAGAATTGATCTGTTAAGGAATTAAAATTATGTGCATGCCTTTATAATGTGGGTTTAAATATTTGCTTGCATTAAAAATCAATTGTTTCTTTTAATCACTAGCAAGTCTTCTACCACATTTTACAAATCAATGGCATGCTGAAAGCATCCTTTTTCATTTCTTGACTTTTATTTTGAAAACATGTTCAGGTTATGCAGATGAATTACTGACCAATTTATACCACAGAAATTGAAAAAAAGGATCTAAAAGCCCATCAATCCTCGGAAAGAAGGAATGAGTTATATATATTGAGAAATTTGTGGTTCCAACTAGGGTAAAGTCATTGCTGACAATGGGCCTATGGTAGCTGGGACTAGCAATTGGGTTTAGCCTTTTGTGTGAGCTATGCTATTTGTTGTAACTTTTGTGAGACTAAAAAAAAACCACACAGAGGACACAGTGTAAGGAAGCTGGAGAAGTTTCTGGGCTTCAGGATTTACATCCAACATGGACAAAGTTTTCTTGCTAGAAGAAAGCCTCAAACTGTTCTTTAAACACACTGTTCATAAGAGAAGTACAGTATGTGGGGCAATTTAGTTGTGAGAGCAGCTTAAAGGGTTATATGTCACTTTCTTTTAATCTTCTCCAGTGTGAATCTCCTCTTGTGTCCAATCCCTAAAGTCCGTTTTGAACTGGAAGAAGCTTAGAAAGGTTGCTTCTGTGGGTGGGGCCATTGTCTGAAACTGAGATTAGCTTCTGAACAAGAACTGGTAAAATTAAATTAAGTAACTTTTTATTTTTTTAAAAAAGTGAAGATACACACACACACACACACACACACACACTAGATTTTAGCACATTGCCTTCAAAAAGTAGTATCTTCTTGTTGTGGGGGTGCCTTGAAAATGTTTCTATTATCTTGTATTTTGTTTCTTGAACATAGGTAAGTCAGTATTTTTTCCAAGTCTTTTTGTTAACACTTTTCTCATGTGCATATTTGCCAATGGAACATTGGAACTGTAAAGTGACCCATCAACTTATCCTCTGAATTCTCATGCAAAAATGTGTGCAAATTCCAAGCAGCCAGGTTGGAAGAAAAATCACACCAATAGATTGAATTTTTCTTCTTTCCTCCTTTCTTTCTTCCCTATCCAGCAAAGAATATCAGTCTGTGACGCTATCACATTGGGAGTCTCTTCTACTCCATGAAGAAAACCGTCACACAAAGGAATTTCTCTCTGTGTGCATAAACCTATTTTGTCTTGTCAAAACAACCCCAACTTCTTCCTATGCGACAAGAATCTACATTTTTAAAGAAAGCTACAAATGAGAGAAGCTTCCTTCCTATATGATGAATGAGAGAATGGACACCCAAATGCTGGGTCATACATTTTTAATGGGTCAATTGCTCAATTAATTCCTAGCTCCTTCTCTTGCTCCCCTGCCCATACACACACTTTTAATGTGAAAATCGTCATAATTCCTCACAGATTAGTA
Organism: Urosaurus nigricauda; assembly: GCA_034509955.1. NCBI lineage: Eukaryota > Metazoa > Chordata > Lepidosauria > Squamata > Phrynosomatidae > Urosaurus > Urosaurus nigricauda. Next base: position 72,967,421 of record JAOEGL010000004.1, on the reverse strand, counting down.
TAGATAGAGGCCGACAGACTTTCCTGCTCAAGGTATTTACGAGACATAATTCATTCATAAAGCTGTAATGCACTCATCTATCATCTGAATTTTTCTCCCCCTTCCCTCTCTCCACTCGCCCTTTCTGTTTCTGCTTGGGGCTCTTCAGAAGTCTCAGGGCGCTGATGTATTAGCCCGCATATGCAAGCTATGAATTATCAACTGAAAGAAGTCAATTATCCACTCCAAAAATGAGTGTCTGGGCACCAATAGCCTGAGGGCCCTCTTTTGTATTTACAAAATGATTTCATGGCAAGTAGAAGTACTGTGGGGTGTGGAGGGGGTAAGGTGTATGTGTGCAAGTGCCTGTGTGCATGATGCGGGGTGAGAACAAATCTTTCCCAGTCTGGTTCCCACTTCTTTCATCCACATCTTACATTCATAAGAGCAGATAAAGTTGGAAAGCAAGAAGATGAGGGTGGGGGGAATGGAGGAGAAGCAGAGAGGAAGGAGCCATTTTAAACTTTTAATGCAATAATCCATTTTTATATACACCTACATTTATGACTGATTTCAGCAGGCTATAAAGCAGACTTGTTTTACAGGCAGACCGCCTCGGCCTCTTTTCCCCTCGTCTATCTGGTCTCAGCCCAGCCTTCAATCAAAACTTAGAGCCTAGACTGACTGGGGTGGCTAATAGACTGGATAGGAAATGGTATATTGGATTGTTTTCTAGGTCCCCAGCTACTGGCCTCATGCCTTGTCATCTCCACAGACATTGATTTTTCCTCTCTCTTTTTCTCTTTAAAAAAATATTAAGGAATGACAGTCAGCTGAGGCCCACACCAAATCAGCAAAGCTTGTGATGAGTGGCATGGGTTACACTTAGGGAAATGAGGTCATTACACAGAATTACAGCAGGTTTTTGATAGCCCAGTAATAGGTTTTAATGATAGACTTTAAAATACCCGAACCACCACTAGGGAAAAGTTTGATCTCAGCCTAGACAGGCCACTTAATAAACCTTTTGCTTGTATGTGGCGTCTTAGAATTTCCAAGGCTTCCCAAACACTGGTGTTTTCAGTGAAAGATATACTTTATTGTCATGGGCTGCATTGAGGCTTCATCTCTCCCCCCCCCCCCCGCTTTTTTTTTTTTTTTTTTTTTTTTTTTTTTTTGTCTTTCATTTTCTTAAGTTTGCTTTGCAGTGATTGATTTGTCTGCAATTGGTTTTGTCCTCCAGATATATTAGACCAGTGGTTTCCAACCTTTGGTCCTCCATTTGTTTTGGACTGCAGCTTCCAGAAGACCCACCTAACTTCAAGCCCCACTCAGAAATTTTGAGAGTTCAAGTCCAAAGCATCTGGAGGACAAAGCTTGGGAACCACTGTATTAGACTATGGAGTTTATCACACGGGAGGAATTTCTCCTAATTTCGAATTGAGCCAATTCGAATTCACTTAAATTTGCTAGTTTAGCAAATTTATGTGAAATCTAATTGCATTCAGAATGCATTCAGAATGACTTCCCATTTCCCAAAAATGACCCCTCATTGCCCGAAATTGCGTGAGATGCTTTAATACGAAATAACGTAAAACCCATGATTGCGTTCGGATTGCCATTGCATTATACTCCCAAATTCCATTGTATGATAAACTCCTATAACTCCCAGCCATGGTGGAGTGATGGGAGTTGGAGTCCAACACAATTAGAGGGCTCTGGTTTGAAGAAAGCCACCAGACAGGCTTTCCCTTGATTGCAGGTATTTTTTTCAACCATCATGGAGCCAAAGGACATTCATTCAAATACAAGGTAAATTGATTGGAATGAGGAAAAGCTCAGCTCTTCTTTAAAGTGTGGGCTTGTGACAGGTAAATTGCAGGTTAACTGAAAAGGCAGCATTAACAGAGGAGCTCCTGGCTTCCGCAAATCCACCTTGGCCTTTAATCTGGATACAAAAGCAGGGAAGGAATTAAATTTGACCCCTGAATACACTGCCTGTTCAATCCCAGACTTATTTAGTAAACTCTTTTAAGGATGCTTTTATATTTGGTCTGTGATCACCTCAAGCAGGTACAAGAATGCACACAATAGGAAACCCTTTATGCATCATTCAATGAGCCTTAGAACTAGAGCCCTCACATTTCACATTCAAACAATGCAGAAGTTCTAGAGATTTGGGGGCAGGACAGTTAATTTAAATTGTTCTGCAGAAAAGGCTATTATGCAACGATATAACACCTTAGTGAAAAAAACCCGCTTGCATTCCTGGATAAATAATAATATTCTTTTGAATTGCTTTTTGTATGAAAAAGATTATGACCCTCTCAGAATTCCTGTTTTCAAGCAGACCGGTGTTTTGGTGGAATTCAGTGAACTGGGAGGAACTCCTCCTCTTTCAGCGATGAGGTTGCTGAGGACATTGAGGTGAAAGGGGTTTGCAGTGGTCATCACAGCTCTCAGACTGATAATAATAATAATAATAATAATAATTATTATTATTATTATTATTTATGCCCCACTCTCCAGTCCTAAAGGCTATCAGAGCGTCTTACAATTATTATTTTAACTAGATGGTTCCCTGCCCTCAGGCTTACAATCTGAGAAGAGAGACACGTGACAAAAGGAGAAGGGAATGGTGGTGGGGAAGGGGGTCAGTTTGAAAAGTTCTTCTCTCCCTATGACGCCTGGACCAAGGCAGATGGCATGAAGGGAGGGCTCTGTTTCATAATCTTGGACAGGCCTGATGGAGTTTGGCCAGTCCTTTCACTCCCTCCTAGACCAGATGGTGTTGCTATGGAGAGAGGGCACTTCAACTTGAGGCCAGTCCCAATGGTGTTGCTAGGCCTTTCCTTTCACTCCCTCCTGGGCCAGATGGTGTTGCCATGAAGAGAAGGCACTTCAGTTTGAGGCCAGTCCCAATGGTGGGGTTATATTTTATGTTGAAGATGTTGTAGACCAGGACCTCTACAAATCCTCTGCAAAACTTTCAGTGCTGATAGTAAAGGCTGGTGTAGCAGTCTGGATCTGAATTTTTGTCTCACTCCAATTCAGGAAGTGTATTGCAATAAACACAGTGTGATAATTGATGATTTTCACCAGATTCCATAATTTCCAGGTTCAGAACAGAAACTCAGGTGGCTCATGTCATTCACCTCCAAACTGAACTGAGTTTTTTGTTCCTGACAACTGTGCCCCCTGGCTCAGAATATATTTCAGCAGAAGTCTAACAACCCACTCATGATCCACTGTACCATCTTGTTCTCTGAAACATAGCTGGTGGCAGTTGAGAGGCATCAGTAGTAAACTCTCCGGATACCTTTCCACACAATCCTTCATATAAGGAACACACAGAAACACACACACACACACAGAGAGAGAAAGAGAGCCTGTTTTCTGATTCACCAGTTTTGGAGAACATAACTTTGTTTGCTGGGCTCCATTTCAAATCAAACCTGAGAGAACTATCCCCTGTTTATGGTAGTTGCACTATCATGTGGCTTTCATGTTGTTGATGATGATTAATCATTCAGCATTGAGCTACAGAGGTGTAACAGAATCCATGTCCCAGCTACCATGGCTACTAATCCTGCATGTTGGGGGACTGGTCTAGAAAGCAACTTTTCCAAGATCTGTTCTTAACACAGACATTGGCTGAGACAATATTCTGATATTTTCCAACTACTGCTGAGGTTACTACTGATATCTAACACTATTTTCTGATAGACTGGTTACTGATTGTATTCCAGTCAGGGGTGGCATGGAGCTGCCCCTGTTTCAGTCAGATCGGGGCTGTGGGAACCACATGCTGCAACCCCGACTTGGCCTTTCCAGGGTACAAAAAGGAGCCATAAATGGCTCCTTTTTGCGCCCTGGATAGGCCACCATAGCTGCGTTGTCATGGCTTGGTGGTACTCCTTTGGCACTGCATCATATGGATGCAGTGCTGGAGGAGTGCCATGATGCCATGTACCATGTGGAGTGGTGTGCAGCATCATGGCACCCTAGGGGCAGAGTTGGGCATGCGTCATGTGGATGCAATGCCCCAATTCCACCCCCAGGCTGGCCTTAATGGCCGGTCTGAACAAAGCCTATGGAAGTATGTTGAGGACAAAGAGGGAAAGTGGGAGGAGGAGGTAGAAAGTGGGACATTTTAGTAGCTGAAATAGTAGGGTGACAGAAAACTGTTTCTACCAAATTGGGACATTTGAAACTTATACTGTCATCATTGCTGTTGTTACATGCTTTCAAGTCATTTTTGACTTATGGCAATTGTAAAGTACATCTATCATGGGTTTTCTTGGCAAAAATTTTTCAAAAGGGGTTTGCCTTTCCCTGACTCCAAGGGACTGTGACTTGGCAACACTCACCCAGTGGCTTTCATGCCCATTTGGGGATTTGAAATCTGGACTTCCAGTATCCTAGTGCAATACATAAGCTACTACACCATGCTGGCTCTCTGTAAAAGCTGTCATCTATTTTTCTGTCTATCTATCTATCTATCTATCTAGTTACAGCATCATAAAAACTTTGGAATTATGCCTCATTACAAGAATGATAGCGAAAGGTTTTGCACAGTGAAAAATTAGAATGGATAGCCATGTCACTGCAAATGCAAGCATACACCATGTGTCTTTGACTCACATTTCAGAAAACTTTCATTTTCCTCAGTAACTTCCCTGTTCCTGTGAGAAGGAATCCATTTTGCAATGAGTGCTGCATCCATTTCAGTGGATTTCAAAAGAATCCATTTCAAATATCTGAGAATTTGATGATGAAAATAAATGCAACAGCTTATTTAAAACTGTAATGGTATAAAGTCTGTAGTCTGTAATGGTATAAAGCTTGTGGGCAGGCAGAGCTTTATGCTGTTGATGAGAAAGTAGGGAGCTCTTTTGAAGACATTTTGATTACTTTTTATATGAGATGGTTTGCAAACCTTATATATGAATAATGCATCTCTCTCTTTCTTTCTCTCTCACTCACTCTCAAACAATTGTGGTATAGCAGTTTGAGCATTGGACTAGAACTCTGGAGAACAGGGTTTGAATCCTTGCTCAGCCATGGAAACATGCTGGGTGATCTTGGGCAAGGCACACTCTCTCAGCCTAAGAGGAAGGTGAAATGTCTCAAATCTATTTACGCACACCATATAATAGGTTCACATTTGGGACTCCATAAGTCAGAAGTGACATGAATGCTCACCACCACCACCACCAACATTTTTATGTGGATTGAAATCTGAGACCTGAGTGCTTAGTAATAGGGTTGTCATAAATTGAAGTTGAAGGCACCTAACAACATATATAGATATAGATATAGATACATTCATAAACACACTGAAATGTATTTATATATTATATATATTAATACATATACTGCATATTCATATGATAAAGCAGAGAGATTATGAGAATAGAGCACAGAGTCAAAGGTTAACAGGCACAGACATCTCTATATTTATAAGTTCTTATTACACATCTGGAAAATGTTACTTTTGGCCATGCAGGCTATGGGGTGTTCTGGGAATTTTAGCTATCAAAGTAACTTTCCCAAGCTCTGTTTATTAGAGAAAGCTGCAAGATCCAAGCTCAGGCAGAACCTTCTACCTTGTCATTGATTATTTTTAATACTGTATCCCATTTAATAAACCCACCAATAGGCTCAGATCTGGGACTTATTTTTGCTGTCAGGAACAAGTGAAGTAACAGTAATTTTAAACGTCTGGAACTCTAAACCTGACTTATTCCCCTGGTTACTGAATGGCAAATTAGATCTAATGCCATTCATGCAAGTGATAATTTTTTATTGCAGGCGTGGGGGCAATCAAGGTCAGGACTCTGCCATGGAGTGGCAGTGTTTAGGTGCACTTTATCCATCTATCCTCCATCCAGGTGTAATCCAAACAGCCCCTTTGCACCTGCTGTTTGAACTGGATGGGTGGGCCTCCCTTCAACCACCATCTTGAGGGGAGAGAAAGGCAGGCCACCTCCTGCTGGAAGCAAGAAGAGCCCTCCCTTCATCCACCATCTTGAGGGGAGAGAAAGGCAGGCCACCTCCTGCTGGAAGCAAGAAGAGCCCTCCCTTCAACCACCATCTTGAGGGGACTTAATTGTCTAATTAACAAATTGTAAGCCGCTCTGATAGCTTTGGCTGAAGAGCGGGGTATAAATAAAATGTATTATTATTATTATTATTGGTACCCCTGACTGCTTATGTCTTTGAGATTTTGAAGCAGAATCTCTTGAGAAAAAGGTGTGACTTCTAAGGAACCAAGGGTGCAGCTACACTGTAGAAATAATGCAGTTTGTCACCACTTTAACTGCCATGGCTCCATTTTACAGAATCTTGGGATTTATAGTTTGGTGAGACACCAGCTGTCTTTGGCAGTGAAGGCTAAAGACATTGGCCCGCTACAGATGGCCCAAAAGGGCCGTCTGTGGGGCGGGATTAGGGTTAGGGAGCGTGCAGCATTTGCCTGCTCCCTAACCCTAGTGCCTATGGACTGCGCCATTTTAAAATGGTGCTGTCTATACGCGTGTGCCATGATAGTGTCATGGCGCCATAGGAGGGTGCCTAGGGTGCCCTTTCTGTGGTGCCAAAAGGAGCTCCAAAATAGAGCTCCTTTTTTTCCACTGGTCCTTGGCGCGGCCTTTACACGGTCACGTCAAGGACCCCGAGGGGAAAGGGGCCATGGTGGTGGCCCCTTTCTCCCCTCGGGACCGCCATGGATTGCGGGGTGCAGCGGGCGCCCAAGGCACCCGCTGCACCCTGCTTTCAGGCTGTGGAGAAGCATCAGTTTGCCGCTTCTCCGTGGCCTGGAGAAGCGGCGGAATGGGGCCTCTGGAGCTGCCGGTGGTCTGTACAGTCCCAAAGTGGGTGGTCTATACAGCCCCAAAGTGAAATTACAAATCCCAGTGTTCTATAGGATAGAGCTACAGCACTTAAAGTGGTGTCAAACTGCATTATTTCTACAGTGTAGGTGCACTTAAGAATGAATATTGTCACTTTCCAAAATCTAAATCTTTGAGTTTCTTAGTTATTTTAGAAAATGGGTATACAGTATTGTGCAGTTTAAATCCCAAACTGGTTCACAAAATAAAATGATAACCAAATACAAATACAAAATAACACAATTAATCCAGAAACAAAGGATGGCTGGTAATACTAGCAGTAAAGAAACTGTGTGGCCAAACACCTATGTCCTCAGTTGTGGATGAAGGTGCGCTCTATGCTGGACCCATGCTTAATCTCACTAGTCAATGCTTAATCTCACTATATGGATCATTCCATATAATGGGCAACTTGGGCAAATCACACTCTCCCAGCCTTAGGGGATGGTAATGGAAAATGCTCTCTCAAGAAACTTGCCAAGAAAACCTTATGATAGGGTTGCTTTAGAGTCATCATCAGTCAAAAGTGACTTGGAGGCACACAACAACAACAAAGTGGAGAAAGCCCTCTTCTGTCCCCTAACCAAGTGAACATCAAGGTCATAGTGAACTAAGTAAAGACCAGTACAGCATATACAAAAAGGTTTTCCTTTTTTATTATTATATGTTTCTATTATCCTTACACCAGTTGCAGATTGTGATTAAAGGTCTCATTAATCAGTGAGCTGGGTATATTTAGCTTGGAAAAGAGAAGACTGAGAGGTGACATTATTTTGTTTCCAACTTATGACAACCCTAGGGTGAACATATCCTGGGTTTTCTTGGCAAGATTTGTTAAGAGGAGGTTTCTCATTGCCTTTCTCTGAGGCTGAGAGAGTGTAAGTTGTCCAAGGCCATCCAGTAGGCTTCCATAGGTAAATGGGAATCTGAACCCTGATCTTCCTGAGTCCTAGACCAACACTCAAACTACCACATCATGCTGGCTTGCAGGAAGATCTAAAGGGATGTCATGTAGAATATGGATCAATCTTGTTTTCTGCTGTTCTAGCGACTAGGACATGAACCAATGAATTGTAATGGCAAGAAAAGAGATTCCACCTAAACATTAGGAAGAACTTCTTGATTGTAGGAACAGATCAACAGTGAAATGGACTGAATTGGAGAGTGGTGGATTTACCTTTGCTGGCAGTCTTTAAACAGAGGATGAATGGCCATGTCTAAGGATTGCTTTCTATTCCTGCATAGCAGGGAGTTCAACTAGATGGCTCTTGCAGTCTCTTCCAGCTGTAGGATTGTATGATTCCTATCTTACAGTTCTTGTAAAAAAAACAAAAGGTGCTAACCACTCCTTTTCATTCAGCCAGGCTATGGGTGTCCTATGTTTTGAAGGGGTCATGAGAATTTCTGTCTTTCCTCCAGCAAAACCTTCAGCTGAACAATTTCACACGATACATTCCTGGCTGTTGCATTTAGTTGTTAGTTGTTCTTCATACCGTCAAGGCAGCTGAAACACGATAGCTGTCCGCCCCTGTAGTTTTGCAAACTGTCATAAATGATTTGCCAGCTCAAATGATATTAGTGCCTCCAGTAAGCTACATGTGATGCTAAAAGCCTGTCTGTTTAATTTGCAAATCCCTGATGAAGCTAGGTAACGAGTTCTCAACAAAGAAGAAACTGCCGCTTTTGGGGGGAAAGCCCGCTGATTTACAAAGGGCATCCTTCAATTATTTAAGGAGCAGTCAGCAGTGCCATAACTTTAAGTATGAATCAAGTGGCATGACTGAAAAATTTGTCACAGTGTGTTAGATCAATGGTAATTACCTCACTGACACGAGTACTATTATTATTTTACAGGGCTGCAAACAGGATCATGGACGCAAGGAAACACAAACTGCAGTCTGATCAATACTCTCTGAAATATGACTCTCCACGGTCCAAAATGGAGTTTTCAACCCAGGCAAACCATTATAGGCTGGTCTTTTCCTCTCTCTTTCTGCCAGAGACGGATACCCTCAAGTAAAACAGAGCAGCAATTGGTCAACATGTTTCTGGCTTTAAACAGGGCCATAGTCACTTATTATTTTTGAGGACTTGTGGACCCATTAAAAAGTCTGAAGTAACTGCCAAACTCCCAAAGAAAAGAGAAGGAACTTTTTCAGATGTGGCTGTTATTTATCTTCACAGAAGTTTGTGGTATAGTTTTGTGCTTGCCAACTACTAGCTGTTGTAGGTACCAAGGATTTGATTTGCCCAGGTGTCCCAGGAAGGCCCCTCTCTTACTGCTAGGCTTCAGGGAGTTATTTGGGCCACAAAGGGCCCTGTTTAGTTTTCTCTCATTTGATATCCTCCAAAGGTTTTGAATGACAACTTGCACCATCAGCCCTGTCTACTGGCCATGCTAGAGAGGGCTTGAAGAAGCCATCGTCATCTGGAGGGCATAAGTCTGAGGAAGGCTGCTTCACAGATACCCAAAAGATGACTGTTCTCATTCTCCACTGAAAAATTCTAGATAGACTGTTTCCACCTTTATCCATCTTTATCTGAAGGACAGTTTTCACCGTGGGTGAACCTGCCATCTCACTTGCCTTAAGGCCAGAACAGCAGGAGCTGGGACAGTTTCAAGGACATTCTTTGTTCTGGGGTTAAAAATAAAAAGATACCAGCAAAACAATTTGTCAGATGTGTTTGCTATGCAAACAGACTTTTTCATCTACCCTAAACCAGTTCTAGTTGGATCACAACCCTCATCCTTGCACAGAAAATGTGTATTCACCTCCACCATACTGTGAGAGTTATTTTAATTGCTCGCTGTGGGATTTTGCAGTATTTTAAGACTGATTTCTGTGTATTTCTTTAAGTTAGGAGCACAGGAAAGTGTCATCTACTGAGCCAGGCATTTGGTCTATCTATCCTAGAATTATCAGCCCCTGGCAGTGGCTCTTCAAGCTTTCAGGCAGGATTCTTTCCTAAACCCGGTCCAAATCTGCTTAGTTTCCAAAATCAGATGAGATTGGTATGCTCAGAAAAGTATTTGCATACATTCTTTTAATGGAAGAATTTGTCTTGTTTCCCTCCTGATGTCATAACTTGGGATGCACAATGCAGGTTCAACAAGAAAGAATACCACAAAGTAGGTTTGGAAGGAAAACAGTTAAACAACAAACTTCAAAACTGATTTTTTTTAAAGTGGTTTAAACCATTTGTTTGTTTAAACTAGGTTTGTTTTTGTTTTTTGCATTAATGTTTTAATGAAAAAAATGTGAATCCTGCCTATTACTACTGTGAAACATTATTTTATGCGTTAGAAATCTTGATCAACCATGTTTAAATGCTTTCTAAAAGTTATTAGGCTTTTATATGATTTACATCTTTCAATACAACACCAACTTTTTACTGCTCATTATTCCTATTAAATCTGAATATATGCAGATTACACATAATAAAACATACAAAGTACGCTCAAAGTTGTTTTGATTTAACTTATGCTAATAGAAGGCTTTGTTTTTGAATGCCATTTCTTACACTGTAAAATAAAGTGATTAAAAAGAAGCAACTGACACTGGATAATGGCCTAACAATGAACAACTACCAATAAACGGTTAAAATATTTAAATTCAAATAGTCACTCTTGTTCCAGTAAGAGGATTAGAATATAGTAACAATGGCCAGACATTGTTGAATAATCAGTTTTAAAAACAAGAGTGTTTTTTTTTAAAAAAAGTAATTTGGTTAAAACCAACCAACTTGGACATAAAGACATGTGATGCATCCAGTGTTAGCCAGATAGAGGAGAGTTAGTCCACTTAGGTAGCTTGTAGTGGGCTAAATGCTTCCTTAGACCATCAGGAAATACCTGTCTACCTCATCAGTGGCCTGAATTTGAATAATTCTTTTTTTCCTCTCAATATGTTCATTTAGGTGGAGAGCTAACACATGGCCTGGTTACATGGCATTTACAATGATCGGGTTTCTTATGGTGACACCTGAAAGATCCCACCAAGTTGGATAGAGAGCATTTCCACAAGAGTAACTTTCTGTTGATAGAAAGCAGGTCCTGGATCCAACCCTTTATGTTTAAATCACTGTAATGTTGTCAGCTCCTTCCTTCAGGGTCATTTTCAGCAATGATCCTGAGAAAGAAGAAGAAAATGTACACTGATGTAAAGAAAAGCCATAAAATAGCTCCTCTGGGTTTTTGATATAGCAAACTAGGCCCAAAAGTTGGCTATTTTCTGGATGCCATTACAGAATTATATACAAACCATCAATTGGGACTCATTCATTCCAGCATCTTTTATGCTCTGTGATGGAGATGGCAGTGGAAAGACGGTGCCTGAGAACCTGAAGTCAGCAGATCATCTGGTCTGGAAGGTTGGGGAGGAGGAAAAAATTGAAGAACGGTAGATGTCAGGGGAGGAGGTGAATAGTTCAGAAGTGACCATGTATTATTTTGGAAAGGGTCACAAATTAGGTATAAAACCATGCTACACCTTTAAGTTGTGACCTCATAATAAAAATGATAAATAGTCAATAGCGTGTAACAGGATTCATAAGAGAAATTTATTGGCCACTCTTGTGGTATAAATATATTGATACCAGGCCAGTGGGAAATAAAAAAACATCAGTAAATCATATTACATCTACAACCCTACTAATAGCATGAGCCACTGTAAGGTATAACCAATATTTTTACACCTGCAGAAGCCCCTCTGGCAAGATACAATCAGAAGGCATGAAAGTGGAATACGGCTTGTTATTTCCATCACTTGGAGATGGCTGTATGTATATCCCTTTGGTGGGTTGTGCAGACAGGCCTTCCTAATGGCCTGTGTTGCTTTCCCTCTCTGTTTATGAATTGATGCTGAGCACCACATAATCTGTTTCTTCTAAAATGGTCACACATAGCAGTATGTGGAAGGAAAGGTGGCTCTCTCGTGTTTGGATGCAGACAAATGTTTAGAGCATGGGCGTGCTGAGAGTCAAATGTATCTTTGCATAGTTTGGAACATGATGAAATTGCTATCCATGTGCTTGTTTCATTCATCGCATGGGAACCATGCGGCTCAGTTATATCTCATAATCTCAGAGGTGATATCATGGTGATATGTTTACAATTTTCTACTTTATAAAACACAAAAAGAAGAAATGCTCTGAGAATATAATGACTGTGGATTTGGAAATCTGGCAATTCTCCTTCCTCTTAGATTCATTTTTTTATTCAGCCTCATGATTTTTACATCCCAAACATTGATAGACAGGAGAATTACAAACTGAAATAAAACTCACCTCTTTACACCAGCCAAATCCAATAGATACAGCTAGCCCGCAAATAGGAAAGGACCACTCCGACTGCCAAAAACGAAGAACCTCTCAGAAATCGCTGCCTATCTAGCCAGGATGCCATGGCCCAGATGCATCCTGGGCCGAAGCCTCACTCAGCCAGCACTTTTTTTGGAGTTGGGGAGCTTCCAGCTTCAAAAATTGGCTGGGTGAGTGAGGCTTCAACCTGGGATATGTCAGGGTATCGTCAGGCTTCTTCTCCTGGTGTGCTGTCATCTACTTCCCCTCCTAGTCCGCTGTCTTATACTTCGCCTCCTTGACCACCATCATCTGCCTCTCCTCCTATTCCATTTTCCTTTGTCTCACATCCTGTCATCTGCTTCTCCTCTGCTCTGGGGCTATCAAACTCTCCTCCCAGTCCGCTTTCTTCCTCTTCCCCAACATTCCTTGCCCAGCCTTTCTCTATTACTGATCCTTTTTTGCTGCTTCTCTAATTTTCTTATTTCTCTCTTACTCCAGTCACTGTCCTTTTCCCTCCCGTCTCTTCAACACTCCAATCCCAGTGCAATTCTGCTATTGGTCTTCCGATAGAGACAATAAAATGAGGATCTTCCTAAATGTGGGGTTCTTAGAAATCTTCCTAATATTTTGCAGTGGTTTGAGAGAAAGTTAAAAGGAGCCCACCAGGGCTTTGCTGTTTCCAGCTCCCTCTTTTTGCAGCCATGGTTCGCCTTCGCCCTCTCCAGATCTTCTCCAACCTCTGGTGAATTGGAGTTAATCCTTCTTCTTGGAGAGCTCCTATAGGCCTCATCTGTATCCCCTTTAACGGGGGGATTTTAGCCCCTTAATTTTGCCCCGATTTTACCTTAGGACCAGCTTATTGCCTGCAAAAAGGAGTCACAGTCTGTCCACTGCCACAAGCTGTGACTTACCACCCCGCCATCTTGGTTCCATCCCTCAGTAGGCAGCGATTTAGGTATGATAACATCTGGGGGCATCCCAAATCCTGAATTCAAGATGGATGAGATAAGACAGCTTATTTGTTAATGGGATAAGCTCCTGGAAAACTACAATTTCCAGAATTACACAACATTGAGCCATGGCAGTTAAAGTGAACCAGGATTATTTTTGGAGTGCAAATGCAGTCTTAATTGAATAAGCATTTTCTTTTTTCTCAAAATGTTTGAAAAATAGGGGGGAAATTATTTATATGGAATGTAAATCAAAATAGCAGGAAACAAAAATATTAATTGAGTAACATAAAGGAATTGAAAAGAAGGAAGCGAGAAGGAGAAAAAGAAACTATAGGAAATGTTAGCTGGTAGAAAACAATAGATAGCTACATCATAATGTAATAAGTAATAATGTGTGTTGTGATTTTATGTAATGCAATGTATAAACGATTAACTTTCTTTTCTTATTTTACCTATGAAAAATTTAATAAAGATATTTAATTGAATAAGCATGGGAACATAAACCAGGACAAGACTTTGGAAAATGGCAGAAGATACGTTTTTTTCTAAACTCCTCACCACTGGTTCCACATACAATGTTTCCCACCTGGATTAGGCACTCCATGACTGCTGTGTGCTTTGAGAGGGAGGCTCCCATCAATGACTGCTATTTGTTCTTAAGAACAAAATAGTGTGAATGGCATCACATCATATGTAGGGTGATACTATACTACTCAGGACACAAGTAGTTAAATGCTGACAAGGGAATGAGAAATTGGTCATTTAAAAGAATGTTGCTCATGTTAGATCTAATGATGGTTCCAGTACAAAGAATTACTTCTAGTGTTACCAGAGCTACCGTAAATTCTTATTTAAATAAATAAAATATATCACATCTCCAGAATGAATATATATGAGATTTAAGCCCCTATAAAGTGGTAGTAGTTCTTTGATTTATTCTCCCTGTTAAGCAGCAAGTTAAGGGTACATTGCATTTGGAAAGGAGGGGGGAAAGGGAGGGGAGAGAAGAGAAGAGAAAGCATTGTCTAAATTGTTTGTTTCCTGAAATTTTTTTGTGTCATTATTCAAAAGCTAGCTTGGTTGACTTTATAGAAAGTCACTAGGAAAGGATGTTAAATTGTTTTTATGTTTTACATATTTTTAGCTGAGCTGCAACCCTTTTCTTTTTTAAAAAAGCAATCATAGTTATGAATTTCTTTTCTACATACATTTGTCTTCTTGTCTTTTATCATCTTGGTTCCGGTTTTTCTTTCCAAAGGGGAGGGAGAAAGAATAACTCATTATTGTGTCAAAACAGGAGGTAGAAAACCACAAGGGAGCCCTTTGTTAAAATGTTTAAGTATTAATTTCTTTCATGATGAATTTTCAACTGTCATTTTCCTAATATCATGCACATGAAATAATCATGTCTTAAAACACTCAGTAATCGAAGGACATTTTCATTTCATTATCACCCTGGGAATTGTGGTTCAAGCCTTTATTTTATGATGGTGTAATGTGAGTACACACACCACACACACACACACAGACATTGTGGCTGAGTTGTAGATCTGTAAGGGTTTAATTATTGGTTCTTTATTAAAGCAAGCTGATGTCTTATGGATAGTCCTTAAGATTTCATTATCTTCTTCATCATTTTATTTGGTAGCAGCTGGTGCTTCCCATGTCAGTGAGGTGCTATTTATCCACTATGGGTTTTTGTCTAAACTTTAAAGAAACTATTGAACTCATATTGAGGCAAGGGCACTGCCCTCCTCCAATATGGCAGCTCCCAGCCACTATTGCTTTTTAATAATATTGTAGTCACTTATCAAAAGTTTCAGCTATTACGGCTGTGGGCAACCATGGACATTCTGTGGCTTCAGCCCCCTAGAACCATGTGGGATGCATCATTCTATTGTTTTTTTATTGCATGAGTGACTAAAAGACCACTTCCAATTTGGAAAAGAAAAAATATATGATGATCTATTTAGAGGTGCAGAGAAGGGTCACTAGTAATGAAATGGAGAGTGGTGCCCCCTGGAGGATCATAATGGAATGATTCTCCATTTTTGCCCATTTCTTTTCCATAATGGAAGAGACTCAAGGTGCTGCATAAAAGGCCTCTTATCCTGCATGTTTCCTAGAGGCCAAACAATTCCCATCTCTGAGCCATGAAATTATTCAGAAATATCATTAATATTACTCTCATTTCATTTCATGGAGGAAGAAAACAAAGTTGACTGCCAATATCATGACTTGCTTATCACTATCCAATCACCTATGTGACTGAGCTAAGCACCGAATTTATATCTGCCATATCCCACATTGTTCACAAAGGGCATGTTATTTATTTCATTTCATTTCATTTACATCCTACCTTTCTCTCAAAAAGAGATCCAAGTCAGCTTACCCCAAAGTTACACCATAGGAGTCCTAGTAGACCACGAGTTGAACATGAGTCCACAGTGTGATGCAACGGCTAAAAAGGCCAGTGCAACTCTAGGCTGGATCAATAGAGGTATAGTGTCTAGATCAATGGAAGTAATAGTGCCACTCTCTTCTGCCTTGGTCAGGCCTCACCTGGAAAACTGTGTCAAGTTCTGGGCACCACATTTCAAAAAGCACGTTGACAAGCTGGAGCATGTCCAGAGGAAGGTGACTAAAATGGTGAAGGGTCTGGAAATCATACCCTATGAGAGACTTAGGAAGCTGGGTATGTTTAGCCTATACAATCATTTAAAAGACAGATATCCCTTTAAAAAAAAGCCTTCTGCACATCTAGTCTTCTCACATGGGCTCACCAGATAGGCCAGTGACAATACCCACCCTTAACTGCAGGTTCAGTTACCTGTGGTCAGCCATGATCCAAAATTATGTAGTCCCCATTTATCCATGATTTCACTCTCTGCAGATTTAGTTACCTGCAGTTAATCACAGCCTGAAAACATTACTATATAGGGATTCGTACTATACGCATCTGCTGGAGGTCTTGGAACATATTCCCTTTGGATAAGGTGGGACTACTGTAGCCTGGCTGTCAGATTTAGATCAATTGATTTTTCATAGAATCATAGAATCATAGAGTTGGAAGAGACCACAAGGGCCATCCAGTCCAACCCTCTGCCATGCAGGAACTCTCAAATCAAAGCATCTCCGACAGATGGCCATCCAGCCTCTGTTTAAAGACCTCCAAAGAGGGAGGGTCCACCACTCTCCAAGGGAGTTTGTTCCACTGTCAAACAGCCCTTACTGTTAGGAAGTGCAATTTTCAAAGACTTTCTTGCAGAAGTAGAAAAAATGGAAAAATGCTCATTCTTTCAAGAACAAAATTAGCAAAGAATTATCTCCCTAATAAGATCTTGTGATCACTAAATGAGAGGTGTTGAATACTGAATGCATATGTACTTTCAAATTATATCTCTGGAATGTAGAATTCAACTAATATTCAGCTTGGTTGCAACTTTTGTGATTTTCTTACACTCTAAGCCAGAAAGGATCAATATTCAACATCCCTCATTTAGTGATCACAAGATCTTATTAGGGAGATAATTTTGTTCTTAAGAGAATGAGCAATTTTTCCATTTTTTTCTACTTGCACAGTTTTTGGAGGCTGATTCTATTTTAGAACTTATTCTGCGCAAAAGCCACATGTGGGTTTTTGTTTGTTTGTTTGTTTGTTTTGAAAAGAATGCAGTAACCTTTTTACAGGAAACAACATTTTGTGTGCAGCAAATAATATTTTGGAACAGAAATACTATTTTCTGTTATATCCTGCACAAAAATATCATGTACAAATTTTGCACAGAATAAGTTCCAAACAGCAAAGATTCTCATCAGTAGCAGATTCGCCTCATTAGAGTTTCCCATCATTTGAGAAACATTTTGGATATAATTTTAGTATAATATTTTGGACATGTTTTTGAATATTTAATGCTTTAGCTATGAATAAAAATGCATTTTACAAATGTCAAGAAAATGTATTTTTAAATATATGACCAACTTATATTAAGGTATATAACTTATGCACATATCCTATGCATTTCTCTCTCTCTCTCTCTCTCTCTCTCTCTCCCCCCCCCCCCCCATCTTTCTTCTTCTTTTTTTCTTTGCATTTTTATATTTAAAAATCTCTTAATTTTTTAAAAGATGTGTGGTGGTTCAGTTGATATCTTGGTCATAGAACATAATGGAGAATGTAAAAGCTATTGATTCTTTGGCACAGCTCCTGTCCATATGTACTCTTCCTGGGAGATACACTTCATTAGTCTCTACAGTTATAATATCCAGTAAAATAGTATTGACACAAGCATTGACCTGACAAGAAAAAAAGTGAACTGTTCTCATCAGTTTCCTCGGCACCATTTTGCACACACACCTATACTCTCTGTCAAAAACCAAAGTGGATTTCAAACTACAAATGTTTTTTCTTTCTTTCATTTATTGGCAGTCCATGTAGTTCTTGGACAGTACCACCATATTTACCACCCCAATTTATTTTGTGGTCAGGCTTTTACAAACATATGACATTTTGGTGTCACCACTGGTGGTACAGTGGTTAAATGCCTGTACTGCAGCCACTGACTCACAAACCATAAGGTTGTGAGTTCAATGCCAGCAAAAAGGCTCAAGCTTGACTCAGGCTTGCATCCTCCTGAGGTCACTAAAATGAGTACCCAGCTTGTTGGGGACAATTAACTTACACTTTGTAAACCACTTAGGGAGTGCTTAAGTGCACTGATAAGCGGTATAGAAACGTACTTTCTATTGTTTATACTGAGGTGCATTGTATAGGATTAATTCATCACAAATGCCATGTCTGGCAATTTTTTTTTTTACATGCTTTAGTACAATGCTTGTAATCAATGAGTTCTATAACTGTGTCACCTCTTACTCCTACATTTAAACACATCAATTGCCAACAAAGTCAGGTCCTGCTGCTTGGGTGCCTGGTTGTTGTGGGTTCTTGGTGATTCTGTCTAGATATGCTACTGTGCGGTCATTCAGACTGGTCCAAAACAAGCAATTGTGTGATGATGGAATGGCACTATTATGGCACCACCCCCAATCTCCAAACCAGGAAAAAGAACACACACTGCTATACTTTCATAATTTTTTTCTATGTTCGTTGCTCTGTTCAGTTTTTGTGTGGTTGTTGTTGTTGTTGTGTGCCTTCAAATTGTTTCTGATTTATGGCAACCATGAGGTGAACCTATCATGGGATTTTCTTGGCAAGATTTGTTCAGAAGAGGTTGGCTTTGCCTTTCTCTGAGGCTGGGAGAGTAGGACTTGCCCAAGGACAACCAGTGGGTTTCCATGGCTGAGTGGAGATTCCAATCCTGGTCTTCAGAGTCACAGTCCAACCCTCTAACCACTACATCATGTAATGCTTCTTAAACTTTTGTACATTTAATCTTTAAGCTTTTCTTGTACCTTGTGGTTTTTCTGGGTATTAATTTTAATAGGATGGCATCAGAATTCTACTACTCCCCTTCTTTTTTAAAAATAAAATTACTTTTAAAAATGCCAAAAAATGGAGAACAAATGTATAATGGTTATCATGGGAAAACATGGGAATCCCAGTGTCCTCCCAGCACAACCACCAGAAGTAGTCTAGGATTTCCCTACTGGAGATCCCTAGGAAATACACATGGAAGGAGCAATGAAACCATGCCTATACTTCACCCACTAAGCTCCCAAGGAAACAGAATGAGGCATTCATACTTGAAGTGGTTATTAAAGCATAGTGAGATAGAGGGTCATTAATGGATTATTTTACAGGGAAATAAATCAATTTCCAAATGACCCAACAGTGGCAAAGCATGGCTAGAAAGCTGGGCCAATGCTAACAAAATGAAATTCAACACAGAGAAATGTAAGGTACTGTACTTAGGGCAGAAAAATGAAATGCACAGATATAAAATCTACCATCTACCATCTTGAGGGAGAGAAAGGCAAGTCAGCTCCAACAGGCCTTGCCTGAAGGGAATAAGAGCCCTCCCTCCAGTCCATCTGCCTTAGTCCAGGCCTCCGAGGGAGAAAAGATCTGCTGGACCTTCCCCCTTCCCCACCACCATTCCCTTCTCCTTTTGTGTTGTGTCTTTTTAGATTATAAGCCTGAGGGCAGGGAAATGTCTAATTAACAAATTGTAAGCTGCTCTGATAGCCTTGGCTGAAGAGCGGAGTATAAATAAAAATTATTATTATTATTATTATTATTATTATTAAAATTTATTTCTATACTGCCCTTCCAGTGATCAGGGCGGTGTACAACATATACAAACATTAAAACATCATAAAACAACATCGGTTAAAATCATCCATATACAGTAAAAACAATATCGCGCAGGGCTATGTAATGTATGTATGTATTATTATTATTATTATTATTATTATTATTATTAAAATGGAGGATACCTGGCTGAATGAAACTACGTGTGAAAGGGATCTAGGAGTACAAGAAGACCATAAGTTGAACATGAGTCAACAGTGCGATGTGGTAGCTAAAAAGGCCAATGCTATTTCAGGCTGCATCAATAGAAATATAGTGTCTAGATCAAAGGAAGTAATAGTGCCACTCTATTCTGCTTTGGTCAGGCCCCACCTGGAATACTGTATCCAGTTCTGAGCACCACAATTCAAAAAGGATGTGGAGAAACTGGAGCATGTCCAAAGGAGGGCAATTAAGATGGTGAAGGGTCTGGAAACCATGCGTTATGAGGAAAGACCTAGGGAGCTGGGGATGTTTAGCCTGGAGAAGAGAAGGTTAAGAGGTGATATGATAGCCCTGTTTAAATATTTGAAGGGATGTCATATTGAGGAGGGAGCAAGCTTGTTTTCTGCTGCTCCAGAGACTAGGACATGGAACAATGGATGCAAATTGCAGGAAAAGAGATTCCACCTCAACATTAGGAGGAACTTCCTGACAGTAAGGGCTGTAACAGTGAAAGACACTCCCTCGGAGTGGTGGAGTCTCCTTCCTTGGAGGTCTTTAAGCAGAGGCTGGATGGCCATCTGTTGGGGATGCTTTGATGGAGAGTTCCTGCATGGCAGGGGGTTGGACTGGATGGCCCTTGTGGTCACTTCCAACTCTATGATTCTATGATTCTATGATTCTACAACATCAGGTGAGCCACAATGTCATGGAATAAGCTCCAGGCAAAGAAGGAACTGACACAGAACAATAGCTATATAACAGTGTCATGCAATACGGTGTTTTTATTGTGATTTTAATGTTTGTAAGTTTATATTGTTTTAATGTGAAGTTTTAATTGTTTAATTTTAAAAATGTAAAATGTAAAAATCATGCAGAGGTAGCAAATTCAAACAAAAATCCACCAAACAGTGATATCTTTATTTGCCAACTGAAATGCAGAATATACTTGTTGCAAGCTTTTGAAGCTCCACTGGCTTCTAACATCTCTAATTTTTCTCCTGTTTGGTTTGTAACATCTTGCCTAATGAAGAAACCAATGGAGCTTTGAAAGCTTGCAACAAGTATATTGTGCATTTTGGTTGGCCAATAAAGGCATCGCTGTTTGGTAGATTTTTGTTTGAAGTTTTTAATGTATTTTTGTTTGTGAGCTGCTTTGGGTCCCTTTTGGGAGAAAGGCAGCATAGAAATTAATTAATTAATTAATTAATTAATTAAGGGCCTTGGTTTCTTAAAGAACTTAGACCTGCAGGCTCAGTTAATGCTTTCCCTGTGTTTTTAGATCAATAGAACCATTTTGGAAGCTCGAGAGGAACACTAATAGGCTTTAATCCAATACTGACTCTGAGGTTGGCTGTGCCATAAGCATGCCTTTTTGTTTCATGGTTATATGCCAAGCTGGTGGGAAAATTCTGGGAACTGTAACTTTTTTTAAAAAAAGGTAACATTTCCAAGCTTTGATTGCAAAAGGAAGATGATCAGATTGGCATGTGGTCAGGTGAGCCTCAAACCAAATTGATGAGGAATGAGTGGAAGAGCTATGTATGTTTATCTTGTGAAGAGAAAATCCAGTGATCACAAGATATTGTACAACCCCAGTATCCATGGGGGATCTGTTACCATGGTTACTCCTGATAGATGAAACCATGGTTAACAGTGAACACTATATTTCTGCCAGAAGTTGACCATAGAGTCACATTGGAGGACCTCAAGATGACTAGAGAGATCTTTCTTTCCTGATGCATGGAATGGTAAGTAAAACCGTGGTTACTGGTACCATGGATATGGAAATCATACTGCCGTAATCTTCAAATATCTGAACATTTGGCTTGTATGGAGCAGGCTTATTATCTGCTCTTCTGGAGGACAAGACGTTAGTCAATAGATGGAAATTACACAGAAGCAGGTTCTGTCTTAAATTTAGGCTGAGCTTTCTAAAGGCAAGAACTGAAAACATAGTGTGTGTTTAGAGAGCCAGTGTGGCTTTATAGCACTAGGGCTCTGAGAGAATTTCTGCTCACTCAAGGAAATGTCTTGGTGACCTTGGGCAAGTCACACACTCTCAGCCTTAGAGAATGGCAATTACAAAACTCTGAAAAAATCTTGTCAAAAGTATGAAAAGATTGCCGTAAGTCTGAGCTGGGAGTGTGTATATGCTCCCAGATATCAATTGTAGGAATTACCTCTCAAATTCCCACTCCGCCTCCATATCAGCAATTGGCAAATCTTGAGGAATGGGCAGCTGTCACTGCTATGTTAAAGCTGAAGAGGTCAACAGAAGGGGCACAGATCCCTTGTAATGGTGAACCACCTGTCTCCTGTTTGGATATTCAATGCTGTGATTCTGGCACCACACTTACTTACGTCAGCCTCATACTGACAGGGGACTGGGGACAGAGCAAAATCATCTCCGGAAGGAGTCTGAGTGAGTAACATTAGGAAAGAAATTATTCGGGTATTATCTCCCATTAAGGAAATATCAACTGCTCATCTCTGACTCTTACCAAAAATCAGCTTAACAGAAGATGGTTAGCACAACAGCTGCAACAGGATGCAATACTTGGCTTCATGCATTGTTGATTTTCAGTGCTTCACAAGGTCCAGCAATAGAAATGTCATGATATTTGCCATTTTAAAAAAATGTGGCCTACACACTGGAGAGTTTCAGAAATAGCAAAATATCCCACAGGACTCAGCAAAATCTGAAGCCATTTTGTCTGAATTTTTTATAATATTTCAAAGAATTTAAAAATTCATAGTTACTATGTGTTTCTACTCTGAAGATGAATTCAATGAGACATAGCTGTGGGTAAGTGCGGCTATGATTGTAAGCTTAATTGCCTGCAAACTTTGCCCAGCTGAAAAAGGAAAATGAATGAATGAATGAAATGATCACCTTAAAAATAAAAGAAATAGCTAAAAATTATATCTTTACATACCTGTAAAACAGATTTCACTTTTGACCTCAAAGTTTTATCATTTGTCTAGTACAGGCTTTTTGTATGGGTCATGATGGGTAGAATGTGGGAACTGCTTCTTTCTGGCATTCAGATGGTTGGCAGGATACCCTGAAGCAAGCATGGCTATAAATAACTGAGATGGTGAAATTGGGAGCTGGGTTTCATTAACAGATTTTCTAACTTCTCCCTCCAGGCCTTATGGGGCTTCATCAAGATTACAAAGGGGAAATTTCCTTAGATTTTAACATTTGTGCTTTCTATATTTGAGCTGCCCGTAATTTCCAACAATGAGAATCTTTATGTGCGTTACAGTCCTTGTGTGCTCCTCATGGTTTTAATTCATGTTGCTCATTCTCAGCTGTACCCCGTTTCTTCTTCTGCTCCCTTGTGCCCCCCTTTGTATCTATCCCCTACCCAACACAAGCCATCCAGGTACCTCCTAACTCTACTCCTCTTCCTTTTTTCAAAAAAACCACTACATACACTGAGGAGAAGGAAAGACAGGCAAAATGACTGATTGCCACTAAGAAAAGAAAGATTTATTAGTGTTTATCCAGAAATACTGGCTAGCCTGCTGCTGAGCCAACTGAGCCCAGCAGGCTGTAGATTGGGGATTTGCACCAACTCCATTCCATGCAAACACATTTATCAAATGTGCAAGAGAGAGGGAGGGAAGGAGGGAGAGAGGGAGGGAGGAAAAGATGGAGAGAGAGAGAGTGCATTGAGCAGGAGGAAGAGTGGAAACTGGAATTGTGGAAACTCAGCAAAGTCACTAGGGTCCACATCACTCTATGCAGTCTTCCCGACCATCACCACTGCCTCTACCACCACCCTTAGCACCATCTCCCCATGTGCATGCTGCACCGTGCATATACTTCTGGTCTGTGCTATGCAATCATTTTTCTCTCTTGGGTTCGCTGAAGCAAGCAAGACATGTCAGCGCCTGATGAAACCCCATTTTCCCTGATTAGATCCCTTAAAAATATTTCATTTATCAGTGCCAAGATTTAAGTACTTCCCACTTGCGGGCAGCCAAGTGTGTCCTGTTGACTATGTAGCATGTCAATTTACATTGGCGGGGACAATGTTGCAGCAGGCGCTAATGTTATCTCTCTCTCTCTTTCAAGTCCCACTGCCTCCTTCTCTTCTTCTCTTTCCCTCTCCCCTCCCCATGGTTTGAGATGGGGGGGGGTGTTGGAGGCTTAGATCTATTTGACTTCAGCACTACTTCTCATCGGTTCAAAACAAGGAGATAGAGCTCATGAAGAAGCCCTAATGGGAGAGTATATGTATGTCTGTTAGTCATTTGCAAAGTCATAAATTTCAATTTCGTTGGCCTCTCTTCCATTATCACCTGGGTCTTCATTTATTCCCAAATAGAAATGTAATTTCCTCCAATGTTTTGCAAATGATACCTGGATAGAATCCCATTTAGATTTTGCCAAAAGAATAATTTCTTGTTCTTCTCTCTCTCTTTCTTTTTAAATGCTTCTCCCTCCTTCCATCTTATCTATTTCCTCATTGGCTACATTAGTGAATTCATGCAAAGGAGATGCTCCTTAGCTTTATTCCCCAATGTCTCCTCTAAGGTCTTTTTAACATATTTCAGAGCTTGTTCCCCTCCTTAAATGACAAAAAGGGGATTTTGGAGAGGTGGGGTGAAGGAGGGTCAGCAGGCACAGGGCTGTCAGATCGGTGAGCATACAAAGACAGAGTGGCAACATTAACACCGTGCTGCTTTGCATTGCCTGAAATGAAATGAATAGGTTGAATTCACAGGGTGCCAAGAAACATTGTTTGAAATAAATAGAAGTGGATCAGAATACCATTTTTCAAGCTTGCTTGGTGACAAAGTGCATTAAATAAAAGGAGGATGCTTGGACTCTGTCTTGAGTGAGCTTTTGGATGTGGGCATTACTCATAACACGGATGTACTCCTCTCTAGATTTTACTAACATGGAAAGTGCAAAAGCCTTGGGTAATTTTTTATTTTGAAAGAACACCTCACTCACCATAACAGATTCCCACTCCTGTGGCATCACTATGGGAGTGTGGGGGATGCAGACCACACCATATGACACCATAAAGGGGGGGGGGGGTGACACCAGTGCTCCTCAAATACCTACTTTTTTTGGCAGAAACAGGCTGTGGCATTCATCTGCTTTAAAGATAGTGGGAGTGGAGTGAAGCTCAGTGGGAGGAGAAAGGAGAAGGCTCTAATTTTTTTTAATTTCAAATTTCAAATTTCAAAATTTTATTTTTTTAAAAAAATGTTGATTTTTTAAAAAAGAATTCTATTATAATTTTCTTTAAAAACATCACATTTTTACCAAATCTTCACTATACATAGGTAAATACATTTAGGTTGTGTGCATGATATTGTAATTTGAAGATATAGTTTTAATTTTGCTAGCTGTTTCTGTCACAACTATTAGCATTACACACAGTGGTACATGGGAATTATGATTTATGACTAACATTTGTGTAAAAAAGCATTGCCAAGGATTCTGTATGGTGTGAAACAGGAGAAGGTCAATGGGGGTGTGGTGGACACCATGAGTTACTGCACCGGGTAACACCTACCCTAGGGATACAATTGCCAGTGTGATGGGTAGGTGAGTCAACAAGATTCAATTTTCCCTCACATTTAAATCTTTCTGTCAAATGCATGAAGACTTTTGCAGATTATAAGCAAATTATTACGAAAATGAGCCTAATAGAAGATCCATCTGCCCTAGCCAAATTTAATAGATTCAATTACGCCTAGTTTGGAGAAAATCATGTGGGACCTACCTATTATATATCAGTTAGAGATGACACTTTCAGGAAATTAAAAATATGGGCAACTGTAATTCACTTCTTCATACACAGATGAAGGATCTGAAGCCAGACTTTTAAGCTCTGCAACCTGGATGTGTGGATTTGTAAGATTTGCTTTATCCTACATTTGATTTTAAAAACAAAACAAAACAAAACAAAACACTTCAGTAGGCTTTTTGCTACACTTGAGAAAGTGGTTGATAACTTGCCCAAACCCATCAAGAACACACCTTACCACTCTTTCAAACAGGAGGAATTTCTCCCAACTTCGAATGGAGCCAATGCGGATTCATGTAAATTCGCTAGTTTAGCGAATTTACATGAACCCCTGCTCCGTTCGGAAGAACCCCTGCTCCGTTCGGAATTACTTCCCATTACCCGAAAATAACCCCCTCCTGCCCGAATTTGCATGCGAAGCTTTAATTCGCAATAACGTAAAACCCATGATTGCATTCGAATTGGCTTCCCTCTTGCCCGAATTTGCGTGCGAAGAGTTAATTCACAATAACGTAAAACCCATGATTGCATTCGAATTGACCTTAAATTATACTTCCAATTTAGCCTCATATGAAAGAGTCCCCAATGTCCCTTCTTATTTATGTGGGCACTAAAAACACCACCAAGAGCACCTTTGAACAGATCACCTCGACTATGAAGCTTTCGGCAGGAAGCCAAAAATTTTGAGGCACTGGTGGCATCTTAATAATTCTACCAGTGACGGTGAGAGGACTACACAGGGACAGGAAGATACTAAAAGTGAATGGCTGCTATGTAGATGATGTATATGGGAGAGATTTGGGTTCTGGGACCATGGTCTTTTCTTCTTAACTAAAGGACTACAGGCTACAAATGGACTGCACCTCATGAGGACTGAGAAGAATGTCTTTGGTACTAGCTTGGCAAATCTGATAAAGAGGGCTTTAAGCTTACTGCTGGGTTGGGGGGGGGGGTTAGAGTTCCAAAGGCAAGCTCTAAACACAAGATGGGAACTCTAGACAAAAACCAGAGGGAGAGAACAAGTTGAGCTTGAAATCCTAGTGCAGGGAGATAAATATGAATTTATAGGTATAATAGAGACTTACTAAGATGACTCCCATGACTGGAATATGACAATTGAAGGATATAATATGGTCAAAAAGTATAGATATGGCAAAAAGGGGAGAAGGGGGTAGCATTATATGTCAAAGACAAATTCACTTGTCCAGAAATCAATGAGAATGATCAGAGTGCACTTGTGGCATGCATTTGAATAAAAATAAATGGAGAAATAAAAAAGCAACTGTGGCAGGAGTGTATCATAGGTCCAGGTGGATGATGCTTTTCAAAAACAAATCTCAGAACTCTCAAAAGGGCAAGAATAAGTTTTATGGTGGATTTATGGAGACTAAGGCCCAAAACAGATGGGTGTAAAAAGCTGGCTTCCGCATGGTTTGGGGGTTTGGCATTTAGATGATTCATGCTCCCAACCCATGTGGAAGCTGCACTCAGGTTGCTCCTGGGCTGCCTAAGGTGGCCCCACCAAAGGTGGCCACAAAAGGAGTGGATCTTTTCTGCTCCTTGCTGTGGTCCATTTGGGACCACAGCAGGGGCTGGCACCAGAACCAGAACTTGTGATCGCCATGGTCCCATGGCACTCCTGGTGGGAGAGGCCTCTGGCCACTTCTTCCTGCCCTTTTGTTCCAACACTAACCCTTCTAAGCATTCATTGTCCAAAATGTTTTCATGTGCCTTGCAGATAATGTCCTTTTGGGAAATAGAAGAAAGAACAAGAGAATTAACAATTCTGGACTTAATCCTAACCAAAAGGAAGGAACTGGACACTGGAATCAATGTAGTCAGCACTTTAGCATGCAATGCTAAAGATTTAAAGGAATGACAAATTACCAAGGAAGAGTACAGAAGTGTAGCCTAAGCTTGCAGAAAAAATATAAGGAAAGCTAAAGCTCAGAATGAGCTGAGAGTTTTTAGACAAGTAGGGAACAATGAAAAGGATTTTCCCCCCAGATACATTTGAAGCAAGAGCAAGAGAATGACCAAAGAAATAGTGAAGCTGTTGCTCAGTCTCTCTCTCTCTCTCTGGCTTTTCTTTGCTAACAAAGATTCAGGAAGATCTCTTAATCAATCTTGGCATCTGAGGAGATGATACCTCCCAGGTAGGTGAACTGTTATTCAGTATACATGATAAAACACAACGAAAAGGTCAAACAGCTCAATATTTATTTTGCACCAGTTCTTCCCTGCGAAAAGAGAACTGTATGCATCCATGGATCAGCACAGATTTTAATAAGGGATCCAGATTGCAAATCAAGATTAATAAGGAAAGATTAATCATGAAACCCCTAGCTAAACTAAATGAGTTCAAATTGGCAGAGCCAGATGAACTGCGTTCTAGAATAGTGCAGGAACTTGCTGATGTAATCTCTGAACCATTTCTGTGAAGTGCTGGAAAACAGGTGAGTTGCCAGAGGAACAGAGAAGGGCAAACATTGTCCCTCTCTTTGAAATAAATAAATAAATAAATAAATAAATAAATATCACACACACACACACACAACCTGGCCTATGGGGCCTCTTTCAATTCTATGATTCTGCTTTCTATCCATCTGTGTATCTATCTATCCATCTCATGTGTATGATAGTACAAATCATTTTGTGTATATTTAAGAGGATTAAAAACAAGATATAATTTAAACCAATAGCAATAAAATACAACATAATAAAAAGTAGTACAGGATCAAAATTGAAGCTAAACAGCAAAGAATAATACACAAGTGGAAAATGAACCTAATAAAAATCTCATCCATCTTTCCTAGCCAAATTCAATAGATGTAACTATACCTAGTATGGAAAAAAAATCATGTGAGACCTACCTGCTATATATCTGTTAAAGATTACACTTTCAGGAAATTTAAAACATGGGCAACAGTAATTCAGTTATAAAACAAAAACAAAGCAAAACAAAATAAAAACTGTAATTCATTTGCAAAACAAATTCCACAAGGCTTCAGCAACCTTAAAAGTCGGGGGGGGGGGGGAAATTAAGACTTTGCTAGTGCTGGAAAAAGCAAGAAAGCAGGCACCAAGGAAGTCTCTCTGAGGAAGACATGCCCTGGCTATAGTGCCACTAACAAAAGAGACCTTTTCCTAATAATGATCAGTTTGAGCTCACAGTGGTTTATTAGTAAACACACTCATTCCTTTGCAAGTTCTGTCAGAGCAGACATTTCAGTCTGTTTGCTTCAAAACACAAGCCATTACCCAGCCTCTATTCTAGTTCAAATCAAGCAATTGTTGCTGCTGTATAAATTAATACTTGATAAATCCCATAAAGTAAAAGTGTGTTTGCTGCTGAAGAAAAAAAATCTGCAGTTTGCACCCATGGTTTTCCTCCCCTGGGAATATTATAGGCTGTAGACCAAGGAGATACCCCTTGATTTCTTCATTGGGCTGTTGACGCATTTGCTAGAATCATCCCTTCATCAAATGATCAGGAGAGCACAGCAGGGGACTGAAAACCAATATAGTCTGATTGCTTTGAGCATGTTGTGAAGGAGATGGAATCAGCCTGTTCCATAATACAGGATAATCATCTGCTCCTAGGTAGAAGGCCATGATTAACACAGTATTGACTTTTTACTGCGTGTGCCCCCCTCCAAGCTTGTCGACACAATCAAACACAAACAGAGATTATGGAATTTTTCTTTTCCTTGATAGTGGTGTGAACTTTAAGAGAATTCTTTTCATCAGTGGTCGGTAATGACACTGGAAACACAGCACTCAGTGATCATAATTAAATGCATCCATTGCATACTTATATACCATGGATGCTATGTGAGCATCATGGATCAAGGGAAGGCCCATATGATATTACTAGAAAACCACCTGGTTTCCCTATTATTTTCCACTTATATTCTGTTTTATAGTTGTTTCTCGATGCTGTTTTCTTCGTCCTCCATTCCAACAGTGGATGGTGTGTCCTATGTTACTTGTGATGTCAATCCATACCAGGTTGTAGTTCAAAAATTTTGAAGGAGCTGTCCAAAGCTGCTTTGCTTACAGGGTACCAGACTTTGGACAAATCCTTTAAAACTATCCACTTTAGTGGGCCAGAAACAGGTTCTGGGGATGAGAAAATGCTAAGCTGCTGGTACTTGCCAACATTTCCAGTCTGCAAGTTGCTAGCAGTAATGATTGGCAGTAGAAAAAAAATATCAATAGAGCCAGCTCTGGGATGCAGTGTGAGAGCTGCAATGATATTGGGGAGACTAATCTTAACCATTATATGCTCCACATTAATTCTTACCATTATGGTTAATAATTGTGATTCCAGAGCCTGTCAGTGATCCTGTAGAAAACTATAATGGCTGCAGCAGCAGCTCTTTCAGTGCATACAGGTGTCAATTAACAGACCTCTGAAGAGATGGATTTTCGATGGGTCTTCACAAACAGAAATCTGAGAGGCTTGACAGGTGGGCTATTAAGGCTGACCTGGGAGTGGGGTTGGGGCATGGCATTCACATGAGGCTCACCCCAATACTGTCCCCAGGCTGGCGTGATGCCGTGCGCTGCTCCACATGGTGCACGGCATCACGTCACTCATCTGGTGCTGCATCTAGATGATGCAGCACCAAATGGAGCATGGAAAAGCTGCATGCTGATGGCTATGGTGCCCTTTGCAGAGCGCAAAAGGGAGCTGCTTTTTGTGGTTCCTTTTTGTGCTGTCAAAAAGAGAGATTGGGGCCATAGCATGTAGTTGCTGCTGCCCCGATTCAGCACTAAAAGGGGCGGCCTGTTGAGCCCCTGAGTCTGTTGCATTCCTGTGATTTACACACATGAGAGAAAGCCTGTTTTTATTTATTTATTTATTTATTTATTATATTTATTTATTTATTTATTTATTAACAGCCCTGGTGGCGCAGTGGTTAAATGCCTGTACTGCAGCCACTCACTCAATACCAGAAGGTGGCGAGTTCAAGACCAGCAAAGGGCTGAAGCTTGACTCAGGCTTGCATCCTTCCGAGGTCACTAAAATGAGTACCCAGATTGTTGGGGGCAAATAGCTTACAATTGTAAATGAAGCTGTTTGTTTAACAAATTGTAAGCCGCTCTGATAGTCTTGGCTGAAGAGCGGGGTATAAATAAAAAACATTATTATTATTATTATTATTATTATTATTATTATTATTTTATTTATACACCTGCTTTTCTCTCAGGACAGAGCCTGCACTGTCTTAGAAGTGGTACTTGGGCCAAACACAATACAATATTTCAAGTGAAACCTTTGTTGGTGAGCTGTGACTGGCCAATGCCTATCATTTACTCCTCAAAATAATCTAGTTGACCTCAATCAAGGAGTTGCCAACTGTCCATTAAGCCTTGGATGGGGGAGGGTTTGATTGCAAGAGAATGAAGGGATTTGAGAGATATACTTCTGTGACTCCCTTCTCCAGCCCTGTTTTTTTTCACAACGGAACATGTTATGTGGAAAATGGTCCATCCTATAAGTCAAATTGTCAGGGTGGGGAGAGTTTCTCCAGTGCCATTCATGTATGTATCTGTACCTTCAGCTTGATTGTCTACTTATGGTGACACCATGAATTACATAGGGCAAGGAATACTTAGAGGTGTATATAGCCTACAACAACTGGGGGCTGTGCACACCGATGGGAAAGGTCAGGTTGGGGGAGGAGTCATGACATAGTGTTCATATGATGCACACCCCAGCTCTGTCTTAGGGTGGTGGGATGGTGTGCATCGCATCACATAACACACAACATCATGGTACTCCTCTGGCACTGCGTCCGTACAACACAATGCCAAAGGAGTGCCATAAAGCCACAGCACCATGGCTATTGCGCCCTGCAAAGGCCAGATAGGGGACATGGCATGTGGTTTCTGGGGCCCCAATCTGGCTGTAAACAGGGCAGCTGGAGGCCACCCCTTAGGGGAAGTCTACACAGCCCCCTGGTATTCATTGGCAGTCACCCAACCAAGTACTAACCAGGATGGATCATGCTTAGCTTCCAAGTTCAATCATAATCTAGTGCCTTTGGGGTTTTTAGCCCCACTCAATCAGATCATTGACCTCCAGCACACTTAGATGAAACCTTACCCAGGTGTTACCCAAAATGTGGAAAAACTACTCAGCTGGCATGGTGATTATGAGATGTTTGGTCCAAAAAGTTACTTTTATAAGCCTTATACTTAATGTAAAGGGAATTTGTTTTGTTTCATATCTTCATTATCATCAATACCAGCAAATTTACTAAAGCTCCACGGTGATGATCATACATTGCTTCTTGTACTTTACATTTGAACTGGAATTAATTACATCTTGTGTAACAAGGGATTAATATTTCCTCATAAGTACCTCCAGCTTTTGGGACTACACTGGTCTTGCCAATTTCACTTTAATTCCTTTTGACTCAATTTTTTGGACTGATTTTTTTTCCTGATTAGTTTTGCTGCAACCGAATGCAATCTGACATTATGTCTGTATACACAGAATTTTGTGTCCTAATATGCTACATTAGGGATATATTGACAAAGATGTTATATTTCCTTAAGTGTGTTTTAGAAACTAATCTCAGCATTTAACTAAAGAAGTAAAGAAAAAAAATATTGATAACTGCAGCTAAAATCTTTTCCCAATGGGGAAATGTGTTGGGAGGTTGCAGTGCTTGTTACTGTAATTTTCAGAGATGGGTAAATGGCATTTCTATTGCCCTGGATTACTTTCTGGAAATTCCTGGTTTCAACTACAAGACTTTTGCCACCTTGGATCCTGTACAGGGAGAAAAGTGGCAATGTAAATAAAACAAATAAATAAATTTCCACCCAAAAGTGGGTTTTGAAGAGGAAAACAGCAGACATGACAACCATGACTTTCCTATGGTTAACTGCAACTAAGACAAAGGACTAACAGAGATGCCTTCCTTGATGGGAATTTTGTGCAGAGAAGTCTTTTAGTATGTATTCTGCTATCACCATAAACATACAAATGGTATTTAGCCTTAAGCCTTCTCCATATGTTAACAGGAATACTTTGAGAACATGTTCCATGAACTCCAGTACAGTGCGCCCTTGCCTTACGTGAGGGATCCATTCCAGATCCTCCCGAACAAGGCAAATTCTGCCTATAATCATGTCCCATTCATTTGAATGGGCCATGCCTCTGTGGCGTGGGGCACAGCATGCACCATGGGCAAGCGCCCCATTCACCATATTAGGGTTCACCATGTGCATGACCTCAAGACCACGTATGGCAAGCCTGTGTATGGTGCAGGCACGCTGAATGCACAGTTTGGTTTTCTGTGACTAAAAGTGTGAGAAAAACCTATATAAAATGTGCTGCCTGTAAAGGCGATGTCTTCCCCTTCATCGGCACTCTTATGTCACAGAGTCTTATGTAGAAACCACAATGCATTCATAAAATAAACAAGCTTGATTTATTTCAGTTCATTGTGTCTTCTTTCTCAGTGAATGGAGGGACTTCCAAAAGTCTTGGACTTTTTGAAATGGAATGTTCCCCTTCAATTTGTTTTAAATTTTTAATTCCAAGACATAGCAGAACAATATGATCTTTTAGAATAAATTTTATTACTGTCATAAATCACCACAAGGAAGTGGGCTATTTTTGATTAAAGCATAAGAATAAAATATACATCTGTTTAAACATAAAATGGATATAGAAAATTATTAAAATTTAGTATTACAGTATTGCTTTTAAAATGTTATTATTAAATATTACTATCAAACTTTTATTAAAATATTATTAAAATACTAAAAGTATTATGTAGAGCATCTTAACCTTCCATTTACAAAGTAAGATTCATTAGGTCTGATCTGTGGCATTGGTCATCATCCAACAAATTTTAAGCACTGCTGCACAAAATTTAGCAATTTTGTATTATTATTATTATTATTATTATTATTATTATTATTATTATATATAGCGCTGTAAATTTACACATTGCTGTACATACAATCCCGTATTATCCTTTTTTTTGTAAGAATTATTGTGTTACAGTGCATAAGGGCAATGGCCCATTTGCACTTTATGACTTTGTAAAAAAGAAAAAGAAAGAAAGAAAAATGGGGAAATTTGTCCTTCAAACCTCTTCAAACCACGTCAGATTTTTTTTAACCATTTGAAAGAACCCTACTGTGGATCCAAGAAACTGCCCCTGCAAAAAGAATGGAATGAGTGGACACAGATGTGATAACAGTTAAAAAAATGGTTAAACTGCAAATCCAAGCAGCTATACTGCAAGAATTCATTCTTCTTTAGACCACTCTGGAAGAATCCTAATTTTAGATACAGCATTTGACCTTTATAAGGCTTTCATCTGAATATTAGAGTCATCTCTAAAACACTAAAAAAAAATCCAATCTGAGCTTTGATGTGGGCTCCCATGGCAGTTTTCTGTATTCTGTCTTTTGCCAAAATGAAGCAAACGCTAAATTTTTCCCTGGCTTGCCCCCATTCTCCTGAAATCTATAATGTTATAATTAAAATGCCACAGGGAAACTTCTCAATATTTATCAAAAGCAGGATTTTCAGATGGAGCTTATGCTATGGACTCTGAACTTCTCAGGTTTCAGAAAACATTATCCTATCTCACCATTTCTTGTGCTGGCTATTTACTGTAAAAATCATTACCACCATCTCCAATGGACTGGCTATTTATCTTATTAAAATAACTCTGACATTAACTCTCAGCTATACTCAGTTTAGGACCAATTAAGACAGCCTTTGATAGAAAGAAAGATTAGTGGTGGCTGTCAGGAAGGTACCCATCGAGATACTTATCCCATAGCTTCTGCGGTTGGCAGACTACATGCAAGTGAATATCTCAAGCCAAAACAGAACAAGTCATACATGGAGCAGGTATATACATTAAACTTTGGAGAGCAGACGACAGGTATTTCACTTCTATCTTAGTCAGCCTTGTGACTAGTAGCTAGTTACATGCCTGGATATATGTACAATGCAAGCTGAATTTACTAATGTATCCATACACATAAAAATGCATACAAACAGCAGTGTTCTCACATGCCTTTTGAAATAGTCTCTGTTTATAGTATTTTATTTATCCCCACAGTTTTTTTTTAAATCGATTCTCTCAGGTTTTCTCATATGTATTTGTTGTTCATCCAACCATTCTACTTAAGTAAAACATCACTTAATATGCTCCATAAAGAAACTTTACCCAATTGAATTGCAGTACTATTAATTTGCATTTTATTACCATCTCATTAGATCTATAGCCATGACAGAATTGTCTTCCTTTACCGTGCATTTGACATTCACATTTTCAAGCTCACTGGCTGTATTCTCACTGCCGTAAAGCATCATTCATGGTGTTTCTCCCTCTTGTTCTGTAAAGTAAACTAATTTACAACAGACAGGTATGTCTCAGCTAACAAAGTGGTTAAATTCCTGAGAATCATTTCTTTTACTGAAATTTTGTACCAGAAGCAGAAATAGCATGGAAAGACAAGAGATAGGTTCTGTACTACAAAAAGAAAATCAGATCAACAAGTTTCAGCAAACATTTTATCCAAACTAAGAACTATGCTTGTGAAATATTACAAAGAACTCAGTAGAAGTCAATAAAAATATTTTAAACCTTCTAGAGACAACGTGATAGTTGAGTTTTGTTTCTTTCACCACTTTTCTTGTGATTTCCATTTTGGTGGTGAGATTCATAAATCCATGCTTTTCAAAAAACATGCTATGTATGGCTGGTGAGGGATGCTTATCTACTCTCCCTATTTTTGTATGTTTGTTATGTTTGTTATTCGTATGTTTAATTAAAATTTACCTTGCCTGGTATAAGCAGCTATACACACAGCTGCAATATAATTGGCTAGATATTCCCAGCTCAAGCTTTATTGCACTATTTTACTACAGACATGTTGCTGCAACTCAACTTGAAAAAGTCTGCTTCCACAAACCCCTTTCACCATTGGGCAGTGCCAATGCTGCTAAAAACCTCACATCTAGACAAAAGAGACTGTGCAGGCACAAAAAACCTAACTTCTTACTAGAGGCTTTGTCAACTGATATTTTAATATAAAATTGGGTAGACAGAAAAAGACAGAAAAAGATAGCAGCAAGTAGTAACAGAGCATTTATTACAATTAAACAGTTGTGTACCTCCAAGTCAATTCTAACTTTTGGCGACCCTAACACACACCTATCATAGGGTGTTTGTTTGTTTGTTTTGGCAAGATTTGTTCAGAGGAGCTTTGCTATAGCCTTCCCCTGAGGCTGAGAGCATGTGACTTGCTCAAGATCATTCAGTGGGTTTCATGGCCAAGCTTGGAATTGAACCCAGATCTGCGGTTCAGCGCTCAAGCCACTACACTATGCTGGTTCTCACAATTAAACTAGAAATCTTTTTTTTCCCTTGAAACTGTAATTGCAACATGCTATAATGTTTCCTGTTTTTCAAAAAAAAAAATTTACAAGATATTATAGTTGTGGAAGATTTTTTAAAATGCAATATATTTTTAACTCCAAAGCCAGTTTATTTTGGAGTGAGTCTTGCAGCAGGGCAAACAGACATCCTTGTTCTGAAGCCACAATTTTCCCCTTTAAAATATACAGACATCATGAGCAGAAAAAAATCTAATGCCTGTATATCTTAGGCAGAAACCACATTTGAAATAAGTATGTGTCTGTTGTAACTGATAAGGTACATCTGCCCTGGATATGTTTGTTTTTTTAAAATTCAAGAGGTATCTGTAGTGAGTACGCAAAGTTTCTTATAAGAAATGACACCGAGATGTGGGCCATAAGTTTGCCTCTGTCAATATATTTCTATTTAATGGTTTGTAGGACTGATGGATACAGAGAGCTTGCCTGCTGTCATTTTCATGAAGCAAACAGGTCTCTGTGTTCCAATGATCGCATTCAATTTACTCCTCTTTCTATGGATGACTGTTCCTGACTCCGATGCCTCACCTTCTTGTCTCTCAAGTCTCACTGGGATTATTTTATGAGGGCCATAATTCACGTAGATCCATTATCTTGGCACTTATCCCCCCCATGAAGCAAATGTAATTATGATCCAATTAATTGGGTTTTATGTTGATTCTTGGTTTGTGGCTTTACTATCAGTCTATTGTTATACAAAAATAATGCTGACAGGCCCTTTGGGCATAATTTTATATTGGCACTGCATGTTTATGATATGATAATTATGTTTTATAGTCCTGAGGGTTGATTCCTTTCTGAGCAACACTTACTTAAAAGATGATCAAAAGCTGAAAATAGCATAAATAGATGAGGTTTGACTAGCCTATTTATTGATCAAAATTTATTAATAGCCTTATCAGGAATAACTATGCATGATGGTAAATTTTAGATTATTTTCTTACAGTTCATCACACTTTTTTCTGTTTTTTGTTTGTGTGACAATATATACATTAAAATGCCATTCAGTATAAAAATTAGGTAGACAGTGAAACACAAAGTCCAGATTGCTTAATAATAATGATTGTGACATTGCTAAAATTTTATATAGTGTAGCACTGAAACCATTGATTTGTGTATTTTTTAAAAAAATTAAATATTTTTTCAAATTTAAAACAGAGAAACAAAAGGTCAATCAAGAGCTCATAAGCAGTGAAACTATGCCATAAGAATCCTTGTTTTAAAATTGAATAATACCATAAAATATTTTGAACCTCCCTCTCTCCCAAAGTGATCTACAAAGGTTAAACAGTTTTATTGGCAGCCTTAGGGGAATAATGATTTCCCTCTCAGCCCTTCACCTGCAATATGGGAAATCATAATATCATAGTGATGCTTTACAGGGTTATTGTAAAGGGCTGTATCTGAAACCCTTTGAACATTCAAAAGAGTTAACCATTGTTAAACACTTTTACACTGTTTTTTTTACTTTTTTATTTTATTTATAGTAACATTTTATAAACAAAAACAATAAAAAAACTTCAAGTTACTACATAGTATCAGAAAATATACTGAAGTTTACAGATCCATACTTCCAAAATCACTTTATAAACAATTCCCAAACACTATATTCAGTGTTCTCTTTTTTCTTTTTTTTATATCACTTTCTCTTTTGACTTCTTGTTACCTTGATGTATATACCCCCAAATCATTCAATTTCTTAAATGTTATATTACAAATAAGTTGCTTATAGATTATTGTGTCTGCTTTCTTATGTCCCTAACCTGCAATTTTTCATTAACTGGTCCCACGCTTCCTCTATTAGTGTAGCATCTTTATTAGATAAACGGCCAGTAAAAATGTCCATCTCCCGACATTCATGGATTTTTGCCCACCAAAGATCCTGTTACATAAACTGGATTGTAAAATTATATATACTGAAAGTTTTGGACAAGTTGTCTCTTTTGATTTCTACAGTGCATCTACACTGTAGAAATAATGCTGTTTGGCACCACTTTGATTGCCATGGCTCCATCCTACATAATCCTGGGATTTATAGTTTAGTGAAGCATCAGCACTCTTTGGCAGAGAAAGCTAAACACCATGTAAAACTACAAATCCCAGGATTCCATAGGATGGATCTGCAAGCACTTAAAAAGGTGTCAAACTGCATTATTTGTATAGTATAGATGCATCCCTAGACAGCATGGGGTCTAAGGGATTCTGAGAATTTGAGTTTGAATACTTTACATTTTCATGCTCTGATGCCATATATGCATGACATTTAATTTTAAACTTAAAGTACAATTACAAAAGTAAGAAATACTATTTGGTATTTTAGTAGTCAGCATAACTCTACTATTCCAACCTTGTTGGGGATGAGAAAAATACTGTCCAACCTGACCTGATCCAGCCACATCTTGATTTTTATAAATGTGACCTTCCATTAAAAGTAGTTAACAAATGTTCAAATTTGCTGAAAATGGAAGAAATGATCTACAGGAACTGCTCAAAATATAGGTAGTGCAGATTCCAGTGTTTTGTTTTTGTTTTAATGTTCTTCTGTCAGTTCTATTAGCAATGAAAAAACTATATTTGAATATGTAAAATTAAAAAAACCACAGCAGTGGTGTCACTGGGGGGGGGGGGCAGGGGGTGCAGACTTCTTTATGGCTCTTTATGGCTGCACCAGGCTTTGGGGGATCTCCAGGCTTCAGAGGTTCTCTGGCCTGGGTAGGCAGCCATTTCCACAGCCCCAGAAGTCCCACCGGAAGTCCTATTAGTAGTCCTGCCCGCACTGGGTAACACCCGTTGCAGAATCCTCATTGAACCACAGTGCAACAATTACAAGAAATATGAAATTTCCTATAAAGTTTCTGTAAAATGGGATGAAGTAGCTGTCATAGGAGGGAGGGGGAGGGAGATCAGGGGTTTAAAAGGCATTTGCCTAAGACATTTGCACAATCGCGGCAAAGATCGCGGCATTATGATTAGCCAGGACTTTATCTTGGGAAGGGCCAGGGATGCTCCTCTGAATCCCATGAATGATTTGTTGCAGGAGCATTCCTGCTTCTTCCCTGGTGGCGGAGTGATTAAGTGCCTGTACTATAGTCGCTCACTCACAAACCATAAAGTTGTGAGTTCAATACCAGCCAGGGGCTCAGGCTCGGCTCAGGCTTGGGGGCAATTAAGTTACACTATCTAAACTTTTAAGGAAGCTCTTAAGTGCAGTGATAAGCAGTATAGAAATGTACTTGCTATTGCTTAGTATTGGTATAAGTCCTCTCTAAGTGCAAAATCTTTGCTGTGATCACACAAATGTCCCTGGAAAATGCCTTTTTAAATCCCTGATTCCCCCCCCCCCCACACACACCATGTGATAAAGTCCATAATCTGCACCTATCCGGCCTATTAGCCTCACCCAAGTGCCTATTGTTCCAACAAATATCTCATAGGTTATCACACAGTAGTGATGGGAATCTATTTACCTTTTCCTCTTTTTTTCTTGATGGTTGGATAACAAAGCAAAGTTCTTGCCTGCTATCAATGGGCATCCTCATTTCCTGAGAATATACCTAGATGAGACCCAGAGAAATGAAAACTGGATACGTGGGGGTGTTGTCCGCTTACTTCAGTTGCTGTAAACTGAATTTAAAATGCAAAAATAGTTTGTACTCAGTTAATTTAGCAGGAGGGAGATGGGAGGAGTGGGTGGAATATCCTCTTTCCAGTAGGCTCAGACAAAAGCAAACTGCTGCAGACTCTCTTAGTTTCTGTGCTCTTTCTCATTAAAAATTTTTGTCTTCTTGACTCACGCTCTGATGTTACTTGGACCCATATGTCCTGTTTTTCATTTGTGCAATGTTGGAACATATGCTACTTACTGAATAGAAGCCACCACTTGCGTAAGAGCAGTGGTTTCCTGAAATGCAGACAAGAACTTAGGAGACACATGGGCAGATGTGTGTATATAAGAGAGAGAGAGAGAGAGAGAGAGAGAGAGAACATGGTAGAGAGAAGATGTCAATGTCCCAGGGCTCCTGGGCATCTGGCATCTGCTATTTAGATGATAAAAGTTATAAATTGTCAAGACATCATCTGGATCAATTTCCATTGTGATCCTATATCTAATAGCTTCAAGTTCAACATCCAGTACTGCAACATTTTCATTCTTTGGTGCATGTTGACTGATGTATGCAGTTGCTGGAAGATTCTGGAAACACATCACCAAAGTGTCC
Organism: Urosaurus nigricauda; assembly: GCA_034509955.1. Lineage (NCBI taxonomy): Eukaryota > Metazoa > Chordata > Lepidosauria > Squamata > Phrynosomatidae > Urosaurus > Urosaurus nigricauda. The sequence continues at coordinate 72,927,442 of JAOEGL010000004.1, read as the reverse complement.
CAGGTTATTAACACTTTTTGTCAAGTCCATGACTCTGGTTAGGTATTGCCTCAAGTCAATCCACAATTAAAATCATTTTTACAGCAGCAGCAGATGTTAGACATATGATATATAATACAGACATACTATATTACAAAATGTTAGGCATACAATATGCCTTCCAAATACTGAGCAGGGTGGTGAAAAGACTATACTGTACTTTGCCCTTTCTTTAAACCAAGCCCACTACCTTTTCACACTTCCATTTGAGCCCACTCATAGTTTTCATTTCCTGCCTCTTCCTTCCTTCCTTCCTTCCTTCCTTCCTTCCTTCCTTCTGTTCTCTTCCTCCATGGTACTTCTCACTACTTACTCAATATCCTATAATTTTATTCCCTACTCAATAACATAAAGTCCTAATCTACATCCTGACTTAATCAGTCTTAAGCTGAACTCACAAACCTCTCTGCTTTCTACAGTCTTTTCATCCTATAGACTAGAAAGACAGAAGTGGATAGAGTCTTCCCAGTAACGGTCCTGTAACGGTTTTGTTTATATCATTCTTGCACATAAGAATGAAGACTTCCAAAAAAAGTTTCTCACTTGGATGAGAAGACTTGTTCCTTTCTGAAAAAATTTCACATGTCATGACAGGGAAGTTCAAAACATCCCCCCTTCAGTAGCATTTTCCCACCAAAACCATTGCATTTTGTATAAAGGAACTGTTTTCTGCATAAAGAATTGTGAGGAGTTGTTGCACATAATGCTTTTTAAAACATTACAAGAAGGTCCAAACATATAAAACATATAAAATATGTTCTAGTAGTTGCCAATTTTCTCATCGGAGTATTGTCAATGTGTTCAGACACAGTTTGCTTTTCAGAAGATGTGAACATCAGAGGGGGGGGGGGACAGAAAAAGAGGATTTTTCCCAATTCCCCCAGGCCTTGTTTTAATAATTTAAAAAAATGATTATGGAATATATTCTTCTTGAAAAATGAATGGCAAATGTACAGTATATTTATATTGCCGTGAAGTCATTTCTAAAAAAGTGTAAGACTTTTATCTAATACTATGCACAATATCAGAAGATTATAATATATTGCCTTGGTTTCCTTTTCTTAATTATTTTATGGGAAAATATATTCAGTCTGTTGGACACTATAGAGAACTAGTGGAAACAAAATAAAATGTTTCTATTTTACTAATGTTTATGGTTTCTTCTTGGTTTATTTTGGACAAATTTGCTTGTTCCTCAAACTGGCAATTCCAAAGACCTTCCTTATAGTTCAGATGTGAACCTTGCTTATAGTTCTTATGATTCAGGATCTTAACATTTTTTTTTAAAAAAATGTATGTTCAATTTGTAATTATTTTATAAATAGAATGAACTTTTCACATATCAAACCAATATATATGTAATGAATTTTATGATAAACTAAACTATATATCGTATTCAAGACATAGCCATGCTAGTCTGGAAAATCATTATGCAAAGGGATCTTGTAGTGCCTTTGAGACTAACAGAAAGAGAGAAGTTCTTAGCATGCGCTTTTATAGATGCAACTGAGGAAGTAGGCTCAAGTCTATTAAAGGTCATGCTACCAACTTCTCTCTTTCAGTTAGTCTCAAAGGTGCTACAAGATCCCTTTCTATATAATATATAATTCATTTTATGCTCCTAAAGCAACATAATGACTTTCAGACTTGTAAAGAATGCCAATAATGTATTTTTTCCATTTTTGTGGAAACTGGGGTGGGTGACCATTTGTCCCAATCATTGCTATAATTCTTTTTCAGAAGAAAAAAATTGGAGAGTATTCTTTACTTTCCTGCCTTCAAGTTCAACTTCTTCATCTACCTTATTCTAATCTTGGGTTTGAAAGACAGAAGTGACCCAAGTCCCACTTTCTCAGAGGTGGACATCAGGAGCAACTTTTCATGCCCAGCAGTGTGATGGAACTAATGGATACCAGGTTAATGCTGCAATTTTAATTTCTGTAGCAGTAGCATAGCAAGGATTCCTCTCATTCCTGAGGACCTCATGGAGGTTGTGAACATGGTGACTGATCCTTTATTTCATCTGAACCACTTGAGATATGTTGGCTGCCGCATGGCAGCAACTCACTGCTCCCTCAACCACTTCCATCTTTCAGCAGACGTGGGGTCACTACGTGCCCATTGTCCTCTGCTGCCAGGTTTATTTCCTGGCTGCATGAAAGTGTGCTCCTCAATAGCATGCGCAGTTCAGTGAATATTTAATGGTTGGTGTAGGACATCATCCTCATCCTCTCCCAGAGTTTGCAAACTTCTGTTTCTACAAACAGACAGAAATTAGAAAGTAGAGGGTTACAAACAGACAGAAATTATCTCCCATTGTGTCCATTTGTAACCCTCTATTTCTGTTTGCAGAAACAGAAGGTTTCCAAATCCAGCATATAACCACGTCCTATGTGATCATTGCACTAAACTGGACCTGCAATGTTGCTTGCCCTTATTCCCACCTCCACCCCACATAATGGGCATGGACATTTGAAAGAGACACTAGGAATTTCCCTCTGTTTTTGGTGGCTGTTGCATAATAGAAGGATTTCTTCTTCCTTTTCACAACTGAAAAGCTGAAAAGGAGAAAAAAGAAAGGGAGAAAGGAGCCTTTAAAAAGTGAGTGTTGGGGAAAGGAGGAGGGGACAACCCAAGATAGCTCTGAGGTACATTTCAATCTGCATGGTTCAGGAAGGCAGGAATTTTCAATCTCCTCTCTATCATTTTCAATATCATTAATCCTAAACACTCCATTTTCCATGCTTGCCCGCCCAGGCCCTGAGAGTGAGCGACACACAAAGTGACACATATTCATCACTTGGCTCTCGGTGCTGTGAAGGCTGTAATATAATATTAGTGTTGGGTTATCACCGTGTCTTTCTCTGTAGCCTCTGCAGCGAGGACGGTAGATGACACAAATCGATCACCTGTGACATTTTTGATTTGGTGTCACTTTTCCCATTTCTGCCATTTGTTTTGGCACTTAAGAGGTAATTGTGTGACATTAGCCTGAAAAAGACTTACTTCTCCAGCATATTTTCTATAGATACAGACATAGATTTTGTAGCCCAAGTGATAATAGAAGGATGTGTATCTTTTGTCTCTATGGGCTAAGAGATTTTTTTAGGTGTGGGAGGGTGGGAAAGAGGTTATTCCATTGACAGAAACCTCACTCTCTCCCCCTCACTCTTTGCCCTGAGTGCCTTATCTGAGAAATCTCAGGAGAGGGAGAGTCACACAACAACACTGCATTTTTAGAAACTGGCCAACCACTTGGGAAGTTGCAGTACTTGGAAAAGTTTCTTTTTGGATTACAAAACTCTCAAAATCAGCCAGTCAATATGGGCACTGTTGATAATGGCCGGATTATTCTGGGAATGGTGGTCCAAAATGCAACATTGCCAAGTACTTCTTAAAGTCCAGTCTCCCCATCAAACTACAAACCACAGTTTTCCATAGGATGCAACCATAGCAACTGAAGTGGAATCAAAATGCCATGTTTGTGTACTGTGAAAGAGCCTGTATAGAAGGTGATCTTATACATAGCATATTGGCTGGGGGTTCTCTTCAGTGATCCAAATCACAGAGCTATATGGAAGGACAGAACTATGGGTAACATATTGTCAAGTGAAAGGGTTATACAGAAGGCTGTACACCATCAGTTATGTACAGGTGGAACATCCAACACATATTATCGGGAACTGGATGAATGTACACTTTGAGCTCCCATTAGCTCATTCTCTCATCAGATGCTCTATACCAAGTTGAACATGTTTAACCTAGTCAGGAGCTAAATTGCTCCCCTTGTCAGTTTCCCATTTAAAATGCAAACGAGATTTGACAGAGTAAACTGAATAAAGATTTGGATCGGATAATCCAGTAAAAGCTAATTACTAAAACAAAATGAGACACTGAAGCACAGCCTCCCTTCTGCTTTCCTGCCTAACGAGGCTCCCTGGTTTGATGAGTTCCCTGCCTCCAGTATCAATGCTTTCTATCAAGGAATGCAAGCTATTAGCTCCTTTTAACAATTTATGACGCTCAATACTCTGATTAGGAGCCCATGATACATAATTTAAAACCACTTGGATGTCCTGTGGCCGTTAAGGAGAAAGAAATGAGTTTGAACAAACCTTGCTAATTAGGGGTCTTGATGACTTCTGATTAGGATTCCTAATTAGATGTCCTAAGTAAATCTTTTCTTGTTTTTTAATTTGTTGTCTTCAGGGCTTCAGCTTGCTTATTACCTGATCTAGGAAACTGCAACAAAACCCTCATTGGGGCAGCAGATAACAGATTAGCTGCCAAATATTCCTTCTTGGGGAAAATAAAAAAAAAAGTTTCAGGAACTGAATGAGTGAACAAAAATAGGGTATCGAGGTGTAAGTACTAATGGATGTACATTAGGCCAGGGAGGAGAAAGTGATTTATTGCTATCAATGTTATTTTGCTTATTCTCCAGTCAGCATGGAAATTTTGTTGTCAAACTACAGTTCTATCTGTTCTTAATCTTACTTTCCAACCATTTGTGAAAAACACTACCAGCACTATTCCATTTCCTCAGATTGATTGTTCCCACCCCAAAATACACACACATCAGTACTCTTTATGTTACAGCTGTGCATTTCTACATTATTAAGCACTATAGAGCAGGGTGCAGCATGGCAGCTAACAAGAGCTGGGGAAAATTTACTTCTCGTTTACAAAATTATCTTTTTCCTATTAAAAGAATGTTCATGGGGGCAAGTGCAACTTATTTTAGAAGAAAAATACACTTACTGGAGGCTCCCAGAGGTATGATTTTTCTTTAAAACCAGGTGTGTCTCTCTTGCATGGCTTGGCTAAACACAGTTTAGTTTGCTGCTTTGCCACCAAATTTGGTATCACTTGTTCCTATGAAGGAAACAATGGCTAGGGTGTGTGTGTGTGTGTGTGTGTGTCACATGTAGCCCATGGATGGCATGTTTCTGACTCCTGCCTTATAATATTCACAAAGATAAAAAAGCAGAGCTGCAATATAATAAAATAAATCATGTTCCCAGTCCATCCATATCCATCCATAATGGCTACTTCATAGAACTGCACCATTGGAATGGACCTCAAGGGCCATCCAATCTGCTACACTCTGAATAAAGGCATTAACATATACCCATTTGGATTTATATAATTTTTCCATCATGCCTGATTCCCAAATGTCCAATCTATATTTCCTGTACAACTATTCAGTTTGTGGAGGGTCGTCCAATGGCATAGATAATATGAGTTAGGAACTGATTGAACGGTGATACTTGCCATGGCACTTGTCTCCTTCATCTAAAGATTCAATGAACTCACATGGCAACTGGATAATTTTTAGCATCCAACTTTCTGAGAAACTGGATCCAAAAATGATCATTTTTAACTGGTCTCTCTATTAAATATCACATAAAATCCTGGCAAAGTGAGGTGTTAGTATTCTGGCTGTTTAATTACTCACAACTAAATTATCTGCAAAAGAACTAGGAATTGTGAACTCAGCCTCTAGTTGAAGGAATGCTGTTTTATTCCTGCCCTGAACAAAAACTACATTTAGCCAGAAGGCAATTTACAATTTGATGTCTTTATCAATACTGGCTTTCATATGCTGTGATAAATGGTATACTGGGAGAGTAAAAATAGACAGAAAAGATTGTAAACCATCCCACTTTGCAAGCTTTAATTTTAATCTTCGTCATTTTATTGCATTTGTGATTAATTTTATATCTAGTACACACCTAGGCTATGAAAGTCACTTGAGTTACCTACTTGGCCTCTTTTTTTCAGACAAACTGGTGGGAGGGGAGGGAAAGCAAAAAGGGACAGAGGGAAGATTTAACTTCTGCCCTTTGTAGACCATTCCCTGGAGATAGCCATTGGTTATCTGTTGTTCCTATCTGGATTTATAGGGATTCATAGCTGATTAAACAAGCATATATTTGAGGGAAGAAAGCAACATTGAAGCAGTGAGCTTACATGCCCCCTCCTTTCAGAGTGAACTGGATGTTGTGTTATTGCTATTGTTAAGTTGATCTACTTGGGTCTGAGGTGATTTAAGGCTCATACCTCAGAGTCTCTGGGCTGCAGCAACTCTTAATATCAGGCATAAGAGTCTTTGTTCAGGGTTGGTGTGGTAACTCATGGTGTCTCTCTCTCACACACACACACCAATTGACCTCCTCCCATTTCACACCATACAGGATCTTTAGTTTTTAAAAAAAATGCATTTGTTTTTTAAAAATTGGGACCTTGGGTGCTTCATAAACTGCAAAATGGGTCCCCAAAGGTTACCTGCAACTCACAGGTCACACCTTCCCCATTTCTGATCTAAATAAACACCAAATTTAAGAACTTAAAGGTGTGTGGATACATGTGAATATATAAGTAGGCACGGTACCTTGTTAAAAATGGTCCTATTGATTCTGATTATGTAAGAGGAGTTAATACCAATGGATGATGTTCATTCCATACCACTACACACAGTTCAACACCCAGCCAGATTCATTTTTCATTTCAAGTAATGCCTAAACAGTTTCAGTGTTGCCTAAGATGAATATTCAAGACCTCCCTGCAATTTACATATCTGTAATCCGACAGGGAAAAGAAGAAAAGGTTGTCAGACAAAATGAATTTGTGTCTCAAGGTCAGCCCTGTTTTGAAACAAATAATGATGCTTAAGAGCCCCTTTGCTGTGATCAGCATTGCATTGCTCTAATTGACAAATTAGCCATCCGTATGGGCTCAAAGGCAATAATACAGTCACAAATCCCAATAAATACAAACATAATCTGATATAAAATGGATCAGCCAAACAAGTTAAAGCAAGACTTAGCACATAAAAAAACCTGTGCTTGGAGGAATCACTTGTTCACGAGTTCTTATGGAGCTCTAAAGGGAGCCATATGGTCAGATCATTGGTTTTAAGGGCATGTTAAGACAACAGCCATATCTGCAGAGGAAAACTGGGTTATGAAATTGCCAGGTTGAATCACTGTTTTCCCCCAGCTGATTTTTCACCACCTTCTCACTGATGAAACTGAAACAAAACTATCCAACATGTGTAGTATTCAACTTGATAAAGTGTCATCTAGTAATGGCATAATTTTGTTCATTGAACTGTGTGTGTGTATGGGGGGGGAGACTTTGGGGGTTCCCCACCAGCAGTGTCAGTGCCTCCTTGAAAATTGGGGGAGATTATAGCCCAAAAGGAAGTCTATAAGAGGAAGGTAACCTCTGGGATCTTTTCATCTGTGTATACCAGTAATAAAAAAGGCAGTAATAACTGCAGAGTACACAACTTTTAGTAAATAGGAAGGTTTTATTTAGAAAAGTGCAAGGCTGCACACAAACATATAAACCTAATGCAACCTGAAGAAACAAACAAGGTTAAAGAAAGAAAGATGTGTAACGTTAGCTAGAGAGGAATCAAGAGTTAAAGAGGGCAATATTGACCAATCCTGAAGAGATGTCCATGGAAAATGGAGACTTGCTCAGATAGCTTCTGAAGGTTATAGAGAGACAGTGGAGCCCTGATATGTGAACAGAGTGGCTATGTCTGGGGTGGATATTTATATTTTATTTCATACCCTCAGGGGTTGTCTGATGTTACCACATGGTGTAGCAAAGGCTTTGATGTTTTCCCCATGGAACTGACAAAAGGGATCCAAATGGCTGATTAATAATAATAATAATAATAATAATAATAATTTGTATTTGTATCCCGCCTCTCCCTATATTGGATCAAGGCAGGTAACAACAAACCAAAGAACAATAAAAATGAGCAAAAAAATCAACAATATAATAAAAGCATTTATATATATATATATATATATATCAATCCCAATAACATCATTACAAGCAGTAATTTACAAATTACTTTAACTCTGGAGTGACAAAACATTGGGGCTTTTTAGACTGGCAAAAAGAAGTGTGTTCATGGCTGCATGAAAGTCTAGCCTTTAGATGAGAAAAAGGGAAAGTGTGCCATGAAAACACTTTTTTTTGCGTTTTAGGGGAGAAGAAGCGCCTTTAAAAAGCTGCTGGTTTTCCCAGCTTCTTTTTGAAAAACGGCGAAACAGCGCAGCTCCATCTAAAGGCTGCGGTGCAGCTGCTAAGCATTAAGGAAAAGGCAACTTCATGTCACACTTTCCTGCCAATCTAGAAAGCCCCATTGAATAGATTTGAGACAAGGAAAGGTGAATAGGTACACAGCATAAAGTGAGGTGCAGATATGGTGTCTGACTGCTTTGTGATGCACTCCCTTTGTCTCCACTGCAAGAAGAAATGTGAAGAACCTGGGGGAGGGGGAACAGAGTAATCAGCAAATCCATTTAGCATTTATTTTAGTCCTATATTGGGAGCTTATCGCTCATCTTTTAAAACTGGCTCCAGTCTCCCAGGCTTGAGGCAGGACATTGAATGAAGATGGGGGTTATCACTCATTAAATTGCCACCAAACTGCCAGCCACCTTCAGCCTGGGTCCAAGCCAGGTCCAAGCTGTGCTCCGCCAGCACTTTTTAGAGGTTGGAAGCTTTCCAGATTGTGCACGTATTTGTTCTATCAGTTTATGTTTAGCCACAGCATCTGTGGAGTTTTTTTTGGGGGGGGGGGGGGGTTGAAGGCACACAATGACAAACAAATTCCTGTAAGGCATGCACATATTCACATATTTGTTTAATCAAATAGCCTTTGTTTTCCCTTTGTTCTCATTGTATTCCTTTACTTCTATAAAGTGAAACCCACAGAGAAGAGGAAGGTGAAATGCCAAACTGTGAATATGTGTATTCACACAGACACACACCCTGACAACACTGTCTTTTCCAGATGCCAACAAGGAAGCTACCTTTATGTGGTAGGAATGATCAGATGACCTAGGTGATCACCTTATCTAGGTGACCACCCGCCAACCTCGCACCCGTTCCCCACCCTACTCCACCCCTGATTCCTTCACATTCCCAATTTGAAGATCAAACCACCAAATTAAAAATCCAGTTCTTCCCCAAAATAGGGAAGTAAACTGGAGGTTTTTTTTAAATCACCTTAAAGCCCTCAGGCTTTTTCATATCAAAAGGAGGGAACATCATGTGTTCCAATGGGATTAGGATTGGGGTAATGATGCATAATTTAGGAGATTATCACATGGAAAAATAAAAGCAATTTACCCCCGCCGGGATATTACAGGATGCAATTGGAATGAACACACTAAAAATGCCTCTGATGCTGCCGGGCAACTGCATCCCATTTGCATCCTGGCTCCCAGCCATGCTCACCAATTTGCAAACACAAATAATTTTTAGTGTAATAATTTCCAATTGCATCCCGCAAGTGACTGTATCCTGGCAGTGGTAAATCGCTTTATTTTTGCATGCAATAATCTTCTTAGCTTGGGTAGATTTAGCCTTACAGTCTGGAAATCCACATGTGTTCTAGGAAAGCTACCATTCTTTGCAGGCTACATGCCTGAGAAGATCCTTAAAGCAGTGATGTCATTAGGGTTCGTGTCACCCAGTAACTCATGATGTCAACTCCCCACCAACACCACCATTGAACTTCTTCCATGCGAAACCCTGCAGAATCTTTAGTAATGTTTTTTGTACCAATATTACCCATAAATTACAACTCCCATATTTCACTGATAATAATTGTGATATATATTAAAATTAAAATTATACCTGTAAATTATAATATCATATGCACAACCTAAATGTATTTGCATGTACATAGTTTCATGTGTTTAAAATAAAAATTTGGTAATATGTGATGTTATACATTTTTAAAAAGAATTTTAAAATATTGATTTTTTAAAAAAATTTAAAAAATGAAAAATTTAGTTTAACAAAGCCTGGTGCCTCTCCTTTCTTCTCCCACTGAGTCTCACCCCACTCACACCATCTCTTCAGCATTGTAAAGGGACCCAGGCAAACACCACAGACTGTTTCTGCCAAAAGGCAGATGTTTGGGGACCAGTGGTTTCACCCCCCCCCCTTAAGAGTGTCACCTAGTGTGATCCACACACTCCACACCCCACAATGATGCCCCTACTTAAAGATGCCACATATTATTTTTCTCCACTATTCATCAGTCCATTGGCTAAGATCCTATTCTATAATGGTGGAGTATAAAGTTGGTCTGGAGGTTGATGGTGACTCCTTCTTCCCCAGATGTTCTACTGCAGCTGGATGGAATTGTGTACCCCTATTTATGATGGTTTGGAGGTTGATGGTGGCTCCTTCTTCCCCAGGTGTGCTACTGCAGCTGGATGGAATTGTGTACCCCTGCAGGCAATCACAGCCAGGGAAGGAGGAGCAGCAGAATGCATATCACCAAGAAGATATTCACCAAGATCTCCCCTGACATCTTGTTGTTACATGACTTCAAACTGATGCTGACTTATGACAACCCTCTAATAGGGACTTTGTTTTTGAAAGAATTTCAAAGGAAGGCAACTGCTTTCCTCCAATAATGAAAAAAGTATGAGTTGCCCAAGGTCATTTAGTGGCTTTCCATGGCTTAGCGGGTGTTCAAGAGTACTAGTTCAGTACTTAAGCCACTATACTAGTCCAGTACTCAAGCCACTCCCTTATTCTAGCATTAGTATTGTATCTTATTCTAATATTTTATTGCTTTGAAACTCAACATTATTAATATTATTATTTGATGATAACCTTAAACTTATATCCTCATCGAAGTTGTTGGTGGAACTGCCTGTAGCAGGCTGACTTATAGATAGATAGATAGATAGATGATAAATAGATAGAAATATAAGTGTCTCACCTTTCCATAGTCCAGGACTCAAAGTAGCTTGCAAAACTTAAATCAGATGCATCTAAAAAAAATTACATCACATGCAAGTTGAAAATACAATTATACTATCAATAAAATTAAAAGCAGCTAAAAGAATGCCATAAGGAAAACAATGAAAATAAATGGTGCAGCATATGAAAGGTTTTTTTCCCCTGAGCAGACAGCCCTCAAAGGCCTGATGAAATAAAAAGGTTTTTGCATGCCTATGAAAGAATAGCAAGGAGGGTGCCAGTTCAACCTCTCTAGGGAGTCCCAGGGCCTGGGAGCAGCCACAGAAATGGCCCTTTCCTAGGTTCCAATCAGATGTAACTGTGAGGATGGTGGAACAGAGAAAAGCCCCTCCCCAGAAAATCTGAAGACAATGCCAGGCTCATATTGGGAGATATAGTCCTTCAAATAACCTGAACCTGAGTGATATAGGGCTCTGTAGGTCATAATCAGAGAACTTTGAATTGTGCCCTGAAAGAGATCGGCAGCCAATGGAGCTCTTGCAACAAGCCAGGCCATGACTCTTTAGATCAAAGGCTTATCTAGTCCAGTATTCAGTCCCCCCCCCCCCCCCGGTAACCAACCAGGTTTCTACAAGAAACCTCCAAGTAGGATGTTTACAACATGTTGTATTCTCCAGCAACTGGAATCTAGAAATCATTCTGCCTCTGATACGTAGCCATCATGACTAGAAATCATTGATAGTCTTATCCTCCATGAAAAGCATTTAGAGTTTTGTTCCCCAGCTGATAAGGCCACTTCTCATATGAACATTTCATCCTTTCACAAATATTTCTATTCTTTACCAGTTTCCATTTTTTTCTCAGTAGAAATGCACATTCTGAAAATGCTCCCGTATCGTAGTGAACTCTTTGTAAAGAGTAATCTGTTCTGTCCTGCTCCACACAAAAGAAAATGTGACTTCCTTTGTTTCTTGTTTAAGCCCATTTTTCCGTTTTAGCTAAATATCACTGATATCCCTGCATTAAAATGATCTATTTTGTGATCAGGATTATACTATTTAGAGCACAGGCTTGAACCAGGGTGAGAGGATCAAATACAGACTAACATCTGGCCTGCATTAATGCTCCTGACCTTGACGTAACCAGGCAAAGCTTTAAAAATCATTAGTTAAGTTGGACTGTTGTGCTTTAAATTGCAGTAGGTGATCTCTTGTTAGACCAGACTAATCCGGAGGTTTCCTCTCAAAGACATAGTTCTGCATCATTCACAAATCATCTTTAGTCCATGAACCTTATGTATGGGCTTACACAGTCCATTCTTTGTTCTTTCATTCTCTCTTTGTTTAAAAAAAAAATCATTGATTTAAAAAGAGCTAATGCAGGGGTATTTTCCAGAGCATATAAAAAGGCACTATATTTGCTAAGGTGATCACTTGCAATGCAAAGGGCTTATCTTTAGTACACATTCCTATTGAACATTAGCTCTTTCCAGTCTCTAATGTTTGGGGGAGAAGGGGAGTGGCATAGTTCATCTGAGGTCAACTATGTCCTACACTGTTCTCCAGAGTAAAATGGCAGCACAGGAATGTCCCTTGTTCTAGTGTGTGTGTGTGTGCGCGCGCACGTGCACGCCTTCAAGTCACCTGTCAATTTATGGTGGCCTCATGAATTTCATAGGGGTTTCTTAGGGAAGGGATACTCTGAGGTGGTTTGCCAATTCCTTCCATTTAGATATAGCCTATAGCACCTGACATTCCCGCTTCATACTGTTATGACAGTCTACTCCTCTACCACATTCTGACTCAGCTGTATTAAATCAGAGGTACAAGAAGCTTTCATGTGAGGAAAACTCACTTGAGCTATATAACTGATTGACAATTTGCATTATGCACAACAAGCATCAACTGTATCTGCACCAGCACACAAGCTGTGGTTGCATTTTAGTTGGGGGGGGGGAAGCACTTATTTCAGAATGTGTGTTAATTGAGATAAAATAATATGAAGTAAATGGATCCTATATTTTTGTTCCATGGAAAACTGTATTCTTATTTATGTAATTTAGGTCCCACTGTTCTTCCACTGCATTCAAAACAGTAAACACAGTTCTCTGTCTCCCATTGTGTCCTCACAATAGCACCATGAGGTAGGCCAGACTCGGGAAATTACCACACGAGGTGCTAGTGATGAAATTGGTAGAATTACAATCTATGATTCCTCTCCTTTTTGCACAACATCATCAATACTCTCTTCCTGATCTGATGTTATACTGTTATTAATCACAGTTTCATATTAACGAGAGATACCAGTCAATAACTGCCAATATCACTACATCCATGCAATTGCACTGGTGCCAATTGTTCTAGTGCTACAGTAGTGTTATTGTGAGGCTGAAGTGCTGGGCATTTCATCAGCCTCTCTCCCTGCTTCTATTATGTCACAGACCTTCTGGTTTAGTGAAGAAGAAGGCTGCTTTCACTAAATTCTTGAGGTGTTAATATATTTACAGTCAGTGCTCCATATCAGTGGATTTTTTTTTTATCCATGGATTCAAGCATCTGCAGCTTGAAAATATTTTTTTTAAATATATACATTACAAAAAGCAAATCTTTATTTTGCCATTTTATATAAGAGACACCATTTTACTATGCCATTGTATTTATTGGGACTTGAGCATGGATTTTAGTATCTGCAGGGGTTCCTGGAACCAAACCCCAGTGGATACCAAGGGCCACTGTATTTACGTGTATGTTTCTAGTAATCGTTGTGGTCCACAAAATAGAGTTTGGGTTGCAATAACTGGATTTGTTAGTCAGCTTTTTGTTGTTGTCCCATGTTTTCCATGTTTTCTTGGTGAATTATACTTTAAACTCCATGACTCTCTGCTGGCATATGAAATTCAAATGTGCTGCAACAATCTGTTTGGTTTTCAATCGTCATCAAAATAAAAATAATAATAAAATGCATGGTTAAAGCAGGAAGAAAAAGGAGTGAAGGGAGTTGTGTATGTTGTGCAGAAAACAGAAGCCAGAAACATTTGTCACTAAAGAAGGACTGTCATGCTTCTGAAAGGTAATGCAGAAATAAGTGCATTAATAGTGTTATTGCCGCATTAAAGAAATTGTGTGATTACAGTGCAAAAGGATGCTCATCCAGTAATCTCCTTGGAGAGAAAATGACTAGTATCCAGTGTCACCTAATGTGTTTCACGGTTCACTGGGAACTGGAACTTGGATCTCTGAAGTCCCAGTACAACATTGTAACCCTGCACTACTGTTACATAATTGCTTGCACTTCTGATAAAAATCAGAAGGGTCAATGGCTATGCTGATTGGGAGCCAAAAAAGAAGAGAACTTTTCCCAAGCTTTGCATAGAATTGTGGCCAATGCTCTTTGCGAACAGGAAAGGGGCAGTCTTGCAAAATAAACATACTTTTAAAATTACCCTGGGGCACTTCAGTGCACACAGCAGGGGCTACAAATTAAGCTTTACTCCTTAGTGCAAAATATTACCACTGGACACATTTACAAAACATGGCCTTCCTTCATGCCAGAATTTATTTACTGGTAGGAATTACTTTATAGCTTTTAAAAGCCTGTTGGGGAATTGCTCCATTTGGTTCTTGGCCATCTGGGCTAATTAAGAAAGAGAGGATTAAATTCACAGATGGGCTCCTCTAATAACAGTGATCAAAACACAACAAAATAATGTAACAGGATTATCAGATGAAATTGCTCAAGGGAGAGTATTAAAGTATGGTAAAGCCGTGCGTGCTTTGTATTTGGCCAATCTAAACCTAAGGCTAGTTGGGCCTAAGCTCTCATTTTCATTTAATAGAGTCTTAACATTATTAACATTTGCCAATATTTTTCATATGATGCATGCTATTGTTTTAGAGCTTCTGTATTATTTCTCACTATATAGTAGCTTCAAACTCTGCTCAGTGACATAGTTAACATTTCCTACTTTCTTACAATGCTTGCTGATTTCCATTGAGCTGGTACTTAATTCTAGTTAACTGAAGCTTCCCTGCGAGTGATATCTGTTTAACAGCCATTGTACTGTCATTTTATATATGAAAACGGACATAAGTTCCACAACCTCAATGCTATATAATAACAGCTAAGAAATTCTGAAAATGAGTGTGTTTTAAGATGTAGGGTAACAATCTGAAAACGTTCTCTCTGAGTCTGTGAGGGAATAACATGTATATTTTAAAGGCAACATTTGAAGAAGTCTCAGATGGTTCTCTTCATCCATTTGTTTTCCAATATTTAGGGTTCCCAAATGTCTAGTTTTCTACAGGGCATCCCATAATTGGAAGATGTAAGTCTAAATCCACACTGGGGCAATACAGGACACCCCAGTTTCCATATATCTTGGTTAGTTGAGAGCAGGAATCAGGCATGCTTTCAACAGACCAATGCCATAGCATTTGGGTCACAGCAAAATTCCTCTGCATATCAAATAATGAAAGTTCACCTACTGGAATCATGACTAGCATAATGCTGTTCTTCTCCTTCCCACAACCAGTGAGACAGAGCAACCTCAAATAGTTTCTCATGTGCTCTTCACTCAGTCAGCTGTAGTGCTGAGATTAGGAAGAGTGGGTGCCAGCTGTTCTGGCAACGTATGAACCCCAATCTGAAGTTATTGGTTGTTATTTTGTTGTTATGTGTCTTCAAGTCATTTCTGACTGAAGGTGATCCTATCAAAGGAACTTCTGTGGCTGAGAGTATGTGACTCACTCAAGGTCACCCAGTGGATTTCTATGGCTGAGTGGAAAATCTAACCCTGATCTCCAGCATCTGAGATCTACGCTCAAACCACTACATTATGCTGGCTTGAAGCACACTTTTGAAAAAGGGAGACAACAGCACACTCACAACAGAGCAACCCTGGAGCATTTACTATGCAGCAAAATGGGCTTAGAGAATGGTCATCTGTTGCAAGCACAGTTGGAACACTCTTTTCCTACTCTCTGCTCTACAGGTGACTAAAAGAGATGCACATGAGGCAAGCCTATTCTCTCACATTTCATGGGAGCCTGGGACTCATTTGAGGCACTCTTTATATGGGCCTGCCTCACATATACTGATCGGTCTTGAACTGGCTGGGGAATAGGAAAGGTCATCCCATAGAAAAACCTGGCAATCCTCCTAAAGTTAGAATGAATGTTAATAGCCTGTTATTTGTGGAGTTATGCCAGTCTAAGAACAAAGCACGCTCCCGCTTCCCTACAAAGGGGTGTGTGTCTGTGTGAATGTGTGTATTAGAAATAAAAGGAAATTTCTTTGGATGCAACAGGCCAATGAAAGTATCATTTTCACTTGGAAGATTTGTTATGAGAAAAAAACACACCTCACTTTGATAATCTGCACATTTATAAGGCTTTCAGAGCATTTCTGACAAATAAAATGTGCACAAACCAATGCACTTGTTTTCAAATGTGAATGGATATGGGAGAAGAAGCCCATCAAGAATATCTCCACAGGAGAAGCAATGAAAAGCAAGGGCTATATCCACTTGATGCTGCTGCTGCTATTACTGAGGTTGACTTAATCTGTGGGACTTCTTTGTAATATCCTACCTCCTTGCAGGCCCAGTTGCTGTCAAGTATGTTCTGCACACATGAGGTCCCTGGAATCAGTCTCTAGCATCTCCAAGTAGGGCTGGGGTAGCAACCTTTATGAAAACCTAAAGAGCTGCTGCCAGTTGGTGTAGACAATACTCACCTAGATGAAACTATGACGTGACCTGATGTAAGAGAGCTTTGTATGATGTAGAATACAGACTGGGGCTTCCAAGAATTTTTCATTCTTGTCTGCCAAGTTCAGCCTGGGAGAGAAACTACTCAGTTGTTAAAACTGGGGATGCAAATGCACCAAATTCTGGCACAAATAGAGAAACAGGATTCTTGAAGGTGATTTCTCAAGGACACAAGTAGCACCAGGTCTTTATACATAATTTTGTCTTATTTTCTGGCCATAGGAAACCAATAGCAGAATGTTGAGAGAACCATTTGCTTTGTTTATGACTGGGGTCATTTTAGTGCAGTGGCTTTCTATCATTCAGCAATTAACATGGGATTATTGAGAACAGATCCCATATACAAACACTTCCGGACACTTGGCTAGCAACAGCCTTTTAAAGCCTAGATTTGTGTTTTAATTCCTCAATTCCATTAAATCAGACAGCTGAGATTAGTCGATTAAGCTGCTTGTTTTTCTGATCGTGGGTATTTTGCAAATCACCAAGAGAAAAACATCCGCAACAAAAGATACAAAAAATGTATTGTGCCTTCATGGTTCAATATAATTCTCTTGGCAAAGTCCTTTCCAAGATGAACTTACAATGGGGAGGATGGGTTCAGTTTCTCAAAGACCATCGGATATAATGCATACATTCCATCCTTCTCCCTAGATTGTTACTGGGCTTATAGATCAGTGAAGTGGTTGCTACCTAGAAAAAATTGCAGTATTGGTAAGTTTTCTGGGGTTGTTTTCTGCAGTAATAATTAATGGCAATGTAAAAAGCAGTAATGTTGCACAACAAAATTACATGTTTCAGTTTTGTGCAACATTGCTGTATTTTGCCTAACAGTTTTGTTGTGCACATTTTTATTGTGTAACATGGTTATTTTAAAAAACCAGAAATTTTACATAACAAAACTATATGTGACTACAACTTCACTCAGCACTAGTTTCTTTTCCTGCTGTGTAACATTTGGGTTGCACAACTTTCAAACCAGCAACAGCAACAGCCACAATGTTGAACTTTTCATCAGGTTGTTTGTATACCGAGGTATAGAATGCAATTTAGTTTTCCATTTTGTGCACTTTCCTCAAATACACAGTGAGAAACATTGTCAGCAGATTTTTCTCCCTTAGAAAGTTGTGCAGTTTTCTGTGCATTGTAAAACGATTCTGAATGTGGATTTTTTTTAATTGCAAAGCTGTACAGTTTCTCAAACTCTGTGCAGTTCTCAAAAACTGAAGGGTTTTTTGTGTGTGCTAGGAACACACAAAAAGTCTTCTGCGGTTTGTGACAACTTTCAATGTGTTGTTTTTCTTTCCTTGTACGTTTCCCAAGAGGTTAGCAAACTACAAATTTGATTCCAGGAGAAAAATTGACAAATTCCCTTTCTATCACTCTCCAAAGTACACAGTATGTTCAAGATCCAGAGCAGTGTTCCTTGCCAAAAGACGTAATCATGTAGCATCAACAACCATGGAAATAACATTACTGTTTCCAGAAAACAAAACCAACGTTTCTCTGCAGAATTCTAGCATCACCACCATGATAAATTTAACATAATCAGCTTGTGGAGTTGGGACTATGGGACATCTCAAAAGACAGGTCATTTGTTAAATATCGTTACACTCATTTCACTTTTCTGAAAGCGGCTATAGTGTTCCAGAAACACAATGTTCACCTAAGCTTATGATCTCTCTGGTAAGAGGACACTGATTACTCTCATTTTGCAAAATTTGAGTTTGGTTAGAAATATATAGGGGTGAAGGAGACACTGCTTGGGCACTGCAACAGACAGCCAATGTCTATTGTTTCCATATCAGATTAGTCTCATCCCAAATGTTGTTTATGTTTATCTTTTTATTTAAATAAGAGAATTATAGTGTTGAAAGAGACCACAAGGACCATGCAGGAATACACAATCAAAGCACTCCCAACATGCTATCCAGCCTCTATTTTAAAAACTCCAAAGAGGGACACTCCACTACACTCTATATTCCACTGTTGAATAGCTCTTATTATTGGATGTTCTTTGAATAGCATATAAACCCCCCACCATTGCATGGCCATCCAGCCTCTATACAAAAACTTTCAAAGAAGGAGACTCCACAACACACCAAGGCAGCTTGTCCAACAGCTCTTACCACCCAGAAGTTCTTCCTAATGTTTAGTTGCAATTTCTTTTCCTCTAGTTTGAATCCATAGCCCTACCCACAGAAACCTGACAGGAAGCCCAAAACAATATCTATAAGACAAAATCCATTCTGATTGAGAAAATGTTGTCATTCCTAAAGCTATTCCTTCAGTTTTGATTTAATGGCAATATTCAGGCCAGTATTCCTCTATGATGGACCAGGTAAATGGCTTTTAACCTCAGGAATAGATCTTTGAATTGATTTTTCTAAGTCAAAGTACTTAGAAAGGGAGCCAGCATGGTGCAGTGGCTTGAACGTTGCATTATGACCAGGGTTTGACCAAGTAAATTCACTGAGTGACCTTGGTCAAGTCACACTGTCTCAGCTTCAGAGGATGGCAATGGGAAACCCCCTCTGAATAACTTGCCAATCCAATCCAATGATAGATTCACTTTAGGATTGCCATAAGTCAGAAATAACTTGAACACACACAACAACAAAGCCAACATGCAGTTTCGCCCAAGTACAGATTTGGAGTTGATAGCCAGGACAAGACTGAGTACAATCTGGTACAGACTACCATCAACTGTGTATGCCTTGGGCATCACAAAGCATGACTTTGAAGAGGATAGCCCTCAGTCATTTTTTCTCCCTTTTAATTTCTTGAGGATGTAAACTAAGCCAAATCTGGAGCAAAAATATGCAATCAGGGGCAGGGAAAGAAAACTCCAAGGATTTTTTTTAAAATTGCAGACAAGGTTACACACTCAAGAAGACATTCGGGTTTGCTGTCTCTCAAATGGGCATTTCTATTGTTTACTAGAAGTTTTAACAAAAAACGTGATTTTCATGCTGTCAGTTCTTTAAATGCAAAGCTTTGGAAAGATTGTCTTTTTCTTTTTGTTCCAGAGGAAAGAACAAGGCATGTGTTTATTTAGCTGAGATAAAATGATAAATTCCTAAGAAATCATTGCGGATTAAGGAGTGAAGTGATGAGAGAGAGGGAGGGAGAGAAGAGGGGGCTATATTTATGAATGTGTGTATAGGCCTGCTGGTTAAAGGGTGATTAATCCCTCTTAGTCTGCAAAGGACCCTCAGCCTGCTCAAGCAAGCCACGCTTAGGCACCACAAGCCTCCTGGAAAGTCCTAAATCTTCACATTAGCTCCCTGCGTTCCCTTCATCTCAAAGTCTAAGCCGTTTTTCTAAAGGATACTTCCATAAACAAGCCCTTGCAGAACTGGCAAGGGTTTGGAAATCCGGATTGGTGGAAATTTTTTAAATCCAAGGTCCAAGTGGATAGAAGAAGATTAGGCTCCACTTTTAAGAGCTCATTCTTAAACTGACAGAACTGTCCCAGATCACTTATGCCATCTCAGAGGGTTAACTGTGAGGTGTAGGCAGGAAAAGGAGGACTAGGAGTGGAAGGGAAGAACAAAAGGGAAAAAATGGAAAGAAAGGGGTGAGGAAAGAAACTGAAAATGACTGTTTTATATCTCAGGCTCCATCACTCACTCACTGCCATATATTGTTGCAGGGAAATGATATGGCCATTAGTCAGATGACAATTTATTTCTAACTGTGTTTTTCTGATTCTCTGATTTAAGAACCTAACTGAATAACCATCACTGGAAGAAATTTTGTGGATCAATTAGGAGGGGAGGTTAACAAAGAAATGTGCCATTTAGAGACATAAAATAAGAAGGGTGTTTCTATACTGTAGAAATAATGTAGTTTGATAATACCTTAAGTGCTGTAGCTCCATCCTATGAGAACCTGTGATTTGTAGTTTTTCAAGATCTTTGGCCTTTTCTGTCAAAAGGTTCTAGTGCTCCACAAACTACAGATCCCAGAGATTTGTATGATGGAACCATGACAGTTAAAGGGATGTCAAACTGCATTATTTCTACAGTGTAGATACACCTGAAGTCTGAACAAGAAATAAAGTCTTCAATGGGGAGCAAATAACTTGCTTTGGGTATTCCTTTACATTTTTAATATTGAGTTATATCTGTTAAAAAGTATTAACGTGAAACTACCCAAGAATCAATTTTTTAAAAAATGAAATGTGGTTTAAAATAATTTAAATAAAATTAATAAATAATATTTATTCTTGCACTCAGCTCCACAGGCTCTGGTGTCTGAGGCAAGTAGCACGTGTTGTGTTCCTTCAAGTCATATCTGAATTATGGTGACCCTGTAACAAAGGCTGCATATGCACTGCAGAAATAATCCAATTTGACACCAGTTTAACTGCCATGGCTCAATACTGTGGAATTCTGGGAACTGTAATTTGCTGTGGCACCAGAGCTATCTGACACAAAAGGCTAAATGTCTCACCCCGCACTTCGTAATGATAGGACCAGCCCTCAAATAACATATTGAGAAAAACTATCAAGTTTCTCTCTTGATAGAGAATCTGTGTTGTGTGGATATTGCATTCACAATTCCCATCCTTATTCAGCCACTTAGTCCCTAGGGCAGTGGTCCTGAAATTTTTGGGGCTACTACCTCCTTTCCTCTTGGGTGATAAGCCTAGTGTGCTCTCCCAAATGTGTATTTCTTGATATTAGGTCTACCATTCTACTGCAAATTCAAAACAACCAATCTCTGTTGCTGCTCCCTTTACCACCAAGTTACCCTGGAAGCAGAAATCAAGCATCTGGTTGTGCTTGTACCAGCCTTGCAGAAAAGCACATTGTGGGTAAGAGGCCTCTCAGTCACTGCTCAGTTGCTGCTCCCAAGGTGCAAAGGGAGAAGCTTCTCTCCAGCAAGGAAGGACTTTCAATCCTTCTTCATTGGGGAGGAGAGAGATGCAGCTGATTTGTACGTAGCAGGTTTACAGAAGCTACATGCTCTGAACTGGAGATGCATGAAAGGGGAAAGGGAGAGATTTTAACTACAGGAGCTGCTCCAAGGTGAAGGACTCTTTCCAAGAATTGACCCCAGATACTCCTACTCCTCCGTCCCCAGAACATGTCTTCTCCACACAGCTTCAAGTGTTTATTCCTGCCCCCTAAAAACAATGCTTCTTCTGCCACCTCTCAGCCTGTTCAATGAACAAAAGCAGGACCAGCTGCACAATTCCAGCCTGCCAGCCAAGTCCTACCTAAGCTCACTAAGCTTAAGCAGGGTCCCAAATGTGAAAGTTCCTTTTCGCCACCACTTCTCTTTTGCTGTCATGTACTCTAAATCCCTGCTCCAGTCAGTCAGTCTCCTCCCCTCCCCCCTCCAAGCTGCTCCAAACCAAAGAAGAAATGCCCTACATCCAAGCCTCTCAAGAATTTCCCAACAGCCACAACTAGTAAAAGAAACAGTGAAGGAAGTGAAGTCACATGGAGAGGTGAAGAGTGGGAGACCCCACCATTTAAAGGGATCAGCATGACCGTGAGATGGTTTTAAGGGACTCTGAAAAGACATTTCATACAATTTCTGCTGGTTCCCCTTGTCTTTCTTGTGCACAATACGTTGACTGAAGGCCCCTCTGCCACCCCCTTTTCCATCACTGCCCCCCTGCTCCCCCCCTTTCCCACTCAATGTCCCCTTGGATCTTTCCACACACATCCTGGAGGTGTGTCCTGCCCACTTCGGGCATCACTGCCCTAGTGTCTTTTCCTGACAGAGGTTCAGCACTCGGACAGCTCCTTCATAATCTGAAGCGGACATGGAAGGCTTGTGATGGATCCAACTCTTTGGTTCCTATACCCAACTTGCCCTTTTACCCTTTTGCTCTTTACTTATTTCCCTGGAATTGGTACTCAGGCCAAGTGATGAGCTTATTTTTCATTAGAGTTTGATACAGTGTGACTGATTCTTACAGTCTATTCTTAAATGCAAAATATATCCAGAGAGAGAGACATATAAAAATAATATTTTCTTGTATAACAAGTAATCTAAGCAACTATTACCCAGGCTTCATAAACAACACAGTATAACCCCTTATTTAAAGTAACACTTTTCCTAGGCTGTTTCCATACTCTCAACTCCTATCAGACTAATTCTATCTTTAGCTGTCTCTCTTAAGATTTATTCTGTTCCTGTCTGTTCCCTGTCACTGTCTCTATTTCTAACTCCTCTCTTCATAGGCCACGAAATCACAAATCAATATAGCCCCCACAGTAATGGGGGGCCACTGTTCTAGGGCTATCAGTTTCTCTGAGTAGTTGTTGTTTTGGGGGAGGGAAGAGATGGGAGGATCCAGTGGGTTCTAGGCCTCCATGACCTGCCCCAGAAGAATTCCTCACCTGAGGAATGCTGTGGGTGGTACAGTGATAGCAACATGGCTTTCCATTATACCATCAAGGAAGGCTTTTAAAGAAAAACATCACTCTCTGTCTATGAAGATAGGTGTACAGCAGAGGTGGAGAACATTTATCTATCTATCTATCTATCTATCTATCTATCTATCTGCTTTCTATCTATGCATCAGAATGCCCACACTTCTAGGCTCCCCAAATTTTTGCAAAAATTTTATATAATTTGTTTTGCCCTGATATGTTCCAAAATGTCCACTAGGGGACTTGAGGTGCATCTGCTTCACATTTTGAAACCCTAGACCAATTTTGGCCCAGAATAGGTCTTTTTTGAAACCAAGAATATTTTGAAAATGCCCCCATAGCTCTTACAGGTATTGGAGGGAGTTGAGTGGGTTTTTTTGGTGGGAGCAGATGTGCCCTTTCAAGGTCTCCTAGTGGGCTAATGTGGTCCCCTAGCCTTCTAGAGTTGCCCACCCTTGATCTACAGCATCCAATAACCCTTTAGCTGTCCTCTGTTAGAGGTTAGGATGCTCCCTTGATTGCAGATAAATCGTTCAAAACATGTGCTAGATATATTCACATGCTAGAGTTTGCCAGATTAAATATGGCTTCCTTCTGGATACATCATTGGTTGAGAAGTTGTGCCTTATGTCCCACTGTGTAAATTAATCCTAACAGAATCTATTCCAAAGATGGTTATCCTTATCCATATACAAATTATAAATGTAAATAAAATATGAATAAATCAGATTTAATTTTTTAAAAAACAACAACATAGAAATACACATTGTGTCTTCCAAAGGATATCAGTCTGATCTTTATTACAAACCAATGTGTAAAATGGCCCTTTCATTATACTGTGAAATCTGAATTTTCCCAAATATGATCCTTAACAACTCCAATTCCTGAGGGAGCAAATCCAGAATTCCAATCCTGGACTCTTTAACGGTTGCTAACTAGTCCAAATATCACTTTTCAGTCTAATGCTAATGAGATAATATGCAATTGACCAGAAACAAATAAATTATTCAAAATCCACTGCAACTGTGAAAAGTATTTAAATGTTATTGATAAGATCATCTAGGCAGCCTGATTAGCAATTTGCTCACATAGCACCTGTATTGATTTGAGAATTTAAACAACAAAAACAGAACAAATTGGGAGGGAGATGAGAGGCTAGGACACAATCCAAACACAGCCAAAATAGGATATATGGCACATAAGGTATGGTCAGTACCTTCCAAGGTAGCTGTGTTTTAACATTGTGATAAAACTTTTCAAGCCTTACTATAAGAATCTGAATGCATACATGAGATGGCATATTTGTTTAGTGTGTTTAGTTAGATCCCAAATGAAACAGGGTATTCCCATACTTTATGTCTATTCACTCATATGCCAGCAAATTAATAAAACCAGAGACCTCCCCAAATATATTCATCCATCCTTGGAGGGAGTGAAAGGCAGGCCCAGCTCCATCAGGACTAGCCTAAAGTAAAAAGACAAGCCCTCCCTCCAGTCCATCTGTCATGGTCCAGGCCTCAGAGGGAGAGAAGAACTGCCACTCCCTACTCCTTTTGTGTCATGTCTCTTTAGATAATAATAATAATAATAATAATAATAATAATTATTATTATTATTTCTTACCCGTCCCTCTGTGGACTGCAGCTCACTTTATCAAATGCCATTGGGTTGCATTCCCTGAAGGTCTTTGACTCAACTCTAACCCATGGCAACCCTACGAATGAGAGACTTTCAGGTTCCCCTGTCTTCAACTCCCCTGCTCAGCTCTTGCAGAGTCAGTTAATAATGAATTAAAACATATAGGCAGCTCAGATCATGGTGACACTTGGCAGAAGATGTAACCTATAAGAAGGAAGTGAGGAAAGACCATAGACCAAAATCTATTGCTTCCTATCACAGCAATAAAGTATCCCAAATTATGCAGTGTATTTAAAGAATCTAGAGGTTGGTTGTGTTGCTGTGTGCCTTCAAAGTGCTTCTGACCTATTGTGACCATAAGTTGAACCTATCATAGGATTTTCTTAGCAAGATTTGTTCAGAAGGGGGTTGCTGAGAGAATATGACTTCCCCAAAGTAATACAGTGGGTTTCTATGGTCAAGCAGGGATTCAAACCCTGGTCTCTCAAAACTGTACGAGTCTAATGCTCCAACCACTATGCCATGCTGGCTTCCTCACCATATATTTGGGCTGGAGCAGCTGAATTCCCCAGCTTTGGGGGTAAGCTTGAAAAAGATCATGGGATGAAGTGGTTAATGGTTAAGATGCCAATTCTGATGATCGTAAGGTCAGAAGGTTGGCAGTTTGAGGTACAAGTGCTGCATGATGGGATGAGCTCCCATCACTAGTCCCAGCTTCTGCAAACCTAGCAGTTCAAAAGTTGCATAAAGTAGATAAATAGGTACCACTTCGGTGGGAAGGTAAATAGCATTCAGTACAGTAATACTGGCCACATGACCACCAGAGTAATCCTCGGACAACACTGGCTGTTTGGCTTAGTAACGGAAATGAACACTGCCCCCTACAGTCAGTTACAACTAGACATTCATGTCAAGGGAAAACCTTTACCTTTTACCTTGAAAAAGAACATTCTCAGACAATTTCTCAGAATGTTCTTCTCTGAGAACTTTTGGTTTATCATTATGTAAGACAACCTGCTAGGTATGTCCAGATAATACCTTCCCCCTGTACTCATTGCAATGACTGAGTACTACAATGGGCAAAGGAGAAAGAATTGATCCTATGAAGCAGGGTGGGCAGTCTGTAAAATTTCAAAAGCCTCCTGGAAGCATACAGTTCAGACTTCCAACAAGTCTGAGCCACAGATCATTTTAAGTTTAAAACGGTTATTTCCAGACCCTCACAGCCAACATGGTAGAAGGAAGAGGAGGAAGTCAAAGGGTAAGAAACATAAAGAGAGGAAACTGATGGTCCTGCTATTTCAACCCCTGCTATTTCAACCCCTCAGTGATAAGTCTTCCATCCTTTCTTAAGTTGGTAGAATGAGTACCCAGATTGTTGGGGGCAATTGGTCAACATATTGTAAACACTTAGAGAGTGCTTAGTTCACTATGAAACTATATAGAAATGTATAGTGCTATTGCTAAGTGCTATTGCTATGCTTTAACTCCCCATCCAACACATGAAAACCTTCTTGAAAGCCAATTAATAATATTATATTTCCTGCCTCTCCCTATGGATCAGGGTGGGATTACAGCAGTAAAAAACAATACATAAAAATAATACATAAAAATACAATCAATAAAATAACATTGTTATATCAATCAAAATAGCTAGTTCGTTATCTAACATTTAACATTCATCTAACATTCATACAATCAGATCAGAGGTGGAGTGTTTTCATAAGGTCTGTTATAAAAGATCAGATGGATAGGCCCTCTGGAAGAGATTCGTCTTAAGTGCCTTCTTAAAGGCATCTGAGATGGTGATAAGACGGCTCTCTTCCAGTAATCTATTCCAAAGTCTGGGTGGCTGCAGCCATAAATATTTTATAAGAGGTTGTTATTAACCTGGTTTTTGGGTGCTCCAGTAAGTTCTTTCTTGATGTTCTGAGAGTGTGGGGTGGATTGTGTAGGGAGAGGCGTTCCCTCAATTAACTCAGGTCCAAGCCATGTAGGGATTTAAAGGCAATAAGCAACACTTTGTACTGCACCCAGAAACTAATCAGCAGCCAGTGGAGAGATTTTAGGACCGGTGTTGTGTGGTCCACTCTAGGTGTTCTAGTGACCAATCTAGCTGCTGCATTTTGGACCAATTGACGCTTCCGAACTTGGTAGAAAGGTAACCCCCATGGAGAGCGCATTACAGAAATCTAAACAAGAAATTACCAGTGCATGTACTACTGCTTCAAGGTTCTTTTGGTCCAGGTAGGGACGCAGTTGGCGTATCAACCAAAGTTGGTGCCAAGCACTCCTGGCCATTGCATCTACTTGAGATGACAACTGTAGAGATGGATCCAGGAGTACTCCCAAACTGTGAACATCATTTAGGGGAAGTGTGACCCCATCCAGGACCGGTTGACAAATCTCTGTCCCTGGACTTGGGGTACCTATCAAGAGTACTTTCGTTTTCTCTGGGTACAGCTTGAGTTAGTTTTCCCTCATCCAGCTCATTACTGACCTGAGGCAGGCATCCAGAGGAGAAATACCAACCCTAGTCAGTATAGCAGTCGGAGACATAGAGGAATAGATTTGAGTGTCATCAGCATACTGATAACACCATGCCCCATGTCTCCGGATGATCTCTCCCAGCGGCTTCATGTAGATGTTAAAGAGCATGGGGGACAGAATGGTGCCCTGAGGGACACCAGATATCAGCTCTCTCTTAGAGAAGCAGCTGTCTCCCAGCAACACCATCTGGAATCTACCTGAGAGGTAAAAATGGAGCAACTGGAGTGCAGTGCCCCCAGTACCTAACTCCCTCAGGTGTTCCAGAAAGATAACATGATATAAGGTATCAAATGCCACTGATATGTCCAAGAGCACCAACAGGGTCACACTTTCCCTGTCGATGTCCAAATGGAGATAATCGACTAAGGTGACCATGGCAGTCTCAACTCCAGGGGACCCAGGGAGGGTTTTTTAAAAAGCGGTTTAACTATCACCTTTTTTAATTTTGGTGGAAATACCCCCTCCCTGAGGGATGCATTAATTATAAGCTGTAATAATGTTTTCATTTCATCCCCTTCCTAGGCAGTCAACTACGATGGGGATGGATCAAGAGGGCACGTTGTCCTCCTAACATTTCCAAGAAGCTTGTCCACTTCATCGGTACTTACAAAATCAAAATGATCCAGTCTAACATAGTCTGTGGAGTCACTGGACACCTCTCACTGTTTCTATTATAATGCCCGCATCCAGATTGGCCCTTATCCAAGAGATTGTATCTGCAAAAAAAAAGTCATTAAAAGTGTCACAGCAGGCTTTAGTTGGTTCTAATAAATAGTTCAGAGTAGGAGGCAATTGGGTTGTCTCTATAAACACCCTGAACACCTCTGCTGGACGAAACTCACGAGATTCTGCAGACACAATGCATGCAGCATAGAAACAATTGTTTGCTGCATTAGACATCTGGAGAGATAAAAGTTTTGTGTTTCTGGGAGCTCTGCAGAATTACATGTCCAGTCCTTTCCCCTATAGAGCAACTATGCAATGACCAGTTGGGACAGGACTCTGCAGGGCCCTGCTTCTGTTTGTAGCAGCACCACTCATTGGCAGGAGGAGGCTGCTCATGTCATCCTGGACTGCCCCACTCCGCAGCAGCATTGACCTCCAACATTCTGGACAGATGACTGACATTTAAGATAAGTTTTAGGGTTATTTGTGGCCATGACAATGCTGCCACAATTGTAAATGAAAACACAAACTAGTTATAACGTTCTAAGACTAAGAGCTTGTCTATTCTTGGGAGGAAAGTCCAAATGATCTCCCCATCTATTGTGCCTCATACCTACCCACAGCCACCACACACCTAGTTTTCTCCATAGCAGTTGTTTACACCATGGATATTACTGTAGTCCACTACTTCTGCAGTTCTCACCACTGCTGCCCACCCAGAAGGACAATTACAAAGAACCAGTGCTTTGTAAGCAGAAAAACCTTTGTAAACGTTGTTCCAAGTGGGGAACTACCCTGGACATAGGTATATGGTGGCTGCTGCATTCAGTGATGTGCCTTGGCTCTGGGAGCTGATGGAGGAAAATGGTGGTACTTGCCAGGCACCTATCTGTCCTGCCTGTCCCCACCCCCAAATTCAGTGACAGTCCATTTTTTCAGACTACAGAAAACAATGGAGTTTCCAGCAAACTCCAGAGCAAACTGAGTTTTCAGTTTAAGGAATTATACTCCAAGTTTGCTGCTGGTAAGGCTGTGTGTTGTGTGTCCTGAGCATGCCAGATGGGTGTGGTGGGTTTCCCCACTCATGTAGAAAAGTCCTAACCAAAGACATAATAACTAAGCAACATAACTAACCAACAGCCAACATGTCTAAATGCTTACCTGAAAGTTAACGTTGCTGCAAAGTTTAAGCACTGAAGGAAAATTTTATGTTGGGGGGGGGGGGGGACAGAATTCCTATTTGGAGGCAACAGCCCCAAATGTTCTCATTCCCCCTTCTGCCCTGCTACACCCACAATCCTACTCATTGATGGTATGGAGACCCCACATGCATAGTTTCCAAGAAATGGTGATCCCAACAAGAATAAAATGTTTTCCTATTTCTGTCTCAAAGAAATAGACAGGTTCAGTATTTGATTCCAAGTCCCCACTGGATCCACAGACTCCCACAGTTTGGCACAACCTTTCTTCTTCAGAGCAACCACAGAGATGCACCCCAGATGCTGTATATCTGTTTCACTGATGAGTTTACAGCAACATGCCAGCACTTCCCGAAGACATGCCAGCCTAAAATAGCATCTCACTCAATTGCAGGGTTGACAGCTGATGTCTGTGACTGGTCCCTTGCCTCCTCAACCTCTTTAGCCTCCACCAGGCCTGCCGAAAAACTGTCTGCTCCTGTTAGCTGTTTCCTGCTGCCACCAAGCAGTCTTAACCAAGGCAATTACCAAAACAAATCAATCTTCTCTTGACAGTTCATTTACACTGAATTAATTTGGAATTAGAAGCTATTATTGCAATTGGCAGCTTCCAGTATTCCCAATACAGAACAGCATCTATAGAGGAAACAGCCCTGCAGCCCATCTTTTGAATTTGCAAAGGATATTTGGACTGATTGAGATATTTAACTGAAAAGTTACTTAGTTTTATCAAACTAAAATTCAGTCTGTAGAATTATCAGTAAAGCTCTGTCTGATTTCTTCAGGCGATTAGATTAGATTTGATCATTCCCTATTGCCTTTTGTTCTTGTCAGCTGTTATCTAGCAGCCTGATCCTAAACTTTGTAAGCAAACACACTAATTTCAATATCCTGAAGTGCTATAGTATTTTCTAAACAGCCCATAATTAAAATGCTGTTCGTTCATGATTAAAAGATAGCAGGTAAACTTTGTAAGAGATGAGTTACCAAGAGACAAGCCTAGGTTATCAGTTTCTTTTAAACACAGGATTGCACAAAATTATAGGACCACACTTCACCTGATGAGACTCTTAGGCAAGTAAACCTCTATCAATGAGGTAGATGTATTTCTGGGCATTACTTAATTAATATAAAATTTTATGCCAGAGGTAGAAATAATATGGAAATAATGGGTATAGATTCTTGCCCCAGAAACAAAGAACAGTTTTAGATTGTAAGACTGAGGGCAAAGAACTGTCTAATTACAGATTGTATGTTCAATGCTGTGTAAATTTACAGAGCTATACAAATAAATTCAAGAATTCAGAGTTATGGCAACCCTATGATAGATTTTCTTTTTTTGCAATTCCTATTCAGAGGAGGCCATTAGGCTATTGGTCCAGTAGGTCTTGCCATTTCCTTCCCTTTACGAATCCTGGGTAGAATTCTGGGATTTGTAGCTTGGTGAGGTATTCAGCCTAGTCTGTCAGTGCCTCACGAAACTATAAATCCCAGGATTCCACAGGATGGCACCATAACAGTTAAAGTGTAGCATTCTTAAGAGTTTCCACCCTTATTCAGATCAAACAGGAACTTGTTTCACTCCGGAGAATCACCGTGGACTATGGATTGGACCCATGTTTCCCCCACTTTAGCCCTTGCATCATCTAAAGAGATCAGTGAAGGAATAGGGCAGGATTGTTTCTTTTCCTCCATGTGGACACCACCTGAAAGCACTTTCAGATCATAATCAACATCTTGTACCCATCCATCCCACTTGAGAAAGAATGAAGGTTACACCCAATTTATGGATTCCTATAAATCCATGCACAGAATAGTCACATTGTCATCAAATGGCTTTCTTGAGTACTTGAGTATCATGTTAGAAGTGAAGAGGCTGTAGAATGTTTTAGGTATTATATCCAGCAGATTTTATCTACTCATGATAGTGCTCACATCTTCCATTTTAATTCATTGCAACTCGCCTCTCTTTTTCCCCATAACTTGTGCCCCTAAACTGAATACTGTGCTTGTTTATTTGTTTGATTGATTGATTTCTATCTCACTTTCCCCCTTAATAATGGGACTCAACTCGTCTTACAATATATTGAAAGCAGTACAGATGAAAAACTATACAAAACAAACAAGTACAAATATTCAAGTTATTTAAAAATGAGTTAAACCATTACAATTGTTTAAAAGACTATAAACAAACTTATAAAACAGCATAGTACACCATAAAAAGTCAATCTCATTCAGATTCTAAAAGCCTAAGAGGCCTAAGAATATTTTCAGTTGATGGCAGAAGGAGAATTATCCCAGCCTCACTAGGGAAGATGTTCCAAAGACTGGAAACAGCCACTGGGAAGGTTCTTTCATTTGTTCATACTAAAGGAGACCAAGAAAGTGATGGGACAGACAGAAGGGCCTCACCTGAAGATCTTAGTGCTCTAATGGGCTCATAAATAGAAAATGAGGACCCTATCACATGGGGTTAAAATAATGGCTTACCTTTCCTGAATTCAGTGCTAATTCGGGAGGTATCTGGGTCCTATCACACAGAAATCGCCTCCAAATTGCCCCCTGGGTCTGTCCCAGATGCAGCCTGGCTCATCTAAGCTGCTTTTGTGGCCATTTTTAGAAGTCAGAAGCTTCCATGTTGAAAAAGACTGCTAAAAATTGCCACTGAAACGGCTTAGACGGCCCAGGCTGCATCCAGGACAGATCTAGGTGGTGATTTGGCAGTGATTTCTGTGTGATAGGACTTGGCTTCCCCCTGAATTAGCGCTGAATTCGGGAAAGGTAAGCCGGGGTTTTAACCCCATGCGATAGGGTCCATAGTCCCATTTCAAATGAGATCTAACCTATAATGTGTATTGCAGTGAGTCTTGAAGTTGACTCACTGAACTCACTGAAGCTATACTTTTTTATTTTAAATTCTTAACAAAATAACCAATGTATTTTTTTTAAAGTATGGCAGCAAGATCAAGTGTATATACTCAAATTTTACCCCCAATTATAAAGTTTTAGTAATACAGAAGTTTGTGGATTAATGAGCCCGGTAAGTATTTCTAAAAATATCTGTGGATCTTGTATAGCCCTATACTATCCTGGTTTGTTTATGACATAAAAGAATGGTTGCCTCATTGTGAAGGAATTTTGAAACCTTGGCTTGCCTGTGGAGTTTTTCCATTAGGGCAATCAACCATAGTATAATCAATATTTTCTGTTCTTTCACCCAGGATGCTGTTAGGTGAATGCGACAGTCAGGAGCAGCTGCGCCCTTTCCTGGACATGAGGGATCTGGAAACTGTGATACATGCGCCGGTAACCTCATGTTTGGACTACTGTAATGTGCTCTACATGGGGCTACCCTTGTGGTTAACTCGGAAACTACAGCTGGTCTAGAACATGGCAGCCAGACTTATTACTGGTACATCTAGGAGAGAACATATGGCACCTGTGCTTAAGTCACTCCACTGGCTGACGATCAGTTTCCGGGCACAGTACAAGGTGTTGGTCTTAACCTATAAAGCCCTACATGGCTTCGGTCCATCCTATCTTAGGAACCGCCTCTTCCCGTATGAACCCTCCCCCCCCCCCCCGCACACTGTGATCCTCTGGGAGGAATCTGCTACAGCCTATGAAAACCAGGTCAGGCAGACCTCCCAGAGAGCCTTTTTAGCGGTCGCCCCTAAGCTATGGAATTACCTGCCGGATGAGATGTGTCTTATTCTATCCATCAATGGCTTCAAAAAAGCCCTAAAGACTCTTCCGGCAGGCCTTGCCGGAAAATCTTTGACACCTCTCGGCTCCAAATTTTGGTCGTAGAGATTCCAGCCTCTGCCCACTCACACAGCTCAAGGACTCTCAGTTGATACTGTTGATATTGTTTATTGTATGCTATTTTTTAACTTGTTTGATTTAATCCTTTTTTTAGGGGGGGAGGCGGGGATGGGATCGGATGTTTTAACTGCTGTTGTTTTAACTCTCTTCTGTAACCTGCCCCAATTGCTCCTTCAGAGGGGCGGGCTAGAAATAAAATTTCTTATTCTTCTTCTTATTATTATTTCTATCCTTGCCACCACCCAGAAACAACTTGTCTGTTTTTTTAACAGACTTGTTTAAGCCTCTTACTCACAGGTTTGGTCTCATGAAGCCCTGATGTTCCTTGAGATTTTCAGTGCAGTAAGACAGTAGTTTCTTAGTTGGTTTCTGTGGTTCCAAGCCTAGATAAATTGCCTCATTTATTATTTCAGCAGTTCATCCAAGTTTGTGCCAAAATCCCTCCATCTTATCTTTTAGGGAGTTAATTGTATCCATCCACTCTTATCTGAGATACTTCAATCTGCTATCTTAGTTATGGGGTCCACGACTTCCCTCAATATTTTGGAACATGTTTGAACCTCACCACTGCATTTGCATTCTTGTATTCTCGCATTGGTGTAAAAATGGATTAAGGCCCACTCTACCTCTCTAACCATAGCCCCAGTTGAGATCTAGCTAGCTTTTATTGGTTGAAATCAAGTATACCAGGGCAAACTATATGACAAATGTTATATCTAGTTCAGCCCATAGCTACTTGCCTGTTGCTATCTAGTGAGTTTGTGGTCTGTACATGACTAAATACAATCACCTCTCCCAGTGGCATTCCTGCACCAGGTGACAGCTGATGTGGGGGGCAGGACTTCTGAGGGGATGGGATTCCAGCACTGAGATTCCAGCATGGTTTCTGGGGTGGAGGAGTGCACAGGAGCATGTGGGATGGAGGGGCACCTGCATGGCCCCAGGGAGTACCCATGCAGCATCGAGAAGCTCCCATGGGGGGCACAGCAGTGACTTCAGAGTAAAGCAGTGCCCATAGGGGGCAGGGAGCCAACCTGGTATCACCCCCTCTTTTGGGGTGCCACCCAGTGAGGTCTGCAGCCCCCACATGCCCCCAATGATGCGACTGATCCCTCCGTATTTGCAGATGTTAGGGGCCAAGGACCCCCATGAAAGCAGAAAAAGCATGAATTTGTTAGCCTCTTCCCCCCCCCCCCCCCCATGAATGATAAAGAGTCCTCACCTACCAAGAGCACCATTCTTAACTCTCTTTGCAATCTTGAAACACATAGCCAACCACCCCACATTTCCAAAATGCTTCCACTTTCAATCTGATGTTAGGAACCATGGCTGCAAAAAATCTTCTCTCCTCCTCCTCCCCCTCTCCCTTCCTCCTGGCCAGATAAAAGAAGCACCATATCTTCCTCACTTTGACAGACTTTGCATTCTCCTCATTTCCACTCTGAATCCGATGTTGCAGCCATCACTACAAAGGAAAGGTATGATTCTGCTTTTGTCTGGCTGGGGGAAAGAGGTTGGATCCTCCCAAGGGTGGCTGCAAACACCAGATTCAAAGGGAAGGTCTTTGAAAATAAGAAGGATGCAAAGTTTCGGTAAGCAGGGGGGATGTGCGGTATTGGTTTTGGCTGACTGGGAGGAAAGGCGAGGAGAAGAGGGGTGAAAACGTTGACCTTGTCAAATTACAAATAGTCAAAATGCAAATCTGAAATCCGTGAATGTGGAGGGCTGACTGTAATCTCTTATATACAGACATAGACTGCATCTACACTGCAGAATTAATGCAGTTTCATAGAATCATAGAGTTGGAAGGGACCGCAACGGCCATCCAATCCAACCTGCTGCCATGCAGGAACTCACAATCAAAGCATCCCCGACAGCAAAGCACCCTTGACAGTTTGACAATGCTTTAAATATCATGGCTCCATCATATAGAATTCTGAGGTTTGTAGTTTTGTGAGTTATTTACCCTTCTTTGTCAGAGAGAACGAGCTACAAATCCCAGGATTTGATAGGGTAGAGCCATGAAAGTGGAGTCATACTGCAATAATTCTGCAGTTTGGAAGCAACCTTAGAAGCTGCCTTGCTCACACCCCAGCAAAGCCTTGAATACTGTCTGCTTTAATCAGCTGGTCATGATCAGCACAATAATGTGCACTGCACACTGCAAATTAACATTGCTTGGCAAATCCATCAATTGTACATTGTAAATTAACACTGATGGATAAATCCAACAAATATGTGTTAAATATTTAGAACCAGGTACAATATCTATGGATAGCCACAGATAAAATGCCACTGCTGCTACTACTACATAATTATCATCATCTACTACTATTACTACTACTACTACCAACATAGCTAAATTTAAACCAACTGCCAATTGTCATTTTTACTCAGCCTGTGTATTCACAGAACTATACATTTTATGGTTTTATCAAGAGCTCCTAAGCTCCACTAGCCTGTGCTCCTGCATTTCAATCCCCCTCCCCATTCCTTTCCTTTAAATAAACCTGCTTCGTTTTCATAACTTTCCAAAGCAGATAAAAATTCTTGAATTTTTGAAACATGCAAACTGATCACT
The DNA here is from genome assembly GCA_034509955.1 of Urosaurus nigricauda. Classification (NCBI taxonomy): domain Eukaryota; kingdom Metazoa; phylum Chordata; class Lepidosauria; order Squamata; family Phrynosomatidae; genus Urosaurus; species Urosaurus nigricauda. The sequence continues at coordinate 72,892,030 of JAOEGL010000004.1, read as the reverse complement.
GTGGCATTAAGAAATCTTAAGAAGACTTATTTTTAAGGGGTTTTATTAGGGAAATTCCTGCTCTTTAAGATATCGGTACGGTTGTCAAAAGCAGTCACTTTTGCAGATGTTGGGGCTTTTCTTACACTAATCTGCGAGGAAAGCCTGAGCCACAGAGATCACTTAGCAATTTTTAGATTTAAGGAGATGAGAGAAGAAAAGCAGGAGAGCCAGTCCCTCTAGGGTCAAGCCTTATTTGAATTCAGCGATCTCTTTCCAAACATGCA